>BNCP01000002.1:2405000-3647100 GCA_019650235.1 Volvox reticuliferus
CAGTCAACCCCGCACCTGTTCAAACGGACGAGATGACCCACGACCTGGAGGCCATGATTAAGAAGCGCGTCGCGGACCGCCGCTTTGATGACGTCATACGCGTGGTAGCGCCACCCCTGGAGACAAAGAAGAAAGAGATCCAGCTTGATGACACCAAGGGCAAGGCTGGTTTGGGGGAGCTGTACGAGCAGGACTACGTACGGAAGGTCATGGGGGGTAGCACAGAGGACAAGGACGAGAAGCTGCGGCAAGAGGCGCGCATGCTATTCAAGGTGCTGTGTGGAAAGCTGGACGCGCTGAGCCGCTTCCACTTCGCTCCGAAACCCGTGGTGGAGGACATGACCATCCGCAGCGAGGTATTAATTGGAGATAGGAGAGGGTGGGGGTGGAGGAGAGGGGGATGGTTTATAACCTAAGGACAAGCTGGGGGCCATGTACAGGGAGGGCCGGGCAGTGTGGGACTGTACGAGATAGGTAACACTTTTCTCATACACACATACACACACATACACACACACACATCGCCTCTGCTGCCTTCCGCCTCCTAACCCCCCACGTAGGTCCCTGCCATCGCCATGGAGGAGGCTGCTCCGGTGGCCGTGAGCAAAGCCGCGATGCAGCTGCCCGGAGAGGTGTACCAACCTGCGGCCAAGGACGGCCGGCCGGTGGCGGAGGGAGAGCTCACCAGGTGGGCCAGCGGGTCGCTGGAGCCGGCTGGGCTGGGGGCTCGGGGTTGGGGTTGGGGTTGGGGTAGGAAGGGGGCCCCGGTCAGGCGGCTCGAGGAAGATCATGGGCGTGCTCTAGGTACTTGTTGTGTACCGGTGAAGTGGGGGAGATCTGAAGTCGTGAAGAGCTGTACTGAAGTGGTATGCGTGTACGGACGGACGGCGGGGAGCACGTGCTTATGTAAGGGGGAAAGGGGGCTTAGCGGGAGGGGGGTGGAAGGGACGAGATCAGAGGGATGAGGATTTCGATGTGACTGCAGGGAGGGGGGTTTATGCGGGTTTTAGATGCAGTTTGTGTCACGTCATGTGACTGATTGGTTGCTTCGCGCGCCTCCAGGGAGGAGCGCAAGCAGCGGAGGGCGCGTAAGAAGCGGCAGCATAAGGCCCGACAGGAAGCCAAGGATGCGGAGCGCCGGGCACGGGCAGTCGCACAGGGCGGCACTGCGGAGGTGGTGGGCCGCAAGTCCGACAGCAAGGTGAGAAATGCATAAACAATCCGGGGTGGGGGTTGTGGGGTGTGTGTGCGGGGGTCCCGGGGGGAAAATGCAAAGGGGAATGCGTCATTGAAACCCAGCGGGATGGACGGCTCACAATCGTGTCATAGTCATCACGGCAGCATGGCTCAGCGCGGGTCAGGGGACGTGGAAGTCCTCGGGCACGGCTCAGGGTTTGCTGGGCGCTGGGGGGTGAAGTGGAGCATTCCGTAGGCCAGTGGCGGAAAGGACAGGTCATTGGGTCCCATTTGGAAGGATCTCGATTCAGGTGGGTTTCGGAGCCTCCTCGTGTGAAGTACTGAGTGTTCCGGGGGAGGGGGGAAAGGGGGAGGTTACAGGCAGAGGGGGCCCCTGTCTTCTCGCTCGCGGTTTCGTCAGCCCTCGGCTGATCCGTGCTCCCGACGCCAACCCCAACATAATGTTGTCTTGTCCAGGTGGTGGCGGGCAAGGGAGTCAAGGTGGCAGAGGGAGCCGGTGCCGGCCGTCACGGCCGCACCAACCTGGGCAACTCCTCTGCTGTGTTCGCCAAGCTGGCGGCGGAGCAGGCGGCGACGGCAAATGGTGGCGGCGCCGTCAAGGTACCTCGGGACCTCAAGAAGAAAAGCGCTGGGGGCGGTCAGGAGGCTGGTGGAAAGAAGGGCGGTGCGGCCTTGAAGCTGTAACGGAGGCGCGGGCTCGGTTTGGGGGAGGTGGTGGTGTAGAAGGCTTCAGGCTCGGTCACTCGAGTGGAAGGGGGGGCCTCGGGGAGTGGGGTTTTAGGATTTTGAGGCAGCTTCCGCGAGGGCATGGCCTCTTCCGTGAAGTCGCGTCAGTGGCAACGGTGATGTGGCAATAGCGTTGTGGGCAGCCGTGCTTCGTTGACAGAAAGGAGCAAGTGCGAGACACCAGCGCAGACCTCGGACGGGGGGACTGCTGTCAAAAACAACTTGGTGCGGATGTGCACCCCGGAATGGCAACCAGCACCCTCGCGACCCACCCGGTGAGCGTTACTTTGGCTTTTACACTGTGGTCAGCAGCACCAGCGTCAGCCGGCTGCAACATTACAGCAGATCCATCTCTGCACGGCATACCCAACCTTTAATGGGCCTTTTGCGGAGCCGGCACCGCCGCCACACAACAAAACGCAGAAAAGCGTCAGCAGCAACAAAAATCAGAGATACTGCGTCTGCGGTGATCTCTGACAAATAAGCTCCCAACCACGCACTCACAATTTAGTTACCAACGAATTCGATTGCAACATGGTACGGCACAACAGGCGGATCTCGAAAGACTACCTGATGATAAGATGGCATGCAATGAAGTGCGCACTTGCAGAAAATTATTATGATATTATACAGCAAACATCTGGCAGGTAACGTACAGATGTACGACACCGGCGGTGACTTGTTTATGCATGTGGCGTAAGGGGCGGGGCATGGTACGACATTCACGAACTAGGAAGGCACCTGGCAGCGCTGCAGAAAATGGGATCCATTTTGGCTGATTGCGCCTTATTCGGTAATGCTTGCCTAATTTAGCCCTCTTAAATTCCAGATCCCAAAACCGACGGACTTCTTGTTGCATGTTCGGTACGAACACCTGGGAGCCCCAGATCCAACCTACCGATCAAGTACGAGTAACCAATCCTCATCAGGCAACAGCGGCAGCAACAAGACGTGCACCCTCGTTCTTTGCATGCAAAGCGCTTGCTGCTGCTGCTTCTGCTGCCGTACCACAATTAGATCCGTGACCAAATAAGGAATATTAGTGCACATGTCGTTGAATTGCTTATATGGGGGCGCGATATGGCGCGAAAGCGAACATTCATTGGAAGTTCGTACGAAGGACACAAAACCCAGATGCCTGTACGGCATCATGACCGAGAGAGTTGCTCGTACATTTCATCAATCTCCGTACGGAAGCGCCGCAACAGCGCCGGCCGCCGCAGCTTCAGAGTGGCGGTCATCATGCCGTTTTCCGGGCTAAAGGGCTCCGGAACCATGTGTACGGCTCGAACAATCTCAAACCCACGCAGCTGATTGGTCCGACCGACCTCCTGCCAGTAGTAGGGAGAGACCGGGGGCAAAGTCGTACGTACGGCAAAACCACTGATATGATTATTATTGTTACAACGTATCGGGGCCTGACTCCACATTGGCTCGAGGTTGGGGGTTGGGGGTTGGCAGAGGCGGTATCCAAAACCCAGCACTGACACGGCACCCCTGCCAGTGTGATGTGAGAAACAGCTGATGGGCTATACCTCCCAACACACACATACACACACGCGCGACGCACCTGCAGCTGCTGCAGCACACTGGGGACCACCCCGGGCGACTGACAAAGCGTCGCCAGCAGGGTCGCGGCCTCTCCATTTCCGTACACGCGCGTATCGCCGCCCTCGTCCGCACCAGCATCACCGGCAGTCGTGGGCCCCGCGGGCGCAGCCGCCGTCCCCTTGCCCTCGTTCGCCCCAATTGTGTTGGCTGTGGTAGTTGGAACGGCGGTTGCGCCCTTTATCTCGATACGCCGTACAAGTGACATCAGTGCTCTGCGTTCCGGTACCACCACCGCCACCAAGGCGTTCTTGTGGCTGTCGCCGTACACCCAGACCTGCTCGACAACATCGGCCTCGCCATACACCGCCTCCAGGTGCTCTGGGCTGACGTACTCTCCTGACAGCACACGACCAATCAAGCACATTATAGCAGGGCATGTCACAGCACAGCATGCATAGCACAGCGGGGTTCGAGAGGTGGGCAATTCACATAGCGGGGAGGCGCTGGACGCGGGGCACGATGGTGGGCAAAGGGTACGACGACTTCTGCTGCCAAGAGGACGCCCGAGGCGCAGCTGTCATCGTAATGCCTCCTGGTCTCGCTTTCGTCAGGTGACCCGTGGGACTCGAACAGAAGAACATCATTTCGCATACCAAATCCACCGCCCGGCCTGCACTGAACCATGGGTCGATATCGATATCGCACCTCCCGGAAGACCGGAACGCACCCTGACTCAGTTTGAACATGTTTTTGATTCGGTCCACGATCTCCACACTGCCATCAGGACGGAGCGCTGCAATATCTCCCGTACAAAACCACCGACCACGGCGTGGGTCGAAACCCGCACCCCCCGACTCCGCCTCCCCTCCTGCTCCACCGGACGCTGCTGGAGCCGCTTCGGGCGGAAGGTTCCCCGGCTCCGGAACCAGGGCCTCCCTTGTCATGTCCGGCCGCCGGTAATAACCTGAATCCGGGCGGGGAGTAGCTATTGCGTTGTGGGGCCTTATCACGAGGGATGGGACGGAGCGACATGCGCACGTACGCGTGCAATCTCTATGAAATGTTTTGGGTACGGTACGGCATTTACCGGTGAAGAGCTGCGGACCCCTCAGCAGCAGCTCCCCTGCCGGCATCCCGCACTGCTCCCCGCCCCCCTCCGCCAGGTAGCCCATGTCGGGTATGGATCTCAGACGGAACTCCGTACATAGCAGTGGGGGCCCCACGGAGCCTTTCGGGAGGGGGAGGGGAAAGGCGCGGCGGGGCGGAGGGATGTGTTTTTCCCAGCTCAGCGAGGGTCCAGCTATCAGTGGTTAGTCCCTCATTAAGAGAGGGGGCCGCGGGGAAGGAGGTCGGGGAGTACGGATTCGAAAACAACGAAACCCAAACGACATGATAATCGGAAGGTCCGAAGAGGTGGTTGGGGTCCCCGGAGTAAGACGATCGATTAAGAGGCGCTTCCGGCCTTCCCCCTCCCCCCTCCCCCCTTCCCCCTCCTTTTACCCACCTCCTCCCTCGACATCCTACCCACCTTCACTCCCCGCCCACCCACCGAATTGCTCCCAGTGATAAGGCTCCTGCATGAAGGAGGCTGCGCAGGTCTCAGTGAGGCCGTAGCCCTGAGACACGGGGGCGCCCAGAGCCACTCGCAGGAACTCCTCCACGCGGGGGCTGAGCGGGGCGCCGCCGCTGACCACCAGCCTGCCGAGGGGGGGAGCCGGGGCCGGACGAAGTCAGTCGAGCGAGTAGAAAGGGCGAACGGACTTAACCGCTAATAACCGACGCCGGAAAAAGGGAGGGAGAGGAGGAGAAGGCGAAAGACAGGACCTGTTGGGAGCACTCACGACTAACCACCACCATCAACGTGATGGAATGGAAGCCTGGTAAGAATAGGACGTACACATGCACGATAGGACGTACACGTACACATACACATGTACACGTGCATATTCCAGCCGCCTCTCCCCCACCTGAGCCTTCCTCCAAGGCCCCGACGGATGCGTCCAAACACAATGCTGTCCACGAATCCCAGCCCCAGCCCTGGCGCCGACCCGTGGGCCGCTCCGGAACCATTATCGTCATCATTATCATCATCATGCTGTTGCTTCAGGCGGAGCCGGCCTCTCGGTCCCCCACCCCGCCTCCCCCAGTGTAGCCAGTCCACAAGGTAATCAGGCAGTGGGAGCGGCAGCTGCAGAGTGGCCGCGTTAGGGTTGCCGCCACCTCGTAATATCTTTAGCCTCCTGTCGTACATCGTCCGGAAGATGGACCGCCGCAGCCAGTTTACTCCCGACAAGCGGTGCTGCACCTGTACGGGTCATAAACAGTTACTTTGGCATTGCTAATGGTGTTGTCGTACAAAAGGTAGAAACACCGTTTGCGGGGTTTCTAACTGATGGTTTGGGTCCTAGGGTAAAAATTATCGTACCGTTTCGTACACCTTGTCGTACACTCGTGGCACGCCTACGAATACCGACGGCTTCAGCGCGGCCGCGTCTTCCCCCACACGCGTCACGTCGCCAGACCAGTAGCCGATGCAGGCGCCCGCCGCCAGGGAGGTCTCCTCCGAAACCCTATGGCACGTCAGGGGCCGAGCAAACCGTCACAACCTCCGCTTACCTGGGATTTTGCCGTACACCTCACCCCTTCAGCAGCCAGGCGAAAGTGCACTTCCCCGGCAAGACGACTCGCTGTCAATGACAACTATCGTAACATCGTACAATAGTACGACCGTAAAAAACAATAATTGTATGATGGTACGCACATTGCAGCCATCCCCAGATTACAGACGGCAGCTAGGGACCCTCAACACAGCATCAGGCATTAACCGATCAAAAGTGTCGTACAGAACCAATCCGACCCACCGGTCGAAGATGTGAGCCAGCGGCAAGTACGACAGCATTGAGTCCCCTGGGCCCACGGGTTCATCGTAGTGCTCCAGGGCAGCCGCCAAAGATGCCACCGCCGCCACCACCGCTGAATGGGGTAGCTGAACACCTGCAGGGGCCGTGTGTATGCATGCATGCGTGTGATATTTTTCGGCTGCCTTGCCGTACGAAGAATCTCATGGCGGGTATGAACCACACAGAAGAGGGCACTATACGGCAAGACGGCGCTCGTACGGAATGTTTGTGAACCGTGTCTCGGAGAGCAAATCGAAGCCCTATGCCAGGATGCTGATCTGATTGGTTGTACGGCGGGGTTATGTACGGCGGGGTTATGATTTGGCCCCTCGCTGGCCCTTCCCAGCGCGCTTATCTCCCAAGAGGACCCCTGCCCGCTCCGAAACCACCCCGACCCACCTTTGGGTTCGCCTGTTGTACCACTGGTGTACATTATGGAGGTGAGGTCTTCAGGCTGGGGCGGCTGGGGCGGTACAGCACCCGCACGGGATCCAGCTTTTAGAAGCTCCGAAAACGTCATTTGACGGACGTACGACACCTCGCTTTGTCCCTGGCTTTGGCGGCCACCAGTGCCGAACGGCGCGCCGAAGCCGGTGGCATCAGCTGCGGTCGGGCTGGCGGGCTCGAGGTGACCCATGGGCCGCGGGCCCCAGTGCACCAACAGTACCAACGGCGCAGTGATGTGGTCGAGTGCTGATGACGCACTCCGCATCTTTTCCGAAGAAACGAACAACACGCGGGCGCCGGAATGATTTACTACAAATTGCACGGCATCTCGTCCCAACGTGTCGTACACTGGCACGCAGATGTAGCTCATGCGGTTGCATGCCTGCGGTTACAATGGCGAGGTTGTTGTGGGCGTAGCTATCAGTAGCAAAATGCCTTGGCCTATAGCGGCAAAAGGCCGCTATAAGTGACGCGCTACAGCGGAAGAGGGAGAAGTTGGTGGGGGAGAGGGCGAAGCAGTGGGGCTTCCTCCAGTTGTGCGTTTCGCTGCTGGCCCCCCCCTATCCCCGATTTCTCCCCCTCTTCCCCCACGTGTCCATCATGCTACGCGAATACACATACCCGTACATGTAACCGTGCGGCACATGTACGAAAATTATATATGATAATATACATGTATTGCTTACATATATAGGGCCCCGTAGGATCTCACCTGCAGTACAATCATCCACTCAGGGCAGTTGGCCGCATACACCGCCACCTTGTCCCCTTGCCGCAGCCCCGCAGCCGCCAGCCCCGCAGACAGCAAACCCACCTGAGGACGGGGGTTCAGGGGGGGAGGGGTCCGGGGAAAAAGGGGGCAGACGTAGGGGAGGTGCGAGAAAGGCAGCGGGGCAAGGCGTGGGGTGGCCGGGGGAGCAGCTCTTGGCTCACAAGGTGGAATCACAAGATCCCGCCAAGCTCAGGCGCTGCGTGTGCGGCTAAACCACATGTGGTGGTGCCTGCCGTACCTGCTGCTCGGCCTCACTGTACGATATGAAGGTGTACGGCCCCGGCCTTCCATCGTCCATGACCTTCCGCCATCCCAGGCAGGGTGCAGATCCGTTACGCTGCACGCTGGCGTGCCAGATGTCGTAGCAGGTGGCGGCGCCGAGGGGGGCGGGGGGGAAGCCGCCGGCGCTCCAGATGTGGCGGTAGACGGGGCTCAAGGAGGGGCGGAGAGCGCCGTCCCCCGGCACTGCGGGCTCCAGCTGCCCGAGGAAGTCCAACCGGGATGCCATGGTGTGTGGGGCGGGTGTATGTCAGTATGCTTGCGTGTGCGCGTGCACGTGCACGTGAGGGTGTTTCTATCGCAAGATGCTGCCAACCGCGTTATAGGTGCAGCGACACGGGGTTGGGGTTGGGGTTGGGTGGGGCGTGTCCGGTTCGAGAGACCTCGGTCATCATTCCCCATTCGTTCGCAACTCCCTTCGAACCGGCTGCTGCTGGGTAGATGATCGCAGCGCGTCACTTCGCACCTCCACAAGCCATTTGTACTGGCGCGGCTGTTTGCGCTCCGTTGGCGCGCCGTCGCCTTCAGCCGTGGCGTGGCCAACGCCGCCAGCAGCGGAAGAAGAAGCCTCCGCCTCCGCCGCCTCCACCGCCCCGGACATCTGTTTCAGTTATTGCGGTGTCGCGGTGTTGAGGACCGGAAGGCAAAATCAGCAGCTCGGATGTTGGCACGCGCTTCCAATACACATTTTCATAAGTTCTCCTGATTTGTTTTCCTTATTTCGTTTCGTTCTTTTTGGGGATATGGTTCATTATAAGAGAGGATAGATACCAATGCGTCACTCCTAGCGGATGACACCGTATAAAGAGGGCCCACAGGGAAAGACCCGTGGGTCGGTCTTGTTTCGCCTGCTCGCGTCCAACGTCCGAACAGCGGTGATCTCTATCCCCCTCCTCTCTTCATATATATATATATATATATATATATATATATATGTATGCGACGAATGAGCCAACGAACAAATTGAACAGACAAACCATTCGTTCCAAGCGGATCAACAAAAATGGCAACCAAATGCTGTACGATTAGTTAGGAGCGCGCGTTAAGACCTTCTCATGTTGACATACAGGATGATGTTACTGTCCCGCTCAAAAGCGGTACAAATAACGCAACCCATACACAGTCATCCATGTACATGCATGAAAGCGTATCGAAGCGTACCTGAGCGTCCTATATGGGAAATAAAAAAGCTTGTTCGGCTATGTTCAAAGATGCTATCTCCGGCAGCCTCTTGGCTGCATCCCGTACCCCTCGTGCGTTCGTTGTCGCTTCGCGCCGCTGCAGCTGCAGCTGCGTTCGTTAGCTTCCGGAGCTCCGGGCTGCGGTCCAGCGAGTGGGAATTCGGGTGGTGCACCGCACCGCTCCGGAACCCGGAGTGATGCGTCGCACGGCGGTGGGAATCGGTCTTGATGCTTGCGTGAAACTAGAATGATTATTTCATGTCAGGGTTTAGGATGTGATATAAGCTCAGGCGTAATGCATGCTGCTGCGCGAGAAGTGAGCTACAGTCGTTTGATAGCTGCATCGGACGCGGCCTCGGATCTTTCGCGGCTAAGTCACATAACCTCGGTCGGGACCTCGTTGGACGCACACAGGGTACACAGTTTGCACGAGAGCACCAGGGCACACCAGCCGTCATGAGCTGCTGAGCGCGCAGGTACATGACTGGCAGGTGTATGAAAGCTGACAGGACTCTCTCTCTCTCTCACACATACACACGTACACACACATATATATGTGTAAATATATATATATATATATATATATATATATATATATAGAGAGAGAGAGAGAGAGAGAGAGAGAGACATATATACAGCTGACGTGGCGCCATTCGAAGCGGCGTTCAAAATCATTCGCATCATGTCCGGGAAAAGGATGGCGCTTTTGTACCACCGGGGTATGGCCCTGCCTCTGGGAGATGCTGCTTCTTAGCCGTTCAATCTCCACAATAATGCTGCCGCAGAACCCATGACTTCTGTTAGGCTAACGACCAACGCTGCACCCGCAACCGACTGTGTAACCGCTGCGTGGGTGGCGACTCCATCAGTTGCCCGAAGCAGCTCCCAGCATCACCCGTTGCCAGGGCGCTAGTCCGTGTGTGTGATGATGTCTGGGAGGTGATAACAGCTGCCACTTCTTTGATAAACCTGTTCACACGTACACACGCACGTACGTACGTACTCATGGGTGCGTCTCTCTAAGAGCGTCTCTAAACGTACAGCCGTATTGTAAATGGCAATGGACTTTTATAACCGCCCATCCAGAGCATAATACGAAAACTCCCCTTACCGGAGGGTACACAAACAAACGGCTATCTTTTATGCAGGAAAGCTACTGCAGCCTATGATCCGTACAGGCCCCAGGAATTCAAGTGTACGGATTCATAGAGTCATAAATTCTAACACCTGGTCACAACCACCACATGAGGGGAACAACCCCAGGTGCTGAAATCCACCGGCCGGTTAACTTCAAGGGCCGATATAACAGGCTGTAACACTGATGGTGACTGGGTGACAGGTAGGAGCGGGTGGGTTGTGTCGCGAAGCCACGCAGCTCTGTGCGACTCCATTCAAGCCGAGCTCCAGTCGCTTGCAGGGCTGTGTATATGAAGGCGTGGTTCTCTAGGGAAACGCTGAGCCAAACCTAAAACACCGAATTTGCATGCCGGCAGACAGATAGATCAGAGGTAACAGCGTAAAGCCTTAGCAGCCATGGGAAATGTGCCCGCAAACCCTGGTGCTGTGAAGAGGTGTCAAGACGGCAACACTCTATCTGTGCTGTGCTTGTCTCGCCACTCACTCTGGCCTCACGCTAGTGCCCCAAATCGGTCCTACGATCTTCCTGAAGAAGGGGCAGACATTGTCCAGAACGCGTTTCCTGGAGGGTAACAATCAACTGCAGTTCATTGTTACCCTCCGTTGGACGGCATCAGCCGGATGATCATCCGTTGGACGGCATTTCCGCCCTGGCATTCTGGAGCCATACGATGTTTCCGCCTGCTTTGATGGCCGCTTGACACGCGGCACACAAGTAAACGCGAGAGTGCCATGTACGTTTCTAGGCGTGTGTAAAGGAATCTGTCGACAGGGAGGGCCATGTGGAATAGTCGCGGGAAAGCACTGCAGGCGGGGTGCAGCACCGCCGAGTACCGATCGACCGACAGGCGATATCACCTACAATCCAACATCGCATAACCATATGCCGTATACTGGCTCCCGCATGCATGCTGCAACACCGCAGGCAAAATACTCACCAGGCATGACTGGGGACACACACAAACTGCACAATGCTGTTACACTCGCAGGAGGGTCGTCGACGCTGCTGCCAAAATTGCGCTAATTAGGCCTGCTTTGCAGCATATGCCGCATGAACGAAGGTACACAGCTCACCCCTTGATTACTAACATGGCCTGGTGCGCTTCATCGATCATAAGGTCATGCAGCCTAGGGGCACCCAGGTGCAGCCACCACCTACTGGAGACCCGAACGGCGTCTGCAGGCGCGCCACCAGGCGGTATCAGCCGATGGACTACACTCTGTCCGATCCATCATAAACTAAGCAGTGACTTGGAACGACAAGGGGTGCAACTGCTCCAGTCACAATGAACAGCACTAGCAACAAACAGGAAGGCTGCTCGCTGGTGCACAAGTCATCTAAGTATTATGTTGATTACCATACCATGTGGTGGTGGCATGAATGTTGTGCTAACTAACAGCATGAATGGTGTCCACCATCGAAACCCAGTCCTAAACACTAATGGTTCAAAAAACAAGGACGAATATATAAGGCCCATCTTGCATATATATATATGGGCAGCAAGGAAACTCCCTGCACCATGACCCATACACTACAGCAGCATACCTAGCCTTGCCCCCCAAACTCCCAAACCCTAAGTTGCCCCTTTTGCCGCCACAATTATAATGACCCGGACTGTCAGCCATCGAACAGCCTAGCTCTGCGTCCCCAGAACCCCCCCTTTTGCCATTGCTGCTTAACGACGGCAGCTCTTTGTGGCCCTGCACTCCGCCTTCAGACCCACAAACACCTTGACGAAGTCCAGAAAGCTTGCTGGTGCACATGGGTCGACCTGGGAAGCACGCGTGCAATCCAAGAAGCCAGCAGAGATTTTCAGTGCCCTGTACGTTGGTGCTGGACGCACGACTTATATATATTATAAGTAGCCCTATCTTATAAGTACAACGCCCCCCTGCCTTAAATGTAACATCCACCGCACTTATATCCCTTCTTGACGATAGTAATTCCCAACTTAGGAATACCTGTTACACGACAGTCGCGTTCATGTTTAGAACAAAACATTATTTCACGGCTCAGCAATAATTCCACCTCATCACCTGCATCTGGTCGAAGGTTTTGCGGCTAAAGCTCTCTCCCTCATGTTGTAGGTGCGGATTAGGTAGTGCTCCAGGTCTTCCCGTACGATGCAGCCGTCCACCTTACGGCTCATTTCGTCAAGGGCGCCAAACATCTGGTTGGCCTCCTGAATGAGCACCACCTAAAGGGCAGTAGGAGGAGCGGGGAATCGGGGGTTATTAGCGGTCAAGGGATTCACATAATCAGGACACCAGTGTATGTCGTCTGGTGTGGGGACTATGTGTGGATGAGAGGTTTTTACCTTTCCCTCCGAGACGTCAACATGAAAACAAACTAGCTTGCCAAGCCTTTCCTTTGCAGTACATCACCTGAGGAGACACCTCTGCATCCCTGCCTGCTATAAGACTGTTCAAAAGATCCTCAGCCTCGTCCCCAAAGCAACCTACCTCTCTCACCTGTGTTCAGCAGCCCCGCCCTTCACGTCCTCACTCTTAAATTTCTGATGGATCGAGCCCCAGCCAGGTTTTCAGTTGGCGCCCTGATAGCTTCAGCAGCATGGCCGTGCTGACACCCTTCACATCGAAGGGCGGTGGGTCCAGCTGCATGGCACGCAGCATCGCTGCCTGCAACATCCCCTTACCGTACAAGTGATACGGCTCATATTCTAGCTCGGCCTCCGCTATCTTGCTCAGAAGTCGAGCCGCCAAAGGCTACATGTGGGCATCATCAGGCGGCGCGGCAAGTCAAGAGTGGGTGATACACTTGCAGCAGCTGGAGCAAAGACACGTATGTGCCTGACGACAGGCGTGTAGACAATCCCGACTGTGCCGCCAATCAAATAAAGCATCCTCCATCCCTCACCTCCGTTGCCTGCCACGATGTTAGCTGGCCAAGCGCCGCCTCCATCTTGAAGGCCCACAACACCTGCAGAGTGTCGAACTCCTGTGAAAACTTCGTGAGCAGCTGGAGCACCAGGGGTACGGCCACCTGCTTGTGGGCTAGATACGCGTGTCCTGGCAAGCAAGGAGAATGTGTTGGGGAAGAGAGCGATGGAGAGACACCGACAGCGAGTTATAGGAAATAATGCAGTAAACGAAGGAGCTGAGCAGTGACACTCCATCCCTTCAAAGGTGACACAGGCAGGGCCAACTAACGAACTGTGCGTGGCGGTGCATTGCATTGATCGGGATGGCTGAAGACATGAAGACCGCAAACAGATCCTAATGATCCGCGAATGAACTCACCAGCACAGCACACGCCTGACACCGGGGCTGGTGTCTTGGAGCCGACGGGGGTCAGGTACTGCTGGGCTGTTGCCGCATTGGCCGCCACCAGCACTGCTTCCATTGAGCGGCAGCACAGCAGCTTGGCCAACTTCGAATGAAGACCACCCGATAGCACTTCCGCCTTGCTGACCTCAGCTCGGCACAGCTTGGTATCAAGTACCTGTTGGGGGCAAAAGGGATTAACACACACAGACCATCCACGCACAGAGAAAAATAACATCATTATGTTATGGGTATGTGTGAACGGTATGTGTGAAATAAAAAAGAAATATATGTGAGTGGTAGGTGAGGCCGCTATGCATATGAACACAAGTCTGTGACACACCTGCCATGCATATGCACAATAAGAAAATAATCAGAAAAACTCCCACCCTTCTGCCCACCTTAGATAGGAAACCCGGCACATACACACCGCCATGGAAAATCTGGGCGTCCGTAACTGTGATGTGGCTGGGGTGTGCTCGCACGCCAAATCTACCAGCTCGGTCATCAAGGAGATCGTTGTCCCACCACACAATGCGTGGTCAAGCGGGGAGTTAGTCTGAATTGCAAGATAAACGCAGCAAAGCCTGTGCGCGGGCAACATGAATAAAAAGGCTCCACATGATCACACGCATTCTTCGGAGGATCTATGGGTCCTGCCAGTGTGGCCCTACTTCCTCACACTTGCACACATACGAATACATTGATTCATGCATACATAAGAGGGCAGATGCCGCAATGCCGCAATCAGTGTACAAAGCAGACAACCACATACCACGCACAGCTCCCTCCGTGCAACCTATCTGTACCTGTGCGGCTGCAGGTGCAACTTTGTGACCATCTTGTTCCACATTCGCCAGACCACCCGTCAAGGCTGCTACAAGCTGGAGTCCACCATCCGCCAGCATGTCACTGGTTGAGCAAGATGGTGCGACCGTGGTGAATAGCTGCAAAAGCAGCCCAACAACCTCGGGCCTGCATGGTGCTGGACTCATCAAGACACCATAGAGCTGCCAGACGGCACTTCTGTGGGAAAGTGAGAGTGTAAAATAGGGTAGGTGGCAGTTGGGTGCAGCAGAAGATTTGCATGCAGTTTTGGATGACGGACAGTACTATAATAACAGCACTAGGGACCCAAGCAAGCAATAGACAATAATCACTCGTCCTACCCATTCATGACTCACCCAGCCAACTGCAGAGGTACTGCATGAACAGCTTCTTGATTGTGCCCAGACCGTGATGCTGAACAGATTCAGCAATCTCGGAAAGGAGGACACAGCAACCGTCAGCAGCTTCATTCACAATCATTCCCTGCACTGATGAGTTCAGCAGCAGGATCTCATTGTTGAGCAGGTTAAGCAGCCACTGAACCCCCTTCATCTCCTCAAAGTCTAGCCGTTGTGCTGGCATCTGCACTTCACCAGAAGGGCAAATGTACAGTCTTTAATTACTTCATTGTCCGTCAGGATCCCAATGGCAGCAGGTATGAGCTAAGTGGCGGACAATGAAGTAACTAAAGACTATACATTTGCCCTTCTGGTGAAGTGCAGATGCCAGCACAACGGCTCGACTTTGAGGAGATGAAGGGGGTTCAGTGGCTGCTTAACCTGCTCAACGATGAGATCCTGCTGCTGAACTCGTCAGTGCAGGGAATGATTGTGAAGCTGCTGACGGTTGCTGTGTCCTCCTTTCCGAGATTGCTGAATCTGTTCAGCATCACGGTCTGGGCATAATCAAGAAGCTGTTTATGCAGTACCTCTGCAGCTGGCTGGGTGAGTCATGAATGGGTAGGACGAGTGATTATTGTCTATTGCTTGCTTGGGTCCCTAGTGCTGTTATTATAGTACTGTCCGTCATCCAAAACTGCATGCAAATCTTCTGCTGCACCCAACTGCCACCTACCCTATTTTACACTCTCACTTTCCCACAGAAGTGCCGTCTGGCAGCTCTATGGTGTCTTGATGAGTCCAGCACCATGCAGGCCCGAGGTTGTTGGGCTGAGTAGGACGAGAATATACAGGTGATTATCGTCTATTGCTTGCTTGGGTCCCTAGTGCTGTTATTATAATACTGTCCGTCGCCCAAAACTGCATGCAAATCTTCTGCTGCACCTAACTGCCACCTACCCTATTTTACACTGTCACTTTCCCACAGGAAATGCAGCAATCACTACGTGCGTGGTGATGCACGAGGTTGAACTGCATTCGCCTGACATGTGTCCAGCAGGTGCGCATTCTGGTCAAGCGTGACAAGCTGACCCTGGAGGGTATTAAGCAGTTCTATGTGAGCGTGGACAAAAAAGGATTGGAAGCTGGACATGCTGCTGTGCGATCTGTACGAGACACTTACTTGCCATCACACAATCCGTCATCTTTGTGAACACTCTTCGCAAGGTCGAGGGGAGAAATATACGGGAAAGAGGCCTGCCTGCGATGCGAGGGGGCATAAAGCTCTTTGAGCAGGATGGTCCCCCCTGGCCCGTGTGCATTTGGTTTTTGCATTTTTGTGCATTCATTAATATATGCATGTTTGGAAATCATTGTTAAGCTTGCGCTTAGGGAAGCCATGGTTAGAAAGAAAAGCGCCCAGCCCCCAGCCTTATTACTTTTTTCCCATTCCCCTGGTATATTACCGCTTGCGTGAGTTGCTGGTTCAGAAGGTAATCTTGTACCCCTCGACGGCGGTGCGCGCGCGGCAAGCTCAGAAATAATGTGCCTCAGCACGCACCGTTCCAATGCAGGGACTTAATCAGCAGTATCGCTTGAGCTTCATTGACGTGCCCACGTAAGGGTCTGCACTTCCACTTTGCCTGCGGTTAGGCGCATGCTTCCAGGTCGATCTCTGACACGCACGGGAAATACTTCGGTGCCGGCAAACGGCAGCAGGCATTCACAGAAGAATTACAGATATCAACATGCACAAAGGTATCCTCACCTCAACAGAGCGCCAGGGAAACCAAGAAGTTGTTCAGTCCATGTGAGTCGATCGACTGCTTCGTTCACTGAATGCCGATCGAACAGCAAAGCTAAAGTTAAAGCTCTTGAAATGCGTAGGAAACGTTCTTAGTTCAGTATGTGTTTGCTTCTTTGACTCCTGCAGAAACAACGTTGCTCCTTTTATTATTTCCTGGTTGCTCAGTCCGGCCGCCGTGTATGAGGATCGAGCGAGCGAGGGCCGTACCGACTATGCACCAAGCCTTCTCAGTCGAGGGCTATAATAAAAATCTTCTATCTAAGAATGCAATAAAGTTAATAAGAACATTCATTTCTTCCTAGGCTGCCCCACCCAGTCCTCTTACATTATTAAGACAAAGCATGTTGATCAATCGGCTTCACAAACCTAGCCAATCAAGTTAGCGTAGGCTGGAAGATGCATCAACGCTCTTGCTTTAGCTTGACGCTTTTCATAGTTCTGAAAAATCACGACCAGTATCATAGCGTTGATATTTGCCGTTCTTTCATTCCCCAGCCGCTTGCTAGCTAGCCATGTCCTATCCAGCTTGACGACCTGACGTTTTCCCCCTCCCATGACACATTGCAGCGCAATACCTGGCGTTGTACCCACATACGTCCGCATACCTCATCCGTTATGGGATTTCTGGCCGAGACCTCCCCGGCCTCCCCGACCTCCGTGCTAATAAACAAGCAACGAGCTAGATAGCTCAAGCAGCGAGCCACCCGTCCGAAGCATTCATGGATTCCGGTGACAAGGCCCGTTGGTCTTCCTTTTCCCCCCCATCTCTCTCCCAACCAGACCGCCGGCACTCCTGGCCAGGATTCTAGCCATGGCTCCATCATCCATTTCCAACACTTACAACTGGCACTGCGGATGCATGGAGTGCGTGGCTCTTAGTACAGTAGGACAGGGGGTCGTACGCGTTGGTAGCCCTTCGGTGACTTGGCGTCAAACCCCACCCGTCCTCTGTTGATGTCATAACCGTATTACATACGATACACACATTCCACACACGCCACCAAATGTTTTAACCGCCTCAACTGGCCCCACAGTAGTTTATGTAAGCAGTACAGCAGCGACGCCATCCGTTGTGTTTGCCCGTTCAGTCAACACCACAACACCCCGGGGGCCTTATCAGGTATTTCGAACATTTATTCGGATAATGTGGTTTTGAACATTGCTCCTCCAAGCATTGGATCTGCATCAGACTGCTGGGGGCTGAGGTTGTGATATGTAGATGGAAGGTGTGCTCTTGCCTAGTCAAAGAATATCCTTGTAACAAGGGAATTCGCACCCCACCAACACGCGCTATTGCACCAGTGTTACCATGGTGCGTACTGCTAGGATCTGACCTAAGATTCCCGGGTCGAACCCGAACTGTACTAGCGCACACTGGTTACATTTCGAGACAGGATGCACATGAATCCCGTCAGCCTGATGGATGGTGCTGCGTCAGGGTTATGACCCGCCGCATTAAGCAAAAGAAAAGCTGTGGTAGTGCCGGAAAAACAAAAGAACCCCATCCGTCGGGTGTAAGGCGCAAGCTGCCCTACGGGGTGCCAGGGGCGCCCGAGGACGTTCGCTGCAAGGCGGGGGGGATTGTAACGGGGGAATTCGCACACCATTAACACGCGCTATTGCACCAGTGTTACAACCCTAAGTATACCCCAGAGAACATTGTTAGTACGGCACATCGATACAGAGCAACCTAAGGGCGATGTTTTCGTACAACCCACGTGGAAGGAGACTTTGGGGTTGAAGTCCGGTTTTGGAGCGCCCCAGATGCTGGCCCGTGATAACCTGAGGCTGTCAAGTGAAATAGTCGCAATTATCAGCAGCCCTTCGTTCATGCGCCACCTACCCCGTGTGTGGAGCCCCAAAACAATGCCGTGCGGAGCGGCGTCTGGAACAGAACTAGCCCTGCACCCGCATGCCCTGACAATGGGGGTTCAGTGGGGGGCCGGTGGAGGAAAGGGACATACTGCCAAGGCGCAAGTGCGCCTGGGCTTGTGACCCATCACACCTCCGTCGCCAGCTCGCTCGGTGATATACATACCCAAGAAATCTTGCTTTTTGCGCTTGCTTCGGTTCTAAATGGGCTATATGGCCCCATCACGCTGCTGCCCACCCACCTGCCCATCCACCTACCCACCTGGCCTACCCGGCAGATGGCGGAAGAGGGGACGGCCCTGCGCGCGGCGGAGGCAGTTCTGGACTGCGCGGGTCGTCGCAGCCGTGTCTGCTCAATATTCCGGCTGCAGCTGGTGACCGGGGACTTGGCTAAGGCAGCGACGGGTGCGTGCGGGGCAGGCTGGGAGGGGCCGGTTGCCAGTTGCCAGTTGCTGAAGCTCGTACGCTCCTTATTTTAACAATTTCGAAACGCCGAAGTCCCCCAGCCACGGAATTATATTGGCATCAAGCGACGGCGCCTTCCCCATGCCTCCTTCCTTGGGTGCAGCTCCCCACCCCCCACTCACACCTGTCTGTTCCAACAGGCATGTATGTGCCGTTGTTGCTGCACTGAAGCACGTCCTTGAGGGCTGGCGTATCCTATCCGCCGGCTAAACAACGGTCCGCATATGTTACAGCAGCCCATATACTGTCATGTGTGCACAACAGCGCCAGAAGTGCGCGACCATACCGCCATGTCTCGCGACCACCACCTTACATTTCAGTTGGGGTCTGCAGCTATAACTAGCCCCCCCGTCCAGCATGGACAGATCGGCGCACACTGTCAATGTGAACAGCCCAATATCCGTCGAACAGCCCCATAACCCGGTAGCTGCATCGACAGAGGGAGCAAAGGCTGCCCGCCGCAGCTTCAGCATCATTTACCCCACGTGGCGAACTGACGAGAGTTCTCTGCGTTAAGGATCTCAATCCAGTAGCCATCGGGGTCGCGGATGAAGGCCAGACCTAGCCGCAAAGAAAAATAAGGGAGGCGGGCGCGCAGCCGCGCGGAATAATAACGAGCCCAAGCAGTAGTAATGGTGGTGGTGCAAGCAGAACCAGCGGTAGAACCAGCTGGGGTGCGCAGCCTGTCTGTCACTCAAACATGACTTGATTCAGACCAAGTGCGAAGGTACTACTCTGCTTCCTTTCGATACAATACACCTTACATTAGCAGCTCTGCATGGGACGACTACCGGTTTGCAAGGAAATACCATGCGGCGACGAATAATCGTCACTGCCCAACTCATTCTTGTGCCTCCCTAAGAGGGAGCCCCACCATGCTGCGAGATCGTGACAAGCTGATATCCCAACCACAGATATTGAATCGCTCAAATACCAGCTTCGGTGCTCCAGAGGCCGAACGCACTATAACTTGCATGCTTCTGAAAACACCTACGTGCGCATACATGTGCATTATGCGAGCTACCGAGGCTACCGCGCCATAGAGCACCGGCAGTCGGCCATTGTGGCGCGCACACGGGCCTGCGGACTCTTGGACTGTATGCACGTCCGCCCGGAGACCGCAGCCTCTTCACTTACCTTTCATCTTGCCGTCGTCGGGCTTCTTCTGGAACTCGACACCGAGCCTGCGTGTGTATGTAGTGCAGCGGGGTGAGGGTGAGGTCGGGAACACCACGACACGTTTACCAGGGAAGGCCGCTCCTGCGGAACATACCTTCATCAACTAGTAGCGACATGGCCCGACTGGCTGCGTCCGGCACACATCATATCATATCATAAAACGCACGGCAGCAACGCGCTCAGCGATGTTCTGCTGCCGTGATTCTCATCATTATCCAAAACAGGCAACATGTAAGGAGTCCCAAACAAATGTCGTGCCATAATGCAAGTAGCCGCTTATAGCTCCTGAGGACCTCTCGTCTTCTAGGGGTCCTTCTCCCTCTCGGGGCCCTTACCCGCCCAAACGCAGTGTCCCTTCCCCCCTTTGGAATGTAAGCGAGGTCCATCCCCGCGACTCACTCCTCGAAGCGCTTGCAGGCTGCGTACACGTCCGGCACGGAGAAGCCGATGTGGCCAAACCCTCGCGGGTCCGAGTTGCCGTTGTGATACCCGGCGAAGTTGGGGTCTGATTCGGTGCCCCAGTTATGAGTCAGCTCCAGGCAGGCTTTCTGACGGAACATCCAGACCGTCTGGCGGGTAGCAGCGGGGGTATGCGGCAGAGGTAAAGAACGCATTAGAGGTCAAGAACGGAGAACCCATGCTGTTCCACACAGCACTGCACAGCTAGACGGAAGATGAGGGGCGGCAACAGACGCACAGACTGTAAAACACATCGCCAGTTTGACTGGCCAGATTAGGCAACTTAAACATCCCGCTTAAGCTCACCCGGTCGCCTGCATCCTCCGGAATGTCCTGCATGAGGATGAAATGTACATGGGAGGGTGGGGGCAGGTCGCTCAGAGGAGGCAGTGCCAATCCATGCCCTTGTTACATGGCTACGCCAACACAATCCGCAGAGGTGCGTTTTAGCCTGCTTCCTCACCGCGAACGCCACCGTGCCCCGATCCTTGCCTAGCACTTCACACCTTACGTTGGAGGCTCCCATCTACGTCCCCTGCCGCGGCATGGCTTTCCGACAGAGGATGGCATGAGTTACACGCCCCTTATAAAGTAAGCCGCGGCATCGCTTTCCTCCATAATCGATGATGGATGGATGACGGATGACATCGAGATGCTGTGTGCCGCTCCCGGGCCGCAAATACTCTTCAGTATGAATGGAACCCAACTTGATTTGACTTCAGTTCGACCCAGTGCGCGCCGCGCTACAACATTATACAAACCTCGAGGTCCTCATATCCTAGGAAGTAGAGCGAGAACTTCATGTCGGGAAAATCCAGCTTGGCGAGCAACCTGCACGATGAACCCAAAGATGTAGCGGCAGCAACGCAGCAAAGCAGCGCAGGCAGTGAGGCTCCAGCTGGACGGCCACGATTTAACTGGTGCAAACAGCCACCCTGGGGAAACAAGGAGCACATGCGCTGCACCCCGGAGAGGATAACGCCTCCCAGCCCTTCATCACTGTGTGCGTTTGTGCTTGGGTCTTCAGGCAGCAGCCAAACCTTCCTCCCCTCATACATCATGTAGACATCACCTTCAATACCCGGAACCGTTCTTGTTCGAAGCTGAAAGGCCTACGGCTGCATGTGCTACTCATGGCTACATACGGCTGTATGTGCATGTGCTACTCACCGCATACCCAACACACGCGTGTAAAAGTCCAGTGACTTTACAGGGTCGCGGATGCGGAACATGGTCTGCGAAATGCAATCCACACCGCGCACATACGTATTATCATTTCAAGAAGATTGGATCATCCGAATCCAGCAGGAAATGCGCATTGATCTGTTGCTCTCCTCCGCCTTAGGGTAACGAAGACACAGTGGGGTAACGAGGGTAACGAAGACACAGTGGCCATAGGCGCCACATGTGCCTTGAAGCAGATAAGACAACAAGCTAGCATATCAGCTGCGTGTGCCACATCGTGCACCTAATACTGCCACGAATGGAAGCACAAAAGGAAAAGCTTTAGTGCTAGCCCTCCCTTTCCTGTGCGGATGTAAAACTGGAAGCGGATAACCCGCACCTCGCTTCCGGAGAATCCATACCGTGGGGTAAGCTCACAATAGGTTGCAGCAAGGCCGTCCTTGCAATTCCGTTCAAGTGAATTGCTTAAATTCCTGGGTCAGTAGTCATCGTGGACACACACATGCACGCACCTGCTGGAACACGAAGCCCTGCGTGGCCGGGTCTTGGTTTGCGCACACGCCAGGCGTGGACTGCAATTCTGCCAACGAAGCCATGGCGTGCTGGCGACAAGGGTGCCTGCGGAAAGGAGCGCCTGCACGTAGGCAGACATGATCCTTAAGATCCGTACATTAAGTAAGCCAGGCCACTCCAGATCCAGCATGTAAAGGAGTATGTATATACGTACAGGTACCTGGCCGATAACGCGGCGCCCAAGCACGAGCTGCAGCTACCCGAGAGGTGTTGCACAGTGACGCCAGGGGCATTGGCCTCTTCTTTGTTGATTCTGGTGGCTAAAAAGCAATTCCCAAATCAATGGTTGATTATCGCGTGTTGCCATGTGGGGCCTCGCTGTACATCCCGTACTTCTTTTCCAGGTCTTTCAGTTGGACTTACTGCTAGAAGCGTTATTCTATGCTTCAAATATTCGAACTTTCATAGAAGGATATTTTTAATGCTGTGCTAATATTGTAATGATCTGTATGAGCCGGGTACCGACAACTTGACATGGTCAGTTGGTCACCTGATATGGATACATATTTTGGGCTCTAAGGTTCATTTGCCATTTTCATTATTTGAGATGAAGATATTGAATACTATAACCGTTAGAACGGACACGCAGCGGACAAAGTGTACAGGTTGAGCATTGAGGTCGACACGAGCTGTATTTTTAGCATTTTTCTTGTGATTGTGTCATCAATTATGTCGTTTGGAGCGCCCCATAATAATAAGAAAAAGGATGGGCTTTCGTCTCTCAGCAAGGAGACCCAGGAACTGCTTCAAGGTTCGTCAACAATGACACGTTTTCTTTCCAAAAGCAGAATGTATGTATTTGTGCGCTCTTTGATCAAGTCAGATGACATGCAGGGGTTATGAAGGACCGTGGCTTATCGCAACGAGCGCTGCAGGATGTTGCAAGCAGCCTGCAAAGTATGTTCTCTTGCTAATGAAACATTTGTAATTGCGTTGCCGGTTGTTGAGTATGCCTTCCCGCAAGTTCTTTTCTGTTGTTTTGCACCCGAAGATTATTGCCTTGCTCAGGCTCGCGCTTACTATAGTGCGTTGCGCCCTCTATGCAGTAGTCCTGCACCTTTCAAGTTTCTTTTGGTTCTGCTAGCTTGCCGGTCTTCCTAGCCTTGTATTTTCGGGTGGTTGGCAAGTTTACATGTCATGGGGTCCCGTGGGTCCTCAGCTCCTTACCCTAAAATTGTCATCGCGAAGCGAGTTCTTTTTACGCGGCAGCATACTCTATAGCCATTTGGTCTGGAACGGCTGTGTGGGATTGCGTGAAACTGAACGAGGGCATCTCGTCTCCTGGTACACCCTGACGTTCAAGACACCCCGAGTCAGCGTTCTCCATGCCGCTTACAATATCTCTCCTATAATTACATGCGTGCTGTGCATAGGTGTCCTTATCTCAGTGTATTTGTTCTGGTGCCGTAGGGGGCGACGCGGCGTGGGTCAATCACCTCAGCTCAGGCACCGCCTCTTTCCAGCCGCCCAAAAGTAAAACGGCAAACCCGGTCAAAGTTCCGAAGGTCGGGACCGGCGGGTCAGCGATAGCGCCGCCACTACCTGGCAGGTTAGCTCGTGCACACCGTGGGACTCTTGCTCCTAGCCCAAGAGAGCATATCTGCTATGTTCATGTCCTCCGTTCCATGTCTGTATAATGGCAAATATATAATGGAGGTATGAATCGGCGTAGAAACGTGTTTTTTTGAGTGTGTTGGCGCACTGGGCTTTTGGTGACTGCAGTATGGATGCTGCTCCGGGGGCTTCATCGCAGGTTCAGTGGCAAAAAGATGCAGCATGAGATCCTGCGCGACACCCCACCGGAAAGGGACATGTTCCGGGGCGGACCGCCGGCACCCAACCGGGAGGTCGAAAAGGATCGGCTGTCGAAAGTGGTAAGTCGGGGAAAACGGGGAAGGACTGCACGCCATGAGAGATACGTAACCCGGTGGTGCTACAAGCATCTCGCCAGCCACGAGAATGCAGAGTGAAGAGTGGCGCTAGCTGCGCCGATGACACCTGTCTCATGAGCACTTAGCCTACCCTGAAATCGCTCCTTTCACCTCACCTGCCAGATCATCGTTGTATGATCTTTATGAAGAAAGAAAAAGTTGCTAAAATCATTCCGGATTCTTCTTCCTCTGGGATTATTCAGTTATCCATGCTGGCATGTACCATATAACGTGGAGGTGGCGAAATGGTATGCATAAATTATGAACGTACGGTATGGTGGCAGGATGAACAGTTTGAAGGACCGGACAGGAGGCGGAATGGAAGTATGAGGTGTGACGCGCGTGGCGGGGTTGACGCGACGTCGGATTGGGATGAGGAGAAGGGGGTATGCTGGAGGTGGCGCGGGGAGGGTCGGCTCACATTGGCACGAGCCGGACAGTCGTGTACGGAGGAGGTGTATGGGCGGTATGGTGTGGAAGTTGGATATCTCTGCCCGTGGTTTGGCGATTGTTATGACATCATCACATCATCCTTGTGTGGCTTCTGGACTGCCTCCTGACTGCTGCAGATGGAGCTAGGGGCCAAGGGCGCTCGGGAGCTGGATGAAAAGATGGCGGCGATGAAGCGGGAGGCGAGGGAGCGAGCGGAGAAGGCCAAGCGGGTGGACGTACGTGAGGAAATGATTGACCAGGTGGGTGTGGCGAATGTGATAATTAAATGGCGGCTGGCCAGCGCGGTGGAGTTCATCAGGGGGCCAATTGGAAATTTCCCTCTTACAGCAGACCTGGTTAGCCCTAACTCCAGCCTTGATGTCGCAGGAGACGCCTGTTACCGCAGGTAACAGACATGCGGTAACGAACTCGGCATGTTTGCAGAAGTATTTCCAATGGACTGTATCCCGCCCGAGTCGTGCCTGGTTGCTCCATACATTGGTCCGAACGAGAGACCGGGCCCCCGAAATCCTATTTTTTGTGCATTTTCAGATTGTGGACGAGGTGCGGGAGCGGCTGACATTCCTTGAGTCGATGCGGGCTCTGGGACAAGGCCAGGAGTATGAGGCGCACATTAGGGGTGAGGTGGCGATGCGGCTGAAGGAGCTGGAGAAGCTTGGAGTGCCAACAAAGCCCAAGGCATGATGCTCACGGACAAAGGAGATGTATATCTTAGACAGCCAATGTATGGTATGCCTAGCAGCTTGCGACCACACGCGCGGGCGCTTGATTATCTGCGCAACTTCATTGGATAACTCTTACTGAGGGACTGTGACCTGCGCAAACGAAGTGGGCATCTGCACGCGCACATATGTTCTCGCATGCAGACGTCTGTTCTCCGCCCGGCCTGACCTAGCCTCATGCCGCTGCTGCAGCACTGGTAGCGACCTTTGCCATGTAAGAACTGGTCGCCAGCAGGGACTGGGTTATCAATAGGTCGGCTCTGGTGACTTGGTGAGTTTGACGATCTGCAGGTTGGGTTGCGTGGGACTTAGGGCTCCGGGTCGGGTGGCGCATACTTCTTCTACCGATGGCAAAAGGAAAGGATTTCCCTAGCATCTTCCTAGCAAGTGATTGGAGCTTGCGCAATGCGCATTGGAACCTGCCACTCTAGCACTCTAGCACTTTCAATGCCAACGCCGTCAGTGCTGTCAGTGACATTTTACGTGTAACACGGTCTGGCCGATTGGTGGTGTCAACGCATATGAACGGTAGCCGTAGAGTAGGCGCTCTCACTTGCGGAGGAAAAGATAGCGCTTACGGTGCTTGTAGCAGCCGAGGAGCTGTAGGGTGAGAGAGGCATGACTTGCGCCTTTCCGCATGTAGTTCGAGTTGTAGGGAGATGGCAACTCTTTCGCGATTGTGCAGTGTGATGTGCAGGGGCGCACTGCTGTGCCAGTGTGGTGTCTGGTGACTCATAGGGCTGCGGGAGGGAGCTGAACTTTTTAAGGATGCAGATCCAGTAGCTGCATTATCGAGCGGCGACAGTTGTAGTGATAATGTTGGGATTATTGGTGCACAACACCAGGAATGTGTTAATGTGGGGGACCCTGACATGCTTCCTCGTCCCCAACGTGTTGACCCCCCTGCGCTCCTTAAATGTACCGACGGTTTTTGAGTTGGACGGGGATGCTGCCAAATTACATTCTCAGGCGTGGCACTACCTGTGCTCTACATGCAAGTACTACAGCTGTGCTGGTGCACAACTTCGTAGAACCGTGGGTCGCTTGCGGGCCCAGTTACAGCAGCTGCCGCTTCTGCAGGACGAACCATAGGTTATATTAGCATTTAGGAATAACCCTAGTCACAAGAAATTAATCTTGTGTGTGAGAGGACATCGCATACAAGGGTTTGGCGGGTCTATGCAAGTTATTGCAGAAGCAAATATATTTGTGGTCAGGTCTCACTTATAATTTATACCTTAACGTAGCAAGGACTCGATTTTGTTTTGCACTGCAAGGAAAGGTTAGACAGGGTAGGGCTTTTTTCACGGCACTGGCAATTCATTCTAAACAAAATAGTGGCCACAACAAACTTTACTTGTAACATGTGAATACCTATTTAAATTTTGTTGTCATATTACGGCACAAACATCGTCGTGACTTGCACCTTTGGTCAATCAGCCGCCGTTCCTTAAGACTATGCTTGCCCAAGCAGTAGGCAGGATTGGCCTGGGATTAGGTACGCAGTCGCTTCCGGTAGTGGTTAATGCGCTACGGCGCTTTTCCAGCGATGGGGTCGACGAACTGAAGAAGGCCCTGTCGGAGCTGATCCCTGAGCAGCAGGTGTTGTTCATGTTCTCGAGCATCAATAAGCATGTCAGTCCTGTGATCTTCCGAAATTGAGCTGCAGGAGCGGTTGAAAGCGTTAAAAAAGAACTATGGCGGCAAATCCCTAGGCGAGGTCACGGTGGACATGGCAATTGGCGGTATGCGGGGAATTCCGGTAAGCCATACTGTACTCGTGACAAAAGCAAATTAGTGTACATGTATTTCATTTTCACGTATTCCGGTGCGTGCATCACCCGCACCCGCCCGCTGGTCCACCTATCAGGGCATGCTGTGGGAGACGTCGCTCCTGGATCCTGAGGAGGGCATCCGCTTCCGCGGCCTCAGCATCCCTGATCTACAGGTGCGATCTCGACTTCGGCATCCAAATGAGTGGACAGGCAGTCCGGGACGGCTAGGGGGTAGGAAGGACACAAGTGTTTTTGATGTGGGTCACGAGGATGTAAGATCCGGCAGCAGGGAAAGTATTAATTCAGTTTAGGAAACGACGGGGCGTCTGCTTTGGCCTCCGTAATAACGTGTTACTTGTTCATAATCGCAGGCTCAGCTACCATCGGCGGTGCCAGGCGGCCAGCCTATTCCAGAAGGGCTGCTGTGGCTGCTGTTGACTGGCAAGGTATGCCAATAGAGCGTTTAAGCCTGTACTTATGTGCTGTCCGGTTCATAGAACAGCCACGTTTAATGTATGATTGGGATGGGGGGTGGAAAGGTATTCCTGGGTTCTTTGGCCTAAATGTTGCTTTTTAGAAGATCTTCACTGCTTCATGAGTCGGTTAGCGGTTTACCCAGATTGCATTTTCCACGTGAACCATAGAGTGCCTAAAACGGCACACTGTTGTGCCTGCACAACGGCCAGATGCAACTGCCCTCTCAAGCAATAGTGTACACCCTATGGTCCCGCTGTGCTTTCTCCTCGATCCTCTTTTATGCAGGTGCCCACCAAAGAGCAGGCTGCCTCTGTGACGGAAGAGCTGCGTGAGCGTTCGCACCTGGGCCCACACGTGCTCAAGGTGTTGAATTCTCTGCCGGATGATGCGCACCCCATGTCGCAGCTGTCCGTGGGCGTGATGGCGTTGCAGGTAGGCAGACTAGTTCCAGGTTAGGGCTGCACAAGGTCGATGTTGTTACTGCTGGATGCCTCGGTGCTTCCACTAGGTAGAAGATTGCGTCCTTATGTGGGCGAAAGAAGCACAATAGGTCCATGCAAGGCGCGGCTCCCCACCCAAGGGTATGGATGCATTCGACCGTCAACCTAACGGACTAGCCCTTCTGGCGTGCGTCACATGACACAGCGTCAGTGCCGCCAACCCAGAGAGGGATCCAGGCACGAAAGGTGAAGACTCCAGGGAGACCTTCTTCACCCGACACTGTGGCTTTATGCCGCTCCTCTAAGCCACAGCCGCCCCGCTGCCCCACAGTCCGGTAGCCACTTCGCCGCCGCCTATACGCGCGGCACGCATAAGAGCAAATACTGGGAAACAGTTTACGAGGACAGCATGGACCTGATTGCCAAGCTCCCGCAGCTGGCTGCCATGATTTATCGCCGAACCTACAAGGGCGGGGTGCAGATCCACCCGCACCACACACTGGACTGGGCCGCGAACCTGGCGTATATGATGGGTGAGAGGGGCTTAGTGATCCTGCAGACTGCAGGATTCTATGTTTGTCACCTTACGGCTTGATCTGGATGAAAGATAATTGGCAATACCTACTGTGTGGTTATATCCAGCGACTCCTATAACCATCCGCAGGGTACGAGGACGCCGGATGCCATGAGATGATGCGCATGTACCAGACCATCCACAGTGACCACGAGGTGAGGTGGTGAGAGAGGAGGAAGAGGCGAGAAAGGCAACTGACATGGTCACGCAGATCACGGGGATGAAGTGATTGACGGTAGCATCGGAGCCATTGAAAGGAGCCCTCCCTCCCTTTCTCCGCTTGTCCCACTACCCTTCCCTTCCCCCGTGCTCACAGGGTGGCAACGTCTCAGCGCATACCACCCATCTGGTTGGCAGCGCTCTCTCTGATCCGTACCTGTCGTACGCCGCGGGCATGAACGGACTTGCGGGGCCGTTGCACGGTCTGGCGAACCAGGAGGTGCTCCGCTGGCTTAAGGACCTTACTGCGAAGGTGGGAGGGAGGAAGCGGCTACACGGGACTGGGTCAAGCTGTTTGAAAGACGTGTTGCACGCTGCACGGTAGGCTCCAGGAGCCCGGAGCAAACGTGCAAGAGCAGGTTAATGGTTTCGCACACCAAAATAGCGTCGGGCTTTCAACCCTGCAGAATGAGCATTATCCAATAGCTCTGACTTTGCTTGCTGCTACCTTCCTCCGCACAGCTGGGCCCCCACCCTGAGAAGGATGCGGTCCGCAAGTACGTGGAGGATACGCTCGCGTCCGGCAAGGTTGTCCCCGGGTACGGTCATGCTGTACTCCGGAAGACCGACCCACGGTATACGTGCCAGGTGGGTTCGTGAGCCCCCACTGCTGTATGGCAAACGGATTTCATTGGAGCTGAAATTGGCATCTAGGCTGCGCACCAGCCCCTCCGTCGCTGTGCGGCTCCTCTCTGCCGCCCTCTTCACGTCCTCTCCGCTCCGTGTGCTCCTCGCCCTCCCCCACCCTCCTCGCTGCAGCGCGAATTCGCCCAGAAGTACATGCCGGACTACCCGCTGTTCAAGCTGGTGTCCAACTTGTACGAAGTCGTTCCGGAGGTGCTGGGCAAGACTGGAAAGGTAAAAGCGAGGAGGGGTCCGTGGCCAAATGGACCGGTAGCGTCTCAGGAAACTGCAAGTGACTGGTATTGCCCTCGTCACTCTGCTGCCCACCTGGCCCCCCCTTGGCCTTGCCCCTTGCCCCGTGCTGCCCCCTCAGATCAAGAACCCTTGGCCGAATGTGGACGCCCACAGCGGCGTGTTGTTGCAGTACTACGGCATCACGGAGGAGAACTACTACACGGTGCTGTTCGGAGTGTCGCGAGCGCTGGGGGTGCTGGCGCAGGTGAGCGCAGAACGGGGAGGAGGGGACGCGGCAGGCAGCGGGCGCGGGGGTGTGGGTGTGGGTTGCGTGTGCAGGTGTGTCATATCCGGCAGATCGACAGCGGCGAGGGGTCATTGGTCGCAATCAGTCTGGGGCTCACGTGAGTAGCGATAGCGGCTGACATTATTCCGGTGCGTGGCTGAAGCCCTCACCCGCATTCCCTCGCCCGTCACCTGCATGTCCAGGGTGTGTGGTCTCGCGCGCTGGGCCTGCCCATCGAGCGGCCCAAGTCCATGACGATGGGCACGCTTGAGAAGCGGTTTGCAGCCGCCGCAGCTGCGGCCCCCGCAGCCAAATGAGCTTCCATCTTCATAAATACTGATCTGCCGAAAAAGATGTTCTCGGGCCTATATGGGGAATGAAGCCTCAGGTCGTTTCTGGACATAGGGACTCCCACTGTGCGCTGCACGGCGTGCGTTGTGCGCGTGCCTTTTGATAAGGCCTATTCAGGTTGGGTGCTTGGGCAGGCAGGCACCGTCCTGAAGCTCATCCATTGGGGACGCGATCTCTTCATTTCATCGCCAGGTTCACTCGACAGGACCTGACTCTTTATGGCCATGACACTTCCAAGATCAGGTTTTCGGCATAGGGCGTACATGTCGGCACTGCAGTAGGGTAAGAGGAAGAATGTGTATTGTGCAGGTTGGGGGCGTCATGTGTAACGTTTCAGGAGGTGGCGCTGAGACGCAGGGCTAAGTATGCGTGTGACACGGTGTGAAGTGATGATGGACAGTTGTAAACTATATGTTCCTGATCCACGCTTGTCATCGTAGTGGTGGTGGTACTGGTGGTGGGCTTAAGTGGCCTTTTGCTCGGATGTGGGAAGATTTCGCCGCTGCTGTTGTGTGGCCTGGTCAATCAATGGTCGTCGTGGGTATGCGTCCTCAGACACGCATTGGCTGTATCTAGGGGGATTTAGGTTTCATCCTCGTAACTGCATCTCATGCCAAAGATATGAGCCGAGATCCATGATCAGTATTTGACAAAGCGCATCCGGATGCTCCGACGCTGCCAGGAAGCCCTGGTTAAGCGTAGCGTGCAGAGCTAAGTGAAGTCTTGACGTGCCTGTTAGCTCAATTGTTGACATGGATAAAGGGCTATTCGGCGCATCCCTCCTTACCTGTGTGAGTGGTGCTCGAGATGCCTGTCGCCGCTTTATTTTAAAAGATGGAGAGGGAATGCACACACATCTTGCAAAATGGGCATGTGGAAAAATGAGGTATTTCAGCGTACATTTCAGGATCTTATGGCGTTTCGCGCATGTGTAAGAACGTTTTGGGCCGGGCCCCATCGTAAAGCGCGCCAGGGGGTTTCCCGCCCTGTAGGATTGTCCATGTCCGTGTGGCCGTGTGTAACGACCACTGGACATGCGATAAAGCTGAAATGATAGGTTTTCACCATCCATGATGATTTTGATTTCGAACTCGTTAGAGAACGTAAGGCTCATACGAGCCAGGAGGCTCAAAGGACCGCAAAATAACCAGAAGCAAGAAAAAGGAGATCAAACAGCTAGAGTGAAAGAAGGCCAAACAGATAACCACCCATGATGATATCCCTAATTCGCCTGAGACGTAGTACGGCATATATAAATGGTGCCTTTGATGTCGTAGATATATAGGACTTACAGTGCAGCGCCCTAACGGACGCCTGTCACTGTGGGCCTGATGTGGCCAGCAGCATACTGGCTTCATTAGACAGAAGAACTCTGTACACATTCAACGCTCTATGTTAGACATCCTGGTGAACCGGACCAGGGCACACTAGGTTATGGCAACCATCAAGTCTGAAGGAAAGGGTGCTAAGTGGGTATAATGTCCCATCATGCCCTCATATACGTAGGCGGCCAACCCGCCCTACACAGCAAATGCCGTCCGTCTTACTTGCCACAGAGCCACAGAAGCACCAATCCTATTAATGTGAGTCGATGAAAGATGGGGAGCATGGACGGACCCAAGTTCATAGCGCTAACGCTAGCGTAACCAAGTCTTGAGTACACAAGGGAGCGAGTGGACGGTGATGGGTGGAATGCCCATTGAAAGATTATGGTTGGATCCGAAAATCCATCTCTACTTCAATGGCTTCTTTAAAGGGTAACCGCAGCAGTGCATCAAAAAGGATGGGGGCGATCACCCCTACCTGGTCATCATCTGGACACCACACGGGCAAACCGCAATAACCGCTCCACCTTCGCGCTGTGTACGATGAAAAATTAGGAAGGGAGGAAAACCATCAAGGTCTAACCGCCAAAAGCTTTCTTTACAGATAATGTGCCACGGGAGATGCCACATACGTGAAAGGGGTGCTATGAAACGTCACCAACACATTGTCTACCCTGGTAGTTGTCAGGTCAACATCCCCAATGACAGTCGTAGATCCCCATTATAAGGGTTTTGGTAGGGCTTTAGCCCGTAAAAGCCCGTAGAAGCTAGCTGGCTCGCAATGGCCGTGCTATACGAGCAAAGCCATTAGGCGCACTGGACTGTTAAAACTCAGATGAAGAAGAACGCAAGAAATAATAGCAAGAAATAATAACGCAAGAAATAAGAGAAAAGAGGCATCGGCTTAATCGGATAAAGCCCAGAAAGCAATATTTAAACTGCACCAGATTTCCCACTGTTGCCTTTCCGAAAGTCCTTCTCACGTGTAATGTCCGTCACATTTTCTTTCTTTCTTGCGTTACTTGTCTATCGGCTTTTGTCGGCAAGGCGCTTGGTGAAGGCAAAAAGGCAGCAAAACCAGCGATGCATGTTGGGCATGATAGGCCCGAGGAGCAGCCGTTCTGGATTTCCTGTAATACTGATATCATCCCAAAGTTCGCTTACAGCAGTTTTGGGGAAACCAGGCCAGCGCACAGAGATACATTTTCTGGTCAGCGTTAGTGACCCGTGGGTCGGCGTTTGGCACTCATCCCAAGCGAATTAAGGAACACCTTGAACGATGTTCATTAGCATGAAGTAGATGTCCTTTAAACGAAGCGGGCGTCCTGTTGCGGCTCAGTGTCCAAGGGCCTCGCTGCGTTGGCCTGGTTGGCAGCAGCGGATAACAGCATCACTGAATTTCCAAAATTAAACTAAGAAATGAGCACTACGTCGAAATAATCACCAGATATTCCAACAAGCCAATCGAACGCACCATTTACCAGCGTCCAATGCTTCTACCAGCCGCTCGTCGCCTCTGTTGGCTCCGCCACAAAGACCAACGTAAATAAGGAGCGCCTTGTCCACACAGCCTGAGAGGTAGTTTTTGTAACACCTGGGCAGCTCGAGGTTATGTACCATAGTAGGCCCCATATAACGCAGTCTCCTCAACACAGCTGATGCAAGGTGTGGGTAGGCTGGGGCTGGCGCTTACCGCCCAGTCCTTGGCATCTTCGGCAGCTCGCTGCTGCGCCTTTCACCGATTTTTCCACAGCGATACTTACATCGACCTGAAGAAGGCGCTGTCGGAGATCATTCCCCAGCAACAGGTTTGCAAACCCATTTGTTCGGCATTCCTCTTCGTGTACGTTGTCGATCGATTGTCAGATTTCTTTCATTTAAAATCAGGCGACCATGTGATTGAGCTCCTGAATCGTAGTGTTGGTTGGTTGGTTCAGGAGCGGCTCACGCGGCTCAGGAGGAAGCACGGTAGCAAGCCGCTGCGGGAGGTAACGGTGGACATGGTCATCGGCGGAATGCGAGGACTCCCGGTGCGGATTCAGAAACCCTGTGACGGCAGCCGTAGATTGTCATGCCCAAGATTATCATATGGCTATGGTCGGGTTTTGCCTGACCCCCCGGTTAGGCTCGTGAAAAGCAATCACAGCCACTCATCGTCAGGTGTAGATCTCCGCGTCATGTCATCCATGGCAGATCCAGGGCCTTATAGCCAATACGTTGAAGGGCCCGGATCAGTTAAATCAGTGGCTGAGTCCAACCAGCGTTTACTCATCCATCTGCGGATGTTTCAGGGCTGCCAGCCTTCTTACCAGAAGTGTGTGTTCTATGTGCGTGCGCGTACATGTGTATATATGTATATATGTGTGTGTTTTAATGCTTCCAAGGCGCTGAGCTCTGACGGAACACCGTGGGTGCTGGACCTGCGGCAACCATGGCGTCTTCATGGTCTTGGTGAGTGCCGGACAAAGGGCACGCCCCCTTACATATCGCCCCGCTGGTTTATCTATCAGGGCATGCTGTGGGAGACGTCGCTCCTGGATCCCGAGGAGGGCATCCGCTTCCGCGGCCTCAGCATCCCTGACCTGCAGGTGCGGCTGCGGCGTAGAAGGGGGTGCGACTCACGCAGTGCGACAGCCGCGCCGGGTGCATCGGTACTAGATTCATCCGGCTGCGACTACTCCCCTCGCTTCGAGGGTCGAAGGCCCCATAGGCTTTGCGAGGTCCCGGTCCCTGTAACGGCTACATGACGGAAATGCTCGCCATTAGAACCGTCACAACCATCAGAAGGGATTTAGGGCTCCTTGACGCAGCCAGCGGCCTGCATGCGCCTAAATGGTGGGGACCCGGGAGAAGCAGCCAGGTCGTCTCCCGTGCCTTGCGCGTTGATCCCATGCATCTGTAACCGCTCTGCCTAAGCACCAGGCATCCTCATCTTGGTGGCCCTCAGCCCGAAAGCCACACGCACGCCTTCCGCACTTTCCCTTTACAGGCCCAGCTGCCGTCAGTGGTGCCAGGCGGCCAGCCGGTTCCCGAGGGCCTGTTGTGGCTGCTGCTGACCGGCACGGTGAGTCTTCACGGGCATGGCACTTCCTGCGCCATAGTTGACAAGGACGGGGCGCCGGTAGCACCAGGCGCTAGTTGCCGGCCAATCTTCTTTGCGGCTCGAAGAGGTGCTCGGGATAACACTAAAACCCTAAGTTTAGCATATCGCGTACGGCATATGACATTGACATTAACATGACATCATACTTGCCGAGTACATGCATGAGGTGATTCGTGAAGCCTCCGCTTTTTCAGTGCGCGGTTGCGTACGGTGTACTGCACATACGACTTCTGTGCACCAGGTGCCTAATCAAGCTCAAGCTGCCTCCGTGGCAGAGGAGCTGCTCCACCGGGGCCACGTGCCGCCCCACGTGCTGCGGGTATTGGATGCACTGCCTCCGAACGCACATCCCATGACGCAGCTGTCCGTGGCCGTCATGGTGCTGCAGGTGAGAAAAACAGTGAGGCGGGGCTGAGGCTGACAGCTCCCAAGAAGCGGGAGCAGGAATCACCCTCCACACCGGACTTCCCACACACTGCATACATACACGCCATAACCGCATGGCGAATAATTGTCTGTTATCAAAATGTTTGGCCCCCAATAGTAATAATTATTATTGAATTTTATTATTGTTTTATTATAACAACAATTATTCTTATTAGACGTGTTCCCGTTTCACCGCTGCCCCCCAGTCCGGTAGCCACTTCGCCGCCGCCTACCGCCGCGGGGTGCCCAAGGGTCGGCTCTGGGAAACTGCTTACGAGGACAGCATGGACCTGATTGCCAAGCTGCCGCAGCTGGCTGCCATGATTTATCGCCGCACCTACAAGGGCGGCCATTTCATAACGCCTAATCACACGTTGGACTGGGCCGCGAATCTTGCGCACATGATGGGTTGGTTGGGTTTGTTTAATCGATTACTTCGATTTGCTTCCTTAGGTTGGCAACCAGGAATACATAGATCGTTTCGCGAACTAATAGCGTGGATGTTTTTATATGAAGGTGAAATTGTTTGTTTAATTTGAAGCAGGGGAGGAAATGATGATACGGGGTCGGATGGGGGTGAGGGGTCGGGTGTGGTGCACAGGGGTGTTAGTGTGTGTGTGTGTGTGTGTGTGTGTGGCGGTCAGAGCTTTACCAGGTTGAGACCAGGACGAAGGGAGCGAAGGCTTTGCGACCATATGGGTGCTCCGATAAGCATGGCGCCCTCGTAGGATGCTTTTCAGTACATATTGGCGAGCTCACTGCATGACTCCTATTACATGCTATTTGGCAGCAATTGGCAAACGGTATTTTCACCCATGCGAGGAGCACATGACCGACTTGCTTGGTCGGTTGCCGCCGGCCTGTTGGCTTGTCTGTGCCAAGGTTGGAATCCCGCCCTTTGTGACCCGTCCTCGTCTCCCCCAACCATCCCTCATTCTCTCAGGATCGCAATTTGATCTTCCCAATATCAGCAGAAACACGTCTAGTGTATTCGCCTTCCTCCCCAGATTCAACTCCCTTCTTCTCCCACGTTTCCTGTAACCATCTGCAGGGTACGAGGACGCCGGATGCCATGAGATGATGCGCATGTACCAGACCATCCACAGTGACCACGAGGTGAGGTGGTGAGAGAGGAGGAAGAGGCGAGAAAGGCAACTGACATGGTCACGCAGATCACGGGGATGAAGTGATCGACGGTAGGATCGGAGCCATTGAAAGGAGCCAGCCCTTCCTTTCTCCGCTTGTCCCACTACCCTTCCCTTCCCCCGTGCTCACAGGGTGGCAACGTCTCAGCGCATACCACCCATCTGGTTGGCAGCGCTCTCTCTGATCCGTACCTGTCGTACGCCGCGGGCATGAACGGACTTGCGGGGCCGTTGCACGGTCTGGCGAACCAGGAGGTGCTCCGCTGGCTTAAGGACCTTACTGCGAAGGTGGGAGGGAGGAAGCGGCTACACGGGACTGGGTCAAGCTGTTTGAAAGACGTGTTGCACGCTGCATGGTAGGCTCCAGGAGCCCGGAGCAAACGTGCAAGAGCAGGTTAATGGTTTCGCACACCAAAATAGCGTCGGGCTTTTCACCCCTGCAGAATGAGCATTATCCGATAGCGCTGACTTTGCTTGCTGCTACCTTCCTCCGCACAGCTGGGCCCCCACCCTGAGAAGGATGCGGTCCGCAAGTACGTGGAGGATACGCTCGCGTCCGGCAAGGTTGTCCCCGGGTACGGTCATGCTGTACTCCGGAAGACCGACCCACGGTATACGTGCCAGGTGGGTTCGTGAGCCCCCACTGCTGTATGGCAAACGGATTTCATTGCAGCTGAAAATTGGCATCTAGGCTGCGCACCAGCCCCTCCGTCGCTGTGCGGCTCCTCTCTGCCGCCCTCTTCACGTCCTCTCCGCTCCGTGTGCTCCTCGCCCTCCCCCACCCTCCTCGCTGCAGCGCGAATTCGCCCAGAAGTACATGCCGGACTACCCGCTGTTCAAGCTGGTGTCCAACTTGTACGAAGTCGTTCCGGAGGTGCTGGGCAAGACTGGAAAGGTAAAAGCGAGGAGGGGTCCGTGGCCAAAGGGACCGGTAGCGTCTCAGGAAACTGCAAGTGACTGGTACTGCCCTCGTCACTCTGCTGCCCACCTGGCCCCCCCTTGGCCTTGCCCCTTGCCCCGTGCTGCCCCCTCAGATCAAGAACCCTTGGCCGAATGTGGACGCCCACAGCGGCGTGTTGTTGCAGTACTACGGCATCACGGAGGAGAACTACTACACGGTGCTGTTCGGAGTGTCGCGAGCGCTGGGGGTGCTGGCGCAGGTGAGCGCAGAAGGGGGAGGAGGGGACGCGGCAGGCAGCGGGCGCGGGAGTGTGGGTGTGGGTTGCGTGTGCAGGTGTGTCATATCCGGCAGATCGACAGCAGCGAGGGGTCATTGGTCGCAATCAGTCTGGGGCTCACGTGAGTAGCGATAGCGGCTGACATTATTCCGGTGCGTGGCTGAAGCCCTCACCCGCATTCCCGCGCCCGTCACCTGCATGTCCAGGGTGTGTGGTCTCGCGCGCTGGGCCTGCCCATCGAGCGGCCCAAGTCCATGACGATGGGCACGCTGGAGCATATGGTGGCGGAAGGCGCCCCAACATGACATGTTCTATGCGGCTAGGAATTTGATTCCAACGCAAGTTATGTCACCACCCTTGTCTTCCCTATCCTCACCTATGAAATGTGTTTGGGCGGCCAGGGTGGGTACGAGGAACAGCTTTCGGCTGGATGTCCTTGAAAGTTGAGTCTCTTGTTGTATTTAGGACGGTCAGCGGAAGGTTGGTCATGCAGCAACTGGTTTCTGGTTGTGTGGGTTTTGCCTCGGCCCCATGGAGCTTTAGGGGAATGCATGGCAGCAGCCAAGGAGTCCGCTGGTCTGTCCTGCTGTTCGTTGGTCGTGTCGTCGTATTACATGTGGTTCGACTTGTGCTATCTGGCTGCCGTGGACACACACCTGCTGCAGTCGCTTCCTTGTGGAAAACGAACAATGGTGAATGTAATGTAAACACGTGGTACCGCACAGTTCCAGTACACGGCGTGAAGGCTTCCCGAGGAAGGGGGACGTGGCATAAGATGTAACAATCATCACAGGTGAAGCCTGAGGATGTCCAGACATCTAAGCAAGCCCCCAACGTAGCTTCTCTACCCCGCGGGCCAATTGCGGCGACGAGGGAGCTGCATGCAGGCGACGTGTGATCAGAAGTGTAATGAGACACTCCCTACCCACGGTCAGGGTCAGGGTCAGCGGGCCGCAACCGCCAACGATGAAGAAAAATAAAATGGAGACAGCAAGATCCACTATGCCGGCCATTCTTCGTAGCCTGCGCGACTCCGGTGTCCACTGCACGACTGGCGCCGCGGACGCCGTTCAAACGGCAGCCAAATGTTTTCGCATGCTGTAGTGCGCCGCGGTGTTTATGCCAGTAAGCTTATGCTGTGAAGACCGCTTCAGGACTGCCGGCGGAAATCCAAGCGACATCCGCAAAACGGACGTGTGCACGGATCTAACCACGGCATGTTTAATCGTAGGTAAGGGTGCAAATTCCAAAGCCAGGGGAAGCGCGGGAGAAAACTCTCTCTGCTGCACAGCTCAGAGAAGACGTATGTTGCTTGCCTGCCAGCTCCGAGGTGCCTGCAGGATGTGCTGACTCCCGCATGGGGCCTGGCGGCAACCGGATGACCGGTTCCAAGCTGCGATGGTACAACACGTTGCATGTGGTCCAGTCGCAGGCAGCTCTGTGCCATCACTGTCCCTCTGACGGAAGTACAAGACCCTCTAAGAGGCCCCCCTTCGACGGTCCTCAGCGAAGTACTCCTTTCTTCACATTCCCGCGGCTTCCACCATCAGTCGCAGTACCACATGCTTCGGCAGGCCCATGACGCTGCAGATGCTGCCGTCCAGGCGCTCCACGTAGGCCTCTACGAGGGGGTGCTCAATCTGTACCAGCGGCCAGCAGGAGCGCCGGGTGGGGAAGAAAGCAAATAAAACCAATTAAACCTGGCGGCAGCAACTCCAGAGGGTTCGGCAAGCGTATTGCTTGCCTGTTAATCAAAATAATGACCCCTTCCATTTTGAATTGTTACGTAATTATGTGCGCGCCCTTCGGCTTGCGAACATTTCATGGCTCATTACTAAAGCATCTGTCCTCCACACGGCTGTTGATTTGCTGCCGTCGGCGAGCAATCAGTTGGTTCAAGCACCGTAACGATACAAAGAAGCGAACCTTGGAAACCGCGGCAGTACGTACTCCTATTCCCCTTTCTGCCCTCCTGTTTTCCTGGCTACATCAGCAACGCCGTCTGCTCTACCATCGTAAGTTTACCAACTAGCTCCGCGCTTACCATCAGTCCGCCCGCGCAGTAGAACACGGTCCCTTCCGCAATGAGCTTTTCCCGCACATCCGAGGGTATGGGTTTTAGTTGTATAAAGGCCCGCTCTACCTCCTCCACCTCCCGGCCGCTGACCAGGTCCGTGGCCAGCACTGCCGACACCGTGGAGGCGGGGCTGCGGCCATAACCCTCCATGTATTCGTGCACCTCGTCCACGGAGCCGGGCTTCTCCAGGATATAATCCTCATGGACCACCACCTGAAATGCGGACATGAAAAAATCAGATGAGGAGTTTACAGGTGCAGAAGTAACGCGGCGTGGGGGAGCGCGTCGACCGGGCTTTGAGCACAGTTGGGATCGCTAGGGGAACCTTAGCGATCTCAAGTCATGTGAAGCCCCTTCCCGCAGACTGCCGACGCGTTTCGGGCCACGTAAAACGTTTACTGTACAACTGTTGATAAGCCTTGCGCCCCGGGTTAGGTGAGATACATGCGATGAGCGGGGTTTTGGGGGCGTGTTGAAGACGGCCAATTCACCTGGTCGCACGTGATGAGAAGGCCCCGCATTTCCTCGTCCCCATCCCTCATCTTTTGGATGATGGCATCCTTCTTCGCCCGGGCCAGGAGTCTCACCAGCCTGCATCGTGCGTTTGGGGCACAGGGTCTTGTAACAGCTTGGTTGGGTTCAGGGTTCTTCAAGGGGGCAGCTGTTTGTTCCGGGGTTCCCCGGAGCCCTAAAAATTCTTTTCCGGGAGGGCCCCCGGAACTCTACCTAGTTACGCCCTACAACGTTCCGGGGGGCCCCGGAACGTGCACAAAACTTTCTCGGGACACAACTCGTGTTTATTACATGGTAAATATTTTTCGAGCAAAGACAATTTTCATACCTTAAAAAAGAAATACATTAAATTGTTTTTCTGGCAGCTGTCGGTTTTTGCTACCCATATACCCACGGCAACACCCGGCATCAGCAGCTTATGAACTAACACAGATACCAGCTTCCCTAGCTCTCTTAATCTGCTTCATTCTCTTCCTCTCCATCCGAGATATACTTAGTACTTTGCTTGGTTTAAGCTAACACTCGTTGGCTTGAGAAACGTAGGAATTTGCTTGGCTAGCTTTACCCAAAATGTCAATGCTAGAAGTCCTGTGGGTAATGTTCTTTTGTCTAACTGCTTACAAATTAGCTTATAATTTATCCTTAGCTAATAAAAGTGTAATGTGTTTTTGCTTTTCCTAAGCGTCAAGCTGTCAAGCATGCATCAGTAATCCCCGGAACATGGCCTTACTTTAAGAAAATTTTCTCCGGGTACACCCGGAAAAGAGCCTTTTTCTTCACGGGGCACTACTTGTCTGCCCCCGGAAAGCAGCACTTCACACGTCATGAAATTCCCGGGGATCCCCGGAGCAGACCCAACACTTTTACGGGCATTTTCCCAAAATTCTAAAACTTTCCGGGCCCCGTCCGGGGTGAAGTACCCTGGTTGGGTTACCATGTGTCTGGCATTCCGCACGTACGTGTCAGGACTTGGGTCGCGAATGGCCTTCTCATTAATGTCTGCGGTTTTCACCTCGTATGAGAAACCATGCTCTTCCGCAAGCTGGTCCATAATTTGCCTTCGTGCGAATGAGCTGGATCCCAATATAATACGTGGCTTAGATCGAAAAAAGGTCACCAATTTGTGATGATAATCTACAGCTCTCGTTGTCGTTCGGCTGCCAGGCGACAGGGAGGGCATCATTAGGTCTGCCTATGATGTTAGGTATTATGCTGTGCACAGGTACAACAGGATTAAAAGCTTTAACTTACATCGTCTGTTTCTTTACGTCCGTAATCAATTTTCTTATGTGTGTTCACTGCGGGAAGCTGTGAACTCAGGCGCAATCGTACGATAACGGTTGGTTTCGGGGCGCCTTAAGGACACAGAATTCACACAATAAATTCACACACCTATGGCAAGTTCAGGCTGTTTTGTGCAGGGAAACCTACTACAACAACGTTCTCTCCAGATTCCCCACCAGAGGTCGGCAAAGCGGATCCTCCTGGCAGCCGAACGGCGTGCCAGAGAACCAGCTTCAACCGCCAAGAATCGCGTATCAAACAGTCAACAATGCGACAATTATGGTCGGCACCTTATGGGCTGTCAAGGAGCTTATAATTCACACACTCGACCGAATTTTAAAGGGAATATGGATTAGGACGAGTAGCAATTCTCGGTCGGCTGGTTCCCCCTCCGGATGCTGTAGTACGACCCGCAGGGCCTGCAATACCTGCCTACCTTCGGTCAACCTCACTGTTTTAGAACTTCCCCCGGTGTGATCCGGAAGACACATCTGCAACAGAATAATGACATGTCCACAAAATTTGTTACAGGACGGACAGGAGAGAACAACTTTCTTGAGACAGACGGCATTGTTCATAATAAAGGCTGGCAGGGCTTCAAGTGATGCCCAAATGGTTGAAAGAATCCTAGAGGCCTTGGGGACCTGTGCGGGTCTGCCCTCCTTGTGGGTTAGGTATATATACCATACACCTGTTGGGGAGGATTGAAGAATGACGTGCATCAGAACTTGGGCAAAAGATGCACTATTGTAAGAGCATGGTAATAATCCAGCCTAAGTGAGCTAACTTCTATGACGGCGCAGGTAAGCCCGATACCAGCTTAACCGGCTTTGACTTGCAAGGCCGACAGGTAGGGGCCAGGCACAGTATGCCAGCTTTCATTACTTGGTAGGCTTACGCGAGACTGGAACTTGGCACATTATGCATGTCAGCGTACACTGCATCGCCGCGGTACCGTGTGGCGATACACGTCGGCAAAAAGGGAGAGTATGTGAGGGGATTGCAAGCGGCCAATGGGAAATATTACCATGGACCCCACGCATCCTAACAGCAGCTTCTTCCATGTGTGTCCCTGTACGGTGTTCAAAGATGCCAGCTAATCACCCGCCCCCGTCAGAATTGGTACCGGAAGCAAAGATGTGGTAAAGCATCAAAGTGTCCCTTTTGCGAATACAAAAAAGTTCAGGGTGAGGAGTTTTTTGCAGGATCAATAAAAAACTTTGAAAAATATATGCATTAAAAAGCAGTTACCAGGAAATCGCAAAGAAATTCGGCAGTCACGCAATAAAGCCAGTATTGTTTCCATCAAAGATATCGATATCGGCGTTGTGGAAAGCAATATATGTATAATTACTGCAATGCATTTAATCCAATTGAATCCCGAATGCCCGACGCATTTGTGGTGCCGTACTATGGAAATTTCCCGATATTAATGTACCCACAACTATAACATCGGGAAAACTTTACTGTATTGCCTGTTGAGGAGGTTCAAGTTTGTCCACTATATCGGAGTTTATCCTATCTATAGTAACACTTCCGATCTTTCGGCGGCGTCGGCATTCAGATTCATTGAAGAATCATGCTTCTACGTGGATTTTCCTCGCGTCTGGGCCAGGTACGAAATTTCGATATATTTGAACACTGGAGCGAAGTGTGGGGCACTCATGAAGCCGGCCGGCGTGCGCGCTCGCGGCGGCATCGCCGGGCGCGGCTCAGAAAGCACGTGCCTCCCGGCTGCCCTTTGCGTATTGTACTGGCCTACAGGTGATGATGCAGCTTCGAGGGTCTCATCTTGGCTGCTTTCGGCCTGTGTCGTGTCTCGCGCCCGCTGCTTTTCAGGTGCGTGCCAGCGGCACGCCGTCAGTTGCTCGCCCCACCCCGGCGCTCTTCCGCCGCAACCCATCCTCATCGCTTCTGGGCAGCTTTTCCGTTCTGGCGCCGTTCGGCGAAGGCTTTCTGGCCGGTCGGCCACAAATGCCGGGGTTACTGCGGGCCGCCGCCACTGAGGCTGCGCCGGCGCCGGCTGAGGAGACCTTCACGTACCAGGCTGAGGTGAGCAGCTCATAACTGGCCGTAGTCCAAATAAGTCGATGCGTCGAGTTTATCAAGTGAATCCTAGGAGGTATTTGGTGCTAAGAGTTAAAAAAACATGTATGTGCTGATACGAGCAGGGAACCCCAGGTGGCATGCATAGAGCTGCTGTGGATCCCCACTTGGGAGCTGTGGCGCTGACTTTCTCAGTGTAATGCCCGCCTCGTTATCCATAACATCACATCCTAGTAGTACCGTGTCACTTTACGCTCGAGCACCTACTCAGTGCCATGTTCTTTGCCCCTATCCGATGATAGCCATGAACACTAAACTGGTGGAAAAGGCATCATTTGCCTCCTGCAGTGCAGTACGTTCCCTTCCTTTAATTCATGCTGCATCCTGCCTCTAATATGGTTCTGGTTACCTCTTCTATCGCTTGGTTTTGAAACCTTCTGCTTGAAAGGTTGACCGGCTGATGGACATCATAGTCAACTCGCTTTACAGTAACCGGGAGGTTTTCCTGCGCGAGCTGGTGTCCAATGCCTCGGACGCGCTCGACAAGGCCCGCTTCCTGTCGGTGACCGACCCCTCGGTCATGGCGGGGCGCGAGGAGCTGGAGATCCGCATTAGTGCGGACAAGGATAAGGGCACCCTCACTATCGAGTGAGAAGGCTATGCACGGCAGGAGATCCCGAGCACAGTACTGGATATAGTCAAGGGTTGGCGGAACGGGGGAAGAAGCGCTGGGCCATGGATGTTATGGGACACGGGAAGGCGGGGAAAGTGAAGAGGGGTAGACCTTTAAAAGCGTCCGGGAATAGTTGCCATGAATTAGGGCCGCTGTATATGTGGTTGCACCACTCGTCATCCCCTCCCGTGTTCTTCATCTTGAAGCGTCCTCGACACCCGCCGTAGCGTGACCCCACCGCTGCGCGGGCTCCCTTGCGGGAGGGGCGCCACAGCGACCGTGACCTCGCGGCCATCCAGCTGACTCTCCGTGTGGCCGCACCATCCTAACGGCCCTTGGGCATGAGCCTGGACGGGTATCGTATATCCCATCTCCTGTTTGCATGGTCCCTAGCGATGCCTTCGTCACCGCCGCCATCTCACGTCATGGCGAGGCGCCTGGGGTCCTGAGTTGGTTCAGAGTTACCACCAACTTAAATTTACGCTAATGGAGCTGGAATTACCGCTGCTGCTGGCACCAGACTTGCCCCCCAATGGATCCTCGATAGGGTATTTAGAACGTTACCAGACCCAGCCTATCTTGATGACCTGTGCTCCTCGCTGTCCTGGACATTGGTATCAGGGACTCCGGTATTGGCATGTCTCGGGAGCAGCTACTGTCCAACCTGGGCACTATCGCCCGCTCCGGTACGCGCAAGTTCATGGAGGCTATGGCGGCCAAAGGGGACTCCAACCTCATTGGCCAGGTGAGGCGGTAAAGGACTTTACATGCAGGTTGGGGGGCTTCTGTGGGTTGCTGCGGGACCTTGTGTAGCGTTAGATGCGGGTCAGATAGCGCGTTTGAAGGATTCTGAAAGGAAGGTTCTAAAGCTGAAGGGGTCTGGTTCTGGTTTCCCAGCGCCTGCTCACGGGTGACCAGCTCGGGACCGTCAGTCAACCTGCATCACTCAGTCAGTCAGCCAGCCAATCTTCTCAAATCTGCATCAGTGCTCGGCGCCATGCATCTCATGCTTATGCCGCGCGTGCGCTGTATGAATGTGGGTGCACGCGCACGCAAGGCGTCGCCACAGCTACTCCCGTTATTCTGACACGGATGGCGCTCAACCGCCGCATGTGTATTTCACCGCGGGATACATCTATCATAACACGGGACTGGTGCATGTCATAAACTTCGTAACAATGTCGCACTAGGGAGGCAGAGGCTGTTACGTACCTTCTGGGTTCTGTCAGCGGAAGGGGCACACCCTCGGGCCCTCATCTACTGCGTACAGCACCACGCTTGACCCGAAACATCTGTCAACAGGGCATCATAAGTAGAAATGCGTGCTGGGGGGGGGGGTGCGGACTAGGCCATGATTCAGCTTCACTTGCCCGCTGTCGGGTATGGTTGGTCGTCTTGCTTCACCCGCCAGCCGGGGTAAGGCGGACTACGAAGGCTACCATCGCTACGCCTAGCTGGCACGTCTAATTGTTTCATCTCGGTTGACGGAGAAGCGCTTCTCCCCCGTTGTCGCCCCCAGTTCGGTGTGGGTTTCTACTCGGCCTTCCTGGTGTCGGACCGGGTGCGAGTGCAGTCGAAGAATCCTGAGGATCCCAAGCAGTGGGTGTGGGAGGCTGCTGCAGGCAGCCACCAGTACACGATCAGGGAGGACACGGCTAGTGATCTGGTGCGGGGAACGAGGTAAGGGGGAAGATGTATGGCTTAGGGGTTAGGGGCCAAAGGGTATGCAAGAGGGGACCTAAAGAGATGGATATCTTCAGGGACCGTAGAACGGGGAGCGGAAGGGCAGATACCTAAGGGGACGCTGTTGGAGAGGTTTGTCCTTGAGGCCTGGGGCTCTCATACAGGCATGTGGGCAAGAGATGCGATTTCATATCCTATTTAGCGAATGAACTGGTATCGTGGCAGTGGCATCTCTGGTTACAGTAAGGGGTTGTGCCGCATCGTGCGTCCCCACTGCTGCGTGTATTGCGAGGTTCTCGCACGCCCTACCGGTCTTGAGCTCCACTCTTTGCTGTTCCTGTTCTTTCTCTTTCCTTGAGCATAGTCCTGTGTGTTTAGCCGCCTTACCGCCTTAACGCGTGACGGATTGCGCGCTGTTCCCCTCCGCACTCAGGATCACTCTGTTCCTGAAAGAGGATGCTGCCGAGATGGCAGACCCGGTGCGCATCACCCGCCTCATCAAGCAGTACTCGCAGTTCATCGCGTTCCCCATCAAGGTGCGCGGTAACGTAGCATGCAGCTGGGTGGCTAAATGGGTGTACTGCTGGCTGGCCAGGTGGATGTGTCAGCGATCGGGCAGCCCAGCGCCGGGGCTCTGCTGGGCTGTGGACGTGATGTCGACCGTGGCAGCAGCCCTCTTCTTCGTTTTCACGCTTGTTGTAATGCTAAGTTTATTAAACCTTAGTAAATTAACCTTAAGTTACCTTCTCGCGCTGCTGCATGCGCCGTTAATCTCCGCCTTTTTCTCAGGTATACAGCCCCAAGAAGGAGCCACGTAAGGTGGTGGACACGGAGGCAACGAATCGCAAGCAGGAGGCCGCCGACAAAAAGGCGGCGGAGAAGGGCGAGCCCAGCAAGCCGGTCGGTCTAATAACGGGCCCAGGGAGAGGGTCCGGGTGGAGGCTTGAGGGTGATGGTGCAGTGGACATATTGGGACACGAGCGTGTCGAGTGTCACGGGAGTGGATGAAGGGACAAGGGCTAGCAGTGCAGTGCAGGTTCATAGGTTCTCGGGTGCACAAGCGGGCGTTTGAGCAGTTGGCCGGGCGGGATTTGGAGAGGTGGGTCTGGGTGTTAGCCATGATTTACGGCCGCTGTATATGTGTGTACCTATCTGTGTGTGTGTGTTGCACCACTCGTTATCCCCTCCCGTGTTGTTCATCTTCAAGCGCCCTCGACACCTGCCGTAGCGTGACCCCACCGCTGCGCGGGCTCCCTTGTGGGAGGGGCGCCAAAGCGACCGTGACCTCGCGGCCATCCAGCTGACTCTCCGTGTGGCCGCACCATCCTAACGGCCCTTGGGCATGAGCCTGGACGGGTATCGTATCTCCCATCTATCTCCCATCTCCTGTTTACATGGTCAACGAACAGGAGGCTCCTATTCCCCCTGTCCCAGTGGCACCCGACCTTCGCTGCCACCTCACATCACGCCCTTTATTATGGCTCTAGCGAACGGCTATCGCAGTTATATGAGTGTCCATGTCTGCTGTCGCTCCTGTGTATAGCGGCTTATTTCATATCGAAGCAGAGGAGCCCGACCTCACCCTTCTCTGGCCATGCTCCTCCCTTCCCCTCCGCCCGCTTACCTCCTAACGGCAGGTGGACCCGGTCATGAAAACCGAGTATGATGAGGTGTGGGACTGGCGGCTCGAGAACGAGAACAAGCCTATCTGGACCCGCAGCCCCAAGGACGTCTCCGAGACAGCCTATAACGACTTCTTCAAGGTAGGCTGCGTTGTTGGGGAGTACGTAGATGTCTCTTCAGGGCTTGTACCTTTGAATGCCCTCTTCGCGCTGAGGTGACGCTGAGGTGATTCCTCTAAACCGCTCCTCCCGCTGCGCAGGCAACGTTTGGCGAGTTCCTGGACCCGCTGGCCCATGTTCACTTCAACGTGGAGGGCACCATCGAGTTCTCCGCCATCCTGTATCTTCCGGGCATGGCGCCATTCGAGCAGCAAAACATGATGCAGGTGCGGCATGCAGGGGCCTGCATTACTCCACGATGGCAGCATACGCATCCTTCTGCCTTCCCTGGCCCCTTCCTTCCACACGTAAAAATCCCACAACAAGGTTTATTCGCTCACGTTGAATTGTGTTGGATCGTATTCGTCCTTGGCCTCATTGGCCGTATCCTTGTATGTTCGACGCCCTCTCCCCTCCGGCGCACACGTTGACCGTCGATCCTCAGTATCCTCTTACCCCCGCCCTTCCTGCTTCCCTACCATCTCCTGTAGCGCTCGAAGTCCATCAAACTGTACGTGAAGCGCGTCTTCATCAGCGATGAGTTCGACGAGGATCTTATGCCTCGTTACCTCTCTTTCGTGAAGGGTGTAGTTGATTCGTCCGATCTGCCGCTCAACGTCAGCCGTGAGATTCTGCAGGAGTCCCGCATCGTGCGAGTCATCCGCAAGCAGTTGGTGCGCAGGTGAGGTTATTGTGATGGGGCCATGTGGGGAGAAGCGGTCCTTTGGAGAGGGAGGGGTGTTGTGATAAGAGGGGCAATCCCTGGTGCGAGGTCCGTGGGTTGACATGCTGTACCAAGGCGGATTGGCATCGACGGTTGTAAAGATGGGAAAAGCCGATGCGCATCTGGTGAATTTCCGTATGTTGCGCTTGTTTGTTGGCGACCGATGTTGTCAAGGGCACTCCCCTGCCTTCGTAGCTGTAAGATGGGGCGATTGCGGGCCAATCTGCAGTAGTGACTGGGGTCACTTGCTGATGCTCGCTTTCCACGTTTGTGATGTGTGAATACGTCGATGCCGCCAGGTCCATCGAGATGATGGAGGAGCTGGCTAGCAAGGAGAATGGCGAGGACTACAAGACGTTCTGGGATGCGTTCGGCCGCAACATCAAGTACGGTGTCGTGGAGGATACTGAAAACCGGGAGAAGCTATCCAAGCTGCTGCGCTTCTCCTCGTCCAAGTCGGAGGACAACCTCACCTCCCTGGATGAGTACGTCAGCAGGTGAGTGTTGTATCGTGATCACATCAACGGAAAACACATACTGAACTCGAAACTGGGCGTGTGCTAGAAAGCTTTCAAGGTCGGATGGCACCAGGGTCAGAAACTGCCATTGGTGAGACCTGGATTGCGATTGGGGATGGAGAGGGGGGAGAGGGGCGGGTTGCAGTAGAGCAGCGGCATAGCAAGTGTGTGCTTGTCCATTATTGTGTGGCATGTGCACTAGAGGAGCAGAGGCAAAGGGGAGGGACACCTGAGAATGCTCAGTTGCAGATGGACGTGTTAGATTGGTCACTTGTGTTATGACCTGGGCGGCCGGTCCTGCGCTTGACTCTCCTCACGTTGCCGCATCTGTGCCCTCCTTCAACCCCTTTTCCTATTCACAGGATGAAGCCCAAGCAAAAGTCCATTTACTACATGGCAGCGGACAGTGTGCAAGCGGCTCGCGCGGCTCCCTTCGTGGAGGCTATGGTCGCCAAGGGCATCGAGGTGGGTGGGTGGAAGGAGACGGGCAGCATACGCTTCTTGGCCACGGGGCAGGGCAGCGGGGTTTTCATCCCCTTACAGAAAAATTGGGAGAGCCAGGTGTTTGCTACAAATATGTCCAGAGTGGAATTTCCTGGGCTAGGTGAAATTTCTGGGTCCAGTTGGCCGCATGCAGCATAGCCCTGGCTTGGTTATACTCCAATATATCTATTTACCTGCTGTAAAATCAAAGCTGAAAACCCCGTGCGATCACTCTTTTCCGTTCTCAGGTTTGCTATTCGGTCCACCAAAACATCTAGGGTCTTCATGGCTTGAAGCTTTCTTGGGGTTCTGTTGGGCTGACGCCTCCATGTTCCCTCTCGCACAGGTGCTTTACCTGACGGAGCCCATTGACGAGGCATGCGTCACTAACCTTGCCAAGTACGGCGACAAAGACATACAGTACGACTTGGTGGACGTTAGCAAGGAGGGGGTCACTCTGGACGAGGAGGGCGAGGAGGAAAAGGCTGCGGCGGAAGCAGCGGCTAAGGAGCTGCAGCCAGTGGTGGATTTCCTCAAGAAGGTACGACGGATTTTACGGGGGAGGGGTTGGCGCCGTTGCAAATAGCACGTAACGGACTGCACAAATGTGCTCTTTGGAGATTCTTTGGAGAAGTTAGGGGCGTGTGTTCGGACCGAGTCCGTTCGAGTTCTGTTGCATATATTTTGTCAGACACGGGGCTGCTGGGAAAGGAAGAGGAGAGGAGGCGAGGCTGACAGGAATCACAGCCCTTTTGCGCCGAATGGAACGGAGGTTCTTCCTCTTCCTTTGTTTTGTCCTGACGAGGGGGATATTCCTTGGCCTCAGCGCTACAGACACCTGCACCCTAACGTACGCATGACTTGACACTCCTGTCTGTACGTTGACTTCTGCCCGCAGTCTCTTGGAGAGCGCGTGGAGAAGGTGGCGGTATCCAATCGGCTGCTGGACTCCCCGTGTGCGCTGGTCACGTCAAAGTTCGGATGGTCAGCCAACATGGAGCGCATCATGCGCAGCCAGGCGATGGGCGACGCCCGCGCCATGGAGTACATGCGCGGCCGCAAGATTATGGAGATCAATCCCAAGCATGACATCATCTCGGGAATCAAGACCCTGCTTCAGGTGAGCGTGGCTGGGCGCCGCCGGAACTTCATGGCACTCGCGGCATGGGCGCTGTTTGGCAGGGGGATCTCTTGAGGTGGGGCCGGATGGCTTATGGCGCAGAGCGGTAGGCATAGGTCATGGTGATTGGAGGCCCCGAAAATTACGCCTTCGCAGGCGTACGGGTTGGGTGGTTTCAACGGAGCTATTAATACCTCACGGAAAGGTGCAGTTGGTATACAACTGATGTTCCCTTGAGAATATAATGTGAATCTGTGAATGTCAGCATCGCCTGACTCGGTGTGCTGTACCCCGTTGTTACTATCCACTGTACAGGAGAAGGATGAGGATCGCGCCCGCGACCTTGCAGAGCTGCTCTACGAGACGTCCCTCATCACTTCAGGTTTTCAAGTAGATTCCCCCAAGGACTATGCGTCCAAGGTGTTCACTTTAATGAAAATCGCGCTGGGTTACGACATCCTTTCAGAGGTGGAGGAACAGCAGGCGCAGGCCGCGGCGGCAACTCCCACGGTGACCTCAGCGGCTTCATCTACTGGTGCGGCCTCAGCATCGCCGCGGCCAGCAGCGACCCCTGTTGACGCTGAGGTGGTTTCAGAGGATGACCCGTGGAAAAAGGCGTAAGGGGATCAGGGATGGAATTCATTCATTAGGATACTGAGTCCCTTAGGCCGGTGAACTTGTGTTGACGAGGCTTCTCATTTAGGTACGTTGCAGGGCGTCTGACTTCTATTGAGGCAGGTGTGTGAATGGAGATTTGGAGAGAACGAGAGGGAGGGTGAGAGAGTGGTCGTGCGTGTGTATATGTGTGTGCTTCCAAATCTGGATTCGATACGTACAGGTACGATACACGAATAGGTATTATTCTGTGTCGGGCTGATGGAGGGAAGATGGGCAAAGCATCAGGGGTCAGCGGGTAGTTGTCCCAGGAGTTCCTGCATCCTTGTGGAACGACCTGGATAATGCCGTAAGAGGTTATCCAGCGAATGGTGACCGTTTCATCGATTTGAATGTCGCCTGACAACACTAGGGGCGAATTTGGCGGAAATGAACATAAGAATGCGTGCGACACGATAACAGAAACACTGAAGCACATTGGCAACTGCATAGTAGCTCGTGGTTTGCTTTCAAGGCCTTATCATATAATTGCTTTGGAAAGAGCACGACGAAGGGAAGCGCAATTTGTTTTCCTTGCAGTAGCGACCGACATGGGAGGGAGACAAGGCAATATGTGATAAGTCCCTCACAGCATCTCGCCTCCTCTGCGATCTGGACAGTGCAGGTTCGTTCTACGCATAATTCTGGAGTGGAATAACACTACACTGTAAGACACTGTGTACATGGTTACATTCTTGATGTTCATCGATTTTTTCGTCAGGGACCTGACCTGCAACGCGGCCCTTGACGGGAAGAAGGCGCTCCCCCGGACAGGAAGGCTATGTATTATAGTGCTGGCGGATATGTTTAGGGGGCCCGATCGCGTGCAGCTGCAGAGCCATAAAGTTTCAACACATTGCGATCCACGTTTCGCAACAGAAGCCAGGTTTGGTGTCAACAATAGATGTTGTACAGCCCCGGTTATGCTCTCCTCTGAAACACTTACTTGCTGTCCTGCCATGTCGTGCGCTGTGATTCGCTTGCCGTTTTGATGCCTCCGCATGAACTTAGATATTCGTATGGACCTAGACACATATGCCCCTTTCTGATCAAGGTCTCCCAGCACCTCAATGCCAGTCGCGACCACCACCCCTTCCCTATGGAAGTTTATTTCATTTCTAGTCTGCCCCTGCCAGTAGTATACAGCAGCAGCAACAACTGCCACGGGCCGCTGAAGACGACCTGTTCATTCCACAAATGCCATTCCATGAAGACAGCGACCTCCCCTTTATAGGGTAGGCTGAGCGGCGAGCGATGCGCCCCAAGGCTAAGACCCGTTCCATGAATGCTTAATCATGGCGCCCTAGAATCTACCGCCTGGGGCTTGGTGGTCTTTCGGAGGCTTCTGGCCGAGCAGAACATGGATGACAAGGACGACGCCGTCTTGAGGTAGCGTTTCCCACAGGGAAGAAATTCCCTTAGGCCAGGGGATGCGTGATATCGGTGCATGGAGTTACAAGAACGTGCCGATACAGACCACGGCTAATCATTCCAAGTTATAATCAATTGTCTTTCAGCAGGACGTGCCCTGGTACGTCCCAGGCACCTGATGTAAGGAGCTGTTCGCACCCAAATGCGCGACGGATGATGTTTCTGAGTAAGCTCCTCTTGTTGCTGGCATACGCAACTCGAACCCTTCTGTTCTTATGCGGTAAGACGCTGGTCAGGATTAGGGTTGCATCAACATGATTATTAAGTTTAATCAGCAAATGATATTGTTAATGCCTTGGCAGGCTGGGGCTTTGATGCATGCGAATTGGACCGGGATCCAAGCCGTACATTTAAATCGGCTTCATGTCTCATGGAGATTTTCCCGAGCGACCGGCTTTAGATGCTAAAAATCAAAGTATCTGATGTAATGCTTGCCGGATATCATACTTGTATTTCCTGCCTCCGCATAAACGCATGGACTTGACATTAATTTTCTAACCATGACACAGACAGGCGTAATCACAGCCATTTGACAACCATTAGTGCAAAATACTTATAATCAACGCAAATACAGTTTATACACAGAAGCATGATAAAAGGGGTGAATCGGCCCTCAATTTTTTATGACCTCGTTGGCTTGGCGCACGGAGGCCTTGTTAGCGTCGGTCGTGAGAGTGACTCAACAATTAGGCTCGACTGCCCCGAGGTTCCTTTTCTTCTCTCGCGCAAGCACGCAAGGATCTGCGTCCAACCTGATGGCAGCTTGGTCCTACGAGACCTCAATTCCACAAATGGCACGTACGTTTCACGTGACGGCGAATTCCTGCGGCGACTTCGGCCAGACGAATCCTGGGAGCTGAAACGTGGCGACCTGGTAAGCTGCTGTCGTTGGTTCATCGAGACGAGGGGTATCCATGTGATAGGCGTGACTCCGACGCTGCCTCGCTTGATGCATCGCTTGCACCTAACCAACAACTCGTGACCAATAATCAGTTTCGGGGGCAATAGGGTTTGTTTCAAAAGGAAATCTTGATGTTTAGCCAGTATAATCGACGCCAGTCCCCGAGAGTGCACTTACGTACGACTTCTTTCCTATTATACACTATTTATCGGCTCTGCCCTAATTGCAGATTGGGTTCGGCGGCCCAGAAACCATCGTTGCGCGGAGCGAGGCCCCGGACATAACCGTGCCCAACCCGTTCCTGTTCCGTTACACACCGCTGGATGATGACTCGGAAAGCGCGAACAACTCATCTGCAGAGCCACAGGCCTTGGTGACAATTGCCGGACAGGTAATGTCGGCGGGGATGGGTTATTGTAGGAAGGCCTGTCGTTCCGGTGTATGCATGTCTGTCGTACAGCACCGTACCGGGGTTGACATACAATGGCATACATCATTATATCGATTACCACATGTTTCCTCGGATTCCATGGCAATTTCTTGCCGGTTATTATAACCTACACTAGGTCCAATCACTATGGTCAGGCCGCCTCTTATATTGTCGGCTCGATGTTCGACATTTCAGAGGGCAGCCCTCCGCATACTCCCGTCGCATTTGGCACGAAACAGCTTTGTCAGTAACGAAGAAACATGAATGGTAATGCCCGTAGGCCCGCTCACGTAAATATAGCGAGATTGACCAACGTGATCATGAGGATATGGATTGTGAAGAGGCATCAACAAGTTCACATGACAAGGAGTGCAAGAAACCCAAGACTGTGGTAACAGCCAAAGACATCGCGGCGTTGCTCGCCAACCATCTGACTTGCTCGATTTGCCATGACTGGTTGGCCGGTGCTCACGCCCTTACGTGTGGGCACATGTTCTGTGGCATCTGCTTGGCAAGCTGGTTGACGCAAAAACAGTCTTGCCCGGAATGCCGCAAGCCTACTGCAGGTGAAATCCCTTTCGCGTGGATGTTCCCTGCCCTGCTGTAACATTATGTGTGATGAAAGTTACGTAACTATGGCGTTCCCGCATGCCGATTCAGGGGTGCCCGTCCGGTGCCGCAACGTTGACAACTCTATATCGGACATTCTCAGCCAAAATCTTGTGTCGCCAAGCTCAAAACGAGAACGGCGCAGGAAAGAGCTTGCATGGAATGAAGTGGGGGAGGGCGTACTGGAGACGTGGACGACGGCCATGCAACAGCGCAGACAACAGGTATAACTTGTATTTCAGATGCTTTTCTCGGTGGATCAAGCTACAACAGTGTTCGCTGCATGAGCTGTGGGCCATCTGCAGTCGAGCGTGCATTCACATGTTTCCAACTGATTCCTAACTCCACGTCGGTGTTTTGATATGTTGCACATCATCAAAGCATCGTCCTGCTCTGATAACCCCTCCAGGCAGTCGACACGGCGGCGCAACACCTGTCCAGTCTAACCGGACAACCAATAGGTCAGGCTGCCGTGAACAATGTAGCCCAGGCGGTCGCAGCTGCTCAACATTTCCGAACGAGCGAGCATGGTGGATCTGTGAACGCCGCTAGGCGCGCGAATGGAGGCGTTGGAGCCGTTCCCCGGCAAGGCCGCTGATCAATTTTTACACGTCATACCAATGTTAAATGCATGTTAAAATCCTCCTGTTCGATTTGAAGCAGGAAGCGCATTGACTGTGTGGCCTAGTTGTCTGGACGCTATATTGTGTACGATGAATGCAGGGGGAGTGCGTGCGCATCCTGAATGAGACTTTACAAACTGGCAATCATATGCCTTAGCAGGAGGTCGCACATCGCGCTCAATGATGTATAAGTTTCGCGTTCCGGAAGTTTATATGGCCTTTACCCTAAGGACTGGCCGCCTCTGTATCAGCCGACTTTACACATAGGTCAAGGCCGTATCAATCGGCATTGTAATAGCAGAAAAAGTCAAAGCGCTTATCACCACACCGCTAAAGCGAAAAACAATCCTAGCCTAGTGAGGCTGTAGCCAGCATTTCAGGAGCCGCTGAATGCGCACGACTACCACTAGCATTCCTGTAGAAATCCTTCAGTATTTGTTGATACCGAAAAATCGCACCTTATGAAGGGCGGGGAGCTTCGCAACTAAGAGGATGACAACTACCGCCAAGTTCAGGCCCAACGGCTGCTTACGAAAGTCCGTGCCGTGGGTCGCCAGCACGAACAACACGACCGGCACCACTGTAAAAATCTTCCTGTTCCGGGTCCCGTATGCCTCGTTGTCTACTTGCTCCCAAAAAGTCAGCGCCTGATATTTGCCCTGGTCCTCCGGGTTCGGCGATCCTTTGATCCAGTGCAGCAGATAATATGTCGCGACGCCATGTACAAGATGGACGTAGGTCCAAGCCAAGCCAGCGTCATCTATCAGCGCAGAGATTCCAAGCCAGCCTAGCACAATTACCGCCAAGTACCAAGTCCAAACGCTAGGATAATTTAGCCAGTTTGTATTCTTGTTGACGTCCACCTCTGAAACCGTTCTCCTGACTGGCATCGAGTCCTCGTCTTGCCGGGAACAACAGGAATCCCGCAAGCCTAACCTGCAATATCTTATCAAAGAAAAGTGTGTTACAATTCGTGACCCAAGCCCCGTATGACAGGGCAGAACTACTGTAATGAAATTTTTAAGAGGCGTTAGAACCTGTTGGAAGCTTATATTCTAAATTATGACCTAAGTTTATAACATATTGCAGTTATTTAATATGATTCATTGAATACGAGCTTTGTGTTAGTTGTGCAAATGTGTATTTTGTTTTTCGCAAGCTGGCCAGGTGCTGCCGTGCACAGGACGTGACCCAGCTTGGCGGCAGTTTTCCTGAGTACCCAAACTACATAGGGGATACAAATCTTCATATCATTCAAGAGTCTGCAGTTAAGGCGCTTCATACATCGCCTGGGACATTGACAAGAACGGAGCGCTTTTAGGGATACTATTGATACCCCATGAGCAACAGCAGTCTAGTTGCATGTCCACAGCCCAAGGGGAGCGCCGGTTGCGCCTAGCGGCGACCCGGTCCTTGCTGTTTTCGCTTCCGCCAAACGAGCTCTTTGAGTTACCCGGTCGACCTCATGTTGTTTACCAGCTACGAACCTATTCAAACACTGGTAATGCTGAAGAGGCGGCACAGCAAGCCAGACTTGATTCGCCCTTCCTCTTTAAGGCGTTTGAGACCGGTCAGATAGGACCAAAACGCCTAGCTCGAATGCACAGTGACAAGCCGCGTGTGGCCACTATACACGAGTATCTTGATTGGACGGTGACTGCACAAGCTGCTGAAGGAGACGACGAACTGGTCAGTGCACCTTTACATCAGAACTTCGCCACGTGGCCGCTCTTGCTGACCATAACGTGAAACTCTTTCAGGACTTTGACGGTTTTAGAGTTCTGGTCATTCTTCCACGGTATAGGAGCGGTTGGCCGCCGCCCGGTGGTGAGGTTACGGCCACGGACGAGCCGCGCAAGCCGAGACTTCTTGGTGCTCCGAAAAGTCCTTTACCGGCTTTACAGACTCACGGGAAGCCTGTCACAGCGGCGACGATACGGTCTGGGCCGGGGTACTTGGAGATACCGTTCGTCGCGACGCACGAAAACAAGCGTGGGCGAGGTTATTGCAGGTACTTGTATGAAGGGTTTGCCATGTACTATCCTTCGCTGTCTCAGTTCTATGCGTAAACACTGTAGACGCACAACTGTGCTACTGCAGGTGCTTGGTTGAGGCCATCGAGGAAATTGCACGGGCGCTTGGGCTTAAAAAACTTATGTTATGTAGCACCAATGACGCTTCGGTGCAGAGCACCTGGCAGCACTTGGGCTTCGAGTATGCGTCTGACGAGCAGATGGAGGAGTGGGACATCCTCCATACGGACCTGGTGTACCTGCAAAACACAACCCAAATGCATAAGGACGTCCCACCCCCCCGGCGTCTTAAGCCAGTCATCATCAGGCACGACGCTTTCCGGCAGCGTTGCTATGCGTTCGTTGGGCAGAAGCGGTCTCAGCGTCCCTCAGGCAGTGCACATGCCGCAAGCATTCCACAGGCGTCGCGACCACGGTTATGCAGCAAGCGCAGTGAGAGCACCAGCAAGGATGAGTCGCAGTCGGTTGCCGCTCGTGAGCCTCCCTCGGCGGTTGGGCAGGCAATTATGTTGGAAAAAGCTGGCATCCTTGCGTGCCATCTTGCACATCCTGAGGAAAACTCACCCATCGTAGCTGGCCCCCAGGCTGCAACGCCACATGCAGCTGTCAGTGTCTCAGGGCGTGTACTCAACAGACCGCCCGTGGATGAGGCTGGCCAGATGGGCTCCGGACAAGCTCGCGATGATGGCATTGCGGGCGGTGGGCCGCCAACGCCGCAGCCTGCTGACGGTGGTCACTTGCGACCCTTACATGTGCATGCTATGTCCGATCCGCCCAGCGCTTCACAGACAAATATGCCTGGTCCCTTATGGTCCTCAGCAGCTGGTTCCGTAAACTGTCTTCCATCAACCGGACTGGAACATGCGTGCGAGGGACGCCCACACGGCATCCGGAGCGATCATGGCATACCAGTCGGCGGCGGTTGCCATGCTGGCGCTGCGGCAATAGCATTAGAAGCGAGTAGCATGGTAAACGGAGCTCTACCGCAGGACCTTGGCGCTGGAGGCTTTCAGCAACATGGAGGTTGGGCGGGGTCCGAGAAGGCAGGCGTCGCGTGCAGCCAGGCGCAAATCGGGCCCGTTCAGGCCGGGTCTGGGCGAGGTGGGGTAGAGCTGGTGCATTGCCCGACATTCCTCCAACAAGTGCCGCATTTAGGGCCACATTCGGGGCCCGCGCACATCACTTTGGGTTCGGGATCATCATTGCATCCAGGTGCACAAGTTGGTATGCTTGTCGACTCCACCGTCTGTGCAGGGCCCTCGGCGGCGAGCTCTGTACAGCTTACTGGCCAGCAGCTGCACTCTGCAGGTGCACAGCCGGGGAGCATGCAGCGTGGCCAGTTTGGTTATCTGCCGGGGCTTCAGGAAGCGGGGCCCTACGATCACGTCATGGCAGTTAGCGGTTCAGGATTGCAAACTGAAGGAGCTGAGTAGCCGTTTGCGGGATGGCTCAATTACCGTTGTGTATCACTTACGTCAAACCGCATCTGCGGACGCATGTCCATGTGTTGTTTGTGTACATGGGTGTGCGTATTTGTAGGCATGTGAGGTTACTGTGTTCTGTGTTAGAGTGGTAAGGTACAGAGAAGGGGGTTTATCACGGGCTTTACGTGCGGCGCAGCAGACGAGTAGAGCCTGCGCTGTCAAACCGACAGTCACTTTTTTGGGGTCACGGCGTCGTTCTTCCAACCTTAGAACCTAGGTCCTAGGTGCAGGTGAAGACTATTCGCAGTCGATGGATTTCCTTTCTCTGCTCCTTCGGCAGGTGTGATGACAACAGGTAGGCATTGATATCTTGCGCGCTGTGGATAGCGTGTTCCTCGGATAGTGTTTGAAGCGTCAGGGTGGTGACAGGGATACATGTTTCAATCCTCCTGCAGTGACCGAATAGAGCAGGTTAGATGAGGATCGCCTGCCAGAGGACTTATCATGCTAGTGATGATCTCGTGGGGATTACACCGTATTCCCATGGCCTCTGTTTAAAGTTTTGTCCTGATTCCTAAACATTTGGTGCAGTGCCGGCATATGATTCATGCCTCAGTCGTGATATGTCCCACAAGGGATGGGAAAAATCAAGTTACAGGGCCGTCACCACGTGTACCAACAACTACGCCGATTTTTTTGTAAACGGACGTCCAAACTGTGGTTCTATATAAGAATTACGGTACATGGCGGGTATGAATGGATGTGCCGTGAGTGCATAGAGCTCGAGATGTCGTAGGTTGCAACTGCCATATGAATTGAGTGGATGCGACGTGGGTTGGCCTGTTGCTATTATGGTAATTTGCCAAGTCCTTGTTGCTGCTAGGTCACGGCTGCAGTTCCTGCAATTGATTATCTCATGCTTTCGGACGGAATATAGCCTGGCGTTATGTAGACTGTATACTAAAATCCTGGTAAAACCGCGTTACGATCCCCTGGTTCTGGGAAAGAGCAGTTGTGAAGTACCATCGGAGCCTGCTCCTGCAGGTAGGTTTTTGCCTTTACTTTTATGACAGAAATCTTGGATGCGCATGATCGTCAAAACAGTGTGATGGATTGATTTAGCACGCCTGAGTCGTGGGATTTTCGCATGTCCCTCATTATGCTCGTGTTCACCATTGAATGGTGATGAGATTTGATTTGTTGATTTTGCTGACCTACCTGCATTGGGTAGTCATGGTAAGGGATATATCGTTTAGACATCACTACAAATCTGCAGAGCACAGAAATCTTCGATTAGGTAAACATGCCAATCACATTCTGCATCTAATGGCCATAACAACCTAACTGCTAAGCCCGCGCTCCTATCTCTATCTCCCAGCTCCAAATTGGCATAACGGGAACTTGCCGGGTTGGATGAACGTGAGGATGCAACTACATGCAACTGCCCACGACTGACCAACCACCGTTCTAGGATGACTGCTGGGTCCCCATGCTCTTAGTAGGGTTTCCACACGATGGACTGATGCACGCACCACCAAGTCTGCATCATGGTACCACTCAGATATCCTGCGCCCGGTCGACTACCCGAGAACCCGAGGCGCTGGACCTTGATAGGGCCAGGCCGGTCGTGCCACCCTTACTCAACGTGTTGTTGCCAAGGTAATTATCGTCCAGAGCCAACAGTCCGCACGAGGCAAGTTACAGCTGATGATGGTGTTTCATGGCAGCCCCTGTATCTATAAGCTATCCAGCTTCATTTCACTATTAGCCCGAGTACCATGCCGGAGCGCCTTGTTATGAGCCTTGCTGGAAAAAGTATGCTTCCTGAGACTTTCTGGCGCAAAACTGATTACCTTATGGTGCGGAATTCTGGGATGTCTTAATAAACATGGGTCCGGCCATTGCCGCTGTGAACGACGGAGCGTATGCCATATTGCAGAGTATTGTGGCAGACATATGTAAAGTATAGAAAAGCTTTTATTTTCAATGTGGAAATATTCCTCCAGATGTGTCGGTATTTAGGGAAACCCCCCTGGAGCACATGCCCGGAAGAATTAAGCCCCAAAATACAGCTTAGCATACCCTTTCACACCTTGCAGCAGTTGCAGGGCTTTTCACTGATACGGCTAGCGGAGCCGTCCTCTTTCCCCTAGTTGGGCCGAGTCTCAGCAAGGCGTGAAAAATGGTGAGATGCAGCAGCCGACACACCAGCCTTGGGCTATTGATCCTTGGGCGTCAGGCTCTGGTCCAGGTTTTAACGATTGTGTTCCTTCGTGATCGTTGCTGGTGCAGGTGAAGTTCACTATCGAGGAGATCCGCGCGCTCATGGACAAGAAGCACAACATTCGCAATATGAGTGTGATTGCGCACGTCGACCACGGTACATGATGCTGGTTAGCATAGGAAAATGCTCAGCAGTTGAAGGGTGTATCCTGTCCTGCAGGCAAGTCTACGCTCACGGACTCACTGGTGGCTGCCGCCGGTATCATGGCCATTGAGCAGGTACGCCGCCGCCACTCCTGAGGACGATTTCTGCCCGCGCCGCCTAATGCCTATGCTCCATTCTTTAGGCTGGAGACGCACGTCTTACAGATACCCGAGCGGACGAGCAGGAGCGTGGTATCACCATCAAGTCAACTGGCATTTCGCTCTATTACCAGATGACCGACGAGGACCTTAAAAACTTCACTGGCGAGCGCGACGGTAATGATTACCTGGTTAATTTGATTGATTCTCCAGGCCACGTCGATTTTTCGTCTGAGGTGACTGCTGCTCTGCGCATTACCGATGGAGCGCTGGTCGTCGTTGATTGCGTGGAGGGCGTTTGCGTCCAAACCGAGACGGTGCTTCGCCAGGCTCTTGCAGAGCGTATCCGGCCGGTGCTCACTGTTAACAAGATGGATCGCTGCTTCCTGGAGCTTATGCTGGAGGGAGAGGAGGCGTACACGACTTACCTGCGTGTCATCGAGAACGCAAACGTGATTATGGCAACCTATCAGGATGATGCCATGGGTGACATTCAAGTGTACCCTGACAAGTCAACCGTTTCATTCTCTGCGGGCCTGCACGGGTGGGCATTCACACTGACGACCTTCGCCCGCATGTACGCTTCCAAGTTTGGTACCGACGAGGCGCGCATGATCCAGAAGCTATGGGGTGATAACTTCTTCGACCCAGCTACTAAGAAGTGGACGTCAAAGCAAACAGACTCAGCGACGTGCAAGCGCGGTTTCGTGCAATTTATCTACGAGCCGATTAAGACTATCATTGACCTGGCGATGAAGGATGCGAAGGACAAGCTTTGGCCCATGCTCGAGAAGCTGAACGGTAGGCCCTAGAACTCCATGGATTCGGGGTTCGCTCTTTTACTGGGGCGTTGCCGTACCGTTGGCGTAGAGAAGTGTGTCGATAGGGTAGCACATGCCTGGGTCGCCCATTCCGACATCGTTATTGGGTTTGCAGTTTTTTTTGCAACTTCAGATGAATAGCGTGAATGCTCGGTGAATGTGCTAGTCAGCCGCCAAATTGTGATCCAATACTTGTCCCCCAACAAGTAAAATTGATTCTCTTACAAGAAATATGTACTTGTCGCATTGGGTTTTGCAGTGATGAGCCGCCTCAAGACGGAAGACAAAGAGCTTAGCGGGAAACCGCTGATGAAGCGCATTATGCAGTCGTGGCTGCCTGCCAACGAGGCGCTGCTGGAAATGATCGTCTATCACCTGCCCTCACCTGCTAAGGCCCAGAAGTACCGTGTGGATGTGTTGTACGAGGGTCCGCTGGATGATCAGTACGCAACCGCCATCCGCAACTGCGACCCTAACGGCCCACTCATGTGCTACGTCTCCAAAATGATTCCCACTAACGACAAGGGTCGTTTCTTTGCATTTGGCCGCGTGTTTTCCGGCAAGGTGTCAACGGGCGCCAAGGTTCGCATCATGGGTGCTAATTATGTGCCTGGTAGGTAGTGGTGACGTGGTCATCCCTCGCATTCTTAAATGGACTAAATAGAATGCTGCTTCTACTGCTGACGTCCAGCAACCACCCTCCGTATCGATGTGTACCTTGGATCATGAAGCTAACCCACGTTGACTTCTTGGCGCACCTAGTGAAGTGATATACATGCATTCATCTGGAATGAGCGTGAAGCGGGGCTGTGTCTATTTCTACGTCAAGTGGCATGATGATGAAATCTGCAGCTAACTAGCCTTAGGGGTGGGCTAATTTGGCTAATTTCGAAATGTTTCGTTCAGGTACGGCAAAACAACATTCCTTGGGAGGTACGGTTCTTATTATTTTTGGTTCCCATGTTGATTAGGCGAGAAGAAGGACCTGTACAACAAATCGGTTCAGCGCACCGTGCTGTGCATGGGCCGGAAGCAGGAGGCAGTGGAGGACGTGCCCTGTGGCAACACGGTCGCGCTGGTGGGTCTGGACCAGTACATCACCAAGACGGCTACTATCACCAAGGAGGGTTGCGAAGACGCCTTCCCAATGAAGGCTATGAAATTCAGCGTTTCGCCAGTCGTCCGTGTGGCTGTGGAGCCCAAGAATGCGGCAGACCTGCCAAAGCTGGTTGAGGGCCTGAAGCGGCTTGCCCGCTCCGACCCCATGGTGCAGTGCATCATTGAGGAGACTGGCGAGCACATTATTGCCGGTGCTGGTGAGCTGCACCTTGAGATTTGCCTCAAGGACTTGCAGGATGACTTCATGGGTGGCGCTGAAATTAAGGTAATTTTCTCGCCAGTGCACGCATGCTTGTGTGTATATTAGTGTAGTTACTTGACATGGATAATCTATACAATTGGAAGATGTTGTCGTTCTTCAAGGTCTTCAACCGTTTCCCCCGGAATTTGATGCTTTTCCCTCAGATATCGGAGCCCGTCGTGTCATTCCGCGAAACTGTGACGGCCCAGTCGGACCACACTGTTATGTCCAAGTCGCCCAACAAGCACAACCGTCTGTACATTCAGGCCCGCCCCATGGAGGACGGTCTGCCTGAGGCCATTGAGGCGGGCAAGGTAGGATATTACCGATTCAAAAAACATTTGTGCAAAATAAATTGCTGTCTTACCTACCTACACGTCTTGACTAAGATGCTAAATTTGTTGGGTTCTTTGATTTGTCTTTCCTCAGGTCGGACCCCGTGATGATCCTAAGGTTCGCTCGAAGATCCTCTCGGAGGATTTTGGCTGGGACAAGGAAATCGCCAAGAAGATTTGGTGCTTTGCACCCGACACAAACGGTGCCAACATGATGGTGGATGTGACCAAGGGTGTCCAGTACCTGAACGAGATCAAGGACTCGTGCGTTGCTGCGATGCAGTGGGCTTGCAAGGAGGGCGTCCTCGCAGAGGAGAACCTTCGTGGTGTTGTTTTCGAGTTCATGGATGTGGTTCTGCACACGGATGCTATCCACCGTGGTGGTGGCCAGATTATCCCCACGGCGCGTCGGTGAGTATAGGGACGAAGGTTGTACTAAAATTGTATGCTAGCATGCACTATTGTTTTTGTTCCATGTAAGGACATGATCAGAACCCTTCGGAACTCCTTGGTTTGCATCTTAATGCATGTTATTTTTCTTTTGGTCCCCAGTGTCATCTACGCTGCCGAGCTGGTGTCGCAGCCGCGCCTTTGTGAGCCCGTTTACTTGGTGGAGATTCAGGCGCCAGAGAATGCGCTGGGCGGCATTTATTCGACGCTCAACACAAAGCGCGGTATGGTCTTCGAGGAGATGCAGCGGCCTGGCACGCCCATGTATAACATCAAGGCCTATCTGCCAGTTGTTGAGTCGTTCGGCTTCACATCAGTGCTGCGTGCAAATACCTCGGGCCAGGCCTTCCCTCAGTGCGTTTTCGACCACTGGGATGTGATGCCAATGAACCCGCTGGAGAAGGGTAACCAGGCGAACACCCTAGTCACGAATATTCGCACCCGCAAGGGCCTCAAGCCGGAGCCAGCTCCTCTGTCTGAGTACGAGGACAAGCTGTAAAGCGGTGGCATCTGCTCCGTATAGCAGCTGGGAACACGGTGCTTTCATAATTCCACGCAGCCATGATTTGCCAGGAATTTATGCCTGGCGTTACCGGATGTACCGGGGTCTGGCCCGGTGGACAAAGGTGACCTGTTGTTGCCCGGTAAATTTGACTGGCTCCAATTTTAACCGTACACCGAAGCATTGGGATACGTTCTCTGATCTCGTGTCTCTAGCGCAGGGTGGTTGGCGTTAAGTATCTTCTGACTAAAATCCGCATACCTGGGTTGGGCCGCTGCGTTGCTTTTGAGGTTCCTAAAGCTCTTCTGGCAGGCACTGACGTGAAGGGTTTGGCTAGCGTAGAAATGCCACGTCACCGATAGTTTGCTGTGGTAGTGCAGGACCGAAGGTCTTTTCATTTGGTCAGGTTCGCATAGCCGACAATTTGCGATTAGTCCGGTCTGATGGCACCTGGAAATTTCTTTACGTGCGGTTTCTGTCTTAACGAGTGCAGGAACTAATTGTGTTTCGAACTTGTGCTGTCTGCTGACAAACGGAGAGGACCGGAACCATGGGTCATTGGTTAAGATGTGGTTCCGTAATTTACAAACATAACGCATTGAACTAGAGTTCTAGGAAATTCAAAGTTACTAAAGCCCGTAAACGTTTACCTATCCAAGAAAAGACTTTCCTTAAATGCTGTTAAGATTTTTTCGCGACAAAGCTGTTAAGACTGGTGATACACAATGTTGCACTTCAAGAATGCAGATGATCTCCAGAAAAGTTTCAATGCATATGCAAAGCAACCTGGAAACGTAGCGTTAGTTGAGCAAGCACAAATAGAGGAGCTTCACGCCTTACTAGATGCTGAAGACATGGCGCATTTGTCGGACGTGTGCCGCAAAGTGAGGTTCGCAATAGTTCAGTACTTTCGGGTTCAGTCAGACCGGAGCATCCTGTAAAATGTGTAGTCAGTCACGATGTTGCTGAGGAATCCCAGCGTTCGCTGTGTCCTAATGCAGCTCAACTGCTTGGATAAGGAAACGCAAAGAATTCTTGCGCCGTTCCTGCAACACCGCCCCCTTCTGCGTGTAATTTCTAGCCTGTTCAACGACCCAGCAACGGTAAGCCGGACATGGGAAGCGTATGATATCCGCAAAGGGACGCCATGTGTGGGTGGTGCCCGCGTTCACCGTGCTGGCACTCGCGAAGACATGGATGGGAAGGCAAGTGTTACGGAGGCCGTTCGGACTGGGCTTTGCACTATTGAGCACACCACGGGGTGTGCGGCAGCGCGACAAAGATGAAATCCATAGGAGCAATCGATAATGACTGACGAAACATGTCCAGCTGAGCAAGCTTGCGCTCCCTTTCCTTGGCGGCTCCCTTTCCTCCCATAAAGGACATAAACGCCTGGGCTTCTAACCCAATAGTCCTGAAGATGCTTCGAGAGGCCCGTCGCCTGTTGCGAGAGGGAGCCTTCAATGAGCAGGAGTTGGAGGCGGCACTGCTCGCATATCTCAAGGTACCCTGGTTGTGAAATGACGTGGCTAGGCTTGGACAAAATAAAGGAGTCGCACGAGAAGGGGTCGATGCAGATTAGGTAAAGCATCAGGGATATGACTACACGTGGATTTCACGTGCCTATAAGTGGTGTACCAATTAATTTTGCAATAGCGTATAGCCAATACGTGCTGGATATGACAACATCGCGTGATTTGCCGGATTACATGTCGCGTCGTAGTTCCAATCTTTAGATTGACATTTCCGTACCTGAACGATATGCACGAAACTCCGCCCGTGCAACACATGTTCGCAGCACCCCAAAAGTCCGCACAAATCCGACTTCGAACAGCACATTGCCTCGCGGCGCACAATTACCGCTCCTGAGCAGCTCTCAGCTGTAATGAACGAGCAGGTGAGGCAAACGTGAGCGCGAAGTGGATTACAGCGAAACCGTTCCCTAGCCTATATCCAACTCACAAAGTATGTACAGTACAGGTACGTGCGTCTTCCGGTCTTGACTGGACCTGGTTACGGTGTTACGAATTGAGTTGAGTGCCGTACAGTTGAGTGCCGTACAACAGGCTACTGCTAACAGGGCGTTATCGCCATCCCTGCACGGCAGCTGGATGAGCGCCAGCAAGGCAATCGGGCCTACACTGCAGGAGACCCCCAGACAGCCCTCCACCACTATACACGCGGCCTGGCGATGCTGCGGCTGCTGCGGCCAGATAACTCCAGCGACCAGCAGCTCATCCAGGAAGCCGAGGTACGGAACAGGCTGAGCTTGGTGGGTTTCTGGGTGGCTTTCTGGGTGTGTTTGAGCACATTTCTAGACCGAGCAATAACCACCGGACTGCCAACTCGGAGCTTGTTAGTGCAGTGCGCCAACGCCTGAGCGTTTGCACTGACATCACGGTGTGGCCTCTGGCCCCCGCTTCATCGTTTTACGCCGGAATGCATCTATGGTTGGGTTTGCAACGGTGCTGTTGTTCTCCGCAGTCGGTCTTGCTGCTTAACTCAGCCGCGGCGCACCTGGCGGTTGGAGCGTACGGTGCGTGCGTAGCGGCGTGCAGCGCCGTGCTGTCGTACGACCCAGCCAACGTCGTGGCGCATGTTCGCAGGGCTCGGGCGCAAATGAAACGGCGGGAGTACCAGGTGCGGATGGCCAGGGACGTGTGCAGGGACGGGTGGATGTGGAAATGCCCATGCGCATGAGTGAACAGCACATTAATGGCTTAATTAGAAATAAAAAATGGCTTAGTCGGCACGTGCTTGTATCCCACACAATTGGCATTGTAACCCAATAGTGGTGCGTGCTGCGTTTGCTAGTACTCGTCACTGAATCACATGCCTTTGGCGTCAATGGCCACGCTACGGCATACTAACCTATTTTGGTGCCACGGTGTCTGGACGGACTGATGTTCGGTGGCAGCTCTCTGGCCGGCCGGCTATCTTAAAGCGATTTCATCGGCGTAGGCTGTCTTAATATCCGGGCCCTTTCGGGCTTCTCCGTTATTCGCCGTTGTCCTTCCCGCAGGCAGCTGAGGAGGATTTGGGAGCCGCGGACAAATTCTCCAACGGGTCCCGGCAACCGGAGCTTCAGAAGCTGCGCAATGAGCTTCGGTTGCTGAGGCTGCACGATAGGGAGACGGATAAGAGGGTGTACGAACGCATGTTTAAGGCGTAAGCTGTCGCACGCGTGCATGCGCAACCTGGGCTTCGTATTTTATTAAGGCATCTTCGGATGGTTGCTTGCCACTGCAGTTATAACAGGATGATCGTTTCTTTTCTAGTCGGAGACCTGGAGCCCACCGCCTGCTTCCGAGGGGAGGGGGAGAGAAGCCCACCGCGAGACCGCAGGTCGAGGAACATTCGACCAATAGGGGATAGAGCGGCTTTTCTGCCCTTCACACTGGAAAAATTTCTCGGGGATCCCCGGAGCAGCCTCAACATTTTTCCGGGTGTTTTCCTATAAATTAAAATGTTTCCAGGTCCCGTCCGGGGTGAAGAACGCTGGTGGTAATGTGCTTTTACCAATGGAGTTGAGAGGAGGCGGCTATGAATTGATGTAAAACCAGGGAAAAGATCGATGGAAGCAAACGAGAAATTATGACACATGGTAGGGGGCCCATGGGGGCGAGTCCTGCTCATGTTGATGAAGTGAGTACGGATTTTCCGTCGCCATAGAAGGCATGAGGTAAATCTGTTAACGGCCCCACTCATGACTTTCCGCCGGTAATGCTCACGGTACAATTTCAACCTCACCATTTCATATGTCGCTTTGTACGACGTCTATTAAGAGTTTAGGGAAAATTTATCCGCCCAGCAACGTGCAAAACCTTGTCTTAATTTGTACGAAAGGATAAAAAATTTAATCTTTATAGTATCATTCCTAAACAACGCTGGCGTACCCTGGCAGATCATGCGCCGCGGTCGTGGCAGGACAATTGCGCGTGGCGGTGCCCTGCACTGCGGCCGAAAGCCCAGATCTCAACCGCATATTGGCGCAAATGAGCCAGCGTTAACAGAACAGCCGGCTACCTTCCGGAAAGGCGGTCGCGCCGGTGGAGGCAGTCGTGGCCATAGGGGGGGGCTCAGGCTGGTCGCGGCAAACAGGCGGGCCGGAAGGAGCCTGTAACTTGGCCCGTAGATGCCGAACATAAATTGATGAAGCTCATTTTCGAGCACATGATTGATAACCCCTGTGCTAACAGCAAGATGGTGCGGAAGGAGAAGAAGTATGTGCGCAAAAGTTTATGAGGGCATGTAGGTTGACCTGGGTTGACGCGTACCTAGCTCAGCACCCGGATTTGCTGCCTGAAGGCCAGGTGCCCCGTTATTATACTGTCGAGGAGATTTGCCATAAACACCGCAACATGTCCTCAAAGGGGCGTAAACTCATAGGCCAATACAGGTGCACCAAAGGTGAGGGGTCATTGGTTTGTGACGTTGCTTACCTTTACCCCTGCCTCCCACCTAGCATCTGTAGCCTTTCTGCTTCACTCCTCCCTTCTGCCTCCTGCCTCACGGCTCCCTCCCGACTTACGCCTCAACCTTGCCTAATACTATCCCAGGTGCAGACGCTGGCACGATTGATGTGGAGGGTGCGGGGTTCTTCAAGGGGGTAGCTGTTTGTTCCGGGGTTCCCGGAGCCTCAAAATTCTTTCCCGGTAGGGTCCCCGGAATTCTACCTAGTTACGCCCTAAAACTGCGTTTCACACTGGAAAGGTTTTCTGGGGATCCCCCAAGTAGCCCCAACATAATTACGGGCATTTCCCTGAAAAATAAAAAATTTCCGGGTTCCGTCCGGGGTGAAGAACGCTGGGAGGGTGGTGCTGTGGAGTGGGCCAACTTTGCCGCGTTCATGTCGCTCTATGGCAAGAACCAAGGAACCGGGCCAGTCAGGTTCAGGACAACCTCGCGCCGCTAGGAACCAGGGATTGCATATCATCCGCAGGTCCCCATACTCGTGCCGCCAAGACCGCCCTAAAGGCCCGCCATATACAGCAACAAAGTTATTAGACCCAAAAAGTAATGGCCAAGTCCGGAGATTCTGGAAGAAAAGGACCGCAAGCACCAAAGCCTTGGGCCGCATGGCTTCTCACATACTGTAGGCAACAATCTTTTATACATATATTAAAAAATATATTAATCTATAAACTTCTCATTCATGTGACTCACGCTTCTGTCTGGCGAATCGTATGTGAATACGATCGGAAAAATGCACATTAATCAGACTTGCAATCGGACTCCAAATTGGAACACACCCTAAAGGTAGTGACATAACATAAAACATAACATAATAATAACATAGTAACATAACATAATTTCGTCTAATTATGCGGCTTTATTTTCATTAAGGCAGAGACTGATAATTCGTTCTAGCGTCAACCTGTTGAATGATCCACACTAAATATGTTTTAGACCAGCTACAATCAAAATCATTTCAATGAGTGCATACCGGTGTGACGTGCGATGATCGCCGTGGGCTAACTGACGTTCGAAGCCAATCACTAAGGAAATGGAGTTAAATGAAAAAGCTTTTGCTCGGCAGAAATTTCGTAGCAGCCGTGGCCGGGGTCGGGCAGGTCGAAGTGGTGCTCACCGTGGCGGGCAATACACTGGACCCGCACGACGGGAGACGCACAGGGAGCTTGACGGCAACGCCTATCGGTAATCATGCGTGTTTTTTAGGTCACCCATATCTGATGGCATGTTAACATGGAATGGGGAAACCATTTGTTGTAGTTATGAAGACGACGCGGAGGAGGAGGAAGGCGTCGTGGCGCCCAAGTCGCAGGGTGCCGACCTTGAGACGCTGATAGAGGACGCAGACGTGCAGTTCAACCAGTCCTTCTATCGATTTCGCACTCTGTTGCATGATCTTACAGAGGAGGTCCCATCGTTGGGGGCAACGCACCCAGAGCAGGTGTGTAGATCCATGCCTGTCTCCCACAGTAGCTAGATATTTTGGGGCCGCTCGGCCATGGCCAGGGTGCTGTTAGGTTGCACTACGGTGCGAGGAAGCTTTGTGCGTGAAGTTAATGGAAGCTTTGCAGGAAGCAGGATGCAGCAGTGTCGACTCTTGACAGGTATTATCTATTATTCACAATCTCAGTACGTGCGCCTGCTTCGCCGGTCTGTTGTCTCAGTTACTGGCCATAGACCTCGAGGCGCTTGCTGCCAGCCTTTCTATGCTGCCGCTGCACACGCTGCTTGGCTTGGAGCCGCAATTCCTGGCAGATGTGGAGGTGGATGTCGGACGGCAGGGACAGCCTCCAACAAGCTGCTGTAACCCCGTTACAGCGCCAAGACCCGAACCAGCCCCTACGGAGCAACAGCGGTTGGATGGAGTTGCCTATGCTGTGAGTCTGGCGGCCGAGCCGGCGAAGCCCGGTACCGCACCCGTTACAGCCGTAGAAACCCACAGACAGCAACCCACAGTCACACCTTCCAACCTAACGCGGCCACCCATGCCAACTCCGCCTACCACTGTCACAGCGGTCGACATGACACCAGTTCCAGCCGCTGCGCCAGGTCTGGCCCCATCTGTGGTTCTTCCAACGAAGCTCCGGAGCGCTACCTCAGCTGTACCTTCCGCCGCTCCAGGTGGCGTGAGTGTGCCCAGGGGGGCCAGCGTGAACGCGGGGAATGACGACGAGGAGCTGGAGGCACTGCTGATGGGTCGCACGCCGGCGCACCCGACCCATACTATCCCCTTACCTCCCCCCGCAGCAGCCACCTCGGCGGCTGGACCGGGTGCCAGCTCCGCATGGCCCACTAAGCCACTCGCCCTTTCCAGCATGGCGGCCGCCAGGGCCCCGTTGAAGCCCGTTGGCACTTCCTCTATACCACAGCCACAAGTGCAGCCGCATGCAGTGGTGTCTGCAGTATCCACTCAGGGAAATAGATGGGGGAGTGGCAGTGCGGCGCACCTTGCTACAAGTGCAGGACAAATGCTGGGGCCAGGGCCAAGCGCCGCATCCTCTGCAGCATCAAGCTCACGAGCGGGGTCTGATTTGAACTCTTCCCGCGCTACCCTACCATCCAGCATCCAGCTGGCCCGCCAGGTTCCAGTACCAGCTGCAAGCTCAGGCGCGACTGTTTGCGCAGTTCGTGTCGCACCCTTAGGGCTACCGGGCCTGCCTGCAAGCATGACGCGGCCCAGTCCTGGTATCACGGCAGGCCCTGCGGCCACGGGTGGTACCGTGGGGCCATTGGCCGGACAGCCAGTTTTGGCTTCTGCGGGGAGCAGAGGTACACTTAGCAGCCAAGCAAGCGGACAATTGGCGATCGCTGGGCAGAGCACAGCCCTACCGCGTGCGCCCGGGGCGGTAACGGGCGCTGCCGGCGGCAACAATGGAGACCCCGAAGATGTGATCATGGACGACGACCTTCGGCTGCTGCTGGGGCTACAGGTGGCAGGAAGTGGTCTGGCAAATGCCGGCCCAGCGACTGCGGTCATGCAGCCTAGCACACAGGTGGGAGTCTGGAAAGGGATGCAAGAGGTTCCCGTACCCCGTACGTGCAGTAACTCGCTGCTATAGGCGTAAGGTATGCTGTGCGTATGTGAAAGGTTGCCAACGCTGTACTGTACGTTCGTGTGGGGGAAAAGGGGAGGGGGTCCTATACTGCTGCGGCATGGTTCACAGCCTATGCCTCTGGCAATGTTTCTCATGGCGTGTGCGGAACCGGATTATGCGACGGACTCCCTCACTGTTGTAGCGCGCTAATTAAAGACTTGAGATAAATTATAAATGTTGCATTTATCGTGTTGTTAGACTAAGACTTACAGGGCCTTGCTTAAAAAAGGAGTTACGTCATTACAGAAAAATCAGTGACGTGGTGACTCTAGGCGCAATCTATAATAAACCACAATTTCTGAGTGACAAAAAGATCCTGTACGGAAGTGAGAGCTTAGACAAAGAGCACAGAGCTCGTTTTAGCTTTCTTGGCAACAAGGACTTATGGTTCTTGGAGAGGAACATGTGATGACCTACTTCTCAGTAGGCAGAGTCCTGGTTTGCAGGGGAGTGAAACCCGCCTAAGGCATTTTGCTAACAACAGCTACGCCTGCAACACTCACCGTCGTCCTCCCCCGCGCGCCTTCACGCACACTATTGAACGCGTGCTCTATGCCGTATACGTACCGTTGGGTTCACCACGTTGAGGTAATCAGTTTGTGCGTTTCGGTATACGTATATTTATATATCGGTCTTCACCACCGAATGTGTGACCCCGCCATTCTTTGCTCCTCGTGTCTTGGTGGCTGTGCCCTCAGGTGCCATCCATGATCGGGCTGAAGACGACACCGGTAACCGGGCTGCCCACAGCAGGGAGGCCTGCGCCACAGCAGTCCCAGCAGCCACCCGCCAAAGACCTGGATGACTGGCTAAATAGTTTATAGATAGGAAGGGACGTATTCAAGGACCCCTATGGCAACCTGGTGTGCTTCACATCCGGAGGACTGCGCGTCCTAGGCTAGGATGTAAAATGAGCCATGCGCGCAGTACACGAAGAGTTCAGTTTAGTGCACGATGGGATTGATCTGGTAGCCTTAGCCGCTGCAACCTTGTTTGCGAATGGCAGGCATGCGTCTTGGTCCGGCAGTGCGCTGGTAATGCTCAGCGGCACCCTTGTGGGCCCAATGCTGCGTCTCGGGAGGTCCATGTGTCGTAGTACTGGCCTGCTCGTGTCGCGATCACCGGGGCGTTTCACACGCTGGCACCTCCAGGTGGGAAACTATGCTTTCTTGCTCAGAGCAGCTGATAACGATTGCACTGATGCATTAAGGCAATAATTGCAATAATTTGTAAAAAGAGGTATTCGGATTCTGAATGTCAGGAGCACGGTGCTCTCGCGTAATCTGTGCGTGGGTGTGACGTTAAATGACACGATAAGGCCACCTAACATCTGACAATATTCAATCAGTGAAGAATTATAGTAATACCGTTTGCAGTACTCTCACTACGTTGCGCTACGGGTTCAGATAATGGCCGTGGCATGAAATAAGCATTTGGGTTATTGTTGGCGCCTTTGGCCGACTATCAGGCTGGGACTTTCATTTGAGCTCTGGAGCTGGGGCTGCATGTCACCATCGACAGTGAAGCTGGGAGTTTTGACCCGGCTCTTCATTGGCCTGGGCTCGGGTTTGAGCCCCGGCTTGCAATTTGAATTCATTTCAGCAATTTTCGTCGTCTTTCCCCCAACCCCCCCATCATCCAGGCTCATTCCAGGCCAGCCAATGTACACCCCTCTTCTCTATTAGTAAAGATCGGCCCAGCCTATGAAGGGAAGGGCCTTATTCTGACCCCACAATCCGATCTTACGATTTCGGAGCCCCAAGCTACCGAATATAAAATCGAAAGTTCGCAAAACCAACAAGCAGTACAGTGCACAACCTTCTAAAGGCATTATTAAGCTGACCACTGTGTCACTGTAAACGTGGATTCTGTTAGCTCCGAAGACGCGATTTTTGTAGCGCTGTGTACGTTTTTCACCTCCAAACTTGCAGCAACGGTTGACAAAAAATCACCGACGCCTACAGAGATTTTCGGCTTCTGAAACAGGCCTCGTTTGCGAGGGGTGCATCACCAAATTCGTCGCACGGGGTTGCACAACAGTACAATGAATAGCACGCAATAATATCTACCAAAATCGGCTACAAATTGACTGCTACATGTATTAATGACTCGTGCTGTTTGTGTACGGCAGAAGGTGAACGAGCAGTCACTTAACATGCATGCAGCAGTCACAGCTAAGCCTAGCTCATGCTCTTTAATCTTCCATTCCATTTCTTGATTCTATGCTAACTTTCAATAAATATAAATATTATTCATCTACTTTTTAAGTCATCTCATTTTTCTTCTCTAGATAGTGTGTTCCCGCTGGCCGGAACGAGTCAACGAGTTCGCATCGTTGGCCACCTTTCCACGCATCTCTTTGTCCGCCTACATACCTCACAACGACATATATAACATATGGCATACCTTTGAATTGTTAATCGGTCGTCCGATCGTTGTAAGCAACCTTGCTTGTTATCATATATTCCTCTTGTGTCAGCTCACCGTGTCTTTATTTGTTCAACAATTGTATATGAAACGTCAAGGACGGTCGCCTGCAGAATGGAGCGATTAGTCAGCTCGAGCTCGAAATGGTGCAGGATACCGGATTCTCTTGCACTCACAGCATTTTATGGTGTTGCTGCGGCTTATAAGTTGGCATCCACGGACTTGTTTGTAGCGTCGAGTTCAAATTTCCTTCTCGCCGTTTCACGCTTTTTTTTACACAAAGTCACTTACTTAGAAATATATGAGAATAATGTAAACCGAATGCAGACAGCTGGGGGGATGGTGAGGAACGAAGGGTCCTAATGGGAACAAGGCTCATGTTAGCACTCTGGTATTAATTTATCGGCATGTCCGGCCACCTCATAAACGACGCCCAAAAATTTTTTAAATATTCTAGCTCCCTTTTGAATTGTTCGTGCATCCGGCCCCCTTGCGTACGCTTTCGACCGCTCGCCGGCACGAGACGTCGACTTTCGGATTATGTCCTAGATACATCTGCACCGGCAGAATCCGGCGAGCAATCTGCAAAATGAATTTCATTTCGTATGCCAGTTTTAATAGGCTCAAACGTCAATGTGACATTGGTTTTTTGTTTGGCGCTAAAACCTGCGGTAAAGTGTGGTTTCGGCGTGCTCCGTGGCGGCTATTGGAAACAACCGCGTGCTAGGCCTTGTTGGGGCAGCGTTATCATCATGAGTTATCTCCCCTGGTTATCTTTATAAGCCAAATTTAGGTGGGGCCACCCTTTTTTATCCGGGAGAGTCGAGTCGATCCCCATATTCATGATGGGTTTCCTCCCGTCATGGAGGCTCGCAGCTGCGAAATTCTTGCCGCAGCCCACACGGCATGCTATACGGGCCGCTGGTCCTGATCCTGTACCCGATGGTCATGCATTATCACCAAATAGTTCTGCATGGACCCTTGTATGCGTTTGCAAATTTTCGGTGCCCTTTAGGATCGGCACGGCTGGAATATCGCCGGTATCAACCCACACTGTGAGTATTTTAAAATGGTTGCAAACAATAGATTGCTAATCGTAAGTTTATTCAAATTAATTTTCCCTAGAAGCTCGTTTCGAATCCACAAAGTTTGGGAGATGTCCTCCGCACCTTCGCAGAGCCGAGCAGTGACCGACCAATGCAGTACCAGAAATTTAGTCAGGTCCATAAATGTCAGTCTCTGAGCGGAGAGTGTGCATTATTTAATGTATTTATAAAACATGCTAATTTGTCTTTTTTGCTACTCCCCCGCCTGGCCTGCAACTCTTCCTGACACACTTTTAAGCATAACGTACTGCTGGTTGGTCCATGTGGCCCCTAGGTAGTTAACCCTGATAGGCCATCAGCCTTTTTATTTAACTTTCAAGACCAGGACTTTCTTGACCTCCTTCATCAGCACCTGACTTGTACCGCCATCGCTCTTTAATTCCTAGTTAGAAACAAGGTTACTCACATGCCCCATGTCGTATGATAAGTACGTCACGGAATGAATAACAAGTACGCAAAAGCCCCATCAGTCCCGAAACCACCACCTCGTGAGCCCGCAAGTCTATTGACAGTTACAAAAGGCCTATAAATTTGGATGAAATGCATTGCCTTGGATCCCATACTGGCAATGTAACGACGGCCATAAACTTCGTCGCAACTTTATTGCTCTTCATTCTGATAGGATGTTTTTCGCTCATATATATGGCAAGCGGTGCTTCAGAGGTCTATACGGGGACACAGTTCGTGGAATCCCTCAAGGACCGAACGCAGACACAGCTGATGTTGATGAACGATATTGTGCTGCAGAATGATGATTTTCCGACCGACGATGTCATTCTTATTGCTCGTCACTTGACCATTGAAGCCAGAAATTTTAAGACTGCGAACAGCAGCTCTGATGCGATTATTGATTTCAACCATGTCAAGCACAAGGTAGGCTTACAACATCGATATGCTTCTAATTTAGGATCTTTAGCAGCTAAGCGAGTACACGTTTAAGATGTTAGTCACACAGCTTCGGTTTTCCGTTTTGCAATATGTGCATGCGTCCATGTATACAAAAATTGTACAAATAATATAAATAAAATATAAATACATTAATTTCGTTGGTTTGTTTGTGCTCTTCACACATGTTAGTACCAGCTATAACGGCCTTTGTCATCAGCTAACTTAGAGCCGAAGGTACAAAACGGCTGGTCGCATTTGGGTTTGCGCAGCTCAGTGCTTTCCAGAAAATCTTATTTACCTTCATTATCGGGTTTCCTGATTGTTGCTGCTATCGAACTTCCCCGCGCTTTTCCCCCGCTCAAACGCTAAATATCAACTAGCTCCGCCTCAGCGCCAACATCACCCTGACGTTGCGGCACATCACACTGGTGCACTTTCGCGAAGGAAGCATTTCTTTGAGCCCAGGTGCGGCAGTCAGATCATGTGTTGCTTGCATGTTTCGGGGGGTCGAGTGTTGTGACGAGTAAGCCCTGGTCGGGCCTCTTCGTGTCGTACCGTTTGTCCTTTGCTTTAAGTATTCCTCACCAGCTTTTGATAATCCCCCTCGTTTATGGATGTGTTCAGTGCTTCCCTTCGACTCGACCCATGGCTATTAATCATTATCTAGGGCCAAAGCGTGTAACAAAGTTTAGCAAAAACCTGAAAGACCGGATAGGTGCTTCCACCACACAGCACGCACTCATCATAACTTCTTTGGCTGCCTACAGGTCTAGATGTGCTGCTACCGACCAAGTTGCCCAACGGCTCGGATCCAGCCCTATTGCGTCTTGAGGAAAGCTTGATAGTCCTGCCCTGGTGCTACCCGGCAATCCCTCAGGTAGGGCAGGCAGGCTGCCGCTCAGGGTGGCGGGGACCGGGTGGGAATTCGTATGTGGACCGATTGAGGCGGAAGCAGAGCAAAGGCCGTACTGTGTATCCAAAGTGGGCATTGAGTTTCAAACGTAGGGGTTTGTTGTTCCATTCTGTAATGTGAATGTGGATCGTTCTGGGTAACTTGCCTTGAAGGGTTATTGGAGCGAAGGCGGTGCATTCCTTGGGGTTCCTGCGCACCGCCTTTACTCACAGTTCGCTGAGAAGGCAATTCTGTCAGCTTGTTCAGGTTGCCATCGTCAAAACTGTCAAGATGAATCGTAATGCCGCTCCATGCACTCCCGGCGCCCCTTTGGTTGAGCAGGCCCAAAACATCCGGCTCTTCACCAGACCAAGTTCACTCCCGGGCACGCAGAACGTGACCTTGCGGATGCCACAGCCGGGCTGCACCAACGACACAGCCGCCCGACTGAGACAGCGTTGCTGGATGTCGGCAGGAATATACAACGATTTTGGGCTGATTGGTCAGGATGTCGACCGTTATTTGTTCGTCCCGAACAATTACACTGTCTGGCTGGTACGGCGCAAGCTCCGCACGTGTGATCCATGTCTTTCTTTAGACGGATCTGTGTTCGTTGGGAACAACTGGGGACACTTCTGATCCAGTGCCGCATTCCAATCACGCAGTCCGAACACCGATCGAAATTCAGATTGATACTTCGAATCCGAATCAAAATCAAAATCAAAATCCGAATTCAAGCCCAGCAGTATTAACCTCACGCCGCACACGATCCGGGTTCTGAAGGTCCAACCCACGTCCAGACATAGGACTGGGGTGAAACTGACCCCTGATCCTGAAACCCTCGCAGCTCAACACCATGTATGGCTGCAGCGCCATTTTGCCGGAGGACTGCATCGCGTCGTTGGGGCCGGTGGGTTGCCTGTACAGCATGCTGGCCCAGAGTAGCCAGGCTCCGCCATCGCCGTCAGCAGCTTCAACGCCGGGTCGTATTCCGCTGGTGTCGCCTGTGTTGGCGGGTTCCCTAGCAGGTGAGCTGCGCTGAAGCTCTCTGGGTACGGGACAGGGACGATTATGGTGGTCTATCTGCTTGCTTCTTGCATGCCTTCCAGGGTGCTCTGGTACGGGGCTGGATGTCTGGAGGTCAGGAGGCGTGGGAAAGCAGCTGCTGCGTTATGCAGACCTTTGGCTCCTTCCGAGCGGCAGTCGATCGCGCGTGTTGATGCGTCGGAAGCGTCTCTGACCACGAGCTGCAGCCTCTCGAGCCCACTATAATGTGGTTCGCATCCTCCATTCGAACCCTAGGCGGCCTAGCAGGCGGCGGCCGGTCTCAGGCCTTTTATTATCGTCCTTGTCACTGCAGGGGGCGCTGGCTTGCTTGCCATTGTCCTGGCCGCCATGGGGCTGCTGGTGTGGTGGCAGCGGCGGCGGCGGCTGACGGCGGACAGAGCAGTGTCGGCGAGCGGGTGCGATGGCGATGGGGCTGAGGCTGGAGAGGCTTCTTGCACTCGATTCATGACCACCCGGCTGGCATCTCCCAGCATCTACCTCCATTAGGCAATAGAGTCCGAGCTTCGTTCCCCCAACAAGACACATCCCAAACTCGCCTGTGCAGCCTGGGTACTCGTGGTCTTACCTTATAGCTACCCGGTGTTATCACCACCATTAAAGCTTGCCCATCATGCAATTGCATTCGATGTGTCCTGCTGCTCATGATACATATGACCTCCTCCCCGCTTGTGTTGTGACATTCGATAATGCAAGATGCTCAGTCTTATTAACTGCATGCAGATACCGGACTTGGCGTTCTCCAACGCCAGCCGTCATGAGCGCCGCCCAGTGCATTGTGCCACCCTCTAATAGTCCGTCAGCCGCTGCCACCATCGCCACCACAAACAACAATAACAACAAAAAGATTCGCCGATGCATTTCTGCCCTGTCCTCCCCTGCGCTGCATTGTCCCGACACTGTCTGTGCAACATAGCATCACCGGGGGGCTCGGACCAGTGGACGACCAGAGCATGCCGAAAGCGCAGCAAGATAACCTGAGCGGCCCTGGGCCGGAGTTTGACAAGTCGGAGGCTACCGACGAAAGCACCAACACCCGAATGGGTATGCCCGGCCGGGACGCATGCGACATCGGTACGATTATATATGGTGGAATGTTACTAGCCTGTAACGAGTAGTCATGCAGGTTTTGGGAACATTGAAGGACAAACAGACTGAAAAGTCAAAAAGATCAGAAACCTGCCATATAACTTATGGGATGGGGGCAGGGACAGACTATGAAGCACCACTGCCAGAGCGCGACGGTTGGATGTTGCGGTAAGTAGCTGCTGACCAGCTGTCTCCGAGAGGGCGCGCATGTTAGTTCGCCTGGGGTTTGGGTCCGGCAAAGGTGGACTCCACTCCCACGGCAAGGAGCATATGAGTGGGACCTACATCCGGTGGAATCAGGGTTCTTCAAGGGGGCAGCTGTTTGTTCCAGTGTTCCCCGGAACCCTAAAAATTCTTTTGGGGGGGTGCACGGAACTCTACCTAGTTATGCCAAAATTTACGGGAAGCTGCGCTTCACACTGGAAAAGTTTTACGGGGATCCCCGGAGCAGCCCCAACATTTTTCCGGGCGTTTTCCTAAAAACTGGAAAATTGAAGAACGCTGGGTGGAATGTAGACAGATGAGGGTGTCGTGCCTCCTTGTACCGTGTGCTCTTGTCCCGCTCTCCCACGGCGCAAACATGTGGTTGGCTACCCGCTGCTCGATCATGCTCTGGGATGCAGGGCCGCGGCTTGATGCACCGTCGTTGGATCTTCATGTAGTGGTGACGCCGCTGACGCCGCCTCGTCCTGACCTGGCGCTGGGAGTCGAGTGCGGCAACGAGGTGACACTGCTTCCGGTGGTACGAGGGAAGGGCACCTTCGGGCGTGTACAGGAAGGTATGTACGGTGGCCAGCGAGTCGCCGTCAAGCTGCTGCCGTGCGATGTACCTATGGCGCCAGAGCCCGTGGCTGACAGTGCAGCTGGCGGGCTCCCCGCGGCCGCCTGTTCCCCCGCCGGAGGGGAGAAGCAGGCAGATGAGGTGAAAGTGGAGGAGGGCTCGGGTGTGCGGCAGCCGCGGAACCAGGCTGCGCACGCATTGCAAACGTTCGCGCAGGAGGTGGAGGTGTTGGGGCGTTGTCAGCATCCCAACGTGGTGCGGCTATTGGCAGCATGCCTAGGTCCGCCGCAGCCTTGCCTGGTAATGGAGCTGATGGAGACCTCCCTTGACCAGCTGGTGCACGCCAAGGGTGCGCCACCGCTGTCCATGTCGATGGTGCGCATGAAAAAGGGGGCTTGGGCACAGTTACACAGTTCATCATGCAGTTTAGGTTGTATGGAGGGTTGGCTAAGGAGACGCGGCGGCTGATGCCAGTGGATTTCGGCGCTGCATCCGCCATTGCGTTCCGAGGTGCCAGGGGACGTGAACCCGCCGGCTCGAGGTCCGTATGCGACCGCGCGGTCCCTCGAGGGTCTCCCGGTAACGCTCATCTGCTGTGGCCATGCACAGAAGGAGTTGTCGGAATTAATACCGATCCTGACCTGGAGGTAGTTTCCAATCGGCATACAGTCACAGCTAGAATCACCTTATTGCGCCGCACCGGGGCCGGAAGCTTGCAGGTTTGTTGCTCGCCTATCCGTGGGCCTTACGTTCCTCGTTCTACGGATAGGGCCTCGAGGCCCTATCGCGCCACATAACGCTGGGCGCGGAGCACTTCGCGCACACACAAGTGTAAAAATCTCCTTCCCATGTTCACTCGGCTGTCATTCGCAGGTGTTGAGCATCTCCATAGACGTGGTGCGGGGGCTGGAATACCTGCACCCTACCATTGTGCACCGAGGTGCGATGCGGTGCGGCTGGGGAGGGTAGGAGGATACTATCCTTTTGGCGGGATGCAACTTAACTCTGATGCAAAGTGGAGTATGCCTTGGAAACAATAACTACCTCGGATGCGAAGCAATAACGGGCGCCTGCTCCGAACCAGAACCCTTGGCGCAAGGCTTCGTGCCCACATACGGTTCTATTCTCTTGACGTCTGCCCACTGCGTTGCGGATGCTGAAACTATGTACAATGGCACTGCTGCTGGTGCTACTACTGAGGCGGCGCTTTCGCGCTGTCATTACTGCTGGGGCTGTTGGCGCATTTTGCCGTGTGACGGCCGCAGATCTGAAGCCTGCCAACGTTTTGGTCAACATGTCGGGACCGGAACCCATCGCTAAGATCTCGGTACGTGGGCAGGGTTGGTGGCAGGCAAACCGAGCGATCTTGACCGGCCGCCCAGTAATCGCAACAGAGGCTGGCGCTGCACCCGGGGTATCCTGCTAGCTGTGATCATCTTTAGGGGGTTCTCACGTTTAGGGTTGGGTCGCCGGGGATGGCGGCTGCGGTGCACCGCAGCGGCGGCGTAAACCTGTTGAGGACATGAACGCGGGCGTTATGCGTGATTCACGATCATGCCCAACGCTACTGAACATATGCGTCCGTGCTACTTGAACGGGAAAAAAATCAAATATAATGATTGGCAACGGATGAAACAGGATTTCACCGGTATTGCATGCACGACTTCAGTATGTGTATGTGTGTCTCTTGTCCAATGCCATTGCAGGACTTTGGTTTATCCAGGATGAGGAATACCGTGATGCCAACGATGCACCCAGAAGTGGGAACGGTGAGGGGCGCCTCGGGTGGCGGGTTATTGTTCCGGACATCGACGTATGTGTATGTGTGTGTGCGTTCCCGGCTGTGTTTTCCACATGTTCTCCCGTACCTAAACCGGGTCCCTTGTCAGCGGGGTGCGGTATCCAGCAGGGGCCAGGGGCTTCAGAAGAGAGAGGGCTGGCTTGCTGAGGCGCGGTCCGCCGTGAGGGAAATAAAACGCCTTCCTTGCATGTGTCGTGACAGGCGGTGTACCGAACATAATGCGTGTCACGCTGGGCTAAGTATGTTTTTCCGTTAGTACAATAAATTATGTTTTAGATGAAGTAGCGGTTTATGAAAGGATTTCTGGGCCAAATAGAATGATTGAGTACTTTGTCACGACACATGTGTTCATGAACGCCTCTCTCACAAGGCCTCCTTGCACAACCCTGTCTTCCTTGCCCGTTTGCCCCCGTGCCCCGAACTCGCACACCTGGTGGCGACACTCGACGGGTCAGCCCGCGTATATGGCACCAGGTGAGCGGGACGATCAATTTTAAAGTCGTCAGATCAGGCGTCGAGTCATCCGGCATGGTTGTGCGCTCGGGTTGGGGAGCAGCAAACTGGTTTGCCTGTCACCTCTTTATAGCTTGGAGATCTTCCTTACCGGTCGAAAGGCAGCTTCACATCGATGGGTTTCTGATATGTCCCTGTACAGGGCAACCTCGCCTCTGTGTCGTCCAAGGGCGCGTAGTAATGGATTTTCCCCCGAGCAGTATGCGGTCATGGCGTCGGCTTCTTGCCTGACTTTTCCTCCGTGCGTTTCCCGCCTGCCGTTTCTTTGCTGGCGCCCCTCCAGAGTGCTTTGACACACAGAACCTGAAGATCACTCACCAAGCGGTAAGTGGGGCGGAAGAAAGGGAGCGCGATGATGGGGAGGTGCAGCATGGAAGGATAGAAAGGGAGGGGTCTTGTTAATGGTAGTGGAAGAGCGCCAATTCCCCAGTCCATATTTGGCGGCCAGAACGCGGATGCAAGGGAGGTTAAGCGGGGAATGGCTGTGCGCGCTTTAGGAGCTGCACACGTTCTTGGAGGCACGATTCTACCCATTTGTATTGGAGGTAACTGATCACACTGTGATATAATACAGTGGCTGTGCAACAGCTGGGCAGGACCACCCGGCAGAATGACAAGGCTGTGTTCCCCATCCGCTGCAGTGGCCAAGCTATCTTGTTATCTTTTCTTCTTTCCCAAGGGAAAAGAAGTTTTGGTGAAGTTCAGGCTTTCCATGTAGTCATCTCGCACGCAATAAATGGAATGGCTTTCCTTTCCCCCCCGCTCCCTCGTCCCCGCCGCGGCAGGATATCTACTCCTTTGCAGTGATTGTGTGGGAGATGCTCACCGGGCTGCGACCTTGGTGCGGCTGCACCCCCTTGGCTGTGGCGTACGCCGTTACATTGCTGGGCGAGCGGCTGCCCCTCACAACATTACCCCCGGAACGCTGCCCTGCGCCGCTGTCGAGGCTCCTAGCCCAGTGCTTCGATGCCGAGCCGCGGCGGCGGCCCGCGGCGGCGGAGCTGGTCAAAGAGCTGAAACTAATTGCCGAGGTGTGGTGTAGAGGTGTCGCCATGGGAATGGTGCAGCATGGCCCCGGGATGGGTTGGTGCACACTATCACAGCGTGTGCCAACGGCGTGTCATAAGCTGCTGCCCAGAGGGCGATTGGTGAGGTTACCTTGGGAAGGCTGCTGGTGCTGCAGCAGATGAGCTTTCCCTGACCTCCAGTCACGCCCTTAGTTTGCGATAGGCGCAGACTGGCACCGTCATAACCAAGGAATTTCAATCTCGCAGTCTGCACAAACAGATGGCATTATAGAGATGCCTCGTGCCACTGAGGGATTTTCCTGGGAAGGCCGCCAGGGCGAAGGTACCCCTGTCCCCATTGCGCAGCCGGTAACTCCGGGCCGATCGTGCTCACCCCTAGCCTGTCATCCGCGATCGTCCAGCTAGTAGGGTTTGCAGTCTCTAGTTTTCGTTAAATGAAACCTCAGGAGCTTTTATCTGCAGTTATCAAAGCTTTGCACGGGCACCACCATTGCAGATGTCCACTTTGCCTTAACCTGCCCGCGAAATCCTAAGTCCCGAGCCATCTGTTCACAACTGGTCTTCCCTCAGGCGGTTAGAGCCCATGAGTCATGGGACGGCGCAGCGGCCGAGCCCTATGCCGCTGTCCCCGCCATCCAGCAAATCTCCGCGACTGCACTCGTCGGTGAAAGCTTCTTCACAAATCCCAGTGCTTGCACGATGACTCCGAGCACTTTCGGTCGCCTGCTGATGGGCAGCAACCTCAGTGCCGTGGCTTTCGCGGTCAGCGAGGAAAGCGTGGCGGCACGGCGGCATGGAGCGAACGAGGTGCCACAGCCTACCTAAGGCTGGTCATCGGTTCGTGATTGAAGAATGCGCGGGGCATGACGGGCATTAAGGGACGGGCAACGTTCTAGTCCTCCGCGCGGCATGTGCTTTTGCCGCAGATTTCTGATTGCTTATCAAAGACCTAGGTATTTGGGGCCAGGCACCCATCCTTGCTGGTGTTGCGCCTGAGATTGAGCGATGTGCGATACCGTATAGGCCTTGAACTAATGTGTGTGTATTTGTGTAAGGTGACATGGAGCGTGTTTCCCGGCCTGGGCCTGGAGAGTGGGTGCGTAGGTGTGAGATGGACAGGACTGTCCTTTCCTCGGGCTTGATCTCATGATATTCATTACACATGACGGTGGGGAATAAGGAAAGGCAGCAGGGCAGATGCCCGAACGGCAGCAGCTATATTTTCCCGCAATATAAGTTGTAATCCCAGCACGCGTAGTAAGCTAGTAACCTGGGCGCCTGCAAACTCCGGCGATGCTGTGGGAGGTGCGTGTCGCGTGCAGCACAGCAGCGACAGTAAAGAGCGTGCGTGCTCTTGAACTTGCATGAGTACGCGGATTAAGGTAATATTATCAAGTGCGTTGACATGTGCGCTGGGTGATGGCCCCCAAAAAATCGTCCCGAATCCGTATTGCAGGCAGCATCGAGTTTGTTTCCAACTTTCGTCTGTCTGCATTTTGGGTGAAATATTGATGCTATGTGCAACTGGCGGACGGTGATGCCCCTTATGATTACACACCTGGTAGCTGACAGTGTTGCCAAGTAGTAATGAACGGCAATATGAAGCATACCGTTGCTTACAGTACGAAGTATTCTTAGCGTGCGATGACCCGTGGGTCACTGACCACTCGCAAAAAGCCCTGGCTTTAGTACTTGGCTACCTTTTGTAAAAATGATTAGTTAGGTACGTCTGTAATCGTGAACGCTGGCGCTTCCCCGTGCAACAGAAATGGTGAATCATCTCCGTGTTGGTCTCGGCGCTGCTATCATGGTGCCTATCTTAAGGCCAGACCTTGGACAGTGCGAAAAGGTGTCACAACGCTAACCCTGCATACCTGGAGCTTTCTTTTTTCTTTTTCCCCCTGTCGGACTATAATCTTCCTCTCCCATGCTGATGCAGCTCGCGCGTCGCTTGGCCTGCGCGGCAATTTCAACAGCGTCAGGATGCCAGGGTAGGGCTGCTGCCATCTACGATCGGTCGTTCCCTGCTTTCGGTCGATGCGTTAGCAGCAGTCCCAGTTCCTGCGCCGCGATGGGCTCCCATATGAGTGACGACGACCCGCAAGCCATCGCGCACCATAAGGAAAAGGTGAGGCCCCGCGCGCTTGCAGGTTCCTCGGCCAGGAGGGCAAGATGCGCCGAAGTTACAGATGCAAATAGAGAGTCTACAGAACCCCAGGCCGCGCTGGCCGATGTAGAGCTCAAGACGGACCTCGTTCAGAGCGCTGTTGTTTGCGTACAGGACTAGATGTGGCGCTGTTGCTACCTTTGCTACGCGTGCTCTGGTCTGTTGCGTCTTCTCCTCAGGCGCTTAAGGGCGAGACGCCGGCCTTCATGCCCGAGGTAGAGGGCTGGCACGAGACCCTGGCGTCGGTTTCAGAGGCGGTGGTCAAGGCGGAGCGCTATGTGGATGTTGATACCACCCAGGATCCTATGAAGCTGGAGCTGCTGCAGAAGCACACCATCGAGGTAACCAACATTGTGAGCGCGCATGGTGTTTGTCAGCGCACCGTGGGTCCGACAGCAGTGATCTTGATGCAGCTGCAGGCGGGCGACACAGTTATTTCGTTTGCATAGCGTATGTCAGGGTTTGGCGGACTGCTTAAGCAATCTGCCCTGGCGCTCTTCCCAGCCAGCGCTTTACCCGCCCTGCAGCTGCCAGTGCTGCTAGGTCGCTAGCCGTCAACCGTGCCTGGGGTATTGCTTCTGCTTCTTTTCTGCTTAGCAATGTTCAGTAACGAAGCCATGCGATTCGTGCTGCTGCCGTCATGGTTATGGGTCTTGCCCCCGAAATTGCGCAACCCTTTCCAGGTGGTGCAACAATTGCATCACGGCGGGGAGGATGGCATGCCAAGAGTACCCAAGCGCAGCGAACAAGACGTTTCGGGCTCACCCGCTCTTTCGGCCAATTTGGAGCACATGCGCCATGCGCCTGGCTCAGACCCCCGATGAAGTTGGGGAAGTGTAGGCGATATGGCGGTTATGACGGGCAACATCGGGCAAGGCTGCTGTGATAGCAATTGCAGCGATGCTGAACACTTGGGAGAAATCGCTTCATGTATCATGTGTCCGGCTGCTATCCCTGTGCTAACTGTTACTTAGTGTTTGTATGCGTATGTGATGATGGTTATGAAATGGCATTGAAGATCCAATGAACGTAAAGTGTCTTGGCTAGGGTGCGAATAGGTGCGATGGGGATTGCAGTGGAAAGATACATACAAGGACTTCCGAACATCAGTTGATATATTGCGGCCGTACTATCTGACGTAATCTAGAGACATTTACTTACGTACTGAACCTGCCACACCATTCTGTAAAGTGTATGAATGCTATTCGATCGCTACCTTCGTACCGCCACCACGCTTACAAAACCTAAACGTTCCTTGAACATCTCTTTCTTAGCACAGGATTGTGCCTCAAATGGGCCTGGACTCGATAAAAAGTGAAGATACGCAACCTTGATATTTACTTAGCCAGCCAACAACAGCACGCGTACGACTTAGGCACGTGCCCACCTGAAACCAAGGCGTCTCTCCCTACCGGGATTGCCACAACGGTGCGTCCACAGCACGCGCCTGGCTAAGCTCATAACCAATCGACCTCTGCTCAAACACAGGCAGACTCGCGCGTCCCTAGGCTGTTACAGGCATCACACTATCACGATTCATCAAACAAAACGTTGTCCATCTGCAGATTCTTTATCGCTGACGGCCTGGCAATAGGCAGCCGCAATACAGTCCTCGACAACGAGAATGATTTATTTCAATACGTTGACATATGTACCAGTCACCAGTCATTCACACGAGTAATGCTGAAATGGGCGGTGCCCGCCCTCTTCAATAACGAGTTGATCGAACGCGCGTCCAATTCAACGCTTGTGCTGTGATAGCAGTCAATTCCCTACGCGCAGGTCGTGTCTACTTGCCAGCCACGGTCTTAACCCACATGTCGAGCGTGTCGACATCACGCCGCTCGCTGGGGTACTTGATAACCTGCAGGAGGCGGCGGGCAACAATAGTAGTCTATCTTGCAGGCCAGGAGAAACGTGCAGATTCCAAGCACCCACTCCCAGTCTTAAGGTCAGGGGCCCTGCCTGCCCCCGGCTGCCAGAAGAGCTCCCGACATCGCGTATTCACAAACAGCCCGGGACAGCTAATGGGCTAACCCACACCGATTCACAAGGGGCCAGGGAACTGTCGGCACCGCACCCCAACCAAAGTCACCGATGTTCAGCCACACTTACCTGCTTGCTGTCGGGCGGCATGTAGACAATTGTTGGGAAGGTCTTCAGCTGCAGGTTTTCGTTACAGAATTCCCGATCAATATCGGCTTGGTATTTGGCCACTGTGACGTTGCTGTCCGCCAGCCGCGCCGCCAGGGCCTCGTACGCGGGCTCCAGAGCTTGGCAAAAGCGGCACCATGGCGCATAAAGCACCGCTAGCGTGCCCTTGCCGCGCTTCCCCTCCGCCAAGGCCCGAACCTCCTCCTTGCTGAGCGTCGCCACCGTGCTACCTGCGCCACCACACGAGTCGACAAAGCACGGCCAGGTCAACGGATGGGCATGAGAATGGCGACAAAATATGGCATCTAAAAATTGCGATGTGAACATGCATGCTCTTACGGAGCAAACAAGCGCCTCGTGTGCGTGAAGGTGGCTTCACCTTCGGGAAGGGGTACTGGACAGCTTCCAACTAACCATCACGGAAGATAGGCTACCTATCTGCCTCTTAGTACACATCTGCCTCTTAGTACACAGCCAGACTGCACTCATGAAGCTTTTCAGAACCCGAGCTACGCTACCCGTCGCCCTCGCCGAACACACCTGCTGGCCACAAGTCACGGTCCGCCGTGCGATCCTCCGTGGTGCCGTCCCCTTTTTTGATATTGCCACTGTGCAGACCGCACTCCTTGGCAGCCGCGTCCTCCCACCACCAGCGGCCCTCGCGTTCCGCCTGGTTTGGCAATACTGGGCGCGTGCAGGGCTCGCAGCCAATGGAGATGTAGCCGCAGCTGTGCAGCGAGTTGACTGGAACGTTCTGCAGCAGCATAACATGTAGCAGATGACAGATAACAAAAACATGCCAGCACAGCTACCACACCACCCTGAGAGCTGTCATTAGCTCACTTACGACCACCCCCAAGCTGCATCAATGCGGATATCGCCGGGCTGCACAGAACGGCTTCTACCAGCATAGTTTGCTTCATGAGCGATATGTTGCGCCACTAGAACGGCACAGTGGCCACAACAAGCCGCGAGCCTGCCTGAAAAAGGAGCGCAGTACTGTTAGCTGCTTAAAGGCCTCAGCATAGCACTAATGAGCTACACCATGGTGAGTGGCAGCTGTCTACGGAGAACCCTCTCCTGGAGATCGAACAGGCGACACCGCAAGGATCCATGTGGCAGACCAACGCCATCAGCCTTGCGGGTAAGGTTTGATCTCCTTGGGCACAACGTAATGCATCAGGGCAAGTCTGTGCATTTTAACTTGGGGAAGTGTCTTGCCCCAAGAACGGCTCATTGGCCACAGAAGGCCCAGGGCCTGCCTTATATGGAGCTAATTCAATATCAGCTGTTTAAAGGCCGCAGAACAGCACAAATGGCTGTACCATGGTGAGTGACAGCTGTAACGGTCCATCACGACCCACACACGGATTGCGACCACCATCGAGCCTCATCAAAGCCCATTATAAGGATATGGCAGTGCTGGCCACAAGGGATGATACTAGCATAATTATCATTAGTTTAGATTCATGTGCGATATGTTGCGCCACTAGAACGGCACAGAGGCCATGACAAGCCGCGAGCCTGCCTGAAAAAGAAGCGCAGTTCTGTTAGCTGTTTAAAGGCCTCAGCATAGCATTGATGAGCTACGCCATGGTGAGTGGCAGCTGCCTAGGGCCCTTTTTGCAGAAGGACCAAGCAAGTCTTCGAGCAACACCACAAGGATTGACGCAAAACAGCAACCCACCATAACGCGCAGGAAGTTCCAGACCTCTACAGAGGTGATATTGGACAATGGGTTGTACTTGATGAGGGAGCCAGGGCCGCCATCCACACCCTCAAACACTGGGTCCACCTGCACCACTGGCACCTCCGTGCGGGTTCCTGGGGACTGATCCTTGCGCTGCCCAGTGATCCAGGCACGCAGAGTCTTCAGCTGCTTGCGCAGCGGCTTGACCTGCAATCGTGAATTGAGTTCGTAGGTCACTTGGGTCACGTGGGACTGAAGTTGCCAGCAACCAACACATACAAATAATCATTAGTGTCGCAGTGGGATGGCCATGCCGCAGGGCCAAGCAAGTTGCATACCGCGGTATACGTTCGACCCAATAACTGGCCTGCGCCAAAGACCAGAAGCACGTCAGGTAAAAGATCACGTGACTTGCATGGTTAGAGCCGGCCTGGTCAGTCCTACCTAACTTACCAAGACGAGACCCGAACACCTTACGGAGAGGTGCAGCCCGAAACCCGCCTGGATAGTTGGGCCCACGTGCACCCATACCTAACCATCCTATCTTTGTGCGCACCTTGCGGATGCGGCAACACTCGTTGTGGCCGTCTTCATAAAAAGAGAAGAGCCCCTTGGCTCTCACCAGGTCCATCACCTCTTGGGCGTCCGGAAATGTGTACTCAATCCGAATCTTGTAGTGTTTCTCCACCGCATCGAACAGGCGGTAGGTCTCCGGATTCAGACGGCCAGTGTCCAAGCTGAATGGATTATCGGTGTTAAAACGATTTACAGGATCCATTGGAGGGGGACAAAGGAATGCGCGTAATACTTACAGCTTTTTACGGGCGGATTATCACTTTGTGCCAAAAGGAGCTCCTTAATGCCGTTCCTTACTACTTCCCATAGCGTGCGGAATCAGCAATCTGGGGAGTGCAACGGTCCGGTTTCGTGCTCAGACCAGCCATGACCGCTTCCCTGCTGTCCCGCTTTTCTCTGCGTGCGTCGGCGGCCCATCCAAGCTGTCTACGTAACAATCCATACCCACAGATAACTACTCCAACTGCAACTCGTTAGCGCGGGGTCTGCGCCATGATGCCGGTTCCTACCTGAAGACCCGGTATGGGCGGCCAGTCAGGTGGGCATACTCAACAAGAGCCACGTCTTCCGCACCACTGAATGCGATGGCGATATCAGAACCAAAGGTCTTAAGAGCCTGCATGCGCGGTAATTAGCGTGCTAAAGGTTACCCCGTCAGTAACGGCGGGCCGCAGCCACGACAAAGGGAGACCAGCGACCCCGTCCTGCCCGGCCCCCGGACACAGCTGAAAATAAACATTTCAGCATATAATGTTCCATGTATAACAGACTTCTAGCATACTCAAAACCTACATGGTCCATAATCACGAGTGGTGAGCTCAATTCCATTTCCGAAGCAAGCGCCTCCCAGTTCGGCTTCGTGGCAACGGCAGCAGCGTTGACCTACAATTGGAAACCAGAACACAAAGCTGCCGAATTCAGGTTTCAGACAGAGGTCTGGCCACGCATCGCGTTTTAGCAGCCTACCTGGGGAACGCGTGCCACGTTTGTGCGGACGCAAACGCGCCTGGCAGCCGGCCGAGCGGCTGCCCGATGGGCAGCGAACGTGGGGCCCTACGCGGCGGCGAGTTACTTCGTGAGCGCGCCGACAAAGGCAAGATAAACTGGCATAGTACACAGACGCACCTGGGTGAGCTGCATTGCTACGGACTTTCAAAATTCTGAATTACAGGCCAGGATAAGGGCATTACATCGATGAGGGAATCCTTCTTACGTCAGAGACCGCGAGCTTGCGGGCCTTATTCCCAAAAACGCTCAACAGTCATCATCATAGCGAATACTTTTTAGCCAGTTTTACCACGCATCCTGGACAAAAGGCAAATACTCCTTTGTCTGAAGGTTAACCCAGTATCCTACTCTGGTTATCTTGACAGTGAATCTGTGCATGATGCAGCAATTGTAAGTATGCTTCCCCAGTTGATATAGTGAAATAACAACTCCGTATGACATACATGGATGTACGTACCTATGCGGGCGATGGCGTCCCGGGGCGTTGACGCGTGGGCCCACGTACTGGGTAGGTTGCCAACTCCCCGTGAATGACCACATCCTCCGCAGGTGCCGTAGCAACACGCGCTCCGCACATCTAACGCATGGATCTACACGCTGTCCGGTAAGGTGTTCTGCTGCCCTCCGTAACGCCTGCCCCTCCTTAGTCCGACTATCTAGCATTACCTTGAAACTGTAGGCAGCGGCATTCCGCACAAGCCACAAGTGCCGGAAGAGCTGCGTGCCCGTGCGTGCATCTCTAACTGTCAAGGATCCGCAGTCCGGGGTCGAGTTCCTGCTTGCGCAGAAATTTTGGTGAGCCCAATATGTCCGGTTGCGTGTGTCAGTGTAGCTCTCATGGCCGGTCGGCTACCTGCTTATGATACTTTACTTCGGCAAGCTGGCTAATGCATGCCTCTCATGCCCTCGTCTCATTCGAATATGGAGGATGGCTATCTATTTGGTCCTTCCAGCGGCAGCGACTCCACATCCACAAAGCCGCAATCTCCCGAATAAGCATTCCAACAGCTCATTGTTCTAGTAAATGGCATGATGATCTCAGTTGTCCGTCAGATTATTCGGCCATGCACCCTGTCAGCCCGCAAGTTGAAGCCGTCGACCGTGCATGCAACTGCTTCCATCCGACGTACAGGCAGGGCGAGGCATATCGCTGCCTGGGCGCCGGGACGCGGTCTAAGCAGATTGTGTTTGTAAACGTCAAGGTGAGCGTGGGCTGCGGCATTATCCCAGCGCATGAAGTGGAAGTGTCTTCGTGTGTACATGTGAGGTGCGACCCATGTGCTAACCCCGTAGGATGTCCTGGGGGGACCTCCGCACGTGTACTGCAATGGATTTTTCCCGGAGGCCTCCTTGGGAACTTAATTGATCCGCAGAGCTAGCCCGCATGGGACAACGTCACCATTCGCGCGCAACCACTGCAGTGTAGTACCGTAGGTGTGTGCCGTGCATGACCGCGATGAATATGCATGGTGTCCTCGCACAATCACCCCATATGCATGCGGATTTCTCTTTGTTCCTCACATATGCACTCGTCCAGGTGTACTCGGTGGCCGCCTATGTGGAGGCTGACCGCGCGGCCAAGGAGCTGGGCATACGGGAGCGGGGTGGCTTCTTCGAGACCGATGACGACTACTGCTCGGCGATCCTGGACGGGGCGTTTAACAAGGTCCTGGCGGTGAGACACATTGCGCTTTCGTGCGAGCGGTTCCTGTGCGCACGCGGTCATGCATGTATGCGTGCGCTGCGTTATCCATGCATATGGGCAGCAGGCCCGGCCGCTCGGCTAGATCCACAGGTTGGCTGGCATGGAACAATGGCCGCTGTTGTTGTACGTAAGGCGTTAAATTAAGGCGGGTGCCGATACTTTAAATTAAGCAATCAGCAGTTTTAATTAAATTGCACCCGCCCCTGCGGCCTCCGTTTCATCCATTCCGCGCACCAACAGCTGCATCTGGTTCGTGACGTCACGGGAGAGCAGTTCACAGAGGCGATCAACAAGAGTCTGCTGCCCCGCATGCAGTTGGCAGGTGAGGAACCCGTCTTGTGCCAGCGCAGTCCTCGTCCCAGTGCCGGGGTTTTGTCCCCAACGAGGGCCTTGTCGGCTTGCGCATCAGGACCTGTGATTGTCCTGGTCGCTGTTTTCCTTGAACGTGGTGAAAACACGCAATGCACGAGCGTGGGTGTGACGACCGCGTATCGTGGCTAGCCGCGTTCCTTGTGGGTCTCTGGTGCACAGGTGACACTGCCTCCCTCGACCAGTTCAACGCCTACTTCAACAGTAAGAATCTAGCCAACAATTCGGAGGTGCTGCTGCTATGGAGCGTCGCGGGCGACCTAGAGGTCCTGGTCACGCCCCCGACCACCTTTCCGCACGAGTACGGCGAGGTACGTTGAGTAGGCAAGGCCTGACACTGCAAGTAGATATTCCCGTTGCAGGATAACCGGGCTGCCCTCACCAGGTCAGCCAGTCTTCAACGACTTCTGAATCGGGCACAGCTCTTCCCTAGTCCGCTTTGTATACCTGACCTCTCTGTGCCAGTCTGGATGTTGACACGCGGAAGCAATAATACCGGTGCCCGTCCTTCAAGCCATAGCGTTGTTAGGTGGTGAGGTGCTGTCTGTGCCCGGATCGCCGTCCCTTCCGCAGGCAAAGCCTGAGCTGCGCATCAACAGCCCGGCCCTCGGCCGCGGGCTGTTCGAGATATTCCTGGGCAGCAGCCCCGTGGTGCCCGATGCACGCACCGAGTGGGCTAAGGGTGCCAAGGCCCTGCTTGAGAGCGAGAATGTCAAACGCGCGTCACGGAAGGCCTAATGTCTTCCGCCTGTCATGCTTGCTTTTTCTGAGCTTTCGAAGTGCGCATCGCGTGGGATACTGGGGAGTGTAAACACTCGCACGTCTTGTACGCCACCGTTTTGTTTGTGCGCTGGTGTGGGTCGATGAGTCGCAGGATGTCGCTACTGCATTTGGCATAGATTTAAGGGCCCGTTTTTCGCATAGATTGTGCAGAAATCACTGTGGGTTTTGATACTGGCATGAGGACAGTTGCACATGGCGCCACGCTTGGAGCCTTGGTCAAAGCTGAGATTCGTTCGGCTGTAATTTCGTTTCATGCCGTTTCATGGAGGTCGCCTTCCAAAAAGTGGGAGGACCCACGTATCGGGCAAGATTGTAATGACTGTTACAGCGTTAGGCCCGTGTAACATGTCGTTCAATGTAGCAAACACAATACAGCCGTGAAGAGAGATGGCCGGAAACAAGTTGCTGCTATTGATCCCACGATCAGATTCGTACTAAACACCTGGCCTTGGCAAGGCCATCTTAAGCCCACGGAGGGGCTTATTTGGTCCGGTGTACCTGCAACATACTTGCAAAACTGGCGGGAATCGGGATTTGTGTGTGGGATAGGGGGGTTTTGCATCACCCATGGGCAATCCCTACCTTCCCCATTATTTCGGGGCACCCTACTCCATTCACCCACGCCGACTTCTCCGAAATCAGCGATTCTCCCGGGTTCAGCACCCACCGCTGGCATCCAATGGAATCTGCCGGATCAACGGCGGCGTCATTCCGGTCAGCTCGCAGGTCACTTTAACTGAGGTCTGTCACCGTCCATCATTGTGGGGGCACATCCACCCCCTATCGATGGAAGGAGTTTTTACCCCGCGCCTAGTCTGGAACTTCCAGGGACACTTCGGAACTTATAATTCCTGGAGAAAGTGCCAGGAGCTAAGCAATCCAACTACGTTGGGTAACGGCAAGTGTTAAGCAGGGAGGTGGCTATATTAATTGGCTTAATCTTTAGCATTCCGCTTAGATGTGAAAGCCTGAGGCAAAGAGTTCCCTTTAGGATGAAGATTGTGAGTTGGTGATTTTCGTGGCCTCTGATGACAAGCTAGCGTTGATCCGTACTTAAATCGTCGTAACCCTTGCAGTTGTCTATGCTCTTGAACTATCTGAACCTAGAGACGCGACAGTTGGTACAAGTACGACTGTGCGGGGTACAGCGTATCCCCTCAAAATTAGACCCCTCATATTTGCAGTGCTGACTGCAGCCATCTCGAGCCATCTTCAGTTGCATCCTTGGAGAGCGCGCCTAGGGATTATGGTTGGGGTTAGGCGTGCGGAACCGCCGCCGCCCCCCTCGTGCATGATTGACTTCCCCTAACTTTCTGAGTGCACGCACGTCTGTCTGTGCGGAGCCGTTTGACACGGCTCAATTTTTTTGCCTACCTGCTCGACCCCTCCACGATGTCCCACACCAACCGCATGGGGCTGCCCAACAACCCAAGACATTGATCGGATTATAATTACCCACGCGATTATTCTTGGACCCCTTCTTCCCGTTGCTGAACAGAACAAGGGACTGTTGCAGCGACATCCAATAATGAAGCACATCATTTTCAAAGCCAAGGTCGACTTTATTTATTTGTGTTATCTTACTGGTTGTTACCGACTGCCAGGATTCTTTAAAAGATTTGAAAGGTCAAGCACGTAATAAGTGCGTTATGTTTGTAAAATTTACATGTCCTTGTTTATTAGGTTAAATTTTGTTATTTCAACTTCCGACAACTTGTTTCCCATCAGAAGATTTGGAACTGCGGTTACCGCTGGTCTTCTTTGTCTCAGTTTTAGGAGGCACTGCCAGATTTCCAGGCAGCGCCTAACAAAGCTAAATAGGTGTGGCACTACCTTTATTGCCTACCTCACTGTTGCTCGATGGCGGACTCCCCCGTACGGTTAGTGATACGGCACCCTGCTTTTCTAAGTAGAGCTCTCATAGTATGGCCATAGTGTTATCTTCAAATTCCATTACTTCGTAGTTGTATTACTTCATTCTTAGGCATTGCATTAACAGTTAGTAAGAATCCTGTAGGTCTTAGCTCCGGCGTCTGCCGCTAAGGTTATTACCGTCGGCCTACCAAGTTACCACCAAACACTGTATTAGCTCTAGTCAATACATCAGTTATTCATAGGTTTTGGTATTAAGGTAGCCTACCACGCGGCGGGTCAGTAAAGATGCCGGTCGAGGTCGCTGGCACGATTAGTACCTTCGGGCAACAGGCAAGGCCGGGTGCTGGTTTTTTTATTGCATGATGGAAAACATGAGGATAAGACGCCGGGATTCGGTCTAATGGCTCACCATTGGAGCCCATTGCCCCGAACCCCCAGTTCAACGGGACGTATCAGGTTATGTAGCTACATGGATCCATGAGCAGTATATAAAGGCACAAGCAACCACTGAGATGCTACGTACCTGCCGCAAAACGTTTACCCTCGCAGCCCCTGTCGACGAAGCCGACGGAACCACGGACGAAGATTGGCACTGCTGTGCGGACAGACAAGATCACCGGTGGACAGTTTGTGCTAAAACTTCTTGGCGGCACCTCGAAGGGTGTTACCACTGAGATTGCGAGTGGGTTTGGTCTTCAACCAAACTCTCGGGCGCAGTCTGCTCCCTCGTACAGGGTAAGAATACAAAGTTTCCGTACTCCGGTCGCAAATAAACCCGTTTTTCCTGTAACTGCCTCGTTTGAGGAATAATGGTGTATGGTGTTACGTACGTACGTACGTACTACCCGGACACGTAAGCCGCCATCTAGGATGTTGTTGCCGAGATTGCCACCCTCACGGCTTTCTTAGCTATAACAGCATGTCCGCATTAACTTTCCCTTTTCAGTTCGGCGGTCGTTTCAAATTGGACCATGAGGCGGGAGAGTCGAAGCAAGGTTTGCCGGACAGCCCTGGAACGGTACCACGCTACGGTAACCCTGGGCCTGGCGCCTATGCCCCTCCGCGTCTAGCTGCGGATTCCGTCGGCAAGCAGACCCTGTCCATCAACCCAACCGCGCCTTTCACTCGAGTGGGTACAGAAAACCGCTTTGGCCAATTCAAGGACAACTTTGCGACGCCATCTCCGGGCGCCTGGAAGTGAGTCAGTGTGGCTGTTAATATTCGCGACTCATTTAATTTGCGAAGTAGCGCTTGTCTGCTGATTTATTAACAGTAAACTTGCTGCGCAGGCCTACCTCTGGATGGTTGGGTGATGCACCCACATACTCCTTCCATGGACAAGGCCGCCGCGCCGACGTTGCAAAGGGCCTGCCCGGGAACCACTCTACAGCACTGCAGGACCCCGGCCCAGGCACGTACGAGGCTCCCTCGGCGCTTTTTACTCAAGCGTCGTCGACGAAGCCGACTGCTGCACGCACCCGAGTGGGCACTGCGGACCGTGAGACTCAGAGGCGCGTATTCGTGACCAAGGGACATGAACGTGAATCGATTGGGGCGCATTCGCCAAGTCCCGCCGTGTACAGCCCCAATCCTGCAGTGAGCTCCAAAGTACGACAGTCAAGCAGCTGGAAATTTGGCAGTGGCGACCGCTTCTCCGAGGTGAGGTCGCAGAATGGGAGGAACCTCAAAATTCTCACACCGGGTCCAGGCTCATACGTCGTGTAATCATCCCAACCGATGATGTTCTTTGACTAGCTGGGGTTCATTGTGGCAAGTCTTCATTACGTGTTTGCTCATTCTTTCGAGCTTGCAGCTGACGTATGTGGCTCAGACCCGGCGCGTCGTATACGATGGCTTCATTCCCTCTGCTGCTGTTGTTTGATGGTGGTCAGTAATCCTTTGGACGGGCGATGCATGTGACATATTCAAAGTTAGGCTCCATTCGGTGGTATACGTGCGTATACTGCCGTTGCGGATAATGCCCCTTGGATGCTGGTGTGTGCTCAAGCTAAGTGATAAGGCACTTAAAATAGTCCCAGAATGTAGCAGGTTGGGCGATGTTTGGCCGTTTCAGTTAGTCCTGTATTAGCGGCCGGTCAGCGAATTGTATTCGTTCACCAAGCTGCGGCAGCCCAAACATTGGTGGCGGAGCTTTTGTGGCCTTCTAAGCGCCCGGCGCCCAGGACCTGACGGTATACAGGGAGTTTGGAGGATTGGGGAGATGTGTCGGTTGCCACACGCACTACATGGCCCCGACCATACAGCGCTGTCTGAAATGCGATAATGACTTCATAACGCAGCCCATCGGCCGCGTCCCTGTCGGATTGCACCCAATTTTCACTGTTGACTGACACTTGACTAGGCAACTCCGTGGTGGGTTGGAGGCCATCACGGCGATTGGGTTCAGAGCTTCCAGGGAGGGTACATGCAGGGTGCGAGAGTCTTAAAGTTCATCAAATCAGGTTTGGAGGTAGCGCTTCATAATATTTAGCGTGCAATCACTGCGCGATGGTGTCAAGGCGCACGCAGCGTGAGGTCTGCATCCTGTGAGGTCCGAGTGGACGAGGCTTTATAATGGCATGCAGTTATCATTATGATGAAGCATAGAACCGAATATAATGGTAGGTTGTCTCTGTATCTCTAGGTAGTGCAAATGTGGTTTCGTGCAGGGGTGGTGCACTAATGGTGCCTGATTGCGTCAACTTCTATATGGATTAGCCATGAGTTCTAAGGTATTTACGGCTGTAGTGTCCACGCAGTATGTTAGCTTCAGTCTTTGGATTATGGTTTACGGATCCAGCCGATATGGCCCAATGGACATAATGCTTCCTGACGGGGTTCAACGTGCTCGAATTGTCGGATTGAGCTGCGGGGAGATTCGGATTGTCAATGCGAAAGGAGTTTTGCAAGGTCCTGCCAGTCCATACGTGTAAGCAATTTACGTTGGCCATGCCCACGAGTTGGCGAGTCACGGGAGCTACATGACAAAGTACATTCCGTCTGGCTTTGTACGTGTATGGGTGTGTCCCGCACTGTTGAAACGTAACGAACGATGCCTGGGGCAACGTTTGCACACGGCGCACCTTAATCGGGTCTTCAGATCCGTAAATGCGGGGAATCCAAGCAACCTTTGTCTTCACGCATCACTACTGCTGGCAATTATTGCAGAAGCTTGTCGCTTCAAACCCCCGTCCATGGCAAAGGCAGGAACACGTCCAACGTCCTGTATTTGTTGGAACGCACTCGTACCGCCTGATTTGCACCTACACTCATAACAGTGATCATTATGTGTGTGCCACTCATTCATTGATGGGGCGCTTGCACAGTGCCTCGTACATTCTTCCAGTCCGTAGAACATGGATTTCCACGATGTTGCCATTCCGCAACCATCGTCCTCCTGGCTTTGGACAACAAATTCGTAGGACAACATTAGACACAGTGTAATGCGGAGGCATTGTATGTCCAGCCTGAAATCATGAACGATATAGATTAATAGCCCTCCCGATCAGTGATCCTCAGTGCGCAGCCTTACTTATGGTTGCCAAATGGCCACCAAGTGATTTATGCATCTTTGGTGCACTCATCGCATGTCTCCGGAACAAGGGTCTGTAAAATCTCCCGCTTCATCGCGGCCAATCACAGTGCATCGAGCTCAGCCTTGATCCCGACCAGGGTTTCAACCACTACAGAAATGCTGGGCCGCGCGTCCTTGGAGCCATGAAAACAGTCCCGTGCTAACCGCACATAGCGAGGGGGTATCTCGGACCCGAAGTCCAGCTCCGCTGTGTTGAGGGATGGGTAGGAGCGCAGCCGCACACCCATGCGCCACAACGGCCGGATGCCGTTTTGAAGCTCCCATAACATAATCCCGAAAGAGTATATGCTGCGAACAGGAAATAATTTACGGAGCGTAGGGCCATTTAGTTTTCAGTCGGCCACGTGAGCACCATGGTCCCCTCGATGCCGAAGTAACCGGTCCTTTGCTTCTTATGTTGGTAAAACGACCCCAGAGTCTAGCACTGTGGGGAGATCGCTCACGCAGGTTCTGTTACAACCTTAATCTTCTAGCCCTTCCTCGCTCAGTGGCCGCGCTGAGTGCGTACAGCTGCGAAATGATTTATGGTAGCACGTTGATGCACCTAACGTATCACAGGGCCGTGGCATTATGCTGAGGAAGATAACTTGAAGCAGGTGCTATCTAACACGTGCGAATATCCCCAAATCGCCCAGCGGAGTCCCCGCACCTAAATCGACCAAACTCACTCAGCGCTTTTGCCGACCTTGCCGGAAAGAACTACTTCCTGTGGAGAAGGATGAAGAGGGACGGATACGGAACGGGGCAATCACGATAATGTTCATCAACAGGGTTCCGTCAGCACGAGAAAATTCGTTCTTTGAGAAGCCCGCGTACACGAATCGCCAAGATATGCATCGCAATCTCAGCACCCGAGCTGCCATGCAATTGCACGGCTCATGTGGTCAATATCATGGTGACGCAGTAGCTGGCGAAGAGAGCAAGTTCTTTTGCCGACCGGAGAATCGCTGCAAATACAGCTAAGGTCATACGGGAACCTCCTCCGACCGCCCCTACATGCGCCAGCGCCACGATCCTTCTTACATAACGCAAGGCAATGCACTAATTGACCGGAAGGAGTGCCATTACTCTATGGTTTCACTATAAGCGTGCAGTCTTCCTAGATTCTCAAACCCTTCATGTGAACTGTGATTTTCAGGTCCATATCGCCATGTTCTGCGTGCTTCACAGAGCAAGAGGACGCACGCACACCCACACCCGTACCCATAACCCACCGGCGCGCAATAGTAAGGGGAGCCCTGGAACAGGTTGGACATGTGCGACTCGCCCTCAGACATGCGCACCGACAAACCGAAGTCCGCCACCTTGAGACAAAATTCCAAGGGGGTGCCTGGCGCACGCATCAGCAGCACGTTGTTAGGGTTGAGGTCACCTGGAGGCAGATGGGCGTGGGCCGAACAGTGACATCGTTCAGATCATTGTCAAGGTGTTGACGCAAAGAGAACTGCTGCCCTTAGCTGCCGTGCGAACGGAATAAGGACAGGCTTTCGCTGGAACCTGAAGTGATGAGGTTCAGGGATCTGTTCTACTTCCACACCATTGCTCGCATAACCTCCCGGCCTTGACAGCATTCTCGGCTCACGACGTCCGACAACAGCTCATAACCTTCAGTCAAAGGCCTGTCCAGCAGGAGCACCGTGGCGGTTTTGCGGCGCCCTCACTCTCTTGGCCAAGAAACATCTTGACCTGATTGAAAAAAGAACCTCGTTTGGACTCATTCTATGTGTGCCCCAGAAAGCGAAACCTGATCACACTCGCAAAGGATTAAAACTCCTGTTCCCATGCGGGTCCGCTGTTTTCCAACTAACCATGTACAATATTTTTGTCGTGTATGTGCTGCAGTCCCCGAGCAATCATAAGCGCCGCCTCCACGTAACGACGAGCTGCCTGGAGGCTGCTGGTGGGGCGCCCTGGCACGTCGCTGGGTACCGTATCCAACGAGGGCCGCTGCTGCTGCGGTTGCTGCTTTTGCCCGACCTGTTGGGGCGATGTCGACGGCCCCGCCAGGCCAGGTGTGCCGCCACCAGGTCCTGGGCGCGACATCGCAGCCGCTGCCGGCGCCATCTCAACCTCTTTTCCGGTTGAGGACCGGCTGCAGCCGTTACCGTTCGGGCCACCGCTGCTGCCACTGCTACCGCGGCTAGAGCTAGCGGCTGCCGCCGCTGTGGCCGCATCGACCCGGGTCGCACTGCCGGTGCTGCCTTCGCCCGGCGGGGAGTCCTTGCGCATGAGCCCCACGGGGTGCGGCAGCTTGATCTTTGTGCGCACGCTGGATGGCTTTGGCGGTGTCAGGAAGAACCCGCAATCTATCAGGCGGCGCAGCGGCCTGTGCCAATTTTGGGGTAATATATATAGGCATATCATGAGATATAGGAACAGCATGTCACATTGACTAACAGCCGGTCTGGAGGCAATGCTGCACGATATATGCTGACCACTACGCGTGCACACTTGCACAGGTTTCCAACATCGTGCAGCCAGCATGGCGATGTCAAGTGCATCTCCGTCCTCTTGGCAGGTGCGAGGGAACGGGGCGGCCTTCCCGGGTACCCGCCTTGAACGCTGGCATACCCCACAGTTACGCCAAGTGACCCACTTTTCGCAAGACCTCAGGTCAGCAACGAACACAGTGACGCGCTCTTAGGACGAAGTGCCCCACGCTGGTCTGAGTTTAGACACGGGATGGACAACGTGACAGTACACCTGAATCATGGGGTAATCCTTTGGAGTGCAATGAAGTGAAAGCGCATCCTCCGCCGCATAGCATAGGAGCCTGGACACCATTCCCTCAGAAGCGTGCGCCTCAGCTGACCATCCAAGCGATACCGTACAGCGACTGAACCTAGCATGTAAATACAGACACTCACCCCGCGTCACAATATTCCTGGATGATAAGTAGCCGCCAGCCTCCACCTTGCCGCGCTAGCTCCGGTGATATGGACGCCAGCTCGTGCTCCACCTCACGAAGCTCGTACGAGTAGGTCGTACTATGGGCACGCCGCAAGCCACACAGATGCAGGCTTAGTATTGCCAGAAACGGGCGTGTCCTAATCACTGGCTTGAATGGTTCTCCCCCCTTTCTTTGTCGCCCCGTTTTCAATACCCGGCTGTGCTCTCTCGACTTCAACGCTACAGCTTAAGCCATGCACAGCGTCGCACGCATGTGGCAATGTGGGATGTGGGATGTGGGATGTGGGATGTGGGGATATTCGTCACTGGAAAGTGCTTCCATTGGGGTGCGGTGGTTCTTTTCCAACAAATGAACGCCACCCCGCCCCTTTTCCCCCCATATCACGATGCCTATCATCTCCAAATGCAATTCTCCAAATCCTGGCCCTGCACGCCCAGCAGAGCCCTAACGTACACAATATTCGGGTGCGCCAGGTTGGCGCTGATGGCGGCCTCCATAAGGACCCGGCTCTGCTGGCGAGTGCTGCTGTCGTTGCTGAACACCATGGACTTTACCGCCACCTGTGGTTTCCACCACAAGATAAATGTCAACTAAAAAGATGCATAACCCTGGCTAGGATGCGTGATATGAACTCAATATTGATGCTTAGCGTGTGATCTACGGCACATCAACTATGACGTAGATGGTCGGAGGCGTATGGAAAGTAGGACGAGGAATGGTGTAGGTATGGACCGAGGCAGGGGGAGGTGTCCTTGACGTGCTTCCACGTGTTGTAACCTAACCGCCGTGGCTGTTGAGCTCCCACCCAGTCTCATCACATAAGAGCATTCACAACGGCACAGGATTCCCTAGTTGAGACCTAACCCTCCAACTCGCGAACTTACCGGCAGTCCGCGCCACGTGCCTCGATACACGGTTCCGTGGGCTCCCCTCCCTAAAAGGCCATGCACCTCCAGCTGCCGGTCATTAAATTCCCGACCTAACGTCTGAATCATCAAATGCATTTGCTCCAGTGCAGATGTGCCCCCCGTTGCTAACAAGTTCTTTGATTGGTTTGCAATGGAGCTGGGCACTGAACTAGATTCTGCAAGGCTAATCAGGCGCTGCACCTGACGGCCTGCGGGTCCATGTTGGCCAAGCACTGTGTTGCTCGGCGGCCGCTCGAAGGAGTCAGTCGTTTGGTTGCTGCCGTTTCCCTCGGCCGCAATGGCGACGACAACCCCGTTTCCTCCATTCGGAGACGGCATCGCAGGGAGCTGAAGGCTACCGCTGGCTCCGCTGCCAGCTGCAATTGTCCCCGGGCCGCCGCCGCTGCCACCCGGGCCGCCGCCACTAGCACTGCTACCGCCAACGCCGGAGGGCAGCACGGCGCCACTGCTAGCATCTTGACTGGTGACACCGGTAATGGACGCGCTGCGCCCGGGAGCGCCGATACCACCTGACGCGGAGGCAGAAGTGGTTCCGGAGCCCGTAGCCTTCAGCCGCGCCACCTCTAAGTCGCTGCGCCTCGCATCAGGCTGCAATACCTGACTACTGTTTGTTAGCTCGTGGCTAGCATGGACCAAATCCAAGCTACCGCCTCCTCCTCCGGCGTTGCCGGGTGCACCATGACAGATGCCCACACCGCCGCTGCGGAGGTACTTCTCATACGCGCCCTGGCCGCGGGCCGCACGGCGCCGGCGTAAGATAAGCAGCAAACTTGCTGCTGCGGCGAACGCCACCGCGCCTCCTACCACACAGCCGACGATGACACCGATTTTCCAGCGCTCCAATCTGCTACTGTCACCGCCTGGGCCGGGCGCCACAACATCTGGTATGCCACCCTCTCCGTCAGCTACCACTGGCGTCCGGAACGTGATGTCGGTGAACGAGTACCGTTGTGTGGTTCCCGAGTCAAGCCTAAGATACGACGAATGGTACGATGCAACAGTCGATGCTATAAAGAATTTCCGGACGGCCGCCGTCAGCGTCTTGTCGAAGGCTTGCGCCGTCGCCGCCGCCTGCACTGCCGCACCGGGCGGCAACAAAGATGACAGCAGCAACTGCAGTTCCGCAGCACTGACCAGGACCGTGCAATTCTCCAGGGTGACTTCCGAAGCGCCGTCCTCCAGAGACAGGCCCCACAGCGGGCTTACGAGAACCTCAAGTGGCGCCTGCGGGTCGTAGGCAGCTGACCGGGAGGGCATGTCGCCCAGTATCAGCGACTGGAGCAGCAATGCAGAGCCCGCCGCCACCCCAAGCACATTTTGCAGTCGCCCAAAGTCCAGACGCACGGGCCATAGGCTCGCCCCGACCCCTACCACCATACTACCGGGAAGCTGTATGGGAACGGTGGCGCCGGCATTGGTTGCGGTGCGATTGCCATCGGAGAGGGAAAAGTTCGCGATGATCAGCAGCCACCGCCGGCCGTTGCTGTCAGGGTGCATGACATTCGGTGACAAGGCGATCTGCGCGGCCAGGTTTCTGAGTTTAGGCGCGTACAAACAGCGGTGCGTACAAGCGCGGCAAGGCTGCGACCTAATCTTGTCTGTGGCTTGGAAACTTCACGCCACTAATCATCTGAAATTTCTAAGAACACGCCCGCATAACCTAACAGCTCACAAAGCATTGGCAGGCAGAAAGCTGGCGGGGAGGCAGGGCAGGTGGCCTCAGTTGGCAGGTTTGCAGCTGCTTTGCCGCTACACCTTACAGGCTACTAACGCACCAGCATGTCCGAAACATTCATAACTTGTCGCACTGCGGAGAGCGGCACGTCCTCTGCTAAGATTTGCTGCAGACCACTGTTAACGGGCAACAGTGGGTAGGTGCCGCCCATGGAATCCGTCAAGAGGACGTTCTGGTATATCGCTGTGTAGCTCATGGCGGACTCGTAGTACACACCGCTGTCATTTACGGTGCTGACCTGCAACCAAAATATAATGCGGGCAAATGGAACCTCCACGTGCTCCTCCACCGAAGTTGTGACATTGTTGCTGGGTGCACACTGCAGCTTCGCGGAACAGAAAGAGCAGGGTGGCGCAACTCGACCTAGCCTGCCGGCTGCCTGACTCTCGTCAGGAAACAGGCCTTCATCAGAAAAGTGGACGCTGAATGATTCTAGCCGTACCATTAGCGGGCCCTTCTCACCTTAAGCTGCGTCAAATTCATCCATGTCACTTTGTCCTGGATGGCACAAACACAGGCAGCCAAGCAATGTGGTGGCAAAGCCGCCAACAACTGATTAGCCATATGTTAATGTGTGTTGGCCAGGCCTCAGTTTCGCCAAGGCGAGTGCTCTCACAGGAAACCTGTTCGCTGTAGATGCCCCTGCAATCTGCATGAACACCCCCAAAAATGCACACGCTAAACGGTCATGCTGATGACCTTAATACACGACCTAGCTACCTCACCAGCGTTCTTAACCCTGGACGGGACCCGGAAACCTTTTTATTTATTTAGGGAAACGCCCGGAAAAATGCTGGGGCTGCTCCGGGGATCCCCGGGAAAGTTTTTAAGTGTGAAGCGCAGCTTTCTGCGTTTTAGGGCCTAACAAGGTAGAGTTCCAGGGACCCTCCCGGAAATAGAAATTATAGGGCTCCATGGAACCCCGGAACAAACAGCCACCCCTTTGAAGAACCCTGTACCTCACCCTGTCCTCGGGCACCGGTGAGAAAAGAAACTTCAGCCAGTACCTGCAGCCAGAAGGATACGCCGTGAAAAGAATCCCCAAATCCTCAATCCTTACCTCTGCGATCTTGCCAGGACCGCAATGCGTGCAACTGTGCTGTCTTTACAACAAGATGCAGAATAGCTGGTCGTGAATTTGCAGCAAAGGGGCAACTTTTGTTCGATATACACTTGCGCACGGCACCCCGAGGCCGATTCAGAGGCTGCATCGGACTGCCACGGCATACCGGCTGATATGAACACATCGGGCCCTGTCGCACCGCCATGCTTCCTTCCACATCATCCCATGTGTTGGGCTGCATTGCCCATCGGGTGAAATCTGCTCACTTCATGTATTGGAGCTCGTCTGGGGACACCACTAATGTCACATTGATGATGTTCAGCTGCCGATCAGTCCTGTGGATAGACAGTCAGAACAGCAGGCAGGCAGGCAGGCAGGCAAGAAATGGGCAGACCGACAGACAGGCAGACAGAGTAGAGCACATTGATCTTTGCATGATCTGGGAAAAGGCCACCACTGCCACACCACTGCTCCGTACATATTGTAAAGTGCATGTTTCATCCCGCAGAACGGCAAGCTTCTTGCCCTAGAAAGCGCAAAGGAGCTTTTGTAATATCTGCTGTTGGGGACACCTCATGCCCGAGTAGAATCAAAAGCGTCGGCAAAGAAGCTCAATGGCAGGCGTGCCATCGTGGAATGGCCGCCACATGTACGACTTAGGGACATGCTTCTGATGGGCTTGGCCTTCACATCATCTCCAACTGGCGGCCTCAATCACGGGAAATCCATACACTGCGGTGATGCATTCCCAGGAGACGAGGCACCCCGTCTCATTAGGAATGTGATGTCAACTCCAACGAGGTCAACAACAAGATACCACAACCTCAAGCATCGGATATAACCCCAAGTCCTCGACACATATGGGTTACATATGGATTACATCGTGCAACTCACCTACGGAACGGCCAGAGCCGGTGCGCCATCAGTGCAAATAAGGAGGCGGGAAAGGAGGGGCTGATGTATGTAGGTGCAAGGTTCACGCATGTCATGTTGATGATACTGACGGTGATCGTGGGCAGGACTTCCCACATCGACACCAGCAGCTGGAAGTCCAGCACCGGGCGGTACAGCCCCGACGAGCCCACCAGCTGTACGTTATTCGCCACCCTCACGGGTAGTTCGGGCCAGGAGCTGGGTGCCGGCAATACCGGATGATAACGGAATAGGCCAACACAGAAAAACGGAGACGAAGGTTGGGAGATGGGTCCAGGTAAGCCAGGTAAAGCCCCTGCATGGATACACTCGAACATCCAAACGCCCAGCCCTGACCCTACGGACATTTTCACCTCCATGCCAAACCCATGCCAAATACCCCAGATTGAATCAAACCCTAAGTCAACACCTGAGTACGTGCACAGCGGTTCGTGCTTTTGCGCCTATCGCCTCTCGGCTCTTGGCCTAATGGAGCCGTGCTGGTGCCAACTGAAGTCACCTGTTGCTGATGGATATGTTTGCCGCAACGACGATTGTGAAATTGCCAGACGCAATGTCCGCATAGGAAACAAATGCGTCAAGCAGCTGCTCCTCGTCCTGCACAGCCATTAGCCAGCAGGGCGGCTGCGGCGCCGCCTCCGAGGAGTCACAGGTAAGCGTCACGTTTCGCAGAGTCGTGAAGCCGTCCGACCACGTCGTGAAGTGTACAGCACCGTGCCATAGCTGGGGGATCGTATCAATGGTGTCGCAGGTTGTTACAGCTCACCCAAGTCACGGAAAAAGATACCGATGGCATATGCACGAGCTTGTGACCTCTCAGTGTGCGTACGGAGCGTTGCCAGGATTCCCGCTACGCGCTGGAGCTCATTGCTCCGCCGCAAATAAGGCGTATGGGTTTGGCATATACGTTTCCTCAGAGCCCAAAGTCTACCTAAGAAAGCCGTCCATATACAGGCCTGTGCCGTATTGCTGGTGGACCTACCATGATACTACCGGCTACACTGTACGATGAGCAGAAGTACGTCTGGTACTCCAACACGCTGCTGCAGTTGGTGCGCAAAAGCACGTGCTCCATTTTTAAGCCCGTGACATTGGTGAAGTCGATCGCCATGGGTTGAATGAAGACGCTTGACCTTGTGGGCCGCGAAACCGAGACGTTAAGCGCAACGATGCACGACAGCGTAACATCTCTGCCTGCATTGATGGATTAAGGGATAGTTGGTGTTCAGACACGCCTGTAAGGTGCGCACAGGTGCTGGCTGTGGCTCAAACCCGGCCCCACCTGACGCGGCCTTTATCGACCCCAAAGGAACTCCAAAATCCCAAGAGATAGACGAAGCTAGCCTTCCCTCTGCCAACTGCTGCGCTGACAATGATGTTAGGCTTTCGACAGAACCTGACGGTCCCACGGAGCAGTTCCCATTTGTCGATGAAGGCTGCTGCTCTTGCTGGCTAGTGCATATGACGTTGATCAAACATACATATATTAGGAGTTGCGCACTCAGGCGCGTCAGGCCATGCCACGACATTGCAGCAGGCTCCCCAAACTGCCATACATATTTTCTCTATGTACAGCTTACTGCATATGCTAATTGCATCTGCATATGCTTCACTCGGTCTTCATGTTGCACTGTTTTGTTGTCGCTAACTGCAATACCATTTGCCCTTCCGAAACCTATCTGCACCGTCCTCCAGGACAGACATAAGCCAATGATTAAACATAATTATTGACCATAGGTGCACCAAGATGTTGTCCAATTGCTGTTGCAGCCTGACATACGGCACGTTCTGCCACCCAAAAGTGACCACCACGATCACCGCCATTACAGGCCCGCGCCTTACAGCGTGTTGGGACGCCATTTTGAATAACGCGGCAAATAACATCCGTTGTACCGTTCATCACAACCGGGATCGGGATCCGGTTGTGTTCGGATTTCGTTCGGCATTCGTGAGAGTGTAACAAAGTCAAAACGTTGCGTGCTGCCAGTTCAACAACTCACCGACAACTAAGTCTCGAAGGCGATATCTGTCCTTCATGCGGATTTGGAGGGCTCGCATTACTTGCAGCGAGTTAACTGCCATGTACGGGTGGTGCATTGTGATAAGGCTCCGTTTGCCCCTTACCCATGCTTGCGGTACAGAGAGAAAGATACCTACCCATTAACGGTGCAGGTCTTCGCTGCGTCCTTCGAGTCATGGCATCAAGATTGTATCGACTGCCAACCACTGCGCCAAACGCTTGACTTCCTCCTTGAATAAGTTGACCCGCGGGAACAGGACGAGGTGGTCATGCATGGACGTGAAGCGGTGACCTGTTGGGACCCACTGTGACGTAATTCACACAAACAAATGGGGCACAATTGCCAAGCACTGCAGATGCCGTTATTGGTTCGGCCAGTTCGCCACCCCAAGAATCTCCAACGCCATTGCACCCTCACTCTCCGCCATCCCCCACTTGATCCAGAAATCATCATTATCATCCCCCAATGTCCATTATCCGCGAATGCATGGGCACCCTATGCCGAAGGTGTCATCATGCAGGCGGAGGTTCTAACCAACTACAACCCCATTGTGCCAATCTACATGCGTATGCCCACATCCTGACACCATCTGGCAACCTCAAAAGCCTTAAACAAAGCGTTGAGCCCGCAAAATCCAAAACTTCGCACGGCAATCAGCTAGGGAACAGAAACAAACCTAGCCTGTCATGTCCTTGTCCGATTGGCTTCATGTGAACCCATACTTCAGAAAATCATTTTGAACCGGATGCGGCCATCAAATGTGCTCCTGCTCCTGCGGCTGCTCACAGAGCAGCTGTGTGGGTAATTGAATCGGCATGTGAGATGCCCGCATGCGTTACATGGTGCTTTCACATTACATATTACTTGCTAGCCAAAGCCCACAGCCGCATACGCGAAGCAGTTACCGCCGCATCGTCATCGCTTTCCGCACTGCTGCTGTCCACGGAGCTGCCACGGCTGAAGCGACCCGTGGGTTGCCCGCATGCCCAACTCACAACCTACACGGCAATCACAACGGCTGTACTTGATGTAGTTGCGACTTGCGTTATCATAACGATGGACACAACATCGCATACGTGTCAGCCAACAGCAAAGATTGGATGCAACAAACACTCATGCGCAAAATTGGTTGACTGCACCTAGAGCCTAGCTGGCAGCTACCGTTAGATCTCACCCCGTCCTCCTTGAGCTCGTCCGCACCTGGTCAACCCTTAGAAACTTTAGCGCTGCCACGCGAGATGGCGCCATGCGCCGCAGAGCACTTGAACTCAGCCACGCCGGGCCGCTGAGCCCCAGCACCCGGCCGGACCACCGGTGGAGACCGCGAGGCCGCCCTGCAACGCGGGTACACGAGGGACGAGAGGCCACAGCGCCACATCCAGCGCGGTCAAACTAATGGCACCAATACATAAATGAGGGAGACATAGGATACGTTGGCTTAGTCCACCAAGATATGCCCTCTCTACCTGGCCCCAGCATTGTCTATCTGCTTACATGCTTACATAATGTTTGACGCTCTACACAGCGGAACCGTTTGTTCCTCCTGCGGAGGTTGCGGCCGATTCTTCCTCCATGCTGGGCCGTTTTGTAGCCTATTAAGTTAGCAGATTTGGCATCAGCCGTGATTGCATTCAAGAACTGAAGCAAGCAGTTAGGTGTCGTGCTTTGCCCCTGCTCCAGAGGGTCCCACAGGAAAGCCCTTCAAGCCCAACGCAAGCTTACCTGCGGCTGCCAGCTGGAAGGCGCGATAGGCGGGTGCTTGCGGAGTGGGCGGGTTATGCTGAATAGTGGACGCTGTGCCTGGGAATGTTAGCTCATGTAGTGCGTGCCAGACTCTGTCAGCGCCACGCGATAAATCCCGCCATGACCTGTACGGTGCGATGGCATCGGCATTTTAAGATACGAATGGATACCGGTAAGATAACAAGACAGTCCAGGGCTGTCCAGTTTCATCACTACGTTCGGGTCAGCTGCAGCCCGAGACCCATCATCAAGGTCTCGGTCATTGTTTCCGATCTTATCGACCGTAACATTCAGCAGCCGAAAGTCCCCTCGGCATGCCAGCTGAGTGCATCTGCGTGTCCATATTGGTGCTCTCGTTGCAGCTGGTGCTGTGTTAAACCATCCATTTCTCAAGTGTCCGGTCCCTCCGCTCTTCGGCTTTTCAGTATCAGTAATTTCGCACAATACACATATTCGCTTGTGATCATAAACATACGTCGCACATCCTACGCCCTTTTGCCAGTCCCATAAAAGACGGCATCCACCTTTGCCCATGTTTGTCATACCCCGTTCGCCCTAACGCCCACCTGTTCACGCAAGTGCAGCGCGCCAGCTCCACTGGTCCCAAGTGGCTAAAAATGGCTTCGACCACCTCCACAGGAAGGTCGTCCAGAGCTGCCCGATTGTATGCGCCGTCATTGTCTGGCCCATTCTCGTTTGACCTGTCTTCCATCCCGTCACCTACATGCAGAACACATTCAACGATAACAACACTATGCGGCCACGACTTCGCAAGAGCAGGCATCATGGAGCCAACACTTCTGTTGACCCAAAGCAGGGGGTGCCGAACTTCTGGTGAACGGTTGTACGCCTTCTCTACCTGGAAAAGTGTTCAGGCTCGTTTTCTGATGTTTCGCCTTCATCTTAAATTGGTATATATGGGGACGGCTCGCGTTCCTTGTGGCCCTTTCACATTCACAACTTCGTACCTCGCCGCGCGGCGCGCCGCATCTGCACTGCTGCACGCTTTTGGGCGGTCATCACCAGAGTCCTGTGAGGGGACACACAGCGTTGGCCGATCTAACCTATACATAATGGCTTTATACCCTAATCTGTACTCGTTATTTGGAATCATCGCCACAAAACCGTAAGTGTAAACTTTTTATCTTTTGATGCAGTTCCGGGGGACGATAAACACTCCACGATTGCTCGCCTAATGCCGGGGCAAAGCTGTGCGGGGTATGCTGCTGCCACCCTAAGGTTGAAAGCGAGAATTGTGGACATATGCCGTACGGGTTTACTGCACATTGGCATGCACAATTGCGAGGAGGGATTCCCGAGGTGCCACCCTTCGTACTCTTGGATAAGAAGGGATGAGCTCCGTCACAACGCGGAAGTAAACAACCTCGCTTCCCGGGGCCAAGAATCCAAGCATGGGCCTACCGCTTTTGCTTCGGCAGGACTCGCAATGCTGCCGTTATGAGTTGATCAAGGGTCCGATCGAGCCTCCCCATCCTGCATGCAAGGATATGCTCAGGAAGCTGCAAGTAGCGGGCATCAGAAGCGGTTCTTAAGGCTAATGCACTTGCCATGGTTCAGAACTGCGGATGGGAAACTTGCTGACCAATTTCAATGTACCTTTCAGCCTGGTGCACGGCGGTCTGTAAGTCTCCGAACATGATGAGTTGAACACCCTGCGGCAATAACAACGTGCGGACGTGCTTATCATGGGCATCGGCGGGGGATGTTGGTGGCCTGGCTACCTTGGCTGCGTCCTTTTTGAAGGCCCGCTCGAAGAGCATCCGTAGCTCTCTCATCGCTCGGGTGTTGTGCTCCCTGTGCATCCACAACGCCAGAATTAGGTAAGAAGTACGCATGCCAGTCAGGGGTTTGATGGGGGGAACTGCTAAGCATGGGGATTTGATCTACACGCGCAGGACCGAATAAGTGGAAGTAAGTGCTGCAGGTTGGCATAAAAATTCAGTGGGGATAAGGTGTGCTTCGGAGACGTCCATGCCAAGCCACCGCTCCTCTGTGATTCGGTGCTTGGCAAGTGCCTTTGGCTGCATAGATAGGGAAGACAAGGGTGGAATCGACCATGCCTGACCATGTGGTGAGCGCCCAATTGAGCCGAAGTTGCTGATAACGCTCTTGAGTTAAAGTTCCGCTATCTCTATCGCTGTCTGAACTATTTTGCATACTTGCAAAGCATCGCCATTGAGAAAAGCCTGGTACTTCTGGTCCTTTGCGAGAAAGACTGTACGAACTGTGCAAAAAGACAGCCCGCACATTGTACTTGCTTACGATTATGTCCACATGTTCCCGACCGTTGTGCCATTACTACATTTGATAGCCGGCAAGACGGCTTAACTAGGCAGCCATGCCTCTCCTGCTTGATCCTGAGGACCCTAAGGCACCAATCGGCTTTGATTTGTCCACTTCTTCGACCTTATTCTGGAGACCGGTTCCTGTTCTCCTTAAGCAGCACGATCGGGAGGACCAACAAGAGGCATTGACTGTTCGCATTTTGACTGGCTACGCCCGCCAGAACCATAATCTTCGGGTGCGCGGCAGCTCATTATTCAGATTGCTTTGGCATGGCTTCTGCGCCGGAATGATTAACTTTGCGAAATCGCGACTATCGCCGACAGATACTCCGCATTCACGTTTCCAACGACTCCGACCTGTACTTTTTGCACACTCTTGAAGTTAGCGAAGAAGACTTTCAAAGCTTAAAGAATGAACAGGGTATTTTGGTGGATTTTGCAAGTTTCCCGGGGAAGGTTATCAGCTTGCTGGAGAAGTGTATTGCTGCGCAGGCAGGAGATTCTCCCAGGTGCGCAGCAGCAGGAAGGGTCTGGAGTTACATGTAGCTTTGAAGTGATGCACAGTACATGTGCCTCATTCATGCACGGACCGTATTGGGTTGCACCCCCTATTCAGGCCTGGCGCATTCCCAAGTACAGCCCAATCTTTTGCCAAGCTCCTGAAACTTTATCATGTTTTGCAGGTTCCAGGCTGTGATGATGGTCCGTGGTAACGATTCTCTTTTCAAGATTGTGGAGATTAATGACTTCAAGCAGCTACCGCACATTACCCTCTCCTTCAGGCCTGGCAATGACTCGGTCGTGAAGCAGGCAGGTTATCCCCCAACTCCCTTTACTACTTTTCCACGCAAAGCGTGTGCTTGCCTTACCTTCATGGCGGATGATGATATACCTCGTTCGGGGCAGTCCTTCCTGTGATGTTTGAGAAGTAGCTGTGTGTGTCTCAAACCCACCACCTGCAACATGTCCCCTAACAGTTTCTTGCCTTCAGGCTCACGGAGGTCAAAATCAACTGCCAGGAGCTGTCAGATTCCCTAGAGAAGGCCAAGGTATGCATGCCTGGCACCCTCGCATTTCCTCGTCCGTGGTTGCCGTGGGTTTTGCCGTGCTCTTTACCCATGTTTATCATCGGACTGCCTACCTAAGTTGCAACTGGAAACTTCGGTACACCGTGAGTCTTATGCTTTTTGCCCACAAATTCCACTAAACAGGACGAACGGGACAGTGCTTCTGTCCAGCTGGCGCAGTGCCGCCAGCAGCTGACTGAGCTTCGAGAGCAATATGACAAGCACCTCCTAGAAGTGCAGGCACAGGCTAAAACCCAACAGGCATCGGCGCACGAGGAGCGCCTTCGGGAGAAAGCCCAGCTCAAGGACCAGCACGAGCGGTAGGTCTATGTGGTGATGATGAGGCAAAACTTGAACGTGTGCAATTGTAAATCCGCCAAGGATTACATTAATGAGGTGCCACCGCCAAACGCAAGTGTCATGACTCTGCACCCGAAAATCTTTTTGTGGTGAAACCGAGCAGTCGGTGGCATGCAGACGCAAGAACCAGTCATGTCAAAGGTGTGGGTGCAGTGTGAGGATTTTAAGAGGATACGTGCTAGAGCCAAAGCCCATGTAGGGATCTTGAAGTACCTGAGCGTATCGGCTGTAGGGAACGTGGGGAGCTGGAGAAACGTTTTCGTGACCAAATTGCTAGCCTCAACGTTCGGCTTGGGGAGCTTGACTCCGAGAACCGGAAGCTGAGGGAGATCAAGTATGAACTCGACACGAAGGTGCGGGTTCTGTAGACCCGTTTTTACGTGATGCTTGAAGCTTGATGTTGTGGTTTCACGCCCTTTCCGGTGGAGTCGGCCTCCAAATGTTGCATGCTATGTATACCAAGGCCCGGTTTGCTTGCATCCCCGGCCCGGTCCGAACGATAGGTATCGGAGTTGAGCCATAAATTAGGGACCGCGGAGGGCAGCAACCGTTCCCTAGACGAGGAAGGCGTGAGGCTGCGTACCCTTAATCAGCAGCTGTCAATGGCCAAACATGAACTGGAGATACAGCTAAACGAAGCCCGTGCAAAGCTGCTTGCAATGGAGGAAAAGGTATGGCAAAGGCACTGGTTGGGCAAATGGGCGTGTGGTCCTCTCTTGCTCCTGGACGGCAAGTGCGTACTTGTGTGAAACACTAATGAGACCAGGTCTCTAGCAGTGGTCAAAGCTCTCCGTCGCATCTGGCCCACAGACTCAGTCTCAGGCGGACGTGGTGGAGCAGCAGCGCGGTCGTTTGCGCGACATGGAGGGCGCAATGCGACAGGCCGAGCAGCGGTGTGCTGATCTGCGTGAGGCGGTCGCCGCTGCGGAGGTCCGTGGCAAGGAGGCGCAGGCGGAGGTCTTAAAGGGCAACCAGATCATCGAAAAGCTCACGGTGTGTGTGTACTCGCGGTATGGAAAGGCTTGAAATCGTAGGTCCGAGAAGTCTCCAACTCCGGAGAAATGACTATAAATGCGTCTGTCCATGATGCGTTTCTTGTTCTGGTGTTGATGCTGTAAAGATGTCGTAAACATGGAAATCTAATTCGAGCCGCTGGCATTGCAGACGGATTTGAGGCTTGCAAAGGAAAAGACGAAGCGCAAGGCTGCCATAATCATGCGGCAGGAGGAGGAGCTACAGCAGCGCGAGCAGGCACTCACAAGCGCTATGCGCGACCTGGCCGCACTGGGTCAGCAACTGGAATCCCAGCGCAATGAGCTGGGTGGACTGCAGGCCGAGAACGAATCGCTGCGTGGCAAATTGGAGGATAGCAAGCAGCAATTACAGAGCAACGAGCAAATGATACGTTGGCTGAACCAGCAGGTGGGGTCCCAGTGCTGCAATAATCTCGGGAGGGAGGTAACAAAGTGTGACAGTATAATTTGGGATGATATATAGGGTTTGGAATTCAGGATTTAATGTTCCAGTCAAACTTCAGTGAATATGGACATTTAAGAACAAAACATCACGCCTGCCTGGTGCACAGCTCGCGCTGAAACTTGTTCGTGGTCTGGACGGCATCCCCTATCCCGGGAAGGGTGCGCCGGGGAATATGGCATTTGTGCAAGTAACAGACACTGGCCCCAGGCATTGAGAGTGCTTGCATGTCCTCCGTTCGTAGCTTGTCATTGCGCGATGGCTGAACACTTGACGATATGGCCTTTTTGTTTTCAGGTCACAGAGGCGACGCTTCACGGATCAGGAGGCGGTGTTCCCGGCTCACGTTATACATTCCGCCCCTCGTCAACCCTCGCATCTAGCATGTCAGCGCCTTCTGCAGCAGCAACCCCGGCTGTAGGACTCTTGGCAGGCCCGGCCCATTCCTCAGTTTACAAAGCTGGCGCGGCACCTGTTAGTAGGTATTCAGCTGGGCTGGGTGCTGGCAGCTCGACGGGCACAACGACAGCGATGACCGCCTGTACTCTTGGGATCGGGTCGCATGTGGTGTCGTCAGCAGCAGCTACCACCGGACAAGCAGCTCCCGGAGGTGGCACTATTGGCTTCGGGGCTAATGGTTCTGGGTTGGGGACAGCGGCAGGTGGTGGCATGCAGGGCGGATCAGGTGCCGTACCGGGTTCCACTTTCCGGGGCAGTTTTGGTACAGCCTCGCATATCTCGTCAGGGGTGGGGACCTCAGGACTAGCCTCAGCTATGGTGACGCCAGCTCCCCAACGGGTTGGTGGGGCCGGCTCGTACAGTGTATCATCATCACTGTCGTTTGGGGGGGGTGTTGCGCCGGCCAGGCTGGCGGACCCAACACCGGGGCCCAGTAAATACGGGTTAATGGGATGCAGTGGCATGGCTGGTGGAACAAGGCCGTCGGCAGATGCGTGTGGTGGGCCCGGGACAGAGACCGGAAGATGATATGGTCGGAAATGACGCGCTAAATAAGCATGTTTGGTAAGCAGTTGTTGTGACGGAACAAGCAGGCTGGACGTTGAAAGGCAAGGAACGAGGTGGTGAACAGTGGACAACTCGTTTTTGCGGTGTTCATAAACTCATCCTCTACGAGGACAGTGTCCATTTACGCTTGGACTGCTCATACCAAGTGTGTTCCATTAATTACGCGCATGAATTACAACATAACTATCTACGCATAGCATTGGTGGAGCGACATGTGGGTAAAACAACGGTTTAAAGAGGGAATGCTGTACCGAGACTGTCGGTACAGGTCTTCATTTATGGTAGTAGCATCTCTTCCTAGCCCGTTGGAAGGGGCCATGATAGCTGGCTTAAACGCTTAGGAGCATCACCGTTGTATACCATGATGAAGCGCTGCACGTGGACTCACGAAAACTTTTCTGTTCACAGAAGTTTTCTCAAGGTGCCAACATTCTCATTCGCCTTGCCCCCTCGGAGGCAACCGTTTGCTTAATTACAGCCCTCCTGCGCGACAACACGTTTGTGTCAATGCTTGTCAGCTTCCTTAGTGCTCATGTCCAGGACTGCCACTGCTATGCGGCCGTGATTAGCCCCCCTGATAACCTAGCAGCGGGGCAGCCACCTGCAGCCAATTGTTATCCCACCGCAAAGCCTGTTCCCTGGCAACATTGCCCTGCATCTCCACTATCTGAACGCTGAGGGTGCGAGGGAAGCCCTTTAATAGGCTGGCCAGCTGCATCGCAAGCTCATCGCCACTGCTGAAGAGTAGACCCGTTTCGCCCGGCGTCACCAGCTCCGTGATGCAACTGTACGACAAGGCGCACACCGGCAACCCACTGCCGAACATGTCCACCACTTTCATAGGCAGGTCCAGCCCCGATGAGGACGCGTGCAAGGACACTCCCACGTCCGCGGCGCCCAGTAGTAGCGGGTAATCTCCTGCCTCAAGCCACAGTGACCTAATTGCCACCTTCTTGAAGGACATGGACGCTATCCGTGACATGTACATCTCCCTCTGCGGCCCTTTGCCTGTAATTAGGAAGAGTACCTCCGGCAATGCCTCCCCAACTCTACCGTTGCTGCCACCTGCGGCGCATTCGCTGGCCAGTTGGTCGTACCGGACCGCGGCGTCTAACAGAATAGAAAAGTCTTCGTCAGGAGTCCAGCTGGTGCTGCTGACCACGATGGCAGGCCGGTCCGGTCTCAAGCTGGCAACCTGGGCGGGCCTTTTCACTGAGACCACGGTCAACTCCGCACCTTCCAGGGCGTGGTTCACCTTGACTTGGCTGCTGCGATGGGTCAGGATGTCGTCGAAGGTGGGCTGCTCCAGCGCGGGGCCCAGCTTTCGGAACAGGCTGTGCAGCGTGGGCAGGTCTGTGCGCTTGAAGAAGGCCGGAGGCCGATCGTAGAGCACAGTCGCGTTAATACTCCATTTCCGAAGCAGGTCCATCTGCATGGCTCGTGTAACGCAGAAGTGGGCATCACCACGTTTGCCCCAGAAACGCTCGTACCTATGCGCTAACGACACCAACGGATGGCTTCGACCCTGTGATAGGCCCAGGATAGTGTAGCCATAATTATGCCAGTCTATAACCAGCTTTGCCCTATGTCGTTTCGCCGCTAGCCAGCAAACGGCCATCGTCGGAATGGCCGGTGGATTCTGTAAAAGTATGTGCCCTGGCGAAGGTAGTGTTATAAGCATCATCCACAGCAGGCTCACAAGCTGATGCAAGACCTTAAGAACAAGGAACAGAAATCTCGGCATTCGTCGCAGCCATATAGGAGGCTCCGCCACCGCATGGATGTGCACATTGTTCGCCGAGATGAGTTCCTGAAGCGGAGCTGACCCGCCGTATGCCACCACGTGCACATCGGTTGAAGCCTGTCTGCTTAATGATAGTGTATGATATTGCATACGCGGGCTTCGGCCGAAGTCCCCAAGCACGATGACCCAAAGAACATGCCGAGTTGTTTTCATTTCTATATCTATCCCGATTATATGTCAAACCATATGAAAAGGATTTGATAATAATGATTTTTAATTTTATCGTCTATGGTACGGAAAACGTGTCCATCCTTGCATCTTCCGATTTCGCCGTACATAACCAGGGAAGTATTGCCCAGAAGTTGCTTCGGGAATCTAAATGCGCAGAGGAGCTAGCTCCCAACCAGTCATGTGGGGTGCACTCAACTATCCCAGTTCCCAGTTTTCCAGTTCCCAGGCAGCATGCCTTTGACAACACTGCAACAAACAAACTGCTCAACTACTTTCCAAGCTATTGCCCAATCGCATCCCAGCTCCAGCTCCAACACCAGTCACTGTTCCTAGTGCCGCAGACATGACCTTAACAACTGAATGCGCCGCCCGAACAGGTGCGCACCTGACTGGTGGCGCATGCCCGGCGGCTAAAACCCTACTTGGGGAACTCAGCAGCACGTCACAGCCAATCCATCACCACACGCCGGCTAAAGCCGTTGACGGGTCGAGCTTGCACCGCTGCAAAGACGGCCTATTACATGCTTCCTACTCGGTAGCCCTGCAGTCAAGCCTCTAGGCCGCATCTACACCGCACACGGGGGGAGACCGGTATGCAAGCCCCGTGAACACCGCGGGTCCTTGCCGCGCACGTTTCGGATAACTGCCAGCCGTGGATGAAATCCACCCTTACCGCATGTTATGCCAGGTAGTTATACACCTGCGGGGTCGCAAGGAACAGAAAATGGTAACAAACGCAACGAAATGATTACATCCCCACAAATCATTCGTATACTTGACAGCTCGTAGCCTGTCACTCAGCAATCGAGATAGTGTGGTGCCGCAACATCCTTACGCTTGACATGGGACCACACGGCAGAAGGTATTTAAGTAGACGAGCGGCCTATACCGTAGCACAGCGCCACCTCACATTTGCATCGCTTGGGTCCCGGGCCATGTACTCGCGGTCAATTAGCGACTCGATGCGCTTCTTGAGGTCCGCCGCCTTGAGCGGGAACTTGAGCTGCTGCAGCGCTTCCGCCACGAGGAGCTTGTGGCTAAGCGTTTTGCGCGTCTTCATGATGCGCACCAGCGCCGCATCGATCTGGTACTGTCGATCTTGAAGGACCTAAAATTGTGCAGGCGCAGAGGTGCCTAACGCACTATACCCGATCCCAACGTAGGCGCATGCTGTCTTGTCTATTTTGGCCAACCTGCCCCTCCGACCAGGTCGACGGCCGCGCAACACGCCAACATGCCAGCTGGTGCCCTACATTTCGTGGCCGCCCTGTCAGTTCAGGCAAGCACTACCCGGCTTGCCGAACATTTTGAGGTGCAGATATGTTTGAAGCGCCTCCCTCGGCACCAGTGCCTCGAAAAGCCCCATGCTGGGAAGAAGGCGAAAACCGTCCCAACTGCTGCCCAAGTTCCTTTTCTCCTATGAGCCAAGTTTGTTTGGCTGATTGGATTTAGATATATTGATCCCCTAACATCCTAGCAGCCTGGATCTTGCGCGACCACACTGGCATCTTGGCCGCTGCCCTTTGAATTGTTCCAGCGTACCTGCTCATTCGTCTTCTTGTTCTCCTCTTCTGTCTCCTTCATTTGGATGGAGTTGATTTTTATGCGGAAAAGCTTCTCCGAGAAACTTGCGTTGAAGGAGAATGAGTCGGTGCCGGCTACGTCGCGCCCTTTGGGGTCCTTAATTAGGACACGCACCTGAGGAACGTCAACCATCCGTTTCATTCCCCAATGAATCCCCGCAATGCCACATGTGGAGCATAGAGTACCATTCAAGCCGCAAATCATACCTACACAAGCCAAAACAACTCCGTAATGTGGACACGCACTGGTAATCTGTATGCTGGCCTCCTCTAGGTACCAGGTCTACTTAGCTGCCCAAGGTCACTAAGGAATTATCGCAAATCGGAAGGACCTCTATACTGGCAGAATCCCAGAAGCCCATTTGATCCCTTCAGTGTGCGCATCCCACGCACCTTGCCGCACGCCAGGCTCTGCAAAGTGCGTTTAAGCTCCTTCTCTTCCAATCCACAGCCCGCCGCAATCTCCTTGTATGATAAGGCGTCCGTGTCGTTAAAAAGCATCAGCACGGCCGCCTGTAAACACGCAAGTCAAGGAACTAATTGTGACAGCTCACGGACAGCCCATACTGGTTGCCTCAGGCGTGGACAGCGGGTAACAGGGAACCGGCTGCTGTGAGCGCCTGTAGCAAGAGCCCAGCACACCGGTCGGGGCCTGGTCATAACCGAATGCAGAACGTCCTCAAGCGATTCGTTTTGCAACGTTCGCAGCGAATCACCTGCTGCCGCAGGTAAAGACGAGCGCCATCCGGCGGATAGTTCACCTCGACATGCGCTTGCACCGTTCTCGTGCTTTTTCATAATATCGCATGCTCACGTCGCCTTTAACACGTTATCGCATCACAAAACCCACAGAACAGGGCGCTGCTTTCCAAGGCACCCCTCAGCACTTGATGGTGAGGGTGCGCAGGCCCCAGGACCTCTACCGAATGCTCTTGTCTGAAGGGCATAAATACCTGGAAGGTACTGACTGAGAGCTCCTTGAGTCCGCGGGGAAAGGCCGCCCGCAGGACACAGGATCCCAGGCTATGCTGCCATACCAGCCTTCGCCCCGAGTATTTGGATAGGTAGAAATCTCGAAAAACGGTGGAGGCGCGGTCCAACGCCTGGTGGGCAACCAGCGTTACAGGAAAATTATGCAAGAAGGGGGAGCAGGGAGAGGGCAACGGCATGGGGAGGGACTTGCAAGCCAGAGTTTGTGACCCGCGGTTTGGTCAGTACGACCCCAATCCAAGCTTCCCCCGGATGAAAAAGGTAGAGTGCAAAGATATACATCGGAAACTTTCTCCATTAACTCCGCTTGCCAGCGCTGGACCCCACCTCCGGTAGCTTTACGTCAAGCACTGGGTACGTGGGCCAGTAGCCTGAGGTAAGCACCGACACAGTCACGTCCACACCGGGAGGCAATCCCGCGGCCGCAGAGGAGGCCCGGAAGGCCGCCATCACGTCATCACTTAGCTCCACATCCTTAAACATTCCCTCCAGCTTGGCAGTGAACTGACTGCCGCACTCCACCTTGGGGGTTACAACGGGAAAATCAGGAGCGCTTGAGAGAAACGCCGTCAGCGGGAAAAAAATAGGATACGGCCAAAGTGCAAGACGTAGGTACAAGTGCAAGGCAGAGATCCTGGCGAATACTATAACGGCGCGTATCGGGGCAAAGGATGGAAGTCTTCCATTGAGCTGCATGCGGAAAGGCATTGCACTTCAAAAGCAACGAGGAAGCGGCGGTAGTAGCAGCGAATAAGCCACCTGGTTTCAGTGCCATGTCCCGCCCGCCCGCCCAACCTCCCACCGGCATCGTACCTTGAGCTTCGCAATCATGGCCTTCTCGGCATCCACACTCGCGCTGCGTCCTAGCAGCAGGCGCTTGGCCAAGTCCTTCTTGTAAAACGCCTCAAATACATCCTTGCCTTGAATGTACCTGGCAGGAAGAAGGCAGTGGAGATGCGGGAAGGACGGCCTGGTTGCGCAGCGGGGACAAGAATAGAGCAGCCAGGGGCCACCCCTCATTTGGCAAATGCCGACTTGCTTCCAATTGGTAGAACCATGGCACAGGTCGCCTGCTGCCGCTGCGGAGGGAAGGACTACTAGGTTCAGTGGTCCCGCAAACACGCCGTAAGTACGATGGCGATAACTACGTGCTGTGTACGTGTTGCAGCTGTCTAAGGATACTGAATGGCTGGCATGCCGAGGCCCATACCTATTAAGTCTGCGGGGGCCAACACTCACGCGGCCACGTCGAAGCGGTCGTGCAAGTTACCCTCTCCTTCACAGGAGACACACAGGACCTCCTCTCCTTCGAGGAAGAACGCCACCAAGCCCCGCGCCCACAAACACACCCACAATGTCCGCTGAAATCACACACGTTCGCGCATTCTTCCAAAGGACCCCCTGTATCCGAGCTGTCCACGTCTTACCTGAACAGCATCAGCGCGCGGTCCAGCGCTGCCTCCAGTTCCTCCTCACTGCCGCCGCCGCCACCGGCCACAACAGCTGCTCCACAAACGCCCGTCGACACCGCACCCGCACCGCGACCACCCGCGCGCAGCCTTGCATCGATGAACTTGGCAATAAGCTCCGCAGGCTTATTTGCCCGTTGGTTGATGAAGTACTCGAAAGACTCCTTCAGTGTGGCCAGGAACGGCTCAGAGCGGCCGAAAGCGGTCCCCACCACCTCGTCCATCCTGGCTTTGAGGTCCAGCAGCCGCTCTACCATCTCCTTGTCCTAAGGAGCCGCCCATCCACAACATACGTGTAATGTAAATGTTCGCGATGGCAATGTTGATGGATAAATACGCGAAATAAAGGGAATTTCTGGGAGGCCTATTCGCATATCACAGCGTGGTACCATTACGGTACTTCATCTTTTGAAGTATCGTCTGACCACGATGTAAGACCAGCATCTGTAATAAAGACGTTATGTCCCCCCGGAAAATAATATCTTCGCGTTTGTAAGGACACTGCATCAACCATAGACGCAATGGATAACGGCTGGTGCGGTATCACACCGCAACAGGACTGCTTATACAATTCCAGCTCCCTAACCCCCCCAAACCCCAGCGCGGCGGCTGCACCTTATACAACCATGCTTCTTATGTAGCAGGGGGTTTCGTATTCATCATCGCAGATCCCTGCCCTCCATTTCCGCCGCACCTTCTCCTCGTCCTTAATCAGTCCAAGTCCCGTCGCCCGCACATACTCCCGGAACGACGCCCGCAATGACTCCGATGCGCCCACACGGCCCAGTAAGCCGTACAGCCGCGCCAGGTCCGCCACCCGATGTCCGTCAAGCAGCGGGCCCAGCCCCCGATCCAGCACAGGGCCCGTGTGGCGGCCCACCAGCTGAGACTCCACTGCGCCGATCAGCGGCCGCCGTGAGGAGGAATCCAGGTACTCGCAGCTGCGTTCGTACTCTTCCATAAGCCGAGTCTGAGAGCCAGGCCAGGTCGACAGTTTACGGGAAACTGGGGTCAAAGAGATGTGTGCAGCTCAGAAGCCATGAGTAACGCCTTGATGATAACGCGGTTCCAAAACCGTCCGGCATAACGCATAATAGCACTGAAAGATTGGACTCCCAACGTCCCCAATAACGGTCCCTGCAGCCAATCCTTGCAACACTTGCAAGGGAAAAAGGACCCTACTTCTTCAGAGATTTCACGGGCCATTTCGAAAAACACAGCGCAATAGAAGCCGGCACGTGACCTTACGAGCTTCCATTAACGGGCTGAAGAGTACGGCAAGGAACGGCGGAAAACGGTGAAAAAAACTTATTGGAGTCCGAATCCGAATCCGCACCTCACAATGCCGCAGGTAGGCGGGCACGTCCAGCTCTGCCACCAGTCGTTCCCCTTCTGCCCTGTAGAACTGAGTGCTGGCCTAGGGGTGAGGTGAGGGAGAGGGAGAGAGCGGGAGACGGAGTCTGCAGCCATCTCACGCCTCGGGAACCCGCATCCCTGAAACGACTTGTAGAAGCCCCCCTTTCACAACAGCAATCCATCCCCAGCTAAGGCGGAAAAATACCATGCAGCTGCCGGGATGCATGTTGCAACGTAACAAGTAAAAGCAGACAACAGCTCTCGCGATTCTAATACACCCAGTACGCTTGTGTGGTATGGAGAAGCGGCGGCTCACCCGAGGCGCCGAGGAGAGATTTCCCTTCTCTTGGGCCGTTCGATATACGCCCCTGTCCCCGACCCACAGCGTTCCCACCTTCATGAATGGCTCATGGAAGGCATCCGTGTAGATCCCCAAGGAGCTTAGCATCCGAAGCAGCCCCTTGAGCAGCGGCCGGTTGACCGCCTCACCACAGCGCTCTCGTTCAATCAGCTCTAGTAGCCCCTCCACCGTCCGCTGCTGGATCTGCAAGCAGTCCGGGAGCACAGCCAAGGAACACAACCTCGTCTGATGGTCATATGCTTTCAGATGATCCGCAGCCCGCCGCTACCATGCCCCAGGCGGGCGTACACTGCACGGGAAGCACTAGCGGTACATCAGCCCGACCGGCAGATAACATTGGGAGTACACATGCGGTGCCTCCTGTCCCGCCATTAGTACTCGGCACGCCTACCTGACACCTTAGTCCACCACAGAATGCCCGGCCCGGCTTCCAACCACGCCCGGGGATTATGGTCACAATCTGATGTACACGCTGCGGTCCCTTCCTCACCCTGGTGTATACCCCGAACTTCCCCTCTCGGGCTCGCGGGGAGCTTATGGCAACCAATGACAAAGCCGTGATCCTCCAGATCCGGTTTAAAGCATAAAATAGGAATGAGACACTTGTAAAATGCAATCTGTGTTTCTAACACGCGGCGCTCAAACCAATGTGCCAGGCGCTTCGCTGCCCTCACTACCGCCACCACCTTCCTCAACTTGCATGTTTCACCTTTCCCCCTTCTTCGTCTTCTTCCCGCTGGCCCCCTTCGTAGCTCTGCGCGTCGCCCCTGGACCCACCTCGGGCCTGCTGGCCAGGTGCACCCTGAACAGCGCCAGCCCCATATCAAATATGGATTTCATGGCAGTCGCGCCGCTGCTGAGCTGCAGCACGTGCGTGCGATCCAGATACAGAAAGATCTGGCGGATCATAAGCATCTGGCTGCAGTGGTCCTGCCACAAGGCATCCACTTTGTCAAGGAAGGGTACCGCCTCCAGCGACAAAGAGTCTGCCAGCGCAGAAACGTGCGCTGCGATGTGTGAGTCGCACTCCTGTTCCAAAGGTTTGCAAGATGAGGGTCTATGGATGTGCGTATGCGCGCGAAAGCCTGGAAAGCCCTGGAGGTTTTAGACAGGCAGAAACACGACAACTGGGTCCAGATAATAATATCCATGGAAAGGCAGAAGTTCGGATGGATTTGACGTTTGAGAAAGCTTCGCGGATAAACGCTAAGTGAGGTTGAAATGTTCAGAAAAGTAGGAGAGCACTCGAGGGAGCGCACACCCGATTGTGGGTCACCCTAAGAGCCCAGTTGCATATTAATGAAGTGGATAACATGCCTAGTAGGGACCCAAAAAGGACGCAGCCATAAGCAAATGAAGGGGAGATGAGGACAGCATCCAGCACAGTGGCTGCTAATGGATCATTCTCACGTCCCCGGCCGTCCTACAGTGACCATCACACGGATGCAGAGATGGCTGGAGAACTGGATGTATCCTGTACTTTGATGTCCAGTTGTACTCACCGTTTGATGGTGGTGGTGATAAACGAAGAGCAAGATCGAATAGAACGTGCGTCCGCATCCTGAAGGTGAGGCCCGTAGACGGCCGCCTCCATGGCGTTACAGGCATACCAAATATATGCCACCAAAACTTCAACCCTTAAACGGGATAATTATACTTCTCGTACCCACCAGAAACTCCCACCTGTTGTAGCCGACTGTACAGCTTGTCCGCCATCTTGTGCATGCACATGTCTTGTACGGCCTGCGGAGGCGCCGAAATCCCGCCAGACCGTGCGCATATAACGAAAGGGATCTACCATATCCGTAGAACTGATGATGCGTTGACATCAACTGGCCTGGACGATGCTGGCATATTCCTTCTCCCTGATCAAGCCCCCTGGCCTACCGCGTACAGCTCTTCCAGGCTGCAGGAGACGGGGTGCTTGCAGTGCACCGCCATGATGCAGTCCCGGAGCTTGCTCCATGTGGCTTCCTCGAAGTTTGCTGGAAGCTCGGGTTTCACTGAGCCACGAACGCAACAACGATAGCGGCGTCAGAGGACAGAAGAAGCCTACGGACGGCCCCACGGGTTTTACCCTCGCACCCTTGAGAGGCTTGATAACAAGCTTTTTGGTTTGTTGGGATCCTCCATTTGCAGGAAGGAGTCCGCCCGTAGGGGCTTTGCCCTTGCCCGCTCCAAGCACAACCGACATCCCCGTGAGATTTCCCCAGCTACGACTAAAGTGTCATGGTAGTGAGCATTCAATGCTGGCCAGCGAGGGCCAAACGCAAAGCACCGGATGCTAAGCCAGCTCTGGAAACTCCCGATCGTCTGCACTAAGCAAATACAAGCGGAAGACGTGTTGGATTGCAAGCCTGACGGTCATATGAGTATATCAGGAGAACAAACGACGACGATGATGATGATGATGATTTGCAAATGACGTACGATTAACTGGCACACTGTGCCTCATTGCAACTGCAGTCTGCCATTACGTGACTGCATTATTAGCCAGACGTCTCGATTTTAGGGGATTTGGGAACCAAACCTGGAGCGCACTTTGCTCAAGGAAATTCGACTGCAAGCAAGAAGACTTGTGTCACGCGAGGACACAGCGATTTCTTGAGGATGAATCCGATTAACGGCGTCAAAGCCCTGCTACATCGCGTAGGCTTTGCTATGCGCGAAAGTGGCCAGGCGTTGGAGCGCGTTGGCTGTCGTCTTCAAGGCATTTATTCGTTTGAGGAGAAGTGTAAGATACGGCGTGTCGCTTGCAGGATGGATGTAACTGCGCCAACGTGTTTCTGTGCGCTATGCAGTGAGCCGGCATTCTTCTGTTCTTCCCATGCGCTATGAGGTCCCATCCGTTGCGAAAAGTGCATGGGTTGCACCTTCAGGCATGCTTTCGGGCAACGTATCTATTGGCGAGAACAGCTCGGTCTGGTACGGTGCCATTGTTCGCGGTAAGGAGGTGCTTAGCGGAAGATGCATGCATATCCATTCCATGTTTGATATGGATGCGTGGCTGTGGAGCAGGGGACTTCCAACCGGTTACGGTGGGTGCCAACAGCAACATTCAGGATGCGGCGTACGTTGGTGCTGCGAGCGAGTTCAGCCCGCCCGTTGTCATCGGGGATAACGTGTCAGTCGGCCATGGTGCGGTGGTGAAAGGCTGCACTATTGGAGACAATGTTCTGGTCGGCATCAACGCAGTTATCTCAGAGAACGTGGAGGTGCGATGTTGCTCATAGCATCCTCATCGCAATTTTTGTGTACGCCTCGGCCCATGGACCATGCTATGCCCTTTACAATTGCAGGTGCAATCCGGGGCGGTAGTTGCGGCCGGGGCCTACGTGGAGGAGGGTGCCATTGTGCCATCCGGGGAGGTCTGGGCCGGGAACCCTGCTAAAAAGCTTCGGGATGTCAGGGAAGGGGAGGTGGAGTACCTGAAATCTCTCCCAGGACGGTACACTGAGTTGGCGGGCGAGCACAAGGGCGTAATGAAAGTGCTGAGCCTGAAGCAGCGGGAGTATTACTCCTAAAATGGCGAAGGTTGTTTATCTACGTCAGCTTTATGCAGGCAGTGCTTGAAGCAGCACGCTAACGTTTAGCACCGCTTGGTACATGGTCTTGCAGGCAGCGTACCTCGGCTTAACTTTTCTGTATTTCAAACCAATTGGCAATTTCGGCAAAGTGCATGGTCTGGGGTAGTCTGCTGAATGGACCATTCAAGATACGATCAGCAAGCATTGTTACATCGTGGACATGTAAGGGATTCTAATCTTTAAATGGCCACAACGTCGCGCTAAAGAAAAAGGCATCCACGTCAAGCATTATGGTTTTCCGAGATTTCCATCTAACTGATCATCGTTGCTGCTGCAGTTGTGCGAGCATCTGCCGGTAGTGTTGGCGGATATAGCTCTCCGAAGGAGGTGGTTGTCCTCTGGAGGCGTACCACGTCTGTGTAACTCGAATGTACCTGTATGGGGACATGGGCCGGCGCGGTCAGCTTGCGGGCACCCACACACTGAAAGGCTGTAATATACCATGTTTAGGTCCTCCAAAGGTGATCGATATCACGTGTCATGCCACACAGCGCACCGGAAGCCTTACCTGGCGCCACAGTGGAGTCAAGCCCGCACTTACCTTCAGTCCGCAACGGACTAACATGTAACTGATGCGTTGCTCCACATACTCTTACCTGTATGCGATTGCCCTCCTACTGGAATTATACAGGTGCATGAGCACCCAGCGACAGTTGCCATAAAGCTACTACGCAGTGCCCCGGACCTACCATCCACCACAGTCAATATGCGCGTCAACGCAATATCATAATCTTCAATTATGACCCCAGCATCACAATTCATGTGCGAAAGAAATGAGAATGCAGAAAACATGGTAGATTGACCTCGACTAGCCAACACCCAAGCCAGCTATGCTCAATAGTACACAGCGCCCCAACATGGCCAACAGTGACAGAACGCATAATGAATAGCAGCAAAAATATGCAATGCATTTGAGCCTGCGATGCTAATAAACACAGCTCCTGCTTGTAATCCTCCAAGTCCCTGAATAGATGTTCATTCCATAGAGGTATGTCCTGCCACCAAAAGAAACACGTACAAGGAGGGAGCGTCCGACCAATCTGGGATGCATCCAACCTAAACAAGCCGCGCTCTTCCAAGATGCTGAAATCCTGCCAACAAATAGTCCATCCTTACGACATTGACTGCCAAAATCGCACACGCAAAATTGATGTGAAGCTGGACGCTCCGACCGGTTATCTCCCCCATTTCCCATGTCCGTAAGGTACAATGTTGGCAATCCTTAGTATCGGTCCTATTCACTAAGTACAGAATGCAGTCCTTGTCCCGATCCAGTTCCCGAGCCGTTTCTCTTCTAAGTACATTATGCAAACGCTAATACGCGATCCTCCGACCATGGCATCCCGAACGTTCAGCCATTCAAGAGGGAAAAACGCCCACGACACCAGCCGTACGACATCAGCCGTACTCCTGCTCTGACAAACATTACAACTTACTCTTCCTCTGTATACGGCTGGCCGCCTGGTTTCGCAGCCATACCCGAACCAGCTCCGCCGCCACCAGCTACGGCGCTCTCGCCGCCGCCGCTAGCCATGCGGTTATAGCCCATGGCGCCTTGCGAGGGCTGGGTAGGTTCCCGAGCATGCCGCGGCGAACGCTCTGTCGACCTTCCGCGGTGATGCACCACACTGCTGGCGTGGCGTTGCACCTCCTCCTGCACACGACTGTACTGCTGCAAGTATTGCTCGAAAGTCATCGTGTTGAAGTCCACTGGGCCTCCGCCTCTCTGAGCATGCACTGGACTTCGGCTTCGACTACGTGATCGCGAGCGGGCACTACGCAGGCGCCCGTCGCTGCCCTCCAGCACCACCTCGTCGCGGTTGATATTCATAAATTGTTGCTGTGCTTGATGCAGCTGTTGCTGGCTCGTCAACATGCGGGACTCAACCGGCCCGCCTCTAACGCCAATGGGTCCCGCACTCTCAGGTCCGCCACGACCCAAAACTCCACCCGCACGGTGGGCACCACCCGGTGGCCCAATGCCACCCGGGCCGTGCATCCCGGCCCCAGCCCCAGTCAAAGCCGCGTTTGAGCCGGACATTACATTTCCCATCCCCATGGCCGGGGGTCTGACGCCAGATGCAGCACCTAACCCGGCAGGGCCCACGCCGCCTGGACCGCCGCTGTTAACAACGGCCGCCATCGCTTCCGCAAGCAGTGGGTTATTAGCGGCAATAACCGCCATCGCCATTGCCTGCTGCTCTGGGAGCAGATTTGCCATCTGGGCTACCATGGCAGCAGCCAACGCCTGCAGGCCAGGCTGTTGCATAGGCCCAACGCCCGTCTGAATGCCCATGCTAACCTGTTGAAGCATATTATTAAGCATGGCTGGACTGAAGTTGTTCATCGCCATGGCGTTTGCAATCTGTTCCAAGTTTGCGCCCGGGCCCATGCCAGGCATTGGCCCCAGTAAGCCCTGTGGCATCCCGCCCAGCGCCATCACCGCACTATGGTCCAAACCAACGCCGCCCACGGGCCGCATACCGGGGCCCATCCCCGGGCCCCGACCAGCAGGTACTAACCGGCCAGTAGCTGGGCCTGACACGCCCCCACCACGACCGGCCATGTTGGGGCCTGGCCCAGCCCGACTGCCAGCATCTATAAGTGCTAGCTGCTGCCGCGGCGGCTTCACACCGGCAGCCGCTGCGCGTTCCTGAATCAATCGGACCACGAGATCGCCCTGCTCTTGGGGCAGCTCCGTACCGTCCCGCGCAATGTGGACCGGCTTGTTATCATTGTACGGGTTGCGGATGTGATCCGTCTCGCTGTGCGGAAGCTCAAAAAGAACACGCCATTCGACACCGAACGGATTGCCGAACTGCTTGCCGTTCTCCCATATAACCGGTCGCCCAAACTTGCCAATTGGGGTTCGCATCACTGCGTAGCCCTGGAACGCGTTGCTGCCGTTCACCGAGTAAAGGAGGCGAACTTCTCGGCTCTTCCGAAACGCCTCGTCCAGCTTGTCATCGTTTTGGCGCGTAGTGGCCCAGGCACCGACCCGGACAGAGATAAAGATGTTTTGCATGGTGCTCGAACGAATGATGAAATAGCGAGTGCTCTGACCTGAGCCACGTTCCTCGCTGTTTGGCCCACGTCCCTGCATACGGACATCGGACACGGAGGTAAGCAACGGGACAAAGTCTTGGATGGGCCTAGAACTCCCATACAGCTGCCTCCCGTCTCTTTCATAAAACATTAGTATTAAACTCACTCGTTTGATTTTGCTGGGTCCGTTTCCACCGCTCCGCCCTGAGGGCCCCGCCGGGTCTTCTCCCCGAGCCGCAGCATTTGGCCCTTCGTCCTTGCCGGAAGTGCACGCAGGTTCTCCACCACCAGGTTCTTCAGCGTGTTCCGTGCCTATGATAAAGGTTCAACGACTGAGCACAGTGCAACAGGAAAGACGTGATCCTGACGACCTTAATTGCTCATAAAGTCAACTCACCGGCCCCAACTGGCGTGGCTTCATGACCACCGTCGTCTGCTAACTCCTGTTCTAGCTCTGGCTCATAGTCATCCTCGTACAGCAGGCTCTCCTCATCCATGAGGGTCAGCTACTGACCCTCGCGTTGTTGCTTTATTGCGGTAGCAGTTGCTTGTAACACTTGCAAGTGCTCTCTTTGAAGTGCACTTGTCGTTGAGGTTTCTGGTTGCTTAAGTCTCCTAGGCAACTTCCAGTTCCTTTCCTCAGACCCCAAAACAAAGGATATAAGACACCTGGCTATCAATATGTTTTATTGAGTTCGTAAGCAAAGCCTTGAAAAGTGGGATTGATCGCGAGGTTACAGTCTGAGCACTCACCGTGCATGGACAAATCCGTACGTCCCATGGCATGAAACTTACCTAACTTAGCAAGGCGTTTTCGCCCCCAGAATATTGCCCATGACTAGAACCCTTTCATGCGTGCAACACAACTGTAGCTGTTGGGCTATATGGTGGAGCTCTCTGCGCCTGCTTGGCCAGGCCTGACCGTGCAATTCCGCTTTCGCGTTTGGCATTTCGGATAAGCATAGGAGGCGCCTATACCTTTACCCCAACCTCATATAATAAGCTAACAGCAGGCCTCATAAATAACGATATGCTGGCAAACCCACAGGACCAAGCAGAACTCATCCCCAAAACACTACACAAATTTCTCAAACTGCAAGCTATGCTTGTGTAAATTACCTTTTCGTCCCGTCAATATTATGAAGCACGACGCATTTACCATGAGAACACGACAGTACGCAATCCCCACGCGGCAGGGTATACTGGCATGAACAGAAGCTGATCCCTTTTGGAGAGAACAGTAGTTAAATGCCCAATCCTCTCACGGAGCACCGATCCCCCTCCTAAATTAAATCGCAAGCGCCAGATTAGATTCAGGTCCTAGACGGCGTCCACCCTAACGACACGACCTTACAGGAACCGCACAAAGCATCACGGAAAGGGCTTAACTGACTCGAGCCGCAACCCCTAGAAGTAAAATAGCGCACTACTAGTCAACAGCTCGCGGGCCACCGTGAAGGGGTTCCATGAAATTTTTAGCTGAGGTTGACCTTCAGTGGGCACCCGCAACGGGAGGGTGCCGCATCCATGTAAAAGCCCCCGTGGGAGAGGACAGATACGACACGGCCGGGATCACGACCGGTCACGGCGTAGGCACACTAATTCGTCGTGCTGACACTGTTTTGCAATAGCAACTTCCACTCCGCCCTGCGCGCGACTATATAGAATGCTTCCCAGCCAAAGCGCATTAAGCCAAGCATACGGCAATAACCGGCAACCACGCGCGCCACGCCATCGCCAGCCCTCTCCTGCCGTACATCACACGTCTGCGTTGTGTGCCACCGTGTCGGGACTATTACAACCGTTCTTTAAGGTCCCAGTTCGGGCAGCTTGCCTCTGCTTCCGAGCATCCTCAGGCACTTGCTGCTGCTGCTGCTGCTGCTGCTGCTGCTGTTGTTGTTGTTGTTGTTGTTGCTGCTGCTGCTGCTGCTGTTGCAAATGTGGAGCCGCGTGCAGCTCCTCTGAATCACCATACGCCTTAGAAGGGCACTTGATATTGTTCGCCACTAGTGTGTCACTCAACTGGGCCGCAGCATCCTCTACAACACCGCATGCCCGCCCCAGCTGCGCCCGCAGACCCGAGGGCACGCAGTCCAGCACACGTTTTCCCAAAATCTCCCAGTCCACATCATGTCGGTTGGGCAGCCTGTGAACCGCCAGTCCCGTCAACAGCAGCGGCAAGTAGAGCAGGCTTGACTTGAACAGTTTGCGCGCGCTCGCCTGCGACGGCTGCCTCACAAACTGCGCCGAGCCATACACCAGATACATTGCAAGCGCGGCCGCCTCCCAAGCGAACGGCTCCGAAGCGAAGCCAGCAAGTACCGCGAGAAGCCCCACCGGTGCGACATAGAGGCTATGGCGCAACGCTGCAAATGCCGTGCGCCGGCCAGATGCATCCACCATTGATAACATGCGAAAGCCGCCCGCCGTATAGTCCGCCTTGCACAACCAGGCCAGCGCCAAAAAATGCGGCATCTGCCAGAAGAACAGGGTGGCGGCCAGGATTGCAGCGCCCGCGTCCAGCTCACCATTGGCGCTGGCCCAGCCCATCAGGGGTGGTATGGCACCCACCACTGCCCCCACCCAGGTGTTTGCTATCGTCATCTGCTTCAGCGGCGTGTAGATGGCCGCATAGAGCAGAATATTCGCAGCTCCCAGAGCAGCGGTGAGTGTGTTGGCCTGTGATTTGCATCCAGGAGGCAAAAGCGGTTCAGAGAGACAGCAGTAGAGCCAACGGGTGACGCGGCATGTGCACAGGATAAGCATGCTTGATACCAAAAAGCCCAGATTCACGAGCCCAGCTAAGGGCAAAGAGTGCAGGGGGTGATACGAGCTTGCGTAAGCAGCAGCCATACAGGGCCCATATCACCAGCGAAGGACTACCTCCGGAAGCCAAAAGCTTGTAGATGCGACCTTAGCAATATGCCAGATAACCAACTCGAATGCTTTCAATGCCCTTAGGATCGCTTCATTTACTGGGTCTGGGCAAATGGCATATGCGCGCGGCCGGGGCTCAGGAAGACACGCACCGCACGACCATCGCACCTTATCGTAGAGCACCCACAGACCAGCTGCCCCACATGCAAGCGCGAACGCCACTGCGTGCAGGCGGCCAAGCCTTCCGGCCGGCAGTGGACGGTTGCGCGTCCGTGACATGAGTCGGTCATTAGCAACCTCGTAAACCTGGACAATAGAACCCGCGTGTGTGTGTTGGTGTGTTACTGGAAGACTAAAAACTATACCACCGAAACCGGGTGGAAATGTTCCATACCGCATAGGCGGTAACACGCTTGAGGGCAAGTGTATCGTACAATAGGAAAATTACCCAGGCGTGTACAGAGAAAACAATGGGTCAACCCCTCCCACGCGCGCATCCAGCAATGTCATGCATTAGACGAGACTTACAGAAAAGCATCTTACCTGGTTAAGGGTGTTGGCGCAGGCTGCAGCACCAAACGTCCCAAGGCAAGTCCATACAAGCTTTTGGTAGTCAATCGTGTCACCACTGGCTGCAATGAAGCCAGCACTAGCTGTTAACACCACGAGGGTGCTTAGCTTGAACTTGCTGAGTTGTTTGTAGTCGTGAATCAGACGGCGGACGCTTAACCCTCCTTGCAAACTGTCCACGCCAGCATGGGCAGTGGATGAAAAACATTTAGATGAGCCCAAGAATAGGAGACGCCTGCTTGATAGGCCGTAATAACGGATGCCTCCGACTTCTGATGCAGCCCTGGCAACATCATCCGGCTTCGCCAGCTGCCACCTCAGCTGTGCGATAAAACGCTTTACATAGCGCTGACCATGTGCTGCCATTGTCCGAAGCGGCCCTTATGGGGGCTTTGGGGCCCCCGGGCCGTGTGTCGGGAAAGCTACTTACACCTCGATACCCGACAAGAACAGGCTTATCTACAGCCACAATCAGCAATGAATGACCAAATCAATCGACATGTATTGCGACGGTCGCATCCTTTGCGATTACGGTACAATTAGCGAAAGGATCCCGTACAAATTAACGATGTATGCGCAAGAAGTTGTTGAATGCTTGTAAGATCGGGTGTACAGCTGTCTAGTAGCCTTATATGATATTGGATATGCAATAGGCATGGTGCAACACCGCTTTTTGCAGAGAATCACTCAGGGTTGCAAACGGATTCACCTCAAAGGCTCTGCAATACGGTTACAGACGTCGGCTACATGCCGATTTACAACTTACATTTCCAGCGGGAGGCAATGTATTGCTAAAGCCGCGCACAACTTCAGCCCTGCCGAACTAGCCGCCGAAGTGCCAGTGCCGAGCCAAAATGCGAAGACGGAAGAGCTCGACGAAAAGGAGCGTCTTAGGCGGGAACGCATCAGCTTGGCCAATTCCGGAAAGGTGGCCTGGAACAAGGGTCGGAAACATTCGCCCGGTGCGTCACTGTCGTACTGCGGGCATATGCGGGCGAAGTAAGCATGTTCCAGTGTGCTACACATAGCGCCGCGCCAAGAAGGGACCTTAATTTTCCGGGGTGGGAGAGGGTGAACAGCAGCACGTAGGTAAGAACATCTCGGCTGCCCTCAATGTAGTTTTTGCTTTATCTACAGCCTTGCCTGGCCGTATCAGGCTAATACTGGCTATGACTTGGTCCTGGAGGGGAGAAGTGGAGTGAACCAATTTCTGGGATGCCCTTTATTTGTGCACATTAAGTTATGCAGTGGGGTTAAGGGATCGCCAAGGCGGCTATGAGGGCTTAGGAAAGAACTGGGCTGCTGCCTCCCTCGGGCAGGTGACTCGGCTTGCCGCAGGCCAGCTCAGAAGGTAACCAAGTCATGATATCCTTCAATTGGCAACGCAGCAGAAAGGCAGAGAGATACCTCGTGCCCTGTACCACCGCACACTGCGCCTGGGGTAGGGATCGAAATGGGTTTCTTAAACGCTTTCTGCCAGAATATGCCACGACCTATCTTGTTGCGTTCTTTGATAGTGCGCCTCTGCCGCTCGCCCACCCTAGCTGGCGATACTTTTAGTTGGGCTAACACCGATACCTGGTTGTTGCCTGGTTGGGGTCCCCTTTCACCATTCACCCCCCCTTCCACCTGCCCGGTGCTTTTCATTTCCGCTCTACCTGGCATCGCTGTCCTTTCCCTGACCCCGATCCACCCCAATGGGTGCGTAGAGACTATCGCTAAGATCAGGGAGCGGACCAAACAAGCCATGCTCAGGGATGAGGTGGTGGAGAAGGTTAAGGAGGGCCGAGCCAGGCAGCTGTCTCAACCAGTGAAACCGGTAATCAAGGTGAGTGAAGTGGCGTGCCTGATTGCACGCCATCAGCCTGTATACAGACTGTACCCGATCTATAGCGGGGTCTTTATACTCGGCTTATAGAGACCGGGCTGGGGATGGGTCCTCGATACAAGAGGCTAGATGTAGATGTACCAACCAGGTTTGGTTTCCGTTGGCCGATAGCCGCGCACGCCAACAACACCGCTCCCACCGTAATGGACGCCGTTCGTTGGGTTTATCCGCCTTAGGGGAGATGAGACCTTTCCGCGATGAGAAAATCAAAACCAGTCACCTCAACCGGTGCGCCTTATGCTGGGTATTCAGTACCGCATCGTTGCGCTGCCCTGGCCCCATTGGATCACCGGCCCGTGTAGGAGCGCATTCGATCGACATTGCTGGCCTACCATGCCGCGAAGCGTCTTGGAAAGACCTCTGTGAGTGACGATGGAGGACCCAATTGTTTGTAAATGACACATTGGATCTTGTATAAATTCAGATACTTCATCGCAATTTAGTAAAACAGTGCAGCTGGTTCTTGTGGTAAGGCCGTCCGGGCCCCATGTATTTGACCAAGCGCATTATTGCTGTTCGCTGGCGGATACTCTCGAGCGTCTCAGAGAGATTGGGAGACTCCGCAACGGGAGGGCGCAAAAAGGGGTGACTGGCAGACCGCCGCGCCTAGCACAAGCAGCCATGCGCGAGCCGCTTGGCGAGGATGAACGAGCAGGCATGCCACTCGGTCGCCCGCAGGGGTGTGTGGATTGTGTGATGCATGATTTGGGGTGGGGGGCGGGGGACGCATGCCATCGCCAAAGCGCATAAGGTAGGTTCGCTCCTCATCTCGGGCAAGGGATTTTGCCTGCAACAATGGAATAGGGCTCAGTGCCGGCAGGCTCGTCGTTTCATGTTGCACAGAAATTGAGAATGATGAACCTGCAATGCCGCTTGCGTGCACACCAATGGCAGGCGAGCGCTGGCATTTAGACGGTGGTGATCGCAGCTGTATCCGGTTGTTCAATGCTCAACCCAAGACGGTGGCGATCGCAGGTTTCCGAGGGCGGTGAAGATGGGCCACTTGAAGCCGACGCTGTGGCGACTGCAGCCGACTCGGAGACGGTTGCTGCCAAACCGAAGCGGCGGCGGAGCAGTACGTCCCGTAAGCTGTCCCCTCTGGCCAACATACAGGAGGAGGAGGCGATGGCGCACAATGCGAACGCGGAGACCGGCGATCCAATGGACGGCGGAAAGCAGGCGCCGCAGCCCCCATCACCGCCTGCCAGACGGAAAGCCAGACTTGCTGCCATAGCAGCGCCCAACGCAAACGCTGACCACGACGTGACAGCTGCGATGGCGCCACCGCCGGTGCTGCCAAAGCCGAAGCGCAAGCCAGCCGCTACTATCGATAGCGACACAGCTGCGGCTGCCCCCTCCGTAACAGCGGCCATAGGCGAGGGCGCTAATGAGGTTAAGGCTCCAGAGCGGCGCGCTGGTCCGCCTCACGGTATAAAGCGGTCCCCGGAACACAGGGCCGCCATTGCAGCGGCTATTCGCCGCAAGTGGCAGGATCCCGCATATCGCGCCTCCGCCATCGCTGGTATCCGGCGGGCTGCGGGAAGCGACGCAGGCGTCGCGGTTGGCGAGGCCGCGCGGCGGCGCCAGGCGGGGAACCGTGCAAAGCTGCCAGGGACGGGGCCCGGCGCTGGCAGTAGTGCGGCATCGGTGGGGGTGGGGAGCAGAACCGAGGCAGGCAGCCACGGGGCGACGGCAACGAAGAACAATCTTGACGAGGAGGAGCTGCCTCTAACAGTGCGCAGCTCCCGGACGGGACGTGGTGGAACTCGGCGAGGTGGTACGTATAATTTGGAGGACGGGGCGGTGCACAGCGCCAACAGCAGCAGCAGCACTAACGACAGCAGGAGCGGTGCAGCCGTGGGCGGCGATCCACACAGTGGTGACAGCAGCGATACTGCTACGCCTGCGTCCAGTGGCGGAAGAGCGGCAGGTGGAGGTCCCAGCCATGTGGGTGTGGTGGGCAGATTTTACCAGGTGCCCTAATAAACACCGAAACCTGATTCTGCAATCGCTAACCCAAATGACTGGCAGCTTCGATTGCTTGTTCATAAGTGGTGGCAGCGAGGGCTCGAGACCCTGGGTCCAGCATACACAAGGCATTCCAGTGAGGGCTCCCGTGGAACCGTCTCCGGGTTCCGCAGACCGAATTCTGCACTCGGTGCCAAATTTCCTAGACTAACAGTGGAGTCAAGGACCTAATGTCTGCCTTCTCCTCGTTACCCTGTGCTTTCCACCGGACAGGGCGTCAACCCGGCCACTCGGCTGGCACACGTGCAGCGCCTGGTGCGGCAGGTACTGGTAGCGGAGCGACTCGTGGCCAACACGGAAAACCTGCTGCGGCAGTTTACCCAGAGGGTGCGGGAGCGAGGAGCCGGGAGGGAGGGCGAATAAACGAAACCTGCTGCGGGGAGGATTTTGAGACAGGGCCTCACAGCTCCTTTTGCAGGCTGTGCATCGGAAAGCTGGACTGAGCCGCCAATGGGCAGCGACCAACGGTTTACATGGAACCTGAAGTTGAAATCCGAATCATGCATAGGGCCCAGCAGCGCTGCCTATGGCGCATTCGCGTGCCTTCGCGCGTTCTTGTATTGCACACTGCCGCTGCATAAGCCTCAAGAAGCCGCAAGCATGAAATAGTAAAGGACGAAATCCACACTTGCATCTGCAGGTCTGCTTATATAATATGTATATGTGTAATATATGTATTTATATACATGTATACGCACACACACACACACATATATATATATATATATATAGAGAGAGAGAGAGAGGGAGTGTGTGTGTGTGTGTTGCCCACGGCCGTCCCTTCTTCCAGGCCCGCATCCACCAGCACCGCGTCCCCGACTCCCTGCAGTCTCCTTGCTCTTTGCATCCTAACGCTGTCCTTCCTTCCACCTCACCTTCTCTGTTCGCAGCGCCATGCTCTCCGCAACGACCCCGTCATCCGCTCTCAGGCAGATGAGCAATTGCGGTCCGTCACCGCCACCCTGCAGCAGGCCAAAGTCAAGCTAGAGCTCCTGCGAGCCAAGGTACCTCCAGACGCGCGATATAATGAGAAGGGCGACGTGTGGTTTGTGCCCCATGTGGCTGGCTCGCTATCTGGGCCTCAAGCCTTCAGGCCACCACGCGCTGCGGCCAGCGCTGGCTCAGGTTCTGGAAATACGGCAGGATCCATGGGGGTGGGGGCGGCACACGTGGAAGAGATCAGCGATAACGGGGTACTTGAGGACGGAGTCGCTGGGCAGCGCAGCAGTAACAGCAGCACAAGCAGCGGTGGTGGCGGCATGGCTGTCAGTGGCAGCAACTGGCATGGCGGGTTCTCCTGGCAAGAAAACGGGAGAGGAAAAGGATTGGACGAATCGGGGACAGTGGTGGACGTGGACGGCTGTGTGGCGGATACGGGCGCGGGCGCGGGCCAGAACGGGAACATGGGTGCTCCAGAGTTTTGGGGCAGCAATGCAAACAACGGAGTGGGACTTGGTGGGAACGGGGCTCATTCCCACCGGTGGCAGAGCGATTATGAACACCACGCCTACAGCATCAATATGGAAAGTAGCAGTCCTGGTAACGGCAACAACGGTACCAATGGCCTCAAAGGTCCTCTTAATTCCAACGGATTGAACGGCAATGCGGTGCCTCTTGATCCGTACAAGGAACTTAAATACACGGATTTGGACGAGGAAGGAGAGGATGAGGACGAAGGGGAGGATGACGAAGACGGCTTTTGGTGGAGCAGCGGTGGGGGACACTCTCCCCCCAGCGGTCGTAGCCCCACCGGTCCCGGTGGCCTCGGCACCTTTGCTGATCTCCCCGCCTTCGACCCGGACGAGAAGATCCAGGTGGATCTGACCTCTCTGGACCCCCTGAACACGCTGCTGCTGCGCCCTGTCAATGGCCACGCAAGTCCTCATCCTGGTGTTACAAAAAGGCGCAGCAGCAACAAAAGCAACAGCAGCACCAGAGCAGGGCTGGAGCTGGAGCCGCCGAGTAACAGTTCCGCTGATTCACGGGTTAATGACGATGCTGTAGGCAGCGACGGTACTGGGGACGCCGCTGCCACAGTCGATCCCATGCACGGCGCTGACTCAAACGGAAAGTCCTCTCGAAGGGGCGGATCCCTTAATGCAGGTTTAGGTTCCGACTGGCTGGCAGCGCATGGGGATGGAGGCGGCGGTGCAGCACCTAGTGGCCTGCAACTGCCGGGGCAGTTGCGCTCTGAGAATGCCCGGGACTTGGCTGCGTGGCTGGGGGATAGCCAGGGTCGGACCCTGGGGGAGCTGCAGGCCCTCCTGCCAGAGTCTCATGCTTGGCTCAAGGGGCTCCTGACTCACCACGAGGTGGTGATAACGGGTTCCTTGCATGCGGCGGGGCAGGCTGACGCTGCCAAGCAGGAGTTTGATTGGCTCATCCGCCTGCAGGAGCACGTAGCAGCGGGATCCCGTGTTGGGCACGGAGTATTGTCACCAGCGGCAAACAATTCGGCGCGGGTGTTTGGGCGAAGGTGGTCGGAGGCGGCGACATCGTTATGTCAGGACCCCAGCTTGAAAGGTGTTGTATGCCCCATGGCAGGGCCCAAGCTCAATGCAGAGTCTGTGGGGGGGAATGTGGACGGCGCATGGATGGCTGGTGGGAAGGAACTTGGGGCTGGTCGGCGGGTGGCGGCAGAACAGCGGCTGCAGATGCAGGAAGAGGAGGTCCAGGAATGGGATCAGCGGCAGCAGCAGCATGGGGGGGAGCAGTCCACAGATCAATTCGTTGACGCACAAGGGGATGTCCAGGCAAGTGTTGCGCGGGAACGCAGATCGCGGCGGGGCGTGCGGCTACGGAAGACTTGACATCTGGAGCAGCACCCTTGGGTGTGCGCGTACGCTGGCTGGTGTGTGCGATAGCCACGCAGGTGGCAGCTTCAGGAAAAGAAGGGGCCGTACCTCTGTTTAGAGCACGCATGTGTGAAAAAATTTGTCTTCTGTCGCTATATTGAACCAGAGCTGTCGGACATTGTCCCATTGTTTTGTCGGAACAGACATTTGTGACAACTTGTGGCAGGTATTTCTTTCTCCATCAATTCCTAAGGCTCACGCAGGGCATGGTGCGGCAGCCTCAGTTACGACCGGTAGTGTTTGCGGCCGAAATACTTGCAGCTGAGAGGTGATTTTGTTGCAGTGCGCTTTTTTTCGGGCTGGCTGTCAACAGCTCGAGTTTCGCAATGCATTCTGGAAGATTGGATTCCTCTTGTGACTGTCATATGCACTTCCAGGAAACCTCGGGAAAGAACCACAGCGGCACGCTGTGGATTGCTTTTTACTTGACGTGTGTTATGGGCGGTTCCTCTGCGGTCCTCTTGACTCCTGCATGCGCGCATACGTGTGAACATCGACGTGCAGTCGAAGCTCAACTGGGCACTGGGCACAGTTTTCGTTGCATGCAGTATAAGCTTCGGGTTCCGGTAGACAAAGCACTGAAGCTTGCGACCGGGAACGCTTGATCAACCAAAGGAGGTTGGAAGGGACAGCCCAGTGGACAGGTAAACCCACGAGGTGGTTCGTATTACTTATGGCTCCCGGGTGGTCTTGGAATGACCACTTGGCAAATTGAGCACGTGAATCCTCACGGCTCCATAGTCAGTCAGTAATTGGCCCCTAGCGGAACCATTGCTGCCTGATGTCGGAGGTGCCAGGTCATGGATAACGCATGGATCTTCTTCTTGCTCATATGGATGGCTGATACTACCAAAGTGCAGCTCTTCGGGTTTTTAGTCCCGCGGATTTCCATGGTTCTTGCCTGTTTCAGAGAAGCGCATTTCTCAGCATTTTAAAGCTTTGGAGTCTGCTTTCAGCCTCTCAACATTTGCGAGTGCACGCCACGCGCCTCAGGGCCCCTTTCATCAGCACTGCTTGCGCCGGTCAAGGTGAAGGCTTCGACACACAGGGACACACCCAGTGGCATAAACGCATCACAGTCATAGCAAGCTGCCAAGAGCGCAGAAGGTCTTAGCAGAAGGTCTTATCCATGGCTTCAACATACAGCCGGACTTTGGGCGCCATTACCGGTTCCTGTTAATGGTGGCAAGTGCATTAGGCCCGGATTAGCACTACAAAACAGAATCGCGCGACTGTCGCCGCACCTAGGGTGCCTAAGGCCGTGCGCTCCATGATGAAATCAACCTCTTCGTTTGTACCACTGAAACACCATCTTTAATGGCCTTAGTACCACGCTATTTAAGTTACACGCAGCGGTAGTGGAGGCATGGGTGCATGCGCAAAGATATTGCTGATGTTGATTTAGTACGGGGCCCTGGGAACAAGGCTAGAACTTCCAACCATACTCCCTTGACAGCTAAGTCCGCACCTACAACCTTCACTAACCAAGGCAGATTTGGCCGAGGGAGGCTGGAGGATGCATGGGAGCAGCTGCAACAGTTTCATGCGTCTCCAAGGGTAAAAGGACAGGAAAGCAGCTCCAATTATTCCTTAATGCTCCACAGCCTTCCCCTTTTCATAGCCAGGTGCCGATGCTGCTGGGTGGACTATCGCAGCTGGCCGCGCTTCTGGCGGCCGCACAGTCCACCACTACCTCTTTGGATTAGACACCGTACAAGGAGTACAAGATGGAGGTGAGTCTAGAGTGGATTGGGTGCCACCGACTGCAGTACTGCGGCCCTCCCAAAGTCACCGACCAAACTCAAGTTGTCTAAGCCAACATGCCGAATATGTCTAGAGCCAACATCCTTTGCACAAAGGAGTCAACGCCTGCCATGATGCATCAGGTGCGTCCGGTCAACAAACAAACATGTAAATGAAAGACTGGGTAGAAAGACCTCATGGTTGGTGCAATGCGGTCTGTAGGCGTCCAGTCGGGTATGTTGGGCGGGGGCTCCGGACGAATACACGCTATCAGCAACCCGCAAAACATCAGGAGCAGCCTGCATATTTTAGCAAAATTGGTCAAGACGCGTTTGCTGCATGCGAACATATCACAACTATCTAAGCTTCCACTCACAGCAACGAATAGGGAAATTTACAACAGCACGCAACCAATACAACAAGAATATGCACGTCTTGACTTCAGTATTGCAACTTTCCAAAATGACACTAAAGCAATAAGTTAAGCATGTAGGGGCAAATCCCATCCCATTGCGCCGAAACAACAACGACAAAGTACAAATACCGGTACACATATATACTTGCGACTCAATCAAGGCTTGTATGGCTAATGCATCTTCCCATGCCTGTACCTCTTGTAAGATACCTCGATCTTACGCACCATGCACCTAGTGCCCCGAATAAAAACACCGCGGGTTCAAAATGTCTGCACTGGCTCCCTCACGCTGTCGTCCTCGACTCCTCCGTGTCGGCCCCCTTGCGGCCAATAGCCCCCAGCGCCCGGCCCAACACGCTCCATACCGCTAAGTCGAGCCACTCCATAACACTTCGCGGCCGTCCGTCGATGTGACTAACGCGAATCGCCCGTCCATCCGCCTCCACGACCTCCCAGCTGCTCCCTACGTCCAGGCCAATCCCAGCTTCAGATGGATCCTGATCCCCCGTCCCCTGAGCTCGCACACGCTCCTCCGCCGCCAACCAGGTTCGCAATGCCCGGTTCACAGCTGCCGGCGCCTCGTGATGAGGGCAATGGCCGGCGGGACTTAACTCTAGGTAGGTGGCTGCTGGAAGGCGCCGCTTCATCCGCTGGCCCCACAGCGGCCTTACCCACGGGTCTTCCTTACCGTACAGTAGCAGCACAGGGCAGCGTAGCCTATCCACTAGCTCATCGAAGCTGAGCTCTGCTTTGGGACTCAGCACGATGGACGTGAATGCATCCAGCGCGCCAGGATGCTCAGTGGCCTCAACGATGCGCGCCACCAGTGCCATGTCGAACCCGACTTTGTCCGCGTACACCAACCGAAGCATAGCGGAGATAGTGTCGGGTGAACGCAGCTGATTCCACCAGTACTTCTCCACAAGGTGCCTCACCGACTGAGGTGATCAGGGTTGCATAAGAACGAAGACAAGTGTGCAAAAACAAGAGTGCCGTTGCCACATTATGAGCCGGGAGGTTCAACGTTGGAGCGGATGGTGACGACAACGTGCAGGATGCAACAGCGATAGCGCGAGGGATTAGGTTGTGGTTCGTGAGTCCGGCACGATCAGGATGGAAACAGACACTTTTTATTCCACTTTTTGGCAATAAAGATGCACATAAGTGAGGCATGTGAAACCAATTCCTAAACTGATTCAATTGATCCCAACTGCTACTCTAGAAAGGCCACTGTAATCCAGCAGTTCAAGTTATCTTGCTTTGGGGTCGGTGGCAAAGGACTTCATGACCTACGGAAACCCCACCCCACGCAACGCCACCGGCCGGCTGCCCACCTCAGGGACAGGAACAGAACCATCACCCGCCCAGTTCAGGGCCGACCAAAGCAATCCCCGAGCTGCAGCGGAACCGCTCGGGGGACGGAACGCCCAAAAAGGTGTCGCATTCAGCAGCACCAGCCCACGAACAAGGTCCGGCCGACGCGCGGCCAGCATCACCGCTAGGTACCTGCAACACGGGCGCCGACCTCTCTACATAGTAACAATCAACCATGGAAAGCTCGCTGCCGGTAGTGTTGGTGGTTATAGTGGCGGTGGCCCAATGGGAAATCCCAGGTCACCATTGCTGATCAAAGCCAAGCAATGAAACAGGCGCGGGCTGGTTCTTCAGGCATAAAAACGGCAAATAGCATTTCGACTCTCGACCGGCTGATGGTTGGGCCAGCACCATTTCGCCTAACCTCAAGTGCATGTTCAACCTTCAGGCCCAACCTGCGCTTCATTCCCATCGTGCCTTATGCGATCATTCTCAACAATCGGCTGCAAGTCCGGAGTTCTAGTCTCGCCGCTCTCACCCTCCCAGCGAGTTGCCAACCACATAGGCCGGCTCCCCCACGCATTGTTCCAAGAAGCCTTCCAGCTGCCGCGTCCATGTCTCCACACTATAACGCAAACCCGCAGAGGGCGCTACGGTATGCCGGGGCCAGCTACGGCCTGCGAACAGTGCAGCAACGTCGGGGTGAGGCCTAAGCCCGCAAGTGTTCAGGTGCAACTGGGAATTATAGGATGATAGTCGAATTCGATAGCTTTATCACCCATGGTAATAGCCACTGGCGCAGTAATTTTGCTTTCATAAAATCCTTGTAAGGGGCATCTGTGTGTTTCAATTGAATGTTCTCTTATCACCAAAACGTTTACTCATCAAGCACACCTGCTGTGCACCCCCCCCCGTGAGCTGTCACCTCACCTTGACCCAGCAAGTCCACTGCCCATACCCGGTGGTCTCGCTGCAGGTCCTCCCAATTGCGATGGAAGTGCCACCCGGCGACGCCGAAACCATGCACCATGAGGACGGCCGGACCAGACTGAGCACAGCAAAGACAGGGTGATGGGTCAACAAAGCAGAAAAGCAAAAGAAGTAGAAATCCGTAGAGGAACGCCAGATGGGCGTCCTTATTATTAAGCTTCGCCCTTGTGCTAGCGCAACGGTGCAGGAGCACGACTGGAGCATCCCTAGCTAAGGGGGAACGCACGTCTAATAGGAGGATTGTATTGGTGTGTACAGAGCGCCTACGGTACGCGATGTCATATTTTCTTTTGTAAGGTGTAGCGTCTATAAATTGTGTGGGATCCAATTACTGAGACAGCGGAGAGTGGCTGCGAGCAACGGCACGCGATGTCGAAACAACCTGTATCCTACCCGACCCCATCAAGACTCTCAAATGGGCTCACCTCACCAACTTGTCGATAGCAAATCTGTGAGTCGTAATCCCAATCCCAATAGAGCTCCTCGCCACAGTCCTTGGACACCGTTTCTTTTGAGTGGCCAGGTTGTTGCGAAGCATCCTCACGGCCATCATTACCAGTGGTTATGACGGTTGATATAGATTGAGATAAACCGCATTTCTGGGCTGTCAGGCGCACACGTGGGCTTAAGCGTCGCACGGAACACCGCGCTGCGTGAGGCGCTCGGCCACTCAGCTGTAAACTCATGTCGAGGCGCTTTTGATCAAATGCAAATTGAGAACGTGCTGTTATTGATTATAAACTTTCGCAAGCATACAGTATGAGTCCGGCCAAGCCAACTCGCCGTACTTCACTTGCCGCGGCAAAGTTTCGCCTAGGTAAAAAAATTGTTTCTTACCAGGCTTTATTCAACGACTCCTGCACATCTGCACTCCACTACGCTTTACACGATCTTTGCCCCCGCACCTCATCTTGTTGACCAACTAGACTTCTATGTGCTTCGTATTCTCCAAAGCTACCAAAATGTTGTAGCAATTGCATAAATGAACAGTAAAAGCCAAAGGCCTGAGGCTTAGTGGCCTCGGGCCTGAGCTTGTGTGTGGCATGTACACTGCTAGCCCATGTCCCGCCCGCCGAGCGAAGGACAGCCAGCGGCAGTCGGTGCATTATCTCCGCCGCTGATACGACAGCAATCGTCCAAAAACGGCTCGCGGCCCGTCTCCAGGGAGCCGGGGACGCGCACCGACGGCGAGGGGCTATCAGTTGTCCCGTCATGTCCCGGGCGGCTAGCGGAGGCCTACGATGTACAAAAGCCGGTTGGGAAGGGTGGATACGCAGTGGTCTACAAAGGCGTACGCCGGGAGGACGGCCGCGTGGTTGCTGTGAAGAAGGTCGAGGTGCGTTTGCGGCACGCAGCAAGAATGGGCCGTGGTGCGTCGGCTCTCAGCTGCCCTGGACCCCATGGTGTAGCGCCAGGTCGCCCGGCCCCGACGAGGGTAGTGTGGCGGATACTACCATGCCTCAGGCTCATTAACGTGATCATCACTGCGGCGTGCGTGCAGGGAGGGCCGATGCGCTTACCTCTCTCACATATTAGGATGTGGCGGGCTACGTTTTAGGATATGGAAGGCTACGCACTTGCTTCGGGCTGGCAAGGATTTGGTGTATTGTTTGGCCTGATGGCGACATCCCGATGGATCGAGCAAAACCCATGCCCGTCCTCCAAACAATCTGAGGACCTTTGCGTACCTCACAACCCATCCGTGATCCACTTTCCCCATCCTCTGACACCTGGTCCCCTCCACCCACCCACCCATTCATTCCCCGCCGTTCCGGGTCTCCTGTGGTTGCAGGTTTTCGAGATGAGCGCCAAGAAGCGCGAGCGATGTCTGCAGGAGGTAACATTGCTACAGCAGCTAGACCATCCTAACATCATCCAGATGTTGGACGCTTTTATCGATGAGAATATGCTCATCATTGTCTTCGAATGGGCGCCGGCAGGTAGGCTGACGAGCTGGCGCCAGAGAGAAGGAACTTACCCATGCGGACCTGGATTGGGAGCGACTTGGTCTCAATGATCGCTTATGGCCAGCCTGATGGGGGTCGGATCTATTTAAATGGAGCTGCGGGCATTCGGAGGAGGACCGGCCCTTATGGGGACAGGGCATCGGGGTTGGGCTTTCATTCATTTTGCTCTTTGGGTCAGGCAGCCATTGTGCATGATCTGGGAAAGATACACGGGTGCTGAGGTACCGCTGGTGGCCCAACTTCCATGGTTTTGCTGGTGATGCTGTACCAGTCCGGGAGGCGTCCAGCGGTGGATCGGGACATCAGTCTAATTCATTAGTGCAGCCAGCACTCTATCCTACGATAGCTTAACTGCGTGACCCGAGACTAAACGATCTTAGACGGGTAAGCGAGTTACGCCAAGATACGGTGCTCCAGCCTGTTGTCTCCCTCCCCTCTGTTGGCGCCAGGTGATCTGAAGCGTCTTATAAAGAAGACGGCAGAGCAGGGCAAAAAATTGGACGAGCCATCCATCTGGACGCTATTCTATCAGGTAAATGGTGCCCAAGGTCCTCCTCGCATGCAATACTTGGGCGATGACCAGAACTAACAATTGATTATAAACTTGATGAAAGACGCCATTAAACAAACAGCGACTGGCTTGGCCTGACCATCTGACTCCGCCGGATGTGAAGACGTCCGGGTATTCCCCCCGACAGGGGTTCGAAAGGTCTTTAAGTATCCCTACAACCCTCAGGTCGACCTGGAATGCCGCAACGTCGATGCTTTCTCAGTCTTGCGCCCCGTGCGCGTCTACCTCGAATCTCTCCTCCGATCTCTTTTCCTTCTCTGCGGTCGTTCATTCCCGCCACTGTTGAGGTTTTACTGAACCTGAGTTCTGCCACCTACCGGTATCAGGTGACTGATGGGTTGCGTTATATGCACCAACACCGCATCATGCATCGGGACATTAAGCCCGCCAACGTGCTGGTGGGTGCCAACGGAGCGCTTAAGCTGGGAGATTTGGGCCTGGGCAGGCAACTCAGCGAGCAGACCATGGAGGCTTTTTCGAAAGTGAGAACGGGGACCGGGCACGCCTGAGAATAGAGGCTGCGAGTGCAAGAAAAACATGTATCAAATACGAATTGCATAGACGGAGTGGACTATGGAGACACTCGGGACTGTGGCACATGGCTGAGGCTGGAAGTTGCCTCAGAGGCGACGGCCTGCCAACCCGGCCCCCTGTCTTGGGTATATAGGCAAGACGAATACAGATATGGCTTGGCAAACTCTTTACCGTGCAGCAGTGTCATGGTGCATGGAAAACCTGTCGCGTGTGGTTGGTTGCGACGCAGGTTGGCACGCCGTACTACGTCTCCCCTGAGGTGGTGCGCGGCGCGGGCTACGACTGGAAGAGCGACGTGTGGTCCATGGGTTGCCTTCTGTACGAATTAGCGTGTCTGCGGTCGCCGTTTGAGATGGAAGGCGCAAACCTGTACGACGTGTTTCAGAAGATTTCTAAAGGCGACTACACCCCGCTTCCCGCCGACCAATTCTCGGCACCGCTGCGCAGCTTGGTGGGGCGCATGCTGCAAATCGATCCTGCCAAGCGGCCGGAGCTGGAGGAGGTGCGCCGGGATTGGTGTTAATGGGCAAAGCGCGGCAAAAATGTATAGCAGAAGGAAGCCAAGCCACATCTCGTTGCGGGCACCATTACCTAAGTTTAAGATCTGAGAGCGTGTCTTCGTCCCTCACCTTAATTGGGATAAACAGCACCGCCCAAGTCGTGCACATCAATGCGAGTACACGATAGAAGAAAACCATCATCGTGCACCTTCTTGCTCACATAGCTGGGCCTTTGGTGCCATCCCCGCCGGTGATGCTGCAAAAATGGGCCCTTCTTGTAGGTCTGGAACATCACAAGCTCGGCAGTGCAGTCGCAGTCGCGCACTCGATCCGACGTGCACAGCACCGCCGCAGAGTTGTACGAGCAACTTATGCTGTTGTCTTGCGAGGTCGCCGCTAGGCTGCGCGGCAAGGCCCCGCCAAGCACGCCACCCAACGGCAGGCGCGCCTCGTCTTCATCCTCCGCTGCAGCAGCGGCTCCGGCTGCAACCTCCGGCATCATGGTGCCGCCGCCTCTGGACACAATTCGCAGTCTTCATCCTTTGTATTTCGCCGAGCCGCTGGTGCCCCCGTTGCGATCTGACGCTGGCATGTTTCAGAAGCAGCAGCTGGGCACGTTTTTACATGTATTGGCGTGGCTGCTGCGGCTGAATGGCAAGTCCGACGCCGCCACCGGCGTGGAGACTAATCTGGAGTTTATCCCTGCGGCGCGTGCACCCACCGCGGGTCGCGTTGGCGGCGCCGCTGCTGCACCGGCGCCTGGTTCCCATCAGGTCCCATTGTGTACCAACGTGCTTAAAGGGGCGGAGGCGGCAAAGCGCGGCGCGCAAGTAATGGGCCTCAATACGGAGTTTGCTCCCGTCAGCGCCATCGCGCTGGGCCACGGCCGTGCCGTGTGCGGGCTGCTGCAGGATGCGTTGGCGCTAAGTGTGCAGCGGGTACCGCTGGCGGTACGGCCCGTCCAGCGTCCTCCTGTGCCACCAGCAGAAGAAGTACCGGACGAAGCAGACGGGGTTCTCGCAGGGCCAGCGGAATCAGTGCTAACGGCGGGCGCGGCGGGGTCGGGGCCCGGGTACGACACAGATGATGACGAGGAGGCTGAGTATATAGGCGCCCCAGCGATGGCTGACCGAGTGAAGGACTCGTTGGCGCCGGGGGCTGCGAGTAGTAGCCGCAGCCACGGGCCTGAGGGACGCAGAAGCAATCGGAGCAGAGGCCGGGCGGCACCCTTGGTGTCCACTACACAAGTTGATCCAGTGGCGTGGCGGCAGGAGCTAGAGCGATTGGCTCCGCAGCTGGGGCGGATAAAAATATCGGCGGAGGCTGCGGCAGGTGATTGGTCGCAACGGTGGCAGCAGATCAAGGAGTTGCTGGCAGCGCTGGTGGCGGCAGCGCCAGATGCGAATGCATCGCTCGGTCGCCTGCGCGCTGCAGTGTCCAAGGACCTGGAGCGGATCGAGACCACAGAGCGTCGGCTTAATGATAATACGACCAGCTTAATGGGTGAGCGCAGAGTGTGATATCCTGAAAGCCTCCCACATTTTAAACGGGACCAGCGCAGAGGGATGCCGCATGGGCACAGACAATGCTCCCAGTGGCCTCATAAGTATGCGATAGTTGTCGTTATTACCGCTGCGTGCCTTGTGCCGGCACAAGTTTTGAGCACCCTTCTTGGTGAACCAGACTTGATGTATTCGTGTGCACGCCACGTTGCCTCCCCTGGTGCTCTTGCCAGAGCAATATGCCGCCAGCAGGCGCCGCTTGGAGGATATGCAACGCGCCCGCCAGCAGCACGACGAGTTGCTGGAGATAGGGCATTCCGCACTCGCGCAACTCACAGAACGAATAGAGGAGGTGCAGCAGGCCATACAGGTATACTGAGCGACACCTATGCGAGCATACGTTGTCTGTCTGCTATGTGTGCAGCTGTGTATGCTGCTATCTGCCAATGGGGCCGTGGCCCTGTCTTCCGCCGTGCCCAACGAAAGGGGCCTCACCGGCCTTGATGGGTTCCATTCTAGGCTTCTGACTCCTTGTGATTGACAGGGGGAACCGTTGCAGCTTTACTAGCACGATGACTTGGCAGCTTGTACAAATTTGTCGGTCCTGTCGTGCTTGTCTAGCTGAACTGCCAAATGCCAAATCGGACTCTTGCGCAACGTTCACAAAGAAAATTGAGTCGCATTTAATATTTGCGACATTGCAGCCCATGCATTCTCTCTTCTCATTCTCTCATTCCCTACGTCCATCCTGCCGTGGGCAACTTAGACATCCACACATGCTCGCTTGCTTACCTTGTTGGATCTTCAAACACGCAAAACAGGACAAGACGGAGGGGCTCGATGGCTCGCGCCAGGTTAAGCTCATCCACGACGCCATGCGCACCATGCACAAGGAGATGCGCCGTATGGATGTCCGCATTGGCGTTGCGCGGCAGGAGCTTTGGGCCAAGCAAGCGGAACGTGATCTGCGATTGGGGGCAGGCATCTTGGACGATAGCGACGGGGACGACGTGTTCCGATAACTGCCGACGGGATGGCTGACAGCATTGTCTTGCCTTTTGCTAGGTTGCGGACTCTAGGTTACATCAGAATCCCTCTTCTGGTAAATATCTAGTGGTAATCCAGGCCAACGTGGATGGATGAAGGTGCATACACCATAGGTAAACCGCTGCGGCACCGCGCACGGCCTGGGAAGAAGGTACCTCCTGACGTATATGCACCGTGGGTTAACGCGGAGGTTGGCTTGCGGAAGGTGCCGGGGAGGGGCCAGTGCAGGTGATTTACGAATGGGGGCTCTGTTTCGGGTGGTTAACAGAAGTTGCAGGAGTAGGAGTTTCAGCACCAACAGGTTGCGTCGAGAGCCAGAGTACGGACAAATCCGCAATACGACCGGCTCCACAGAGCAGGCAGCAGGGCGGCTACTGCTGGCTGCAGTGGAAAAGGACTTGTTAATGTAGCGGTGCATGTACACGAGTGAGGCGCGTGTCTGAGAGACCGAAACGCCTCGGACAGAATGTACGTGCATGTGGTGCTGCGTCCAGGTAGACCCCTCATGTTTAGGTCGCCAGTTGGATTGGAGCTGCGCACACGTGGGGCAAGATGTAAGGAATAAGGAGGTTTGTTTCTAGCGCTAACAAGGGTGCAACTTAAAACACGTGCACATCGTCCGCGCCGTGCCGACGTGCAGGGAACAACCGACCGGGAGAAGCGCATGAGCAGCCGAACCTGAATCCCTCGGTCCTGGATTAAACCCTACTCTCCTTGTTAACTTAGCAAACGCTTGTCCAGGAGATCTGCGGTGGTTATGGCGCATTGTCGCTCCGTCGGGCCCCCATTAGTCACGTAAAGCCCCTGACGTGAAGGCTGTGGGAACTCAGGGCTGTAATTGACTACCTCGTCATAATTTACTGAGGTTTCTCAAAAAAGATCAATCGGGATCAATTTTGGTTAGCAGTCATCAAGGAATTCATCATACCGGTAACCATCACAGAACAAGCGAATTGCGTGAACAACCTTCCAGGCAACCAAAATCTCTTGCCAAGAACCTGATGGCCAACGAGGATGTTCCAAAAGAGCTTGCAATCAACCACAAATATGATGTATTGGTGGACACGGTGCGAAACATTGGGGGGCCAAGGTCACGTTGGCCTAATTCGCATAATTACGGAACCACATATGAGGTTGTCATCATTCCCTGCAGACGTTGCGGAGAACCGTTTACGGAACGGGCATCGCAGGGCTGCTGTCGCTTTTACTCCTAAGTAAGAAGGCTGAAATTTCCAGCTTGGATGGCTTATGTTGCGTGCTTATCTTGGCTTATTCAATTAACGGATGATGCGGCGTTTTCCAGGAGGGGGCCAGAGTCGCACGGTACTGACCGCGTTCGGCGCGGGAATAGGTGCAGGCTCCGCCTGGCAGAAGTGCTCCGGAGAGGTGAGGCCCTATGCAATGACTGTGTTTAAGTCAATGGCGGAGCTCCTTCTTCCATCACATTGGGGACACGCCTCCCCCGGGGTAACGCTGTGTGTTTCGCCAGGGCAACTGTTGATGACCTTGTGCATTTATGCAGTTCGAGGATTTGATTCCGGAGCTGCTCAAGAAAAAGTAATTCATCATAGATTCCCTTGCGCCAGGTCGCTTAAGATAGCCCTAACAAGGTCCAGATGACCAACAAGGCGGGAGCTATGCTGGAACAGCGTTCACCATTCCTGATCCCTCCGCCTATTGGTAAAACCTACTCCCAGGACACGCCCTCGTATCAGCATAATGTAACCGACTGGCGGCCATAAAATCCCACCTGCACCCTTCTGTCCATCACTACTCGTGGGGCCTACAAAGAGGCCATGCAAATTATCGCACGACTTGCAATCGATTGCTTCACGAGTGGTACATAAATTCTTATTTTGCGGACAAGGTGACCTCGGCCCCAGAGCCCAGGCTGATGAAGTTGATCCAAGGATCTCCACCTGGCGCAGTTGCCACTTCTGCATGCATTTACTGTACCACTTAGAAAGGGCGGAAGACGTGGGGGATGATTGAATCCGTGGTGTCCTTGATCGCGTCCTGTTGCTCCTTTTCGGAGGCGGCCTTGTGCGCGGCGGCCGTGAGGTTCTCCTTAAGGAGCGACGATATTGGAGGGTGGGTGGGTTTGACGTGCGCCGGTGGAAGGTTGAGTGGCGGAATCTTGGAATCCAGTAGATTGGGGCACTGCAACTTGACGACCGATAGGTTGTTGCAACCTGTGATGGTACGAGGCGTTGCCCGGGGTGTTACGATGTGTTACTAAGGAATACCCTAACAGGCATGTTAAGCCGTGTCGTAAAATCCATCATGCCATGTATCGGATGTTATGAAAGGAATATTACGGCATGTAGCAGCAGTACGGCGGTGGGGACATTGCACAACTACTTACTACACATTTCGCGCCCCAGAACGTATCCCTGGAAGACTGCCGACAGGACATACGCACCAGTGAGGTCCAGCTCGGTAAGCTCATCTGTCCACAGCATAATCGTTTCGAGCTGTATGCAATCCGTTATGCTCAGTTTGTTGAGTCGAGGGCAGTGTATGAGCGCCTGCGTGAGAAGGCAGAACCCAGCACCATACCCAGGTTAGCTGCTGTGGGCTAAGAACCAAAGACCATATGGACAGATACTTCATCGACAGCAAGGACAGCTCGATGCTCAACGGGTACCAATCGGCAGTCCAATTTAACACCCTGGAAAAGGGCTGCATCACGGGGTTACAATCGCACCTTGGTAAGGGCACCGCATTTGCGAAGATTAACAGAGCGCAGGGTCTGGCTCTGCAATAGCACGTATTCTAATGAGGAGCACTCTGAAAGGTCCAAGTCCGCCAGCTTGGGGCAGGTTGCCATGGGTGACAGCGTGAAGTTGCGAAGGTTGGACGACCCGTGCAAGTCCACCAAAGTAAGCTCAGGGGGCGATAGCTTCACGATTTCATTGGCGAACGCGTCGCGGAGTGATGCGGTATTGTTTATCTTGATCTGCAAAGTGAGTCACAAAGAATGACATCCAAAAGCAAGCCTGGTGTCAGTGCTAAAATGCAAGGATAATTTGACGCACGCATCTTACCCCGCAGGAACGGGGCTCCTGCTGAGATCCTTTGCAACAGGAAAGCCTTATCGTACGATAGGACTGTAAGTCGACATGCGAGTAATGCCCTTCCCACCCTGGGGTGCAGGAATGGTGTGCAGAGGCTTTGCTGTGGACATGGACGCTCCAAGTCGGAAATTTTGAGGTGACCCCACATGTTCTCTCCAACCCCCTCCTGCATTCCACGCCACATCAGTGCTACCGACGCACTCATTCCCACCTCACGGCAAGCGGTCAGCACACGCTCCCGCAATGCACCCCATGTAGGCCAAGTGTTTGCATCTGGCAGATCCGTTACAGGTTTCTCCCAAACTCCGCTCTCGACCGCCTGCTTGCGCGGGAAAGGTGTCTAGCTTAGCAATGCACGAAATGCAGACATGCAAACTCGTCCACGCACCCGTTCCCAGCAAGCATCATGTGGGGGTTCGGCTCCATCATCCTTCTTCTTTTTCTTGCCTCCAGCCTTCTTCTTGGGCGCCATGCCTTACGCGAAAGAAGGAGCCTAGTGTGCAACCCACCCGCGGCCTTTATCAATCTTTAGCCACACACCTAAAAGTCAAGGACCTTCATATTTGTTTGGCGTTTTACTTGCTGCCTGTTTTACTCGCGTTTGGGAAGTGCTTGACCTTTACATCAGGTTAATTCGAAGCAGGAAGTTAAAAGTATACACAGCACTGAAAGACTCCGTTCTGAATTGTAATACATCTCGCGTTATGCACCCCAACGTGCGAAGTCCACAGCTCGAAGCAGTATGCCGTGCATCATGTCGCCATTCGATGTCGTGAATGGGCAGGTTGAAGGGTTTTCATCCATAACAGGTATCTTACCATCGTATTGCTTCTTTCTTGTGATGTTTATTTCGCCTACACACTTGGCATTTGCTTCCAACCTCGTGAATTTCATCCCTGTCACTTACCTCCTTCCTGCTTGTGATGCTTGGTTAATGAAATATGTAGGCGAACATTGAATTATAATTGTATAACGATTTGGGTGGTGAAGGGCTCGGCAGCTCCCAACTGGGGTGGCGACCACGATGTTTGAAAGCTTTCTAAGAAAAAATTTCTGGCAGTCCCTGTTCACGGGGACTGCGGGTTCTGGCCGAACCAGGTTCACGTTTGAAGAGCTGAGGGCTTTATCTGATGTCCTCAACAAGAATCAGGTGGTGACGGAGGCCAACCGTGCCTTGGTGGTGGAGACGATTCGCTCAATTGCAGAATTTATGATATGGGGCGACCAAAATGAACCTCGCATATTCGATTACTTTCTGGAGAACAACATCATGCACTATCTGCACAGCGTCTTGCAGCAACCGGCGAATCGCTCGGGTGACGTAGCAAAACAGGTCTTGCAAACCTTAAGTATAATCATACAGAACATCCGGAGTGAGACTGGGACCTATTTTCTGTTCAGCAACAACCACATCAACAATATCGTGGAGATCAGGTTCGACTTTGAGGACGAGGAAGTACTGGGTTACTACATATCGTTCCTTAAAACTATCAGCCTTAAGCTCAATGCACGCACGGTGCAATTCTTCTTCGATCGGCGTGAAAGTGATTGCACTTTCCCCCTATATTCGGAGGCGGTCAAGTTTGCGCACCACAAAGAGGGTATGGTTCGGGCTGGAGTCCGAACGCTTACGCTCAACGTTTACTCCGTGCCAGACGAACACATCCAGGACTTTGTGTGTCAGCCCCAAGCAACTGCTTACTTTGCCGAGATGGCAGGGTACATTGCTGACCAAATCAAGGTATGCCCCATGAATACGTTACCGGAAAGTACTGAGAATGGATTTATTGCTGCCCAAACCCTGTGCTCTGACCCTTGGGTCGGCGCTTTACGTCACGCAACCTCCTCTACTGGCCCCTCGCAGATCTTGGACAAACGCATGACAGCCGCTGAGGGATTCAGCACACAGGTGCTCTCCTCTCTTGATTCTCAGCTAGCGGAAGTGGAGGACATGGTGTCTTACGTAGCAGACATTTTGGCCACGGGTACGTTGTGCGCGTCAAAACCAAGTTGTTGTATAAACCCGCTAATGCGAAGAGTCTGGGGAAAACGGAGATGGCAGGTGTGAGTGTAGATGGCCACTTTCACTGGGTTATAGCGATTCGCAAGGCCGGGCAAGCGGTGAATGACAGTGCTTAATTGGCGCTTGACTTTTGCCGCTATAAAATTGTTCTTCTTGCAGCGCATCCGAGGCTAGCACACTTGGTAGCTGAGCAGCTCTGGGTTTCTTTAATCGGGCCATACCTCCTGCGCCCTTTACTGGAGTACGGCAGCAGCAAAGGAACGTCCCGAAGTTACTCAGGTCAGTGCATAACGATTTCCTGGGACCTTTGTATGCCAGCCTTCGATTCATCCACTAGGTGTCTGTCGGGCAACTTTTCTGAGCCGTTGTGAGGCTTGGGTGCATCTGGGTTTCATCAAGGGTAGAGATTACACGCACAATTTCAGGATATTGCCAGCCATGCACCATGCAGCCCGCCTCGTGATGCCACATGCTCGTAGGTCCACGCCGCGTTAGCACTAGTGGCACGGGGCCCTCGTCCCCTAGCGCTGCCGGGTCGCTGCCCGTCGTCCGGGCCGCCTGTAGTCTGTATTGCATGGAGCGGTTGTTCGTGCTGATTGCCTACCCTCCGCTTCTACACAACCTGGCGGTGGCGATGCTGGAACCACGAAAGGGGTATCCGAGCTGCCGATCAGCGTTGGTTTCGGTTTTACGCTCCGATGACCATCGGGCAGTGCCGGCAGCATTACGCTGCCTCATCGCCATAATGCAGAACCGCCACATCGCCCCAGAGGTGCTCGCAGTGCTGGGGATAGTGCCCCGTTCTCGGGTTTCAGACTTACATGAGGCATGCACAGCCGGCGCATGCGCCGCCTGCCAGCTGTATGAAGACCTCCCGCCATTGCCAGAGCATTGCCCAGCGGCTGGGGCGCCTCCAGACCCAGTTGTGGAGGCTGCGCGACCTGTGGCGACAGTAGCGTCCGGGACTGCCGGTGCAAGCCTGATGGTGTTTGGATACCATTTACTGTGGACCCACTTAGAGGAGGCCTCTAAATGGGTGCTCGCACAGCAGGACTACGGCGGTGGGTTGGACCAGAACAATGGGGCCGTCGCAGAGCCGTACAGCGAAACCGCGGCTGGGGACCTGGGATCAGAAGCTGAGGAGATATCTGCGACCAGGGAGGCAGGTCAGGTTTATACACATGATCTTCTTGGAGATCACGTTTATGCGCCTGACCTCGCAGACACGGCAAATTCTCAACTGGGGCCGATGGAGCGAGGCAGCATTTTGATGCAACACGATGTGACGGCGTCGCTGCTTTCAAACGGCGCATTTGAGACCGCTTCCGATGGCGATTTTGGGTACTCCGCGCCAGCCTTGGACGTAGACCTTCTGGGGATTGGCGGCGCGGGATCCTCAGCTATGCAAGTGCAGCCTGCGCCCCAGCAGCCTGGGGCCCTGAAGGCGGACCTCCTACACCTCGACGACATGCGAGCGTCGGCAGCAAAACCAGCGATAGGCCCCTGGTCAAACGATGCAGGCAGGGTCAGGTCGAGTACACTGTCACCCTCCGGCGTAACAAAGGCTGGGATTTCAGAGGCACTTGTCGATTTGTTTGATTTAGATCGCGACGTGGCGATGTCAATGGCCACATCGGACTCGACTGCCTTAATAGCTCCAAATGTCAGGTCCAATGATGCACTGGGTGCCGCATTGGGGCTTGTTAACTCGCCAACCACTGCGTCACAACACTTACTGGACAGCCTTCTGGAGCCGTCGCTTTCGGGAACTCAGCAGGTCGCTCCTCCTGCAGAAATGCCTGTGGCAACTGGGACAGGAAATCAGCTGCTAGATGCCGGGGTACGGGAAGCTTCGAAAGGAGCACCGCCGGCAGCGGCAGAAGCGCCGGCAGCGGCGTCAAGGGGCGTGGTAACGGGGGCCAGGGTGGAGGCGGACGAGCTGGAGGCCGCAGAACAGAACCCGATTCTAGAAACGGATATGCATGTTTTGCGTGCAGGTGCAGGTGCCGGGAATGCAGGTATAATTGACCTGGCTGAGTCCATCGGGACTCTGGATATTGCTCTCGAGCCTGTTGTGCCGCGGCTACAGAGCACCGCGTCCAGCAGCGATCTGGGTTCCGGTTGCATTAACAGCTCTGGCACTGCAACGACACCTGCAGGTGCCCCAGAAGATGCGTCTGCACCTGCTATACCGCCGTCTGTCCTGGACTCGAGCAGTTGCGGTCCTGGACAGCCGGAGACCTCGGAGGTAAACGTAGACGCGGCCCCGACCGGTTTGCACCAAAACGTTACCCGTTCAGGAACAGAGGAAGTCGTCGTTACGCAGCCACCGCCGCCGCCGCCAGCACCGGTACCACCTCCACCAGCACCGGCTCCATTGCTCGCTGGCCCTCCTTGTGCTGCACACGCACGACCTGTGGCAGTTGCGGATAGCACTGATGTGCTCGATGCACTGTTTGCGCTCTTGTCCATGCAGCTTCTGCCCGTAACGGGGCTCTGGCATGTAGGTCACCTGCTGCAGCAGCTATATCCCCATGCTCAAGAACAGCACGATCTGAACAAACAGCAGCAATTGCCTCAGCAGCAATCCCAAGGCACCGAAACAGCCGAACCGTTGGGTCAGGCTCTTTCGGGCTTGCTTGACGACGCCAGCTGTACGGCATGCGAAGCCAATGTTGTTAGCCCCAGTGGGGTGGGGCTGCTGCAGGGGCAGCCCCATTCTCCGCCATGTTCGCTTGATCCCGGCAGCGCCACTGGCTGGGCGTGCGAACTAAATTGCAGTCAACGCGAGGCATTGCGTGTGGCATGCGTTTCAGCGGCAAGTGCGGTGCTAGACGAAGTGGGTGGTATGTGGTGCGACGCACTAGTTGCAATTTTGGTGATGGAATGGCCCACAGCGCACGACGCGGTGATGCGGCCAGTGCTACGGACGGGCGCGGAGCAACTCATGGCAGGGCCACATCTGTACCCGCGCCAGACCACGCGAAGTATGTGCCAGGGGTCATTTTGAATTCTACTTCTCATTTTGTGTATGCTATGAGTTACGGGGCATCGGACCACGATGCATGGCCATTAGTTGAATCGGTCAATTTATACTAGGCACGACTTTCGTCCTAAGGCTTCCGTCCCTATTGCATTATTCCTGTTGCCAGGCCCTTCCGCGGCCAGCCGAAACGACCAGGGCCTGGGCGGTTCCGCTGTAGCTGCTTTGCACAGTTACCACGCAGTGTCACGCCTGGTGGCGCTGCTGCTGGTGCACAACCTGCTGTGCAAAGGGACGACGGAAAGGACGCCGCCAGCCACGGTTCCCCCTCCCGCTGGCACTGACGTGGAAGGGCGTGAATGGGACGTCCTGGAGGGCCAGGAGGTGGAGTTGCAGGTGGGCCACGGCGACGGCGACTGACCGCGATTGATCACTGATTGATGAAAGGCCTGGAATTCGGGATGAATGACCTTTGGGCCCGGTTGTGGGCCATAACGCTTTGGGGTGGAGGTGCCGGTTGGAATGTGTACGCCGTCACATGTGCTGGACTAACACGGTGTGTGAAACGTTTTGCCTTTTGTCGGCACGGACAAAGTCCGAGCCAAGGAACTGCTCCACTGCTTACCATTCCATACCGTTTATATATCCATGTGCAGGCGGACTCTGCGATACCCTGTATTGTATCCTTTTCACCAGGCCAGGAACGGAGGGTCTACTTCGCGGCAGCGGGGCCTGCCCTGCGTCGCGTGGGCGAGTATCTACAGAACCCACAAGTAAGGCGTGACCTGACTTTATAGACATATTGTCACTTGCATTCCCTGTCACCATATCTTTTGCCGACTATGGGCATATGGCCATGGCCATGGCCGCCTGACCATTTTGCGGTCATGATCCCGTCATAAGTCGTGCACTTCTATGACTTGGATCCTCTTCACTCCTGCGTGCATCCCTGTTCCATACTAATCTTAGGCCCCATGACGGCCGCACGCCGGATCCGTGCTCCTTGCAGGTGCTGCTGTCTGATACCGGCTCCCAGTCTGTCGTTCTGTACAGCTCGCCGGCCGTGGTACTCGCTGACCCGGCTCCCACACGCCTGAACGCTGGCATAGTGCTATCCGTATCACCATTAATGGGCTGCGATCCGTCTGTAGACAAGAACGTGCCTAAGTGGCTGCATGTGCACGTCCGGCCTTCCGTGCGGGGACTGCTGCGCCTGCTACGCTCTGCTGCAGGGGGCCGTAAGGGCGGCCTGTTGGGCGCGCTGCGGCACCTGGTTGACGGCCATTGGGTGCTTGCATTCCCGGATGCGGAACGCGCCGGGAACGCACGGCAACTAGTCGAGCAGTCAGCCCACCGGCTGCGGGCGCTGTACTGTGAGCTCCTCAGCCCAGTGCTGAGCACAGTCATGGAGTAGCTGCACCGCCTCCCGTCATCCCATAAATAGGGTGTGTGTGTTTGTGACATGTGAATAGCGGGTAGGTTGGAGAGGAACATCGGGCTTGGCACGTTTAATTGCCATGGGACTATGGATTTGGATAAAATGAAAAGCAGGGTTAGTAACCTATGTGGTTCTGAGAGCAGCTGGAGCTTGGGGGCGCATACGCAGCTTCTGCGTAGAAGGGTATGTGTTTACATGACCGCGAGACTTCAACAGCCGGTCACTAGCAATGGTTGACTATGTTGGAAGGTGGTGCTAGTACATTACACGGTAACATTACACGGTAGATATGTGTCTTTCCTGAAAGTTATTGCCCATCGCTTTACTTAAGGAAATGCTCATGGAAACGCCAAGTGTTGTATGCGTGTACTGCAAGGATGAGGGCATTTGATGGGACGTTGTAATGTGTACGAGAAATAAATGTGGATGTCATTTCTGCTGCTGCCCCTAGTAGGAGCCCAGACCCGAGGATTGAGAGGGTGCGGAGCAACCTTGCATTCCAGTTTTGGTACAATCTGTCATGGGAAAGAGCGGGGCTTGCACTCGCACCAGTGCGGCCAAGTTGAGAAATATTGTTCGGCAGCAACCCGAGAGCGAAACCCACAACAAGTAATGCCACTGTAATCCCGTTGTGTCGAGGAGCCATCCCATTACGGCGTTTGTGTTCACGGGATAAATGCATGAGAACAATTTCCCTATGTCTCGTCGGAAGGCCAATGATTTGAAGAAGTCATCGCCCTGGGTTACGGTTACGCTAAATCACCAGCTGACCTAAGCTTTCCTCACCCTTAAGAAATGTTCATCTACGTACTTGAGAGCAAGATCTGCTTGAGCGGCTGGATGCCATCATGAGCAGTGTCGCTTGAATCTATAGGTGACACGATGTTAGGGACATCATGTGCAGATCTTGCTGTACTAATTCCCTGGTCATGTGTCTGAAGATACTGAACCGCCTGTTCCTCCTACGAGCCAATGTGACTCGCAACTTTCACAACCCGGCGGGGTCTACACGTCGCCTGCAGTGTTCTTCACTGAAAACATACTCAACACCGCCAAGCATTAGACACGAATCCCTAAACACCGCACGCTTCCGTGCAAGTGAGACGGAGCGCCAAGTTCTGCAGTAGCACTTGGGTGGTCGCAGGCAGGTCCCACGGCAAGAACAGTAATCCGCATCCCGTACCTGGCTGCCGACCAGCTCACCCGCCCATACTTCACCTAAAACTGCATGTCCATGGGTGCCGGACCCACTCAGCGATTATGATGTGGATTCTGTACTAAAACACACACAAAATTTCGCGCAATGGCCATCCTTAAGACAGAGACACGGGTTCTTCAACCTCACGGTCGGACCGTCATCCCCAATATCGGACGTAGGTAAAACTGCAAGTCCACACCCTGAGCTTCAATGCTAAACCCCGGCGTGGCGTAACCGACCTGCGAGTCCACCAGGGCGCACAGGAACATTTCATCGCAGGCATGAGGTATCCCTCACTGCCGCACCCCCGCCCGGCTCCATCCTGGTCGTCTGCGACCGGACGGACTGCCAGTTGAGCGTCAGAGCGTGTGCCAAGGTGGCATTAGGCGCAATCATGTTATGCACCGCCTCCAGTGTTGTGTCTAACAAACTGCCGCCTCCGGAAGCGGTCCCCGCACATAGCTGCATTCCTGTGCCCATGCCAGCAGCGGCGCTGGTGCCGAGGGATATCGACTGCCGCAGCTGTTCTGGCGTAACCCTGCGCACAATCCTGTCTGTTCCGTCACTCCCTTGGCGACGGTGTTTTCCGTCCTCCATACGATACCTTGACCGCCGTTCCCATGGGCTGAAGCTAGCGCCGCCTGAGCTGCCTGTGCTGCTTCCGCGCTGGCGGTGCTCCCACACGGTGGCGTAGCCGCGTAGCGGCGAATTTGACCTGCTGTAAATGCCTCCACCGCCGGCGGCGCCGTTAAACGGAAATCTTTGCCCGATGCCGGAGCTTAAGGACCGCTGATTGTAACCCCGCGTACCACCACGCGGGCTTCGTGCGAGCTTGTGCGCGAGAAACTGCTCTAGACGCTCCCACAACTGCATCCGCTCTAATGCATCCAAATGCGGCAGCGACTTTGCAAGGGAACAGAGAGCATGCAGCTCCTCCGCCTCCTCACTATTGCCTGGCATGAGTACGCTGGCACCAGGTGCCGCGACGGCCGACGGCCATCTCCCAGTTGGCGTCAGGGCGCACGTTGGCGTTACGATAGGAGAGGCTGTGGGGAGGTGTGCCTCTGGGGTTAGGAGCGCGGGCGTATCTGCGCGTGCGCATTTGGTGGTCACGCCGCCAGTTCGCTCGTAAACGTCATAGGCATGCGGTGCCGATGGTGATAGCAGCCGTGCCGGCCGCGGTGATAGCACCACAGAAGGGTGCGGCCCGTGTGCATCCGGCGCGGAGCTGCTCAGCTGCAAGGGTGCAACTACACCTGCGCTCAAAGCCGCAGTGCCGCATCTGGCGCTTGCTGGTGCGCTTAAAGGCTCCCCCAGCGGACCCCCTCGCCAGTCCCGCAGCCCTGGTCGGCTACCCGGTCCAGGCCGTCGCGGCTGGAACTCCCTGGCGGCCGCCAACGACTGGTCCCAGGGCGGCCTAATGTTGTTGGCATGCATACGCTGCTGCCAAGGCCCCAGGCGCTCGAGCATGCTCCTATGGAGCCGCACCTGCGGCCCGACAGCTGCCGTTGCTGCCGGCTCTGATGTTGCGGGCATGGTTGCTAATGGAGCCACTGCTGCGGTGGCAGATTGTAGCAGGCCCATTGGAGCTGGATTAAAATTTTGTCCGCGTGGCTCAGGACAGCTGTCGTGGCCGCTGTAACTGCCGCCTCCTATGACTGTAGCGACTGTTGGACCGACAAAGCTAAGCACGTTCGAGTTGCAACCGGTGGTGGTCGCACCAATGGCCCCAAACATACCGGAGGCTAGTAGTTTACTAGCGGAGAAGCTGGGCTCAGGACGCCGAGAGTTTGCAAGCCCTGGCTGCGGTAGGATGGCAGATGAGCTCTGCAGAACTGATGCGGCATCACGCGGCACCAATGGTTTCAGGCTGTTCAGACAGCTTAAGGATTGAATGCAATCACCGCAGTTCTCCCACTGCCGTTCTACAGGCGCGGCGGCAGTGACGACGTCAGTAGCGATGCTGGCTGCGGTGGGCCCCAGGATCCCAGTCGCGACTGGGTGTGCCAGTGAGGCCAACTGCGCTAGGATGTTCCTCAAAGAGCTGCTGGGTTGGCCGTCCCTCGTGGCATCATTTAATTCTTGGTTGAGAAGGTGGGGTGACTGGAGCTGCTGCGATGGGCACTTGTGTGAGTGGTGTTGCTCCTGAAACGGGACCCGGTCAGGCGAAGTCTTGTCCCGTACCCGAGGGTATGTGAGGCTAGCGCATGACATTCCGCCGCAACGGCCTGCATGTCGCCGCTGTCGTCTGGCATTGTATCGTGCCTGAAAGTGGGGAGTGGGACGTGGGGAATGTGATGTTAGACTCCCGGGCAGGTTGAGCCCTCTGTACAGGTGCACGGCGCATGACGAGAATGCGTCCTAGGTTAACCCTAACAACAGCCCCAGATTACAATAGTTATAATGCCTCTACCGTGTTTAAGCCTAAACGCGCTGCATATTTGTGCTTAGGTGTTGATCCAGCATGCGCCATTGGAATACTCATTCCAGGATCAGCTACTCAGCATAAAGCTTTAAATGGAACCCCAACAAGAATTAAGCCGTTGACCATGTCTATGTCCCGGACGCTCCATGCACCCACCGTTACTTCCACAAGACGGTCCTGCAGGGCCTGTAATGCGACCTGACGGGCCTCACGAAGGGGCTGCCATGGCGATAGCTGCGCCTCTGCTAACACAAGTGCTTTGCTTGTCGCCATCGTGTCCATAAACTGGGTTACATGATCAAGGCAGCGGTGCAATTGCTGGAGGAGCCAATCGTCCCCGAAGCTGGGCGGCGGGCCAATGAGCTCATCACCCTGCAGCATTTGCTCCACTTTCCCACTTTCCCTGCACCGCTCCATTTCCTTCTTATCCTCCTTTGCCTTGCCTTCCTTCTCCGCCTTGTCTTCGTCTCCTGGCTTCTCCTTTTCCTCCGCTGCAAGTCGTTGTTCAATCTCCTCTATCAGCGCCAGCGCAGTCGCTTCCACTCCGCCGGCCCTATCTTCCAGCTCTACCACTGGTCCAGGACCGGTATGGGTAAGGCCGAGGCGAGATGGTGATGCTGCGGGCTGGCTGGTACGGGTCAAAGTGCTATGGACAGTAAGGGACCGATGGTCACCCCGCTCTAACCATCGCCGTGCAGCCTCATTGGTGTTACCGAAGCCATGCCATCTTTCACCCACCCCGCCTCGTTGCACCAGCGCTTGATCGCTGTTATGGTCAATGCGCGCTGGTCCGGCCAGGATCGGGTGATGTAGCCATAAAGCTTTACCCGCGGACATCCCAAGCCGATTCTGCTGTGTCGTCTGCGGCTGCCAATATCGCGAAAGCAGCGGCGGCTGCCGCCCTTGCTGCCAGTCTCCAGCCTGCGGGCGCTGTGGCACCAGCAGACGTGCCTCTTGGGCCCGTTGCTCCTGCTGCAGCTGCGGGGTGTTTTGACGTTGTTCCGGTAGATGATCCGCACCTTGCTGATGCTGCTGTTCAGCTAAAATTTGTGGCTGCAGAAGGTGCTGCTCCTGCATCAAGCTTTTCCTACGGTCCTCTCCCACGACCGCGCAGCTGGAAGGATATTGGTCTTCAAGCCTATCCTCGCAATGTTGATCCCTGTATGGATATTCTTGCACAATCTCCCGTTTTTGGGCAAGGCTTTTTAGCTGCTGGCTCTGCAACGGAAGATCTGGCTGGCATGGCAGGGGATCCATAAGGGACGGCAGCGGTGGCTGTGGTTCCTGTGGCTGCTGCGGCGCTGGTAGAAGATGCACTGGTGGAGGCTGTTGCTGCAGTTGCGATGTTGGCAGCTGCGGTAGTGGGTGGAGCGGACCTTGTTGCTGCGTAGCTTGTAGCAGCACCCCCTGCTGCTGAGATGATGTACGAAACGTATGGGGTCCTTCTTGTCGTTGTTGTTGTTGTTGCAGATGCGGCAATTCAGACGTTAATGGCAGCGGCTGTGATGTCAGCTGAAGATCAGGCAAGGGTTGCAGCTGCTGCCGTGGGGCGCCGTTCTGTTCCACTGCCAGGCCCGCAACGTCCAATTGCCTATGTGTGAAGCTCCCACTGGCAGCCGCTCCCAGGTCTGCAATTATACCTTCCACATCTGCAAGCAGCCCTTCTATAGAACGCCGCACATCGGGTTGAAGCCCAGACGCAACTACCGTCTCGGCCGGAGGCAAGGGCTCGCAAAGGGTTGCTCCTGCGCTGCAGCTCCCACCGTCCTGAACTTTGGGGCTCTCGGCAGCGCACATTTGGACAATATCATCATGGCAGCCAAGGCAGCCCGTGTCCAAGGACCCGACAGCTGCGTTATTCTTGTAGTTTGCAGCAACGTGACGTCTGTCCGCATCTAGTTCGGCCCTCAACTGTTGAAGAAGAGAAGCAGCACGCGCACCCATAATGCCTCTGGCACCGATCGCAGCAGCGAAGCTGTCGCTTGCACATTCCTGGACCGAATCTAGATCCGCGTGTCCTGCGCCAAGGCTAGCTGCATTTGCGACAATAAGGCGCTGACCTTGTCCGCAGTCGTCCACATTTTCAGATCTGGCCGTCGCAAGTTCGCCTCCAGGAACCGGACGAGGTTGCTGTAATAGCTCATGGTGCTTCAGTTGCCGCTGGGGATGAGGCTCCGGCAACTGCTGTGGCGACATCATTGACAAGGCTTCACCGACGATAACATCTGATGCAAGCTGCGACAGGGACCCCGCCTCACCTATGCCTGGGATAAGGCCCGTGGAAACCTGTTGTGATTTGACGACCCTGAGGGCTCCGATATTCAGGTCTAGCTCCTGGGCTAGGATGTGTCCCTGCAGCCCGCACTGAGAGCTTTTGGCTCGGTCCTTGCCTCCGCTGCGTGCGTTCGACTCAAAGAGCGCTGCCAGGGACCTTGCAGCGCCGACATGCTGAGCCGCGGGTGCAGGCACTACTGTCGCCGCTTTTGGAGTGGCGAAAGGGAGCACCGCAGCGGCTCCTGCTTGAGCTGGTCCAGCGTGAGGACGAGCTAAAGCCGCAGCCTCGGCACTCACACGGTCTGGAGCTGCAAGTGGACAGCTAGCTGCAGCCACAGCAGACGTTCTGACTTCCGGGCGGGCCCCAGGAACGGCACGACTACTAGCTGCCTCCTCCCCGACCATCATTTCCAGTGTCGAAAGAAAAGAGCCTCCAGTGGAGCCGGCGCCAGAGAGCTGCACCCTCGTGGCTCCGGCGTCCTCCCACCGGTCCTCTGATAGGACCGTGTTGGACCGCCAGCGGTCCAAATTGGTGGAGGTCCACCCCGTGAGCTGCAAGGATTCAGCTGCGGATAGTTTCTCGCCTGCAGACGACCCAGCAGACGCCCATTTTAGCTCCGTGCAATCAACCGCTGCGGCAATACCTGCCGTCCTGTCCGGTGTCCTGTCCGGTCTGTCATCTACGTCTCTCCTATCGATTCCCGACATCGTAGCTGCTTCCACCGATGCTTCCACTGCTGCCGTTGCCCCCGGACGCACCGTTGCCATTTGTACTGTCAAAGCCAGGTTGCTAAAGACGTCTACATTGGGAGCCGTCGGCTGGGTCGGGGGTGCTATGAAGCCGGAAGCCACGCCCAGACACCCAGTCGGAGTTGATGGTGCTTGTGGAACAGCACTGCCAAGTGACCGAGCAAAGCTAGCGACCGACCACTGCACCTGATTCGTCCGCCCGCCTAAAGAGACTGCTGCTCCGCGTAGGGCTGTGCCGGCCAAAAAAGGAAATGGCGCTGCAGATGCGCCGCATTCTGCCGTGCTGCCGCCCGTTGCTGGTCCCTCCGACAGCCGGTGCATAGGGGAATCGATAGCCATCGGCGAGCTTGCGGGCTGGTCTTGCCCATTTGATGTGCCACCGGCCAATAGATATTGATCGAATGCAGTTATTGGCTGGGCCGAAGACGCGGGTATCACCCGGGAGTTCAACGCAGGGGCCCATGGCTTAGGGTTTGGTGTGGGTAAAGATGCCAGAGGCACTGGCTTAGAAGATACGTCAGAAGCTCCGCCGCTGCTGCCGCTCGCAACGGACGACGGACCGGAATTTAGTGGGCTACCGCGCCGTGGCGTCGGGGCGTTAGGGACCGAATCTGCGGTCGGCCCAGGGACGATGTACCTGTGGGTCAGCATGGTTCGCCGAGAGCATGAGCGGCGCATGTACGGATCAGTACAGAAGCTTAGGCTGCTGGGGAAATGAAACGTAGGCGTCTTCGTTACAGAAGAAACGATTGCATACACACGCTGCTCTCTTGACACTGCAAACCCCGTAAGCGTCCTTGTGGGTCTGCCTGTTTGGCAGGTTATAGGAGCTTAAAAGACCCCGGCATGGCTTTATCAATATACTTTCCTGGCGAGTCACTTAGGCATGAGGCTCGTGGTAATTCAAGGCGGTCCCGATTCTACGCCACCGCGTCAGCGTAGCTGGAGCGCCCATACCTGAGCTCAATTTCCGCCAGCTCTGCCTCGAGGGCAGCGACGAGATCTCCCGTTGTGGCAGCTTGCGAAGCCGAGGGAGTTGTACGGGTCACTTCGTTAGTACTTACTTTGACAGTTGGAATACTGGGAGGGCCCCCGGGCCAACGCCACTCGCCAGGTAAACTTGAACATGTGACTGGTTGTTGAATCGTGGCCGCTTGTACCGTATGTTGGATCGATTCAGATCGCTTGAATGGCAATGGATAAGCAAAAGTATCAGTCGGGAGGAAAGAGCTGTCGGATGCGATTCCTGTTTCGGGTCGTTGACACCGGTCGACACTTGGGTCTTGTGGCGCTATAAAAACGCGCGAATGATAAACTGCTCGACTTTCAGTCTCGGGTGATGGCTGGGAGCGGGGCGAGGTTGACCATTGCCTGTTCCGTGGGTCACCGTTGAACAAGTAACTATCTGTAGATGAATCAGCCAATAGTTCTGAAACATCCATTCCCTAGCTAATGTTGAGAGGAAACGGTGGAACTGGGTCCGTTCCAAGCGCAAAACGTCAGCTCGCTGTTTTCACAGATCGTGCAGTACGCATTGCATATCATTGCTTGTCCCAGCTTCAGCTGAAACACGTGTTGGAGCTGAACAGGTGATATAAATGTTGAACACCTAACGATAAAAATTCCCAGAGTTGTGACCAAGACCCGAATGCATTACGCATGGTAATGATCATGCGGTTCTAAGCTGCATATCAACGGATAAACCATGGTCGAATGAAGCCACCGCTTCTCGCGAGGCAACAGCAGCGTTCTTGGTTGTACGACATAGAAATTTGGGAGTGACAGCCAGGTAGTTTGCAAAAGCTAAGCTAGACCTCACCGCCTCTTACATGGCTCACGATCATGAGTTATTTACATGGGAAAGGCATAGTGTTTGGAAACACAGCTCCCCATAACATTCAGGACTTGACGGAGGCAGCTTCGGCCCTTGGAGCGACGGTCTACAGTGCGCTTGAAGCCTCAAATGCATCGTACTTGATAGCTAACAGCGTATTGCGGCTGTTCGATGGAACCGATCCATACCTCGTGAGAGCCCTGAGTAGTGTTAGTCCCACCGCATCAACGAGAGCCTAATGCAGAGCTGCCCTACAATGCAGACTTCCTTGAAATCCAACCCCAATTTGACCGTCGTATCCACGGAATGGCTTTCAGCTTGCCAGGCCGAGCAGCGCCAGGTCGGTACAGCACAGGGTATCAACCCCTCTCCGCCGGCAGAAAGTGCATGTCGTTTGCAGGCTCCGCAACCCAATAATTTGCAGCCAATCAGGCAATAAGAATTCAACAAGGGCTATCGCGTTGTATCGGCCATGTCCCACGGTGCAGGTACCTACCAGCCCTTACCTTTTGGGACCCTTTAGCGGCATCAAGGCTAGCATAACCAACTTTGGCGCGAAGGAGCGCGACGTAGTGGTGAACCAACTAAAGCAGGGAAGCGCCAACTACTCGCCGGAGCTGTTTCGCCACACCACACACCTCGTGGGCAACCGGCCTGGTGGAAATAAATACACGTGAGGTTCATGTCTCTGCCCGTGCCGTAATAAGTATACCCCATTGTAAACTCCTTGGATTTTTATGCATCTCCCTACAGGCACGCTCGGGAGTGGGGCCTGTTCATCGTGCACCACGACTGGGTGATAGACTGCCTTAGAGTGTGGCGCCGTCTGGACGAACGCCGTTACAGCCTGGAAACATATATTCCAAAGGAGACGAGCATTGCTGCTCAGGCCGCGACCGGAGACTACCAGCGGCAGCCAAGCAGGTATATCCGCGCCCGATTTTGTATTTGGTAGTTGGGATCAGGATTGTTCAAGGAAAAAGTGTTTTATTAGGAGGCTCTGCCTGTCCCCCATGGCCGACAGTCACGAGCCCTTTATATTTACCTGCTGTCTAACATCCATATCTACACGGGTTTCACGCTAGGGAAGAAAGCTGCACTGGTGCTCGTGTGTTGCAGGACTGTCTCATCTGCTCGCGGTGGCGTGTCGTGTCAATCGGGAGATGGCGCAGGAGCGCAGGGCGCGTCAATCCCTGTCAGGCAGGCCACCGCAAGCATACTGGGGTATGTTCCTATGGTCTCAATGCTCTTGACCATATGACATACTGGGAACGGTCTGCTTATGGCCAAACTATCCATGCTATCCAAACTATCCATTATCCCACCGTTCAACGGGGGTCACTAGGGCTTACGGTATACACTTTCGCGTTTAATGACAGCAGATTATAATTTTGTCCGGTAGTTTACTCATTACCTTAATTAATGACCCGATGATGACGCTTTCAAAATCCTTTCAACGGCCTATTCCCTTCGAACACCTCACTTCGAACGCAAGGCTGCATGCCAAGCTTTTCACGTTACCTTCCGTCCCGATCCTAAGATTGCTTAAGCGTATCCTCACCGTTCGGAGTCCGATCCTCTGTCGAATCCAACAGGGTTGTTGCACCAGGCCCGACGGACTCGGTAACTGGAGGACCCTTGAGGAACACCGGTGCAGTTGTTGCCGTGCTACGATCCACCAATGGGCTTGCACCAACAGGCACCGACGGCGCTGGAAGCGCGGATGAAGCAAAAGATACCACGTATACGTCGTCCTTAGCGCAGCCGGTTGACCAGTACTACCGTATCCCTGCCGTGCCCCCAGACGACTGTTACTTTCTCCATTGGGTCCGTCTCTGGGTGGTCGGTTGCACCAGCTCAGAGCAATCGCACGTTTTGGCGGCTGTACGCGAGAGCGGTGCCACGCGAGAGCCTGCACTGCATGCTGGCGTGACCCATATCGTATTCGGCTCGGTCCTCAGCACTGCTGACCTAGCTGAGGTGCGCCAGCACCTGTCGGAGCACCGTGAGCAGGTAAAACTCGCCCGCCTAAGGTGGCTGTACGAGTGTGTTGAGCGCCGATCATATATGGAGCCCGATGGCCCATATGCAATGACAGTGGCGCAGCTTCTGCTGGCGCAAGGCGGCACAGGGATGGGCCAGCTGGTGCCCGCGCAGGTAGGGAAATGGAAGCTATCACGACACGTGGCAGCTTTAGGAATGGAATAAATATTTTTAGGTTGCACTTTTATCCAGGCTGGATGTCAGAATCCTACTGGTCTACCGATTTTTCTGTTAAGTCCTTGAAGCATAGTCCTCTTAAGCAATTCAGCAATTCCTCGTACCGATTTGACCTTCTGACAGAAGTACGGCGGTTAGGTCTATCCTGTGCCTACGCAACACCAGGTCCTTGTCCAACCATGGGGCCAGGTTCGTAGCTTCCGTGTTTCCTTTCGCCGCTGCCCAATTATGTGCACATTTCCTCGCACCACATACCTTCAGTCCGGCCGCGTGGGGCATCGCAGCCGGGAAAGCTCTCCGCCGGGCACGGGCCAGGCTACCGTGACTGTTGCTGCCAGTGCAGCGAACACCGTCGGTGCTGGCCGTCTTGTAGCGCCACTGGATGATTACGTGCCGCTGGATCCGGAGGCCCTCAACAGGACTATGGATAGCATTTCAGTGAGAAGTGCCTCAACGGGCGTGTTCGCTGGCTTATGGTTCACGCTGGTAGCAGTGGCAGGCACTGAAGAGGAACCGACAGCCACCAAGCTGGTCAGGTACGGGGAATATTGCAGTCCTTCGCGTTCTCAGATCACCAGGATGCCGAATTCGATCTGCTGAAAAGCCAGGTGATAGATAGCTGCTGTTCGGGATTTGAGGGGATGAAGTGGCCGAACGCTATGTCTTTGAAATTTGCCCCCGTTGGTTGGGGCCCGGCAGCTTAGTGATGTCGCTCGGTGATGTGGCGAATGGCGCGAGATAAATGGAGTGAAGGGGACTCGAAGGACACATTTCTAGCCCTAACCTGTGGGTTCAGCTGATGTGAGTTTGGAGAGCCCTTTGGCTTATTGGCTTGCAGGCAGGGCGGCGGCATGATCATGTCCGCTTCCACCGAGAAGACCGTGCGTGAACCACAGCGGCGCTACGCAGTTTGCCCATTCAGCCTTCCACAAATGGCTGTAGACCGTATTTGCAGCAACCGCGGCCGGGAGCGAGGCCCCAGCGAGTTCGAGTGAGCTGGGTGTAGAAGGGTTACGGTGAACATATATAATAGCTTATTGCTGGATGGCATACATAAGGAGGCATTGGGACTTTAGGTTTGCGCTGTGTATCAGACCTCAAATCTGTGCGTTATATTTTTTTACAAATTTATACGCCGCCTGCCAATGGTGCCCGATACCGCTTCATGAGTGGATTTCGTCGGAACCCTTGTGTCGGCAGGAAGGTACCAGTCGAGCAGCGGGTCACAGTCGCTTGGCTGCGCGCCTGTGTGAGCCGGGGCGAGCTACTGCAGGTGAAACGCGAGACGCCGCTGTTCCGGCCCCTGCCGCACGCCTTGCCTTTACAGCGCTTCCAGGGTGTCATCGTAGCCGTCAGCCAATACCACGTGGAACAGCGGGAAGTGCTGGAGCAGCTAATAAGTCGTTTGGGTAAGTGGGACTGGACCGTTTACTCCGCTACCATGGGTTTGCCGCGGGCTGTGCTCAGGCCTAGATGATGCGCTTCACCGACCAATGCTCCTGATGTGTGTCTGAGCACAGAAAGGATATAGCGTCTGCTGCAGTGTAGGCGAAGACGTGAAAGTAGCCCGTCTTCTATACGCCCATTTGCCGTTGACTGCGGTCCGCCCCTTACCCCAGGTGGCACCTACACGGAGAAACTCAACAAGCGCTGCCACTACCTCGTTATCCAGGATGCGCATGGGGAAAAATTCACCCACGCAATTAAGTGGGGCATCCCTTGCGTGCGCGCTGATTGGGTACTTGAGAGCGCGTACGCAGGTCGGCCGCTGGATGATCAGCTGATCGCTTTCCTGCCCGCTGGCATCACTCCAGCTGAAATGGAAGAGCGACGTGCAGCCGCAAGCCGCGCGCGGAGTTGTGGTGGCGGTCCAAGCCAGTTGGGGCCGACGCAGAGGCCACTGCAGCTGGAAATTTCGCAGGTGGAGAGTCCTGACGGAAATATGTTACCCTGCATTTCCATAAGTTAGGTGCATATGAGCTGAGCTATGGTCCATGATATTCTGTATCGTTAAGTGTCGCTGTTTATGTCTAGCCATGTGGGCCCTGGCACGTTCCTTCGGGCACCATTCCTTGGTTATAGGAAATTCGTCTCCTAATGCTACCGTTTTTCTATGCTTCCATTCTGCAGCTGCCAGTGACCGTGCCAGTCGAACGCCAGCAAGATGGCAGCCAGTGTCACGTGGACGGTCGTTTGGTTGCCCCTCTGGCCGGCCTACCACCGCGACCTAACCAGGCACCCGATAGACATGGAGCGTCGACACAGATGCCACAGGGACCGCAGACATCAGGTCAGCTGCCGTCCTTACCAAACCCAGTGCGGCCGCCCTTATCCATGGCGCCACCGCCAACCAGTACTAACTTGGGAGTTGGGCCCGAAGCCCCTCTAGCTGCAGCAAGGACGGCAGCCACAGGGGCGATCGCGAAGCCGCCGTCCATCTTGCAGCCCGTCATAAAGGCAATCCTCGAAGATGAATCCGGAAAATCACAGGAGGGCGGTTCTAGTGCGAACGGCCCGCTGCAAGCATCGGACCCAGGACGAGCCTCTGCCATCAGAGGGACCGGTGCCACGGAGGCTGCCGAACCTTCGGTTTGTAAAAGCTTGGGGGTTACAGGTCGTCCGGGGTTGTCCAACACAACATTAGCTGCCGGTGCCACGGATGGCTCCACTACGGACCCGCACAAGCCGCCACCACAACTTGACCCATCACCCGAGCTGTGCGAACGGCAAGCAGAAGGGGGAACACAGGAGCTGGATGGCGTTGCGGCCATGCTGATGCAGTTCCTTGATAAAAATAAGTTTGTACCGGAAGTGGCGTTTTCACAGCTGGACCTGCCGATGCAGCTGCCAATCCCCGCGGCACCACCAGGTGCCGGCGAGGGCTCGACGATCGCTGCGGGCGCATCATCCATGCCATCCCGAGAGCCAGGCAGTTCGGTGCTGTCACTGAAAACGGCGGTAAGTTAATTCACGGGCGTTACACTTGAAATTTTGAGGTATCGCACGACTGCACCCATGTGTGCATGTATCTTAGGTTCATGCATATACACGCGCAACCCACGCAGGACGGCGATAGTGTCGGTGGAAGGGTTGGAGGGCGGCGTTCCCGGAAGCGCGCCGCGGCTGCCGCTGTTGGTGAGCCACAAGATGTGCCTGAGAAGGTGGGTGGCTTGCCGGGGCGGCGAAGCCGCAACGATGAAGAAGAGGAAGGCTTCGGCGTCGTTATGTCACAACAGGTAAGATGGCCTGTGTTGTTCCGGTGATCCGTCGCGATGTCTTACATCAGATTGACTGTTTCTTCTGCACGTGGACCGTGCTATGTGGTGTCCCCCAACAGCTGCTACAAAGCATTGCATGAACTCTGGCACACATAATCGTGCATTCAGCTTTGGGTTGACCGCAGATGACCGCAACGGAAAACAAAGCGAAAAACACTAAACACTTTCTCTTTGATTCCCCGCATTCACTAACGTTTTGCAGGTGAGCTACGAGGCTGCGGCGGCTGCCCCACCACCGCGCGTGACACGTAGCACCATGCGCGGCCGGGGCGGTGGGGGGACTGAAGCCAAAGAGAATCTCATCAAGGCTGTGCAGGGCAACATGCGGTGAACGAAGATGCTTTCTGCGAGTGCGTGGTCTCGCGAGTGCGTATCCAGGCAGCATCCCTGCCAAGACGTGAATCCTAAATCCTAAAGGAGCCTGGCATAGGAGAACTTTCAACAAATGAACCCGTTCATGTTGGCGGCCTCGTGAAGCTACTAGCGTTTCTGGGCCGGGTAATGAAACCAAAGAGGCTTGCTAAATCGCATTAATACCCATGAAAGTGGATTGAAACTGTGCTTTGGAAGAGAGGAGGGAATGGGGCATTAGTATGTTATTTTCCACGGTTACCTGGTGCTCAGGTTATGGGCGCTGGAAAACGGCTTTGCGCGTCTCAGTACGTCTCATCCGGGCTTTGCTAGGAAGTGGTGTTCCGGAAAGGCGATATCAACTGTGCAGGATGATATATTACAGAATACCGAAACAGATGGTGTGGTAGTACGTGTTACAGTGGGCTCGAAATCAGTCACCTGGCACGATGCATGTCCTGTACCAACAACACTACTAAAGATTGAGGTATTGCAACTAAAAATCCAGGCGTGCAAATCTCACCAGCGGCGGTGGGGACCCCATGCACTGATGTCAGGAGTGGTACATAGTTCGAGGTTCCGCAACCCTCAGCAATATGAGGATAACATCATGGCTTAAGAGGGAACAAGTGGCATGCAGGATTAGGGTTATACTGTATGTGGTTATACGGTTGCCATTGAAATAGCGATACATACTCTCCCGTGCCTCGTCTAGTCCCGTTCGTGCAACGGGGCCAAAGGACTCCGTGAAACACCCACGCCCACCGTGTAATCTTTGCTCTGATGGTTATGGCGACTGCCACCCTATAAATAGAGTCTCCTTTCGGCCTCCCCGTCGCATCTACAACTGTCTGAGATTGCAGCCCCTTCCTATGGCCAAGATAGTCAACCGAGTTGACCCTCCACAATCAGTTGGCCTCAGCAGTGCTTAGACAGGTGCAGAATAAAGAATATACAGGATAAAGAAATCCGGGATATTCGTATGACAGGATTTCGTCCTGTTTTGATGATGTTACAAACTCAGAAAGAGCTCGTAAGGCCCGTACGAGCCAGGAAGCTCAAAGGACCGCAAGAACGAGCAGTAAATAGGAAAAGCGATAGTAGAAAAGGTTGCGAAACGGAAAACTGGCGAAAGAAAACGTACTGCAGGACAAGGTTAAGTCCTGCCACCTTGCTATACGCATCTTTGGCGGACGCTATTTTCGTTCCGTTTGATCGGCAGCCAATCACGGCAGCCCAACGCGCAACCGTTCGTCCATACCAGGTGCAGCTAAATCCGTGGCCAGCTGAAAATTTGTCCATGGCTAATCCAACCTAGTAATCCAGTCACAAATAATGGAATATTGGAGCCTGGCTATATTTGCAAAGGTCAGCTTGGCAAGGAATTTTGAGTTAATTGCGTAGCCCAGAAGTCCAAAGTCTGAATCATACCAACCCAGGTATATTGAAGTGCTCTGTCCATAACCAGCAATTCAAACGGTTCAGCCGTATAATTTTAAATCGACATGCACTCCGAAACCAGGGACGAAATGGAAGAAAGAGCGCCATCATTTACTCGCCATATGCACAATGCTTATTTCTAATTACAACTGTCTACTCTAAGGAGTCAACCCTTCCGTCTTCTTGAGCTCGCTGCCGATTGCTTCCCGCGCAAGTTTAGACAAGCAAGCTTCGGTGAGATCATTTCAGCACAGCAGCAACCAGTTCTCTGTTTTGCCGGATAGTGGGCTTTCTTATGCCTATGCACAAAGAAACGATGAGCCACACGGATTGACAGCCCTCGCCTCTTGTGTGTGCAGCAACAATGTTTGAGGCGAGGATTACCCAGGGAAGCGTACTGAAGAAGCTGGTGGAGGCTCTGAAGGAGCTCGTGACTGAGGGCAACTTCGATGTCAGCAATACGGGCCTTTCTCTTCAAGCAATGGACTCTTCTCACGTATGCCTTGTATCCCTTACACTTCGTGAGGATGGATTCGACCACTTCCGCTGTGATCGCAACATGGCTATGGGTATTCACTTCGGGAATTTGTCCAAGATCCTCAAGTGCGCAGGTACGCCGTGCAGGGTTGAAGAAACATCCAAGCTGCAACCTTTGACACACGTTTCAACTATTTAGGGAACGAGGATACTATTACGCTGAAAGCGGAGGACAACGCAGACCAGCTTACGCTAATGTTTGAGTCAGCCAACCAGGACCGCATTTCCGACTTCGACTTAAAGTTGATGTCCATCGAGTCGGAGCACTTGGGAATCCCCGACCAAGATTACTCGGCGGAGATTAAAATGCCCTCGTCTGAATACCAGCGCATTGTCCGTGACCTTACCAGTATTGGTGACACGGTCCTGATCTCTGCAACCAAGGAAGGCATAAAGTTCTCGACGTCGGGAGACGTGGGCACCGCGAATGTGACACTCCGGTATGATAAGTCCAGATAACTTCAGTGGGTGGAGAATGGTGGGGTTTGGTTGTTGTTCGCGCACCAATCTTGCAGTGGGCGATCACTGGTGGCACGCTTAAGGGCTTTTTAGGGGTCCTGAGTACATTGTGACCTTTACCAAACTTGTCATACGCGGCGATAGTACATATGATGGTATGCTAATAGTCCGTTTTTCCCCGTGCAGACACAACACAACTCCGGAGAAGCCTGAGGAGCAAACGATAATTGATTTGAAGGAGCCTGTTGCCTTGACATTCGCGCTCCGGTATCTCAACAACTTCAGCAAAGCAACGCCCTTGGCACCTCAAGTGAAGCTGAGCCTGACGAAGGACCTCCCGATTGTTGTTGAGTACCAGGTTGGCGAGCTGGGCAGCGTCCGATTTTACTTGGCACCTAAGATTGATGACGAGGACAACATGGGCGAGGATGAGGCCCAATCGTGATGGATTTCGTTAGGATAGGGCTGTGATTCTCCCGTCATTATAATTAGATGTGTGTCCAATGTGAGTAGCGGGTAGGTTGGAGAGGAACATCGGGCTTGGCACGTTTAATTGCCATGGGACTATGGATTTGGATAAAATGAAAAGCAGGGTTAGTAACCTATGTGGTTCTGAGAGCAGCTGGAGCTTGGGGGCGCATACGCAGCTTCTGCGTAGAAGGGTATGTGTTTACATGACCGCGAGACTTCAACAGCCGGTCACTAGCAATGGTTGACTATGTTGGAAGGTGGTGCTAGTACATTACACGGTAACATTACACGGTAGATATGTGTCTTTCCTGAAAGTTATTGCCCATCGCTTTACTTAAGGAAATGCTCATGGAAACGCCAAGTGTTGTATGCGTGTACTGCAAGGATGAGGGCATTTGATGGGACGTTGTAATGTGTACGAGAAATAAATGTGGATGTCATTTCTGCTGCTGCCCCTAGTAGGAGCCCAGACCCGAGGATTGAGAGGGTGCGGAGCAACCTTGCATTCCAGTTTTGGTACAATCTGTTATGGGAAAGAGCGGGGCTTGCACTCGCACCAGTGCGGCCAAGTTGAGAAATATTGTTCGGCAGCAACCCGAGAGCGAAACCCACAACAAGTAATGCCATTGTAATCCCGTTGTGTTGAGGAGCCATCCCATTACGGCGTTTGTGTTCACGGGATAAATGCACGAGAACGATCTGTATCCGACCGACTGTAATGACACTATCGCAATCGTAACATTACACCTCATACAGCATCAGTTGAGTTGTCATGAGCGGCCAAACCTGTTATCATGGTATGTCTCGTCGGACGGGCAGCAACTTGCAGATGTCCTCGCCCTGGGCATGGTTACGCTAAATCACCAGCTGGCCTAAGCTTCCCGTACCCTTGAGAATTTTTCCATCGGTACTTATATGTCCACACGCAACAGCAAGATCTGCTTGAGTAGCTGGATGCTATCATGAGCAGTGACGCTTGAATCTATGGGTGACACGATGATAGGGACATCATGTGCAGATCTTGCTGTATTAATTCCCTGGTCATGTGTCTGAAGATAGTGAACCCCCGTTCCTCCTACAAGCCAATGTGACAGTGTTGGCGCTACGAGATGCTGTGGGGCGGTGTGCCTCTGCGGTTAGGTGCGCAGGCGTGTGCATCTGCGTGTGCGCATTTGGTGGTCACGCGGCCATAGGCATGCGGTGCCGATGGTGATAGCAGCCGTCCCGGCCGCGATGATAGCAGCAACACAGAAGGGTGCGGCTCGTATGCATCCGGCGCGGAACTGCCCAGCTTTGCTTAAAGGCTCCCCCAGCGGACCCCTCGCCAGTCCCGCAGCCCTGGCCGGCTACCCGGTCCAGGCCATCGCGGCTGGAACACCCTGGCGGCCGCCAATGATTGGTCCCAGGGCGGCCTAATGTTGTTGGCATGCATACGCTGCTGCCAAACCCGCAGGCGCGCGAGCATGCTCCTATGGAGCCGCACCTGTGGCGCGACAGTTCCCGTTGCTGCTGGGTCTGCCGTCGTACAGCTATTATTAAGTTACATCGAACTAGACTACAAACTCGCGTTTGTACGTCTCTTGAAATATGTAGGATCCACCGTGATGCCATACTGGCATTATTTGTTGTAAAAGATGCTCCCTGTTGCAATTGCTGGTACTTTGGTTTAGTTTTCATTAACGGGCCGTGCCTTGGTATTTGATCCTTAATGCATTTGTCCTTAAGAAAAATGCCGAATGGTACCAAACGATCATTGGCCATGGCTATCTTGCCCGAATCGCGGGCTTCAAGTAGAGGACTACTCGACGCCCCACAGTTGGGCGTCTGCTCAAGTTGGCTGATAGTCGTCGCTCTGTGCGGGATGGTGGCTGTCATATGTTCAATCGATCGCACAGCAATGAGTGGTAAGTGCCTTGGACAGCCAGGCCATGTTAAGGCTTGTATCTCAATCCTCTTCGTTCGCTGTGCTGGAACTTTAAAGTTGCGGTCCTTCCAATGGGAGTCAAATATGGATGGAGCGATACTGTCAAAGGCGCTGTCAGCAGGTCGGCCTGGCGCCAGGGGTTGCACGGCTAAACGATTACATCCTGCCTATAACTTACTTTGCTTACCCTTCATTCACGGTACCGCCGCGTCAAGAGCAGTGCATTTAACCTCGGGCATACATTGACGAACTTCTATGGGGGAGTACTCGCTGCTACGTACTCCCCAAAGCTCGGTGAGTTTCTTTAGGAGCCTGGTTGCTGTTCCTGTGCAGAAGCCCGACAGCATAATATGGTGGGGGATGGCCACAGGAAATAGCGTCTACCATTTCTTTGCCAAGTCGACACTGATAAATATCGCTTTCTGGGTAACCCGTGTGTTTTCCTCACCAGTGCTCAGCATCGGCGTAATAGTGTGGAGCGCATTCACCCTTCTGACTCCACCGGCGGCTGTTATGGGCCTTGTGCCGCTGTTTGTCGTACGCGCTTGCATGGGTCTTGGCGAAGGTGTAGCTTATCCGACGATGCAGGTGGAACTGGGACGATGCTTCTCTTCAGGGCTATGTGGGCCGGGATGTGTCAGCAGCTCAGCATCCGGGACTCTATCACCTCACCGCGACGGGGAACTTGCCACCTTAACCACGTGGTGACGCTTGGAGTACATCGCTTGAAACCTTCTTCCCATGCTCGACTGCTCATTCATAGTCAAGCGCATCTGTCGTCCTGATCGATCATCACATGGCGTCGACTGTACGGAAGCATGTCTGTATGAAATCAGTGGAGTAGGCTTTGCAACTGCTCCTGGCGGGTTCGTACTTGCAATACCAACCAGGGACCGTCCCGTTCCGCAGGCCATAATTAAGGGCTGGGTACCACTGGAGCGCAGGTCTCGGTCCTTAAGCCTTATGTACAGCGGTGAGCAAAGGTCTATTTGCTACACTACGTAGGTGTTTTGCCAATAAGTTGGGTGTCTGCGGCCATCGTGCATCTGTTGGTGCAAGCTGTTGTACCCTTGATCCGTTTTGCCGGCCCAGGTCACCAGGTTGGCAGCATAGTTTCTTTGCTATGGTCGCCCATTATAATTGCGTCGGCAGGTAAGTCCTGTGATCTATACAATACTTAAATACGGGGATAGGGCCCCGCAGCAGTATCGCGCTGTTCAGCAATGCTTAGGACATTGGGTTGTGAATTATTGGGCTACGTAAAGTATTTCAGTTTAACTGTTGATTGGGCACACTCCTGCATGCCTGATCCCTCGAGTGCTGATGTACCTTACCAATCGTTACTTGACAAAGGCGGTAGGCGGACTCGGTCAAAAGTGTACTGTCACAGTTAGGACTACAGGAAGGGAGCTTTTTGTTGCTTACAGGTGTGGATGTCATGTTTTACGTGTATGGCGCCATGGGCTTCATTTGGCTGGCTATATGGGAGCCATGCATCTCCCAGGATCCGCCGTTGTTGCACGATCATCGCCCGCAACCTCCGGCTCCACCGCGGCTGAGCGATTTGCCATGGGGGAAGGTGGGCAAAGTGGATGCGTTGCAAGGGTTTTAAGACTGCGGATTGCAAGCATCGTCCCCCATGGTGGCGGGGTTACGATGACTTAGGGTTTCTTATAGAGCCATGGCCATCAGGCGCATGAAAGGTTTTCTTCCCACTTTCACAGATTTTCAGCAACCGAGTATTCTGGGCCCTCATGGTGTGCCATTCTACGTTTGGTAAGTATGCAGCCATGCAGAGACATATCATTTTCCACATGAAACCCAGTACTTCACGGTTGGGAGCACAGAGTACCCTCCTGTTGGTCGCCGTTAAACCAATCTGGTTGCTTATGTTGATGGGTAATACTCCGGCCTCAATGGTTATACCTGCAAGATTGCTGGTCTCGTGGATACGTAGGTAAAAGCTGTCCTGCCGTATTAACAGGTGTTATCTACAACACCGCCATATCCTGGATGCCCCGTTACTACAACAGCGAATTCGGATTGGATGTTCGCTCGTCATCCTTTTTGTCCGTGCTGCCATGGTTGGCAATGGCCGCTGGAACAAATATTTCTGGCTGGTTAGCAGACTTCCTGATCAACCGGAAATTACTTAGCACGAGCCATACACGAAAGTTGTTACAGGTCGTGGGTAGTGCCGGACCCGCCATCTGCCTACTCTACCTTGCATGGGGCACGCCCAACGGGCAGGAGGGCAAGGGAGTCCCGCAGCAGGCACAGCTAACGAATGCTGTGGTGCTCCTGGTACTGACCATGGCCCTTCTGGGATTTCAAGCTGGTGGCTTTGCATCCACGCATCAGGATATTGCCACCCGCTTGGCCAGGTGGGACAGTCGTTTGCACCTACATGCCCGGATTGCTGCCCGGCTGGTAGCGCGCATACGAGATGCTTTTCCTGAAAAGCGCCCACCTGTCCAGCTTGATGACTAAATCCCCCTGCCATGTGTCTGTTGCCCTGCAGTGTTTTGTTCGGTACGACAAACGCATCTGCAAGTTTGGCGGGCAGTGCTTTTGTGTATGCTGTTGGCGTCATTTTGGATCGAACGCAATCGTGGGCAAGGGTTTTCGAGCTCATAGCAAGTTGCTGCCTGACATCCGCGGCTATCTTCGTTGTATTCGCAACGTCCGAACCTCAGTTTGATTAACCAGAGCCGCTTTATCTCGACAGTCAGGGCCATGGGACGCCCCGGACATCGTTGTGTGTGGAAGAGATATTCAACCTCCGGAGTTAAGAGCAATCCCGTGTTAGGACGGGCGTCCGTGATGTACGATGGGTGAGTTTTTTTGTCGATATACGGCGGAATGCTGCAGTTTCAAGTCCTGGCAGCCTGCCAGGTGGTGACATGGTGCCCATTGAGGGGACAAGGGAGCCTGTCGCTATCTTGGGCTCTGTTAGACCTCGCTATGATTGGGTTTCTGTTCATTGGACGTCGCCGGCGCAGGACATGATTTGTTGGCCCGCTGGCTGGAGCCCTTCCTTTTCCAGTCTGGAGCCCTGTGTAATATGCATTACTAGTAGGCTGCGATGATATTGGAAGGAGTTTCCAAAGCGTTCAAAAACATTAGCTGATCGATCACTCGTGTTCAATGCCCGACAGCATTCCGGAGATCTGTACTGAACTGCAACGCAGAGATCCAACAAAGCGAAGCAAAGAGCTGGAAGACGCGCGCGGGACGATTGGTCATGGTCGGACGCGATAGTTGTCAAACACACACGCAATGTTCTACACTACATTCCCGCCACCTCTTACATGCTAACACTATCGTCGCATGTAACCAAGCCAAATGAACCTCGGTGTCAATACACTTCAGCTGTGCCGTTGTATTAAATCTGTCAACAGTGGTCAACCAAGGTGGCAAACTACTCCTGCACTTAAAAAGCGCACATCCCTTACAACTGCTGCACATCGCTCTCGACAGCACGACCCGACGGGCATGGGTGTGCCAATGACATAGCTGACAAGCACAACCTGCATTACACATATAATACACTCATGGAGGTAAAACAACTCGTCCCACCACGAGCACTTAACCACGTGCATTGAATAAGAACTGAACAAATATATCATCTTTATACAGGTGCGCAAAAGGGAAATCCCGTATCCGGACAGGAATTCAAACATGACATGGATTTAAAGCAGCCATGCACGCCGCACGGATGAAGTTCGCCCAGGTAGGAAGCCGTTCAGCAGTTCTCCAAGCTCCTTTGGGCGATACGCCGCACACGCCTGAACGCCAAAAGATGTAGCACCGAGGGCGAACAACAGTCGACCAACGTGAAACCAGCGTGAACCACCGATATGCTATCCATGGCGTGCAAGAATATGTTGTAGTACCAACATCATGCGCCCGATGGCCATATTGCATGACCATAATGCATGATATCAGTGTACTAAGCTTGCAAGTGGCTTATCACCCGCACTTAGGAGGAAGTTGACAGCGACGCAGGAAAATGGCAACCCACTTTTTGTATGCTGTCCGATCGTTGAGATAAAGGCTTGCTGCTTCTGGATTGGCCGGGCTCGAGCAGTTCGGGTCTGTCAACAACGATTGGATGGATGTCAGAAGCGTGGACACGTTGTGGCAGGGGGACCACTGATCCTGCGCGGAACCCCACGTGCGCAGAGAACGTTAACTGGAAACAACTTCAAAACTGGCAAGAGGAACAGTACCCGCAGACTAGTTCCGATAGGGTGCAGAACTAAGTTTACAACGGGGAGCGATATCTGCGGAAATCTGTGGGAAAGGGCCTTTAGGCGCTCCTGGCACACATTGACCCTTCGCCGACCGTACCTGAAGAACGTCCATGCAGAGAGATCCGTCTTGGTATACATTCTGTAAATGCACGGAGAGGCCATAAGTATCGTACTTATACCTAATATACTTAACGTATTTATATGTACGAAAGGACAATTGCAACGAACATGGTGATTGCTCCTCCTTTCCTTGCTTCCTCCTGGGGCCGGCGCCGGGAACACTGAATCATGTCCTGGGACGCGGGTGAGCCTGGGGACATAAATAACTTCTGCCACCCGTAGTAAATGCAAATTCCCGGTTGTGAGGATCTCGATAAGCAGGCTTGCCTGGGCCAATCGGCCAGAACCAGCATACGGCACTTGCTCGCGTCGCATGTTTAAAAACAGAATCAACTGCGGAGCTTAGGTCGCACTTACCGGATGAAACATTTCGGAGCAGAACCTGGACAAAACAAACGAGATTTCATCGTGTGAGAAGACATAAATACTCATGCAATTATGTCGTACAAGATGCCCTGCCGACAGTACTGAACACCAGCTTCAACAGGCAGGGGATAGCTTCCAATTAGCAACTCTGCAATCTACTAAGACAATCTGTAATCAGGAACGTACCGTACGCGTGGGGGCTTCTCTGGGTAACGCTCTGCGCGTGGTGCACCGTGTATTAGGAGCAAGAGAGGAATCAAGTAGGGTCTACGAGACAGATGTGTAGGGTTGTACGCTAAAGGACATGTTACCCAGAAACGTTCTATGTGCGTGCCCCCTATGGCCTTAAGTGCGACAACACTCCAAGCACAAAGACTCGCTTCGGCCCATGCTTCTGCCTACCGGTGAATGTGAAGCGCAGGCTAAAAATGCCGCCCTGAACATAGAAGAATTATGTATGGCAAAGTTATTTAAGGTTCCGCCAGCAACACAAGGGTTTACCGGTGCCAACTTACTTCCCATTCCGTCTCATCTGGACCAGAAACTGTCGCTTGCCACACCATAAGGTTGCTCTCATCCACTGGGCTAGCACTGCATCCCTGTGCCAAGTCCACACGCGGACTGAGCAAGAGTTTGTCAAAAGCAGGGAAACGTGTCGCTGCAAACCTATTCTATTTACCTCCGGCGGCTCAGACTTGATTGACTTAAGGTCAGTCATTAACCGCAACATTGCTGGCGTAGCCATTCTCTTTTGATTTGGCTATTGATTGTCTGTGCAGATGCCCCGCCAAGGAACAGACAAGAAGCGGTTATTGAACAAGAAGGCGGTAACCTACAGTATTATAAGTAGCTGGCTTGTCGCTGGAAAAGAGCAAATGGAGAAGGCGGACTAGCATGTGTACCGGCGCCACAGAAGATCTCAATTACAGAGGTCCTAGAGATCGCACTTAAAAAAGTAAAATAAGTCCTGAAAATTGCGTAGGCAGAACCTACCTATTTCCCACATGCACGTAAGGAGTCGTGTTCCATGCCGTGCGCTCGTACGGGAGCAACTCCCCCAGTGATTTCGCTTCACCAATACTATTTTCTCCCAAACCCCACTTCCTGTCGTATCCTGGCAGCTCAACACCCTTCTTTACATCCACATTTAACCAACGTCAACCCCCGTTCAAAACGGTCTCTGCTTTCCCACAACCCTTGTATCACCTGCACTGCAAATTGACAGTAAAACATTCGCTGAAACAATCCTAATTACGCCAGCGTTGTCCACGCGGCCATCCTGCCATCTGCTGTGGCTGTTGCGGCGCCTGCTGCTGCGCTGCCTGCTGAACAAACTGTTGCTGGCTAGCTGCGATACCTCCAGCTGGCGGCACAAACGGCGCCCAAGTGCTGCTCGTCGCCCGCACAGCGGCCGTGATTCCCGGAGCACTCACCATTCCTCCGGGACCAGGCATTAAACCGCCGTGAGACCAGTTGACGCCGTCCCCGTTATAAAGTCCCATATATCGCACACCTCCCGGACCCATAACTCCTGGTTGCGCGGCCATCCCCCCCGGCCCGCTTAGCTGCTGCTGCTGCGTTGAATGCTGCCCCTGTACAACTAGTCCGTTAGCTGTCGCCGCCGTCACGGCCGCAGCGGCAGCAGCTGCGGCTCCGGCCAGTGCGCCAGGTGTGGCTCCCTGTTTGCCGGGCATTGGTACAAGCCCGCTCATCCATGCTGAACTATCCCCAGGCATAGCCGATCCCATCCCCATTCCCCCTGGACCACCTGCACATCCCACAAGCTGCTGATGCGGTGCCTGGAGCACGGCGTTGTTCATGCCGACGCCACCAACACCACCGACCTTGTTGCGTAAGCTGGCCGGGTAGAAAGGTGCCGCCGTCGGCGCCAGTCCCGACGCTGCTGCCGCTGCCGCGACGCCAGGCGGAGGATTCGGGGATGGAGCCGGTTCAGCGTCAAGACTCGCGGGCAGAAGCGTGGTTGGGAGGGACGCTACCAATGTGTCCACGGAGTCGGGTAGCGCCAATCCCCCGTCACGGCCGGCACCAGCTACCGTGACGCTTACCGCAGCAGTACCCGCGCTCGCGGGACTTGCACTCCATTCGCCGGTTCCGCCTTTGCTGGCTTGCCGAGGTGAGGTCATAGCTCCGGAGCTGGCGCGTGGATTTGCAGTAGCCGCCCCGGCCGATGGATTACTCAAGCCCATGCTGCTCCAGGTGTTCGGACCAATGCCGCCAAGGCCGAGGCCCAGGCCCAGCATGCTTACGGGAAGAGGCGAGACGGCGCCCAATTGTTCACCACCTGCCCGCCAAATGGCGCTGCCAAATGCCGCAAGACCACCAGGCTGCGTCCCGGCAACGGATGTTGCCAAGGCATCCGCCGGCGTCCCCATAGCTGCTGGCATTAGACCGTTGCCTCCAACACCGCCCAGACCCATGGAGGCTCCGTTGGGCAGGGCAACGGGCTGCACCGCCGTCTGCATGCGGACCACTGCGGCAGGCGATGATATAACACCCATGGGGCCGATCCCCGTGCCCGTGCCAGGCGGTCCGTCCACAGCAGGCGGCAGTAATGGGGCCCCACCGCCAGCGCTCGATATCCCATAAGGGTTGCCATATAGCCCCGCCACCGGCCCCGGCGGCGGTGCCGGCGGCATAAGGGCGCGCTGTGGACTACTGTTTGCTGTCGGAGTTTGTGATGCCGCCCCACTCTGCGTGGAGGCGCTTGTACCAGTGGGGGATGCTTTGGCACCAGGGCCCTGCCCATGCTGGGAAACGCACACGTTCTGGCCTGAACTGGCAGGAGGAGCCTGCCCATCCTGATCGATAAACGAAATAATGGACTGGATGTGCGTATCAGCTTCCGGATTAGGACCCGTCGAACCCGGTTGAGAGGCCTGAATGACGGCCAGCAACGCTTCGGCGTGTGTCTGTGCAGGCGGCAACGGCGGAGGCGCCGGCGCTTGTTGCTGCTGCCCCTGAGGCGTCGGCCCTTGCGTCACGGCAACAGCCAGTGCAGCCGCATGCCCCCCAGCTCCACTGGGCGAGGCTGGTTGCGGGGTTTTGGCGTCCATCGCCAGTGCCTTAAATACAGGGTTCTCAGCAAAAGGATTGAAGTCAGGCACAGTCACTCCGTCTACTGGCGGACGACCAGGAGATGACTGCAAGGCTTGAGGTGGCGCCGGCGCCGATTGTGACTGCTGCTGCTGGTGGTGCGGCTGTGTGGTCGGCTGCTGTTGTTGAGCTGGCGCTGAATGCTGCTGCAGCTGTTGTTGTGATTGCTGCTGCTGCTGCTGCTGAAGCTGTTGGCGATAGTGATGTTGCATGTTCTGGTGCAGCTGCTGTTGTTGGCGGAAGTGAGCATGGAGGTGTTCCGCGTGCAGCATCGCCAACTCACCATGCAGCGGCAGAGGCGCCTGTGCAGCACCCATCGTGGCCGCCGGGACAGTACCAGGGCCCTGCGCAAAGGCCATTACGCGTGCCTGCGCATCCGCGATCCCCTGAGCGTAGTTTGGCGCCTGCACCTTAGCGTGGGCATGCGCCTGAGCTTGAGCTTGCGCCTGCACCTGAAGCTGGTGCGCCTGCATTTGAGCGAACGCTCCAAAGCTGTTAACCTGCTGTGAAGGCTGTGGTGGTGCCAGTTGCTGCGGCAGTTGGGGTACCGACTGGGGAAGAGTTGGTGCTACTTGCCGGTGTGCAGAGGCGGCGACGGCAACTGCTGTAGGAAGCGGAGGAAACTCCGAGCCCGGGCTAAGAGGACCCTGGATCATGCCAGGTAGGCCGGAAACCTGGCCAATCTGCGCATCAAGCTGCGGCACCGACGTCGGCACTGGCTGTTGGGGTTGCGATAGTTGTAATGGCGTCCGCACGGCATGAGTAGTTCCCTGCGCAGGCGTGCTCCACGCCGGGCCCGTGCTAGCTGCTGCAAGCGGCGTAGTCAGACTGGAGCCCACAGGCGCTGCCGCGCCACTAGAGCCTCCTGAGGCGTTCATCGCCTGGGTCGATGGCTGCCCGTGTTGCTGTTGGTGGCGGCGAGCAACATTACCGCCTGCAGGTGGTGTCGAGGGCACGCCCCCAGGGCATTGTTTTGCTGGACTCGACCGTGTACCACCAGGAATGGCCACTGCAATTTGCGTTGACTTATTCACAATGCCGGCTGTAGCTGCTGCAACAGCGGCCGCTGCAGCTGAATCCGGCGCTGCAGGACTGGAGCTGCTGGAGGCAGGCGGTGAGACTTGGGCTGTATTTAGCTGCCGTGCCTTTCCACCACTCAGTCCCACATTAATTGCGCCGTAAGCACCACTCTGAGGCGGAGATGCAGGATTTGCTGCAGCAGCTGCCTTGGTGGGCAGGCCACTGCGAGAGGACGCACTGGGCGGTACTCCGTTCGCTAGTTGCATGCCGACCGGGAGTTCAATCGGGCTTTCCGGTGTGCCACCCAAAAGCCTGTCCGGCAACGAGGTTGTCGCACCCCGTGCACGTGGGCCATGCGGCGCGTTGCGTTTCGGCTGCAGGTGATGGTGGTGGTGGTGCTGCTGATGCGGTGGCGGCGGCGGCGGCGGCGGCGGCAGCGGCGGCGATAACTTTTCGGGAGAGTGCTCCGAGGAGGCGGCTTGACGGCGCACCTGCTGATGCGGTTGCACCATCTGTTGCAAAGGTCCACCCTCCGGCTTGCGAGCGCTACTCGCTGCCATCCCCGAGGCAGCCTGCACTATGCCCGCGCGAGTAGGAGCTGCAGCAGCAGCAGTAGCTGCGACATGTTGATGCTGTTGCGCCTGCTGTGCCTGCACCGGGGCTTGGGTCTGCGGCAACACAGCAGCTGCAGCCGCCTTCTCGTGTTGCTCTTTTTCGCGTTGTTCCTTTTCCTTCTGCTCCCTCTCGCGCTTGTCCCTTTCGCGCTGCTCCCGCAACTGTTGCTCCCTGAGGCTAGCCTCCTGCGCTGCACGAATGGCCTCGGCTTCTCGCTGTGCTTCGAGCTCTTCTAGCTCCCTCCTCCTGCGCTCCAGCTCGGCCTCCAGGGCCGCTTCACGAGCCCGCCGCACTGCCGCAACACGTTCTTTGTCCTCCTCCTCCGCGCGGCGTCGGGCCTCCTCTTCAGCCTGTCGTGCCTTCAGAGCACAGGGCAGGATAGCGATCACTTGTATATTAAGCATCGAAAATAGGACATCGCAACAGCGAAGGTGACGTATGACTTCCTCGCAAAGACACGTCCTTCCCGTGTGGACAAGAAATGTAATTAATTGAAGATCGCGAGTTAGAAACATGCACAGACAGTTTTATCGCAACAGCAGGCATATCTGGCCCTCCTCACCAGCTCCCGCTCTTTCTCCTTCTGCGCACGACTCCGACTGTCCTGAGATGCCTTTGCAGCCTTCTTGTTCGCGCCAGCTTTTTTCGAGCTTCCCCCCCCAGCACCACCACCCGCATCCTTAGCGTCCTTGGCAGCCGTGAGTGCCGCCTTCCGCCGCTCCTCCTCCTCCTCAAGCTCCTTCAAGAGCGTCAGGCTTGCGGCCTCACGAGCAGCCCTAGCAGCAGCCTCAATGCGCCTACAAACGCAGCGCATGGTACAGTAAAGCTTTGGCCATGTGTCAAGTTCAGAAGATTACCCCGCGGGGGGAGCCTTTCACGTATCCCACCTACAGAAGTCATACCATAAGAACCCGCATTCTGCTGGACCGCACGATTACGCTATCTGGCAAGGTCAGAAGTCTTTCCATAAAAAACAAAGGCATCACACTTCGCATCACCGACCCCGCAAAAGGCCTGGAATAAATGTAATACTCCACTTCTCATGTTCCACAGTCATCACACCTGCGGATAACTTCAAGCGCTGCAGCTCCGATCTCGTAGCCTAAATCGACAGCTGCAACATCACGCAGGCGCGCACGCAGGCGCTCCAGTTCGCAGCAATACGCTCGGATGCTCTCCTCGTACTCTTCGCTCAGCTGCTTAGCCCAGTGTGTAGCGCGAATGAACAGGTTATAATGGTGCGTGGTTGGTCGAGGGTTGTACTGAGGCTGAAACATTTTCACTGCCTCAGAGACCCAAAGTACCCTATACATGAGGCACTCGAGCCGTGTAGCGCGCCACTCCATGTCTGCCGCAGCAGAGCCTAAGCCACCACCCGAGGGCGGTCCCAGTGCTAGTGCCGCAGAGCAAACGTCCCCCTCTGAATGTGACGGGGATGGCGTCGTCGCCGACCCGTCGGCTGGCATCTGATCGGCTTGTCCAGTTCCCGGGCCACCGCTGGCCCGGTTAAGGCGTTGTTGCGGCAGGCCGGCTCGTTGCTGTTGTTGGGGCGGGGGTGCGAAAGGTACGTCCAGCGTAGCGCAGACGTCTAGCAATGAAGCACGACGGGTACTTGTTTGGCGAATAGCGTCGCGGACATAGGCAAGCTCCCTCTCAGCCTCCTCCTGCCTGGATTTTGAAAGACAGCGGCAAACACCCAGTACACATAGGAAAATGACATGCGTGATGCATTCGCGTTGACCTCAGCACAGCACGCAGCGCCTAACACATGCGTTAGGCGACGTACTGGCCGAGAGTTCTCTTTTGACGATCTGAACAGGTGACAAGCTCAACTGAACTGAGATATCCCATGGACAGCAGTACCAAACTGCCGCACTATCCGTTAGCAAGAGAGGTAAGAAAAATGAAAGTAATCGAAAGTGGAAGGACTAGCAATCGAGCAACACACTGCACAGCAGGCATCACGGAATCCTGAAAATAACAGATGGCATTTTCCCTGGCCACAACGTACACTTCCATAGTTTGGGCTGCAATCAAGGATACCGTACTACTGTAGTAACCCGACTCCGTTTCAGTAAGCACGTAGAAGTAATATCGTACCCACTTTTCCGCGTATCTTGTCTTGTTGGCCTCGTCAGCCGCAATGCTATCCGATAGTGATGCCAAACGGGCGGCAAGCTCACGCAGTTGCTCTCGGTGCTCAGCTTCCTTTGTTGCCTTGTCCAAGAGATCCTTTTTGCGGTGGCTAGCAGGGCCCTCGGCCTACGTGCACGTGATGGCGCACATGTAGAAGCCAGAAAAAACATCAGAAAGCGAGCTCCGACGAAGCAGGTGCACCCATGGAGCAAGTATAATGAGAAAATTCATTCCGGTACGTCACAGGCTGTCGTAAATCTCACCGTCACAAATCCATAAAACGGGATTTAGATATGCCATTGGTCCAGGCTCCGGTTAAAAGCCCAGATCGTGTGGACCCGCAACGGTTGCCCCCAACATCATGCGCCCTCACAGGTAGAGGACACTTCCTGCGCCTCACCTGCACCCTCTGGTACTCCGCCTCCGCCTCTCGGTGCTCTGCTCGATGCCGCTTCAGCGACTCCTCAGCCACACCACGTTCACGCGCCGCGTCCTCCGCTTCCGCTGCTACCATGACCTCAACTAGCGCCAGCACGGATAACTCCCGCTCAAGCAACGCTGCTGCGTACCTTTGACTGGGCTCCTGCGCCAAGGCTGGGTGCCGCCTTACCACCTCCACCGCGCGCTCGCAGAGGTAAAGCAACGGTCCCGATGGCCCTAAGGCCGCGGCCCCAGCAGCCGTGGCCATAGCGGGATTCTCTCCACCAGCTGCCGCTGGTGCTGTTACTGAATCAGCAGCTGCGCTGGAGCCCGTCGTCGAAGCGTCAGTAGGAACACCGGTTGCCTCTGACGTTGTGGGTGTGCCGGGCTGCTCCGGCGGTCCCGAGGTGCTGCCATCGCCAAAGGTCCCGGCGACAGCACCGGTCGCACTTGCCGCTGGGGCAACGCCTCCTTGTTGGCCCTGGCAATAACCAGAAAGGACGGCATCAAGAAACTCTGTGGCCTGCTCCAGGCTGGCGTGACCACCAGCTTCCTCTAACCGGCGCACAACGGCAAAGTGCCCACGGGCCGCCCTGCGGAGCGCCTCTAGGCGGCTTCGTTTGTCAGTCACAGCCTGCAGACTGCGCCATACTGCTGCCACTTCATCGTAGAGATCTAAGATGGCAGCGTCACGGTCACGGCCAGCACGCAACTCGCGTTGCCTAGCGCAAAATTCCTCAGCCTGGACGTTGATGATATTTCCATACACCCAGCGCAGCACGCGCAGCTCGTCAGGGACCGGGCTGCCGACGTCCAAGCGCAGGTGGTGAAGCCACCAATCTGCCACCAATAGATATGGCTCGTCCTCCCGCGGCCCTAACAGCTCCTCTGCAAGAACCGGGTCGTCAGGCAACCCAACGGCGCCCCCTGCACCCAGTACACCCGTAAGTGCGCAGCCTGTAGCCACCGTAGCAGTGTTATTGCCCATACCCATGGCACGCGATGCCGGCGACTGTTGCCGCCCCTGATGATGGTTACGCCCGCCACGGTTGCCTTGCTGCTGGCTTCGGCTGCGCACATTATTGCTGTTGCCTGCACAGGAAGCCGGAACGCTATTCGCAACAGCGGATTGCTGATCAAGCGCGGCCGAGGCAGATTCATCGTTCTCAACACCGCCGCCCCACATCTGCGTGATGAGACGATCGAAGCCAAGTTCAACATCGCCCGCCACGTTGAAAAGCGACACGCAGGGCCCGTCTTCCTCCTCGTCCTCGTCAGGAACGAGACTGACTCCGTCTTCCTCGTCATCTTCCGACAACTCCTCGTCAGCCTCACCCACGACGTCCTCTGAAACTTCCTCATCGCCCTCCTCGTCCAGCGTGCCCTCCACACTGCGGTCGTCTTCGCAGAGAATGGCATTAGCCACTTCAGTTCCGGGTCTGGCCACAAGGTGCATACCCGCGCTACCTGCGTGGCGTAGCTGCTCCAACTGATGCTGCTGGGAGCGGGGTATTACGTTAGCCGCGACGGCGTGTTGTGTTGAGAGGCACCGGAGCGACAAAGGCTCGCCATCAGTTGCCAACGCATACTCCACGCCGTCCACCGCGGACATCTCCTCCTCTGAGACCTCCTCAGCACTCACGTCATCATCAACCCGCCGCAGAGTCAGAGCGTGACTGCCACCGATGTGGAAACCACCGCCAGCGTGGGGAGGCAGAGGCGGCGTCGTCGGCCTCGTACTGGGGAACTGCTGCTGCTGCTGCAATGGCGGCGCCGCAGGTTGTGTCGGCACTGCCGATGACTGCATCCCGGTGGAAGCCTGCGACGCAGCGCTCGCAGCAGCAGGAACTCGACGGCTGGTGTAACGCAGCCGCCGCCGTGCACGCGGCATGGGCGCAGCCAGTTGTGATGCAACGGCAGTTTCAGCAGCGGTCACCGTGGCCACTTCCTGCCGTGCTGCAAGCCCAAGTTGGTACTCCTGCTCACTCCCCGAGCCACCGCCGCCAGCGCCCGTACCATCACACTCGTCCTCATCTTCCTCAGGTCCTCCATCTGCATCCCCGTCACTTCCCGCCGCAATGTCACGTGCGGCCGCCTCCATGCCGCTCACGGCATTCTCATGCTGGCGCACGGCGTATGCAGCAACTATCTGAAGGTCTACAAGTGGCAGCAGGCTCAACACTACGGCCAACGCCTGCGGCCTCTGGAACACAATAGAAGGTTGGGCTAGGAACTCCAGCAGCACCGTCCGGGGCCCCGCCGGGCAGGACGCAAGGTGCAAGTCATCCGCCGCGGTCCCGACCCCGAGCTTACGGTAAACAAATTGCGTGATGTAACCCAACGTTGTATCGCCCAGATCGCGGTCCGTAAGGTAAATCTCTCGAAGCCGCGTCAGGAGCTCGGTCACCATGCCGTTCATCCTGCCGAAACCATCAATGCCGGCCAACTCTGCTGCTCCGGCAGCGCGTCCTGCACGCGCAGGAGTCCCGCCCGCTGCTTGAGGGATAGGTTTAGCGCCATGCTCACCCTCAGCAGAACCGCTCTCACCAGCATCGTCGGGGGAGGACCGCACCTTAGCACCAAGGCGGGGTACATCAGGCGCCCGTCCGTGGTCAGGGTTAGGCTGGGCTGCTCCCTGACGACTACTTTCACGAGGATTACCGGTTAACACCGATGCAGTTGTTAGCAGCTGCTGTTGTTGCTGCTGCCCTGGACCTTGTTGCTGCTGCCCTGAAAGTTGCTGCTGCTGCTGACCCTTGGCAGCCCAGCCCTGCATTAGGCGTGTGGGCCACCAGGACCGCCAAGTTCCTGTGCTACTGCCAGTGCCGCCGCCGTCCACACCGTCATCTATCACCGTGATACCTGAGCCGCCTGCGCCTTGCCCCTGATCACCCGCCTGTAGCCCATGGTTAGCCGGTTCGCTGAGGCTTCGGCTATGCAGTGACTGCCCAAGAATGCTGTCCGAACTGACCTCGCTGTCGCCGCTGCTGCGCTTACCACGCGGTCGCATCCCAGGCGCGTGCGCGGGAGGCAGGGTTGCCGCCCCCGACGCTCCTGGTAGACCTGCGCGTGGGTCCGGCACGATTAGCGGTGCAGATAGTGATGCTGTGGGAAAAGGCGCCAGCCACTCGTCAGACGCTTCCCCAAGCTTCAGCGGTGGCTGCGCCGAGGAGCTCTCCAACCTGCATGGGCACACAAGAAATGGAACGTTTCTAAGACTGGCGAGCGGAAAAGCGCCATGCTGCGGCATTATGGCAATACACAGAAACAATAGTTCTGACAGAACCACTGCAGCAAGGCTAGCAACAACTTTACAATATAATCTGCTCCTACAATCCTTGATTTTTATGGCCCCCATCAAAAGTTGGCATCCTTGCCAAGAGGGTCCCCAAATAAACCCATCATGTAACATAGAGGTTTTGAGAGAGCCAAAGTCCAGATGCCAAGGTCGAAAGAAATCCGTGCGCAAGGAGGCAGATGGCCAACCTTACCCATATTGTTGTTGCCCATGGCTCTGCCCGTGGCTGTGGTGCGGGCAGTGGGGGTGATGCCGGCATGCTGCCGAGTGCGCATGCCCAGCTCCCCCCACCCATGTAGACCCGCCTGGTTGATGTAATTTCTGTGTACCTAACACCTGCTGCTGTTGCTGCTGGTGGTGATGACGATGTGAACGCTCACTAAGAGAGCTGAAGGAACCGCGAGTGCTCATAAAATCACTGTGAGAAGACCAAGGGCGGCCCGCAGAATGCCGCATGAAGACCTTCTCGAATGCTTCGGGTGTGCTGCGAACAGTGAACAAGAGGAGACGGTGGTGCATGCGCCCCAAAATCCTTACCACATGCCAAACAACGCGTCGCAGGCGTCTTCTCAGATACCCTTATGGCGATAGGTCCCACCGGGCCATGGTACGGGAACACAGGCAATGCAACGATGAAGGGCATCATGTAGCAATGGTTGGTAATTTCTGCCAGCCTGGCGACGTGCCTGACCCGTGGAGAGTTCACATCCTCCACGGCCATTAAACAGCCTATACGTTAATTGCTTTACACAACGGTACGTGCGGCGAGATGTATGCACATAGCAGATCGTACCTCACGCTCGCAGCATCGGCGCTGTAACAGCGGAAACACAGGTTGTACCCGGGCGTGCGCGTGCTGGTGTAGTACATGCCCACAACGTCCTGCTGACACTTGTAGCAACACACGTACTTGTTATCCTGCAAGAATTTCAAAGCCAACCAACACACAGTAAGTCCTAACAAATCGCCGGCTGATCACCGTCCTAACCAAAGCCAACACAGTTGGCAGAGGACTAGGCGACCGCCAAGCATTTTTCAATTACCAGCTCATGTTCACGCCAATACAGCACGCCGGACAACTACCTAACACTATGGCAATCTGGCACCATATCACAATGCGAAATCACGAAGTCAATACGTGCGCTATGGACTAGGTCGGCCGGTTTAAGATGACAGAACGCTGCCAGGCTGTTAAGCACAAACGTCCACCAATCCGGAAAGGCCATACACAGCCCGTCCTTGCCTGCACTGCAAGTCCTTCATGGACCATCTCAACGTGTCCCAGGAAGTCGCGGCTGCTGTGGAACTTCTGCTCGCAAACCGGGCACAGCCAGTAGCACGCGGCCCTGTTGCCCTGCTCCCTCAAGAGCACCAGACCTTCAATGAGCTCATCCACGGCGTCGTTTCCGTGCTCACGACGAACCCCTAGGCGGCAAATTTTCAGGATTGATTCGCCCCAAGGTTAAAGGTGGATTGAACGTCTATGTTTCTAACACCTGTTGCTAAATTGTAGTACATAGGATTGTAATAAATCACTCAAATACGGCACTATATCGTCCTCTCCTTGCCATCATTTGGAAAGATGCTGCAGCAATAACCACCCCCTAAATCGGTACAGTCACCCGAGGGAAATTCTAACAATACCTTTCATCAATGCCGCCATAGGGACCTTCAGCAACTCCCGCCGCTGCTCTGGTGGCGTAGTGCGCCAAAAGGTCTCCACATCCATGTACCGCTCGTAACGGCTGCGCTCCTTTCGGGCTCCACGGGCTGCGTCGTTGCCTTTTGCCTTGTTTTTTCCCTTGCCCCCCATCCTTCGGCTGCCGGAGCCAACGGCACCCGTGGTTCCTGCGCCAGCTGAGGGCACGCCGCCACCTTCCCGCACGTCATCCCACTCCTGCTCGGCCGATAAGCACGCGGCAAGCTCCTGTTGAGGCGGGGTTGGGAGCGGTTGAGAGGCCGCTGGTCCGACAGAAACTCGGCTCCCCAATACACCATCAAGCTGTGCAGCAGTTGCCTGCCCTGCGGAGTTACTTGCGCTTAACTGCTGCTGCTGCTGTTGCTGCTGCTGTTGCTGCTGCTGTTGCTGCTGAGCAGCGTTTGCCGGTGCGTACATTTGGACTACTGGGGAGAATTGCGCCTTGCCCTGCGGGGGCTGCAACAGCCCAGACTGAGACGTGTTAATACTTCCCGCAAGCTCCTCATTTGGCCGGCCCGGCCGCAGCATGCGGAGGAGTTCAGTTACCGCCGCTTGCGTCTCAAACTTGTGCTGCAGGTCATCGACGCTTCCTTTGCTCAGGAGCAGCTGGCTAGCCCACAGCTGGAGATCCTGTTGGTGTGGCCTGCACGAGCGGTCGAGCGACGGTATAAATGTCAGAACCTACCATGGTGGCAACTGCGAACGCGAAGATCAATGGCCAGGCAATCAAATCGCAAGTGCCTTGGGATCGTCAGCCCAATGACACAAACTTTCCACCTTTACACCCCATCCATACGCGATACAGCGGGTAGGCAAGCCTGCCACCCACAGCCTTACTGTGCTCCCCAAGCGAGTCCCCAGCCTGTAGCATTGAGTGTACCTCAAGATGTGTTGCAGGAGGCGCACTATTCCGTCCACGGGTATGTGGGTGCTGTCGAGCAGCGTGTGGCAGCTTTCGAGCACCTGGTGCATGCAGGCGAGCACACTGCGCTTCTCAGCAACGATCCGCTGCCAATTGTCCTGCTTCACCCACTCCACAATACTGTCTTGAACCCTCTGCATGAGAGGCAGCACCGTACAATGATAGGGACTAAGTATGTTGAAGCACTCGCTCCAGGGCACGAGCGCAAGGATTGGGCAGCACAAGCCACGCTTCACATTCCCGCGTGGCCAAGGGCATGGCATCAGTACGAGCCACCTGCTGCATGCATGGCGTGTGATGTCATGACGCCTCGCAACAAGTGGCCTCACCAGACAACACGGATCGCATGTCCGGGCGTGCGCGTCCGATATGGAGATGACCGGCTCCACCAGCAAAGGTGCGTTGCATTCCAGCGTTCGCACGCAGTGAGCGATGGCTTCGCGAAACTCCCGCTTAATTGCTTCGCACCGTGCCTCCGGTTGTAACTGGAACCATGCTACATCGCCTGATCCGTGACCTGCCGGCGACCCAGGAAGTTCCGGGCACGCATCTGATGCCATCCGTTCGTCAGACTGTGGCGGCCGCTCTTGCGGAATCCCGAGCCCGCCTTGAAGAGCTGACTCCTCTACCAGCAGGTTAACGAGTAGAGTAGCACGCAGCGCTGCACTGCTGAGCGAGCCAGGTGCAAGCTCCGACGCCTAGATGTAACGTCGAGGGAGACGGCAAAATGTAAGTGATCTGTAAACTAAGCAAGGAGATTTTAAAATCCCAAAACACTCATCTCATCCAATCAGAAATTCAGGCCCTTAGTCCGTGTCATACCTGCTTCGCCTCCAACAGGGCGGAATGGAGCAGAGCGAGCCGCCTATGCGACGGCAGCGTCCCCGACGACACCTGCTCATCTGCCTCTACGCGAGCACTTTCATGGTACAGTAATCGGGCCTGCGTGAAAGAGATGTACCAAGCTTCACCGGCCTTGCTAGCCCACCATGCCTACGACGTGCCACCCTAATTTCAAAGTAGGTCGCATATCTTATAACTTTCAGCGCAGCGCGTGCATATTACTAAACAACGATGCACGCAAAACGCAACCATACACGCCGGAGGCCGCCACAAAAAAGCACAAAGCGCTGCCCGCACCAAGTATCTGTGTGGTAGAAAGCTGTTCGGGTGCTCCTGTGCAAGACGCTGTAGTGTTTTTTTCGCTTTGGCCCTGCAGACGGCAGAGAAAGCCTCCCCTTCATGTAGGGCCAACGGGGCGTCCAGAAGCAAATCGTCCCATCGAACAGTCGGTAACTTACCGCTGTCCACGACAAAAGTCTTTCAATACGCCAGCACACTCCGTGGCTATGCGGAAAAAGGACTGGTCCAGGTGACCCCCACCCTGGCCAGTGGACATTTTGGAATTGTGTATACCCCTGCTACAATATATACTTATGTCTTAGAAGAAAATGATATCATCGGCAGCATCGCCGAAGCGGAACGTCGGACAGAGGAAGAAGTGCACGAAATTATCAGGCAGGCATAGCCAGCCTGATATTTAAAGACAGTGTATTAAGTAGTTTTCGCGAGTTCAAGAGCAACTATTATAGGCCCGCGTCGTAGTGCAGCAGCCACAGAAAGACCCATTGCACCGTACGACTACGGGTTTCGGCGCAAGGCAATTGCTACCTGGGCTTGAGAAGGTACAGTAAGAGCGTGAACTTGTAAACCTGCTATTCGTGGCTGGCTTATAATGTCTGGATGATTATCTTTATGATTACTATATCACACCACCCCTGTGACCACTCGCCTGCCTGTAACCACGCCGAGCTGACTCGGCGGGTATGGGGGCTCACTTGCGTTTTATAACTTCATTAGGGCAGGCAATGTGACGTGAGTCCCTGCGACACACTTCGTTGGACTTGTCAGGCGGAACACATGCACGCCGGCAGGAAGTGCAACAAGCTGCAACAGTACTAATCAGGGTACCCAGCATGCTTGCCGATGTTGACGATGTTTTTCCTGGGCATTAAAGCGAGTCGCAATTACCAGCATTTCACCGCAATAAACGATGGGGTATTGTGGCGGACGCAGATCGAGGTAGTGATTTAATGATCGTGGCGGCCGATTTCCATGGTGCCAGATGTGCTTTGCTGCCATAGTCCTGGTGTTTTCATACACAGCAACATCCGAGGAAAACGAAATTAGATTAGGCACCCCATCAGTCACCAGGGTGATGATGCCCTTGCCAGACCAGCTTTTCAGATGAACATTTTGCTATCCCGCACTTTAATATTTGTCTCTCCTGCGTTTAGTGCATGGCAACCTGCAGACAAGGACATCGGCACTGACAACCGTACCACACGAACTGCCCACTCCTATTATCGGACTGCTGCAACCTTACCAGCTGTCACATCATGCAGAGAAATAACATTTTAGAGGCAAACCTGCCTACAAGCCGATGTGAATCAGCCATGCGAATGAACACAGCCTCCCTACCTAGGTGCAAAGCATGTCAGCAGGTCAGCTTCAGCTGCTGTCGCCCCCTTCACAACCCTTACACACACACTGATATTGTCGTTGCTTTTGGTCAGCAGCTTTCCCATTCACGTGCCCAACGGAGGCGAGGGAACAGCATAGCATCTTATCAGCAACCTGGGAAGTCATTCGCAAGAGGATCCACAAACGTCTGCAGCAGAGTACGGCCGTTGATAATCTTTGTAGTCAGCACCACAAATCGGTAGGGCCACTCGGGGCGCGAACTCAGAAACCGCAGCGCGGATATCTCAGCGAAAGTGACGCCACCGATGAAAACTACCAAGACTGTCTCCGCCTGCAGAGGCCCTCCACCGATGCCCACGCCCGACGCAGCGACCGGGCCGGCGGATTGCGATGCTGGCCCCTGTAAGGACCCAGATGCTGCAGCGCCACCGCCTCCGCTGCCACCAGTACCCCCGCTCGCAGCCGGCCCCAGCCCAGGACTTGCGGCCAGCCCCGATGACCCGCTCAAGGTAGCCTTCACCGGCTTCTCTACTGGCATACCGTTGCTATCCACCGTTTGCAGCACATCGAAGTGGTTGCCCGGGAGGTGCCCAATTACCTCTTGCAGGGGACCCCAGCTAGATCTGACGGGCCAGTTAAGGACACAGCACAACGTAAGCGTAGCAAAGGGTGAAGCTCAGTGGGATGTTACCTAAACCACGTTGTATAACGGCCAAGATCGACTCTGCGGCCTGCACCCAGCGTAATACAAATCCGCAGGATCGTTTACAAGAGGGCGGTGGACTAGGCATATGACGACCAATTCAAGAAGTATGTCCCGATTGCGTTCCATATAGCTAAAACCAGCCGGGTACCTCTCAATGACGCCACTCCCACCTTAGAGCAGTTTCCACCAGGCGGATACTCAGGGGCGCGTAGCCTTTGTACAGGCAAGACACGTCGCTAGGTGCGTCCGGGGTTGCGGCACCGGCAGGGACGTCCTGCTCGGGGACTATGAGCTGCAGTGCTTTGCGGACCGCGGAAAACTGGCCCTTGGCGCCCAATGACGCTCGAAGAAGACCTGCGAGGCGGCAACCGATATGAACCCACTGCTCGACCCTTAAAGGGATAGCCAAACTCGCTGTGCACCTGCACCATCTCTGAACGGACGTAATGCTGCACGGCGGTGGCCCCATATACGGACCATATTAACCACCCTTAATCTCAACGGTGTATTCTGCGTGGTAGCTTGCACCAGCCAAACCTGACCTGGCTGTGCTCAAGGCTCGCATCTTCACACCGTGACCTGAACAGATGAAGCTGCGCCACCCTGAATGCTGAGCCGCCTAATCCCATATGCCAAATCCATCCCGTGCCCAACAAGGTGCACATCTCCCCGATCACACGCGCCAGCGGATTCCGCCGCCCTCCTATCCGGCCCCGCGACGGGGCCTGCTCTCACGCCTCCCTCACCTGACTTTTCCAAAGCATTCAGGGTAAGCAGGTGCTGATGTCCATACGTGTGCAGTATCTCCATTCGTAGAGAGTCCAGCTGCCTGCGCGCCAAGCCGCCCCCGACTGCATTAAGCAGTACCAGCAGCCGCAGCACGTCCACCAGGTCGGCCCCGCGATACATGAGCTCCTGAAGGGGAGAAGGAACATGCAGGTAGCCGCCAATGACGCCACATATAAGGTAGGCGAAGCTGGGAGCTGTGGTCGCAGATGGGTTGCTGAGACGAAAGTGGAGATGCCAAAAAACACTTCGCGCTTGATCTCGGATGGCTGCTGGTCAACACATGAAGATTGAATATCCTACAGTCTATGCCTGGTTCGCAGCACAAAATTGCATCCGTCGAACTCGCAACTGGGGGACAGTGCGCACTGAACATTGCATTCCGGTATGGGCACTTGCCTCAATGAAGGCCACACTTGCTTCTGGCTCGTAGCCTTCCACGATGGCCTGTTCCTGATTTAGCCGGTCGTGGAAGCGCTGCTGCTTCACCTGCCATAGTTTGGACCCGGCGGGCACATATCTCACTGCTGGCCTCCGCACTTGATCTGCCCGCCAACTCCGGCGCAGGTAACCAACCAAACACACCACACGTTAGCCAATCTTTCTACACGTAGCATTTGAAGCAGAATTGCATTGGGAAACCGGCGTAAAGAACAGCACTTGGGGTTACGCAAGATAATCCAGGCTACGTGGCTATTCGTTTCGTTCCTGACAAACTGCCGTCCATGTGCCAATTGAACCTCTCACAGCTGTTCTCCGACCCCCGCCGTGTATGTTATGGTACATGGACAATGGGACTCACAAGCCCATATTCAAAAGCACCGGCACCATGGAATGCTACAAGCCTGCATAAGCCTCAAACCCTCGAGCGCATCAAGCTCATAAGCTCCACACCGATGGCCAGCATCTCTAACCTGGTCTGCTGGCGGAGTGGCCACATCTGAGAGGCGGTCCAGCATAGTCAGCTTGGGCAGCCCCCTGACAAAGTTTTTAAGCTCTCTGATGTCCTTGTTACCCAGCTCGCTGTACTCACGGCGGGCTTCTCGCGCGTACTGTTGCAGCCTACGAATGCGACATATAAGGGCCCGCAGCAGCAGCAGCTGTAGATTTACGCGCGCACTCGTAAACCCAAGTGAAGATTTCCAAACATTCAGAATATAACACGGCTTCCCCCCTACCGCAGCCGTCATAACAGTTACATGAGGTTCACTAGATGACAGTCTGACTCTTTTCGCCCCACAGGAAGCTACTCGGGTCCCGCGCAGAAAGCGTGTGTATTGCAGCGAACAGCGGAGAGCCAGCGAGAGGGCGAGAGGTTTGAGGTCCAGAATGCTGCCGAATCAGCCATGCATCCTAGCGTCCCCCGATTTGCCATTCCCCAAATACCTCTGCGTAGCGACGTGGAACGGCAGGTCCCGGAATTCCCGGTAGAAAGGGTCGGTGCTGTTAAGATACGTACGGCCAATGGAGCCGCGGCTGCCAGCAGCACCGTGCGAATCACCAGGTTCGCCAACGCGCTTGTCTGCAACGCGGAGACGCGCGAGCATGCGGCAAACACAACGGTATGCACTTAGACTAGGTGCAACAAGAAATGAGGCTAACACAGGCTGAATCCGAAGGCATTGAACCCGAGCCGTGTCGAAGCCTTAATGCGGCAACCCCATATTCAGAATGCTTGGCATCAACCATTAGCTGGCGGGATGGCGGAGTCAACTCAAAGAGGCGTACCGTTCTGCCAGCCATTCCGCCAGCGTTTTGCAGCCACACTGTTGAACTAGGATAACAGGAGATGCACTATCGAATCAGTACGTGACGGCGTAGCGCAACCAAAAACCAACCTGCCGGTTGCAACGGTACTGAGCCATGTCGTATCCCGGTGATCTCATCGATAAGGCCCTCGAAGGTAATCTGGGTCATCATGGGCGTGATGACGTCCACTTCCCGGTCCAACAGAATAAGGCGGTCAATGCGACCCGAGCTGAAACCACCCACAGCCGGACCCACACCGGCGCTAAAGCAGCTGCCGCCGGCCGCCAGGGGTGGCACAGTCAGGAGGCCAGAGCTCTCCCGCCGCATACGAAAACACATGTCCCGCACCGCCGTTGCGGCCGGGCCCTTGCCCTGCATTGCATCAAGGAAAATCTCAGCGTCAATTCGATGCTGGCAAAGTTGTTTGGTCCGAGAAATCCACTTGGCAGCTTTGCCATGTTCGGCACAGGGTGTATAGGGAGGAGCGGCAGAGATGGCACGCCCACGCAAAGCCAGGCTCCTAAGCGTGCTGCGTGTTATCTAGAGATGTGATACGCGGTGCCCATCCATACCTGGACGCGTGGTATTAAGCCAAATAAGGCCTGGAGCCGAGTTATCGCCGCCGCCGTGTAGTACAACGGTGTAGAATCGCCGTCGCAGATGCAGTCGTAGAAAGCCGTGTCAAGCTCCAGACTGATGACATCATCATCGTATGGCACCATATCAAGGCAATATTCCCCTGCGTTTTTATAAGTGGAACGCAAGGCCAACAGCTGGTTAGTCTGCCTGGCACAACGCTGAGTTCCTACGGGCCCTGTCTGCACAAACAAATTGTTCCGAAGACACGTCACGAACTGCAGTTGAAGATAGGGGCCAGTGGCTCTTTGTACCAATAACTGGTCGCCAGTGCTCCGAAGCCAGATCAGATCTGAGCAGCGCCCAAAGCCGCTCCGTACCTATCTCAGCGAAATCTCCCAAGACGCCCTCCTCCTCTAGGATGCGCTCGCACGCAATCGTACGGCGCGGCACGAAAAATAGAGCCACGGTTTGACGTGCAGACCTGCACGGTTACGCGGGCCCATGGTAAGGACGCCAGAATGGTTTTACAGGACAATGAAAAAGCCTGTTCATCTCAGCTCGAGCAGAGCCTGGTTAACTTGCCACCTTCCAGATTTCCCGGTTCTCAAGCCCCCTGACGTCATCCCCGACGTACTTTGGCCTACTCTTGACCTGCGTTGCCAGCGCCTGCGCATTTGCGATGCTGGGGCGTACCAGGTACATAATTGTGGGAACATCGGACAGCCGTTGCTCCGTCGCGTTGTACGAGGGGTCATCCAGCCGTTTTCCCGGCTCCAGGTAAAGCAACCTAGGGGCCAAGTCCGAGGAAGGCAGGTTTGGTGTTGAGATCGCAACGCACAAATGCAACCCCTGTAATGGTGTGGGTTCTGTGTGGGATAGGTACGCTGCCGTGAGAGCAGGCAACCTAGGCGCGACCGAAGCCCCCTAACAGCATGATCACCCCATCAATACCACCAGACCTGTATTGCTGCAGTAATGGCCAGAAAAAATACCAAAATTACGAGGTGGTAGAAATAAACATAAAATTAAAACGCCATATATACCATTGCGGGGTGGGCATGATCGTGCACACCGTCACATCGCGACCAAGTCAATGCAGCACAGGCAACCGCAGAGTGTTAGGTTGGTCACGAGCAGCGCTTGGGTTGCGTGCGGCACATGCCCCATTGTGAGGACCACTAACAGGAGCTCAGAAGTGCCGCAATTTAATGTGCAGCTGCACCGTCCCCATTAGGCATGCATATAGACGCAAATATGCATTACAGCTACCGTGCCGCAGCCCTCTTTGCGAGCCACAAGCAGCCCGAATTTCTCCATCGCTGACCTTGCCGCTCCCCGGCTACGCCTCGCCCCCTTCCTGACCTGACAACTCCGTGCTCCGTCAACACATCCGTCAGCGCAGTGTCAAGCAGGCTAAGCGGCCCGGTGATGGCTGGATCCAAGATCAAAGCCTTCTTGCCGCGCCGCTGCATATGGAAAGGAGCAGGGGCCAAGCCTTAACGCAGTGCTATTCTCACGGTGATGAAGATATTGGCGCTTGGCGCGGGATTTGTGAACAAGGGGGTGTTTTAAATGTCAAGTAAGCAGGTGCAACGGCAGGGAAGTCCATGAAATTAGCTCAAAGTGCAACGAAAGCCTTAATTACAGATGCGCGGACGCCCGAGCAATGCTGCATCATTAGGAATTACGTCCGTTCGCTCTCAAGGCCTGGACGTACGCAAGCCATGACCCCAGCCCCATAATTCCACCACGCCGACTCGCAAAATCCCTACATCCATACATCTGAACGGCAAATTTAATCCTACCAAGATTAATACAAACACCCACCGAGTCAATCACCTCCAGCAATTGCTTTCGTGCCTGCTCCCTGCAGCAAGCCGTAGGCATACACACATACACCCCGAGGCCACTCGAATGACATGTCATTTCCGCCCTTTCCGTGCCTTGGGCATCACATATTCAGCGAGGCTGTATCAGCAGCTGCAAGGACTGACCTTATAGACACCAGCGGCACTGGTCCCGTGTCGAGGGTGGGCAGCAGGAGTTTTCCGGGCTTCAGACGCGCCATGCCTGATACTCGAGTGTGGGCAGCCTATATCGCCCGACCACCTGGAAGGTACTATCTTGGAGTGAAACGGCTATCTGTCTTCATTTTGCGGCTTGACGCGTGCGCCACCTGTGCCTTATATAAAGAAGCTATCAACGGAATACTTTAGTAATAGGGAAATATTACTATGCATTGGGAGGTAGTATGCATGCCGACAATGGATACGGATTTGTCCACGGGCGAGCTCACGTCAAATGTATTTTTCATCATGCGACACACATCTTTCTACCTTGTTAGTTAAATCACAATGTTTGCAGCTTGAAGTTTGTAACAGGAATACATGCTCTAACGCGTTTCACCTTGGGCAGCGTTACGCTTATGCAATTTCCACTGAGGGCCACCGGGCCCTGCGCCGCTAAACGGGCTGTAGCACCAAGGAACACATGGATTCCGGGTTTAGGCATTGTCCTACGCAATTGCACGTGCCGGCAAGCACAAGCACCGGTCGACAGGGCCCCAGAAGGCGAAAGCACGACGGCGTCGTCGGCAGCGCTTGCGAACAACAGCACATTACATTCAGATCAGCATAGCAATGTAATTGACGTGGATGCACAATCCATTATCCCGAGCCAGAGCGGTGGGGACCCAAAACCGGCAGCTGCGACATCTGACACAGTCGAGGGTGACTGGCAAGAACCTCGGCCAGGTGACTGGGGAGGCACAGTCGATCTGCAAGGCATCAAGGAGCCCGATTCCTCAGGTAAACCCCACTGTAATCCTGGTACCAGCACCATTACGTGATTTGCCAGTTGCCCACCCGCCTCATATCAGGTGTGTTGTTCTTCTTCATCATCATTGCCGGACTCAGCCTCTGCGTGCACCAACTCCTAAGATACTTGGGTGAGCTTTGGTTGCAGATAACCAGACCGTCCATGCGTGCGCTTCTCACACTCACAGTTTGGGCAGACTAGCTGAGCAATATTTGCGTGCCAGGCTGCTGAGGTTTGTGGTTGGCTGATACGTAAGAATATGGCTGTGTATTGAATTGTCACTTACTGCAGGATCTAGCAGGAGTGAGGAGCGGCTGGCACAGCCATCCACCGGGCAGGCCGCTGTAGTCATTTCGCCTGCATCCCCCACAAAACATTCGTTCCCGACGCGCAAGCCCGTTGCCTCGGCCGAGGACACATCAACCTCTACGTCTGCTGCCGCAATGGGGGCTGAAGTGGGACCGCTCGATGCAGTGGGGAATGAAGGTGCCAGCGGTACAGTAACCACAAGACCCCAGGGAGATAGGGACACAAGCGCACTCGGGGCAGTGCCAGCATCGCAAATAGAGATCAAGGGGGATCTGTCCGAAGGGTCGAGGGACGCAGCCGGGAGCTTCAACGGCTCGGCTGCTGCGTCAGAAACGGAGACAGGTTTCGAACTGGATGTGGATTCAAAGACTGAGTGCGATCAACAGCCCCAGTTCGCGTCTGTTTCCGGGCAAAATCCAGGACAAAACTCTAACACGGAAGCCCGTGCTTCAAGCTCCGAGTCCGCAAAGCCCTTGCACCAGGGGCCCATACATGAGATTGATGTAACCTCTGCAGGCACGCAACCACAGCCATTCCTTGCCTCCACTTCCAGTACTTCCAGCGGTATTGGCGGCAATGGCAACCGCGGGGAACTGCGGGTCCCATCACCCGCTCCGAAGGGGCAACCGATCCCGGGGCTTGGGCCAAGCGCTGATGTGGGAGAGAGTCCCCTGGCGCAACAGAAGAGCCCATTTGATGCTGCAAGCGCTTTCTTCATGAGCGGCAGCACTGGACCAGCCGCTGCTTCGGTGCCGCCGGCTGAACCATCACCGCCTGCGCGGCTGTCGCTCCCAGCTGTCCGGCCCGAGCCGCTCAGCCGAGCACCAGACATTTCTGCACTGGCGCACCTGCCAAACGGCTCCTCGGTAGCCAGTCTCCGCGAGCGCACCCAGCTGTCTCTGCGTGCGGCCGCGGCGGCGGTTGAGGCGTCCCAGCGTGCAGCGGCATATGCCGCAGCTGCCAGCAATGCGGCATCACGAGCGGCTGAAGCAGCTGAACGGGCGGCGACAGCCGCCACATTGGCACAAGTGAGTTACAAATCGTTCACATAAGAACGGGGATACGTGTCCTAGTTTCATACCTCTAGTGTGGGTGCGTAACCCTTCTCTACGGCATTTAATATGGTCTGGTTCGTTGTAGTCACCTTAACATGGCCTCGCTACCAGAGCGTGCTTGTCAGCGGGCTGAGGCCTTCTTGTGCATACTTAACCTTCCAGACCGGGCTGGAGAATGCGGCTGAGAGTGCCATTGCTGCGGCGGAGGCGCGGATAGCACAGGCAGCCGAGGCGGCGAAGGACGCAGAGGAGCGGGCTGCGAGTGCAGCCGCACATGCCACAGCGTACCAGGACATGTCACAGTCGCAGGTACGAAAGCCTGTGTGCGAAGGGGGAAGCCGTAAGGCACCCAGTTTTACTGCTTTACAGTTTTGTCCTCCATTATTGAAATTATGCCGGGATGGCAGCCGTACTACTCGGATTTCTGATAGCGGCTTGCGCGAGACTTGTGTTGTCTGTTAGATTCCTTATTTCCAGCGATGTCGATCTGCATCCCTTATTTCAGGCGGATATTGCCGAGCATGCCGCGGCCGTCCAAAAGCCCGTTGCCCAGGGCCCTCTTAGTCAGCTGCAGCAACTCTGGCGCAGTGCGAGCTCAGCATTCGTGCAAGGGCACCAAAATGATATAGGCGAAGAGGCTTCTATGACTATTATCCCCACTGGAAGCGCGAGCAACACGGTAGGCGGCGCACGTGGCAGAGGAGGTGCTTCCGACGCTGGCGGAGGCAGTGGTTCTAATAGAAACGTGGGTGCTGTGGCAGCCGAGACGATTAGCTCAACCGTGAAGGGTCTGCTGTCATGGCTTGGCCAAAGCGATGAGACGCGCTAAGTTCCGGTAGGAGTCCAAGGGCGGCTGGCTACTAGCAGACGCGTGCTGGTTGGCGGTGGCTTCCCAAAGATAATGCCAACACAATTTTCAGTAGCATAGAAGCCGCAACGGCTGCCTTGCTAGCATGTGACAGACGCAGGACCGCAGGATATATTTCCTACGTCAATAATTACTCTCTTTCGATTGCGTTTAGATTGATGGTTACGAAGGCAAAGCCCTGGCAAATTTGGGCCCCTTCCCCATCGCCATTTCCTTCGACATAGCCATTCGCTACGCGTCCTCCAATTCTCTCTAGTCGAGACTCACTGTTCATATCTACTGGTCTCTTCCACTTGTGTAAAAATTGGCCGTACACTAATCCATCACAACAGAAAAACAGTAGGTCGATATCCCGGCCTTCCAAGCATCCCCGAGGTTCCTGCGCCTGGGTGCTCGGGGATGATGCCATGGGCTTAGAAGCCAACGGTTAAGGCCTTGAGCATTGGCGCCACCTGCTCGAAGCGGATGAGCTCCTGGGTCCGCTTGACGACCGACTGATGGTCATCGCTACGAGGAGGGCACCGGCCGCGGGGGAGGCCAGCCGTCAGGGAATCGTTGACGGCAATTGAGTCTCGCATAAGATTGGGAACATGATGGTTGTAAGTACTATGTTTCTGTTGGCCATAGGTGCGTTTGATCATCGTTGGCGAGTGGTGTTCATTGCAAGAGATGGAAGATGGATTAATGGGTATGAAATCCCGCCTCCGCCAGGATCACGTGCATATTAGGTTTTTATGCCCACAAGTACGATAGAAAATGTTTCGGCTTCCTCGAGGCAACGTCGCTTTTGTGCAATGTGCAGTCCGACATGCCGTGCCAAGTACTTATGTCCCTCCATGCTGGTGAGAGCGCATGCCCCGTTACGAGGCGTAGAGTGATGCACGGGAGGACTTCCGCACCTCCAATCTGTTGCGGACTGCTGTGTGCATTTGAGATCTGCGCAGATGGCCCAATGGTGTTCTGACAACCGTTTGGGGTTTCTCCAAACTTTCATGTAAAAAGTCGCATTGGGACCAAACAAGGTGCTCTCTTGCATCGGCCACCACATAATGGCGGAAACAAGTATCCGTTTGCTTGGAAAAGCCAAGAACCCTTCCGTGGCCGGCTGCTAAGCCCGCCCAACTTACTTCCTTGGAAGTCCGACCACGTCTCCCGCCGGCGTCGGCACGATGCTCCACCCAGCGGTGCGGCACTTGTCCGAAAGCTGTGAGGACGATAGGAAAATTTTGAAACAGCGATGCAGGCCACGAGATATCATCAGTCATACTGCAACTGACCGGCATGTATACACATGATAAAGTCCGTCAAAATGCGGGCGTCACGACAGGATCTTTCCTCCTGTTGTAACCTCTTCTTAAAAGCTACCCTTGAAAACGCGATTAAAGCTTCCATTCATACCGCGCTGGCAGTGCCAGGATGAATAGCACTTCGTGAGATCCGCGAGACTCCCAAATAGCTGGTCCGATGAAAACGATGACCCGTGGACACAGTCCCTTATTTTTAAACCCCATCCCATCCGTTTCCTCCATCATGTTATCCGCTTCCGCAGCTTATGCGCTAATGCCCACCACCACTGTGACCCAATTTGACTCACATACTGATCCAACGTGGCTCCGTCCAGCTTCAAGCAATCAGCCAGAGTACGCTTGGTCACCCGACCGTATGTGTTGACTAGCGTGTGTGCAATGAACCCGCGGACAGCTTCATAGAAGCCAGGGACTGCGGTGCAGTGAAACGGTACGGGATATTCAGCACCGATTCATCACCTAACTGTAGATTTTTCCCAATGTGAAGGCCTCCAATCAACAACACGACGAAATCCGGTTATAGTTATGGTAACTATGCTGAGTGGGCATTTGCATGTCGCCAAGCGAAAAGGGACAGCACCTTCATTAATGCCACCGGGAGCATCAGCCGCAATAGTGGCGTCAAAGCCAGAAAGCCCGCGAAGCACGCAGCCATGCGATTGTGGTGCTATTGAACTGGGTCATCATGTTCAAGGCGAAAACCCAGGCTTTGACGCCCATGCCGCGTGAAGCCAGGTCATTCATCTGGTCACTTTTTCCAAAACGGTCGAGACCCCCCAGACGTGCCGCTGTGGCCATGCACCCGTGTATGGGCGGTAAGCCATAGACGCTTTATCCTCTCAAAATGTCAGGCCCACGAAAACGTTTTGATGCACCCAGTACTCGCAACAACTCTATGCCACGTCCCAGCTCACTGTTCATTAGTAGATCTCGGCACGTGTTTGTAGCGTTCCAGAAATCAGCGAACCGGCTGGTCTCCAGAGCGTTGGCCAACTGGACTACTTTGTAGATCGTCTCATCGGCCTTCAGGCCAGGGGGCAACGGAAGGAGTTCCGATTTGTTCAAATACTAATAGCGCCCAGCACGTGCAGCCAGAAAACGTGCAATCAATAGTGCCCCGCGCAGAAAGCACGAGTAGGCCACACGCAAGATCGTGAGGTTGGGGTTCCCCTTGCAACCCTGTTACGGCCATCTTCCATCACTTCCAGTCCCAATCGCACATGCTATCCCGTATTATATAACGTCACACACGCCTCCGAACCCGAAATCCCTTCGCCAATGCCGTAATGAACACGCATAAACCTTTACCGTCACGCAGCAACCCAACCCGTCCCTTGCCCATACCCCTTATAACAATATTCATAATTAGTTTGCCTCACCTGTTGTAACCTTTCAGGCAGTAAAGTTATGCAGCACTTGTAGTCTTGGTTAGGAGCTTGCATGATTGCTTTAATAAGGATTTTGGCTACGATCTGCGGCTTCACGCTTGCCGGGCTGAATTGGTAGAACCGCAGGAGTGTCACATTTGCATCTAAATTCCATGTCCGGTTGGCGACCTGAATGGGTTGCGCACATATTTTGGCGCCGCCGTTATCACGGTAACTGCGTGCTTCCAGCGCAAAATAGCAAGTTCAAGTAAATTTTACCTGCTCGTCGACATTCTGCTCCAGCAAAGGCAGCTTCTCTGGAGAGTACCTGCAGACGGCCGCCGAGCCCGTTAACTTCACCCATAGTTACATAAGTTGTAACCTAAATGAAATTAATTGTATATGTCTCTCTTGCAAGTCCGACTCTCGCAAAAAAGAGCAAAGCCCAACCTGTCTGCGCCCGAGACGATCAAGGTGCTTGACATGGCTGCAGACGATACAAACGGTGAATAAGAGCTTGTAAGCTTATGATAACATGCAGCAGCAATCTCAGGACATTATCGTTGTTTTCAAACGTTAATGTACGTGTACGGCTTTCAACCGACATAGGTCGCCCGCTGCGGTTTCACATTGAATATGCTCAGATCTCCTGTGTTTGTTGCCGTCCACATGCAGTTGTCTCCACGTGCCTCTGTCCCCAGGTTGCAGCCCGGAGACAGTATCTTCCATATTCCATAGATGACAGTGCAGCCATGGAATATCACATCCCATGGGGCCTGCTCACATCCGGGTGGTGCTTGGACAACCCAGAGCTTTTGCCGGCTTATGGCCCCCTGTATCTACTGTTGCTGATGATGTTGGTCGCAGATGCATGTCAATCTGCTCTCACATGGCCCGGGTGATTAGGCGCTCCCAGTAGTGCAGACGTGGGGAGCAGGGTTGGCCAGTATCTCCCCCATAGCTCCCACACCCACAGAGCTTGGTGGGCATCCAGGATAGATGCGTGTTGCCTGGCTGGGGTAGCCCATCGACCCCCAGGCACCACAGCGTCTCCTTGTCTTATTTCTTCCACCATTCTGTAAACCATAGACGGGTGGAGCTCAGCATCGGGGCGAGGATGGGTTGGATATTCTGCTGGCAAACCTAGAGCCTCCCACAGAAAAGCTTTCATCAGCTTCAAATGCTCCTCTGAGCTGGCTCCCCCTGTAGTTGTGTTGCTTGGCTGACCTTTAGATAGTAGAATGACACTGTGCCCGAGTCCCCGGGCAGTCTCCAGCCCAGTCACCGGAGCGGATGATCATGGCCATCACTTCTGTATGGTCTGGCAGTGCTTGCATCCGCTGTTGCATTCTCTCCTCGTCCAGGACCTGTTGCTGTGGTTATAAACGGTTATCCACCACCCGTGCAGCTTCTAGCCAAGCCGGACTGATGTGATTGCATAATGCAGCAAGGGCAATATGGGTGGCCAACTTCTCCTGCGGCGGGGTGGGGCTAGCTATGGGTTCCAGATGCTGCTGTGTTCAGGTAAGCCAGTTTGCGTCCTGGAGTAGGGGTATTTGGCCATGGTATGTATATATGTAATGTATGTATGTGTACATAAGGGGTGGATGATTAGAGCTGGAGGGGGCAGAACTAGGATTCCGCAGGTGCCAGTAGGAACGAGCAGCCTGACCCCTTTGGAGAGGACTGCTCCTCATACGCCTGGTACCGGCTGCAGATCCTCCATTCCTTTCGAGCGACGTGGTCAGGACTGCGGCAGTGGCGGCCGCACACGGAGTGTCACGTGCCGCCTCACTGCTCTCTGCCGTGCCCCCCGGCTGACCGAAGCCCAGCTAGAGCTATTCCTGATGGATTGGGCCTCTGCTAGGCTGACGGGCTCAAGGGTGAAGGAGGTAAGGCCGCCGAAATGCAGCCCGCCCGTGCGATGATTTGGCACCGTTACATACTAGTGTGTCTCAGATGTTTGGAAACCGCTTCAGATGCACACCCCCGTGCCACCTGGCGTCTGTGTGGACTACGGTCGCGACGGCGCATATTATGAAGACGCCAAGGTTGCTGCTGGTCCGTATCCGCACCTACCGCATCTATCTTCAACCCATCGAACCTTATGTCCCCAGCAATGGAGCAGACCAAGCCTCGGCTTAAGGCACCGCGAAATATTATTGGAAGCGGGTTCTAGAGTTTCTGTCATAAAACTACTGCTATCGATGATACGGTCATGTATTTCATTATTGCTACCGCTTTTATTAGCTAGCCTGGTCATTTTTAGTTGCTTTTAGATTATTTCGTTAATTTTTAATTTTAGTTGCTTTTAGTTTTTTATGTCCGTTTAGTTTTCGTTATCTTAGTTTTCGTGTCGTACATTCAGCCCCTGTAAGGAGTGCTAGTCATGTCAGGCCCCTAGGAATTTTTACAGTCGTCCGCCCCTGTAAGGAGTGCTAGTCATGTAAGCAAGGAGGCAGCGACTGGACCGGGCAACCGGCGAGCAGGCTAGCCATTGCCCGATTCCCCGGCAGCGAGCATTCCAACACAAACTGAAGTACTTATTATTTATTTTAAGACAGAAAACTATTGGCTATTAATTTATCATGCGAGCATGGTGATCAAAGCAGAATTGATTGCCAATCAGGCAAATATGGCAAGGGCAATAAGACGAAAGTAAACTTAGCAAGCGGGTGGTGCAACTGCAAACTAAATCGGTGATTGATTAGAGTTTTAAGCAAAATAGGTTATGCCAGTAAAAATTCTCTTGTTTCCGGGGAAAATCAAAGCGATGCTCACAGGTACGGTTACTGACCCCCCCTTGTAACGAAGGGGGGTCAGTACCTCCTTTACCGGCCTGTGTAACATTTACGGGGGGGTTACCCCCCTTCTGGTGCCATAGGCAGGCTAACACGGACTAGAAACCGCGCACTCACAACTAGCCTTGGGGAAAATTAATTTTTTATTTAGTTAATGATATATGTCCTGAGAGCACATGCAAAAAATCCCGCATTCATGTCCCTAACGAAAGCAATGCTCGTTATACATTTCGACGGTGCAGCCCAGCTCGTCACCACTACATAAAGTTTGGCACCGGCAAAATAATACTACTTAAACTTCTATAAGCTCTTCCCCAGCAAGCAGTTATACTTGCCGGTAATTTTCGGATGGAAAGTTCTCCCCGTTGCTCCCATGGCTTTAAACGAGCTTTGAAAACTAGCTACCTCCCGTAAATATTCCTACTTATGAACGATCTATCCAATGACCGTGGGAGCTTGAGCACTTTCCCATGCAAATTGGGCAGTAAGCTAGCCGCTGCTCGCTCGGTGTCAGTTGGTTTCTAGCTGCTGCTCTCTAGCATTTTAGCACTTTTCGAAAATGCATGCTGGCGACTAGATACTACTTACGAAATATAATGCCTTAGTGTAGCGAGCATATATACTTGCGGGTGATTTTCTGATGGAAAGCTTTCTTCTTTGAACTGACCTGTTGCCTGCTGGTCCGTTTGCTGGCTCGCTCGGCTGGTTGTTGCAGCTTGAAATTGTCCCGAGCCAATGGCTTTTACACTGTATGTTTTGCACCTTTACAGAGTGGGCAGGAGCATTTGCCGCATAGTTTAGGATGGCATGCAGGCTTGCCGCTGCTGGCTGTCAATCCAAATTTTAAAACAAAAAACAACGGGCGACGGCGAAGCTATGATGAGGTGAACAGAATGCGCTTATCACAAAAATGAACAATCATAATATGTAACCCTCACGGTTGCGTTTATTCAAATACTATCTTGGCCAAGGAAGAAACATGCACCTACAACCGCGGCTCACGCACTAGCAGCAGCTGCGAATAGATATAAATGAAGCGTATCTAGCGTAAATTGCAGCTAGCAGCTATTTTGACACTCACTTGCCCGTCAGCAACCGAAGCGGCGGTTGATAGCGGGTGGATGGAGCGAGCATGTCTACGTCAGCGGCCATCAGCCTAAACGTAATTTGTATATGCATGGCCAGGCTGATGCTGGTATTTGCTGGATCAGGGTCGCTAGGACTGTTATAAGTAATGCGTTGGTAAGTTGCACAACAGTAACAGCATCCTGCTTTTTTCTGATAGCACTTTTGTAGCCATGGCAATACTAGGCAAGGGGCTAAACATGTGTTTGTGTGTGGATCGAATTGTACGGGCAATTTAAGTCTTGGGATTTTATACCAGTGAGGCGGTGTGGAAATACCCCTCTTGGGGCAGCAGGTTCGACTCCTGCCCGTCCTCTGACATGTGTACCTTATTTGAGGAGGCCACAATAACTTTAACACATGCATGCAAGTGTTGAGGAGGAGGGCAATGGCGAGGGACGGTGGGAGACGGCGAGGGTGGGAGGGTGACAGCGGGGGAGAAAGTAACCGTAAGGGAGGGAAGGCGATAACGAGGGAGGGAGGGCGACGACGATGCAGGGAGGGCGACGACGATGCAGGGAGGGCGACGACGATGCAGGGAGGGCGATGACGACAGAGGGAGGGCGACGATGACAGAGGGAGGGCGACGACGACAGAGGGAGGGCGACGACGACAGAGGGAGGGCGACGGCGACAGAGGGAGGGCGACGACGACAGAGGGAGGGCGACGACGACAGAGGGAGGCCGACGGCGAGGGAGGGAGGGCGACGACGACAGAGGGAGGGCGACGGTGAGGGAGGGAAGGCGACAACAATGGCGGGAGGGCGACGGCGAGGGAGGGAGGGCGACGGCGAGGGAGGGAGGGCGACGGCGAGGGCGGGAGGGTAACGGTCATGGAGGGAGGGTGACGGCGACAGAGGGAGGGTGACGGTGACGGAGGGAGGGTGACGGCGACGGAGGGAGGGTGACGGTCATGGAGGGAGGGTGACGGCGACAGAGGGAGGGTGACGGTGACGGAGGGCGACGACATTAATGGCAGGAGGGCGACGACGACGGAGGGAGGGTGATGGCGACGGAGGGAGGGTGACGGCGATATAGGGAGGAAGACGGTGAGGAAGGGAGGGTGTTTGCGAGGAAGGGCGACGGAGATCGAGGGTGGCAGCGACGGAGCGAGGGCGATGAAGACGGAGGGAGGGAGACAGCTAGGGATTGAGGGAGACGGCGACAGAGGGAAGGAGATGGCGAGGAAGGGATGACATTGATGGAGGGAGGCTGACAACGAGGGAGGGAGGGCGATGGTGAGGGTGGGAGGGAGACGGTGATGGAGGGTGGGCCACGCCGACGGAGGGCGACTGTGAGGGAGGGAGGGCAATAACGAGGGAGGGAGGGCGACGGTGATGAAGGGAGGCCGACAGTGAGGGTGGGAGAGGGGATAAGGAAGGTTGGCAGGTTGCCCTTAATTATTGGATGTGTGTTTAGTTTGCAGCTTTGTTTTAAGTCAGCATCAATATACTATTACTGCCTTTAGGGCATTCACACAGCAGGAGGTCAGTAGGAGAAATATTGTTTCCTGTTCATAGGTCATTTAAGATGGCACCTAGCAAGACTGCACAGTAAGCAGGCAGCTATAGTACTCGTACTCGTATGGCACTCACTATCATAATTTAAGGTGCAAGAAGCACCCTGTCAACATCTTGAAAGGCCTTTTTGGCAGTCAGCTACTACAGCAGCAGACATGTCTAGCTCATGTTAGGTGCATGCCTGGTTTGGGGAATGAAGAAATGGAGGGCACACATTTTGAAATGGATTGTACATGTTCTGTATGAGTGTCCAGAGGTCGACAGACATGGTAGGCATGTCTCAGTGTAGACACAGTATGCAAATGGGTATTGGGTGTGTGCATGGTCAATGTATGGAATTTACATGTAACAATGACATGGGTTCTGCCACAGTCACGGGTTTTCAGGGGGATGGGGGTAATGTAAAGGTCAGGGATTGGGGGTTGTGGGCACCTAATAACCCACTGGTGGGTAAGGTAGAGAGTATGCTCTTTGGTTGGGCCTTTGGTCGATTTTGATTACCACATACGGGTATTGGCCCTCGTGTGCCATTCGGCCCTGCGACATAAGGGCATAAGGTCCGGTTCCATCCAGGGCTGACAGCTTGTATGATACTGATCCAACCCAGCAACCCAACCTAACTGGTTTGCCCATCGCAAGTGATTCAAGTACATAATAATATTTTGGTTTACATTTCAAGGTTATGCATGTATCTGTGAGTTGTCAGACGGCCTAAGTTTAAGGGGGCCTTGTACATTGCTAAATAGTTTTAGATGTCAGCAATGTCACCCACCCTCCTACTTGCCCTCCCCTCCTAGCCATTGCCCTCCCTCCCTCGCTATCACCCTCTGTCGCCGTCGCCCTACCACCATCACCATCACCCTCCCTTTGTCGCCATCACCCTCCATTTGTCACTGTCTCCCTCCATTCCTCGCCATCATCCTCGCTCCCTCCCCCTTGCCCTCTCTTGTTCACCATTGCCCTCCCGATGTCGCCATTACCCTCCCTTCCTCATCGTCGCCCAACCTCTGTCGCCATCTCCCTTTCTCCCTTGATGTTGCCTATCCTCCCTCGCCGTTACCCTCCCTCAGTTGCAGTCGCCCTTCCTCAGTCGCCGTCGCTCTCACTTCCTGTCGCCCTCCGTTGCCGGCGCCCACCCGCCATCGCTATCGCCTTCCCTCCCTTGTCATTGCCCGCCCTCCCTCCCCGTCACCCTCCCTTGGTCGCCATTTCCCTCCATGCCTCGACATCACCCTCCCTCTCCGTTGCCCTCTCTTGTTCACCATTGCCCATCCAACATCGCCGTCAGCCTTCCTTCCTCATCGTCACCCAACCCCCATCGCCATCTCCCTTCCTCCCTTGCCGTTGCCTTCTTTCCCTTGCCGTCTCCTTCCCTCTGTCGCTGTCTCCCTCACGCCCTGGTCCTCGCCCTCCCTCCGTCGCCGTCACCCTCCCTTCGTCGTCATCGCCCTCCTTCCATCGTCGTCGCGCTCCCTCCGTCGTCGTTGCCCTCCCTCCGGCGCAGGCACCCTCCCGCCATCACCGTCGCCCTCCCACCATCGTCGCTCTCCCTCTGTCGTCGTCGCCCTCCCTCGATCGCTGTCATCCTCCCTTCATCGTCGTCGCCCTCCTTCTGTCATTATCGAGCTCCCTCCGTCGTCGTCGCCCTCCCTCCGGCACCAGCACCATCCCACCGTCACCGTCTCCCTACCACCGGCGTCGCTCTCCCTCCATCGTCGTTGCCCTCTTACCATCGCCATCGCCCTCCCTCCACCGGCGTCACCCTCCCACTTTTGCCGTCTCCCACCGTCCCTCGCCATTGCCCTCCTCCTCAACACTTGCATGCATGTGTTAAAGTTATTGTGGCCCCCTTAAATAAGGTACACATGTCAGAGGACGGGCAGGAGTGGAACCTGCTGCCCCAAATGAGGGCATCTCCACACCGCCTCACTGATGTAAAACCCCAATACCCAAATTGCTTGTACATGTCCACACGCACACAAGCACAATAATAGCCCCTTGCCTAGTGTTGCTGTGTCAACAAATGTGCCGTCAGAAAAAGGCTGGATATTTTACTGTTGTGCAACTTACATTGCTTTATTTATAAACAATTCTAGCCAGCTTGATCCAGCATGTACCAGCATCAGCCCGGCCGCCATGCATATACACATTACGGTTAGGCCGCTGGCTGTTGATACGCCCATCAATTGTGCTAGTTACGCTTTGTTCATATCTATTCGCAGCAGCTGCTAGTGAGCTGCGGTTGTAGGTGCGAGTTCCTCCCTTGGCCAAGATAGTAATTAACCGATACCGATAGACTCGCACAACAATGTTCAATTCAAATATAATTCTTCAAATGTATGTATTACATCAGGGACATTCTGTTGTGCAAGTTTTTCCAGAAAATAGGAGTCTGATTGGGTCTAATTGTTAGCTGTACATAGACTCCCGTCTATCTTTACTTATAATAATTGTTTGCATTTTTTGTTATTAAGGGTGATCAGCGAGCAGCGGCCAGCTTACTGCCCGATTTGTACCGGGAAGTACTCAAGCTCCCATGGTCCATCTAAGAAGCAGTAAAATGACAAATATAACGCGCGGTACTTTTCAAAGCGTGCCTAAAAGTTAGGGAGCATGATGCAAAGCTTTATCTTAAAATTTACCCGCAACTAGATATCCTTGCTACGCTACGACATTACATTTAATATAATAAGTTGTATTTAGTCACCAAAGTAGATCTCCAAAAAGTGCCGAAATACTAGAGAGCAGGCAGGGTCTACAAACCAACTGACACCGAGCGAGCGAGCGGCTAGCTTACTGCCTGATTTGTACCGGGAAGTACTCAAGCTCCCACAGTCCTTTTAAAGAGCATTTAAAACTACGAATATTAACGCGCGATAACTTTCGAAGCGTAGCTAAAAGCTAGGGAGCATGATGCACACCACCGGCGAGCAGCACAAAGCTTTCTCTTAAAACTTACCCGCAACTAGATATGCTTGCTAAGCTACGGCTATATATTTATTAAGTTGTATTTATTTGCCCGAATGAAGTTTTGAAAAGTGCCGAAATTGTAGAGAGCAGGGGCTACAAACAAACACACAGCAGCCAGCGAGCAGCAGCTAGCTAGCCTACTGCCCGATTTGTACCGGGAAGTACACAAGCTCCCACGGTCCTTCTAAAGGGCGTTTTAAATTACAAATATTGATGCGTGGTGATTTTCGAAGCGTGCCAGAAAGCTAGGGAGCATGATGCAAACTAACCACGCACCAGCGAGCAGCATAACGCTTTCTCTCGGAATTTACCCGCAACTCGATATGCTTGCTACGCTAAGGCCTTACATTTAATAAGCTGTATTTAGTTGCTGGAATGCATTTTCAAAAAGTGACTAAATGCTAGAGAGCACGGGCTACAAACAAGCAAACACACAGCCAGCGAGCAGCAGCTAGATAGCCTACTGCCCGATTTTTAATGGGAAGTACACAAGCTCCCACGGTCCTTCTAAAGGGCGTTTTAAATTATAAAAATTAACGAGCGGTGATTTTCGAAGCGTGCAGGAAAGCTAGGGAGCATGCATGACGGATGGAAACCACCGGCGAGCAGCACAAAGCTTTCTCTTACAATTTACCCGCAACTGGATATGCTTGCTACGCTAAGGCCTTACATTTAATAAGCTGTATTTAGTTGCTGGAATGCATTTTTCAAAAAGTGACTAAATAAATGCTAGAGAGCACGGGCTACAAACAAGCAAACACACAGCCAGCGAGCAGCAGCTAGCCTACTGCCCGATTTGTACCGGGAAGTACACAAGCTCTCACGGTCCTTCTAAAGGGAGTTTAAATTACAAATTTTACGAGCGGTGATTTTCGAAGCGTGCCAGAAAGCTAGGGAGCATGATGAAAACCACCAGCGAGCAGCTCGCTCGAGCGATGAAAACCAGCCACGCACCAGCTTTCTCTCGAAATTTACCCGCAAGTATACATGCTCGCTGGGCAAGTGTATAAAGAATAGTAATGAAATTTTCTTGCCGCGCCAAAGTTTATGTTATTGTTATCACCTGCTGGGCTGCTGCACCGTCGAAATGTTCGACGAGCAGTGCTTTTGTTCGGGCACCCGGAAACAAGAAAACCTGTACTGTAATAACATTTTCGCTGAAAAATCTTATCAATCACGGATTTAAATTTCAGTTCCATCCATCACCCGCTAGCTAAGTTTACTTTGCCTATATCGCTATTGCCGTACTTGCCTGCTCGGCAACTAATTCTTCTTTGATCGCCATGCTCGCATAATAAAATAATAGCTATTATCTTGAAGATAATGTAGAATCAAATTATTTTCCGGTTTGCGTCGGAATGCTCGCTGCCGGGCAATCGGGCAATTGGCGAGCGAGCCTGCTGCTCGCTGCTGGTTGCCCGGTCCACTCGCTTACTGCATGTAAGGCCCTCGGGTATTTATGCAGTCGCGAGGTAAATGCACTTTTTTTGTTAGGAAATTTCTAGGCTATTAAAAGCATTTTCTTATTTCATAATGCAATTTAAGAATGTAATCTTTGAAGGAATCATGCGGTGCAGCTGCATGCCGCGTGGTGCAGCTGCCGCGTGGTGCAGCTGCCGGGCGGGTGGTGCAGCTCGGCCTGCCGGGTGGTGCAGCAGCTGCCGCGTGGTGCAGCTGCCGTGCGGTGCAGCTGCTGCGCTCTGCCACTGCCTCACAGTGCTGCTGTTGCTTGGTGCCACTGCCATGCATGTGGTGCTGCTGTCATGTGGTTCCATTTGCATGCAGTGCCGCATGCATGCAGGATACACAATTTCAATTAATTAAATTAACATAAACTATACTGATAGGATGACCATAGTAGATATCATACAGAACATACACTCCTTGTGCCCAAAGCCGCGTGCCCCTCGTACCCCTCGGTCAGGACCCCCGGTGCTCGCGCGTGCTCATCTTCACAGGGCGAGTCGCCCACAGTGTAACACCGACCCCATAAATTCCTTGCTAGCTAGCTGATGATATTACGCCAGACATATATCAGCTTTTTTCTCAACATATATACAACCCTTTCACCATTACCAAGTAAACATATATAGATAGACATAGCTATATATATTATTATTAACTAGGATGAAGCTAGTAGCTTGGCACGCACGCACTCTGGGAAAGGTTTTTTTCCGTAAATGTTTTTTTGTCCGTAAAATACAGCAGTCCAGTCAAAGGCGCAATGCAGCCACCGTCTGTGGCCTGATGGGCCTCCAGCCAGCCAGCTACACGCATGAAGCTGAAGCTACGGCTCAAGACACACAGCTGTACCATTGTACAGTGCATTCTGCATGGTTGGGTGTGGCAGGACATCAACATCAACTGCTGCCACATCAGCCAACAGGTAAAACCGAATTGGGACATTTTTGGCTTGCTCCTTGAGCACTAAAGGCACATTCATGGAAACGTCAAGGAGTGGCTCTCCCGTGCGCGGATCAAGGCAGGGGGACGGAATGCCATTCCACCCGTAAGACTGTATCAAAACGTGAATCTCCATTCTCATCAAGGCACGGCGTCTCTAGCCTATAAATGGAGAGCACCTTGCCTACCCACATCTCTTCACTTGCACTGCACTTGCGGGTTAGGAGCCACACATCCCGCTGAACCTCCCTGCCACTTAATAAGCGCCATGAAACAAGGTGCACAGAATTGTTCAGGGTCACTCTATGTTTCCATACTTCAGGCCATAAGTTTGCACTGGCTATAAGATTCAGTAAATCTGGCTATAAGTTTTGCTAAGTTATATATAAGTCCCAGCTAAGTTTAGCTAGGCTTATGTAATTCTGTTTAAGTTCAAACTTATGTAAGTTTGGTTTATTTAGCTATATATGTCAAGCCAGGCTAAGCAAGTAGTAAGTCTCAGTAATATGTTTCATGGCAAATTGGCCAAAACTTGTATCTACTTTTAGACTTATGTATATATGTAAGTGGCCATAAGCTGGAATTACGCAAATATAATTCCACTTAGACAGACTTACAGGCACTTGCTTACTTAGACCAAATAAAATTACCCAGAATTAAACCCAGTGCTTTTCTGGCTCGCCATAGAGATAAGTCTGGCTAAGTTTCTCTAAGCAAGCCCAAACTTATACCGCACTTTGTTTGGTTGTTTAGGTATGTCGTAAAAAGGAGCTGTCGGGATATCAAGGTGCGACTTATTACATACAGGATATCTCAATGCGTGCGGTGCAAGCTAGATGCGGGCCAAGAATCCCCATTCCAGCAGATACGAGATGCGAGAGTCTGTGATATATATACCCTCCTGCTGCTGCCGCTTCCAGCTAAGGCAGGGAGCAGCTACATACAGGGACTCATGCACCACGCACGCACTTATTCAGGCGCTTCCTATTAAAGCGTGCATGATATTCATCTGATATATGTTGCTCCGATGTTTTTAGGCTCCAAATGTTTTCAGTTCAAATGATTCACTGCTGGTATATATATCACCCAAGTTGAAGACCTCGCTCACTACTCGATAACATCAGCCAGCCTCTGTGTACCGGTACACAGAGGCTGGCTGATGTTATCGAGTAGTGAGCGAGGTATATACCTTCCTGCTGCCCGTGTTTCGCGGGTCGAAGCGATTGACCAGCCAGCGAACACCGCATGCCTTGTCACTGCAGCACCTCATGCATGGCTGATAACTAGCATAGCAAAAACGGCGATCGGTCTGTCCTCGATCGGCGCTATCGGTCCTCACATTATTACATATGCAAAGGAAATGTTTCCCTTATCCATGATTGCAAATCCATTACTGCAAAATCCATGATTGCACTTCGATATGAGTGCGGGGTATGTATTCGCGGGTGCAACAGAAGAAACCATAGTTACGTAGGATGGAGCATCCCTCGAAGAAGGGCGAAGGCAGCTCATCCTATTTAGGTCACGGATACATTGTCGGAAATCTAAGCGATCGACGATGTCCATCAATGGTCTGATTAACAGTATCCCGGTATTGATGAGCACAAATGAATTATAATGTTTTATGTAGGGCACGCATCTACCGGTTCAGCTACGGATAGCCACGCACGGGTGCTACATTCTGAAACCCGGCGGGCTCGAAGTAGCCCGCCATTTGGTATCCCGTGCATGGAGATGGCGTATAAATAGTAGCGTGAGTGCCAAGTTTCTGCATCAAGGTTAATATCGGTTTTCGTCATGGCAAGGATGGCTTATTTACCTCTGTTTCTTGTGGCTGCACTGGCGTTTGGATGGTGCGTGCTTGCGAGCTGCCGGAATCCATGAGCTATGGCGAACTGGAATATCGGATAGCAGTGTACCATCGCAAGACCATTCAACAAGTTATTTGTATCGATTTCACGCTCAATCTCCACGCGACGGCTTCGTGTTTGCAGGGCCACCAATGTGTCGGCAGGGGACTACGATGATTCCGCGAACCGCGAACAGACGGGCTCGATTCCGGACTTTCCCCACCGTCAATGCAACACAACCAATGGGGCCTACCGTTTGGCGCCAGTCTGGCTGCCTATGGGCGGCAGCCGGTACTGCTTCAGCATTGAGGTCCGCCAGGACCCGGAGTCTTGCTCAGGTGCCTGCTGCACCGCCGGATTGCACAAGATTGAGGTGCGCTTTGGGGTTAATGGCTGCTTTGTAAAAAAAACGCAAGCGTGGAAGATGTTGCGCAATGCTGCCAGGTTTGCTCGATACAACGCGAGAGTAGAAGACAGCCAAGTTAGACATCAAAGCCACGTTGGGTTTCGTAGCGGTCTCGTTCATGCGTTGATTAACCCGGGTAGCGTATAAACAAATTTCCAATAGTATGGCCCCGGCCATTCTTCGTTGGACGGGCGAGGGTCGTTGCCTGAACAGGCATCGGCGCGGTATGCATAACACGCGAGTCTGGGCTATCCTTCCACTCATTCGCCGTCATTATACATGCCCCAAATACATGAGCACTGTGGACACGATACCCTTATCCAGACGCCCGAACTACCTTCATTTTTGTACCCGTACAGTTCGAAGTGTCCAGCAGCTGCCTGGTAACCGGCGCGTCCGTGACCGCCACCCTCAACGGCGTGCCCACTCGTGTCGGCCCAGTCTACGACAGGCCCCCTCTCGGCCCCGTCGGTAGCGCCGTTCTGCGGATCACCCAGCTGGGGCTGGATCCGGTGACGGCGCAGGGCGCGGAGTTGTGCATCACCCTGAAGCCCAACCGGGGCCGCCAGGGCTGCACCACCCTGGAGCAACTGTGCTCGTCGCCCGGCTTCCCTGCCGGAACATGTACGGCTGCCACGTTCGACGCCACCTGTGACTGCTGCCCCATAACTCATGTCGTTCAGGCCCAGCCACCGCCGCCGCCACCACCGCCGCCACCACCGCCACCCCCTTCGCCATCTCCACCGCCACCCCCGCCGCCATCTCCAACTCCTAACGCTCCAGGCAATCGCAACTGTGACCCAGTGTGCATCTATGCCCAGCTGGTACCCCCTCCCAACGACGTCAGCCCCTTGAACTTCAGTGCTGCCGCCTGCGCCAACATCCAGAAGAACATCTCCAACGCAATCAACTCTGCTCTGAACGATCTCTCAATTTCAATTAAATCGCCATTCGCTCCCAATGCGACACTGTGCGAGCCCACCCTGGTTCGGGTTTGCGGCTCCTTCGATGGCTCTGAAGTTAATCCGCTGATCCAACTCAACAAAGTGATGCAAGACATGTTGCCTAGCTTCCTTTATGTCGCAGCCGGTGGCGACATCTGCCGTCTGAAGCGCTACAGTGTGGTGGTCGCAACGGAAGGCAACCTGTGCCTGGACTTCTCCCAGTCCATCAGTTGCATCGTGCCCCCAAAACCCAACTGCACGTGAGTGGGGAAACCCGCCGCACCGAAACCTCCTGGACAGTTAGCGACGATCCGTTAGCACCTTTCATGCGGTGTTATGTGGACGGACGTGCAATACATCTTTGCATAAGTTACCTTTATGCTGTACGACACCGTTGTCATATTTGTCCGTTCGTTATTACTGGCCAAATTACTCGGTTCACTCGTTGCAGTGAAAACGCGCTGGCGAAGCAAACACGCTGGCTGGTGCCCACCCAACGCCCTTTCCTGTCCAGGTGCAACACGACCCAGGGCGTCCTGCCCTTCGTTGTCTCGCCGACCTTCTACCCCCGCGCCAGCCCATTCTTCGGATCCTCGGTCACTGAGTACTGTTTCACCACCAATACCGTGCCGGTGGCCGTGCCGGTGAGGAAGGAGATGGACCGAACAATTGGAGAAGCATCACATTCGCTACTGTGTGCGCGTGCGCGTGTGTATCACACGCACCGTCAGGCGCACACCGCGCGGGTTCGAATCAGCTTTTTATAATTTGATGTAAATAGGTTGCATAGTGCTCGCTTCGTGAGGACGCTTGATTCTATTTTGGGGAGCATATTACGAGCAAGCCCTGGCCAGGGGGCCTCCAGAGGCCCTTCTATCGTATTGTTTATCGTTTGCGGTCACTATCACACGAGCAATTATCAATTATCTGCTGGAATTCTTATTTTTTATCATGCTGAGATTAATGGCGCCCTAAACAGCCTTCATTTTTACCGTCATTGTGCGCTTCCTTCATTTGTGCTCCCTTTCCACAGAACACTTGCTACAAACCGAACGACAATCTTACTAAGATTGACTGGTACGCAGGTAAGTAGTTTCTGTGCGCCCCTTGCTGTAAATCTATCCCGTACGAGCGCAGGACGTTTCCTTTTAGTTTTTCGAGGCCTACGTATCCTGGATTATATAACAAGCATAAAAAGTGTGCGTGCGTGCGTGCGTGCCGGGCAGCTTCACAGCAGTTTATGAAGACATGAAGCACCACAACCATGAGCTAATAACTTTCTAATAAGTTAGGATGTGGGTGTCGAGAGATAAATGCCCTTGTGGCATATGCCCGCGTTATGGTCCCACAGTAGATGACACCTTGAGGTCAGCGGTCAAGGGCTACACCATCACCCCCGCCGGTGGCCAGAACAAGAGGGTCGCTCCGAGTTGGGGCGCGCTTGGAACAAATACTTTGAAAAGTACCAAATGATGTATCCTCATGCCCTTCATACATAAGCAAAGGGCTTGTGAGTTAACAATGGATCAGGAATCTTAATCATTATCAGGAGACTGCAGTACATGCATGCGCCAACTAGGGCATGCATTGACATGCATGTGTATTATCCATTACCTGGATTGGGTGGGCCCGCCATCTATGTACATACGCACGCTGTGTTCGAATGCGGGCCCATTACTTAATTACTTCTTTCTCATTCCCCTGCTGGGGGTATATCAGTCAGCGTGTTTTTGTCGCTCAGCTCATGCTCAACACGCTGCTACGAAACTTTATTTGATGTGGCACATGGCGAATGCAGTTCTCAACCACACTAAGCTTTACATTCGTGCATGCATGGCCGTAACAATCAACTAATCATGACACTGCATTTTCCCGCTGCGTGCCCCCCCCCACAGTCAGCCTCAACTGGAATGATGAACAAGCCAACGGCGGTTTGGTTTGTGTGGCGGTCCAGAGGCCCTACACGATGCAGAACCTGTGCCTGGGAGATGGGTGGTGAGTAGGGCACACCCAACAGATTGGGACTGTTTGCCATCAAGAGTGTATTTGTTAATTATTGTGCGTCGTACGGATATGTACGGATATGCAATTTTGTATCATAGCCAGCATCCACGTCTATATGTTGACGGACCACCAACCGTGATTCGCCGCCGTGCGTGTTATTCGTGTATATATATAATATGCGTGTGCGGTGCTACGGGCCTAGCTGGAGTTCCTCCCTTGGCTCGCTCCTTTGGCAAAGGTTCTTCCTGCTTAGGCTCTTTGCTGACAAAGGCGCGCCGGTTCGACGGCTCTTAACACGAAAGGGCATATATATTTATATTATATCCCAAATATACCACCACTCGAGTAATAACGGCCATAATAGAAACCAACAAGTTAATAACGCAGCTCCTGTATCTCCAGCTGTCCCATATAATAACTCATCTAAATACAGGCTCTCATCTTTGCCCTCCTTTGTTGATTCGGATCGCGCAGCTACGCCAGCACCTTCAATCATGACAGCCAAGACTACTGCTGCCCCGTCTTCCGCACGTCGATCCTGTGAGAGGCTGGAAAAATGTAGCTCAGGCGGTCTGCCCCGCATGCCAACGTGCAAGGGTGGTACCCTGGCACCAGTGGTAGGGTCGCAGCGCATACCTCACACCCGACGGATCAGTCATAGGGTAAACCGGCACTGCCGCATCCTTTGGCAGGGGTGACGCAGCGGCAGCCTGGGGATTGCCAGTCCGGGGTGTCAGAAACCATGCGCATTCGGTTAGGCTTGCATCAACGTATATCCACCAGCCGGGTTCATCCCAGGGACGTCTGGGTAAGTCCACTGGGCGCACCACTTGTAACATACATACATGCTGGGATGCAACCTCCCTGGTTACAGCGAGGGGGAGGAAGGATGTCATTTAATTGACGCATGGACGCATGTATGGTGACACCATCTATCTGGTTAGTAGAAGCTCAATAACAGGTAGCTGGTATACACGCCAAGGAATAAATTTCACTCCTGCTAGGTGGACGCTTTCCCCTCTCTGCGCGCTTCACTCAATCGACAAGTTATCTGGACGCTTTCCCCTCTCTGCGCGCTTCACTCAATCGACAAGTTATCGAATCTATGTTTTCTTATCATACGTACATTTAAGGGGTGGATATGTGTGCTGATTTATTAATGGAAGGCATGTGCACATGCGTGCGTTTGTAGGCGGACATGCATCCGTACAGTGTAATAGCAATCCTTACTTTGCGATGTATATATTGTTTTGTATATCAAGGTCGGGGTGTGTGCATCGAGGTCGGCGTGCATTTGGCTTGGTAGGTTTGATTGGCGATCTCAATGTCAGTTTGGGATGCAGCAGCAGCAGGGGTACTATGGAGGCAATACTTTTACTCGCTTTACGTAGCGTAGGGTTCTTGATTGCATCCAAGCAATCGATGTGTATGCGATAAGTGCGGCCAATGATAATCAAGATCGTAGCGACGACGGAAAGGCGGAGTATGTAGCAATATATATTAGCTGGTGTTATTACCTCCCATGTGTAGCCCAGGCCCCAAAGCCACGCCGAATTCATGCCCTGCAACGACTCTTTCTTTATGAGTGGCAGCATACGATACATGTCCTTCTATGAGAATGCATATAATATTATATATACATATATGCATTCTCATCACCTATTGCACGGCTCTGGCGTTTATATATGTCATTAGGACGTGGCTGGCAGGTGTGATGGGGTCACCGCCGCCGCAATGCTTGTTGGTGAATACTGAAGCGAACATATACAAGGAAGGAGTAGTGAGAGGTTGCCGACTGTAAAGCTATGTCGTACACACGCCTGCCGATTCACGCACACACACACACACACCGTGATATTTACAGCAATGTGGCGATTAAGCTTCTAACAAGCATTACCTCACACTACTCATCTTCCTGTTATTGCAAGTACATGGGGCCGTGTAGCAATTGTGTCTACTACCCACGCACCATGCATACATGCATGCCGCAGGCCCGCACCAAGTGCCAATGATCACATCCATCCAGGCGAGATGTCCCCAATAGTTAAGCAACCTCCAACTATAAACCTCGGGCTCCAACACCTAACTCTAGGCAGGACTCGCATTGGGAGCCTTACAAAAGTTAAGAAAAATTATAGAAATTTATTCAACTATTTTTTAGTACATTACGATCAATTTGTAGCCTTGATTATTAAACTTGCCTTATTTCCAGCTGTAATTTGTTTACTAAAAACGCTTGAAGGGGAACGAAGTTACAGAGTACCTTTTAATTGATGCTACGTCACCTGCTGCAGAACAAGGAACGTGCTTGCTATACCATTAGTATGTAGATAGTAAAACTCCTTATTAGACACGTACGTTAATTCACCTCGCGATTGAACCTGTTGGTACGTGGTCCGTGGAGGGGCGTATGTAACAGGAGGTAATGTGGGTACGGTGTGATATTAAATTGGGCAGCAGTGAATTGATCACAGATGTACTTCGCCTGACATGAAACATGCAAGCAAGATGTTGATTGAATGCTGAAATGGATATTAATGTTGGGAAGGCTCTGGTGCAGTACCAAGGAAGGACAATTCTCTCTTAGTAATATTTACACGATTCACTTTACAACACATGCATCAAGGTGATCAACTGTGATTGCGATGCCACTCATGTGTGGCAATAATCACACCGGGAGGCTTGTGTTGTATCTCTGTTAAATCCGCCTATAGCAAAGGCTCGTTCGAAAGATGGCCATCTTAGATACTACCTGTAGTTACCCCAGGATACTACAGCTTGGAGACAGCACTGTGGCATTATTGGCGATTGGGACATCTGGGCTTTGGGAGCCTGGAGCGAGATTTTGATGCTGGAGAACATGGTTGGTTGTTGTACGTAGATGAGAATACGGGAGATTGGCATTAAGGGAACTTTCCATGGCACGCTGCTACGCTCCAGAGCAGAATGGGGCGGTGGCGTGCCCCAACAGGACTCTTCTGCAGAAAACATGGGCAGTGCTGGCAGAATCAGGGCTACCACAGCAACTATGGGCAGACGCATTTGCAATAGTAAAAACCTGCTGCACAATATTTCACTTGCATGCCTTCCTCCCTCTCCCTCTCTCTCTCTCTCATACACACATATCGCCACGGACACCAAAAAATAGATAGTGCACACAATAAGGCAATGGCGAATTCCTTCCTTCCTCCTTAATATTGCCCGAGAGCAAGTATCCGGGATCGGAAACGTGCAGTTCGGGAAGGGCGGCAGGGGTACTTAACAGCCCGTGCATGGAATTTGTGAGGTTCCGGCATGCATATCTCATCGAAAGTCATGTTGTATCTCTTTAAACCGGTCGCCAACAAATGCCATGGTCATAACTTAAGAGTATTAAGAGTGATCGGGATTTCCTTTTTAAACCAAATCAGAGTACGTGGTACGCGGTTTGCCGAGCGCGGCGTTCGGTGCGCATTGTGAATACACCTTAACCTTGAAGGCATCCAATACATCGTCCTGCTCTTTGACATTCTGCTCCATTTTGCTTAAGCAAAGCAGCTTCGCTGGACAGTACTAACAGACAGCTAGCCACCGAATCTGTTAACTTCACCCATAGGTACATAAGGTGTGTCATAAATTGGACCTAGGGTTTAGGCAACTCTAACTCTCGCACAGAAAGAACAACGCCCAACAAAGCCCAACCTGTCTGCGCCCGAGAATATCAAGGTGTTCGACATGGCTGCAGATGATGAAAACGTTAAACAAAACTTGTAACGTTTTGATAACACACATCACCAGTCACAGGAAAATATCGCCCATTTTCAAACGTTATATGTACGCGTACGGCTTTCAACCGACATAGCGCGATTTAAGATTGGAGATGGGCCACCAAATAATCAAATTCTTTGTAAATAAATTGATCCTGGTTCAGACCTCAGCCAATGTATGAACTATGACTTGCTTTGCGATGTCCGCACCTCTGGCAGCTTGTGGTTTATAGCGCACTCACGGTCAAAACCATGATCTTACGTCTACGACATGCTGTTCCGTGGCTACAAAAGGTTGGCGGGTGGTCAGCTTATACACCTCCAGTGCTGTCGCGCCGCTTTTCTGGCACATTTTGGACACTGGCGACCCTTGTCCCTAATGCCGCCGAAACTGAACCTGACAGCGGCCACATCTTGGCTTATAGCGTCGCAGCTGACTTGGAGAAAAAGAAGCGCCGTTCGTCCCGTGGGGCGAAGGTCGGTGACTTGGCGGGAGCAGACCAAGTATTGGCGTCAATATCGGCGGCGGCGGTGGCAGCCGACAGCTCAAACAGCGTGGTTGAAGCGGGCCGCGCGGCAGGGTCCAGCTCTGAGGAAATCCCCTCCAAAAAACGAACCTCGTCACGTCGTAAAACAGCCGCCAGCACTGGCGACGCCGCTGAGCAGCCCAGCGCCTCCGGCGCTACTGGCCCTGACGCAGTGCAGACGCCCAAACGCACGAGGCGCAAAAGGCTTGAAGGAAGGGAGGAAGAGAACCTGCAGCTAGCGGCAAAGACCAATCCGCCCGCAGAGGACGACACCGAAGCACGGCACAGCAGTGGTGCAGACGCCAGCAGCAGCGGCGACACAACCACCAGTACCGTCCCCCAAAAACGCTCCAATCGAACCACCTCAAAAAAAGCTGGAGTAACAAGCAAGGCAAGCAGCGATGATGCGGGGGAGGATGAACGCATCAGTATTCAAAGTGAGCTTGGCCGTCTTCGGGGTTGACAAGAGCATGTACGGTTTGGGGTTCCGGGCTACATCGCTTAAATCATGCAAGTATGAATTACAAGGCTAAGCCCACATCTTTGAGGATGCGAACTTTACATGAGCGACCTAGCGGATGGGACTCGTAACCAAGGCGTCGTAACCTAGATGGGCTTAGTACCTGGCCCGAAAATCCTCCGTGTTGCCGGCCTTTTGCCTTTCGCCAATCCTATTTGTATCTCTGGGACCCTACAGCAGTGCTAGCTCGTAGGAAGGAAGTCATGGATGAAGTGCCTAAGTGAGGCCGTTCCCATCATGTGCCATTGCGGTCAAGTTCCTGATCATGTCACCCCTGCCGCTACCCACTGCCTACGCACCCTTGGCGCCGCATCAGATCTGCCGTACGAAAGCTGTCTGGTGCTGCCCCGCAAAGCTGAGCAAATCCTTGTCGCGCTGGGGCTGCGTGCGCCCCATGACGCTGACAGTGCTGTCGAAGCCCATGAGGACAACAAAACAGCAGCCGGTCCCCTGGCGCCGGCTTCTGGCCGCGGTGGCTCCATTGGCAGCGTGTTGGAGCTGGCCAGCTACCTAGGGCGACCGGATCCCAAAGAGATGGTCACTCCACTGCTCATCGCGCAGTACCAAGGCTACCTGGGCCCTTCACCGGACTACCTCTACGACCTCTTTTACCTCGACTATGGTGTGTGTGTATGTATGTATGTATGTATGTATGTATGTATGTATGTATGTATGTATGTATGTATGTATGTATGTATGTATGTATGTATGTATGTATGTATTAAGGGCCGCTACACTGTGGGTGACGCACCCTGCAAAGACGAGCACCGGGGGTCCTGACTGGACCGAGCCACAGCGCAGGGGAGGGGCACATGACTTTGTCTGTCTGTCCTGCCACGTGCTCCCCCTCTCACTCGGACCAGCAAGAGCAAACAAAAACTGTATGTATATGTATGTGTACATAACGGGTGGGGGATTAGAGCCGGAGGGGGCAGAGCAAGGATTCCGCAGCTGCCAGTAGGAACGTGCAGCCTGACCCCTTTGGAGAGGACTGCTCCTCATACGCCTGGTACCGGCTGCAGATCCTCCATTCCTTTCGAGCGACGTGGTCAGGACTGCGGCAGTGGCGGCCGCACGCGGAGTGTCACGTGCCGCCTCACTGCTCTCTGCCAAGGGCACTCCGTCCGAGGCGCTGGCGCGGGCTGCAATAGAATGCCTGGTGGACGGCGTAGGGGAGGCGGCTGTGGCGGCGCAGGAGACACGTGCCCCCCGGCTGACCGAAGCCCAGCTGGAGCTATTCCTGATGGATTGGGCCTCTGCTAGGCTGACGGGGCTCAAGGGTGAAGGAGGTGAGGCCGCCGAAATGCAGCCCGCCCGTGCGATGATTTGGTACCGTTTCATACTAGTGTGTCTCAGATGTTTGGAAACCGCTTCAGATGCACACCCCCGTGCCACCTGGCGTCTGTGTGGACTACGGTCGCGACGGCGCATATTATGAAGGCGCCAAGGTTGCCGCTTGTCCGTATCCGCCCCTACCGAATCTATCTTCAACCCATCGAGCCTTGTTAGGGTTCAGTCCCCAGCAAATGGAGCAGACCAAGCCTCGGCTTAGGGCACCGCGAAACATTATCGGAAGCGGGTTCTAGAGGTTCTGTGATGAATCTTCAATTTGCTGCATGTATCCCTCATACCCGGCCTGGCGACCTTGCGGTTCCACCCTGGCGGTTACGGTGTCGCAAGCCCCGAAGATTTGTGGATTATGCCTCTGGAGCGCGCCTGTTTCCGTGCGCAGGCATACCTTACCTGGCGCGCCGTTGTGCGGCACTTCAGGTGACTCGGCCCATCGTTGTGGAGAGGCTGTATCGCTACGCCGTGCGGGGGCAGAGCTTACAAGAGCTGGCTAACACCGGCGGGCGAACCGTGCGCTTGTCACAGCCCATGGATGCCTTGATTGAGGGGCTCAAGGCTGGGGTACGGATGGACTCTGAGAGGTTGCTACATGACTTCCGACTGATCTCGCCAGGTGCGAAGGCGCTCACCATGGCTTACTGTGAGGCTTGCTCTCCTTCCTGGACTGTGGTCCGGATCGGGAGCGGGTCCCTCCATTGCTAGTTTCGATAAAGAGTTCCATCAACAACGTTTAGAACCCATTCGGAGCCCACTATGACAACATAGCAGACACATTGTAGGATTGCTTGGTTGATGTTGTAGTTGGCCGCTGTAGGCCATGTGTTGCACATGACGCAATGTGCTGTGACAGGGCCGTTGCGGTGGGCGAGTGCCTTGGAAGGATGGCCCGCGGAATGAGTATTTTCCGGATACCGCGTGTTAGCTTTTCACTTCTATATTGTCGTATTGTCACCCGGCGATGGCTGCTGAAAACCGGACCCATTTACGAACAAAACCGCACGATCTTGCTCACTACCCATCCTTTGCGACTGGGGCTATGCATCACCCCGGCCAGGCGCGCCGCTTGGAGAGCACCTGGAGGAGGTCCGGCGGATGATAGTAAGCGAGGCGCACCGCAGCTTTGAGCCCGGAAGCGCCATGTACTACAGTACTCTCGTGGAAAAGCTGCATGTGCATCCGGACATCAAAGTGGCGCTGAGGCAGCAGGTGGAATCGGTGGAAAACGATCGTTGCGTTGCGTTGGGTTGGGTTGGGTGGATACGAAACTGAATGCCAGGTTGTCTGGTGGGGTTAGGAAAGCTGTTCCGACCATTCCGCTTCGGCATGTTGGCCTTAGGCGAGTACAAGATGCCAGGCCGCGCAAGCACAGCGCATAAATGGACTTGACAAACCAGCTGAGAGGCAGATGGAAAGCCGCCATCCCCCGAGCAGGAGCTTTGAGGTTGAAGCTTCCGGTGTGATTTAAACGTACCATATGTTAAAATGTTTTGGCTGATGTGGTTGTAAACCCCACCGACTTTCTAACGACTTTTTCGATGTTGCCTCTCCCTGGTTCCGCCTGATGACACACACCCTCCAGGAGGCCCAATGGCAGAAGGAGCAGGGAGAGCGGGATGGCAGTGCGTTGACGCAGGCGCAGGTGAGACTTCTATTCCACTTGTGGCGTCTGGAACGGTTCCGTGCGGAGGAACAGGCGCGGCAGAACAGAACTGCCGGGTGGCCCGCCGCCAATGGGCCGTCGTAGCAGCTGGCAGCAATGAGCCATCGCAGCGCGTTTTCAGCTTAGGCTGGGGCAGAGCGCGGAGAGGACCGTGAGGAAGACTCGTGCATGCTTAAGATCAGCGGGTGATGGAGTTGGTGGTGTCGACGGCTGCAGCAAACGGGCGCGGCTCGAAGCGCGTGGCGTAGTATCTGTCTAGGCGAATTTGTGCGAATGATGTGTTGACGGTAGGCGACTGTCGTAATCATTGTCCTTCTGTTGATTGTTCTTTGGCCCGCTGTGGAGCACGAGCAGAGGTACGCGCGAGCTGCATGGATGAAGGCCAGACATTACATGAAACCCTAAGTCCTGACAGAATTCGTTATCCCGCGCAGCAAGTATGTATATAAAATGAACAAGGGGGTGAAACTTGCCCCTGTCTGAAGAAGCTACATAACAAATCAAATTCGAAGGGCGACGCTTCATTTGATGATGTGCCCTACTGGGACCTAGAAACCGGATACTAATTGATGCCGGGTAGCAGCTACCGCGGTCATGTAAGAACTCCCGTTACCCCTCTTTCTCTACGCCTTTCTAGCACCCATTCACATTCAGCACTATGCTGCTGCCTCCACGATATCCACTGGTCGAGTGTAGCTGCGGGAACACGCCATGTGTTTGCGCCACCGTTGACGAGCAGCCGTGGATTCAATTCCTCTCGCTGCGACCCTCAGTATGGGTGGGGGTGTTATTTGTTTTGAGCCCCTAGTAATTGCCCGACAATGGCGACGACCTGCGGAGCACAGCACTGGTGTACAGCGGCGCGGTTGCACACGAGTTGTAATGAGCTGGAAGCCTCATACCTGCCAGTATTTTGCACAACACCGATCAAGGCAACTGTTCTCGCCGACGCTCAGAGTCCCGTCTTTGTACCTGCACAATGCGATTTGCGCCGTCTCCAACTCCGTCGCTTACCGGGAAAAGCACGAGAGGCACCGCTTAAAACTTACGGTCGTGCCGCGCATCTTTCGTGGCATGTGCTAACCATGCTGCAGGCCAGGGAATTCGTTTGGGACAGAATCCTTCAAGTCGGCTGCCGACATACGCGCGCCAACGTACTGCTTTCCGCGCACCTGTTTAGAAGTTGAACACGGTACTCTAGCTCCGTTGTTGCCATTGTAAGGGCAGCCGCTGCCACAGCTTGGTGTTCCGCGTTAGACGGCTCGTCAGCTGCCATATCTAGGTTCTCTTTCCAAGACACCAACCCTTTATAAAAAATATAGGGTATGAACTATAGATTATCTGATACTATAATTGTAAATTAGGAAATGCGATTACTTCAAATTTGCCATAAGCATGACCGGTATCTTAGTTAACGGCCTACAGTGCATGCGGCATAAAACTAGGGAACGACTACGAATGAGATAGAGATGCGGAGTTCATCGAGATTTCATGAAAATTGAGTATGACTTAATGTTACAAATCGTTCACACCAATCCTCAGTTAGACATACACACGCGTCCAAGCATGTGTCATTGATATGCCGGACCCAGGGGTCTTGAAAAACCCCACACGTCTTAGTTCCCGTGCGATCTGAATCAAACTGTAGGAAACCGCTTTATACAGGTGGATTGTCCTCCACGATGGTGTAGCACCCTTCCAATACCCCAAACATCTTGAAGTAACCCCGCCGTGCACGTAATCTCACGCAAGCAAGCCGCGTATACCTCCCCTTCTGCCTCTAACATACCCTACATCTTCCTGACTACACTACAAACAGATGACGCACCAAATTCCAAATCCTGCAAATACGTTTTCACAACTCGGTCTTATCCAGGCAGCATCATTCCTCACTTATCTAAGATCCTTTCCTTTGTAGTTTAAGGCCCGGGAGGGTCAGCGCGGCATGGGTGAACAGCCGAGGTGACCGAACAAACAAACCAGGTCCACTAGCGGTCCCTAATCCTGCCCGTTGCCATTTTAAAGAGTTAAAATTAAGAGTTAAACCTCACATTTACGTCATGTCGTGCAGGCCACCATCGTACAACCGAGCCTTGCACGTCAATAGTCCAACACTGCCCCTAGCGAATCCAGGCCTGAGCGCACACTGCACTAAATCTGACCATATCTGAATAAAGCAGTACATGGCTTACTCTAGGACATATAATAGGAAGGAGTGCATCGGACGGACTTATCGAACCGGCCACTGTTCCTTGGTGTGCTGTAACTTTTCACCACCAATACAATCCTCCAGCCGCGTCCAACACACACCAGCGCACATCGAATACGCGCAAAAACCCGAACGCACGACCTGAACCGCGCGCGGCGCAATCCAACGAGCACCACGCACCTGAGTGCACCAGATTTCCTCGCCCTCCCCTCGCCTGACCCGCCCCCTCACCAACATCAGATCATTCCTGCATTCTCTGCTAGCGAGCTCTCCAAGGCGCCCAGCCGCTCCGGCTCCTCCTCCACCCAGGCACCTCCACGCTGCACCATGACTTTACCGCCCGCGCCGGACCGACGGCTTCTGGCACCGTGCCGGCGGTGGGCTCCCGCCATCCCACCGGCGTACCTTTCGGTCGCCTCCTCCCCATCCATCTCCGCATCCTCCGAGCTGCTGCCGTCCGGCTGCCAACCGCCCGCGCTGCCGTCATCGCGAGAAAAAGCCTGCCGGGCCTCAGCCGCCTGTTCCTTCTGTAACAGCTCCGCAAGCGCACCACCGCCAAAGCTGCCATCCAAGTCGCCCGCTTCCTTGGCCGCTGGCTTGGCTGCCGCCCGCTGCCGGCGGCCCTGCGCCTCCTTGCTGCCCGCCTGACTCGCCCTTACTTTAGCAGCGCGGCTGTTGGCTGTTGCCGGTGGGGAAGAGGTGGAGCCGCCGCCCGCGGTAGGTGATGTCTTCGAAGCGCCTGGAGAGCCGCGCTGCGGGACGCGGGATACCGAACCACCGACGGCAGCCCCTGGCCGGGATGACAGCGACGCCTCCGCTGCTACCGCTGCACCGTGGCCGTACTCGCCAGTGACCGGCTCAGTGGGACTCACTGCAGGAGGTGGCGCTATGGCTGGGGGCTGCGAAACGGATGGCACGGGCTCGAGGTAGGTGTTGCAGCGGTTTTGAGCAGCACCAGGCGCCACCACACCCGGCGGCGCGCCGGACGTCTGCGGGTACATATGCTGAGCCTGTGATGGTTGGACAAAGGACGGTGTGGACGGTCTGAACGCTGGGAAGGCGGCCGCGGTGATCGCGGCGGCCTGGCTGGGCGGCGCCAGCGGAGGGGCGCTGGGGCCCAGCGTAATATCGATGATGTTATCCGCGCCGGGCTGCTGCTGCTGCTGCTGCTGCGGGTAGTAAGATCTGCTCCGAAACCAAGAGCAAGGGGGTGGCGGGCAACGGGTTGGGAATTGAGCCGCTCGGTGTTAAAATGGAACACCGCTTCCCGGCTGTGCCCTCATTCCCTGGCTGGTGTTGCCCATCAGTGCCCATGCAGTGATGCAGCTGGCATGCCACTTCCACCGGCAATACAGCAAACAGCGCTTTCGGCAGGATGTGCGGTACCGATATCAGCAGATGTGAAGATGCAATGTACTGTTTGTGTTGGGCATAGCGGAACGCTGCTAATGTCTCCTGTAACCTTGGAGCCTAGGCCGACCATGAACATGGCCGACCGGTAAGTGCGCAGCCTTGCCTTCTTCTCCTGGAGCCGTCAGCTGCCCGCTCCCAACGCCAGGCTACCCTTCCGCACAGCGGAGCGAACCCCCCTTTCCTACCCCCAAATGCTGACACGGCCCACTCACCCGCTGTTAAACACATAGCCCAGCTCCAGGTTGCGCTGCTGCACCCGGTCCAGACCGCTCAACTGCTGGGGGCCGCCCTGCTGTGGGCTGCCACCACCACCGCTGCCGCCGACAAATCCCACGCCTTCCAGCGCGACGGGGTCCTCGTACCTCCCGGTGGCTTTGTCATAGAGCAGGTAGGCCTCTCCCTGCGTGCCGATGTCCTTGTTGCGCACCTTCTGCAGCTTGATGTCGACCTCGGGGAGGGCCACTCGGTACCGCTTGCCGGTCTCCGGGTGTGTGCGCTCCTCGAAGCGCCTGCAAGTGCACCGAACAAGAAGTGGAGCGCATATGTGCTAGAGTGCTTGTGTATATGTACGATGTACGATGGGGAGGTACACAGCGACTATCACTAACAAAAACAGGTATGGGGTCGGGTTGGTCACAAACGTTGCGGGGCCCGCCATCACGCTAGCAAGTCAAGGAGGTGTGACTTCCCCTCGACTCCTTGACTGGTGACTCCTTCCCCCGTATCTACACCCAAAACGGCTGGACTTGCCCCTCCGTTGGCATTTTCCCTGCAATTCTTGCTGCCGCCACTTCACTTCGGGTTCCCCAGACCCCCCATTTTCCCCGCAGTCCCAGTCTTAACACACACACACACATACACACACAAAGCCCTTCAACACGCCATCGAATCACCCACCGGTGGACCACGATCCCGTTATCCGTCTTGTTGAACCAGTGTGCCGATCCGGAGATGTCGTACAACCCCGGGGCCTGGCCAGTGAGCACCTTCTGCTGGCGAGGATGCGCCACGAACCACACGTGGCACTCGGTGTCACGTGCGAAGCGGCGCACCTTCGTGAGCATCTCGCGGATGAAGTCTGTCTCGCTGGTGTCGCGGGGGCGACGAGAGTCCAGTTCGTTGTAGGGATCGATCAGTAGACCACGGATGCCGAACCTGCAGGAGATAGGCACAGATGAGATGAGATGGGTCTGGAACAGTGACGATTATTATTTCCCCCCTCTCCCCCCTTCATCTCTTTGCCCAACATTGCAGCTCCCCCCGGCACCCTTAGCCGCACTCCGTCCCACCTCAGCACCGCTGTGCGCGCCTTCTGCAGCACCCAGTCGATGGTGGGCGCCCCCGTGTCGTCCTCCTCGTCGTATCGGATCAAGTGGAAGTGATCAGCCAGCCAGTTGAATCCCGCCACCACCTCCTCTAGACTCATCGCCCCTACCATCTGTGGTCCCGACGGCGTCCTGCTTCCGGCAACAGAATACGGGTTCAAGACAGCAGTTGATAGCAGTTGATCCCGTCACATGGGGGGAGGGAGGGGCCGCAAACGAGTAACCAAGCCAAGGGCAAGGGCAAGAGGAAGAGGAAGAGCGCAAAGAGGAAGCGGAAGAGCGCAAAGAGGAAGCGGAAGAGGAAGAGCGCAAAGAGGAAGCGGAAGAGGAAGAGCGCAAAGAGGAAGAGGAAGAGGAAGAGCGCAAAGAGGAAGAGGAAGAGCGCAAAGAGGACGGCGCGAATCAGCATCCCCCAGGTATGTCTGAAGTGGTGATGGAGTTCCCAAGTGGTAATAATCCTCCCGACTGCCCCGCTCACATTCGGGTGACGGGCCTGAAGGGCTTCCGCACCCGCTTCTCGATGAGAGCCTTGAGATGCGGCAGAGGCTGCTTCTCCATGCTACACAGCGCAAAGGCCCAGCCGTGGTTCTCAGCCAGGTTTACCATCAGCGCGTCAAGCCACTCCGACTTGCCGCTGTTAGGAACACCTGATGGGGTTAAGGACGGGGCACGTGAGGAGGTGGGTTCGGGTCACAGGCGCCCTGCCGTGGCTGGTGCGAGCCGGGGTGACAGAAGCAGCTGAAGGCGCCGGAGGCTGCGCCCACGCCCGCCATGTGATGCCTCTTGCCCCCTTGCCTGCCTCCCTTTCCCTTGCGAACTGCGCCTCCCCCATGCACACACATACACACACATACACACACGCACACGCGCGCACACACACGCACACACACACACACACACACCACCACCACCACCCCCACTGCTCCCTACCGGTGACGATAGTGAGCTCCCCAGGCGCTACTCGGTAGAAGGGGTCCAGACAGGACCAGCCTGTGGTCACTCCGAGTTGGAGAGGGTCCTGCCGCTGAAAATAGGCTGCAATCTGAGGAAGGGGGCCCCACATGCATGCGCAGTCCGGGGAAGATTTGGGTAGGCGGAAAGATTGGAGTGGAAGGCCAGAGGTGGAAGCCCTAAGTTGCTGATGTGCGACAGATCCGGGGGCTGGGAAAGGGGATGTGTTGCGGGTACGGATGCAGAGTGGAGGGAAGGAGGGAGGGCGAACACACGAAACGAGGGAGGGAGGGGGTGAAGGAAAGAGAGCGATATTTCATGAGGGTGGGGAACGAAAAGGCCGGTGGGGTGAGGGTAAGGGCATAACGGAAGGGTGGATCACGATACCCCACCTATGCCTTCCTCTACCGGGCCAACCCACCGACCCAAACCATCGCAAACCCATCATCACCACACCGTTCATTTCCTGGACAAGGTGATCACGCTCGCCGCCCTTCACAGCGCCGTTCTGCTAGTTATGAATCACCATCAAACGGGCCGAGTAAAACACACCAGATAATCATGTTCATTGCTACCGTATGAGCCGACTAAGGGAATCCTAACTCAACGGGGTGGGTCTAAGTCCCATCGCACACCAGCCCCCCAGACGCCAAACGTTATCAAAGTCATCCACCGGGCCACACACCTCCATCTCATATTCCCTGAACGTAGCCAGCCCCGCCACCTTGGCGGGCTGTGCCGCCTCCAGCACCGCAGCCAGCTGGACCGGGCCATCCAGCACCAGCACCTGGCAGCCACGGACCGCACGACGGAGGCCTTCAGAAAGCAACATAACCGAAACGGATCACGGTTGAATGGAGAGTACCAGCGTACGCGGTGGAAACCTGGACAGCGCGCCGTGCTGGTGACGATATGCTGACGACAAATTCATGCATCGAATACTGATTGGGTCAGGGGTGGTCTTCCTTCCCTCCCTCCCTTCCAGCAGTCAGGGGTGGTCTTCCTTCCCTCCCTCCCTTCCAGCAGTCAGGGGTGGTCTTCCTTCCCTCCCTCCCTTCCAGCAGTCAGGGGTGGTCTTCCTTCCTTCCCTCCATCCCGGATGGCTCTGGGCCCCATGTAAGGCTGGGGTCGATGATCATGGGCGAAAAGCCACATGTATAAACAGTGTTACCCTTGCGCCACCCCTTGCCATATAGTGAGCAATGCGCACACCGTGAGCCATGCAGAATCGCTAGGTCCTGCATGTTATTTGCGGCATGGTTCGCAAGGATAGCTTCCTCCCCAGAGCCATATGGGTAACGAACATTAAACTTCTAAGCTGTTAGCCGAGCGCCAGAGCTGGTCGTGGTGGACCCCTGAAAGCCAATGATGTGACCCGCTGTTACTATGCCTTCGAAAGCTGCGCTGTACATGAAGCCAGCAGTGACTTTGCCAACTGGCTGACCATCCTGGGTCTGTGCAAAGAGTTCTAAGAGAAATGGAACATTATTCTTCTGCGCCACCTGTTGATCGTGTACTTCAGTGGAAGCAACTAGGTCAGAAGGATGGATCTGGGGAGGAAGCTATCCTTGTGATGTCTAAAGCATACTCCATAATCTGATGATGCTGAGTGGCCACACCGCAATTTGGTTAACAGTGTGTGTAAGCAGGTGCTCAGGGTCCGCAGCTGGGCTCCTGTGACTGAAAAGCCAGCCGGCTGTTTCCCGAACCTCCACGGCCGCCGGGTCAGTTCCCAGCGCCCCGTTGCATCTGATCTCACCCCACCCTATGCAAGCCTGGTACCTGAGCTAATCCGCTCAATCCTTGCTGCCACTCACATCGTTGGCGTCCTTTCTGAAGCCCCGTGAGCTCGCGGCTGAAGCGGGAGGTGCAGAGGAATAGGGAGCTGCAGCACCTCCCGGCCGCTTAGATGTACTGACGTCTTGACCAACAACGGGGGATAGGAAGGGGTCAGATGCAAGATGTCGTCCCGCTCCCTGGCCGCTCCCCTCCGCATCCAGCTGATCCCTGGCGGAAGAGGCAGCGCACGAAGAGTTGATTGTGGCGTTCATGGGAAATGAGGAGGGCTCATAGACGAGCCAGATCGTGGCACTGAGCCCACCTACACATTTGAGGTACAAGTCCGACTCCGAGACCAACATCCGTTATGGAGCCAAAGCACTGGCGCTACGGCTGTCCATACGGACCCTCCGCATCTGCTGCTGCTTTTGCTGCTGAGTCTACCTCTATCAACCCCACCATAGCAGCGCCGCCTCATCCAACGTGGAGGCTTGCGGTGGCTTTGGCGCGCCGCCAGCAGGGCAGCCCCCTGATCCTGTCCCTTTCAAATCCTTTGATGCAGCAGCGGCAGCAGCTGATGGTGTGTACAGATGCATCTGTCGGTCGTTTCAGCTGCCTACTCGGGCTTCCTATCATACATACCCTTTCTCCCACACACCCTCCACACCTCCACATCTGGGACCACCCTCCCATCCTGCTTACTCGTTATCCCAGCTAAGCACTTCCCAGCACCGCTCCCTGCCCAGACGCCGCAGAAGCTCCCGCCGCAGCGCCTGACCCGCCGGGTCATTGTCGGTGGCAATGGTGAAACGGCAGCGGCCCAGGTCAGGCAGCACAGCCAGGAAGCTGTCCATAAAGGCGTAGTGTTGCTTCACACGGGCACGAAGCTGGTGGCCCTCTCCGGGACGGACAAAGAGCTGCTCGGGAGGAGAGGATGGCGAGGCAGACGTAGCGGCGGGGGCGCCTGTGGGGGACAGGGACGGAGGGGAAGGCGAAAAGACAAAGCTGAAGCCCTCGGCTGCAACATCACGTACCTTGTACATGGGAGCATTGGGAGCCGTGCAAGATCAGGAAGTGGAATCAAACGAGCAGACCCATAGATATCGGAAAGAGCACACTGGGGTGACGAGAATTGCGCCCGAGATGGGGTCTCGGGGCGAAGGCTCCAGCTGCATAGCACGGGCCTCCAAACCCCTTATCTCTCTGACCAGGGGCGGCAGCACGGGGCTGGTGTTGGACGATGCCATTCTTGTGATATGAAGGTGCGAATAATCATGACCTCATGCACATGCTCGGGTAGGGGGTTTGCTTTGTTAGACTCCTTGGTCCGTGTTTCAAGACGGGTCAATTAACGCTTTTCTGCCGTACAGAGTCTTTAGGAAGAGTGGTGGGAAGAGAGCCAAGGACAGGTCGGTGCTTCCACTCCTGCATCACGACTATCCTGCAGCACTGCGCGCCATGTCCAGCCCCATTCCATCCCTTTTTGGTCGCGGTCCCGCTAAAGCTGCAAATCCTTCCTTCCATTCCCCACCCAACGAGCCACTATTCGTCAATGGTGCCTTTCGCGAGCGCCTCATCATTTCATAGTTTCGTACCGTTGGGCACAGAGACTACGTTCCAGAAGCCCGCCGCGTTCATCGCTAACTTGTCCATCTCCCCCTCCACAATGATGACATCTGTGTAGGCCCCCGCCACAATGTCGTTGGTGCCATACATGATGGGCTCGCCGTGGAGGCTCTGGAAGGGTGTGTGTGCCCGAAGGTACAAAGCATCGGGGGGGGGGGAAAGATGGCTTAACACCGGAGCGGATTTTCTTGACAGCGCACAACTCCGATGTGCGGGTTCCGTGTGCAGGCTGCTAACCCTACCCCTGGGATGGTCGACACAGTACCGCACAAATATTCCCTTTCAAAAAAGGAGAAGATCATATTAACGCATTAATAGAGATTGCTGAAAAGATCAAACTTGGACATATGTGTGATGGGATACGGTGGAACGGGACTGCAGCGTGACCAATCCAAACGCGCTTGCGTCAACAATGTTGCTCACTTGCATTGTCTTCGGTATTGACTAACTCGTAGCTCTTCATCGAGGGAAAGACCACAACACTTGGGTTTTCCTTCCCGCCCTCCTTTAGCGTCCCTCTTCCAGCCCCCAGTCCCATAGCCACCATTTCCGCTGCTACTGTTGCAAGTTGCCCTTTGCGGGTTGCCTCTTGCCTACCGATCTGAACTCCTTTCTCGCAAATGGCTCCAGCGCGTCCGGGTCAAATAGGCGGTACTTGACGAATGCCACCGAGTCCGGGTTGTCGCTCCTGAAGAACGGGAAGGCCACGGCGGGGCGGGGCGGGGTGGCTCCGCCAATCGGCACCAAGGTGCAGAATATGCGGTTGCGGCGGAGCACCTCCGCGGGTATCTTGCGGCGGCCCATCAGCCACTCGCGCGCGGCTGGCAGCAAGGAGGAGAAGTAGGGATCCTGGAGAAGGGGTGAAATGGGAGAGGAACAGAGAGTGAACACTGCACAGAGACAGAGATAGCTTAATTGGAGGAGTGCAATTGCGGCGATAGATTGCGGCGATACACGCGCCATCCCCAACACCCTGGGAAGAGGAGCCTGCCCGACCCTGGGCATCATTCCCAGGAATGAGACACGGGAAGGGGGCTGCGCCCAGGTTACATGTCGCTTAAGTGACACTGGGCACTTAAGTGTCACAGTGACAGCTGGACTAAGTGACACTTAATTGTCACAGCCACTTGCGCCCTGGTTACGGCTATGTTTGGAGGCCCCCCCAGGCTCGTCAGGCCAGACCCTGACATAGAAATCGCCGTTGTAAAGAACGAATCGGCACATGGGAACGGCGGCCCAATTTTGTGCACGTCCACAACGGGGCCCACTTTTCGCCACACGTCCAGCTGGTCCTGAGCCCGTACCCGTACATCTCAAGTACCACATGACCATACCCCAGCTCCAGCCCCAATCCATGTGCATCACAACTTTGCCACCGTCCCATAGTCCTGTGCCGCTCTTTCCCAGCATCCCCCCCTCACCTCCTCATCATACCCCTCCCATCGCAGCGGCTCCAGTTTGGGTTTGCGGTACTGCTTCCTACTTGCTGTCTGCTGCCCCTCCCGAATGATGGCCTGGGCATGGAGCGGAGAAGCGGCAGTGGTGGGGAAGTGGAAGCCCATGGCAAAACTAAGGCCCAGAGGAACCGGAGGATGCAAAACATTTGGCTCCAAATTAAACGGGTCGTGAAACGGCTAAATAGAAAAAGGAATCCAACACCGCCGCAGGTCATCCAGCCCGTCATAATCAGCCGGACTCGACTCAAAGTCCCCTCCCCGAGAACCCAACCCCAGAACCGGTTACGATGCTTCCAACGCAAAGGGTCCCTCCTAGCCTCCACCCCAGCCGGAATGTTCGTCTGCCCCCAATCCCATCCCCGCCTCACCGCCAGCTGCCTCTCCGCAGCACTGGATGCCTCCGCGCCCGCGGGCCCAGAGCGGGGCCGAATTATTGCGGGTTGGCCATCGTCCAGGAACATTTGAGAGGCCATCAGAGCGGGAGCCTCGGCGCTGCTCCCAACGCCGTTACTGTTCCCGTTATTGTAAGCGGTGCCGGCATTCCCGGGGAAGTGTTGCGAAGGCCCCCATCCCTGGCCCGGGAGGGCGACAGACGGGACCCGTGGCCCGGGTAACGGCCCCCAAGCCGCCCCCGATGAGGCAGCTGGCGCTGGGCTCCCCCCAATACCCGACCCCAGAGGCGAGGGGTTCGGGCCTAGCCATGTCCCCGGAGGGCCTGCTGCTGTGGCAAGCGACTGGTGCGGCGGCATGGCAGGCTGCGGATGCGCTGCGGAAGCACTCCAGGGAGACCCCCGATCATGCGGCTGCGGATGAAGCTGCTGCGGTGACGGCGAGTTTGCTCCATGAGTAGAACCGGCCGTCCCTGGCAATCGAGGAGGTTCGATCTCCTGGTCCTTCCCCTTCCCTTGCACCTGTGATGCGGCGCCGGACTGCTCCCGCGTAATCCTCATATTCCGCCCCTGCATGGTCTGCGGCATGCGATTAGAAAGACTGCCGAAACTCCCAGGCATCATTACGTTTCCATTTCCTCCCGCCACAGCCGCATCCTGGCCCCGCAAGATTGCGTCCGGCTCCGAAACCAAACCTGAAGGCTCAGGGCTCCCGTTGAGGCCCTGTTGTACAGGCGCCACCCAGCCACGCATCTGAGGTGCGGAGGGCCGAGCGCTGGCTCCTGTTGCTCCTGCCCTCGCCGATGGCGGTGTCACTTGTGACGAAGGTAATGGTGGAGAGGTGGAGAGAGAAGCTCCAGAGGCTGCTGAGGGACCGGAAGAGGCCAGTGAAGCGGAGGCGGTTGACGGGGGCGACGTCACATGGTTGGATATGGGAAGACGTGGGTGCACGCTCGTGGCCAGCAGCCATGCTGTTCCTGCTGCTGGTGGCTGTGTGGATGGAGCAATTTCAGCCGGAGGCATCATGGATCTGGTGGTGGAAGCGCCTATTGAGGTAGAGGACTGGCCCGGACCCCGCTCTCCGGCTTCTCCCCGTGCCGCTGAAGGTGAAATCCTGGCCAGCCAATCCTTATGCTCCCCGACAACTGCAGCGTTGGAACCATTGTCACCCCGCTGGCCCCGCTCGCCGTTGCCCATGTCGTGGCGCTGTGTTTCAGGGTCGGCAGCAATTGCTCCCTGCTCCGATGCAAGGTCCGATATGGCGACCGATAGTCCTTGCAATGGAATATCGGTAGTGGACGGCGGAAAAGGCGGCGGGTAAGACACGGACGCCCCATTGTGCCGAGGCGGCGCCCTGGGCAGAGGTGACATGGTAGGGGAGCTGCGCACGCGAGCTGCCTTCCCTAGAGGGCGGCCCGGTGAAGGCCACGAGCCCGAATACCCGTTGCCGCGGCCCGTGGACGCGGGGACGTCCTGGGTAGCACTGCGCAGCGAAGCGCCCGGGTCATCATTCCATACGCCTGGGTCGGGGTCGCTGCCGGCAAGACCGCCGATGCCATTATCGCCCTCCGTGACGGCTGCACGGAGGCGCTTCAAATCCTCCACGGACTCCTGCACCCGCCGCCGCTGTTCGCAGGAGTCCTCCGACCTTCGAACGCAGGTCTTTGTATGGTGGCCCTCGTAGGTGCTGCGCGATATGGCCTTTCCGCAGTAGCGGCACTTGTACTTGACCGGGCTGAGTTGACGCTTGTCGCCCAGTTTAGTTGCACAGCAAATCACCAGGAGCGCACTTCGACGTAAGCTGCTGCTACCGCCACCGCGCCCGGCTGCTGTGGTGGCTAATGGCCTTCGGCTGTGACGCGACACGGTGCCAGACCATGGCGCGGCGAATGCCACGGAGGCCGAGGGCGAAGATGCGGTAGAGATTAGGGGGCCAGGTGTGGGTCTCAACGCGGTGATAAGATGAGGGCCGCTGGGTGTGACGGTCACCCCTGCCAAGGCAGACGCGGACCCGCACCTCGCTGACGAGGGTCTGCAAGGCCGGGTGTGCTGCCAGCCCACATCACACGGCCCTGCAGGTCGACGCATCCGAGTCGGAATGCAGCTAGATACAGCAGTTCTGGAGCCATGCTTGGGGGCAAACACCAGAGATCGGTGCGATGCGCGCGGTGACGGAGTTAAACATGCTGCCGATGGAAGAGGCCCACCATAACCTTGGATTAAACGTGCAAATCCATCATATCCGATCAAGGGCATTGGACTGCAATGCGTGGCTGACCAAAAGTGTCACGTCGCCGACCAGGTTTCTCAACCCTTAGCGTTTGTGACCAATATCTTTACCTACTACTATATGATTCAAATGGTCATATTAATCTCAAAACGTTCTGCAGAGAAAAGCCTGGCCGCCGCTCGCCGCCCAAGTACTGAACGCATATTGGACAACCAAGGTCTCAGCATATAATAAACATCCATTTTCAGTACTTCAATAACAAACTCTTATTATTTGCAGTTAAGATCGAATGAATCTCGTTACATGACAAACTAATCCGACCATGTTGGGATTAAAATAAACCTTAAACCTCGTGGTCATAATGGCAATCTATTAGTTTTGCATTTGTTTCACAAACGCCTCGACATGCCGTCATGATGGGCGCCTAGTCAATGGCGCCTACTCAGTTTCCCGCATCCACGACAGCAACCGACATTGGGCCGCAGAGGACGCGCGATTTAGACATTAATCCCTGCTTACATCAAGAGACTTAGTCCTATGTTTTTGTGACCTACTTATTCTACAGAGCTGTCAATGTTCTAGGTATTGGTGCCTGTAATCAGGTGCGGCCATACAAGCAGCGAACAGCTTCATATTTCTGGCCACACATCTGGTAGAGATGTGTGCTGTTAGGTCAGAGGCAGGTTTATTGTTTGGTTGGTGCAGGAGCGTAGTGGCCTTGGTTGGCAAAAGCTTATATAACTGTATACAACACCTATAACGGTATTCTCATCCGTAAGCGTTGCCGGTGTGCAATGTCCGTGACGGGATACCACTTTGCAATCTTTCTTGTATAGTATAAACATTACGGATGGGGTGACTATCGGCAGGCTTTTGCTGTTACTGCAAACATCATGCGCGATTTTCGCACAGGCGCACTGGCAGGCACTAACGGCGATCCACACGGCAGGAATTGTACCTACTTCCCAGCCCATGTCCATTTTGACCGCATATGAATTGATATGGGGAGAAAGCACATCGATCTAGAAGCACATGATCATTTCAGTTACCATCCTGTGTCAAAGATCCCCGCTCATCAATACCGGCAGGCGCGCATGCGCATAGGATGTCATTAGATATGACACGGAAGTTCTAACATAGCGGTAAATGATCTATTGGCATGCCCCTGAAATCCTTGGTACGGTGCCAATGTCTTGCCTTGTGAGGCCCCGGTCGTAATCGGTCCGAGCTGACAATGAGGACAATGGGACATTTAAAAAGAAATCTAATGTAACATCTATGCAATATATGTTGGAGGTAGGGTCCAGGTCTGCAATGACTTAACCAACCACACAGGTGCAGCATTGTGGCCATTAGAACCATCCGATGAGTGCTCCGGATGATACAACCTTGCGGGCTTACGAGGTTTGCGGCGGTGATGCAAGCATATCGCCGTGCTGTTTCCGACAAGCCATTACGTTCCTTACTGAATTGAACGCGTAAGATTGCTAAATGCGATGCAATCAACCTTGAGGCAGTCTGGAACTCTTTAGTGGTCGCGCAAGGGCTGCATAAGTGGGGACACGATGGGCCTTGTTGACCGGAGCTCTTGGAGCCTATGGGTACGCAACTCGCGTGTACACTTCACCTTTCGTGCCAGCGGACACCTAATGATGGGCGATCACCATTTAAACGAGCAATAGTACGAGCCTTGCCATCATATCAACCTGCAATAGCATGCTTTGCCTTGTGAGCTAGCTTAGTGTGCATAAATGAAGCATTCGTAATGGTATGCACAGGTATGCAGAGATTATACTTGCATAACAAAAAGGAAATCAACAGAAGTATTTTCATATTGATATTTTTGGAGAAATAATTTCTTTCCCGTGCACAGTGGCGTCCGCCGTCCCTACGGGGTCTGGGGCTCTGGGTACAGTCAGCACAACCGTAACCATGCATCCGCCGACGGCGTCACCTGGTTAGCCTATCTGCAGGTAGCATACCCATTATGGCAGTAGGCAAAAGCGCAACTAAATGAAACGGGGGCGAAGGTTGGGTATCCTGGTGCAAACGCACGAAACGGCCCAGACGACAACTTTACCATTTGGCGCTGATCCAGGTCCTCACATGCTGTATGCACATGCTTTATTCACGCAAAATGGAGTCGATTATGGTGTAGAAACACATTTCCGTAAGGCACCAGGTCGTATTCGTAAGGATTTTGACTGCAGTGCATCAGAAACGGTTGTCTCGTACATATGTGTGCGACCGGCAAGGATGTATTTGCATCAAACATTAACTATTTAGAGTCGGGTGCGTAACCATGATTGCAGCAGCCCATAGGCATGTCCTTTCATTCCGGTACGAAACTTGGTAAAAGTCTTTGTGAACGCACCTTGGAAGCGCATCATGGTGTATTATTAAGCTGAGTTGCTTGGGGTTGTGTGCTCGGTATAAGCATAATAAAGGCGTGCTTATGTAGGACGTCTCGCCTGCCAGCTCAGCGCTCAGCCAAACGGCTGCAGTGCCTTGACGTCTTCGCGGCATGACTGGGGAAGCTCTAACAAACTGCTCGCAACAGATGGCAACCTGGGTTCAAAATCGCCGTAATTTTGCGCTAGGCGTGAGTAGTGTGGCGCTGTTTGTCGTTCTGGGCGCCATCCAACGCGTGCGTCGACGAGGGCGTGGGGCATACGGTCAAAGGTAGGGTCTTTATTTTACATACGCGGGCAAATTATTTGTCTTGTGTCGGTGAACGCGCGGTCTTGACATTATTTGTAACCTGCGTCGCGTATAAGCTGATAGACTTTCTGTTGTGGCAATCACGTATTGCACCATGTGTAGATCACAAGGGCGCCTTGGTAACAAAAGCGGCGGCACTGTTGAACGGCATGGCGAACCCTGTACTTGTCCAGTGCTCTGGGAGCAAATCCAGCAACGGGACTGGCTCTTTGGACTTCCGCCGCAAATTGCGGATTCAATCTTGGCACGTTTGGATATCCAGGATCTGAAAGCGTTGCGCGCGACGTGCCGACAGACATACTTGCAGGTGCGTATGCGTTTGCACGCGGACTCTGCTCCGCTGGCATTTCAAGAGCTCGCGGATCATAGTCCACGTGCACTTAAAGCGCCTGGCATCTCGTGAGTCATCCAAGGATTGTATTCTGCCGTGGTGCGCAATTTACTGCTGCCTTTTCACGGCTATGCCGGTGGCGAGAGTCCCGTCACGCGCACGCCAGGCTCGGATGCGCCTAACCACATTCCATTCCGGACGTGCACGCAAGCCCCCTCCACCCCACCAACACAGCCGCATGTCCTTCTGTTTCCATCACGCGTTCATCAGCAATTAAAAAAGAGCCGTCATTCGCCTGTTTGCCCGTTAAACCTGTTTTCACATGTTCGGCCGCATTACAGCTATTGCCGCTTGCCCCCCGTGTTTGTCCTACGGCCCTGACTGCGCATTCGCTGCGCGTGGTATTTGCATTCCAAGGCGAAACTGCTAGCGGGTGCTGGCTTATTCCCCCGTACACGAGTTACCGAGCAGTATTAAACTTCTCATAGAACACCTGGGGTTTCCCGTTTTGCCCGACAAAAAATGTTGTTCACCATACTTGGATTGTTTCGCTATTACTTTCACCAGTCTCTGTGATGTCGGCTGCGCCCACTGGTCGTTGCGGTGTTGGACTCGGCTCCCGTCCTCCACTCGGGGGCTGTCATGCTAAGTGGCCTCGGCACTACCAGAGCTCGCTGGTGTGACGCTGCCTGTGCGAAGCTAAACTCAGACCAGCTGTTACGTGGCACGGAGCCGTGGTGGTGGCTGGTTTCAGAGCCTGCCTATCCACAAGAGCCGTGACGATCGAATCCATTCGGCGAGGGGCGTATTAACCCTGGAGCTGACCTTGCGTGTCCCTCCCACTCTTTGATTGCTTTGATGCGCGTGATTTGGATGTTGTGCAGCTACTATCCTGTGTCCTGTTTCCCCCGCCATTCGCATCCCCAGGTGGCCGCGCGCACTGTGAAGTTAGTTCGCGCCCTGGATGCTCCCCCTCGCACCTGGCGCCTGCTGGCCTCCCCCCGGCTGGATAGCATATACCCTGGGCTGCGCGAGCTGCACCTAATCCTGGCGGGGGATCAGAGGGATGAAGAGCAGTCGGAAGTCGAAGTCGGGGGACAGGGTTCCCGGGACGGAGTTGGCCGCCGCGCCAATAGGACAGCCGCACCGATGGCAGCAACGACGGGAGCAGCAGCCGCGGCCAGCAGAGCCCAGCTTTCGGCAGCTAACGGTGGTGGCGGGAGGTCATGGGGGCCCTCGCCGGGCCACAGCCGCGGTCCTGAGTGTCTTCGGAACTTCGTCAGCTGGTCGGCCAACGGTCATTTGCACGGGTTGACGCTGCTGGACCTCAGCCGCTGCGGGCAGGTGCCCATCTATCGCGACACGTGGACCGAGCTCGTGGAGGCGCTGGGATTGGGGGAAGTGACCCTGAGGGTCGATTGGCGTGCTCTGCTCCACCATGGCACCGGTGCGGCGACTGCCCCGGCTGTAGCGGTTGTCGGGGGGGCCGGCGGGGTTGGAGGCTCAATGACCGGTCGATCTTTCACCCGCCGCGGCGGTGGCAACGCTGCGGCGGCTGCCGCCGCTGCAGCCGCAAAGGCCAAGGCAGCGGCCGGGGGCCTGCTCACCTCCCCAATATCGCCAGAGACCGGCGGTGGCTCCTCATCGTCGTCGCTGCCGCCGCTGCCTCCGGCGCCCCGTTGCAGCTGCTCTATCTGTGGTCCCTCCCCGCCAGATGCCACGCCTGTGCTCTCTGCGCTGCATGTACTAGCTAAGCTTCGCCCCTGCTGCTCAGTGGAGCTCGCAGGCCGGGGCCTGCCAGTACGTAGCCCGGCGGTGCTGGAGCAGTTGTGCGCCGTTAGCCAGGTGGTCAGTGTCTCCATAGCAGTTTGTGGAGTCCGGCCGCTGGCGCATCACGCGGGCTGGTTCAGTTGTCTGCGACGACTGCACACGCTGGAGCTAAGGTACCGGGAGGAAACGTCTGGGGATGTGGCACTGCACCAGGTGAGGGCAAATGAGGTGCAGGCGGACGTGAGCTGCAGATGGGACAGCCCTAGGTTAAGCTGAGGAAAATGAAGACTCCGTGATTAGTGGGGTGGAATGGCGGACACATGCCGGCTTGGTAGATCGCTTTGCGGTTGTTGGGCGTGAAGTTAAGGCTGTGTTGGATTCTGGGATATGTAGGGAAAGGATGTGCACGGGTTTTCGGTTGAGGATGGAGCTGAACGGGGGAGCTGGCTGCGGATCGGGTCATTTCCAGATGGAAGGGTGAATCGATGCAGATGTTGCATGCTGCCCGATCAAATGCTAAGCCGCAGCAGGATTTCCGCCCTTCATCTTCTTGCCAACATCTTCCGGCCCTGCCTGCCGCCTGCCAGTCTTTCCTAAAACATCTGCGTGGCTCTTCTCCCTTTGCCTCTCCAGATTATCCGCGCGCTACAAGCCCCAGTGCCGCTGCGCTCCCTGGTGCTGCACCGCCCCACCACCCACCCCCTGGATGAGACAGACCTGGCGGCATTGACCCAGCTGCCCGGACTGTCCTCCCTGGATGCGCCCGGCCTCCGGGTGCACACACCGACCTCCCTGGTCATGGCAGGTGTCACCCGCTTGGCGCTGCGCAGCGACCGATTAGAGCTGACACAGCCGTTGGTGGCACTTTTCCCCTCCCTGGAACACTTGGAGCTCGGGCACGGCGCCGGAGACCTTCCGCCGACGCCAGTGTTAGCGGCGGCGGCGGCCGTGATGGGGGCCCAGGGCGCTGGCACCAATGCACTGCTGCGCAACGCCCTAGCGGCGGAGCCGGCGGGGCCAGTGGCGGCGGTCGATGAAGCCATGCCAGTAGCGGTCTTTCCCGCTGCAGGCGCTGCCGGCATGGTCCTGGCGGATGAGTTGGTGGTGCCGGCGGCCGTGGGGCCGGCGGAGGGCCAGCAGCATCTCCACGCTCACCCTCATCTACAGCATCAATCTGTACAGTCGCTGCTTCCGCAGGAGCTAACGCTGCACCTGCGTCTGCTGCAGGGTCTGTCGGGTCTGCGGGTTCTGTCTATTGGCGGCAAGCCGGGTCACGGAGTGGAGGCGTTATCGTCGCTCACTGGTAGGCGGGTTGGACACTTGAGGACTGAGGCGGATGAAGTAGACGAGGAGGAGGAGGAAGAGGAGGAGGAGGAGGGGGACACAGGAGAAAAGGAACATTTTCGGTGCCCACGGTCTTGTTCTCGTGTTCCCTTAAGCCCATAGGAAGCATCAGTGTTTTCACCCGGATGGACACCACCTCTTTTTCATTCTCCGGTTCACCTTGCAGGTCGACCACCTGGCCTCATGTCAGCCCCCCCCCCCCGCACCACCGTATCCGTAATCCTTATCTGCATTTCTGCATGCGGTTGGGGCTGGCTGCGTGAAAGTGCACAACACTGATGTGCGCCCTGGTGTGACAGGTTCCGTTGTGTTTTATTCCACCTCGCTGTCCCCACCAACCTCACGCGGTCCCCACCCCTTCTCCCGCAGCCCTGTCTTCGCTGATCCTCGTTCGTTCCAGCGAGTTCCGCCCTCTCCGCAAGGCAGTGGAGGAGCTCCGGGGCTTGACGCAACTGCGCTCCCTGGAACTGCACGCGTGCCTGGGCGGCGACGCATGCGGCTACGAGATCGCCCGCCTCCTGCGCCGCCTTCAGAAGCTGCCAAACCTGTCGCGTCTGGTGGTCCACGGCTGCGACCCGAGGCTGCCGCAGCAGCTGGCTACGGCGCCTCTGGCCCGCCTGGCAGAGCTGCAGCTGTTAGGCTTGCCGGAGCTACAACCGCTGGATTTGCGCTATGTGGTGCAAGCGCAGACGGGTTGCAGGCGGCTGGTCGTGCGGGGTTGCGGCCGGTTGGAGCGGCAGATGGTGGAGGCCCTGCCGAAGGTTACCAACCGGCCCCTGTTGTCCGTTGAGTGGGCTCCATGAGGGGAAAGGAGGCGCCAGGGTGTATGGAGAGGCAGGAAAGGAGGCAACGGAACGTGGGGTTGAAAGGAGCTGTGAGAAGCAGGGCAGGGCTGGTAGGATTGGAGGCAGACGGCTAACAGTGGCCTTACGCTGGCCGGGGCGCTAGGGGACTCGGGCTGCGTCGACTCGCCCATCTGTCTACACGTGCTTGCAGGGCTTGATCGTGCCATGTTCATGATGTTCTTCTGGCTTGGTGCTCTTTTGGTTTTGATTTTGGCTGGCTGGCGGCCCTGCGCAGCGCATGGCATCGCCCAGATGATTCGCTGCTAAGATGGGGCGCTATTGAAAATGGCTTTCAGGAAAGGCCTGACACCTTTCAATACCATTTAATGGGCCTGGGTTGGGCTTGCATTTAGGCACCGTAGGAGGGGTAACAGGGGAAAACTTGGAACTGGGAATTCGGAACGTATATGGGTGCAGGTCTTTGGGCACGTTGCCCATCGTAGGAGGACACGGCGGCAGCAGCGTTTCCGTGAGCTTACCTTCCTTCGCTCTGCGCCCACTCCACCATGCTTTTACCCGGCAAGCTAGCTGGCCTAAATAGCTTGCAGGTCGGATGTGGCTTTGCGCCGCCAGACAGTGCGTCAGATAGTCGGATAATGGGGCCCCAGGAGACGGCACAATGGCGCCACATCTGGGGTTGCCGGCAGCCGTGATGCACTGTTTCCCTGGCGGCTATGGGCTGGTATGGAGAGCGGTGAAGGACACGGCCTGGCGCTGGGTCGGCTCTACCACAGCTAGCTGCATTCAGTTCGCTCGAGTATGCAGGAAGTAGTCAGTTGCGGAGGTGATCGGAGGACCAGCGGGCCGAGGGCGGTCGGGTAGGAAGTGCAGGGCACTCACCTCGAGCCCCACTGGCAACAGCCGGAGCTGGGTGCCTTGTATGTTATGAGTCTCGACAGGATTACGGGTTGATTGCCAGTTTGGTCGGCTTCCCATGCCTGGGCTCTGGCCTGGGGACGGAGAACATGGCGCTTTCGGGGTGCAGGTGGATTTGAACCTGCGACTGGGAGTCGGCTATGACAGGCTTCGGTAGGAGAGTAGGAGTCTACTACGTGTAGTGGTTTGGATTCGGGATAGTTAGCGGTTGGTGGAGGGCGGGCATCGCCCGGGCTGTTTAGAGAGCCCTCTCACCGTGTAGGTGATGAGCTGCCGCCGGCGGACCATCAGCAGCAACTCTTGCTACCACCAGAGTCATCGGCTTCCCGGTGGTCGTTTACGGAGGACACTGCCCTCGGCAGCGTAGTGCCGTGGTGGGACCGAAATGGCTTATGTGTGAGTAGGTGGGCACGGCGGAGGGTTGGAGGATGCGTCGTTGTGTGGATGGACGTTTCGTGCAACTGGTGGTTGGTGGCGACGGTGGCGATGGTGGCAATGTTCATGCAGAAATCTTGTTGCTTTTGCTCATGCTGCTCGATTCCTGCTGTGGCAACTCTCAACTCTCGTGGACTTGCCCTGAAGGAGCGGCAGCGACGGCGGCGGGAGTGCCAGCAGTGTTGATCCTTAGTTGGCAGTTGGGGTACGACTTGGCGGCATCCCGAAGGGGATTTCAACGACTGCGCATTGCTACTCCGGTGCTGGTGGTTCGTCCCCAGTGTACTTGGATGGTTGAAGCGACACCTAATGGTCTTGGGGGCGAGCTTAAAATTGCCCTGTGCTTTCAGTTATGCTATCCAAAACCCGACTGTCCTGATTGAGAAGCGAGTATGCTCATCAAGCAAACCCGCGGGAGTCCAGACAGGTAAAACCGCGCGGCGGTGATCCCCCACCTCCCCCCGCATGATGTCTTCGCAGACATCATCAGACATACCAGTGTCAGCTCTGCCCTAAAATCAAGTGAAAGATCAATCTTTGGATAACCGTATGCGCGGAGAAGAACGGTTGCACGCGATCATACTGTCATGCCATTTTACAGCCAGCGTCTTGGTATCACGACCAGCACCTTGGCCCGAAGCAGATATGAGGGTGGATGCGGGGACTATGTAAGGCCGCCTGTCCACTGGCGGATAAGAGCGGGCAACGGACGAAAGCGCAGGATGCCATCAATTATATCATGCCGTTGTAGAAAGGCCGCTCGACTTATCGCACACTCCAAAAAGTAGAAGAGAAAAATCAGCCTGACTTTCTCTAGCCGTGCGGGGCCGCGGTCTACAAAGAATCCTGTCCTGGTCGGCGTGTGGGATTTTGTAAATGCTCTCCAACGCCCAGTTCCAAATAAACCTCTCGTAAGGCAGCGCTCATAAGTACAAATGAGCCGAACGCCAGAAGAGCAGTTTAAGCCCACGGAGGTGCGCCCCGGTTGCCTGCGTGCTTGAGAGCGCACTGTTCCCTCTACCGCGGTTCGCACGCCCTGACCGAACTTTCGTCTGCAGCCGGTCCGAGGGGTAGTAAACCGGGTCGTGGGCCAACAGTGGACATAACGCGCCGCGTGGGGTTGAGATCATCCGCTTCCATCTGGTGTGGTGTATGTTACACAAAAGAGAGATGAGGCCAGGACCTGGCGTTTCGCAGGTGTATATTGAGCCGACTAGCTTAACGGCGTGTGTAGCTGCCCCCCACCTAGTGGTCGTCCAAAATGTGCATGGCGGAGTCCATAGCCGCCCGGGCCCCTACCTCACAGTTATTGCTCCTCTCCTCTATAAGCTCCTAGGGTGCCGATCACTCTCCCTAGGGAGGCATCCGGATCCGGACGCAGATTCGGGGGAGATCGTGCACGAGGTAACCACCGTCGCATGCACGCACGGCGTCAACGTTTTGGAGTTATCCGGCCCCCCACTTCCCCCCGCCGTATACCCTCGTTCGTCCCTCCCTCACAGCACCGCGTTTGTTAGGGGTGCTGCTATGGCGTCGTACACCGTATGCCTGTATGACTAGTGCACTCAACATTCCGCCACTCTTCAGGTGCCGTGCGGTGCGCATCTCTGTGAGGGACCCGTGTGACCCCGCGCTGGAAGCAGCCAACCCGCGCGCAATTCGACGGTCGAACCCATCTCTGAATCTAGTTCCGAGTGCATGTACCTATATGTAGACCGGTGATAGGTGACATGTCGCTGTGACGTCTGTTGCTGTGACTGCAACTACTGGCCGCTGCAATATTCAAAACCGCGTCGTGCAAGGACTGTCTGCCCGACTTCACTGCCCGACCTCACGCACGTTAGTGATCCTCAACTGCTGCCAGACCTAATACGCCAGCTCACCAGTATACATCTATGTTACGATTATCATATCTATCCCCGGAAGAAGCAGAAAGCGGTGCTGCCCTCGTTGGTCACCACAGTGCTCATCTGCTGGCATGGGACCCGATCATGCGCCTTTTCTCCTCTAGGGCACGACGCACAGTGTTCATCCGCATGCAGCTTCCTCACTTCGGGCTCATTTGTGGCGCCGACGGGGTGAGCAGGGATGGCTTTCATAAGTGCCAATGCCATGACGATGCGATGCCGCCTCCAGATGAGGGCTCCGGAACCGGGCCAAGAGCTCAGCTCTTGTAGTACCGATCTGACCCCTATCGACCCTACGGCCCCTAGGGGGCAAGCAGCCATCAGAAAGGTACTTTCCTTTTCCCGCCTGCCGCTGAACGGCTCACCCGCACACTGCTCGCCTGACCTCTGGCTCTTCCCCTCCTTTATCGCCCCCTCCCATTTCCCCCGCCCCAGGACGCATGGCTCCGTCTAGCAGCCACTTTCGGCACGGCTAGCCCACCTTCCTTCCAAGCTCCTTGCCTCGTGGTCTCTCACATCACATGCACTTTTTGGTCCGCCTCCTTCCCCCCTTCCACCTCCTCCTTTTTTGGTCCGCCTCCTTCCCCCCTTCCTCCTCCTCCTCCTTTTTGGTCCGCCTCCTTTCCTCCTTCCTCCTCCTCCTCCTCCCCTTCAACGTCCGTTTGTTCCGCCTCAGTTCGCGCGAAGCTCAATTTAGTGTGCCCTTGCAGTTGGGTGCCCCGCAGCGGCAAGGCACCTTGTCATCCATATCCTCCTCCTTGAACCGGTAGTCGAAGGTGAGCTCCTGACCCGCTCTTATGTCAGTGCGCGCCAGGAACAGCAGCCGCACGCGACCACCTTCAAACTCAAGCACCTGCGGGGTCGAGATCAGGCGGCATGGCAGCACAGCCTTGGCGAAGCCCATGCAAGAACCGGAGTATGTTGGTTTGCACCACCACCACCACCTCCGCGTGCTGACCCCAGCTGCGCACGGCTGCCACCGAGGAGTGCGGTGAGGAAAACGAACTGATTCCGTCCTGCCCCTATCCGTTGGAGTTGGCCCTCCCCCTCCTCCTCCTCCTCCTCCTCCTCATCATCATCATCATCATCATCATCATCATCATCATCGTCATCATCATCATCATCATCATCATCATCATCATCATCAGCAGCAGCAGCAGCAGCAGCAGCAGCAGCAGCCCAGTCATCACATCCTTGTGGGAATTTGCCCTATGCCCTTTGCCCAGGTGTCCCCGGGGCTTTCATCAACAAGGACGTCGCAGACTCGCGGCACATACCTTGGTGTACATAGAGGGGCTGCACGAGTGGTTTGAGAAGCGGCCGTAGTGGCCGAGGTGAGTGTTGTCTAGAACCACCTCGCCGTTCACGTGGAACAAGAAACAGTCGCGACCTGAGGGCAGCGATAGCGGGGCAATTGTGGTGGTTGCGGTGGTTGCGGTGGTTGTGGTGGTTGCGGTGGTTGTGGTGGTTGCGGTGGTTGCGGTGGTTGCGGTGGTTGTGGTGGTTGCGGTGGTTGTGGTGGTTGCGGTGGTTGTGGTGGTTGCGGTGGAAGCAATCAGGCACCACAACGAGGAGATGGAGCTGGTTGCGAGATGGGAGGATACCCGTGGGATTGGATGGTTGCAACCTTCACCCATCGGTACGGCATCATAAAGCCAGTCCACGACGCATCCCGCGGAGAGCACACACACACACACACTCACACTCTCTCTCACACACACACACACCGCCACCTCTCCGTCATACCCTCGCTGGTGCCACTCACCCTGGGCTCGGTACCGCCGCTCCCGCAAGTCCGCCAGCACGGGACGTACCACCTCCCCCCGGAACTCCGTAACCACAGAGTCCTAGGTGGGTTGAGAGTTGGCGGTTGACAACGGTTACCGGACGGAAACGTACAACCGCGGCAAACAACGGACAAATGGAGGCATGGGTATACAGCCGCCCTCTTCCGCGAACCGGCGATTCAACTTAGCCCCCCTCCCTGCCGGGTCAGACGGCCACATTCCAGCCCCCCTACACAGCCCAGTACTCTGATATGGTCCCAGCCGCCAACTGGCACCGTTACTTTCGGCAACCACCATAACCGCCGATCCCGCTGACGACCTGTCAACGAACAGGTTTCCCCTCCGGGCGGGCTGTACTGGTAACATGTTGAATATCCAGGTATGGTTTCGGAGCCGCCCACCAACCCCACCTGCGGAATGTCCACTTTGGCGAATATCCCCCAGCCATGAATGCCGGACTTGCCGAACGTCACACGAGACCTCTCCGACTTCAGCGCTGCCGCCAAGCGCTCCTCCCAGCGCACAGCTTTCTTGCGGCGCTTGTGTGGAGAGGGACCCACGCCGAGCGAGAGCCCACCACCGACGGCAACTTGGTCGGTCGCCGCTGCCGCTGCCAGTTCCGGCAGGGGGGACGCTGATACCAGCCCGCTGTCGCCCTCCCCAGTCGCCGCCTTGACAACGTCGACGTCAATGTCCGTAACGGCGGTGTCGAAAGTCATGATCATCGCGTCCGCTGGGGTTTCGCCCGCCTGCTGTTGCTGCTGCTGCTGCTGCTGCTGTTCTTCTTTTCCGTGGTGCCTATCTTGGTGTTGCTGTCCGGCCTGCTGCCGCTGCGGATCGTCCTCATCGTCGTCCTCCTCGTCGCTGTCGAGATCGCTCATGTCGCCCGCGGGCACAATGCTGGAGCTGCCCAGCACCATCGCTGCGGTGGCTCCGGAACCGCCTTCCGCGTCAGCATCGGCCAGGGGCCCCGCCTTCGCCGCGACCAGGGTCATACCCCCCGCCGCTGCTGCGCTGTCGCCGCCACCCACGGAACTGACGCCGCCAACTGCCTCCGAGTTGGCACCGCCCCCGCCAGCTGCGGCAGCGGCCGCCGCCAGAAATGCCGTCAGATGCGACACCGCCAACTGCTCCGGCGTTGCCGTAGCAGTAGCGGCGGCAGTAGCGGCGGCAGTAGCGGCGGCGAGTCCAACCTCCGCTCCTGGCGATGCCGTCCCGTCGTCGCCGAGTGCGATGACGACCTGCTGCGGCCCGAGGGGCCCCACTGTCGGACAATCCCTAGGGAGCATGTGCCCGGGCTCTATCTTAGCATTCGGTGTGAAATTGTCCGACGGGCCCAACGGTACGGCGTTGCACAGCTCCATTTTGATCTGTGCTACTGCCGACGAGTCCACACCGGGCCCCGGCGACAGCGCCGCCGCCGCTGTAGCTGCCGCGCCCTCCCGGGCCGCCGCCATTGCAGCCGCACCCATCGCCACAGCACGCGCAGCCAGCTCCCGAGCTGCCTCGCGCTCGCGCGCCTCCCGCGCCCTCTCCGCTGCCGCCGCTGCCTCCGCTGCCGCCGCCGCTGCCGCCTCCGCCGCCCGCAATGCCGCATACTCGGAGGGTGTAAAGCAGCGCGTGGGTGGCATCGTCCAGAACCTGGAATAAGGCCCAGGCGAACGAGAGATGTAGAGAGGGGTTGATGATTATGGAAAATGGGTGTGGCGGAGGTAGGACGACCATCACTCGGGTGCGGCACAGGATCCCGTTCGCGCGCCCTTAAAGAGGAGAGGCGGGTGTGATAGACGGTGGAACCCCGGGGGCGCAGCAACCACCTCAGGGGCACAAGGTGATGGGCAACATCTGCAGGCGGAGCAGTGCAGTGCAGTGCAGTGCAGTGCAGGGGGGGGAGGGAGGGAGTGCGGCGAAGGAAGGAAGAAGAGGAGGAAGAAAGTCAAGGGAGGGCGCGGAGGGCATGACAGCATGACACGCGACCTACGCCAAGAATGATTTCTTAAATTTTTGAGAGGGGGCCCCAACACACCAGATCAGGGGCGGGAGATTCCCACGGCCTCCCGCAACAACTAGGGGAACCCAAATCGTTCAAAAAACGAAGACCACGTCCCGCCAGCAACGCCGCCGTTCCACGTACCCGTGCCACATAGGGCCCCGAACTAGCTGAGGTACGGCAGGCACGTAAGCTTGCTTGCCCATGCGTATACGCGGCACGTGGCTAGCGGCAGCGGCTGCGGCGCCGCTGCGGTTCACGGCACCTCTGGCGGCAGCGTCTCCGCTGTCCGCCGCAGCCCCCTTTGGCGCTGCTGCGGCGGGGTTTGCTCCCTGTCCAGCGAAGCGCCTCGCGTATCGGGCCTCCCTCCGGGACTGCTTGCAGATGACGCACATGCAACCCGCCCGGTGGACCTGCGATGTGAGCGAAGGGAATGCAGTGTGCGGTGTGCGGGCAAGAGGGCGAGAGAGAGGGGGAGAGAGAGAGAGAGAGGGAGTAGGAACATCACCACCACCGTCCCACCGTCCCGCTCACCCTCTGGGGCGCTGCCCTGCCATGATGCCCCGCCCTCGCGAGCCCTGATCCCGGTGTTGCCGTACTAAAGGAGCCGCCACGACCCAAGTTGCTGCCGCCACCGCCGCCGCTACCCGACGGCTCAGTCGCCTCCTCACTGCCGAAAGACGCTCCACCAACAGCCGCCACCGCCGCTTTGGCAGCCGCCACTGCCGCCACCGCCGGTGGAGGCCGCCCCCGGGCCAGTCCGTGGCGGCGGCGTAATGCATCCAAGTTGGCTATGGCTTGGGCTAGGTGGCTTGGAGCTCTGGTGCCGAGGGAGTTGGGGTCGGATGAGGGTTGGGACGAGGGTTGGGAGTGTGAGATCGTCCTGGGCCCTAGTCCCATCCCACCTTCACCTTCATAGAGGATGCGGCCCTCATCCCTCATCCCTGATCTCGACGATAATACGACAACCTCTTTTGGCTCCTCGTCTTCTTTTTCCCCTCTTATCTTTCATCTCATAAGATTGTATCCCTTCTTCTTTATTCGGACGAATATTATACATATATATATATATACACACACGCCTATATTACATATGTTCATAACCCCCTCCTCCTCCCCCTCCTTTTTGGTCCCCCTCCTCGTCCCCCTCCTTTTTGGTCCCCCTCTCTTTTGGTCCCCCTCCTCTCCCCCTCCTCCCCTCGCCCTTCCTGGCCCCCTCCTCACCTGGGTGCTGCCGGTTCCTCCAGCCCCAGCTCCACCAGGTGCTCTCCCAGCGTGGGACCCAACTGCCCGTTGGCTCTGATCACCCGCAGCGTCACCTGCGCCATATCATCAGGGGCAGGGACGAGCCAGCAGGGGATGACGTTACCAGCTCCGAAACCTCTTGTCATATCCAACACGTCTCCACAAGCTCAAGGAGGAGTAGGAACAAGACCTGCTACGATCTGCTACGACCTGCGACCCTGACGACTGCGGGAGGGTAGGCCTCAACAAACTGCCCTTCACAGGCTCCCCTTCGTGCTGCACGTAACGACACCCGCCCGCACTCTTCACCGCCGGTTGACGTGAGCTGCTGGAGCTGCTGTCAGCGCTGCCCCATACCGGCACTACTTGAAGGGGTAGTGCGTAATCCTCATATTGCTGTGATCTCACGGTGGAGGGCGTTGAGGGGGCGCGGGGGAAGGGCGGGAAAGAGGCCCGAAACACAGCACCAGCCACCGCGACACGCGCAGGCCTGGCTTATGGCGCCCCTAGGCGATCCAATAGCTCTACGTTGGTCCCTCTTCTCCGGACGGACTGACGGACTCACGGATTGGAGCCGAGAGGAAGGCGCCGCATGTCCGTGCGGGTATCTGCCTGTACTATATCTACCCCTCGCCTGTCGTACCAATTTCACAGAGCCCCCCAACCCCCACCCTCTCACCCCGCTACCCACCTTCCACTTCTTGGACGCCGCCTTCCCTGCCAGCCGCTCGAACTCGGAGGGGGATATGGACTTGCCCGCCTGCGTGCGCACCACCCCGCTGGCGACCATGAACGTACCCAACACGCCGTTGCACACAATTGGGATCTCGGAGGGCGCATTGCGGCGCCGCTCCGCCGCCGCCGCCGCCGCCGCGGCCGCTGCCTCGTCCTCCGCCCCCAGCCGCGCACGGTGCGCCACCACGCGGCGACTGTGCGCCTCCTTCGCAGCATCGCCGCACCCTAACCATTTGACACTCAGCTGGGATAACGTGAGCACCTCCGCCGCCCCGGTCTCGAGCTCCACGACGTGCGTGCCGGAGGGCTCGTCGTATGATGTGATGAGGCAGCTAAAGGACGGCGGCGCCGCGGCCTTGGCGGCACCTTCGGTGCCGCCGCTGCCGTCGCCGCCGCCAGCGTCAGGGGCCGGCACAATGCAGCGTATTCGCCAACCGACGGCCGCCTGGGCACCTCCGGCGGGTGGCGCTACTCCCTCCTCCTCAGCCTCCTCGTCGCCTACTTCATTCAGCACCGCCGCTGCCGCCGACGCCAGGGCATCCATGCCGTACACCATCGATGAGGGTGATGCCGCAGCCGACACAGCGGGTGTGGGCGTGGCGGCACGTGTTCCGCTGGCTGATGGCTTACCGCCGAATCCGCTACCGACTCCAGGCCGAGGCGGCAGCGGGGGGCGGGGCGGCGGCGGCGGCGGCGGCGGCGGTGGCGGCCACTCATCTGGGTCAACATTGTACGGCAGCCACTGTATACGGCCCTCCCGTTCCTCCGCTCCGAGGTCAATCCACTCCGTTGCCTCGTCCAAATGATACCATAAGAAGTGCAGGCCAGTCCGTTCGTCGTACACCTGTACGTCGGCGTCGTACCATTCACTATCACCAGTCCAGTATATTCGGCAGCAATGCCCGACGCAGGCCTCTGGCGCCGAGGTGGCACAGCCGCGAGGCAGTCGTACAAGTCCTTGCTCCGTGACGTACGACATAAGGGCCCTACGCGTCACATGATCAAGATGAAAAAGCCGCAGCCGCTTCACGCCGCCGCCAGCGCCGGTAGGGGTAACAGCAGTGTCCACTGGCGCCGGCGTCGACTCCAAGTCGCCGCCGCCGCCGCCGCCGCCGTCAGGTTCCGGTCCAGTGGTAGGAGTGTCTAACACCGGTGCTGCGGCGAACGGCGCGGGGGTGACGTCTCGGGAGCCGGCGGGAGCTGCATCGCCGCCGCCAAGCGTTCCCTGCACCGCCAACGTCGCGGCGGCTGCGTCCGTGGCCGGCGCCACATCGGGTTCGGGCCTTAGCGTCGGCGGCAGCGTCGCCTCCACTTCCATGGCTTCCGCAATGAACGCTGCCGCATCCTTCATTGCTACGGCTCCACTCGGCTCCGCCACCGACGCTAACGGTTCCGTTGGTGAGAACGGGAGCGGGGCAGCCGAGCCACCGTCGCCGCAATCGCCAGGTGCGGTCGCATCCCCCGGGAAATCTGTACCCGCCTCCGCCACCGCCCCCACGTAGCCCGCTGCGTTGCCGACCTCCGTCTCCGCTGCAGCGCCCTCCCCAGGCCCCTCCCGCACCACCGCTTTCATGGGGGGTTTGCCGACCGCAGCGGCACTCGCAACGCGTCCGACGCCGTCCCGGGCCGCTGCAGCGTCAGAGGGGACGCCAGCAGCTCCCTCTTGCTCGCCGCCACTGGGCCAGATGGCCCCATCCCCTCTCACCTCCACCCCCACCTCGCTCGAGGCCCCTAGATCTGCAGTGATGACATCCGCAACGTCGCAGCCGTTGATGCCGATGCCGCCGCCGCCGCCGCCGCTGACGGCTGGGTCTTCTGTCCTGTCATCCGCCATCAGTTCCTCCCTCACCGCTTGTCCCTGCCGCTCTTGCTCTTGCTCTTGCTGCTGGTGCTGGTGCTGCTGCTGCTGCTGCTGCCACTCCATGTAGGCCTCATATTGCGCCGCATTTGCCATGAGCCGGGTCAGGATGTTCCGGTCCACCTTCTTCTCCGCCAGCATGTCCCCCACCTGACGGACCGGGTTGCCGTCCTCGTCCACCAGCCTGCGGGAATGGGGGCCGGGGGGAAGGGGCCCAACAAGCCGAGGGCGCTGGTGTGTGTGTGTGTGTGTGTGTGTGTGTCTGAGAGGGTCCGAGGTTGTGCGGCCACGAGCAGTGGCCGGATCCTGCCCACTCGTAACAACCCCCCCACCCCAAACACATACTAGCCCCTTCCCCCCCCTCCAACAGCACGTTCCCACTGAATAACTAACTAACTAAATAATCATAATATCGTCCGATGACCCATGGGTCCGTTTACGTGCCCTAACCCCACTCCCACCGTGCTGCATTCCTTAACCCATAAGGCCCCTTCCTCACCACAAGCTGGCCTTCCACTTCTTGGCATCTCCCCGCCCGCAGATCTTCTCAAAGTTGGCCACCGGCATCATCGCCCCGTCGTACTGCACCCGCTGAGTGCGCAGCAGCAACACCGCCCGCCGCCCGCAACACAGCACCGGCAGCTCCTCGGGAATGCCCTCAGGCAGGGGGAGAAGCTCCACAACTGCCGGAGGAGCCGACGGCTCGCAGACAGCACCAACGGCGGCTCCAGCGCCGCCATGCGTCGTCATCGTCTCCGCCCCCGGAGGGACGCCGGCGACAGCTGCCGCTGCCGCGGCCTTGCTTCCGCCAGCCCCACGCCCGCGGCCCCGGCCCCGGCCGCGCCCGCGGCCGCCTCCTCGGCCTCCCCCGCTGGAAGGAGCAAGCTGCTCCGAAACCTCCGCAGGATCGGCGTGTGCGGGCGGGAGCGGCGGCGGAGCATCCGGAATCCAAAACCCCTTGAGCGTGGTGTAGCCATTCCCTGCCACCAAAACGTGGATTTTCAAGAATTAGTTCGGAAGCAAAGGGAAATGACAGTTTTCTGTTGGCTGGATGTCGTTTTTTATTGGTTGTTTATTTCCACATGACGTCACTACTTTACTGGGGTTTGCCCACAGCACAGTTGATTCGTACACACGTGCACACACCCATACACACACGGTCACTGTATTTACCCACCCCGCTACATCACACGATGAATCCCATCTCGCCACGGGTGCATCACTAAGCAGCACCGCCTGCGGGACCTCCTCCTCCTCCTCCCCCCCCCGAGTAAATAAGCTCTCACTCAGCAAGCTGACTCTCCAAACTCAGCATCTCTCCGCCCCTGAAAACACACCCGATCCCCGCAGCCATACACCTCGCGCCGTACCCGTGCCATGAGAAATACGTTCCAGCTCGAGGGGCTCAGCTCGTGCACAACCACTGGACGCCCGCGGAAGCGGAACCGCCGGCCAGGGCTTGTACGGCTGAGCGTTCCAAAGCCCGTTGACGGATCCGTCGCCGCCATCGGCGGTGTGCGCCTCCGAATCTTGGAGCGGCCGCACAGCTGCAGGCAGTTGCGGGCAGATAGGCAGGGAGGTCCCAGAATATGCCACAATGAGATCAGGACTATAATAACAAAACCCAAATAATAATTATTTATATTATTTACAACAAAAATAACAATATATATTAGTCATAATCATAATTATTATTAATGAGAGAAGTCGTGGACATAATAGGGGCGCGAAGTCGGGTATGTTTGTGGTCGAGGGGCAGTGGCGGAGAAAAGGGGTGGGGGGCAGAAAGCCAAAGTCGGGATGGCCACGTCGTTGCAGGACCCGATGCTGGTCGGGTAGGGGCTCCCCCATTGCTCTCCGTACTCGCGGCTTGTTTGCGGCATGACCAACAGCACATCGTGATGTGCATCCGTGGTTTCGGAGTCCCATCACAGTAAGTTCGGACGACCAGTCCACTCGTGCCCAACAATCCAAGAAGGAAACGAACGAACAACAAAATACCGATTAACTGTACACCAAAACAACAGAAGATAACCAACGAATAAAACCGCCTACCTGCACGGGCCTCCCTTCCCCCGTCACCGAGGCAAAGCTACCAGCACTCATCCTTTCCCGCTCCTCTGCTTCCCTTCACACACCGCCAACCAGTAGAACATCTCGTCAAGTGACGCTACGTCCTCGCGCATGTGGCTTATATCGGCACGTGGTTTACGCGAACCCCCGACTCCTCCCCACCATTTACCCACAGGACGAGGCCAGCCGCCAACCAGTCGGTTAGTAATGGTAATCCTCAATTGCAAAAGGAGCACCCGGACTCGTTTATTCGCCTCTCCCCCATCGGCCCCCAATTGCCCCCTCCGGCACCCATACACACACACACACACTCTCTCTCTCAACGCGAGCCCAGGCCCCTCACTCACCCAGCATCTTGGGAGCGGGCGTTCCGTGTTTAGGGCAAGAGCTAACGATGCGGAGCACGCGGGGCCCGCCGGCCGGGGCCACACCGCTCGTTGCCCCGCTCGCCCCTCCGCTTCCCCCCGCCCCCGCCGCCGGTGTCGCCACCATCTCCATCTGCATTCCCCCCATGCGGCCACACAGCGGATGGAAGGCCTGGTAGCAGTCCTTGCATTGCAGCTTGGCGCCCATGCGCTGGCGGCATATGCAACACAGCAGCTCCCACCGCTCTCGCTGCACTCCAGGGATGTTGTCTGCGGGCTCCATTCTGTTGGATGGACAGAATTCGGCCGATTTCAGGTTTTGGCCGCAGGGGGTAGGTTTCGGTGTACGGCTATGCAGTATGTATAGATATCCCTCAAGATAGTGTGAATGGATGAATAGATAGATAGATAGATAGATAGATAGATAGATAGATAGATAGATAGATAGATAGATAGATAGATAGATAGATAGATAGATATCGTGACGGGGAAATGCGCTGATTTACCCCCACCTGGCGGAGTTGCAGCAGGTGACTTCCGCAATCCACTGCATGCAGGTGACATGGACCCACAGCCCCGGCAGCGTGGTGGGCTTCAGTGGACCCCCCGCTATGGGGCACAGGCAACACTGGGGTGGGGGCGCCCCCGGCTGGCGCAGCTCACATGCCCGACATAGCCACATGTCATCCAGGCCTGTGGAAGGAGCGAGAAGTGCGCGTAGCAGGGGGAGGAGGACAATGTCACATAGGAAATGGTCAGGTGCACAAATTGAGGTTCGGTTACACTTCCGTTGCCAGATTTCGAGGCACGGCGGCGGTGGCTGCAGCAGCAGCGGCGGCGGCAGCGGCAGCGGCAGCGGCAGCGGCGGCGGCAGCGGCGGCGGCAGCGGCGGAGGAGGAGGAGGAGGAGGGGGAGGAGGAGGAGGAGGAAGGACGAACATATGAAAGCTGGTGGTGGTTGCTGCTGACGAAACAGGGATTAACCGTGAGGGCCGGCTGGTGGTTGGCCTCGTCCCTCAGGTAGCCGACGCGGACAAAAACCATTCACAAGGTTGCCGCCAAGGTCGTGAATAAACGCAGAAAAAACGTAATAGAAACCGTCATGATGTATACTATGGGCCTTGCTGTCGGCGGTGAAAGAATGCCGCGGAAAAAAGGAGCTGAGCTGACCGCTGGTCGCTGTCACGTGCGTGCTCCTCCCGACCCCCCTGTATTGTATCCAAACAACGCGCCCCCCTTGACCCGACCAACCCACCCACCCAACCCGGGCTAGCTCGACGACCGCGCGCGCGAACCAACCAAACGAAGCGCGGGCCCCTGCGAACTCACCTGTGGCGGAGGCGGCGGAACAAGTGCAAGCGGCAAAGATGTGCCCATGCAGTCAGCAGGAAAGAGCAGTCAGTACAAGGAGGTGCAAGGCCGCGCGGGGCAGCAAAAGCACGAGACAGGACAACTACATGTGCCTCCCCCCCTAGGGGGGGGAAACCGTGAAGCTGAGATTAAGAGGAACGAAAAGGGAGAAGGAGGAGGAGGGGGAGGGGCAGGCGGCAAAGCATAGTGGGCATGAAAGGGTAGGAGGAACAGCGGACACAGGAACTACCGGGTCCCCCAACTTAATGTGCCGTACTCCAACGCCAATGCCATGTCGCACCATGCCGTGTACGACACACCGCATTGGTAATACCAGGAACGTACGGTATAAAACCGGCCTCCGGCACGGAACGTAAGGATATGCCCGATCTGTTGGGCGCCAGATCTTACCCGGCGCGTCCGGAATGCCGTAACAGGTTTGGTGTACGGTGATGCCGCAACAGTCGCACGATACCAGGCGGTCAATGTCGTAATCCAGGTCGCTGTCACAGCAGTTGCAGCGGTCGCCCGCCCACTTGACCCGTATGGGGTTGTACAGCACTCCCGGCTTGAGTACATCCAGCCAGGGCTCGGCGGAGGCGGGCTGCGATCGGGAAGAGGGCGGGACGAGTTAACAAGCCGATGGAAAAAGGTTCGGTTGGAAGTGGGGTGGGGCGGGGCAGGGTGAGGTGGAGAATTGCGTGGGAGGGGAAATGAAGGAGACATAAGGTTTATGGAGAAAAGGCAGAGGCTTGCAGAGGACCTGAACATGACGTGCATGGGAGTTGAAAACACCACCAAGGGGGCTTCTCGACACCGGGAGATGGAATGGTGAGTGGATGGGTCTGGCTGTCAACTCGCCAGGGTTCCGCCGCCGGATCTCTATCACATCCGGATCAGTCAGATCTGATCTCTAATGCTGAAACGTTGACCGCCCGCGTAGCCGCATTTGCCGGTCGCAAAAGTTCAGTCCGAGGCTTGGCCCGCTGCCTAATGGCCTGGAGGGACACTTTCATGTTGTGTAGCTGTAATGCCCGCCAGCATGGTTGCCCACATCCTGATGCCTGCCTGCCCCGGGGACATGGGGACGGACTCGCCATCCCGCCCACACATCCCACAAATGCATGAAGCAGGAACTCGGCGACCCCAAAAATCTGTAGGCTCGCTGCATACGGGAGTCCAACAGCGCGGGGGAGAGTTTTCTTCCGTGCGCTCTGCACGCTAAGATAAAGGCTACGGGTACGGGTGCGGACCGGATTTGTCACATCTCGTTCTTCGAGGCAGCATCTCCCCTCCCCTGGGTTGTGTTGTCCGGGCCGGCGATGGGCTGCCGAAGAGTCTCACAACCCCCACCCTGGAGCGGGTTGAACCTAACGGTCAAATTAGGTACGGTAACCGCCATCACAACCGCAATCCGTGTTTCTGGCTCTTTACCACGTTTTCAACTTCCCATGCTGCTGCCCGATGTTACAACGCAACACGACTTGGAAGGGGTTCGCACAGCTATCCTTTCTCAGATCCTTCAGTCATGCCAAAGCGCAGGTGTTCCTGTGAGATGTGGGATGTAGATGCTTCGCGATCATGTTATGCTGCAGGTTGTGCTGTGTGTCGGGAAGGCGACGTTTACACCCCACCCCCATAGTCCCGGCAGAAACGTGACCTCATGCCGCGCATGCAGGGGTCGATTGGTACGTTGGGGAGAAGTGCGACAGGCGATTGGATGGGTGGGTGAAGGATGGCTGCACGGCGACTGCCGCGGACCATCATAATCTTCTCAAACTACGCTTCATGGCGAAGATCCTGCGGCGCGGTGAGCCCGAAGCCCACGATCTTCTCATACTCAGCTAAGGAAGGTTACGAGCAGTCGCGGGAATCGTCCAGAGAATTATGGCAGGATGGGTCAGCTGAGATGGCACGACACTGATAGATGTATACCGGGCAAAGGAGCATCACCGCTGTGAGACCAAATGCACCTGATAGCGCACAGTCTCCCTCCGAAACCCAGCCCGCATCTCCCACATCTTTAGACCCTTTCCCAACAGCTGCTTATCTTTTAATCACAGTGCACCGTCGAGCGAACCTCGGTTAGGAAAAGACAGGCGCATGGATCAAATCAGTCTTGTTCGCGCACGCCTTCCCGACCCCCCAGCCAGCCCACCCGGCTTGCCTACATCCGTTTTGCCTTTACCTTATATTTTAAAGTTCGATATATTTACATATAGCATATTTCTACAACGAGTATTCCAGATGACAATACACACACTGGCAAGCTGATTCGTCCGGCAAGTGCACATGCACGCATGACCACACCACAAAGGGGAGTGCACTCGCGCTCAATATGCAAACGAACCTCGTTTGCATAGGTCTCGGGATGATATCTGGTTGGACAATGCAGCGTTGTTGCGACACTCACGCCGCGACCCCACCCACCCGCCCACCAACACAGATGGTGATCGCGCAGTGCGTCAGCGAATGTCTGCGACCGAGCCCATTGTCTGCCCTCTCCTCCCCAAGGCAACCCGCAATGCTCCTCAGAGCTCTCCGTACGACATCAGAAATTCGAGATATATTGCAAATTGTACGATCAAACAAAGCGGACGTGGGGTATATTTTCTTCATGCATTTTCATGCAGCGCAGGGGGTTTTCCATGCGCCTCCCGGCGCATTAAGAACTGATCCGCACCATTTGCGGATTGATTGCGCCGGGAAAAAAGCCATCAGCGGGAAACCCGACCCACTCGAGAGTGAGTGAGGGAGCGAGTGAGGAAAACCCGGGGCAGTTAACACCACCATGCATGCCGTGACGCCAAGCCTTAGGCATCAGGAGAGCCCCTCTCTTTGCACCAGGGAGGGGAGTATCCTTACCGAGCCACAACGGCCAGGGGTCACGATGCACAAGCGGTGTTAATAATCCCTGGCACCATTCATTCTATGACTCGTTCTCAACAAGCGGCTCACATACAGAGGCGATGAAAGCAGCTGCTAGGGCAAGGACACCGACGTCTAGGCTGTTGGGGACCAACAAGGAAAAACGCCAGTATACTTAGTAGGGACCCTCTAAATTTGGGTCCCTCCGCCCAGGGTGCTACGATGACATACGCTCATCTCCTCTCTTTCTCCGTCACACGGTGCACACGGGAATGCAGAAGAAGGCAGTAATGGCAATATGTATTGCGATACCTAAACACGCAGAGGCAAGGATCGTTAATATCTAATGGAGGCCTGACAATTAACAACAATGCAGCCGGTAGCCAGCGGCCAGCAGTCGCCAACGCACGCACGCACTATTTCAAAGCTAACTCACACTAGACATCTCGCTCACGTTGGCTCAAGATCACAAGGATGGAGAGAAAGGTGCGTGCGCAGAAAGGCATGTTCATGAAAGTTCATGCACACAGCAGGAAACAGCACTTTGCACGCCCCTCCTCTCCAGCACCTCATTCAGGGGACAGCAAAAGAATGCACATCACAGTGAAGAAAACCTTAGGACGGACAGGGGACTTAAAACGGGCACACAGCTGCGGGGTAAACAGCGCAGATGAAACCACGAGGAGACAGTGCAAAATTCCTAGAATCTCTATCAGGTTTTCCGATACCTGCTTTATAACTAAAAGTATTCGAAATCCTCACATATGCTAAAAGCCATCGCTAAAAACGTTCCAAGGAAATGTGCTCTTTAAGCTTCAAAAAATCAGTGCTCCGTACTTAAATTCCTCCAGTAAAAATAATGCTGATAAAAGCCAAGAAGTAAGGAGAGCACCAAAACGCCAGTTGGCGCCCTCAGTCCTCTTTGCTTAATCGCATCCACCGATGCCCTGAGGCCCACCGGGCACCATAAAGAGCGGCTGCTCCAAAGGACATGCCGCTGTCGCCCCTCCGCGACACCACCGACACAGCCAGGATGGCCCCTCTCAACCAAAAGGGCGCAATGCGACAAGAGACAAATTCATGCACGCGGGACTTGTACCGGCACCCACAAGCGGCGCTTACTTGAGTGCTTAAGGGCGCGCGCTTTAGAGGAGTACCCTGACCTACACGTGCAAAATTCACATTAGCATACCTGGATACGCCTCAGCCTCATTCGCAACCATGGGTTGTTTCGACGATTCATCTTTTCTTTCCCAAGGAGACGGGGAAGGGTGGGAAAACAAAACCCCCACCCCACCCCACCCTCAGACTGGGGGGCCAACGCTTTACGGATTCAAGGGGAGGACCAGAATCAGCCATGTGACGGCCTCATCGGCTGTACTAGATGATACCCCGACGGTACGCGCGTTGGAAGAACGACACTGATTGATCGGGTGGACCCAAAGGGACCCGCACCCGCTTTGCAAACCACCGGCCACCTCAGAAGCAGGAGAACTGGGACTGTAGGGACTGGAAGGTGATTCGTTCGGAAGACATATCGGCGCGGGCGGCACCGGCATGGCAGCTACAGCATCCGAACGGCAAGCAGAGCGAGCAACGCTGACGACAAGCACCGCAGCACCACTGCCAATCACCGGACAGCAGCGGGCCCGCTATCTTCTCGCCATCTTCCCAGGAGGAGTCTTCCCAAATTTTGTTTTCAGCGCTTAATTCTATGCGGCGCGCGGCGTATTGGCTTTCGGTTTTCTTATGCCGTGACGTGTAGCACAGAGGCTCAGGGCACGCAGCCGGGCATGCGCAATACCAAGCGGCGCCGACATTGCTCCGCAGTCAGAAAGCTCTCGTGCGAAAGCTCTCGCTCTCGTAAAGCGTTTTAATACCTGGAACGGCCCTGTGTTGGACTTGGACAGGACGGACTTGGGCCACTGAAAGCAACTCAGAACTATCCCCTCTTTCCTAATTGTTGCTACTGCTGCTTAGCACAGTCATAACAGCAGTAGCAGTAACAGTAGCAGCTGGGGAAGCACCTCTTCATATGGACCCAGCGCCGCCCGCCTGCGCCGCCATCACGTGCATCACTGTCGTCGCCGCCGCCTCAACCGCCTTTTGTGCCGCCGCTGCCACTGCCACCATCACCATCCCCACACACATACATACCCACACATACACACATATGTACATACGCACGCAGCGTCCCCCTTCTATACCAACCTCCCATCTCCCTCCTTGCACAGCCAGCACTGCCTACTCGTGCAAATTGTCTCTCAGGGCTCCACTCATGAGACGACCGGCCAGAAAGTGCTGTCAGCTCTATCAATACCCTGCATGTCCGTGTGCGCCAATGCTCCACAGGGATCCTAACACACACACAAACACACACAAAGGCCACACTGCAGCATTTGTCAGGGCAGATTGACGCGGCCCGTCCCTGGACAGTACGATCATCCTACCAGCCCACCTCCCCAGACACTAAGCAAATTCAAAAGCAGCCGCCGCAGTAGACGGTCATGCATTATCGCCTGCCGTACATCGCAGCCATAACAAGGTCTGTACATGGAAATGTAGATAATCCTCTCCAGGGATGGAGCTGGGTACTCCGAGGGGCGGATCTGATTCCATGTCTCCTAGTGCACGACCTGGAATACTCCCCGCGCTTACACACCCACAACAAATACAATGTCTGGACAAAGACGCTCCCATATCCATTATGGGCATAACCGGCACCCGCGTCATCACACCTCACGCCCACGTCACTTCGACAGCAGCGGTCGGTCCCTTAGGCGGCTGAGGAGGCAGGCGACTTGACGGTATGGTGGTGGGCGGTCAGGCGGTGGCGGTGTGTCCCAGTGTATCAGAGGCACTCCCCCGGCTGCTACTCTCCCCCTCCTCCCCGCCGTCGCGCCCGCCGCCCCTGCGAGGCTGCGTCGCGACTCTTGTACTGGCAACGCGGCAGTACACTGCGTCTCCATTTCCCTCCCTTTCATCACTCACGGGACGAGGGGGTTTGGCGCCGGCGCCACCGGCGGGACCGGAGTTGGCGGCGCTAGTGACGACGTCGTCGCCGCCGCCGCCGCCACCTCGCCTGCCGCCGCCGCCACCCAGAGGCGGGATGCTGCCGCTAGCTGACTGCATGGACTGCATCCCACGAGCAGGCCGTGGCGGCAGTGGCGCAGCTAGCGGTGGCTGTGGCTGTTGCAGCAGCACCTGCTGATACATCGGTGATGGAGAGGATGATGCTGGTGGCGACGGGCGTTGTTGTTGTTGTGGTTGTTGCTGCTGCTGCTGCTCCGGCGGCTGTGACGCTTGTTGCTGTGGTTGCGGCCCACCACCAGATCCGGCTCCAGCTGCTGCGCCCTCCGCCTCCATCCGCCGAATGGTAGCTCCCGTGAAGTCCAGCACTGGCGGGCCGCCTGAACGAGAACCGGCAACGGCAGGCGAGATAGAAGCAGTAGAGGTCGTTGCCATAGTCAGTACACCTCTGGGGGAACGTACATCAGAGCCCCATATGGCCGTCTAGTGCGCCTCCCAAAACCCGCAAGCATACCTACCCCCACTCCTGCAGCCCCCGAAGCCCTACCTTCACCCGCCCCCGCCGTGTGGACAGTCCTTTAATCAGCCCCATCTCCCTCCCCCAGGCTCCCGGCTGACGGGCCCCCGCGGGAAGCAAGGCGCGGAAATCGCACAATGTGGCAGAATGGCGCATACCCTCGGTGGGTCCGATGATTTTACCCCAGCCCCTTCTTCATTCCGACTCACTGCAGGTCTATGTTCTTCCCGATAACTCCTAACGGATATGTTCCTCCCTTTTCCGAACAAGATCATTTTGCAGCATCCCAGTTCCCAGACCCAGAATCCGCACCAAGGCGTGCTGTCCCTAGCGACGCGGCGTCCTGCGATACGCCTCCCACCACCCACTATTACTGATCCCCACCCATCCGCCCAACGTCACCCCACCTATTCAGCCAGCCACCCCCTATGACCCACCATCGCACAGCCAGCGACCTACCCGTTGTCTTGGCGGGGCGGAACTCGACTCCAAGCATGTCGAACCATTTGCCGATCTGCATGGGGTTGCCCCCAGGCGGCACTTCCGGCGCACCGCCCGGCTCGATCTTGACGGACGCCTTCCATTTCTTGGCAGTCCCCGCACCGCAGTGCTGCTCCCAGTGCGTGGGGTGGAACTCGCGCTGCGACTTGGGCAGCTCACGACATTCCTTGCAGTGACACAGTACCTTGATGCCGTCCATGATGAATGTACCAGCTACATCATTGCACGACACGTTTAACTGTTGCCGTACAATATGAGCACCGTACGAGTGAGGGAAGGCAGCGCCGACCAGGGGAAAAATGGGAAGGGAAAGAGGAAGGGACAGGTGGTTTCGGAGGTGATATACCCAATGTGCAGAAGACGTAAATGAGAGATGGGAAGGGGGAGGCCTGCAGGCGGACCGAAGGAAGGGGCGAGGAAATGCTGCGCGACGTGCCTGTTTGCAAGCATCAGCAGGGTCGGGGCCACATAAAGCAGATGAGCGGAGGGGTAAGTGCGGGGCTGTCGTCTTGGCTGCTCCTTCACCGGGTCCCGAATAGAAGCCCTAAGATCTATCCACCGGAAGATGTTTACGCATAATATCTCCCTCTCCTTCTCTATACACACATATTAGTCAAATAAATAAAATAATAATAACAATAATAATCGTGTTCATATGGAATGGTGGGAGTGTTTTTCCCTTCTCGTTCATCTCGTGGTGAGAGACTCAGGGACATCAACCGCCCCGCTGTGTGTTGATGGTGATGCCCCATCCCGGTCCTTCTCCCCGAGGCATATACTGTCCGGGTTCCGCAGCCCACCTGCGCCGGCAGGTCGGCGATGCTGGTGGGCAGCTTATCCGCCGGCAGCCGGGTATTGCGGGGCTGCGGCCGAGAGGATGGCGCTGCCGCTGCCCCTGCCGGCGAGGTGACACGCCTCGACCTCTTAGCGCCCTGCTGCGCACCCTCCGCCTCGTAATCCTCGTCATCATCATCGTCTTCCTCATCCGCCACCACGCCCCTGGATCCAGGACCCATGTTCATGCCCATCAGGGCGCTCGCTCCCGCCAGAGTATCCATGGCCGAGCGTTTGACACCCCGGCCGCCGCCACCGCCGCTGCCGTAACCTGCAGCGGATGCACCGCTGCCGGCACCACCCCGGCCTGCGGCAGCGGCTGCCGGCGCCGCCGCAGTGCCATTCCCTGATCCCGGCGGCCGCCCAGGCCCTCTCCCGGACCCAGGCCCTGAGGCCGGCAAAGTGCCACCACCGCCCAGTCGCGCCACCTGCCGTGCTGCTTGCAGCATACTTTGCAGCGACTTCGGCAGCAGCGTCGTATCGGGTGCAGAACCCACATGTCCAGCCAGCGTCTCATATTCATGGTACAGCTGCACGTAAAGCTGCGCATTCGCGGTCCACGACAGCATCTCCTGGCTAGCCCGCGAGTCGTAGCCAGTGCGCTCCTCAGGCGTGAGCTGCAGCCAGGCGTTGTTAATAATGGGCTGTAGCTCCAGGGGGTCAATTTCAAAACCCTCCTCCTGATACACTCTGAACATATCCAGCTGGAATAACGAGTAGGCCGTCGGGGGCGGGGGAGGAATCACCTCGCGAAGCTGCTGGTCGTACTGCCGCAGTAGCGTCTGTTGCTGCGTCTGGAGCATTCGTAGCTGACCCTGGAGCAGCGCCGCGACTTGTTGCAATGCCGCCGATTGCGGCGGTGCTGGCGGTAACACAGCTGCCGCCAGTGCGGCGGCGGAGGCAAGGTCTCCACATCCTCCGCCGTTGGCGACAGCGCCACCTCCCCCGCCGCGGCCCCCGCCGGCCGACGGCGATCTCTTTCCTGTCAAGCCGACAGCTGTGCCCGAAGAGAGGCTGAGCGACAAGGAGCCAGCGGCGTTCTGCCTGGTGCGTTCAGAGCTTGCTCCACGGGACGCCGCACCGGCGTCACGGCCGGCAGCCGTCGTCGTCGGCAAGGTGGGCGGGCAGTGCGGGCAGTACGTGTACACTCGCCCGCCCGACTGCGCGCAATCCCCACGTCGGCACACCGTATCACATCAGCTCACCGTGCCACCGCACCGCACCGCAAAGGACACGAGGCAGGCAGGAAAATGCAAATCTTGCAGATGTACGTGCGGTAACGAGCAGACGCGGTGACAATCGAAAGCGGATGGGGCTGCCGCAACCCGGGCAGCCTCATGACGTAACGGTTGTATGATGCCCCACCACCCAATGCCCACATCCCCGGCCCGCATTCCGCGCGTAAGTCCATACGAGTAAAAGAAGCCGAAGGGCAAAAGGGGCCCTATGGGGGGCTTGTCGGGGGGTACGAGCTTTCAGTGGCGGACCCGGAGCACAGATCAGGAGAGCGCTTACTACACAAAAATGAAAAGACACACAGGACAAACACAGACAAACAGGCGGATACCGGTCAGCACGAGATCCGGATTGCCAGCTTTCCCCCCTTTCGTTGGCGCACCTTGGCCTGCAAAGCGCCTTTCTTGACACAATTGTCGTGCATGTAAAACCCGCACGCATCGCACGGCACCAACTGGGTCTCGTTGCTGCTGCTCCAGGGAAGGTGACACACCCGGCAGGCTGATTGGGCCTGCGGGGCAGTGACAGGGCGCCGGGACGGAGCAGCGAGTATACGGCGAAGGTAGGAATACGCTGCTTGAGCTTCAGGCGAGTGAGGCATTCGGGGTGCATTTTGGCTAGGCGAATAGACGCGATATCTGGTACTGCTCTTGAGGGGCGCAAAGCATTAACCATCCAGTGGTACGAGTAGTTGTGAGGAAAGGAGGGACCCAGGCAGGGTAGATGTCTGGGGACGACGGGAAGGAACTCACTTCAAATCTACTTTGATATGCACGTGCGGGAAACGCACCCAATGCTCCGCTGAATCGGGCTGCATTTCCCTGCCCACCATCTGGGGTGACCCCTAGCCTGAAATCACCCCATCCCGCATTCGCCAGCCCTCAGCGATTTCGTTGTCCCATCGTGCTCCATGCAATCATGTCCAGGTGTACCCATCTTCATGCCCAACCTTGCTGGGCCCCTTTTGTCCTCCTTCCATCATTCCGCCATTCCCCGGTCCCCTGCCCCAACCACCGCCTGACCTCCACGAACTGTTGGCAAGCCACGCAGCGCCCTTCTGTCTGACTGGACATGAGGAGCTCATCTGGGCTGAGCTTCGCCTCACAGCAGGTGCAAAATGCGACCGGCTTGCGACCCGTCCCGGTGGCCCGTCCGGATGCGGGCCCAGTGCCATAGGAGCCCCGTTGGCCTCTTCCGGGATAAGAATTCCCACCGTAAGAGCTCATCTGCAGGGCCAAGAATGGAAGCATGGAAAGGTGAAGTGGCTTTGCGACCGCCGACCGGACGACTGCCGTTGACTTGCACATGACCGCTGTCGACTCAATCGCTTCCAAATTGATTCGTTCATGTAATACCTTTGGGATGCAAACGCAATGCCTCGTCCGGGTAAGGCGCGCCGGGACGCGCGGAAACGTGTGCGAGCAAGGTCCCCGCCGGCCATGCCGCTCAGGCAATAAATAACTTGGCAAAAAGATGCTAGAATACATGTTTGTTGCCCATGATGCTTAAAGAAACGTGCGCAGAAGAAGTCGCAACCGCGCCGAGGCATCGCGCGCGCCCAAACAGCGGGGTAGTGCTCACCGATAAACGAGAGAAGTAAGCGATAGAGCCAGGGTAGCACTCTACGCTCAGGCACGCGTCGTCGTCTGAAGCGTATTTAAGCTCGCAGGTCACCGCTCGTGATGCCCTGCGAACAGCCGTTGGGTAGGTGGAAGGCTCGAGCCAAGGTCATGGTGGTAGCTGAATATCCGAGCAGAACTTAATGTCTCATCAGGGGCGAGTTTCTAGTTATCGCAAAGAGAACGTCGTCCCGGGGAGGCAAGATGCTCCGTGAACGACGCGACCATCATATGCCCAGCGACTCAGGTCGTGACGTTACAAAGTAGCAAAAGTATCGCGCTTGACGCTCCACTCTGCTAGCCCATGCGTATGCGGACTGACTCTGGTCGCTCGGCGCGAACGCCCAGACCGAAGGCCAGGGTCAAGATCGCCGCCGACACATTATCCATCAAGTACATAAAATTCGTTGCTTGAATTGAGACAAGTCAACGCATTAGAACTTGCCGTAAATGAATCGGAAGGTGCTCACGAGTGGTTCGGTCGGAGTGCAACGACGAGCTGCGTCGCCGAGCAACCCTAGGACTGACCTTCGTAATGGCGACAGAACGTCGTTTAAGCACCAGGAACTGCCCTCCTTCTGCGTTTAGAGTAAGCAATTTCGTGCTGCGAGACCGGCGCCCTAAGTGCGACGCCACCCTGCTATGACAATGCTTGTAAATTTTTGTTCTATTACTAAGTAACTTAAGGCAGTTTTGTTTGGACTTTTGCCGGTGCGATTGCATAAAACTCGGGCGCAAGGATGTTCGAGGCCTCCCGCGCAACATATGATGTCCCTTCCCCTACAGTACACATCTCAGAAACCATATTCCACGATAATTCAATCGGTCTTTTAACTAACGTTTTAATTTATTTCACAGCAAAAGTCTCTGTCCAAGCGACGAAAGGTTCCCGCCTTCGCGCATCTGATTCGGGGCCTAGGAACCTAGAAACCTAGGGGAAACGCATATCACGGGCATCAAGTTCAACCTGAAGCCTTTAGTACGCGTTCTGCGGAGGTACATTTCAGGACAAATGCGCGCCAGTGAACACAGCATCAAACCTTGACAGCATCGCGTGAAATGACCAGTACCTACACAGGATCGAATGTTGGGAGGGGACGGGAAAAAGAGGACAATGGTTTGAAGCTGCTAGTAAGATCACAACGTGTGAGCTGGTGTTTCGGCAGTGGATGTTCAAGGTATTGTGCAGGGTATTCGTGTTACGGTATGTTTGGTACTTTCGCAGGTTGAAGACCTGTAACTAATGTGCAACACCATCCGCAATAGAATGTATTTCCTGTCCCCGTTTAACTTCATCCGGTCCTCCGGTCAGTGTCTCAACCCGTCTCAACGCATATTCCGGCACAACAGTCTTACGGACCGCCCACTGCAGTACCTCGGCGCAGATGAACTCTGCTTTCAGCCCGTGTACATGTTGAAGCAGCAGCAGTGTGCGAACAATCCGGTGTGCGCGCGCGAACAATCGGAATAGGAGGGAATAGCGGCCGTCTGTAACCCCACATGGGATTTAAGGTCCGCGCCTGGGCTTGCAGTCGCGTTTGCCGAATTTACATTAACATGCCTCTGGGGTTGGGGCGCAGGAACTGCATCAGACGCAGCTTAAGGGGCGCAACCTGGTGGTCAAGCTCAAGCAGACGGAGGCCAGGCTGGAGGCAGCGGAGGGAAAGCTGGCCATGCAGATTGCCCTGGCCGGAACGACCGCACCTCATGGTTCCCTTGTGCCCAACGGCCACCACCCGCCGCTACCACCGCTACCGCTGCCGAAGCCCACTGCTGAACAGGAGGTACAGTGCGACCTGGCGGCCGAGCTGGATGAGGCGGCGCAGGCAATTCTATCTGCTTACAAATCTAGTGAAAATACACAGAATCACCTGCCGTAATCTCACAACAAACCCAATGCGAGATCAAGGGGTCACGGCAATCACCGCGGCGAACATGTGGGGAGCCGCCATACCCTGATAATCAAGGTCACACGTGGCCCATGCTTCTTCGTGCTTCGCCACCAAAACGTTTCTTGGGAAAGCACGCATGAAGACGTAAGCCAGCAGGTCATGCACCTCACCCAGCCGCAACTCCTTAGGCCACAACCTCTACTTCACAGACTTGGGCAAAACATCGTGCTGCCTTCGTCCGTCTCATTAATATTCCTTTAAAAGCCCAGGGGAATGGGACTCTGGATCATTTGGAGAAAGGAACGCAAAAGACATATGGCATACGCTAATTTTAAAACACAACTATGAACACACTACGCAGGCGCACTACTAGATGTCGCGGGACATGGGCACGCTGCGCAGGGTAGCAACTTCGGCAGTGCAATTAACGATTTCCCTGTGTGTAATGTACAGACGCTGTGCCGCACAAAGCAAACATTCACGCGTTTCCCAGGAGGACAGGAGACGTGAACCTGTCTTGCAGAGCCACATATAGCATCGCGATGCCATTTCTATTGAACCCTTGCTAAACGTCCGCTTGCCACAGTCTTCTTATCGACCCCATTGAGGGGAGCCTTGCCTTTTTTTCCCGTGTCGACTCTCAACTCTCCAAATTTCGACCGCCAGACGATGAGGGCCTTGACGTAATGCATAGTGCAGCTGCACACCATCCAAATTAATGCGACGCACGCATCCAAATCGTATGCATGAAAGCATCACATACCCCCAGCCTCTACCCTTTGCACACATCGGTGTCTTCTGCGGTGCCGCTCCTGGGCTTGAAATGATTTCAATAGAGCCCCTGCATCAGGAAGGTGCTTTCGTGCGCGCCATAGATCATCTCCGGGATGTTGTATGGCGATTCCTCCGCTGCCGCGGGCCTCTGCATCATGGCCATGGCGTGCTGTTTTGCGTGATAGGCCTCTACCCACTTGGGAGATGCATCTCCGCGCCGGTCGTTTAGCATTTTCAGGATACGTGCCGCCGTCTCCTCAATGCCCCGCAGTGTCACATCGATGACCGGCCAGTCGGGGTGCGCGTTATAAAGCTTGCGGGCCCAGTCCAGTTCCGCATTAATTTTCTGCGAGGAGTTTCGGAGCGGTTCGTGGGTCCCAAGTACGTGGGAAGGTGCCCATCGAGCAATGGGCAACGGGCCAACAACCACGAGACAGCAGGCGCAGGGGTGGGGCATTGCGACAGGCGACCAGCTTGGCACAGCTGCACCGGATGCGAAACCTCACCTTGACTTCTGCATAGTCAATGGCCTGCGCCCGAGACACACCCATTATGTTGACCCTGTTGCGACGTATGGTAGCCAGCACGTTGGGGTCAATAATAAGGCCCACGATGCGGGTCTGGTCGATCTCATTGAGCTCCCGAGGCACTGGGCAGCCAGGAATGAGCGGCAGGTTCGCCACCTTTGGGGCGTCGGGTTGGGGGAGTGAGGGATTAGGGATAGATGGGAACTTACTGATCTACGACTTAAGAGGTCAGCGCCGGGAGCCAGTCACGGGAGCCAGTCACGGTAAGGGTTAGACGGTTCGAATCTGGGATGTAAATCACGGAGCGTGACTGATGCAGCAAAAGCCATGCATCATGCATTGGAAGGGAAGGGAAAATTTAGGAAACTGCTCATCAACCTGCCCGGGGCCGAGTAGATAGTGGCAGGGGTGCGCGAAGGGGGCCGTTGCCACGGTCAGTGGCTGCTGGGAAGTAGGCACAGATCCCACCGCACCGCAGGGCAGCAAACATGTGCGGGGAAAGAGCAACCGTGGCCGCAACTGCTGTGTTACGGCAGTGCAACACCCAAATAGCCACGTCCCGCTGTGCAAAAGGATCCCAGCTCGTCTTCGGATGGCATCACTTCACAGGGGAAATGCGGGAAAGCCTTACGCTGGCCCGGGGAAAGAGTGTTGCTGCAGCTTCAGCGAGAAGGACGCAAGGCCAGCCGTAATTCCCACGTGCTGGCAAAGAGCTGCTTAGTTTTCTGGATTACTCTAGCATGGCTCCGCGCGCGAATCGAAAACCCCCACCCATATGCCATGTGCTGCACTTCAGAAGTTACGGCTGCCAGCCGCACTATCCCACACCGGATCCCCACGACAGAGATAATTCCGTCAACCCTTCCGCCCATCCGATTGCAGATCTTCACTGTTGTAATCTCTCACCTTGTAACCCCGTTGCCCCAGGTAGATGGACAGTGGTGTCTTGCCGCAGCGCGACACACCGAGAATGACAAGGTCCGCATTGACCCATTCCTGCGGGTGCGCGCCGTCGTCCATCTTGCGGGTGTACTCCTGTGCGAAAAAAGGGAACAGCAGGTGTAAACGGCGGACCACGATATCTGGTTTGGGTGAATGAGCGGCTGCGGGTAGGAAGGCATGGGCTGCATGACGCCCCTCAGTGACCGCCAATAGCAGCAGCATCAATACCTCAGCACCGACATGGCACGTGCTAGAAGGAAGGGTCCCCGCTCCAGGCAACTTCAGGCATGATAGCAGTCTCTGACGCTCAACTGGCAATATCAGCACCAATGGGGGCAGCAACGCGAATGGTAGTTGTGGCGCCAGGCAACCATGCATATGCAAGCAGCAACACCGCAGCACTGGGTAAACGCATCGCTGGGAAAGGAACACCTCCCACAGAGGAATGTTCTAAGGGACAAGCACTGTTGGTTAGACCCACCACCGCCTCGATCATGCGGAAGTACTCGTCCGTGAGGCTAGCCGTGGGTTTGCGAGTCTCCGTCAGCGATGCAGGAACACCACTGCATAGAGGACGGAAGGGAGCGTTGTGGTTGGGGCGGCGGGTACTGACTGCTGGGATGGGGATGGGGCTAAGAATTCAAACGTCAACACGTTCATAATGTCATACTACGCCACATGGGGAAGGATTGACTCGCGGAAAGTTAACCAATAAGTTGGCGCCGCCCAGTCGCGCCGCACCCAGCCACGGGGACATTACCCGATGCAAGGCACCCGGACACTGCATCCACCTGGTTCACCGCCCCCTAGGGTCCAAGTGGCTGCAAGTGCTCGGGTGCTACACATTGCCCTATTTATGTCCTTGGGCCCTCCCTTTCATCCTAAGCAGGCAACTTGACAGGTGCTTGACAGGATGGGCCCCCTGCTTCGTGTCCCTTCTTGGGGATTTGCTGCAGTTTTCCCTCTCGCCGTCATTCTCACGCCCGCTCCGCGATCCATATCGTGCGTTCAGCCACCACCGTTGAATAAGTACCTTGGATGTCCCCGTACTGGGAATTATTCCCGTAACGTCCCCACGAGTCTGCATCCGCGCAATTATGACCCCATCGCATAGTGTCTTCCAACTCGAGTAATATGCCCCTTCAACCCGCCCACCTGCGCACGGCGTTGAGATGCACCTCCATAGTGTCCAGCAGTGCCGTCCACAGGTCCACATAGCGCACGTTCTGCAGCTTGCAAGCTGTCTGTACCACCTTGACGGCCTTCGGATCGACCAGCGTGTACACCACCAAGGCATCCTCCTGCCAGTATACGGCCAAGAAAGTCACAAAGCCAGGGTCGTTGAGGGCAGGCCGATGTGTACAAGGAGACAAGGAATGTGGGCAACTGTGTCCATACCCCAGCCTGTAGCAAGAGTATGGAGTGTTGGTATGTGGTATGACGAAATAGGGGCACGGGAGCCTCTAATGCTAGTGCTGGCGCTATGGCTGGTCCTATTGATGCTGCGGGAGCACGCACGCTCTTGAAAGGACGGTTCTGTTGTGAGGAAAAAGGCGGTAGCACCTTTTGATGCACCGGTAACATCAAGCTGAGTGATGCCGGATGATACTTCGGCGCCCTGGCGAGCTTGTGCTTGCGACGGAGCCCGCCCCCGGGTGCGGTCTGCCCTTCCCATTTCCTGCGTTCGCCCTCATACCTTTGCAGCCTCATGGATGATGCCCATCATCTGCAAGTGGGCCCACGCAGCGCAGTGGGGAGGCATCGGATGGGGAAGAATTCATCTCGCACTGGGGTTCGTGAGTCAGCAAAGCACGGCACAGTCCCCAGGACTACAGTCGGGACGCCTTCTCATAGCTTAGCTCCAGCTATCTGCGCCCATCGGTCGCACATATCTCCTTCCGGACAGCCCCGCTCGAAAGTCTCCCACCACGGGCCTCACCACTACCCCGCTAACCTTGTCGACGGACTCCACAAATCGGTATATCATTATCTGCGCGGGTGCTTGTGTCCGGCAGCGCATCTCGAACTGATTCAGCGCAGCGCGCACGGTGCGGGCCGCACTCTCGCCTGCCGTGCCAGAGCCAGGTTGAGGAGCAACAGCATTAGCCGTTTAGCATAATCGGCAGCGGTGACCACAGCACAAGCAATCAGAGTGGAAATTGAGGCAGTCGCCCCCGACAGCATGTGGCCGCGCCATCTAACCAGGTCCATAGCATGCATTCATATGCCTCTGCCGCAATCCATGAGGCCACCAGATGTGGGGCCCCATAGTGCAGGCCGCGCCCATTTCCCGTATGCCCATGTCCTGGCTTACTAAGGACCGAGGATGTTTTAATACTGGAAAGGGAGGTTTTGCCCAAGCCCGTGGTCTACAGGGTGTTTAGGGCCTCCTACAGCCCTTCAAACTCGGGCCTCTTGGCCCTCCTGGGGCCCGTCTCCACCCCTTACAGTGATTGTGACGTGCACAGCGGCTGGGGGCTCCCTTTACCATGTCCGTTGGTTCCCGATGCGCCTCCAGGCTCCCTCGCGAAGTTATGTAGCTAAATGTAATGATGGTAATATCCATTTATTTATTTTATTCATTAAATATTACCTCCCAGCAGCGCAGTAGCACCCCATGGCAGCCATCATCACACCAGATCCACTTTCACTCTTGAGAACTATTTACTCCGCACGCACATGGCGTCAGCGGGTCAGCGATATACCACCCCATCCAGCAGCTTATACAGCTACCCACCCGTGCAGTCGCTGATAATGAAGATGGGTTTTGGCACAATTACTTGGTCAAAGCCGCAGTCTTCATCGCCGCTCTCGCAGCCGGCCGGGCTCGCAGCTGACACGTCCTTGCGCTTCTCAATCAGCTCCTCGCGGCTCAAGAGTGCTTTGCCCACGGATCCTGACCCGCCGATTGTGGCTCCCGCCAGCGCCAGACTCGCGTCGCTCCCGCCAGCCGTGACGCTGTTACTAGCAAGCCTTGCGGCACCAGTCCCTTGCGGCGGGGGAGTGACGACCTGATGGATAGAAGAGCGTGCATGGGTTCGCAGGTAAACGACAAGCCGAAATGGATTATATGTGCCCGCTAAGCCCCCACGATTCATAGACACAGGCCCGCGTCTTCAAGCCGCAGTATACGTAGGAGTCCAATGCAAACGCCTGACAGTCCATACCGCGCCTCAGCTTACAGGCGGTAAGTGGTTGCTTCGTATGCGACCGGTAGTTCTCACCTACTTTCTGTGTCCGCTGGTTTTGCTCCCTACCTGTCCTGCCGCGCCCTCACAAGGCCCCAGTTTGTCCAGTCCGTCCTGTCATACCCTACCCGATGCAAGCCGGCCGCTGCCGCCACAGCTGTCATCCTCTTGCTTTTCTTCAAGACCACCTTCTTCTTTGGTATAACTACAAGAGCACTGTTTGAGGCCGAAGGAGGGGCTCCACCCTGCGCTACTGCTACTGCCGATGTTGCTGCCGATGTTGCTGCTGACATCGCTGCTTCTGCTGGCACAGCCCCAGTTACGGGCAGATCAAAACCGGGTGGCGGCGCAGAAGCGGGCACGGATTCAAGGATTGCTGTCCCTCCCTGCTCCCGCAGCACGGCAGCATTGGCGCGTTCCGACGCCAGCCGCAGCTTGATGGCCTGCTGTCTCCGCACTGCCTCCTGCTGCCGCATGCGCAGAAGTTGCAACTCCACCTGTGGCCAATGAAGGTGGGCATTAAATACTGAGGGGTGCAAAGGTCGCTGGGATGGGGAGATTGCACTGTCGGAACCGAATCAATGTGGGACAGCTTACACGAATCATGGGAAGCGGTGCATCCAGTGCTTTACAAGGAGGGCAGGAGGGTATGGTCAACCAGAGCCCCACACCGGTATCATAGTGGCTGCACTGGCTCAGCTTTCGAAATTTGCCTTAACGGAAGGGTAATGTGGACCACCCCGAGGCAGCAAGCGGGGTTTGGTGTGCCGTGCTTTGTCGGTGGTGTGCAGGTGTGCTGAATGGCGTGTGTTGGCAGTCATATTTCATGTGAGATACCTGCCAAGGGAGGGTGAAGTAGAAGGAACATGGGGACTAGGAAAACAGTGGAGCCCAGCCCAGGCCAGCAAAGTGTCATCCGGCCACTAACTACGATTAGGCGCAGGGCCATGCACGGCTGCTCGGCTCGGGCACATGCACACCTCCTCACGCCTCCGCCGGATGTTCTCCTCCTCTTGTCGCGTGCGCTCCACGAAGGCAGCCATGTCGTCCAAGGACTCCAGCGGTCTGGGTGCGACTGCCATCGGCTCAGCCATTACATCAGGTTCAATACCCTGGAAATCATCGCTTAGTTGGGCACGGGTACATGCAGCGAACAGTCCACTATTCGCGTTATTCGGCCGTGGAGAAAGCCCGGCCCGACGTCGCGTTGTGCGAAAAGCGACCGAGGAATGATATAGTGACGCCGTTATTATTGGATGCGCGTGTGATGCAGCGTGGACTTGCCGCCCAGCTGCTGTATGGGCCATTCGACAGAACGGTTCCTTTACGAACGTCAAACTAAATGAAAAACGCAAATCATGTGATGTGATGTAATTGTAAAATTGCACTGAAGGTATGGAAAGGAACCAGTGACCACGTCCGGGCAAGCCAGGCATGCCGTTTCGGCCGGTACGATGCCTGTGACGGTTGCTGCAAAGGGGAAAGGTTTCATTTTGAGCTCCGTCTTGAATCATGCAACTATCCTTAAGCCAAATTCAACACTTTGCCTAAATTTTGCTTGGGAAGGATTAAAAATGCGCAAGGCCGCTGCTGTGCGGTGGTCCTGCGACGAAGCCATACCAAAGCTGATTATGCCTTCATAGAACACCATGGATTTTGGAACGGATTGCGGAAAGCAAAATTGGCATCTGTCAAGTTTTCGACTTTGTCTGGCATAGTCTTCAGCGGCACAAATGCAAAGCAGGAAGGAACTTGCCGAAGCGGGTCGTCGTAAGGTAAATGCTATGAAGCACTGCAATATGAATTGACAGCACGACTGATGGTCACTCTCGTGTGCGGCAGCTTGAGGAATTCCGCAAGGCGAAAGCTCAGGGTAAAGCAGTAACATCGGCTTCTGTAATCAATCCTTCCGAGGGTGCGTCGTGAGGGCTGGCTCTGGTATGCTGTGTAGCTTGGTTTTCTTCGCACGCGCCGATCGAACTGTGTCTTGGCAGCTATGACGCGCAAGTGCATACGAATATCCATGCGCATATGAATATCTATTTGTTTTCTTACCTTGCTCTAGCACAGTCGTGCTGGAGGCAGCCCTGCAACAGCCTCTCACCGGAACGAAACATACAGACCTTCCAAACCCAACCCATTAAATTCGCAGACCCAACGCCTGCCCCGCCGGCTACCAGCAATGCATCGCTGGTGCCGCCCCCGCTGGTGAATGGAAATGGAGGCAGCTATCCTTATGGCGGCCCCGCCCAGGCGCCTGCCCAGCCGCAAAGAGGTGCTGTTGCGGCCACCGTCCCAAACATCCCCAGCGGCCCAGCAGGAGCTGCCCTGACTAGTGCGCAGCCATTTTTGCAAACCCTGGAGCGACCATCGATAGCCCCGGAAGTCGCTCCAAAGCCCAAACCAGTCCCGACGACCACCATTCACCCGCTCAGTACTACGAGCACCCCAATCACGACCTTCGTCGTGCTGGAGGATGCACCCATTCCATTTGGAGGTCCCGCAGCCGCGGCCGCGTCTCCAGGACATCAAGGGAGTAGCAACGGGGTTGCTCATGTCAACGGCGATGTGTGGCCGCCGTGTGGGCTGTCTATGGCAGCCCGGAGCGGCGGCGACACTGAAGCACGTACACAGGCGCTATCACTGCTCAGTGGCGGATTGGACATCAGGCCCGTATCCAACGGGGTCCCTTTTCGTGCGGTGACGGAATCCAAAAGCGTGACGGATACCCCACATGGCCATGACGGGGCTTCAGGGGGGCACAAAATTGTTGACGGGCTGGAGGGGTCGGTTAATTCCAAGCTGGGTAATGGTGTTCAATTCTCCGGCAGTCCTGGAAAGAGTCAGCATATGTGGCCGGTGGAGACCACCAAGGCGCCCGTATCATCTTCAACTACTGCTGCTTTTCCGGTCGCTGCGGCAGCAGCGGCCCCGTCACCGTCTCCTTTCGGTGATCGAGCTGATGCTGGCAGCGGCCCCTATCCCATCATGGCAGGCAGCAGCGCTGCCATAACCCATCCTACTTTTCCGCCAGCTTTTGCCAACGGCTTAGAAGCGCGGGCTGATCCGGTCACTAAGGGCCATCTGAGTGCTCGTACCCATGTGGGCGTAGAGGCGATAGAGCCCCCGCTGAATTCAGTGGAACTCAACAGCCGAGCATCCACTCAACCAACTTCTATGCCACTTTTAAAGACGAATGATGTGCTGCCGGTGCAGTCTGCAAGTGTGGACGAGGCTCAGACTGCAGCTCCGCCTGTCGCAAATTTAGCCAGCAGCTTGGGATACGGTGGGGCTCCGGACATGCGGCCGCACACCCGGCCACCATGGCCTGCGCCTAAGGCAGCGTCTGCAGCGTCATCTGCTGGGCCAACTAGCTCCACGGATATTGCCTCAGCTGCACCTTTACGTGGCAGCGTGCCACTTGCCAGCGTGGTGCTTCAGTCCGGGGCATCCAGTGCCACATCACAGGAAGCAGCTTCAACCTCGGACACGACGTTATGGTCTACAGGTGTTCCCATGCCAGCAGAGGTTGAAGCGGTCACCGCTGCTGCTGCGGCGGCGGCTGCCGGCGTAGTAAACAGCGTGACTTGCTATGACCAGTTGTCGGACAACTATTTGGGCACCAACAATAGGACACCAGCTTCTGTTGCCCCGGATGCTCGGGCTTCGACGACGAAAGGGGCCTCGGCCTTGTCGGAGCGCTTGGGAGATGCCGCGCCAGGGAAACGTCTCAGTGAAACCCCATCAGGCCCTGCGGCCGCTGCTCCGGTCAGCGCATCGTCGTCCTCTGCAGGTGCGTGCACGAAATCCTTCGAGACTACGAATATCTGGATCATGGTTCGCTACTGTGCGTGTACTGTGTCCACGATGATATATCATCGTGCAGTAGGAGTATGTTGCGCGGGCTACACGGGCCATTCTTTGTCAAGCTAGATTTCGGGACCGAACATCTTGCGTGCGTCTCGTAGTCATTTTGGGAATTTTAGAAAGCTGGATGTCCTAACATAGCAGGCTATGCTTAGGACCTGAGATGAGCCCACTTCCCTGGTAATCTCCCTGGCAGCTCCAGATCGCGGCGCCGATAGCGGAATCACCAGCCTGGCGGGATTAGCATCTGCTGTGGCAGCTGATATTGCGATAGAGCCGCCGACAACGCAGCCAGAGTTCTCGTCCCCGTCATCATCCGCTCTCCGCATTTTGGAGCCTCAGGGACTGCCGCCTACACGCGCGGCGCCCGCACCCTCCCGCTTCGCCTGGCTGTTTGGGAGCCCTCCGTCAGCAAAGCAAACTGTTTCCCTGGAGCAGCCCGTTACCGCAGCAGCCCCAACGCAAACGCCAGTGCTACCGCCGGCTGCACATCCAACCAGGTCATTTGCTCTTGACCAAGCTTTTCCGGCCGCCGAAGATCGAAGCCTCCATTCCTCCTCAACCCGGGCTGGCATAGATTCGCGGACATCTGCCTCCGCAAGCAGCACATGGACAGTGCCAGATGCTGGCCCAAAGCATGCTCCGTCGTTTAGCACCACAACGCCGATACACTCTGTGCAAAGTCCCGAAGGGTCCTATTACCCAGTCGGTATGCCGGTCGATGTGGAGGTCCACGGGGCCGCAAATGGACTGTCGGAGGGTTCAAGGGTACAAGTCGACGTTGCGACAAGCAGCAGCGCCTCAGGCCTCTTAGGGTTGCTGCCAGGCCAAACAGCGGCCTCTGCCACGCATCCAGAAACTGCTATGCCAGGGGCCCTAGGGGCTGGTCCGGGTGCTTCAATTGGCGTACTATTGCCCTTGGGAGCTACGCTGGCGGGGCCGGCAGCGGCCGGGCGGCATGGGGATCCAGGGGAGGACGCATATGTACCTCATCAGCCAGTATTCAGTAATGCTGTGTATGGCGCTGGCATTACCAGTGTGGGGGTTACAGGAGGGGCGGCCGAGCGGGGCGTTGTTGGCCTCCCGTTACCGTCATTCCTCCAGGGCATCGACACAGTAACAGCAGTACCCGGGCGCGAGGACCGCACTATGCCACCAACAGTGGTCCAAGTGCCGCCGGTTGACTCCTCTGGACCGTCAAATGAAATGGCGGCGGGGGCAGATGCAGCAGTAGCAGAAGGCTTCATGACCGCCCCCTCCTTCAGCACGTCCTTCCCGCCTTTGCCCTCGGCAAGCCCCCTGCCGCTGCCTCCCACAGCGTCGCGGCCGCCACCTGCCGCCCCTGCGCCAGTTTCAACAGTCACGACTGTCTCCACGCCGCATTTCGCCACTACTACAAGCTATCTCTCCGCTTACTCGTCCGCAGCGGGTGCCATTCCACACGGCGGGCCTCTAGCCGCCACCACCGTGACCACGTCCAGCTTCCTGGAGTCTTACCTGGACAATCTTCTATCAACCATGTCCACAGCGCCCAGGGATGGCGTTGAGGACTCTAATGCCCAATCCCAGATGCACGGCCGCAAGGGGGATACGCCTCGCCACTCCAAATTGGGCGATGCTCCTGGAGACGCCGGGACCACGCAGTTGGGGCCGCACGCCACAGAAGTTTTGTCGAGTGAGGGACCGGAGGTGGCTTCAGGTGATAACGTCAGCAAGGATGACCAATTTCTGTGCACCAGAGATAGTGGCGACGCGGAGGCCGCGCCGGACGCAAGCGGTAGTGGGCGTGCCGGGGCGCTTCCCCAGATAGATGGTACTGCGCAGCTTCGCGGCCACCACAGCCGGCATGTGTCGACCGACTCGGGCGGCGTACTCTCTGCACATACACTCGCGACGTGAGTTTGCCCATTGGCACTAAGTGCTGGGACCCTGTTGCCCCAATGTTGCCCAACGATGCGTCAACGCTGTATCACTAGCGAGGCACCGTCTTCGAGCTATCGGTGTGTTTTACGGCATGTGCTAAAAGCAATGTTCCTCTGTATTCCTGTGTTCTCACCAAGGTCTGTTCACTAAATCCTTTGCATCTTTCTTTTACCCCTTGCCTTACAACGTACCTCAGGGGTGTCATGCATGCGGTCAATGCCTATGGCCCTGGTGGAAGCAATAGCGGTGTCAGCCGCGCACAGTTTGCGGCACTACAGCAGCATATTGACGAGCTGACCGAAGAGAAGCTAGCGCTCGCGCGTGGCCTCCAGCAGCAAACGCGTATCAACGAGCAGCTCGCAGAAGAGAACGAGGCGCTGATGCGGCAGTACAATGCCCGGGGATCAGTTGTGGAGGAGCTGCAGCGCAAGGTGGGATTCGGTTCAGCCTCCCTTGGGAAGCGACGGAACTTAACGCATCCCGTTAACCTTAAGCGTAGAAACAAGTACCTGCTCTTCAGGTTCTTGCGCTCCTGGGTTCCCAAGGTGCCCATTGCTGTCTATGCCCGTATTACTGCTATGCTTCCATGCGTGCTAGTGCTAAAACTCCTTGAAAATGTTTTTGACCCATGTGTCAGCTACATGCACAGCAAAGCTTAAATCAAATTTGGTTCGCTATGAGAGACGTTTCTGTTGAATACGCGCACAGGTAAAACAGTACGAGCAAGAGCTGGAGGCGCAAACGCTGTCTCTGGAAGGTTTTTCGGAGGAGCGCCATGCGGCGCGGAGCAGCTATGCGGAGGCTAGCTCGCGGGCGCAGGCACTAGCGGCCGAGGTTGTGGGCCTGGAAGCGCAGGTGTTGCAGCTCAAGTCGGCGGTGCTGAAAGCAGAACGGACCGCCGAGGAGGCGCAGCAACGGGCTAAGAAGCTTGGAAAACAGGTGAGCGTGCGGTTGGCAGAAAGCTTTGTTTTCGTTATCCCGGTGGAAGCTTGGTTTGGTGCTCATGGGGAACGAGCTGGTTGTACATGTTGGTGCCTCGCAAATTACGCCGCCGCAAGGCGTATAGTTTGTTGCCTCCTTATCTTGCCTTGTTCCGCTGTCAGCTGGTGTTTATAAAACTCAATGTGGCCGTAATTGCGCTGGTGTGTCCTTCAGGTGGAGACGCTTACCCTGGAGGCTCAGGGTAGGGCGCAGGAACTGCATCAGACGCAGCTTAAGGGGCGCAACCTGGTGGTCAAGCTCAAGCAGACGGAGGCCAGGCTGGAGGCAGCGGAGGGAAAGCTGGCCATGCAGATTGCCCTGGCCGGAACGACCGCACCTCATGGTTCCCTTGTGCCCAACGGCCACCACCCGCCGCTGCCACCGCTACCGCTGCCGAAGCCCACTGCTGAGCAGGAGGTACAGTGCGACCTGGCGGCCGAGCTGGATGAGGCGGCGCAGGCGGCGGCGCGAAGCGGCGCCAGTGACGGCTCTGGCGTTAACGGTCCCCGCGAAGATGCTGCCGCGGCAACGATGTCTGACGGTGGTCAAGAACGTGTTGCAGATGGCGCTTCCATCTCCAGCAGCGCTGCACAGGACGGTGCCGACGTGGCCCCTCTGCTGCTTGCCCGGCAGCCGTCAGCTGCCGTCAGCACCGAAATCTCTGACGCGCCAGACCGGCTGGTGCGAGTGGACTGGGATGCGGCGCGTCCTCCGCGTGATGCTCCCAGCGCGGTGGTCGCAGAGCGGGCGCTGGCCTCCATGGACAGCAGGGAGCTCCGTGCTGCTGCGCGGGGAGCCCTGCCGGAGGGCCTGGGCGCTGTGGCATTGCAGTTGGCGCGCTGGTTGCCTGCGGGACCTGTCAGTGGGGGAGACCCCGTGGCGGTTATGGTGGAAGAGGAGCTACGGCTTATTGAGTCGATCCATGAGCTGCTGGGAAGCTTCGAGCAGGCACAGGAGGCCACAATGGACCAGATCGCAGAGCTGCGGGTGAGGAGGGATTTGTTGTGCTATTGTCGTGAAGGAAGGGGTTTTGCTTGAGGAAATGGAGAACTGGTAAGCAAGGAACGGAGTGGCAAACTCGTCCGCGAGAGCCGGCCGTGTAATGGGGATCACGACATGCGTATTTGAGCAGCCAGCCGTCGGGGCACGGTGTCGGGTGCTGTTATTTTGGGCTTATATCCTCCACAAATGACTTCGCGGCCTGCCAACAGCGAAGGCGCCACCCTGGCCCCGTCACGCAGGGGCATGTGGCAGGCCTGACAAGTGAGAACGATGAGTTGCGTCAGAAGCTGGAGCTTCAAACGCAGCGACTTGAGTTACAGATGCAAGGCCTGACGACGACCATCCAACCCGTGTCACAGCATCAGGTGTGTGTTAACGTGGCGGTGAAGGTCGTTAGCGTTAGCAGCGTTACTTGGTATGTGGGGATGTTGGTAGCTTGGCTGATTTTGCATCAAAATGCTGATGCCATTCTAGTCGAATGGGTGCGATAAGATGAATCATCTGGATTTGCATTGTCTGATGCTGTGCTCCGATTTCCTGTTTTATCAAAGACCCGTGCAAAAGCCTGTAGTAGACGGCGCCCATCATATGCTCCGCGCTGCCGCGCAGACTCCGGCGGCTGGTCCAAGTGCCCATGAGGAAGGTGCCACCGGCGTTGTCGCCATGACCCCCTCGTCCCCCTCCCGCAACTACCTGCCTGCCCAGCCCTTCCTGCCTGTTTCTGCCGAACACGAGGCTGCCGTCATAACCCCCACGCGGTCTATACACATGACGCCTTTGATGGATAGCCCCGCTGCAGGAGCTCCACCTCTTAAACAGACGTGGATGGGGTATCTGTTCAGGCCCCGTCAGAAAAAGAGGACCCGCACCGCAATTCTCTAGCTTGCCTAGGATTCTGATGCTGGAGGTCAAGTAGATATTGATGTATCAAAGCCGTGCCAGATGGTAGATTTACGCGCGATACCGGAAGTACTACAAAACAGTTGGATAGAGACATGGTTTAGCGGGAAGGGAGGATGTATAAACCCGGCCTGCAGGAGGCATTTAATTCGCTGCTTATTCATACCCCAAGTTTTATTCAGGTTGGAGTATGCTGGGTCGCACTTCTCACGTGTTGATAATGCTGAATAAACTCGGCCTTTTTATTTTGGATTGTATAGGTGGATGGCGCGGTACATAGGCCTTAGGTCAGTACGTTACATGCGTGGAAACGTTTAGAAGGACGAGAAGCCCTTCTTGGAGGACGAACCCTGGGGAACCACACGCAGGACGTTGAAGCGGACAGTCTTCGACAGAGGCCTGCGGAGAAGAGCAACAAAGATGGCACATATGCCTGTTTGTCAATTGTGTTGTGAACAGCAATGTGTTGTGTTACGGATCACACATGTGCACACGCGGGCCTATGTGTACCGAAGCATGCAAGGACACGAATGCCACGAGACGCAGGAAAAAAGGACTGACAGTGGCGCCTAAGAGCCTCAGGGAGTGTTAGGGCGTCCAAGACAGCAATTAAGGGTTCAAATCTTAGCGAGAGGGGTTGTCTGATATCCGAAGTCTTGCCACTTCGGATATTAGACAGCCATAAACTCATCCACTGACCAGAAATAAACGTTGCAGGGTGTGAACACAGACCAGCAATCCTCCACCAAACTTCCCATTTCCTAACGGTGAAGGCACAACCGGAACGCACCCAACCCAACTCCAACACCGCCTAGCCTACCTGCACTGGCCGATAACAACGCTATCTCCCTCCCTCACGCGGAAGCAGGGCGACACGTGGGCCGAAATGTTGCGGTGCCGCTTCTCATACCTACAGGGTGCAACACGCATGCGCAAGGGCATACCTTCAGAAACGAGTAGAGCAGTAATTGCGTCCTATGGGCTAGACTGATCCGAAAACAATCCCCTTTACTCGTGGCATGCTCTTGCCACCAGACCCAAACATCCCCATATCCAATCCGCCTGGTAAAATCCCATCTAAGAGGCAGCGCATGGTATTCACAACAACGTGAAGCAGCAACTACGTCTGGGCCAGCGCAACGAAAGCTTCCGTATTGGGCGGCGCTACCAGCCGATTCTCCTTAAGCGCAGGAGGCCCCGTGACATTAAGCGGCCATGTTGCTGGTCCAAGGGTTAATGCAGCACCATCGACAACTCGTAAAATACCTTGGCTAACAAACCCTCTATGTGCGTACTGCGAGTTACCGTGCCACTACAGTAACGGCTACGCCAAACCCTGGAAGCCCGTCTCCCCGTTCGTGTCCCGCTCGCCAGGCTGACAATTATCTGTCCTCGGCGGACGAGGATAACGATGCGTCCAACCGTCTGATTTGCTGCCAGTGTGTGCGCACCTTCCGTACTTCTTAATGTAGTGCAGATAGTCCCTGCGGACGATGATGGTGCGGTTCATCTTTGTCGACTTCACCACGCCTGCGGTCGTCACCGAAGAGAATCACTGTGATGCCCACAGCTACTCATAATCAGCTGAATTAGCGCTGATCCAAATGCAAAACACCACTTGGCCCGACGGACGGCCGCCAACAGCATCTCACCCGACAAAATACGGCCACGGATGGAGACATTGCCAGTGAATGGGCACTTCTTGTCGATGTAGTGGCCTGCAGAAGCGCACGCAACTTTGCCTTAGTTACTCCGTCGGCTCGCTGTGTGCGACGGTGGTGTCGGCCAAGATGGCGAGCGCTAGAAGGTGTAAGGCGCCGCCAATCATTAGCGCTGTAAACATTGTAGTTGCTGCTGCACGCACCCTCAATGGCCTCCTTGGGAGTCTTAAAGCCCAGGCCAATCTGCTTGTAATAGCGGTGGCCGCTCTTGCCCGGAGCTTTCTTCTCCTTGCTCTTGAAGCAGCCCGTCACACCAAACTGCTTCTGGAACGCCCTCTCGGTCTGTACAAAATAGAATACATGCCTAAGTTACGCAGCCGGCCAAGTTAAAGTCTGTCGGCGGCGGCAGTTAATCTACACACCTGGTCGGCCATGGTTTCGCCTTAATAGTAGACGCAAGGAGGACAAAAGAGAGATAGCTATGAGGCGCGACGGGACTTCTCTTCTGTTGGAATGACCCTTCCTGGAGTACACATTCCATTCTACTCGTTCTCATACTTACAAACTCGTAATGAAACTTTGGCTGTACATCCGTTAATAATCCGTTTAAGTCCTGCAATAACTCTTATCATCGAGAGGTTGAGTGCCGATCTCCTTCGTTATCCGTTGTTGTCCTCGAGCCTTGCAAGACCTGCGTACGATAATTGATCACAGCACGTAGGAAGCAGGCTAGTGAAACACCGCGGCTGCCTGCGCGTGCTGGCGCCCGGTATGGCTCAGGAGGAGACTCTGCACAGCGGGGCGAATGGGGCGCCCCAGCCAGAGCCCGTATCAAATGGGGCTAAAAAGTCGAAGACAGAGAAGGAGAAGGAAAGGAGAAAGAAAAAGAAGATCAACAAACAGCTCCGAAGGTGCCGGCGGACGCCCCTTCCCTCCCCTCGTAATCAGTATAACAACCTAGTATTGACGTTGGCCTTGTCCTGCACAGGCAACATGGTGAACAACTTAAAGGAGTGGCCGGTGGGGTGATGGCGGCCTCGGTAAGTCCGACAGCGTCCTGTCCTGGCACGCAACAAACGCAGGTTGCTCTCTGCTTATGGATGACGTTGCCCTGCTCTTCGGCCGGCCCTGGCGGACCAACTCCTATTCCTACAGGAGGACGGGGATGATGAGGATATCGTAATTGAATATGTCTCAGCCCCTCTGGACCTGGAGGCACTGAGAATCGATGGGGGTTCAACCTCCACTGCAGAGGCAGATGGAGAAGAGGACTCTGACCGGCCTGGGCTAGGCCTGGGCTTCGGCGGCCTGGGCTTTTCACGTCCAGCGGTGAGGAGGACCGCAACAGTCCCATTGGCTGTGCCGGCCCATGGGTCGGAGCATGGGATTGAGGTAGCGGCTATGGCGGAGGTTTTCCGCAATGTTGTAAGGGGGGCATATGGAAGGGGACTTCTGGCGCGCTTGCGATATGCTCACGGACATGCATCGGTTGAGCAAGGGTAATCAGCACGACACATGCGACGCCCTCTTGAGCACTTGTACACGGTCCCGGAGACGTACTAGAACAGGCAACGTGCGGATGGTTGTGACAGGACTTGGCGTCCTGGGATGGATAATCGATACCTGGTTAGGTGCGGTTACACGTAATACAAAGGCACTGCTCAAGGTGTGGCTCATGTGGAAAACTTTCCATACCGTCCTGTTACACAGGAACCCAAACCGCAAGTCGCAGACCCCTATGAGGACTTTAAAAAGGTGTTTGAGCGATTCGCATCGGCGGAGGAAGTAACGGGGACGGCGGAGGCCAAGGACGACGATGAGGTGAGGGGCGGGCGTGCATTGGGGGACGGCCGCAATCGGTTCCAGTGAAGTACCAAGTATGAGTTAATGCGTTATGCAAGCAAGGGGGCCCCATTCGGTTGACACGGGACATGGGCCGTCAAGTGGTGGGGACTGTGCAAATAAATTGGTGACCATAGCCATGTCATTGTTCCCGCCTCGTTTCAGGATGACAGGCGGGGAAAGGATGATAAAAATGCGACGACGTCCGACCAAGAGGAGGACAAAGACAGCGAGGAGCTGGAAGGTAGGTCAGCAAGGCGTTAGAAGAGGTGTCACGCTCAGCTGGGGACGTCATGGTGAAATGGCACGGATGTAGGGATATATGGGAGTACGGGCGGGGGATTTGGGAGGGTTCCGTCTCGATGACCAGCGTTTCCCCGTGTAGATGAACCGTATCCGGATAGAGTCCTTGCTGTCTTGCGCTATGTGGGTGAAGGTTAGGGTCATATTGCACAATAATGCCAGTGAGGGTGGGGATATGCGAGCGGCTGGGAACAGAGCGCCACCAGGGCTGGTGGGGCGGTTCTCCCGCCATGTGTTGGTGGCTGATTGTTATGAGCGGGCGTGATCCGACGCATGTGCACCCGCGGGGCAGATTGACATCGAGACGTTACAGGGTGGCAGCGGCGGCGGTAGCAGGTCGTTGCTACCCGGGCCGGAGTTGCCGTTTAAGGAGTCCTCCCAGTCTTCCCAGTAGTTAGGTACTTGGAAAGGTTTTGGGGTCAGCTCATGCGCTGGCGAGGGCGAATGAGCACAGCGGCAACAGGTTTCTGTCAGAGGCAGTGCCGGTGCAGTGGCGTTGGTGGCGGCTGGGATATCAGGGACAGCGCCGCAGCTTTGATAACGCCCGCAAGCGCGCGATGATGGGTCATCATGATGGGTCATATCTGGAAGCGTGCGCCCGTCAGGATGTGGTATGGTTGCTAAACCGAGCAGCGGATCCGAAACTCCATCGCCTGGGTGTCGTTGGGAGATGGGGCAGGCCGTACAGCGGCGATCTTGCTTGTCTTGGGCGATCTTGGCGTTGGAAGCAGCGGCATAAGCAGCAGAGCAAGGTCGCAAATTGGGGCCTGACCTTCAATGAAATCGGGAGTGGTATGCTGGGTGTCATCACATGAGCTTAATGGTCCATTGTAAGCACCGCGCCTTTGGCAGCGATGATGATAGCGCCGTAAGACAGGCGGCTCTGATGTGGACATCTAATCAGGCGCTGCCTGAAGCTGGAGTGGTATCACTGGTTTGTGAAGGCTTAGAGGCTCGGACTGTAGTACGTCGCAGAATAGCCATTAACATGAATGCACTTTCTAACTTTGAATATCAACTTATCAACAATGGGCGCTTTCGTGACGCCCCCGTCCGTGCCGGTTCTGTCCTGCAGGCGAGGGTATCGAGGGCAAACTCAGCAAAAAGAAGCTCAAGCTGCTCAACCGGTTAAAGGTGGCGGAATTAAAGGCGGTTTGCGCGCGGCCTGAGGTGGTGGAAGTGTGGGACGTCACGGCACCTGACCCACCGCTCCTCGTCTTTCTCAAGGTATGCTGCTGCTTCCCTCCTCCCGTCTGGAAGGCGCCACTCATCTCCGTTTTTACATGTCGACATATCGCGTTAAGCTGCAGGGCTTGGATATCACAATCCCCGGACATCAGCACAATTAATTTATGCGCGGGCAAGGGAGGGGCCTGTGCCATGAGATGTTGTGCCAGACCTTGCATGTGGCCTCCCACACATCCTTCAACGATTCCCAAGTCTCACCCGACCGATTAGCGTGGGCTTGAACACCGGCTTAAGTCTTACATCTGCCTGCGGTGTCTTGTCCTGTCCTGCCTTCCTGCCCAATCCGTCACTTCTATCATCAGATCGCTAGTTCCATTCCTTGTCACACTGCACAGTTGTCTCCTCCCTCCGGGCGCCGGCGACCTCGTGTCTCATAAGAGAATAAATGGTTGGTGCGCGCCACAGCCCTTCTGGGCCTTTTAGTTGCTTTTCCCGTATTTTCGCCTTCCCTTCTCTGTCGCCCTTCTTCCCCCCAGAAGGGAAAGCTGCGTCCATAATCCGTTTCCTACTGTTATGGGTGCTTAGCTGGCATGATGGAAACGAGTCCCTGACACTTAATCCGCGGCAGCTCTTGCCCCGCTGTCTAAATTTGCGCCGCTCTTCCCGCTGCACGCTGCCCCCTTCATCAGGCGTACCGCAATACGGTACCCGTGCCGCGACACTGGTCCCAGAAGCGCAAGTACCTCCAGGGCAAGCGCGGCCTGGAGAAGCCGCCTTTCAAGCTGCCCGACTTCATTGAGGCAACAGGTATCGCAGAGATGCGTTCTGCCTACCAAGCCAAGGAGGACGCCAAGAAAATGAAGCAGAAGCAGCGGGAACGCATGGCGCCGAAGATGGGCCGCATGGACATCGACTACCAGGTAGGTATCTGCTGCGGCAGGAGTAGGAACCCCCTTGCACGGGTCTCCAACGCACTGGGGGAGATGCGGACTGGGACGTCGTGCAGATCCTATCCGCTCCGGTGCAAAACTGCTGTACTGGGTCATGGAGCAAGTAAGACATTGCGCCCAGACCGAGATACCAAGGGGCGGCACCAACGGATCTGTGAATGATGCTGGGCGCCACATGTTACGTTTGCAAACGAATTCGGATTGGCGGTCACACGGTGTGGCCATGTGGGCGCCTTTGCGTGACCGGGCGGCAAGGATCTCTCAGGACTTGCGTCAGCCATGATGCCGTCCCTCGGGACCGCATGAGCCCATGTAGCAATGTAGCAACCACGAATGTAGCAACCACGATTTCGGTCCCTGCATACCCCTCGTCGTCGGCACAAGTGCTCTCCACGTCCGCGCGTCTCCAGCCGTTTCCTACACTCTGCTCTGGGTCTGCAGGTCCTCCACGACGCTTTTTTCAAGCACCAGAAGCCGCCGCCGCTGACAGGCGTAGGGGAATTGTACTATGAGGGCAAGGAATTCGAGGCGCGCATCACGCACTGCAAGCCGGGCGACCTATCAGAGACGCTACAAACGGCACTGGGCATGACAGAGAAGTCACCGCCGCCATGGCTGATCAACATGCAGCGCTACGGTCCACCTCCCTCGTACCCAAATCTCAAGGTCCCCGGACTCAATGCGCCAATCCCGCCGGGATGCAGCTTTGGCTACCATCCAGGTGGGACGGGGAGGGAAGGCGAAAGCATCAATATATGATTTGGAAGTATGGATGGACTGTCTCTGAGCATGGACTGAGCATGCGAAGTTTATAGGTTCCTGAAGATTATGTCGGCTGACCGTGCTGGGTGCAAGCACGAAAGCGGCCCTGCCGTCCCGAAGGAGAAACGCGCCAGGACTAAGGTGAATGTGCACGTGTGCCGGTCATGTGCTGCCGGTTGGCGCCAGCAGAGGCAATCCTGTGGTGGCAAGTGTGGACTCTGCAGCAAGGGGACCAGGAGCTGTTCTCATGTCTCTTAGGTGTAACCTAGTCGATGCGTGCAACCTCGTAACTGGTGCGGCCCCCAGGTGGTTGGGGCAAGCCCCCCGTCGACCAGGAAGGCAACCCGCTATATGGCGATGTCTTTGGCGAGCATGTCGATGGCGGCGACAGTGACGAAGAGTTGGACAAGGAGACGCTCTGGGGTGTCATGGATGAAGTGGAGGAGGAGAGCAGCGAGGAGGAGGAGGAGCAGGAGGAGGAGGGCGGCCAGGCGCTGGACGGTGAGTGAAAATGCAAGAAAAGGCCTGGGTATTGGAAACTAGGCTTATATCCAGAAGTGTTTCGCTGCCAGTGGCCAAGCTGGTTAGCGCAGTAAGGCTATTTGCCAGCGACTCCGTGACGGGGAGAGGGATCATGGCGGTTTCTCCAGCGATGGCTTGGATACAGAGGGGCAACCATGCTGTATCGAGCCGACGCCAGGCAAGGGGCTGCCAGTCTGTCCTTGCGGAACGACTGAGAAGTTGAGAGGGTGCACCAAACCTGAGGGTGCACCAAACCATGCGCATCACCAGGGTCTTAGCTGGGCTTTGACTATATTGCTCTTTAGACCCTGCTGCCCTAGTACGAAACAGCTTGAATAGAAGGCACACGCATGTTCAAGATCAATGCACACACCCCGTCTTGCTGCGTGCGCTGCAGAGGATGCCATGTCGGAGGGCATCGCGTCCGGCCTGGCATCGGGCATAGTTTCGGGTTTGGCGTCCGGCATCGCGTCATCTCTCCCATCGGGCATCGAGACCCCGGACACCATCAACCTGCGCAAGGACGCGGAGGGTCCCCGGCATCTTTATACGGTGCTGGAGCAGAAGCAGGTGGCGGTGGGGACGACGGGCATCATGGGAACGGACCACGTCTACGTCATTCCCGGTGCCGGAGCAGCTGACAAGCAGCAGCCGGGGGCGGGCAAGAAGAAGTGAGTCCGCGGGCGTTTCTCCAGATGCGGTCGCACAGGAATGGTGCTTGTTATATACATGGGAAAGCGGGTTGCCATGTTAAGGCAATCCCCAGGATTTGTCGCATAGTGAGTGTGCCCATTGAACGTGGCTCCCATTGCTGCACGATGGCTCTCTTGACACACTTCTGATACACACCTAGCGTTGCCCGGCACTGGTCTGCCTCCTTACAAGCTTCCTTTCGTATTCCCGGCCTTGTTCTTCAGCAAGTTGCGTTCCAATTTCGCCTGTTGCGACCCTACTCAGGCCGGACTTCCTCAAGCACATCGGTGCCGACGTGGAGGTGACCATCAGCCCAGAGGAACTGGAGGGGCTGGACGAGGTGCGGAAAAGAGGGGCAAGGCTGTGGGAACTGAGGAAAGGGTAATAATGGGCAAAACTTGTGGCTCCACGCTCCAGGGGAGGGAGGTGGGAAATAGGTGCAAGTGTGAGCCGGACGCTGCAACGCCTGCCCCCACCGTTGCTGCGGTGCATCATGGAGGATGCTTATAATCTTGTCGCATCTTGGGCAACTCTAACCCCAACAGTCACAGTGCTTCTACGCTTCTTCGTTTCAACATGCTTCTCTCGCTCATTGTTGTAAATCTTTCCTGGGCCCATGTTGAGCCGCAGGTCCAAGTGAAGGCGTTGTACGATGCCAAGCTGGCAGAGCTGCGTGCCGCCAACCGGCGGGAGGACTTCAGCGACATGGTCGCGGCCAAAGCAGCGCAGCAGAAACGCAAGCAGCAGGCGGCGCAGGATTCAAAAACCGCAAAGAAGGCCAAAGGAGGGGACACGTTCAAATTTTAGGAATCGGACGCAGGGCGCAGCAGGGCGGCAAAGGTGATGGATGTAGGTGTGGTTGCGGCAGTTGGGCTAGCGTGTGGCGTTGCCAACGGATGGACGCGGAGTCGTTGTGCAGTATAGACGCTGTTGGCTGCTCTTGAATGGTTGGAAGCCACTGCGGATGAATGTGTCGAGAAAGTCGGAGCCAGGTCGCCAGATGCCCAAAGGCATGTTCGGAGTACGAGGACTGAAGGCCTTTCAAGTGGACCAGTAGAAACAGGTGGTCGTGCTCTCGTGGTTATGACGGCCAGCAGCTAGCTCTTGACCGTGTCTATCCCGCCATGCATTGGGGGATGGTAGTTGAGTTCTGTGTGGCTAGCCAGGCACGCTGGTTCGCGTTTATCAGCATGGATACATGTGCGAGGAAGGTGCCTGACCGGCCTCTACTATGCAAGAGCCTGCATGCACAACTGGACCGCACAGCAGAAGCGTCAGTGTGCCTAATAAAGGGACACCGTGTGGCGATCTCTAATACACACACAACTTATGTGCGCTTCTGAGGGAGTGAGACTGGATCGGTATGGAGGCCTGCGACCCCGCTTCCCTGCGATAAAGCCATCGGCTCTGCTGCAACCTACACAATGGAGTGAAGTGTTCAGCTCAAACATCCTCTTGGCTGGCGGGTTAGCCCTGGCTGATGACTCCGCTGCACGCTGATATGTATCGGCTCTCAAACACTCTTTGAAGTATCTGGCAAGGGGAGGGCTCGCGGCCTACGGTTACCCCCCAGGTTACCTGCCGGTTACTATCTAATTTTTTGATGACCTTATTACTTATCATGTTGCAAAGCATGGCTTTCATAGCGGCCTCGGCAAACCCATTTTTGATCCTGACTTAAGTTACTCTTAATAAACTATGTGGCACTTAAGCCTGATCACCGCCTTCGGACGCTGCCAGGCACAGCTACCGGGTAAAATTAGGCCAGCTGCCGCTGTATAAAATCCCGGAGGACTTCAATACTCATGTCGAGACCTGCCGTGGTGTAATTTAAGAGGAGAATGGGCGGCTTGGACAGGGTTTGGTCAGAAATCCATGCCAAAGTTGCCGGGAAACCCTGGGAGACACAGTGAAATACCCAACACCCACCCTACCCTGCCATGCTTCGACCTGCTTCGACGGCAAAGTCCTCAGTGGGCCACTTCATTAAGCTTGCCGTGAGCAAAATGCGAACTATGTCCGCAGAATGGTGATGGGCATTCCAGCAAAATCGTTTACCGGTCCTGCTGTGAATTACGCGCGTCATAGTTACGTGCTTTGGTGTTGACACAGCGGTAACGGCGAACTCCTTTAGAAATAAAAATAAAAATGGGGCTTGATAGTAATAGTGCTTTTATATCGTCAGCAACTTCAAGGACAACGATAACGTGCGCCAGGCCATCGCTGGTTCTGCTCGCCCTGAATGGCCAATCTTTATACTTGTACAATAAGCATCTCAATTACCACACGAGCTTCCAACTCAGCGGATCTTGGCCAAATATTACCGACCAACGACCAAGTCTGCGGCTCCCCAATCATAATCCCTTTGCATTGTCGGTTGCAGGTCCCAGAAAGAGCACAGTATTACACATTCGTGCAACTTAGTGTTACCAAATGAGAACGCGGCAAATGCAGTTGTGCAGAAATTCTAGTATTCTACGTCGTCCTGCGATGCTGATACGGTGTTTGTGTCTCACAGAAGTCGACACCAAACCATTTCCAAATGCACAACAGTAAGCAAGTCTGACAACTAAGAGATTTTAACCTCTACTTGAATAGTCTTCGTTAGTGTTAACGGCTCGGAGAAGGTCTTCTCCAGCCAAATGCTCACGCCCCTCGAGCACCCGCCTTAATGGCCCAGCCGCTCGTGGGACCATCGGTTCCAGAAAGGCCATCGTCTCCGCAGCTTCTGCAGCAACTGGAGCCTCCGCCAGCACATGGCGCTGCAGAGGCTCCGCAGAAGGTACAGCGCCTATCGGAAGCGCGAACAAGCCCGGGCACTGTGTTCACTATCGCGAATGTACATTGCAGACTCGCAAACAATACACGATTGTCAAGCGGCGGGAGCGCTGGCAGGAGGATGAGCATGCGCGCTTTGTTGAGGTGCGTGGGTTGTTATGTCTGGAACATATCCACAGTAAATGCGACTCAGAGTACTTTGTCTCAATTGTTAATTTACATGGATGAGCTGGCACCTGCGTTCGCAGGCGCTTAAGCTATATGGCCGCCAATGGCGCAAAATTGAGGGTAAGGTTGGACCGCAAACGGCGCAAATGGGCGCGATTTATGAGGGAAATAACCTGGAAGCTTCCAGGGGTAGAGCGGCATGTTTCCAGATGCTTCACCTACGGCCGAAATATGCTTGCGACGATTGCCGGTGCCTTTCTTGCAGAACACGTTGGGACAAAGACCGCCGTCCAGATTCGCTCCCATGCTCAAAAGTACTTCAATAAGCTTGAAAAGGGTGAGTACTGCATTTTGCGGCCCATTGAGCACGCCACCTGCTTCAGCGTCCCTCCACGGCTCACACAAAGACACCCCTTCATGGATATTTTTCAGCCGGAGGTGGAGTTGAATTTGTCGAGGTACCGCCGCCCAGACCCAAGCGGAAAAACCATTCTACGCATCAGCAATACCCCGGCACAGCGGGCGACGCCCTGCCCGGCCTTAAACTAGAGGACAATGGCGGTGAGTTGCGTGGACATTCGGTACTGAAATGCACATGGAAATGCACATGTGCTGCAAGGATGCTCTGCATAGCCCCATGCTATACGCAGGAGTCTGCTGGTTATACTGCATGACCTGTCATGACCTGACCAAAGACTACGCCCCAACCTTTCGCCATCCAAGCGCAGGCTCCGACGGCTACGGTCCGCTTCAAGGAGCAGCAAACTCCGCCGAAACCAACCATAACAAGGATGATGATGATGCGCCCCTCGCTACAGACCTTCAGCATCTGCAGCTGCAACCGTGCGGTCCGCCAACTTTGGCCGCGCAGCAACCATTGCAGCTGATGCACCTGCAGCAGCATCTGCAGCAGCAACAGCAGCAACAACAGCAACAACAGCAACAGCAGCTGCAGCTGTCGGTCGGAACGACGAGATATGTGTCCCAGGGCCTAGCTTCTTTCCGTAGACTAACAGTAGCTCCTGCTCCTGCTGCTGCTGCTGCTGGTCCCTCGTTGGTCCCGGCCTTCAGCGCTGGCCAACGTACCTCTTCCGGACTCGGCCTGGGGCTAGGTCTCGGTCTGGGGTTGCACGCCCCTCCGGTCCCAGCTCCTATCGCCGCTGCTGCAGCATCAGCTGCCCCTGCAAGCACCGGCCAGACGTCAGTGACGCCGCAGCTACAGCATCAGCAGCTGGCGCTATCGACCTTGCGGGGAGCCCCTGGCCTCGGACGAGATCCGCAGCCGGCGCCCCCTTTCCTCCAGGACGTTGGTGGTGCCCCAGCTGGCCCCGGGGCCGGAATAGCAGCAGCTGCTGCCCCAGCTGTCGTACCAGCGGCTCAGCAATCGCAGCCACTAGGGTTATCCTTGGCGGAGAGCATAGCGCGGAATATCGCTTTCAACATGGCTCAGTGGGCTCAGGCGCAAGTCCGCAGCGCCGATGCACCCGGGCCAGCAGGCGTGGGCATGGGCATGGGCGTCATGGCTTCACAGCCTGAGGCATCGTCGCCAGACCGCCAGACAGTGGAGGCGGTAGCAGCAGCCGCAGCTGCCGCGGCGGCGGCGGCTGCAACCGCCGTCATCTCTGCGGCCGGCGAGGCGATTCAGCAGCGCATTCAAGAGAAGGCGGCGGCGGGCTTCCTGCCATTCCTCATACACCCCCTGGCGGAGCTCATACCGCCGCCACTTGCAGCATCCGGCAGTGCAGCCACTGCTTCAGACCAGAGCGCTCCACCGTGGGCGGTTCCGCCACAGCAATCGTTGATGCATGTTCTTGCAGCATCAAGCAGCGGCCGCGCCGGCGGCTGCGGCGGCTGGCAACCCACATCCCGCACGCACCCGCACTCGCAGTCGCAGCAACAGTCGCAGCAGTATACTGCAAGACCTTCGCAGCGCACACGGCCGTTCTCGCTGGACCACGGTGCCCCATCGGGCCTGGGGTGCCCCACCGGCAGCGACCCGCCCACCCACACTCTTACACACACCCACACCCGCGGCGAGGAAACCACTACAGGGCAGCTGACGGGTACGCCGGGAAGTAGCCAGCAGCAGCAGCCCGCGTTTTCTGAGCCTAATCAGAGCCCTCAGCATATGTCTCCTAGCTTTGCGGCTGTCGCAGTGGGCAGGCCGGCGGGTGGGGCCTGCGCCACTGTCAGTGGTAGCGTTGGACTGGGAGCGACTAGTAACAGCAACAGTCTGATGCGGTTGGCAAGCTTGGGTCCGCCAGCGTCCCTCTCTCTCGCGGGCACGATCAGCCTGGGGGTTGGGACAGGCGGTGGTAGTGGTGCGGCAGGCCAGGGTGTGGAGCAACCGCAGCCGATTCTGTGGGAGGTATCGGGTAATGGCAGCGACGGGGGGCTGGGCTTGCCGCTGGGTCAAGCCTCGCCGAGTATCATGAGGTCTCTCAGTATGCAAGCCGCCTGGGAGCAAGGACAACAACAGCAGGCGCGCGAGGCGGCGTTAGGTCGGCTGCTGTCTGGCGCGACGGCGTTCGGGGACAGACAGAATTCTGCCGCCTTCAGCTTTGAAACTGCACAGCAGGCGGCGGCAGCAGCGGAAGGGCTGCGCGCCGCGGTCGCTGTCGCGGCCATCGGGGGCGGCGCTCGGGGCTTGGACCCGTCGTCCGTTGCGGCAATATCCCGCCTCGGCTCGGAGATCTCCCAGCAGCGGCAGCAGCCACAGCAACACCAGGAGCGGGTAGAAGAGCTCGCGGGGCTGCTACAGCCTCCATCATTGCAGCCTGCCGGTGGTTCAGCCCGTGGACTGCCAACACATGCTAGGCAAGAGCACCGGCAACTACCACAGCAGCTTGAGAGTTTGCTAGGGCAGCACCGGAGGGAAACCCGCGATCAGCCGGAACCGCCGCCGCAGCTCCAATCTCAGGCACACGGCAAAGATGCCGTGCTTCCAGAGCTGCAACAGCAACAACAACAGCATCCACAGTTGCAGCCACTACGAGAGCGGCGGTTGGAGCAGCAGGTGCATGGTTCAGACGCTGATATGGCGCCTGCATCAGGACCATCCGGCCCGACCCCGTCGCCAGCCATCTTACCTGCCGGGCAGCTGCGGCTGCCCAACATGAATGGGCAGCAGCAGTATCTGGCTCGTGCCTCGTGCCCGGGATCTGCAGACGGTCCAGAACACATCCTGCTACAGCAGCAGCAGCAGCAGCGGGGCGTGCCGCCGCCTGTGTTAATGCAGCAGGAGCAGGAGGATGCAGCGCAGCCGCAGTGGGGCCAGCAGGATGAGGAAAGGGAGGAGCGGGGCAGAGAGAGGGCAAGAGGCTTCCGTGATTGTAGCCGGGGGCGGGGCCGTGACCGCGCGTCGCGATCAGCACCGGTGGCGGTCCGCATCACCGGTGTCGGCGAAACGAGCCGCTCTGCTCTCTCCATCGAAAAGTCCTCAGGCGCGAGCGGCTGTGCAACAGGTGCCATGGATGCTGCGGTGGGTCTGGAAGGCGGTCGTGTGGTGTCGCAGCTTGCACGGGGCGCTCGAGGGCTGGAGAATGTCACCATGCGGCCTCATATGCACAACACGCCTGCCGAGGCCGGTCTGCTTCTCCCGGCGAATCCTTCCCTGCTAGCCGATCAACCGAAGAGCACATTGGGAGGCGACGATGAGGAGGATCAGGCAGGGGAACGTGACCACAGGCGGCCACAGCAGCCCCACCCGGACCAGGACCTCCGTTGCATCTCGTCAAGAGAAATCCAGCACCACCACCACCATAACCAGCAGCAGCAGCAGCGTCGCGGCGACCAGGATCATCGAGAGCGGGTGCTTGATGCTCGGCGACCGCACCCACCCGGCTCTAGTCGTACAACCCGTCTGCAGCTGCACATGCAGCAACCGGATGGTGGAGTGGTGGATCTGTCATGGACGGAGGAGCGACATTGCACCCACCATCGCCACCACCACCATCACGAGCATCACCACCATCGCCACCACCAACAGCACCAGCTACAACTTAAGCAGCGCGAGCCGGCCCTATCACAGCAGCACACTCACCACCACCAACGTGCCGAGCAGGAGCTGGACAGAGAGGGCAGCGGCCATGCGCACAACAACCGGCGTGACATGGGTGGTGATGTGGACGGCGAGGTGGTCGACATGAATCGTGACGTGAGCCCCCACCTTTCACACCATCCGCGTTGGAATAACGTCAGTACGGCTGCGACCACTGGCGGCTCCATCGGTGAGGATCAGGCGCCTTCCATGAACGACCCGACGACACAGCCGCTGCTGCAACAGCAACAGCAGCATCCAACGCGGCCGCCGCTGCTCCACCTCCAACATTCAAAAGAGGCTCCTCGCCAGGCGCTGACGTCAACACCGCAGCGCCTGGAGGCTCTTGATGCTGTTGCTAGCGCCGGTGCCACGGCTGGTACTGCAACGGCGGGCGCCGGCGCTCTACGCAGCTGGGTGGACGACTTTGGCACCACCACGTCCGGTGATGGCGCATACCAGCTGGGTCAGTTGCAGTACCTGCAGCACCAGTCGGGGCCAGGTTTGAGCGGCACCACGGGGTCGGGTCTTAACAGCCTTCAGGAGGTGCTTCAGGGTCCCAATCTGGAGGCCATGGTGCCGCTCTTAGCGCCTGCCACGGCGGCTGCGGCACTGCAGCAGGGCGCTGCCTTAGAGCAGCTGGCAAGACTGCAATTGAGCTCCGACCAGCAGCAGCTTCAACAACAACAACAACAACAACAACAACAACAACAACCGTCACGGCAGCGGCGGCGGCAGCAACAGCAGCAGCAGCAGTTACGGCCGCAGCAGCAGCAACAGCAGCACTACGTGCAGCAAGGTCAGCAGGTGGAGCGGAATGGGGTGGACGGAGATCCCGATACTGCGGTGGCCGGACCAGGCGCCAACGGAGATATTCAGGACGGTGGCTCGGGAGGCAACGGCACGGACATCAATGCGTATATTCGTGGTGACTACTCCCTCATGTCGCCGTCGGGTCACCAGCTCCCCCCCACCTCCTCGGGTCCCTCCTCCCAGCAGCAACCAGGCGCGTCCGCGCAGCGGTCCAGCCACCAGCACCAGCAGATGCTGCAGCATCCCCAGACCACGCAGCACCCTAACCAACAGGAGCATACCGCAAACCCGCAATCTCACCCGCACTGGCAGCAGCGCCAGGGAGCCCCGAACCAGCAGCATCAATACAGCCAGCAGAACCAGCAGCTGAGGTCTACCGGGCGCCAGGGTGTGCAGGGAAGCTCTGAGGCCGGCCCGGCAGGCACGGGGTCTGGCTCGCAGCTGCTGCAGCAAACCCATCACAACCACCACCAGTCGCATCATCAGCATCGTCAGCAGCACGCGCAGCCGCAGCTGACGCAGGAAGAGGGCTCGTCTCAGCGGTCGAACCGACCCGCCGAGAACCGCAGCGACAACCCCGGCGGAGACAATTCCGGGGCAGTTGTGCCTGCCGTGACTACTGGTGACGCTGCGGACGTAGGAGGGGTGTCCGCCAACCCTGGCGGCCCGGGCGATGCTACCACGGCAAAAGCCTCTCTGCCTGCCGCCGATGCTTCTGGCGGCGCGGCCGGCACTGGCACTGGCACTGGCACCGGTGCCGAGATGGGAGCTTCCAACACGGGATCCGGGGACGCTGCCGCCGACGGCCATCAGAGCAGCGGACCCACAGGCGTTGCAGCGCGCGTTGCGATGGCGCACGGCAGCACCGTGCCGCGTCAGGAGACACCCCCTGTCGCCGTCTCCGCTGGCACCCGTCAGGGGCCCGCGCCGGCGTATCTCAGCACTGCCCATGCTCGGGGCCGCCCCAGCTGCACGGGAACCGGCACGGCCACTGGGATGGGCACAGGAGGCGGCACATGCACCGGTGCGGCAGCAAGGCGCCTGATGGAGCCTGGATCCGGATCACGGTTTGGATCCGCTGAGGGGGGCGGGCGGCATGGGTCTGTCGGGGGCTCTGAATCCGAATCCGGCGCCGATCCGGAGGGGTGGGAACGAAGGGGCGAGGCGCTGCCTGGCATCTCGGGCATTGGCAACCACGTACCGCCGATCGAGACGGGGCCAGGGGCAGGACAGCCGCAACAGCAGTCTCAACGACAGCATGGTCGCCAGCACCCGATGGCTGCGGCGCCCACACTGGCGCGTCAAGACCGGCGTGCGGATAAAGGGGAGTTCTCAGGCGGTGAGGCCGCTACAGCAGCCGCTGCTCAGCTTGCGGATCTCGGGGCAGGTGCCAAGGCGACCCCGCAATGCCGGGACCGGCGTCCAATAGAGTTAGGGCACGAATCGTGGCGTGTCGTCAGCGGGTCGGTTGGAGCTGCGACAAATGCTGGTGGGATTTCGCGGCTGCGTGAAGCGGGCGCAAGGCCGCCGGTCCAGTTGACAGCATCAGGGGCCGGGGGCGGCGGCGCGCCTACGGTTGGTGGAGCACGGAAACGGCGGAGTTCAGATAACGGCGGTGATGTTAGCTGCGGGGACGGGCGCCCAGAGCGTTCAGTGGAGCGGCTTCGTTTGGTGCCGTCACACGGGCCGCCGCCGCCGCCGCCGCCGCCGCTGCAGCATCAACAACAGCAACAACAGCAACAGCCGTTCCCATTTGGGATCCCCCCGCCGCCTTCACAGCGCGGCGCGGACACGCTTGCACTGCTGCATTCCATGCTGATGCAACAGCAGCAGCTGCAGGCTGTACAGCAGCAACAGCATCAAGAAATGCAACCGGGTGCCAGCCTCATGTCGACGCTGGCGGGCTTATCCGCCGGGGCTCAGGCTGTTGCCAATATGCTAGCATTGCAGCAACAGCAGCAACAACATGCGCAGGGTAGGGGCCTGGGCCCGGATAGATCGCTACGCGAAAAGCCGCGGGGGGTGACGGCGACGACATCGACATCCAGCGGCCCTCTGACTTCGCGCGGGCTGCCAAACGCTGCTGCTGCGGCTCAAGCTGGCGACGGAGGCGGCGCGAACGATGTCGGGACCAGGGCCGGTACCTCTGGCAAGGTGGCGGAAGCGGGGGCGGAGGCGGCAGGGAACGCCAGCGGCGGTGGTGCGGCCGATAACAACTTGTCCATGACCGCACCGGCTCAGGCTCGGGTAGCAGCGGGTGCAGCAGTGGCGGTGGAGGGGTTAAGTAGCGGCGCGGGGGACGATGGGCAGCTCGCTGGCGTGGCGGCGCTGTTGCCGCTGCTAGCCGGTGGCGAGAGGTCGATCGAATCCGAGCACATTGCCCGTCTGGAAGAAGTGGCGCGTGCGCTTCGGTACGCTTCGTCTCTTGCGGGCCCGCTGGCAGCGGTGCTGCAGCATCCGTCCTTACAGAAGGCGTTTGGAGCAGGAGTGGCGGCACAAGGTAGGTTGGTCGTGCTTCAGGTCCCTAGGATGCCAGGGCGTCCCGGCATCGGACTGGTCTGAATGAAGGGGAAGGTTTGAGGGGTCATCCGAATAAGACTAATCCAAGTAATACAAAGGAGTGCAGTGGAGCTATCAGGTCTGGCGCTCAGGTCGTTGGAGTCGGGGCCCACTTGTTTGGCCATGCGCGGTTCGCCGCCACATAGTTGTGTTTGCCACCCTTTTTTGCACGCCAATATAAAGCAAGTCTCACGGCTCAAAAGAAGGATAGGGAATACCATCACGCCTGCTGCATACGGCCCACCATCAGCCGTCCTTGTCCCGGTCGTCACTTCGAAGACGTACTGCATTTCAACCTCTCCCAGGGTCCGGCGGTGGCGCCTTTCGCCCCACCGGGCCAGCAAGTACCGGGTTTGAGGCCCTGGCGGCTGCTAGTGGGGGCCTTCCGGATCCAAGGCGGCCGGATGTCTCCGCTGGCGGCCGGGCTGCCGGGGTCCCCGCGGGTGGCGGTGGCGCCGACGTCAGCAACGTCGGCACATCGCAACCGGTGGCGAATGGTGAGGAAACGCGATTGACTTGCGGACCACACAGCTGCACGCACTGACTCCTCCTTCATTCCTACTCGTTGTGTGTTCCTATGCACTTTAATCTCCTCCTGACTTTCAACCGGCTGCTGATCACCAATTTGGGTTCCCCCTTGAATCGCCGTTTTGCCTCTTGTTTGCCACTCTGCCCTACAAAGCCGCCGAAGCCGCGGTAACTGCAAATGGCTTGGCGGGTGTGCTTCGCGGCGGCTGCAGCAGCTCGCTGAAGGCCGCTGCCTCTCTGGCCACGTCCCAGCCAGACGTGCACCCTCAACAGCAGCGTGCTCAGCCAAGTCCGCAGTTGATAGCGGGGAATGAGGGAGGTGGCAGTAGCGGCAGCGGCAGCGGCGGTGGTGGTGGTGGTGGTGGTGGTGGTGGTGGTGTTCTGTCCACCGCAGCACTAATACAGCAATGGCACAATGCTGCAACCGCCTTCAGCCTTCAGCCGCTTCTGCAGCAGCCTACCCCTGCTGCAGCAGCCCACGCAGCTGCCATGGGTCTGGGTGCCTCCGGCCTGCTTCCCGCTGTCCAGGGTGCTGGGCTGCCCGGTGCTGCAGGTCCCATGGCTCCCGTTGGCCAGCAGCCAGGCTTGCCGCCAGCACCGCTTCTTTCGTATACGCCGCATCCGTTGCTCCTTCAGCAGCAGTACCTGGCTGGCCAGCTGGCTGCGGCAACAGTACAGGGACACGCCAACGCTGCAGCGGCATACCTGTCCGGCCTGGGCGTGGGCTTGCGGGCGCTTCAGCCGTCCACGACGCAGGGCCTAGCAGTTCTGGCCGGTTTCGGCGGCCTGAGCCTGTGTCCCAGTGGAAGTGCTGGACTGCTATCCGACCAGAGCCCGCGACCGTCTTCAGACGCAGCGGCGTCGGGCGGTCAGACGGCCGGCGCAACTGCGGCCATGCATCCGCCTGGTAGCCAGGGAGCGGCGGGTCCAGCCCGGGGGGCTGCCCTTCAGCAGCAGCCGAGCCAGCTGGATGGCGGCGGGGGAGGCAGCAGTGGCGCCGCCACCCGGCCGAGGGACCCTCGCCTCAGCGGCGGAGGTCCTCGGACCAGCGCCGACGGTGACGGAGGTGGAGGCGGCATCTTCAAGCACCCTTCAAACCCGTTGCTGGGCTCGGGGGACGGCGCCGCGCCTGGAATCAGCAAGGGCTTCGGGAGGAATGATTGCGCTGGGGGTACTGGCGCATGTACGATCCGGGACGTTGGCACAGCTGGATGTCTTCCAGAGTCAGGTACTGTCGGCGATAAGGGCCTGGATAAGGCTGGCACTGTCGGGGGGGGAAAACGCAGTATCGGTGATCTGTATGGCAATCACGCCGCAGCTACCGCCGCCGGTGCGGTCGTACAGCGCGTTGGCCCGGGCGCTACAAGACACAAGTCCAGCCGTCGACGACACCACCGAGGTCACAGCCCCCAGCGCAGTGTTGGCAGTGGCGCCAGCAGCTCTGGTTTTCACGGTGGCGGTGATAAAAGCGGCGGTGAGGAGGCCAACCATTGCCCACGCCCATCGCGTGAGTACGGCAGTAAGGATGGCATCGGGCAAGGGGGCAGCCTTGCAGCCGACCAGCAGGACACAGCCACCAGCAGCGGGAAGGACGAGGAAGGCGCAGCAGGCGGTGCTGCCAGCGGCGGCGGCGCTACGGCTGCTGCCGGCGCAATAGGCATGATGCCTCCGAGCAAGCACGCAAAGCTCGCGCACGAGCCGCAGGGCAAGTTGCAGATGCATGGAGGCAGTGGTGGTGCGGCTGCCCCGGGAGCTGCGCCATTGGGTAGGCCTGCCCATCTAGCGCCCACCGAGGCGACCCCTAGCAGTGGGGGAGGCTCCGGGGGTTCCGGGGGCGGCAGCATCGGTGGCAATAAGAGCGGCACCTCGAATGACGCATATGACGGCAGCATGAATGCGTCGGACGAGGGTAGCAATGAGCCCGGCACTGCGCCGGCAGACGGACCCATGGGTCAGCCCCTTGCTCCATCGGACGGCGAGGGCCGCCTAGGCGGTGGCCGCGATGGCGATGGCTTGAATGTGCAGGGCGTGGCTGTTGCTGGTGGTGGCATGCCGGGTGGCGCAGCTCGATCATTCTCTGTCGCGCAGCCGAACCCGCCCAGCTTCGGCCAGACTGCGACCGTGGCGCAGGGGCATGCATTGGCAGAACACCCAGGCTCTGTCGCCATAGCAACGGGCATAAGCCATAAGCGGCAGCGCGCGGAGCTGCAGGCCGGCGGTGGCAGCGGCGCTGCAGCCGCAGCGCGAGTGCCTTCGGCCGCGGCTGTTAGGCAGCCCGACGCCAGTAGCGGCGGTGGCGCCGCTGCTGCCGGAAACACCGGCGGCGGCCTAATGGCACAGCCCCCGTACAAAGCCCCGCGTACGGCGGTCTCTTCCGGACCGCATGGAGCCTTACAGGCCGTTGGCCCCGCATCCGGTGCGGGAGCGGTGACGGGTGCGGGCCATGGGCAGCCCGGCGGCGAGGGTGGCGACGGCTCTAACGAGGACCATGGCTGGCACGGTGCGACGGACACGGAAGCGGGGGAGGACGCAGTCGGTGGCCGCAATCGGACCACGCGTGCAGGCGGAGGCGGCCCTCTTGCAGTCCAGCAGCGGCCCGCTGGTTCGCTGCATTCTAACCTGGGTTACGTTTTGGAGCAGGGCAGCAGCAAGCAGGGCGGCAACGACACAGGCAATAACAATAGCGGCACCGGGCCCCGCAGCGGTGTGGGCAGCAACGAAGATGGGAATGGTGGCCACGGCGGCAGTCGCAGCAATGAGGGCTGCAACGGCAACGGCAGTCAGGGCAATGGCAGCCACGGGAATGGGCAGGGATCAAATGGTAATGGCAGCCACGGGCAAGGCAGCAATGGCAATAATGGCAACGGTTCCAACGGCAACGGCGCCTCAACAAACCTGCCAGGTAGTGGCCATCATGCGTACTGCCGTACTTCGGCCGGGCAGGGCCACCGAGGCGGACAGCGAACGACCGGTGGCGGCAGTGGGGGAAGCGGCGGCAGTGGCGGCGCTGCTGTCGGCGGCAGCGGTGGCGGGGCAGGTTTAGGCGGCGCTAGCGGCGACGACCGGCTTTCGCCCTATGACGGCACGCCCGCAGCCGGCCGCACCTCCCAACCATTGCACCACCACTACCATAACTGCAATGCTCAGGAAGGCACCAGCATGCGAACTCATCCATCGCTGGTACAGGGAGAGTTGGACCCAGAGTCTTTACCTTCGCCACAGCAGCAGCAGCAGCAATACGGTCTCCCAGCTGGTGGGGCAATGGCGCCACAATGTGGGTCATATCAAGCCGATAGTTTTGGCAGGAATGACGCGGACAGGGGACTGGCCCTGTGGCGTGGTCAAGGAACTGTCGGTGCCGAGGCCGCTGACGAACAACCGGACACAGCACTGGTGCAGGACCTGGCGGTCAACGAGCAGCAGGCCGGAGGACCCGGTGGTAATATTGGTGGTGATGGAGATAGCGATGCAGCGGTTATGGAAGAGGCCCGAGATGCCATAGGTGTGGCTTAAGGAGAGGGGGAGCGGTTCTGCCTTCTGGGTGTCATGGGTTGCGCGGTGGCGGCATCTGGCGGCATCATGCAAGGTGAAAGATCGCCTAAAGATGGTTATTTTACGTTGAGTGTGTGGAGGGGACCTCCCTCCGTTAGGTGGGAGAAGAGAATGATGTGTGGAGTGTCCGCTATGTCGGGGAGTATCGCGTATCAGCCGGTGCAGCAGATGGCGGTTGAGTTATGGCCCCCGGCCTTCCAGGCGTGAGGACACAAAGGCTCAAGCTGGGGGGCGTGACTGATTTCCTGTACAGGCCATACCGCTGACAACCGCGCGACTTGTCGGCGGTCGAGGGGCGAGTATGAGAAGAACGGCTTTAGCTGAAGAGCATTTCATTTATGTTTGCAACAGTGTACATCCAAGCACGGTCAGGAGACATTGACAAAGGTGAGCAGTGGGAGAGTTGCGAGGCCTTTACCTGGGCGCCGCAACCCTCCCAGAATAAGCAACGGGCTCGCGCTGGCGGGGACCCTGGCCCAGAGAGGTCATGCTTTGTACCATCTTTTAGATTTTGCTTTTTTGTAGTTGTGATGCGCATGCATTATCCAAGCAACGGGGCTGCAACCGAAGGCATGATACTGGGCAATTTTGGCGGACATAACGGGGTAAGCCCCTGGGTGCGGAGAGGAGAAGAGAGGAGAGGAGTGGAGAGGAGAAGAGGGCTAAAGAAGGTAGTTGTGAGTTTGAGATCGGCAGTGTTTGTGATGTTGTCTGTCTTGTGTGACTTCGTATAAGTGTGTGTATATGTGTGTACGGAGTGAGAGCGAGTGAGTGAGGAAATGAGTGAATGAGTGATGTGCGCCAACGCCAATGTGGAAGTATGGAGGGATGTGTTTCATATCAGGGGGTTGAATTATCCCTGCCACGGCATGTATGTACAGCAGGCTCTCGTGTACGTTGCGGTGTCTTTGTTGTGCGCTATATATATATAGGCCATATAGGCTGCGTGTGCTGCGAACTTTGCAAGTAGTGCAAGCAATGTGGCCGTAAGGGATGTCTGTCGCATCTCTTACGAGGGCCCCCGGGGAAGGGCCTGGGCAATAACCCCCCGCGTGGCGAGTGCTGGATTATGGCGGCGGCGACACGGAATTGCCTCCGTCGTGGGGCTTGGGGCTTTTTCGCCGGAGAGGCTGAAGCGCCAAGGCCTTGCGCACCCAAGGGCTGCTGTGCAGGACAGGGCAACGTGCAGCGGTGATGCTCTTAAGGCACGCCCTCATGGCATTATGGGTGATATCGATCATTGTTCATTTGCATGCTCTCGGCGCTCGTTTACGCGCCAGAGGTTTCAGGTTGGCCGTCGAGAAGTATTGCTGTGTGTTTTGCAGCTTTGAGCACAGCATCGACACTTCCCGGGGCGCCCCGTTGAGGGGGAGGAGGTTGCGTGTCCAGCCGGGCGGCCGTGTGCGTTGATAGCTTGAATTGTTATTGACTCGATGATTTCTTTTTGATGGCGCGGTTCTCTATTACACGTCAGCGATTGCGTTTTGTTAGCTTAGGCCAGGGTCTGTTTGACCAGTAAGTATGCAAAGTCCGTCCCTGCCGACCAGCGGGTTGCCCTGGCATGGTATGTATGGTTGGTATGTATGAGAGGTATGAATGGGGTGGACTGGGCCGGCTAAGCATTGCCGCTGTGTTTGTTTCATCGCCGCTGCTGCGTTATGTCCGCAGGCCTTTGCTTTTTTCACCACCTTGCTTTGGTAGGCGCATTCGCAAGGCACGAAGATCATTAAAGCTATTTAAAACGTTGTACCTTTCGGACGGTGTGGCGGGTGGGAGATGGCGTTGGCATATGATGGCTCAAGGCTGACTTGGTTGCTCGCAATAAGCGCCTCGATCGAGTCAAGTCTTACAAGTCGGATCCTAGGGAGTGGTAACCTCGCGGACGGATTCTTTTTGTAGCGGTCGAGAGAATCGAAGAATATCTGGCTTGCTGAGGAGTGGGAGTCATACGCCAAGTACACATCAGGCATGGGCCTGATCCGCGGATTTTCATTCTTGACCCCAGCGTGCCGGACTGCGATTTTCCGCTGCCGTCGTTAATCGAGGGAAGATGCATAGCAGGAGCTCCTGGCTCTGCATAGGTAGATTCCGTATCAGTGGAGTTGTGAGGGAGGGCTCCTTCTCGACCGCCGGTCTGAAAGTCGGCCCAGTATGAATACGTGTTAAACCCCCTGACCCACATCAGCTTGTCTCCACCGAATTGTCATCGTGTCCCTTCGCGGACTTCCGCAGGTCCTGCGGCTGTCCTTCGTGCTGTAAGAGGACACCAGCCGACTCATGTCCCGATTCTGCACAGATTCCGCACTACTCCCCAGTTCCGGACACAGGCGTGGCTGAATGACTCACAGCTACAACTAGTCGACGTCCCCAAACCAGGTCAAGAACTTCCACCCCGAAGGATGAAAAAAGCGCCATTGTGAAATTCACGTTGTCGCCGTTATTAGCGGAGATATGAAATCGCCGCAAAACGGCCCTGGGTTTGTGATGGCTTCAGAGTGGCTTCAGAGATACGTTCCGCCGCGTCTGCCCGCCCTTCTGCTGGATTTGCGCACGAAGGATGCCGTCAGGCCGGTGAATGACTTTAAAGCATGTGGCCATCTGAGGCCCCTTGGATGTTGCTGGCAGGCAGGCGCACCAGGCCCTCAGCTACATCATGCCTTCCAAGGGGCCGAGCCAACGCAAGAAGCTCAGCAAGGGGTGTAGAACGGACCGGACCTCACCTGCCAGCCGTACCTACGGATACGGATGCAAGGGAGACGAGCGCCGCCTAAGAATCCGTCCAAAGGATAGCATCCCACGAGACAGCGTCACCAAAGCCCATCGGGCCCGCCCGCTATAATTGCCTTCCTACCACCGCCTTGCATTCCACGCTTGCCGCCGATCAGGGCCGCACGAAATGCTCTTTCGCGAAGAAAGAAACGCTGTCGGATCCTCGGCACCCAAGGAATATGAACACTCCACTACACATCTTACCTACGCAGTCCTACCCAATCTGCAGGCAAGCAACGGCCTGTATAACTGATGCGCGCGTGCTGGGTTTGTTGAAATGTCCTTAACGGACCCGAGCCGCGCGTACGAGTTGCCTAATTGCCTAGGAACAGCACTCCCAGAGTACATCACCCACTGGACACGCATACCCCACACGCTGACGCCCAACAACGGAGGTTTTGATTAATCACCGGCCCATGGCGCGCACATCTTTCGAACAGGGACTCCCTGATTCCGACCGCACATGCCGTCCGAGCGTTCGGGCTCCTGACGGGATCGCATCCGCCCGCAACCCCACTTGCATACATGCAGCGCCTAACCCGGGTTGACGCAGGCCAGACTGCAGCATCTGCCACGCGTTGCGCCGTGCGGCTCAGAATCATGATAATGCGGCGCAGAAGCAAAATGATGTCCGTGTAGACCTCCGTACCCACCCTTCTGCAGTGGGCTTAGCTACGAACCGCCTGCCGGCGTTCCGCCCACAAGATGCTGTACAAGATATGAGCTAGGCATACATGACCCGGGCCCTGGAGCCGCCCTGAAAAGAAGGCCGGGCGCTAACCTCTAACCCCCAACGGCTACTTTTTCTTTTTTCCGTCCGTCTTCTTCTTTGAGGTCTTAGGTTTTGGCAGCAGGTGCTCGGGAATCGGCAGCCCCTGCTCCTTGCAACGAAGTACTTCCTCCACTACCTTCCTGCAGCGATAATGGCAGCCAGGCGTACTCTTGTAAATGCCCCGCACAGACAGCGTTGCGTGCCGTGCGTGCGTGCTACCAGGTTTCCGGCGCGGCGAACGAACCCTCACCGCAGCCAGTTCCCACACGCGAACATGCAACTGGGCATTATATTATATGGCCATATTATGGTCCAAGATGTGGCTTGTTACGGAACGGGAGGCAAACGCTTTTTGTGACCGTAGTTAATGCCAACCACTTACCGCTCGTCATCCTGCTTCTTCTGCTCCGCCATATGCACGCCCACATCCCGCCGGATGTGATCCGCCTCCGAGCATTTCCGGTAGCCCAAAGCGGACATAAAACCCGCGTTTAACTTGGGCTCAAGGGGCGCCTCGTGACCGTTCTCGTATTTCACCCATACGCGGCCCGTGGACTTGTCATCTGCACTCTCGTACCTGCCCCAAGCGCAGCGAGACACGCGGCATAGAAAGGGTTTCAGCCCACACATAGGTGCGTAAGCCAGGTGGTAGGGGTGGTCTGCCACGAGCCCGCTTTTCATTCATCATGTTCAGGACCTAGGTCGAAGGGAGCATCCAAGCCAAGGAAGGAGGGTACACGCGGCTGGTGTCCCGTTCCTGTGGGCAGAAGCATGCGTTACAACGCTCGTAACCAACCTTGACAAATGCGGATAATATGTGCGGCTAAACATTGCATGTATGCCGAAAACCCTTTCCGTCTCGGGGTAAGGACCTACGGGGACTCACTTCACACCTATCACCGTCGCAGTTATTCCCAGCGGTGTACGCACGATGTCGCTGAGTTTAAAGCCAAAAGCTGCAAGATCTTCCTCAGCTGTTATAAGGGGTGGCCCCTTTTTAGCCTGCAGAAGCAGCGACCATGTCCTTCGGGTCCGCACCTACTTGTGCATGAATTGGATATTAAACTTGCATACCTTTTTGGGCATCTTCAATATGCAATCAAATGTTCTTGGTAAGTTATAATAGTGTTATATACTCTTAGCAAAGTTCACCGTTTCAGAATCTGTAACACGACATGTCCCGAGCGCGTTCGGTGAGTATTAACGATAAGTTTTATTATGATGAGGAAAAAGTATAGTTTTGCGGCCGATTTTCTAACTCGTAGGAAGTTCGTTCCGATCAAAGCTGGTCATGCAAGGACTCCTTATATACACTTGTAATTCCCAACATATACCCTTGGCTTTAGAACCCAACAAAGCCATAGGAAACGGCCTGTATTGAAGATTCGAAGAGCCGTACGCGCGAGCCGTACTACACGAACATCCCTGCCATGCGCCAAGCATCATTCTATCATTCACGTTTCCAATTTAGCTCGCAGCTACGGACTAGCAGATAAGTTCGGAGACTTTTTTATGCGAAGGTAAAACAGTCGCAAAAGGCACGTACACGGGACCCTCCCGTTCACCGAGCGGCAAAACAGTCAGCTCCCCAACACCTTCGACATCCAACGGCTTCGGAACGTCAGCTCGTTCCACTCATACACGGACAGAAAACAATAACATTAAAATGGTATTCAGGCAATACTGATATACAGACAGAGGCTACGGGGAAAAGTTGTCCTCCATTGGGAACAGACATATAAGCATGATCCAAATCGCGACCAACGATGACTGCCGATCAACAAACGAACACGTTGCACCGTACGTAGGCGCCACACTGTCGTCCACCATGCTCAGTAATGATTTGTCTTGCTTCCTGCACCTGGATTTGCCAGCACGAGCAAAAATTGTAGCCTATCGAACTCCATTGCATCGTGCGCCACCAGAAACGTGGATGGGCATCAGTGTAATCTCCTTCACCCTGCTAACATTTGCCATTGAACTGTACGAATACCGCTGAAGCGGCTACTGCAGCGCCTGTAGCTTATCTGCCCGAATTTGTACGGCAAAGCGACCATCGCTCCGAAACACTCGCAACGCCTCGTCCATGTACACCACATCGAAATAACCAGTTCCGAAAATGGGGAGCGGCAACTCCCAGGACCCCAGGAACAGACGCCCCGAGCTGATATTGGCACGGATGGATTTTGGGGTCACTGAGCTCTCATCCTGCAACCATGTAAATAACACGGGTACATTAGATTAGGGTTTTAGGGTTTGGACAGATTTGGACGGGTTAGGATGACGACGAGCGCGGGCTTCGGTTCGGAAAGTCTCATGCAGGCCGCAGTGCTCGAACGTCAAGGAGTTGTGTTGGAGGCATAGTACCCTCTTTGCAACGGGAAAGTGCTCACCACGGGCTCGTACGTGCCGTACGCCTCGATCAGGTTGTCGGGTCCATTAATTTCAAGCAGATTTACCGCCGAGCGGGTGGCAGGATCGAACTCCTGGGCTGCGCGGTTACGACTGTTGAATAGGCGACCAGTTTTGTAGGTAATATTCCACAATAGGGGCTTACCCCGCGTGTAGCGCACCTGCGGGATTCCGAACCCCTACCATGGCCATCTTTCGAATATCGGCCTACAAACAAAGACTTCATGCGGGCAACAGCACCAAATGGCAGATGGTCGGTGCATCGACCATGTGTTGCCTATACTCTATTCAGGCGATTCCAGTCCCCAACATACGAAGTCGTACTCACCACCCACGGTCCTCCTCCCAGCAAGGCCTCCGAAAATGGTTGGCCTTCTGCACCTGCGAGCTCATCTAAGAGCTCGTCTATCCTCGAAAGGTCCGGTGCTGTACCATCACAAAGCAATTGCAGAAGCTCCGAGCTGGACGACCGGAGCTTGTTCCTAATATGATCAAGTTGCATATGTGACATTTTAAAATGTCTTATGAAAAATCTGGTACGGACATCAGTAGGAAATGACGGACCTAGCCTGGACATCTGCCGACGCCACCTCATTGTTGGCGCCGTTAAAAGAGCCGAATAGCCTCTCCCAAAATCCAGCTGCCTTTACGCGAACGATCATACTCCTAGAGTGCAGATTTCTACAAGTTCTGACCCTCGGAACGACTCGCGGCAGTCCTGCATGCCGACGCGCTGTAAATGTAAACGCGCAGCGTTGATCGTAACAAGTACGCATCATGGCCAATGATGCAGGCGAGACGAGACAAAAAACAATGCATCGACCCGCCAAATGGGACATGATCACCGTACGTCAGTTTATAAAACGACTGTGTAACGAACTCTACTACAGGAGCCGCGGCTGATGAACTATCCGCTGTTCTGGTGTCGTATTCCCTGACAATCGACTGAAACACATGGCGTTCTGACAACTAAGCTCGCTATCGCCGTTTCCCGCCCTTTCCGCCCTTTCCGCCTGCCCGGCTCCCCTTGCTAATACCACCTCCGCGTACTCCCAGGCTCCCGCCACGCCCACGCTTCGCGCCACCCCTGCCGCTGCCGCGCTCTTCGCCGCCCTTCCCTTTTCCTTTACCGCCTCCATCTTGCTGCTTGAACGCTAGCCAAGCCTTCCGGCGCTCCACCTTCTTCCGATCCTTGCGGACCTGCCAGGGAAGGAGTGTTCGCCAGTATTCGGAACAAAGGATGTTGGGAACCTTAACCTGCTGATGTTGGGAACCTTAACCTTGATCCACGTCTTAAGAATTGCTATCTTTCCTGGGCCAATGTGGCTCTTGCACCTTTTTAATTTAGCTCCTTCGACATACCATGAATGAAGCCTAAAAGAACGAACAGCTAGACCCAATCAGTTGGGGACCCAAATTCTGGTGTCAGGCTTTCGCAAGACGCTGAGGGCAGAGACACGCAGCTCGCTCATACTTCACGTGAGGACGTTCCCCTTGTCAAACCTTACCCACCTGATCCTCCGTCTTGAGCCCCGCGTTGCGCGCCCCTGTCGCCTGGGCCCCACCCTTGCCGCCCTTCCCCGCCTTGAAGCCCTTTCCACCGCGGCCGCCCGCCTCCGCCCCCGCCGCCTCCGTCCCCGTCCGGAAGCTGGTGTGGCGGTTCTTCCGGTCGAACCTCCCCGCCAGGCCTCCGCTGCCACGGCGCTCCGTGTCCTCCTCGTCACCTGCCGCTGCCACTCGCTTGTGGTGCGCTTTTGACCACTTACGATACAGCTCGCCTTTCTGACCCTCCTTGACCTGCAGTAGCAAAGCCCCCAGCGCCAAAAGACTTCGCAGGAAAACATGTAGCGGCAGCTGGCACAGGCAGTCCTCGGGGCGAAGGACTCCACCTAGGCAACCGCATTGGCTCCTTCCTTGATCCAATGCAGGTTCGTTGCCTCCAGCATCAAGAAGATTTCGTCCATTCGCGCACACACAGGAGAACCCCCAGCTCGTGGCCGCTGGAGCGACCGCAACGTACCAGGCCCCGCCCAGATGAGACCGAGGTGGATATCTTAGTCTCCTACACCCACCTTAACAATGACAACCCATGTGAAATCCGGAACGTGTGCATCGAGCTAAATTGAGATAACTTTTAGGGGGCTAAGGGAACGGGACGCGGGGGGCCCACACCCGTACTGTTTGTGTATTCGGCATTTGGACCCCGACATCGCAGCAGGCACCGACAAGCTCAGCACCCTACCTGCACAACCTTGCCCGCCTCATTGCGCAGCTTACGGCCCTTGCGCTGCGTATCCTCCGAAGACCGCAGCACATATTTCTTGCCGCGCTTGTCCCAGTGGTAGCGCCGTTTTGAGTCTGTCATACCTGCGTATACGGGAGAACAACCTCTGACAGTTTAAAGGCCGGAGTCCCGGCGTGATATGGCGACTTGCTAGTGCAGAGATTCTGCTCTTGCTTCCGCATGGACGTCCTAACCTCTTGGCCAACCTAAGCCCCGAACCGGCCCTCGCATTCCGCATTCCTGTCGGGCCCGCTGCGTAACCTCAACCTCTACGCACGGCGACCGCTATTGCACTTCCAGCACAAACGCACACATAAGGCGAGTTCGTCGCGAGTAATTTGCCGGCTGTGGGCGCATGTGACCGAGACTGTGTTTCCTTCCCACCTTCCCAGTCACACACCAACATACTGCAGCAAATAGCGTAACTCATTTTGCCTTGCACCCCAGACTTACTGCGAACGCAACCTCGCCCACTCACACACCAACAGCTCTCTCACCTTCTTGATCCTCCGCTGTGAGATCCAGCACCGCTGCCTGCAGCTCCGCCACGCGCGTCTCCGCATCGAACGTTTCATCACGGTGCCGTCCATCGCGCACATGGCTTATGTATAACGACGGATCACGGAAGCGCCCCTCCGAAACCACGCCGTCTCCGTATGCTGCTGCTGCAGCGGCCGCGTCTTTTGCGCTAACACGGTCTGCATCGCGCCCGGCAACGGACACCGCTCGCCGCACCTGCCGCTCCCGGGTGCCATCACCGGCCCCATCGCCGTCCTCACATTCATCGTCGTCTTCATGGCCATCCTCCACCTCCTCGTTATCATCATCATCGTCATCATCATCATCATCGTCATCCTCGCTGCGTCCCTCCCACGTGCCCAAAATGACGTCACCATCATCATTATCGCCATCATTCCTATCGTCCTCCTGTTCTCCTTCGTCGGTGTCTGCACCTCTCCTCACGGTGCGACGCTTCACATCCGCTGCGGCAGCTATGCGTTGGCCTCCGGCCTGACCTCCTTTGCCTGCCTGCTCTTCCGTCAGCCGAATCTGCAATCACCGCCCCGGCATAGTCCAGCGCGCGAATCTTAGGGGGAACACAACACCTCGAACATCTGTTTGACAGCACGGATGCTGCACAGGAGATTGGTGAATCCAGCTAACCAAAGCGCTTTCCCATGTTTAAAGCGCGTCTAAAGCAAAGTGCATCAGTCAATGAGAGCCCCACGCAAGAAGGTGTATCTGGTGAAGGACGGATAGAGGAGCCCATGCGACTGATGAGTGGGCTCGTCGAACAGACGAGTGCACGTTAACGGCCGCCTGCCTTAGCTTTTAACTCACCCTGTCTTAACCGCGACTCACCCGCTTTTGGCGCTCCTTTTCGATAATGTGCGCGTGAGCCGCCCGCTTTGTTGCCATAATCTCCGTGCTCTTGCCACCGCGCCCCAGGCTAGCACTACCGCCCTCCAGCAGCAGCGGATTGGCAAAGGTGGATTTCACACGTGCAATCTCAGCCTCAAACACCGTGGCGGTTGGGCGGAAGGTCTTCAGTCGTTCAGTAAACTGAGCCAAAGCCACCTCATTCTGTGCGGGTACGGAGGGATAAGCGGGAATGTGGAGGTGGAGCACGGAAGATCCGTCCTCAGGAAAACATCTTGTTACGATGTGAAAAGTGGCCAGCGAATCCGAAGGAACGAGCGCTGGCTCGCCCATCCGCCGGTTCTGCTCTACGGCGCCCACTCCCAGTAGGTCATGAAGAATAAATGAAACCCATAGTCCTGTCAGCTTCAGCTGCCAACCCGGCATTGGCAATGACATTCGCACACGCCAAGCTAAGCTGCACAATTAAGCTCGCCTTCCCGCAGCTCACACCTCAATGTGCGTGTACTTCGTCCGCGGCAACAGCGCCAATAGCAGCGGGTGTACCCCCTCCTTTTCCAGTGCCCGCGCCCGCCGTACGCTCTCCGCGCTGGGCGGTGGCCGGGTCTTGCAATACATTCCCCATGCGTTGGCCAGCGTCCGCTGCATGCCCTCCAGGTCGGCGGCCGACGCCACCAACTCGCGAACGTGCTCGATCAGCGGGTCAATTACGACGGCTGGCAGCGAGCCGTACACAGACGCATCAGAACCGGACGCGGCAGCAACGAGCGCAGCGGCGTCGGCCCCCTCACCAGCGGGCGTCGGCATTTCGGGGACCATGGGCGCCGGTTTGACGGGCCTGCAGCGGGAGGCAGCGGAACGAGGTGCCCCGGTTAGCGGGACACGGAGTGCATTTAAAAGAGGATGGTTGAGACATGGGAACATGAAAATGCTATGCCAACAACGGCATGGCAAGGAAAGCAGGTGCAAGTGATAGTCGAACCCACGGCCCGTGCCAGGCGTTATGACTGGCAAAGAACTGCTGCTGCTCACGGAGAGACGGAGCGAATTAGTTTAGGTTCACCCGTGATGGCTTTCCGAGGCCTGGGGAGCTTCAACACCCAGACCTGCAAGCCAGATCCTAAGCACCTGCCAGAAAGCTCGGCAGCCTGAACAGGGGAAGGTCTAAACCGCAGTAGCGAACGACTCGTGAGATTGGATGGAGTTCCCCGGGCTGCCGCAGCCCCAAGTGACACCACAAGCGCGCACCTGGACAGATACAGATGCAAGTCCATAAGGTACGGGAGCTCGTCCCGCGTCAGCAACGAGTATGCGGTTCCGGAGCGGCCCATGCGCGCGGCGCGGCCCACTCGATGCACAAAAAGTTCCGGTTTTGCAGGGAAGTCGAAATTGATGACATTGTCGATGAGGGGGATATCGATACCGCGCGCCGCCACGTCTGTGGTGACTAGCAGGTGGCAGCGGCCGCCACGGAACTTGGCCACGTGGATTTTGCGGGCAGTCTAGAAGGACGGATTGGGGCAAGCCGATAATTACACTTGAGGTGCTGGGATAAACTCAAAGTTTGATGCTTTGCACCATGATAGTAGCGGGATCAGCGTGTATGCGTCCATGGTTGTGATGGTGGTGGTGGAAGAGGTGGTGGTAACCCTACACTGAGCATGAATCCACCACATATGCGGGATGCGATTGGCCACATGGCATGCAATGTTCTCTTGTCTGTGAGTGGCCCCCTGTGTGTGTATGTGATGCCCAACAGGCACATGGGCGGCTACCATGAAGGATCTAACATCCCCGGGTGGTCCACTGCAGCGGATGAAGTCGCGGGTGTAAGGCTGCGATGATAAGTAGGGAACTGATGAGGATCGCCCAAGCAATGTAACAATTTTCATACCACAGCCGCAAAAGCCATCAGCCTCGGCTCGTTCGGGTTGAACCCACCCAACGTTGGCGCAGCAAACGATCACCAGACAACCTAGCCCAGCCCTGTCTAAGGCAGGACGGCCTGGGGTAAAGGCTGCGACCGCGGGACGAACCTGGTCCATGCTGCCAAACACACACGCCGCGTCCACTCCTTCCTTCAGCATAAGGTTGTACAGGAACTCGGCATGGTGGCGGGTCGCTGTGAATAGGATGGTCAACTGCTTTGCGGGCACCACCTCACGCACCAGGTGCAGCAGCGCTGCCACCTTATCCTCCATCCTAGAGGAGCGATCGACAAGGTGCGGCACGGAGGCATGGTCAACAAAAGTGCGGAGTGGGAATGGAAGCCGGCCCGTGGGAGGAGGGTTGGTAGCACCTGGGAAGGTCACCATGGGCCCAGATCCCAAAGGTTCCGTGACCCCCTTACGAGGGACGTGAGGACAACGTTCTAGGGCATCACCCCAAGATGCAGGACTATGCCGCGGAGGGTAAACGCAAAGACAGGCCGGAGTGATTGGGCCCATCGTTGGCGGAATTCATGCGGACCAAGCACTGACCAGAGTTGACGGGCGTCCCCTCCCCATGGGAGCTTAATCGCGGGTACCCTCCTGTGGCTGTCACTTCCCAGGTGCAAACACGGACCCACAAAGCCAGCCAGGATCCTTTCTCCCTAAACCCCTGCTATCCAAGCATACTTTCACGGAGGCTACTACATCACGTAGTGATTGAGTTCACGGTAGGAACATAAAGCGTGCAGCCCAAGGCTTCACCGGCTCCAGCTCCTTCACCCGCCCCCAAGTTGCCGTTTGCGCACCTGCAAGTGAAGAAGGCCAGGCCCAGCGCGGGGCTGATGCGGCGCTCGGTGTCCAGCTGCACCAGCTGCGGGGCCGTCAGTCCGGCCTGGGCAAACTCTGCCAGGCTGGAGGGCAGCGTGGCGCTAAACAGGAGCGTCTGGCGGGCCGGACTCATCTTGCGAAGTAGCTCCGAAACCTTCCGGCATTAAAAGAACGGGGGTCGCAGACAAGTAGGGCAGGACGCCGATGGGAGATCTAAATTGACGGACCAAACAGGTGGGCGGCGATACGCTGCCGACCACCAGGCCACCATTATTAACTGCCAAAGCCGGGGGGATGAGCTGCACAGTCCAAGGTTGTCCACATCATGTCAGCCCCCAATGAATGAAAGACAATAAGAGCAATAACGGCAGGCGCCAGAGGTGCTTAAAGACCCAGCACTCATCCATGATGTGCGCAAGGAAAATATCTATATACAGACGCCCTCCTTTCATTAATACACGTAACACCAGGCCCCCGTCGGGCACACACACGCACATCGTCCTCGGCCACTGCGGCAATAATAGGACACCCACCTGCGCAATGAAGCCCATCTCGAACATGCGGTCCGCCTCATCGACCACGCAATACTCCACTGACCTCAGGCTGAGTCCATTCACCTCCTCCAGGTGGTGAGCGAGGCGACCTGTGGACAGGAAGGGCGCGCGGTGATGAGCGGAGAGTTTTCCTTTTTCCGGGAGTGGAGCGGCCGGCACAGCTACCCCTACGATACCTAAACTAGGGGCCTTCGCTCCCAGCTTGCTAAGGAGCCTTGCGGGCTGGTGAGTAAGATCTTTGACGACCAGCCAGACACAGCCAATCGTCTGCCCTGCCAGCATCCAGTGCAGCGTTCTTCACCCCGGACGGGGCCCGGAAATTTTTGACTTTTTAGAAAAACGCCCGGAAAAATGTTGGGGCTGTTCCGGGGATCCCCGGGAAATTTTTTCAGTTCGGAGAGCAGCTTTCCGGGGGCAAAAAAGATATGTCCCGTGAAGAAAATAGCCTTATTCCGGGTGTACCCGGAGAAATTTTGTAGAAAGCAAGGTTGAGTTCCGGGGCTCCAGAACCATTATGATTTAATGTGCGTATGATTTGTAGATTGATTTTTAGGAAAGCAGAATATCCCTGTAAAACCATTTTTGTAAACGGCTCCATAGCTACAAAACAAAAATTCCCTTCATCTACAGTTTTCCTTGAACATGCAATGCCTAAGGTAAAGCCATAGCCAGGTAAGCAGCATGTGGGGGCTCTTATTAGCTACGAACATTTCTAACTTCTTCAAACCAATAAAATTAAGCTTTAAGCAATCAAAATATTTCGCATGTTTGTAGTCATTAAACAAATTTATGGAGGAGCCTTCAAATATGTACACATTTCCAATCCACTTGCAGATGCTAGCAAAACCACGATGCCTGACAGAAATGAAAATTGTTTATGTGTCTGGTATGCGCGGCTTTATTCAGGGGAAGAGGTGGGGGGGTGAGGGAGAAGAAGGGAGAAGGCGAATATATGAAACCTTGTGCTGATGCATCTGTGCTGAGGGACCAAGGTAGGACTAATAGTGAAGGTTGGCTGACGGTTGGCCTTGGAGAGGGGGGAGGAGAAGGAAGTCAAGCTAGGGGAGCTGTGTGGTTTCCATACTAATGAGCAGGATAGAAGTAGTGCTGAGCATTGGATGGCCCCAAAACACCAACTGCCAGAAAGACAACTTAATATACGGATAATAGTAATAATAAATATTATCGTGATCTATGAAACTTGTCGTACCAGAAAGAACGTTTATGATTCAACAAACACGTGTTCTCACCCCCGAGAAACTTTTTCACATGGTCCGGGGGTCCCCGGAACGTTTTAGGGCCTAGCAAGGTAGAGTTCCGGGGACCACCCCGGAAAAGAATGTTTGGGGCTCCGGGGAGCCCCGGAACAAACAGCGACCCCTTTGAAGAACCCTGATCCAGTGCACTCTCTCTCTGACACATTCACACACATTCACACACATTCACATACACACACACACACACTCTCTCTCTTTCTGTTGCCTTGCCTTGCCCTATATTTATACCACCCCGAGCTGCCATTTGAGCGGGCTTTATGCCCACGTATGCTGTTTCTCACTCCAAGGCCATTACGGTGACGTACATGAACAACTGCAGGCCTGCGCCAGGACGGCACAATACTTATTCACAACGTCGCTACCTCCCGTGTATGCATCTATGCAACTTATCAGCCCGGACTTCGATTACCACCTTTTCAACACAGCCAAATACACACACACACACACACAAATTTCCCCGAACACGCACCGGGAGTAGCCACGATGATGTCCGGATTGGCCGCCAGCTCCTCAAACTGCACCTCCATGGCATCACCGCCAACCAAGCAAGCGGTTCGCAGGTCCGTAAAGCGGGCCAGCTCGCGAACGGTTTTGTGGGTCTGCCAGGAAGCAGCGGGTAATATGCAGCACGAGAAGGGGTGCGGGTGCTTGTTGGTCAGATTCCGTCTGACCTCTCCCCGTATGACGCATCCGTAGCGCATCAAATGGTGATGAAGCAGATGAGAGGCAGAAGAACAACCCTTCGCGCCGAGTAAATTTACCGAGTTCCAATGCCCTGCCGAGGTAACCTTGTTTATATAAACTGCGTTGGTGGGGCCCCATGCTGCCATGGAAAGCTAGGAATCCATAAGCTCATCACAAGCTATTTACACCAGACCTCCTTTCATCACATACGCGCCGTGGAACGGTGGGCATTGGCGGACCCTCCTTCGCAAATGCGACTTGAAGCGCAACCCCGACTACGCCCGAAGCGTCATCTGCAACCACATATGGAGCAGGTTCCCAACACCCGCAACATCCCCACCCACCCAACGTATATAAAAGCCCTTCAAGAAGCGCGCCAATACCGACAGGAGTTGCTGGCGCTGCTGCTACCAGTTTGATGAATTGTCCCGTTCCCCAGTACCTGTAGCGCCAGCTCACGTGTGGGCGCTAGGATCACCGCCCTGGCGCCCGCCTTAATGCTGTGCTCCTTAAGCCTGTGGGGGTAGGTCCCGACGGAGCCACGGAGTGCGAGTGCAAGAAAATGACAAAGAAGACCTGATACTGCAACAGCCATGAAGACGCAGACCAGAGCTGGTTTATCGACGGGTAAGGATGATCCGAGCGTCGCTATCAAAATGGTATGTACAGAGCAGATCAGCGATAGACCCTGGGCGGGGTCTGATCCGGGTGGCCGTATACGCCATTTCCGCCATGAACGCAACGCAGCGAGCAGGGGAGGGGCCCGCAGATAGGCTAACCGTCGGCGATATTAGCCAGACTAGGTCACCAATTAGCTGGGCTTTGAGGCCAATAGTGCAGGCGCTGCAGCCGCCGCATTTCACACCTCGCAGCATGTCATTAAACTATTCACAACTGTGTGATGTACGGCAGTTTTCCGTTCGCCCAAACTGCTGACATGCAGCGTCTGATATGCTAGGTAACCAGCACAAACTGCAAACCTTCGCCATTGCTTGGTTGCCTCAAAAACATCATTTTCTACCATCGTCTCCTTATCTTTAGCTTTTTCCGCCAACAAGTGATTCGGAGGTGATCGAAATGATCGCTTATGAGGGCACCTCGTTGGCACCTAGTTGCCACCTACACAACTATAGTATAGTCCCCAAAGCGTTGCAACACGACTCATACAACCCCGAACTCCTTCCGAGGTTCATACAAGAGTGTACGCCCGCGCCGCCCAACGTGCCTGTGTATCATCGGCAGCACGAAAGCCGCCGTCTTGCCACTGCCCGTGCGTGCCATGCCCACAACATCTAGGCCTTGCATAATAAGTGGCATAGCCTTTCGCTGGATGGGCGTGGGCAGGCGGTAACCCTTGCGCTTGATGGCGCGCAGCACCTCGGGTGCGAAGCCCATGGTATCTAGGGGGAAGAATGCAAGAAGATATGGACAAGGAACGAAGGAACCGGGGGTATGGCAGGACAGGCTGAGCATACTAGGTGGGCGCCTCTAGTGTGGTGGTCACTGTGCCGGGAATGAAGCTACAGGCTCGTTCATAGTGATCATGCCAGAAAGTTCTTTCCTAATTATGCGAATGGTACAAACTGTGTGTTTGGGGGGCCCTTGTAATGAAATGCAACTCTGCAGAACTTGCCACCAGGGGTCTTGCGTATGCCAGCTGCTTTGATGGCGGGTTACATCTGGAGGTGGGACTAAACCTCCTTGAAACATCGATTACATGGGCACGGGGCAGAGACGGAAAGCCAGTCGAGGCTGTACCACCATGACGCGAAAGCCCAGGCAATTGTGCAAAGAATTGGTATCACGGTGCACCATCCCTCCCGTGGGCCGCCGCTTACCAAACGACCCTGCCTTCATCTTTTTTTTCTGCTCCTTAAGTTTTTTCGCTCGACGACCACCAATTTTCTTTTCTTCATCTTGGAAACCAAAATCTAGGACTCCACCAGGGCGGCCGCCGTGTTCATCGCCACCGGCCTCCATATTTAAACCCAACTACTAAACAAGAAGTCAATTTAGTAAACAAAGTCAAAATTAACTGGTTCCTGTTTGTCCTTTGAAAGGTCTAGGTGTCTTGGGAAATATTTAGGTCGACAAAGGACTCTTCCACGAAACTCCTTCTCAAGCCGCGTTGAAGTTATAACGTATACCCGGTTTTGGTCCGATTTAGGACCAAAGAGGGTTAAGCCTGGACATCCTGTGGGGACCGTACTTGTGGCGACGGTACTGCGGGGACCGTACTGTGGGAACCGTACATCTCTTTAGGCAGTAACTGCACCTTGATGCTGCAACAGTATTTTTCTGCGTTTACTATGTTATATATACACACACTACAACCCAACAGTCCTTGTACAGGCAAATTAAAAATTAAAATGTGTATCACATGATTGGTAGACAACCGTAAAATTACGTAATGACAAAATTGCATAATGACTGTAGATAAAATTGTGATAAGCCATAAAATTGTGTCCAGTGACATTGAGTTGAAAAACGGTTAGCATGGGTTTTAGGCTCCAAAATGCGCATTCTTCCGGAGACTGCCTTCTTGACATTTGAAGTAGACTGCTGTCAACTGCTGTCATTTCCCCGAGGTCATCAGAGTCACAATATCTCCAAAGTCCCACCATCACGCATCCAAAGGCTGCTGCCACTGCAGGAACACTTTGAGTCAACAGCAGGGGCCCCTACTCACTCCTCTGGGGATCGTTGCCAGTGAAGTTATTCACAGACTCCACAGAACCCTGCCGCCTCACTCCCATGAACACTGCTGCCACTTTGGCCACTTCCCAAGTGTTCCTACAGCCGCTTACTTTCTTGACACTAGGGTGTTAAAGACACAAGAATATTCCCCCGGAAACTGCTGCCATTTTGGACATTGCCCCTGAGTCTCTGTGAGTCTCAAGTCATGCCCTTTGTCCCCCACGGACTGCTCCCTCTCCAACCCGAAGGTCCCATCCCTTTTCCGCTGTAAAGGGCCTTCAGGAAATCCTACCACTCCCTAAATACCCCAGAGTCATTTTGCACGGAGATCACAAATGACTTGCCTCCGAGTCCCTGGAGCCCTTACTCCCTTAGAAACCACTGCCACGCCTGCTAGCCCACGAAAATTCCCAGAGCGACTGCTGTCACTTTTGGCCTTGGCCCCATAGCTCCCAGCACCCTGCCTTTTTGCCATTTATTTGTCGTTCATACCGCCCTTTGCCGTTTGTCATAAAATTGTTTGTCATAATATATGACCTGCACCGCCGCCAGTAGGTCCCAGATACGTGTTGAGAAATTTAGAAGGCTACCCAAGAATTTCATGATTTCATGATAGCGCCATTTTGAGACGCTCCGGACTCTTCCTGACTTGCTTGTGGCCCACCCATGATCGTCGATTTCTTCGAGGGGTACTCTGGAAAGCCCAGCGTCCGGGTCAACTCCGTGCTGATAAATGTTCTAGTGCAAGCACACTGCATGCGGTCACCTCGCACCTTCCTGACGCCTTTTGGCTACTGGTTCGGAACAGGCCCTACGACCCATCCAGCGGTCGAGGGAACCCGTGTGACAACACTATCATGCCGGGGAACACGACGAGTGCTGCAAGTCTCTCGGGCCATAGCGAGTGCAGTGCAGTTCCCCAGGTGGCTGCCAAGCTTCATGCTGTGTGTGCACACCTGTGTCATGGTGCAACATCCGACACCACACCCTTTTCCTGTGGGGATCTGACCTACAGAGAATCTGACCACTGAGTACTGAAGCCTTGCAGCTTGCACCGCAAGACGGCGTGATGATACGTTGAATTAAGAGTACATAGCTTCGAATGAGGCTTTCTTCAACATGCACTCCCAATGGGTATTCCTGAGATCGAATTTATGTGCCTTTCTCATATCCACTCCCTGGCGACATTGCGACGGTATGTGGACCCTACCCGGCAAGCCCGGCATGAGGCACGGTTAACTCTCCCGGATGTCGAAGGATCTGAGGAGATGTCCAATGAGGACCTGGATTGACGTTCCGGGAAGAGTGGGGGAGGGAGGGTGGGACCGGAAACTCTCTAACGTCACGATTGTAACTTCATCTTTATCTTGCTTGATCTGCTATCGTTTAAAAGCGGCAATATAATTTTGCGTTGCCGCAAGACTTCCGGTTATACTCTGCCTTCTCCTGATTGCTCGATGCTGTACGATATTGTCATATTACTGAATTTGTCGGTACCGATGTACCGGCAGTGCCGGCGGGCATATGTCACAGCCGGAAGTCTTACAGCTGCCCTAACACACCAGGGTTGACCCCTGGTAAGCACTGCGCTGCTGGACTTCGCTAGTGCATCCTATCCATAAAGCATCGCCATCTTTCTTCAAGACGCCTCAATCTGTCTCTTATGCAAGCCTGCGCAAGCCCATACTTCTCCTAGTTACCAAAACCGGGATTCCCGCAGGCCCTTTCTTATAAAAATATGCCAATTCTGGTAGCCAAGTGAATTAAACGAGAACATCTCCAGCAAAGCTTGCCGTATTCCATTCGTACTGGCCCTTACAAACCGTGCGCTATTCGTACACGGCTAAGCTTTAGATGCTGATGCCGACCTCGCTCAGTACAATCTTCAGCTTGCCCGCAGCATGAGCTGCCATGGTATCTGCAAAAAGGCATGCGGAACCCATGAACGGGCTTCGAAAAGCAATCACAGAGCAAGGGAAGGACAATGGCTGGAAACCTGGGGATTGCCGTACCATGCCTCTGTCCTGGAACACATAAGATATTGTTCGGGACCAGCAATATTGTAGGAACAACCTTAAGCGCATGCATTTGATGTGATGGTTTCCCCCCCCCCCGGCACGAGCCTGCATCGTTATGTACTTCTCCACCCAAAACATACCATCGCAGCCACCAATAAACTTGCCGCCCACGAACACTTGAGGAACAGTGCGACGACCAGTAATTGGTTGCAAAGCGTCCTGAATCTCCGCGCCTTCTGAGCCTGCACGCATGGCAGACGGCCTGCTTAAGAACAGCCGTACAGGCTCCTGTACGCCATGACAAAAGGTAACTTACCGATGGTGTCAAGTTCTAGGACTTTGTATGGCACCCTCAGCTCTGTAAACAAGTCCTTCACCTGCGGTATCATAAGAAAGCAATAGGAATAAGCATCTCGCCAGGTCCTCGACAAGGGATTGCAACTTACCCGAGTGCAATAGGGACAGTAAGTCTTTGAATATACAAAAACCTTGTTATCTGCAACGGTCTGCTTGATCGTGTCTGCCTTCGATGCAAACGTCCGGATGTCAACTTTCCTTGTCACAGGTCGCCCTACAATTAGTTTGTTACGATATTAAACGGATAATATACAGAAAGCGACCGAGTTTGCGGCTTATATTGCAGCAAGGAGGTAAAGGACTCATTTTTACCTGGTAGTCGGCTAGCGGCATTGAATGCCTGACGCGTCCAAGAGACTGCTTGCGTTGCCATTGTGTTCAGTGCGGTTAATTCCTATGTAATCCCCTGCTCCTAACAGGAGCTCAGTGACTATAAACCTACAACGACGACCTGTTGCCGTACTGTGCGATCTCATACAAACTACCTTCGGTTAACTGGCTAAACGGCGCCGCCAAATGGTTAGCATTCCTAACAAGTAAGCCAAGTTGGAGCGCCGTTTGCAGGGGCTGTGTAACAAGCAGTGTACGACAACATTAATAACAACCGACATGCCAACTTGACGTAAAGCGATTATCGCTCCTTTAGGGAGCAACATTGGCTTGCGCACCGTCCCCAGATGTATGCCACACAGCACCCACAGAAACGTGGTTTGCAGTGGCTACATGGACATGAGCACGCACTGTAAATCACGCAGAGTAGGGGATGGCTGCAGTGCCAAATCAGCTTGGGTACGCACTTCCGGGAAGGCTTCTTCCATGCTATGATGACGATTTACGTTGAGGCAGCCGCTGATGGTATAAGACACACGCTAAATGAATAATATCATTTTGTCAACCTATTCGTCCAATACTTGACCATGCATCCCGTAGAACCTTCTTCCTGGGCTAATATACACAACGCAGCTGCATTATCCACGGTACCACGAAGGGACGGATGAAGAGACCAACCCATCGCAGCTTCCACAACTTCCATGTGCCATTCAACACCGCGTTTGGCTGGTGCCCCTCGATATGAGACCCCGACCCCTCACGGCCACACTGCAGCCGTGTCGTGAAAAATTCGCCAAGGCTTCTCCCGCACCAGGTTTCACCGTGTAGAGGACTAGGCCGAGGAAAGAAGGGCAGATACGCGCCCCTTACTGCTGCAGGAGCGAGATGCGCACGATACGAGCAAACCGCACACAGCTAGAAATCATTGCTCCTACCTCTCCTGCCGTTGTAATGCGTTCACAACGCATTGGCCATTTGGCCAGGCCACCTACCGACCACCCCAGCTGTACTTGAAAACTGGCTACGAAACAACTCTATACACGCACCCCCCACACGCACATTGTTGTTAACTTCTTGGAAGAGCATATCTTTTTCAAAATGCAGTACACGCTATTAAGCATCCCTAGATTCAGCCGATTTAAGGCCTTCCATGCTTAAACTTTTGCAGCAGACCACCGACGATCTTAAACCCTGCTCAAGCCCCGCAACCCCTCCTTGTGCGAGAGCGCATCAGTATCACATCTGTGCCTCTGCAGCCAAAAATAAACGGGCGAGCAAGGTTTCGCTGCATCCCATTTTGCGGATTCGCTCGCCTGTCAGCTCCCCGGCTGAACACGTGCCGGCGGCCGAGGTGGGATTTCACCCTCATACGGGTGCCGCAGCCATGCCGCGTTTGCTGGTACAGCGGTCGAGCGACCGGTTGCAGGGTCGTAGGTTCCGGATGACCCGTGTGCGGTGCGCGCCGGCTGCGGCTGCAGGAATGCCGGGCAGGGCAGATAGCTGAGCAGGCAGGGAATGAGGAAGGCTACGGTCATCATGACCAACATCACAACGCTGGTCTTGTCGAACATGTTGGCTGCACGAGGGACAAAGGCCACGGCAGGCGGAGAGTGAAGAATGTTAGTATGAGCCAACGTGGACGTTGAAATTAAGGCGGAATGCATCAGGATGGGAGTCATAGGGCCACTGTTACGCAGAGAACGCATAGATGGCGGTCTGTCTGCGCATAATCAGATGAGCATGGGAGCGAACCAACAGCCCGACGCTGGCAATTGCCGATACAACGACACCGAAAGCCGGTGTTGCACTTTTGGACACTTGTGAAATGAAAGCACCCCAAACCCGTACAAAACTCATTCGTCTAGCAGAATACATGACATCATGGTGGTGTCAATGGAGGTTTATATTGCGATTGGCTTGGCTGTGGTCACCTGCCTCCGACGACGACGAAACCACTCTACACCATATAACCTAGGCATGGCCCCCAATTACCATAAAACATGAAGAGGAGCCATAGCAGCGCCAGGATAGAACCGAATATCCACATAAGCACAGTTCCCGGGTCCACCACGTCCAACTGCGACCATTTGGAACCGTTGGACACATTAGGATCATCACACCAGTCACATCGCCCAACCAGTGCATGCAGGGGTGAGGTCACGGCAGCTGCATGCCTTACCCAATCCACGGGCGGTTGCTCAACAACGGGCGGAGTTGGCGGAACCACCTTCCGCTGCGGTGCAGGCTCAGGCCGATGTGGTTCTATGTCAGTCACCATGCAGTGCAACACCTTAGCTGGGGCATTCGACGCCAGATCATCTGTAGCACTCGAGCAGGCAGCCGGCTGTCAGCGGGAAATGGGTGTCATAGCCTGAAACACCCGGCCGCAGAGCGCAGCCACAAGCTATCACAACCTTGAACAGATCTTACCGGCGTAGAGCTCCCGCCCAGCGCACAGAATCCTCAGGCGCTTTGATTGGGATATGCGTTTAGCCTGGCAGACCTGAAGCCCACAAAGATATGTGAGAAAGTCGACGCCTTATTAGCTAACGCTCCATGCCTCTTAAAAACAAGTTACGCATCGCATACCTGTCGAACTACTGTTTCCATGGTGTCCCCATCTTGGACGTTCACAATGAGATCAGGTTCATGTCGGTCAGACACAAACTTGATCCTGAACTCCAGCACTGTCATTGCGCATCTAGTCCGTTCCGCGTAAAATGGTGTTCATACTGTTACCAGCACTTCCTTTGCGAGGAGAGCACTTCAATTTAGGTGCTTTTTCCAAGTACATGCACATTGAGTAGGTGCTCTTTTCATGGGGTCACAAGTTCACGTCTCTGTCCAAAGCTACAAGGGTTCCGGTGCGCGGTGCGCAAAACCCCCGTTATTCCACAGAATTCACGGTACGATAGCCTACTTATGGCAGATGCTATACCATATTGTTTTACTGAATTGTTTTGGAGATTTCAATTTGCCAACTTCTCACCATGCGTACGTCAGCGCCCTTTTCGTTAAGTATCCAACAATTCAATAGCTCAACCGCATTGCATAGCCAGATTTCCATACATATAATTTTATGTAACCGATCATGTCTAGTATTGTACTGGTAGACGGACGGCCATTCGAGGCCCCTGAACGATGACCAAATTGCACTTCTTGACTTCGCTTAGCTCTGGGTAAGGAGCTTATCTCCTGACGATTTTTTACTTTTTGTTACCTATACCTATCCTTTGCTTCTTCCTTGTTCAGTGTTCACTCGCCACGAAGATGTGCTTATCGTGCGCTTCTGTCCGATCACGAAAATAAGCGCTTCGTGATTATTGTTCTTCGCGACGAACCTCAGCAGGTGGATTTACAATATTATTGGCTTTCCCGAACACTCCAATTTTGTTTGTGCCTGACTTTACTTACATATCGGTCAAGCTACGCTTCAGGTGGATGGACGAGTCGGCAAAGCTATTCAGCATATTGTCAGTAGGATATGGGATAAGAACAACCCATTTAGCTGGGGTGACGACAGTCCGGTACACAGGGTAAGGCTTGTCCGTTCACTTTCCCACAAGAACGACATGTCTCTGTGTGTGGAAATGCTTTGATCAAACGACCAGAACGATTCGTAGCCAGGCTGACACTCTTTTAGCCTTCCTTTCGGGCTGTTGCACGCTATCGAACGCATCACAGCTGGCGTTTTTCATGTCCGGAAGCCCAATCCAACCATCATTATATCAGCTCAAACGCTATACGTCGCCAAGGGTTAAGGGAACTTATGTGGTTGCTGCTGAACCCTTCGGTACCCAAACGGGCAATCCGTTCTATCCACCATCACGAATTGCCCTTCGCAACGCTGCATTTTACCGTGTTAATAATTAGAGTTAACGGTCTGATTTGACAGCCCCTGTACTCATCAGTTATCCGCCGAGTTTCGGCCGTTGGAATGCGCAGGTAGTTGCGCTGGAGGTTGACTGGTCTTCAATTGTGGGTATTGACTATCGCTGTCCCCTTCACGATGATGGAAAATTGGTGCTGGAGGCGCGGCAGGTGGTTAAGCGCTGTTTCAAGACGGTGAGGACTGAACGGGTTGACGGCTGGCCACCCTTGACGGCCGGCCACGTGCTGGAACTGTGAGCCATGCACCATACTTGTCGTATTGCCTGGGCCAGTTTTCCCAATGCAAGGCCTCTGAATGGCATAAAGGTAGCAAACCTTGTCTTATAGTGATGGCCTATACAGCATGGAACGCTGGGTCGATTGCTGCATTCATCGACCGCTAAAGGTATGGTGCTTCATGTAGGTGGAGGACGCACGAGATTTTTACTCCCCTCGCACAGTGGCGGCGCGCTCTGGCCCACTCCGTCCCGCCTGCTCCGCTGCTCCAACACCAAGCAAAGCCTCCCTCGATGGCAGGCATGTGCTTTTCTCGACAAAAACCTCTGCTCAATGGGATCGGGGGGGCCCAAAGGCTGGACTTATTGGCACGAAAAAGAGGAAGGTCATCAAATGAAGGCCTCTTGCCTTTTGCCCGGAAGCATTTCCCCACCTATGCTCTTAGGACGTATCAATTTTCTCCACATGTCAAATGATTGCTATAGCCAGTTGGCCAAATATATCTTTTTGTAGCCTTGTCAGACGCTTCATTCTCGCGTGTTTCCGCCCGGCGCAGGACCTCTGGCGCCTTATTGCCGCTGTCGCCGCTTTCCTTTAGGGCAATTAGCTGCGGGCCTTCCATGTCTGCGAGCGCGGGCCTGCGACCGGGGCCTTTCACGGATGTTCGGGGTGCAGCCGCAAGTGTTATCAGCGGCAATGTAAGCGCCGGAGTCGACGGCTCCGCACAGGGACGTGGCACCGTGTCTGCTGGCTTGATGCCCAACGTGGAGGCAGGGTCCCTACGCAGTATTAGCGCAGCTCGGGCCCTTCGTACAAACAGCATAGTAACGCATGTGGGTTGTGCTGTAACGCGTGCTTCGGCCTCTAGCTTGCCCAGTAGCACCTGCGTAGATTTTGCGTCGGCTGACGAAGGCGAAGGAAGCAGCCGCCATTGGCAGGTATTGGGCACGTCCATGGTAGGGACAGCGGCGGATGGTGGCCAGGGCATCGCTGGGAGGAGCGTCCGCAGGTGCCTGCAGGTGCATGTGACCGAGGCATTTCCCGGATCAGTCCAGGAAGTTGCGGCCGATGCTGCCAACATGACGGCAGGTGTGCAGCGCAGGCGCCGAAGAGCGCGTTGGCAGGGCTCATGCACTGTGGCTGACGCGTATGTGCATGTATTAGTATGAACGCTGCCTACATGGCAGGCAGGCGTGTTGGGTTTTCCGCGTACTTGCCGGGTCATCTTGTTGGAGTATGCAGCCCCAAGTCATGCGGCGCACAATCGTCATGCTGTATATTCCTTTGTGCGGCATACTCCATATGTTGTGTATCAAGCACCGCCGGGGATGTCTTCCAGAGGTATTTGGCAGCGAACAAAGTTTTATAGTATTCTATAATACGCGCAATGTCCTGGGGAAGTTAAGGAAATGGCATTAGCTGTCCCAACGGCAATGCGGGTGCGTACATTGTTACCAATACTCAACTTCCTGCAAGGTTCGGCCCGTATCGACAACACGTGGACGCGGGCCAAACATTGCAGGAGGCTGGTCTTTGTCTGGCCCCGTATTCATGGAGGTGGCACTGCTTTCTTTCACTGCGATCGTTCTTTTGCCGCTTTACCAGGTGCGGCGGCGCAGCGTTACAAGCACCTTGGCGGTTCACACAGGAAGGCCCGGTCCGCGAACGACCTGTGCGGGTTGGCTGGAGTGCAGGAGGGTCCGCAGCGCGAGCCGGACGATGGATCTGTATCAGCTGCGGCCATTAATGCCGAGGCAACTTCCTGCGAGTGGATCGCTTACGCGTCAGGTGGCCGCGGACCAGCCCCGCAGCGGCGTGAAGCTGCACACAACGACGCCCTGAAGCGCGGGAGGAGTATCGGGAGTCGAGGCAGCTGCGGCGCTGTTAGTGCTGTAGCTTTGGGCTGCAGCAACAGCGTTGACTCACTCAGGGCAGCGTTCCTATCACAGCAGCAGCATTTGGTCGCGGGCGTACTGCGCTCACGGCGGCGGCATAACGTCCGTCGGGAATATTCGAGCTGGACGCAACTCACTGATGCCTGCCCAGATGATGGAGGCCGCAGCGGAGCGCGATGTGGAAACCGAGTGCCTAGGGCTAGCCGCTTTACGCAACCCAGCGCTACGTATTATTACAACACACTAGTGCTTGGCTTTCGGGACCCCATCCTGCCGCAAGAGCTGCGTCGCTTTGTGAAGGTGAAGTCATGGCCACACTGGATGCTGCTGTCAACGGACCATGTGGGTTTCCAATGACGGCACGAGAGTAGTATATTACAGCTGCGCTTAGCATTCTTGTGCAACCCTATTATCATCTATAGTGTGCTTTTACAACCATCATTTGTTATGCAGGAAAAATGTCAAAGCTTTTCTGGTCTTGATGAAGGTGGAAATGCGGCCGTGCTCCCTCCATGCAGAGCGATATACGCTTACTGAAGCTGTATGAGAGCGGGCTGCCATCGTGGGCCATCTTCATGCCCTGCTATGGCCTGCCTTACCGCCCATGGCTCCGGCGGGCGCTGTGGCTTCTCTTCATCGCCATCTCCATTTTTTCTATGGGATGCGGATTCTACGACCTCTACAAGAATGTACCCTTCCTGAAGCAAGTTGTTACGGCAGTGGCGTCACGGATGTACCTGCCTGCCGCCGAGTTGTTTGAGTGGCTCGAGCGCCACACACAGATCCGCATGTCAATTTTGCTCACCTATCTTTTCTCCAAGTCGCCACTGCTCATGTCCTTGATGCGTATGCTGAGAAGCTTGATAGCCATTCTGCAACAGCTCCTGCGGCCAGTGGCACTGGCGCTATCTGTGGCCATGCAGCCGGTGATAGCGGCGCTGCAGGTCGCAGGGGCCGCCGTGGGCGGTAGTGTGGCGGCGGCGGCGACCGCGCTTTGGCAAATGGCACAACCTTTTATGGAGGCGGTGGTGGTTTCCGGCAGGGAGGTATTCGCATTTGCTGCAGCGGTGCTTGGCCCGCCCGCGCGCGCCTTATGGGCGCTGGCCGTCCTGCTAGCCCAGCTGGTCCGCCTCGTAGCCGCCCTTGTGGGAATGGTGCTCGTGGGGCCTTTGCAGCTTGCTTGCAGCATTGGTGGGGTTCTCAGCTGGGCAGGCGCAGAGTTGGCCGAGCGGCTGGCGTTGGCGGCGGAGGCGGTGGTGGCAGCCCTGCGGTGGATTGTGACGCTTGGACGCGCAGCTCGGCGCGCTGCGCCTGCTATGAAAGCGGGTGCGCGATTGGCCGCACAAGCAGCAGGGGCAGGCGGAGGCGGCGGAACTGGAGGCTTCAGCGGGGGCATGGCTGTGTGGCAATGGCTGGGTCTTGAGGTGGTGGGGGCGTACAATGCTGTGCGCATGACGTTCGTGCAGGCCTTCAAATCGGCACAGGTGGGTGATTATAGCTGGTAAAATGATGAAGGCCTCTGTTGCAAATCCTGACTACGATTCTTCGAGAGGAGCCACAGATATGCCTGTGCTGTTAGCCACGTGAAACCCTTCCGTCAAGGAAAGCGGTTGCGGTGCTGCTGCCCTATAGTCGTTGATGCCTGCTCACGTGTAAGATCACGCCCTACAAGCTCAAAACCTCTGCCATCGTGATTCTATCGCAGGCCGTGCTAAATTTTTGCGTCACAGTTGCGCAGACGGCCGTGCAGCACCGCGTGTCGCTGTTGCTGCAGCTCCGCAGTTTCATTACACGGCAGAAGGAGCGCCTGCCTCCGGCCGTGGCGGCGTCGGTGCCACTGCCAGCCTTCGTCAGCATGCCATCCTTTACCAGTTTATCGCCCTTTGATATTCCGCTGCCGGGTTCGGATCATGATGAGGACTTGGACGAGGAACCCGTCTTGGTGACAGGCCTGACCGTTGTACCGGCAGAGCATTCCTTGTACGACCTGGACATGGCTCTCTTGGGCTCTAGTGAGGACGAAAACCATCTTCTAGCAGCAAATACACCGTCCTTATACGGCGGCAATGCTGGCATGGTTGCACCTAGGGACGGTGGCGGCCTTGGTGGGCCCACCCCAAGTCAACATGGTGGGCATCACAGCGGGTTGCGGCTGCGGCATCATCGCGGCGCTGCAACCAGTCGTTTGGGTGGGATCGGCAGCGGCGTTCCAAGGTACGGCATATACGACGCGTCACGCCAAGCACTGGACGCCGTGGATGAAGAGGACCTGGAGGATGCGCAGCAGCTCAGCGATCGTGACAGTCTCGGGGCGGAGGCGCGGCTGGGAAGGGGCAAAGCAGGAGGAAATGGCGCTTACCTTTCGCGTGGCAGGCGGCGTTTGCAGATGATGGCTGGCGAGACGAGGGACATACGAAGAAATGGCTGGGGCCAAGTAGGAGTCCTGGAAGTTGATGAGGAAGCCGTAGTTAATAGTGAAAGTTTTCATTACTCCTCTGCACCAAGCGGCGACGTCCAAGAGGATAGCTTCCATGCCACCTATGTTGCGCAACCGTCCATGTCGTCGCCCAGCCGGCGGCATGCTCAAGGTCTTGAATCCACTTCTTTCACACGATCTGTGCCCTCGCCTGGCAAAGCGCTGAACCTACAAGGATCCATCAGACAGGAAGAGCAGCAACCCTGCGCAACACAGGATTGGGCAGTTATCGCGTCGCCGCAGCAAGAGGGCACCCTGGGTAATGTAACCAGAAGGGACGCAGATGGTGGGGATGGCCAAAGCTGTGGGTTGAGGAGGCGAAAAAAGGGGAGAGGCGTGCCTCGTCCCGCCACGTGCACTGTGGAGACGGGTGCAATGGCTTCGGGCCTGGCGCCTGGTGAGTCTCTTCCCATGTTGAGATCCCGGGGCGAACTAACCGCTTCTGGTGCTGATACACTGACGTTGTCCTCGCCTTTCGCCCGGGACCGTCATGCGCAAGCTGTTGTTGACGTTGGCACCATGCGATCATGTGGCAATCGAGTGGGTAGCATTTCTGCCACGAGCGCTGTCGGGACAGATGTTGCGGCGGCTGCATCAAGCTGTGGAAAGTCCACCATTGTGGGTGATGATCGCAGACCAAATATGGGTCGAGGAGGTGCTGGCCTTGGTGGCGCCAACAAGACATCCGGTAAGCCCCCTGGCGTCGGTGCTAAGCATGGCAGCCGGCATCAGACCATCCAAGCCGCGTAGGATTGGTTGCTGGGATTGCGTACCTGGATATGTAGGCGCCGTTATAGCAGACCAACGTTGCATATCGTAACTGCTATAGGGACGGAGATGAAGCCGACGACTAAGGTTTGCGCATGGCAGCCGTGAAGTGCCGTGCATTTACGATGATGAAAATTAAGTATTCGTTCACGCATCGTGTTCTTGGTTCGTCTTGTTTTGATGGAACTGTTATGGTGCGCTATGCATTTAATGCTTTTAAGCTCATGTCTGCATTTTTGGCCATGATGCATGCAAACATGAACGCAGTGTGGCTTGAATTTGTGTTGTTTGTGACATACAGTGGAGCGGGCCCCGACGCCGCGTGTGGGCCATGCCATAGATAACTGGATGTTCCCAATCGACGTGCTTAAGTTGCTGAAATTATGCATACAAACTGACCCTCAAATACATGGCATGCTGCGGTGCTGCTGTTCGTAGTAATTCTTTGTCGGCTTCCTATGTCGCAAGATGGGCCGCCTGCTTAATTAGGGTCTCCGCAGAGGTCTGGGAGGCTGCCAGTGGTCAGGTTTTGCGTAGCAGTCTTTGACCTGACCTGTGGACCGGACATATGTGGGCCGCCTCTTCAGTCACAATTGTGTCAGATGTGCCCTGGTGTGTGTCATTGCCTTTGCCTATACAATATGCAAGGTAAGGCATGATTGCATGCCCATTAGATAACGGACTGTGGGCTGCTAACCAGTCGGTGGGTCTCCCGGCTGTGGGGAAGGTTGGTTAGAGGGTTACTCCAGCCGGGAAAAACAATTGCTGCGGTGAAACAATCCACACTAAAATGATGATTTGTCACCTCTGTCTACCCAAGGGAGGTTAAGACTCCGACATATGAAGCGTGTCTCCACCTCCTCTGTGGTTTTCACGGCTACGACCAAGGTGGAATCATTTGCAAACGGGACATCACACAGGAGTAACGCATTGCCGGATTCCAAACACCAACTGAAGGTTCATTAGCACGGATCAGGGATCGCGGGCTGGATGGATCCCTACGCCGCGTCACGACGTCGCAACGTATGTTGATTGCGTAGGCGCCAATCCAACTCGGCCGTGATCTACAGCATCCAGTTAGCTGCCCTGTACTGGACACGGGCGCATTATTAACCACTAGGCATTCTTAAGCAGTCCTTCGCTTTGGTGCCAAATAGGCCAAATTAGTGAGCAAGTCAAAGTGCCATGGAGTACAAAATTATGTGTATTTAGAATGCTATCTTGAAGCATGTCACTGATACATTCACGTTTGCTGAAGTGGGGATATGAGGCTCCTTCCCAGTTCTGATCTTCATGCAGCCGGGAATCAACCAGGTGGTGCAATGGTCGCGGATTACGCAGTCCAGCAGTCCAGCACAGGGCCACCCCTGTGTCCAGCAGTGCACAGTTGTTAACCTTTTTGTACCGTCGTAAGCTATGCTTAAGTTGCAAGGCAATCAACAGTTTTCACCTTTCATCTGAAGTGTTGCATACTGAAGGTTTTCTGCTAAACCTCGTTACACACTATTGTCCCCAGTGGGGTAATAAACAAAGGGATGGGTCGAGCCGAATGGGAACACCGATGCAGATGCGACGAAGAATGGCCAGCCAAAGGCCCAGCACCTACACCGATGACTACGTACGTACGCAACTCAAAAAGTAACACCAATGACAGACCGCCGCCTACAAGCCTTCCCTGCTCCAGAACCACAATCGTTCGTACCTTAAGTGTAGCAGATAACCGTAGTTTTCTTCGCTACGCTTCAGAAAACTGATCAGTTAAAACCGAAAGCCTCTCCATAGATCCCAGGACGCGCCATCGTATCTATGAAGGCATACAATAGTACTAGGCTATTGCCTGCTTGGGTTATGGCCCGATCATTAGGCCGACTCTAGGGACGGTTTCCGCCACGGAGGGTTCCCTTGACCAGGCTTGACCGCGCTTTCGAACAGCGCATACACGATGCGCCCGCCCGGGAAATTTTAAGCAGGTTTAAGCTTGCGGCCAGACCGGTAGCTCGCACAACTACACACTGTTTACACTTCGGTCGCCCTGGCAAGGTTTCTACCTATCAACTAGCTATCAACGCTGTAGCTATGCGCTGCAGTCTTGTCCTCGAAATACAGGCTCAAGCTGAGGGACGCCCTGGACTCCCTCTGCCAGGAAAGGAGGAAGCGCACTCATCGCTGATGTTCCGGACGTACGGTCGGCCCTGGTCGGCGAGGCCCTGATTGTTGTGACGCCGGAGAAGCTGGCTTTTACAACTGGCGTGAAGTTTTGGCGAATATGAGCAGCAAGTACCTCCGAAGCGGGGGTCGCTGGGGGACCGTGGCTCTCGTCTAGTATTTTCCTCAGTTCTAGGTACCTGTCTTTCCACTCAACGCGAACTTTAGATTTAGAACCTTGAATCTGTTTCGACACTTTGAGAGTTATAGGGTCAGCCGTTGGGAAAAAGACCCTCCCGCCCGCCCCTAGAAACGCCCGCGAACGCCCGCCCGTCGGATCCTGTCGGACCAAAAAGGCAAAAAGTGTAAGAGCTCTTCGCTTCCTCGCAACACTGAAATTGGCACATTGCCTAACCTGAACTAAAATACTCTATACTCGGTACTTCAAAGCAGCATGCTGACACTAGCTCTCTGTGTCCGTGCAGCCGCCTGTGGTCACCTGTAGTCAACATAAAGTTGCGGCCCTTTCGAACGGCGGTAGGATTTATAGCCTTCCTAGTATTTCCAAGTCGCCAGTGCCTTCGTGTAGGGGAAGGACCTGGACATTGCTGAACCCTTGGGAGGTCCTGGTAAACATGCATACACACGGCGGTATTTTGTAATACTCAGATGTACGCAGCTCACGTCCAGTCGCATGTGGAATGTTGGTCATGCATGCTCGTGAGACTCGTGGCGCGAGACTTGGTCGCCCTTTTCACGGCGCTGTATCTCCGCTGCCCTATAATGTCCACCCTGGTGATGTACGGCAATGTCATCCTACAGGGGAGATTTAGGCCAGGATACGACAAGAGCAAGCACAAACGGCGCATGAGCTGCTGGATTGATGGGCGTGCCTGTTATCCTTAGCAGTAGAGAGACCACCCCCGGTTCTTCATGCTGCAGGTTACCCTGATGGTCGTGAATGATACAATGGCCTGTCTTGAGGTCCAAGGGAGTTTTGTTGGCGATTCCGACAGTTGCGGCTGGAAAGTCATAGTCTCTGATCGTCATACATCTATCGTCATACATATCTGTCACGTACGTTTGAGTACCATGCACATTTAACAACATCGATACTTGTCCCTTTGAACTGATAATGTATAAACATTCACACAACGGAGGAAGAAATCTGCATCGGCCTCTAACCAGCGACGTTGCATGTTGGTTTCAAAGACATTCCGAATCCATTATAGATAAGGCCCGAGCTAGTGGAATGTATGATCTTGCACATAATACAAATGGATGATCATCAGTTAATGAACAGCTTTTGCTCAACAACTGAATACATCATTTCGGAGCGCGTGATGCCTACGGCGCCGAACAAGTAGCTAACCGTTTGTTCCAACTGTTTGTACGGGAAGGAAGTGTAACCAAGAGCCAAAGATAACCATAAGAGCATTTGATTGTTGTTGGCAATATTATTTTCGACACGAGGGACGTGCTCAAAGTTAGATGGCCTCGTATGGTGCTCCTGTACCTCAGCCCACTTTACCTAGCACCGGTAGCTCTGTGACGGCTGTGACCTTAGTTCAAATTCGCACTAGGTTAGCCACCGGACTTCCCGATGGATATAGATGCGTGGTTTTGGAGGTCAGTTCTGGAAAAAGTACTCTGAAATCATCGCTTTGGACCGTCAGCAAAGGGGACGTTTTTTGTGAGTTCTGGGCACGCCTTCAATATCCATTAGATGGCAAAATTGAAGTCAAGGTACGTAAAATGCATAAGAACCTTAAGGTCGCCCACCAAGGGGCATTACTACATGGCGTCAACTTTTAGTATTAATGACCATTTATTTTATTACGTGTCTTGGGGTTAATTTTCAAATAAAGTTGAATGAACGGCACGACAAGAATAGTTTCAGCCTATCGGTGTTTCAAGCGTAACCGTGAGATGTCCGTGAGACATGCCTTCAAACTCCAGAATCAGCATCATCAGCCTTTTGTGCTGAAATGTCTACTTGGCTCTGAGAAATCTATATCAGCACGTCTTTAGCCCTATTCCCCCTTCCCCTCCACCCTGGACCCCCCTTTTGCGACAACCACGTCGTGCTGCAGGTGACCCCAACAGCTCCTTTGGGCCGAGCCAAGCTGTTCTACAGAGTTAGGGACCATGCCGTGTATGCCACGTTAGATCTGCAAGCAGATGCTGTCGATGCCGCCGAGGCACACCAGGGGTGTGGCCATGAAGGCGCAGGCGGCGTCTGGCGCAGTGTCACCTTGCCGCTGCGCACCCGAACGCTGGGAGATCTCATTCTGGGTCACCATCAGGAAGCGGCGCCGGTGATTGCGCACTTGCAGGCAGGTGGCTTCCAGGAATGGGACCCAGTGCGACGGTAGCTGCCGTGTACCATGCCATGGGGCCAGTCGTCGCAGCTGCAATTGTCCCGCTGCCGTCTCGCTCCCGTCTCGCGGGTATTCATACCGTACCCCGGATTCATGCCTATTCCTCATCATTCACCCTAACACCCTAACGGTTTGAAAGCAATGGGCGGGTTTTGGTCCCCAGCATGCGTCACTGCCTTCCTGAGCTTCGTGCTTCCAGCCACCGCCCTGCAACCCTTCATGACCCGCGACTCTCCTTTCCTCGGGCTGTACACTGCGTAGATGGACTACTGCGTCTTCACGATGCGGGTCGATTTGTCCCATCTACCGGAGCTGGAACTGCTGTGCCCACTGGCGCGGCCGCTGCACAGCTACGCACACGGGGGCTTCATGGGAGCGGCGCTTTCGATGATGGCTGACCCGCAGTGGGCCACGATGATGATGGAAATCATCGGGGAAGAGGACGCCAAGGTGCTGGCCGGCGGGAGCCCAGAAGGGTAGAATGGATCGACGGGGCCAGGGGGCGAGGTTTGAATAGGGATCCTCGAGGATCCGGCTGAGCAGGGATGCGGACCCGCTGACCGTCCCAAGGCTTAAGATCCGGGGCCCCCACCTGGGAGTCCTAATGTGCAACACCGCTGCGGCTCCTCTCATGTAGCTTGTCGATGGCGGCTACCAGCTTGCCGCTGACCGTGCCTCATCGTGGTGTTGACGCGAGCTGAGGGATTGGTGTACCTGCACCGATGCTCCCTGCTCGGCGTCCTAACCATTACACCGTCTTCTCGGTGATAGCGGGCGGGTGCCGTTTCGAGAGCCTTTGGTCTGAGGATGAGGACGACAGTCTCATGCGGGTGGTGCATGCTGGGCTCTGCACGAGGTTGCCGCTCATGCACCTCCTTTCTGACCATCCTTAAGTACTTACCTCATTCTCCACCACCATTTCGCCGCCGCAGATGCTGGGTCATATCCGGGAGCTGACGAGCTTGCGGAATTCCGGAAACACATTCGCACGGCGGGAGATGCTGCCACTGATGCTGACCCTGGAGAACAGCCCGCTGTTGTGCGCGTACGGGCTTGTGAGGTGTGGGGGGGGTGGGGGGGGGGGGAGATGTGGACACACATGGACATCAACCGACATGGACATCCAGAATGTGAGCTTACGAGCACATTACGAGTGCATTAAGCCAACCGTCCTCCTGGTAGCAGGTTTCCCCTAGCGCCTAACGCGATATGGACTTGATCAGCAGCCGTCTTGATCCTGGGAACGGTGAAGGGTTGTCAGGATATGCCCGGCCAAGAAATACGGTTACGGAATGCCTGCGACATATATCTCATCTGTGCGTCTCTCATCTTGCTGAAGGCCGTCCATATTCGGTCTGTCTCCCCTTATCTCAGATCGGGCTGCACCAAGCCGCCGTCTGAAGCAGCCGTTCTTGCTTCCAGCACAGTCCACCTCTTGGCTCCGCCGCCCTACATCTGGCAGACCTTCGATCTGCCACCCAGCTGCGTACCCCGCATGCTGCAGCCTCTGCTGGCGTTGCAGCAGCAAGAGCAGCTGCAGCAGCCGCTGGGCACGGGACCCAATTTTAATCGTTACGGCTACGCTCCGCTGGGGCTCGAGTGGGACCTTTGGCTGTCTCCGGATGACCCAGCGGGTAAGCGGTGCGGTTTGTGTGCTGTGAGGTTTATGAAGACAAACTACGGCTTCTAATGCAGGAATTGGCTGTGGCCGGCCGGGACTGGATGCCCTGCAAGATGCAGAACCTAGATGTAGATGCGAAGGCTCAGCCGCGATAACTGCCTAAGGACTGATAGAGCCATGAAGTTGCACGCAGCGGTTATGGGGGGATTGATTGGTTGCGGTATGGGTGCGACCGTTTGGGAGGAGGGCCTGCATGGACTATGAGGCGCAAAAGGCGCCAACCTGTTGGCCTGCTGTCCGAAGGTGTGGGTTTCAGATGCTGTGGCCGTGGTGAGATGTGTTTTCTTCCTTCCTTCAGCTCCACCTTCTCAAGCATTACCCCTAACTTGGCCCCCTTTTACGTGGAATCGCCGCCCAGATCTCTCCCATGCGGTTGTAGACCACGGCTCGGCAGGGGACCTCGTCCAGCAGGCCATTGCCATGGCGCTCAGGTGCCACACAGTGGCCAAGTCCATGGGCCGTCGCCACAACCGCATGCACGGCATAAGTCCCTCCAAGTGGCTGGTTGACTTCGCCACTGCGCTCAACCTCGCGGTCATGGGCCGCGCGCAGCATCCGCTGCCACTGTGGGGGCCGCCCAGGAGCGGCGCCGTCGGCGCTCCGCTGGTACCGTACGAAGATGGGGCCGCCTGCCCCACATTGGAAAGTTATTTGCGCGTGGGCATCGCGTCACTGCGTATCCAGCCTCCCCGACAGCCGTACACCTCCGCCGCGGCAGCTTCCTTGGATCTGCCCAACGTAGGGTGGCTGGCAGTGCGGGTTAAAGTGGTGGGTAATACACACACGCACAGCCCGCTATGGATGCGTAAGTTTACTGAGGCAGAACTTGAGGGCGAGGACGCGCCGCCGGCGGTGGCGGGTGTGAAGGCGGCGGAAAGCGGGCCTGCAGCCTCGCGGGGGGCCCCCGAGTCGGACAAGGCAATGAAACCTCCGACCCCAGTGAAGCGCGCGAAAGAGTACACGTGCGCGGATCTGGAAGCTACAGCAACGGCGCCGCAGGAGGGCGGCACAGCATCCCAGGGTGGTGGTGCACCGGGTGGCTTTGGCTGGGCGACGCTTTACCCTGTTGAATCTGGGGACCTAGGACGGAGCTTCGTTCTGTTGGAGGTAAGGCGGGCAAAGCGGACAATAACTTAAGAAGGAAAATTGTTGGAAGCAGTTGAAATGTAGTTGGCAGTTGGCTAGCTGTTTTCCAAGGAGGCGAGCACGCTACATACCAAAGAGCAGGAGGGAAATTAGCCCCCCGCAACCAGAGCGGGTTTTCGTGTTGTGTCGGAAACACTCAAGGGGACCTAGCGGCCCGTGTAAATGGAACCTCCTGTGCGTTTTGGGCGGAGGAGGGTAGTGAGTCCGCCGGCGAGGAACCGCGTTCAAGGATTGCGACGTGGAACAGTGAGGGAAAAGGGAAGAGAGAACCAAGCCCTGCGGCGGTGTATCGTACTCTACATCATTAGGCGCTTTGCGAGTGCCGTCCTATGGCTGCCTGGACCACAACATGCTTCCGGCCGCCTGCTTCTTGCGACAGTTCCGGGACAGTTTACTCGAGCACCCTCGTCGCTGTGATCTCTGCCACCTCGCGGTGCAGGTCTACAACATGTTTGCGTCCCCTTCGCCGGTCGCCCGTGCGCTGGTGCCGCTGCATGCGCTGGAGGGCCAGCCCAACGGCACCATCACATTGACTTCTGTACTCAGGCCGCGTAAGCAGGTCCGTGGCTTCAAGCGGGAAAGGCTTGAAAAGGTTACTACGGGAACTGCCGCCGGCGGCACGAGGACTACCATGAGGGTCAACCCCGCGGTTGCCCAAGTGGCACCATTGCCTCCAGCACCACCGCCGCCGCCGCCTCCAGCACCACCGCCTCCTCCTCCAGTACCGCCGGCACCATCTCAGTCTATACCACCGATGAAAATGCAGCAGCAGCATCCATTGCCGCAGGAGTCGCACTCGGTCAGACAGCTGGATGAGATTGAATCCCAGCGGCTAAACCCCCCAAGCCCCCGGAACTGCCATGTAGCCACAACCCGCCAAACTCATGGCCCACTGCATCAGCAGAGTGGCCAGCAGCATCGACCCTCGACCATCCGCGGCCAGTCGCCCGGGGAGAACGGCCCAACTGGATCTGCCCCACCGCCATCACAGCGGATGCTGCGGTTCGAGCATGGCACTTGCGCCAGGGTCGGACATAGCGTTGCGTATGTAGAAGCGGAGGGGAGTGAAGCTTATACCTACAGTCCTGGCGCGGTCATTGGAACGAGTAGACAGATACCGGCAGCTCCCGGACCTTTGGGAGAAGGCACGGAACTGCGTCGGTCGAGCCCCAAGTGGGACAAGCACTCCCTGGTGCCGCAATTCAGTGGTGACGCTGGGCCGTCGGCATCGAGAAGTGAAACCCTAGGGTCGCAAATCAAGGAGGGCTTGATGCTCCCGGCCTTCTTGGGGGGCCACGGGGCAGCCGTCGCCGCGGCCCCAAGGGGGGGGGCTCTGGCGCCTCAGCAGCCGCCGGTGTCCCGCAGTGGCAGCATGCCGCATGTGGGCTCCAGCAGCATGGCGAGGCGGATCGTACAGGTGGGCACGATGCCGCGCCTGCAGCACAGCGGCACGTTGCCTGCGCTGTTAAATCGCGCCTCGTTAGGCCTGAGGGATATTGCTGAGTTGGAGTTGCAGCGCGACCAGCGGGACCGTAGGTTCAGCGCCGACGGCAACGTTGCAAGCGATGCCGCGGGCGAAGGTGGCGCCGAGGGCGTTGATGAGTTGAGCTCGGATGCAGAGGAGGATGAGGGAGAAGGGGAGTACGAGGACGCGGAGGAGGGGATTCCCGGCGTAGAGGACGCCACGGCCGCCGGGGGCGTCGCAACCTTAGATGCGTCGCACGTCGTGATTAGCAGCGCTGGAGGCGGTTTCTTCCTTCCTCCGGGACGAGGAGCCGTTGTTTTAACCCTCCGTTGGGAGACGCTGACAGTGCTTCAGGTACGGTTGTGCGCCCGCCCGCCCGCCCCCCAGCACCTCCGCCTAACCGGCAATGACACGCTTCGGCATACAGATCGCGTATCGAGCACATAAGCGTTGGCAGCATGTTAGAAGAGTAGTTCCGTATTTTCATGATTGTGATGATGTCCTGAGGTCCATGGGTTCAATTGGTTGGTTGATGGTCCTTACGCATCAAGGACAGCGTTGGCAGCGCCCCACGTTCATTTTCTCTTCCCACGTAATGTTTTCCTTCGGGGTGGTGGGCCTTATAGGGTTTATTCATCTTATGCAGATGCGCTGCCAAGAACGATCGGGGCGACGGATCGGCGATCACGTATTGTGTCCATCGCTACATCCCTCCTTTGACTCCTTTTATCTTTCCGCTTGCTCTCCCTCCAGGCCGCTCAGCAGCTCTACAAACTGCCACCTCATTTGGCTCAGAGCTGCACTGCCATGATGTCCTCTCCAGGGGGCCTTTTCTTGGATATCAAGAGCAGCTACTCCAAGGCCGCCCATTTGCGCAGCTTTGCATCCACGTTGGCGGGCATTGGCGTCCACGTCAAGGCACGTGTGTATATGTGTATCTATGTGTGTGCTTCGGAGCATATAAACACTGCGGGCCCGATGTGCGAAGGGAGATGAGGGCAGCGAGGGTAGGGCACAAAATCGCCCTAATGTATGCCCATTCACGTTGATATATACATATATATATATACACACACACACACACACGTGGATAACAACGTGTGTGTATGTGTATACGTGGCACACGGCTGGGTGGGTTGGAGGTGCTTGGAGGCATGGGCCGTCTATGGAGCCATCTGCAGCCCCGCTGCTTCACATGGTGTTACGGGCCTGACCGTCCATTCCCGGATTGATCCCTACCCTGGCTGGGTTCCCTCCGCGGCCGCCTACCAGCGGGAATCAGTTACTCGCTCTCGCCTGTTTCTGTCGGTTCACACTCACTGGTGTTAGGCTTCTGCGTGCCCTTCCTAGCTGACCTCATTCAGCATCTACCAGGCTGTTATGTGGTTTGTTGACCTGACCGCGTCCTTTACCTTTTCTCACCGGATCCATATGTTACCCGATTCATCGTTACTTGCTTACTGCACACAGGCCATCTGCAGCTTTGTGCCCAGACAAATCGACTTCGGAGACCAACCGCGACCATCCGATCCTAAACCAGCCATTGCCAACGTGGCTGAGGCAGATTCACGTATGCCCGACACAGCCGCAGCTGCAGAGGAGCCCGCGCCGGCGGCGGACGGGGCACCACCAGCGGCAGTGGCCCGGGAGGTGATTTCTGACAGGCGTTCCGCGGCTCCGATTCAGGTGCCGCCCCCAGCGGCGCCGCATCAAAGTGTGGCGGGCGTATGCAGCGGCATGTTGGGCAAGCTAACAGCCCCGGGTCCTCGGACCTTCGATGCAGTACTCTTCTTCCACGGCCTCAATGGACTGCAGCTGGTGAGGAAGCCGATGGGCTGGGGTACAGCGGTGGACTGGATCGGGGGTGGGGCCGTATCGGCTGTATGTTACGTCGTGTGGGTTTTGGTTTATCTCTCCGGCGCGGAGGGGCACGTTGGAAAGGCCACATCGCGGAATGTGAGGACACATGTGAGGGAGCTCCAGCAAGGCCCCTCCCACTGATGTCAAAAATGACGACAAGGTCGGACAGGATGGGAATGAAAAGCCTCTCTCACACCCCGTGTTGGGACATCGCGGAACATGCCACACCGCATGGGGTCAATCAATCTTCGTTGCAGCCCCGGTGTGTGCGCCTGTTGACGGCCTGGAGTAAGCCCCTGTGACGGGGCTATCTGCTAGCCGCAAGTCGCATGCGAGTTGGAACACACCCGTGCTCCAGAGGACCTATTCAAGTTTAGCTTCGCCGGCTCTGGCCCACTTTTGACCAACCCATAATTGACCAACCCGTAATCTGCCTGGAGGCAGTGAATGGCAGCTCTGATGATTGGCGGTCTGGCTTTCTGCCCTGCAGGCCTGCGAGGCGGGTCGCATAGCTCCGGGTACTTGTGTGCTCTTCAACGGAGCCTCCATGCTGCTGGAGGACCCTGGGGCAGCCATTGCGCCGCCGCCGCCGCCGAGCAAGGGGGGAGAGGAAGCCCAGGTCGATGGAGTTGCGGAGGGCGAAATGAACCCAGTAGACAAGCCGATTCAGGATACGGAGCCAGCGTCACCGGAATGCGGCGACCAGGTGCTTCAGGCCAAAGATAATAGCAACGGCAGGTGCCGTGACGCCACGGCAATCTGTGAAAGCCGGGTACATAGCCGTTCGGCTGCTGCCATGGACACAGATGACAGCAATCACTTGGAGGCCCCAGCCACGGCAGGACAGCCAACAACGGAGGCGGCGGGCCTACCTTCTGCGGCTGAAGCTGCGGCCACAAGGGGAATCCATGAGGGTTTCCAGGCGGGGTCCGCTCCCGAGTCCGGTTCGCCCGCCATGATGTGTGCTGATGTCTCGAAGCGGGGCGGCAGTGCCTTATTACCGGCACTGGACGACCTTCCAGCGCTGGTGGACCGGGAGGCGTGGCTGCGATATATCACTGTGGTAGACATATTCAAGATCTATGGTGCGGCCATGGGGGACGACGGTGATGATGAAATGTGGTTGAAGATTTAGCTCGTTCAAAGGTTGCAGGATATGGCGTGCATTCATCAAAACCAACTCTGATAGTGCTGCCCCATCAGACCCGAAGGTGTGCGGAGGCTGCAGCTAGGCACGGCCCGCAGGGTCTGGGGCCGCCTGCTGAGGGGGCAAAGAAGTAGCTGCGGATGTATCGTGGTCGCATTGAGGTCTGGAACAGGAAGTTTGAAGGAGGGATGCGATGGAGGGGTGGGCTCAGGAGAACGGAGTAGGAGCAGTCGGGGCAGGGCTGCAAGTTGTTGATAAGAGGGGGGTGCCAACCCTGTGCTTCCCACCGATGTGTGCAGCTGCACCGTGTCAAGTGTTTTACGTTGAAGCTCCCATGTCGTCCTGGTCGTCACACCTCACAAATCCTTTCTCCGCCCCACACTCCCTCCCTTGGCCGCGCGTCCTCTGGCACCCACGCCACCAGGGGGCATCTATGTGCAAGAGCCTGACTGCTGTCCGGCTGCTGTGGACGCGCTTATACAGCTCACCAACAAGAACCCAGGCCTGTTGCCTCTGGGTGAGTTCATCGCGCACACGCATGTGTGTGTGTGCGTGTGTGTGCATGTGTATGTGTGTCTATGTGTCTCTCTGCCGTTCCGCATCATCCCCGGGATGCCGGGAGGCGCTGTCCATCTTAAAACTTGGAGATTGCTGTTGACTAGCTGGGCCTGGTTCGGCACAATGTCACTGATTATGCGGCGCTCTGCCAACTCGCCCGCTAGGGTTCGCGTACGGCCACCTGGGCAGCAAGGCGGTGGCAGTGGCCGGCCACGTGGGGCGTGGGCTGGCGGCGCAGCAGATCCTCGAGGAGCTCTCCAGCCGGAAGGCCTTATCAGACAAGGCGAGGGGAAATGTTGCGGACGGATGCTAACCCGGCATCCTTTCAAACTTTGCCACTTCCTCCGGTTCCACACACCACTGTCCCGACAGAGTCCCGGGTATCCCTCCCTAGGTGCACCTTTTCCCCCCGCACTTCTTCCGTGCATTCGCCAGAAGAAGCCATGTTGCATTGTGTGATTCCGTTCATGCTTTATGGCTCTTCGTCGCAAGGTTTTTGCTGGTGTTAAGCGTCGTTTCCTCTCTGGTGCGCAATCGATCACGGTTTCCTCATCACTATCCGATTGCAGGTATGCCAATGGATCACAGACGGCGTGCATGTGGGTGCCAGCGACCAGGTCTATTTGTCCTGGGGCCGCAGGCTGCTCACTGGCACAGAGACGCTGGTGGGTGGGTCGGGTGATCGATCACTGGACTGGGTTCCGTGAGTTATTATGATCACTGCTTAATACACAGCGGGAGGAGGTTGGGCGAAAGCATGCGGACTTGTGCAGACTTGTTGCGTAGTGCTTTACGTGATCGGTCGTGAAGTCGGGTACCAACCGTGTACATTTTCACATGCGGAGGGTTATGGCCAGTAGAGTCGATGGCGGGAAGTCAGCGCGGACGGGGTACTTCGGTCTGTGTGGACCGATGGAATGCCTGATTTCGGCCGCCTGCCCAATCCACATCTCTTAACCTGCAGTGGATGCGCGAGCAGGAGCTGCTGCTGCGGCTTCTGGCGGATTACGACCGTGGCGCGAGCAGCCTGCTAGATGAGGGCGCGGATCTGCTGCGGCTCCTGGACGGGCTGGGCGGCTTTAAGTTTGTGTTTTCACGCTTTCACAAACACTACGAGGTGGGCGGCCGACGGGATGTTAGGCTTATCGCAATGCCAGCAGTGTAGGCCTGCTATACTTCATCACGCTTGCGGCCGGCATATGGCATGCCACGAGGGGGTGGAGCCCTTGCGCCAGCTTATATATGCAAGCCTCACTTCAGATGTGCGCGGTCACAGCTGCACCCACACTAAGCCTGTGTGATGGCGGTGTCGGCTTCCCTTCCTGTCCGCCTCCTATTAGTCAACCCAACACAACCCCGCTGCCGTTTCTTGGTGCGACTGCCACGGTGCTGCTTTCCCCCCCCCCAGGCCACCAGCCCCTTCACATTTTTGGAGGTGAGGCCAGAAAACGTGTTGCGCAGTTTGTTGTGGCTAGCTGTCGCCTCGTGGGATGTAGACATGAAATCCTGTGGGCCAATCAGTGCCGACCAGTGCAGAGACGGAGTTCTTAGGATGGTGTGATTCAACTCCTGCGATTGTGAAGATCTTCTTAGGCAGAAGAGTCTGACTGAAATCCCAACGAACGCAGGTTGGCTTCAACTTTAACTACACCAAGGCGCTGCTGCGGCTGCTGCGCAACCGCGGCGCCCTGGCGGCCATGAGCCTTTCCGAGAAGGTGGACACGGCAATGTGGCTGGCCACCGACTCGTCTCTACGGCTGTGGGTCCAGCGCTGCTTCCTGCGCGCGGGCCTCCACAAGCATATTAAAGAGGCGCTGGTGTGTCTGTTGGAAAGCTGCACGCAGCAGGAGTTCGAAGAGGTAAGAGCGTCTAACTGGAACTTGAAAACAGCCGGGAGGTAGGAACCCGCCGCCGGCTGCGGTGGTGTTATCCAGCTGGTGCTATCCAGCTGGCCTGCTACTAAGCAAGCAGCGTTGAGGTTGTTCCTACTTGGCCTTTCCTTTTTGTCATAAGGCAAAACTTAAGTAAGTTGGCGCCTAACATGATGGCAGGTGCCATGAGTGCTTGAATCAGCCCGCAGGAGCCCTGTTCAAAACTGACATCCACCCTTAGCACGTTCATCCGCCCGCCTTCCTCTGGCCTTCCTCACGAGCAGATCTGCAAGGCCCTCGGAGGTTTCTGCACAGTTCGCCGTATCCTCCAGGGCGTGACTCGAGTCTTCGGCTGGACTTACTTGCGCCGAATTCACTGCGCCCAGGACCACTGGGCGGACCGCCACCCTGACAGCTCGCTTATTGTTGACGGGGCCTGCACCTACGGCTTCATCCGCTACGCCAGGCGCTTACCTGGGGGTGCTGTGGCGCTGGGGCAGGGCCTGGAGGAGGCCATCGCCGCCTTTCATGGAGAATTCGTCAAGGAGGGGACCGGCGGTGCCTCCAGCAGTGAAGTTACCGCCGGTATTGGGGAGGAGGGAGGTATTATGCCGGCAGCAGCGGTCAAGTGGTATCAGCGGTGTTATGTGCGGCAGCCGCAGGTTCCCACAGTTTGGCTAGCACCCGATGGGGTAACGGTCACTCTGGACCCCAGACACACCCGGGACAAAGTATGGATGCTGAAGCTGTGGTGAGTGGGGTAGTTGCTTGAGGTTTCTCTGAGCCCGGTAAGAATGAAGGACACACTACTATGGCGCGGCATAACGTGCCGGGGTGTGTAGGACAAGGCCAGGACTGCTGCAGAGCAGGTCCAGCATTCACATTTGCTGCGACTTACTTTAAAATGACCGCGCCTCTTCTGTTTGTGAGGGGGATCGATTGCTAGCAATCGATCTCGGCCATGCGTGCGCATATGGGCCCATCCCTTGCTTGCTAGCTTATGCAATAAGCGAGCTCCGTTCATCTTTCAACCGCCCATCCTCCTCCCTTTTATCCCATCAACCCCACCATCCATACGTCTTGCTTCCTAAACAGGCGCCTGGTTCATAAGGTGTTCTGCTGCGCGTTTACATGGTACTTCCAGCACTGTCTGTGCTTGTGGACCTTCTGCTGCTCCTTCATCTTCGTCTGCCCGATCCTCTGGCAACCCTATTGTCGGACGCGGCTGCTGCCGCTCATTCTCTCCCTTGGAGCGGGTAAGTAGGGCAGGTGCTGGGGGGGTTGACGGGCCGGGACTGGGAGCGATGAATGGAGCTACGCGGACAGGTATGCATGTGCGTGTGCGTGTGCGTGTGCATGATCATGGTAGTGCGTTCGTTTCGATGAAGTTGGAGTTATTGGAGAACATCGTTTTCCTCGCACCGTTTTGTGTATATCCAAATCGGACGTGTACTAGTGGTTTGGCAAGGTCTGCAGCGCCTGCAGTGTGCCGCGTATTTAGGGCATCTGACTTGCTCACCCACTACTGATTCACGGGTCCCTATCCGTATTGCTGCGTGCCTCACTGCAGTGGGCTTCTACTGGTTCCTGGTGGTCTTGACAATCATCGTGACTGTGCACGTCACGAAGTCCTACAATCAAACGTTTCAAACGGCGTCAGTATCGGAACCACCTTTTCATTTAAACCACCCGCCGCCTTCACCGTACTTGGATGGTAACGACTCAAGCATTTTTTCGCCCCCGTTGCCCTTAGCGATATTGCCCCCTTTCCCTCCGGGTCCTCCGTGATGCTATGAGTATGTGCAGTGATGGCGCGTGCGTGTTTGTGCATGCAGCTTTACTTGGGGGGAGTAAGGCAGGGCCAGGGCTTAGGGAGGCTGTTTTGTGGGGCCACCTACGTTATAACATATATAATATATATAATATAAATCCCACCCACCATCAAGGAAGAGGTTATTTTGTTACAACGTATCAAATGCCACGTGACGGTATATATCATCACATGGCCACATGGCCACGCTCAGCAGCCAGCATTCCTTCATAGCCTGGTAATGCTGGCAGCCGCACATCAGAATACGCGTCAGGGTATGTAGAACGAACTTGCAAGGTTCCAGGCTGAGCAGCTACCTCGTTCGTGGTAAGGGTCACCGTGCGTCTTTATTAATTACGTACTGCGATTATTAGTGAGTGCGTACTGAATGAATCGCTCATTTGCCGATGACGTGGTGAAGTTGATTCATGTTTAATGATAAGTGTATGTTGGTTTGCACGACCAATAATATACATAGAGATTAGCCAGGTGGAGGTCCGGTATTCTGCTGGGTTATACTGTGGGAAACGCATGGGCATCCAACGGGGACCTGAATCCCACAAGACGTAGACAGACAGACAGACGGATGCATATGGGTCATATTTCTTTTATTTTCTCCCGACGTTCAATGGCAGCCGGCGTCCTGAAGAATCAGCGACAACAAACACACGCGGACCATTCTAGTATTGGAGGACATATATATTACAGTGGAACCGTCTGAACTGCCCGAGTGCAGCGCCAATATGAACGCCTACCACACTGCGGGTCGGATGTGGCCACGGTAGATTCGGTAGCTGGGTGTCCCATCTATCCGCAAGTTTGGAAATCTGACTTGATAACCCTCTAGCATAATATGTATAATGAAGTGCGTTTGCTCCAAACTTAGACTTGTGAATAAAATTCTTTAAGTGAAGGCTTACCTTCACACCTGAGGTAAGGCCTCTATGAAGGCCTTACTGAGGGCCTTACGCCTAACTAGCCTGGCCTAACGCAAGCCCGCATTATAAATACACACACATATATGTTATGTGTGTGTTAATAGATATAATATATTAGTCTATAATAAAACCACAATTATAGCACTGATAAGCGTTTGAAATTATGGGTGCCTGTAAGGAAAGTAGTACTACGAAAATCGGGTGTAACCAGTAGCTGCTAGTTACTGGTCTGGAACACCCTGGAACACCCTGGCCGATGATCACCCTCTTTAGAGGATGCCGTTGATGTGTATTACTGCTCCGCAGGACGCTTGCAATGGTTTCATACACTGCAATTATTAGGGTCTACACGTAATTGTATTTATTGCAGTTGTATTACATTCCTGGGTCACAGGTACCAAGCCTCCCGTACAAAGCGCATGCTTGTACGGCTTTCATGCCTGTCTTTCAGCAACCGTACAAATGATTCATGGCGGTGGGGGAAGTCCTGATCCCCCCCACCCCCATTAATCATGTTGGGGATCTATGGGGATAAAAGTCTGCGGACACCCCCTCACATCATCATGCCTGCAACACGCACGCCACATTACACATCTCGTGACTCACATCACACGGGCATCAGTTTGTCTGTCTGGCCCACATGCTCAAAAGGCAAACAGATTCTGGTTTTCCTTGATACTCATTTTGACCACAAGCGAGTTTCACTCCAAGTCCAGGCATGCATGGCACAGCAAACATTGTTCAGCTATGAATACTACTCTGAAGGATACAAACAGCGATGGTGTCGACCTACAGACGACAATCTTTCCAGCTTGACTGGACGGGACTGGACAATATTGGACAATATGGTGCAGGTACGCATACGAAGACCCGACACAAACAAGTGCTTATTTCTATATGCCGATTTTCCTCATCTTTACTGATCCAGATGTGAATGTAGTAATAATGACAGCCCACTGTTTTTGCTGACGACGCCTTGTGGGCGCGAGGAGCCATACCTGGATAACTGGTTGGCGAGGAGCCATATCTGGATAACTACTTGGTTGCCGGCCTGTCTTCTTGTCCATGTACGACAGTCATGCATGTTGTGCTGCGCATACTGCACAGTCATGCTTAAGGAAAACATGCAAGCAGCAGCTCAATACTATAGTTCTTGTTTGTGAAAGTCGTCTGGCCACAGCAGCATGCGTCGTCTGGCCACCGCTGGCCACTGAGCACCACGAGGTAATGTTAACGATAGAACTATAGTTCCTGAATCATTAGGAGGTTTAACCAGCGCAGTGGGCGCAGATTTAGGCTATCAAAGCTTTTTTCTTCAACTGCATTTTCCCTGTTTTTATTTTTAGAAAAATATTTAGCAAATTGTGAAATTGTGACTGAATGCGAGGATGAATCAGGTTATTTTAAGTTAAGGAAATAACCTTTAAAATAGATTTACACTGTTGTGGCCGTCACAACTGTTACAGGTTTGTGATGGAGGAGGTGAAGCAGCTGACAGTGCGGCCCAGGGTTAGTGTCCATCCCAAATCCAACTAACGGCAGTACATCGCCAACCGCCGGTTCTGAGTGGACATCATCCTGCCAAATCATCGAATCCCCAGCTGGAGCCCCCTTAGCTGTGTGCAGCTCTGAAGTGTATCCACGTCTTCATGAGGGAGACCTTTCTGCTGCCTGCTGAGCGTATGACCCCACCGTATAGCTGGATGCAACATTTGGAAGGCCGAGTAACCCCTGAAAGGAAACCGTAACCTCGTACGACGAGCTGCAGCTCGTCAATCAAAATATGCTGTGGGATGTGGAAGCATTTCCGTGCACCGCCTGCCCACACCACCACATCACACCACCTTGCCCTTGCGCTTCCACACCATCGCCTGCGAACAACCCCATTGAAACTTGCGTGCATGCTCCCGAATGAGGAATGGAACGTCCTCCTGAGCCACCAAGTCAAAGTCCGGAGACAACACACACGTGACCATTTCCGCAGTCCGGACCGGCTTGCCATCCTGCGATGGGTTGGAGGGACGGAACCAGCCCGTCCCGGGGAAAGGGTTCGTGTGCCATTGACTGTGTGAATGAAACGAAAGGGTTGGGCAACGGGGTGCAGCATACCTCACCGCCTTCATGTCTGCCCTATAGGGAAATAGCAGGCGACCGCACATCTGCAGGTCTCCGGACGACGCAGTCCTCTACTCGCTTTGTTCGCCCTTTCGGCAAAAAAAGGAACACGCTTTTGGAGGCGGCCTCGTCTTCGACTGGCCTACTCTACTGATAACGTATGCTTGTGGTGGTACGATTCAGCTACTGGATAATGGAAGTCATTCGCTGCTGCAGTGCAGTGAGGCACCCGCGCAGCTATCTCCCTCCTGAACGGCCCTTCACTCTACTCCCGTAGCGTAGTCTGCTTCCCTCCAGCCCAGCTCTGCTTCCCAGCTCTGTGCACGCATCCAGAAGCTCACCTTGTAGTACCCCCCAAGCCATTTGGACTTGTCCGTCCAGCCCTTGAGCCAAGAGTAGGGTGACACCAGCACCAGCACCCCACCCGGCTTGATGACTGAACGACATCGCTCCAAGAATGCCATCGGCTCGGGGAGGCGGCACAACAGGTTGGCGGCTAGCAAGCAGTCCAAGGGAGCTAGGGTGGCTGGCAGGGCGCAAGCGTCACCCTGCCAGGGGAGGAGGGAAAGGAAAAAAGGAAAAATGAAATATCAGCAGAAGGGCAGTCGTCTGAAGAAAATGTCAGCTGCTGGAAAGCATGCTGCCTGAGTCACGGGCCGTAAGGTGTCACCTAGTCCGTTCAGGGTTCACTGCCACTTCGTGGTGTTCTCCCACTCCCACTCCCACTTGGCGTGTCTGGAAGGGTCTGGACCTCTGGAGGTGATCCTTTGGTGTGATGGAGCGGGTCCTGCGACCTCGGCACGAAGAGGCACGTGCCATCGATCGGTTTCATCGATCCACCGGAGCTCCAAATCACCTTTCCATGCCGCAGGGCTCCTAGGGCCGAAGGGATTCAACACGATCATCCAATCATCCAATCACGCCGCTGCCGCTGCCATTGCCCAATACCGGTCGGCCATTCAGCACCATGCGAGGATGCATGCACAGGTCTGGAGCTTCCCTGGTAAGTCTTTGTAGCGTAGGAAGAGCAGCCATGCGCCCTACCAATGGCTTCTGTATCGGGTTGTCTTTGAAATAAATACCCTCATACTAAAGAACCGACCCCCCCGCCCAAAGGTCAATTACCAAAGGTCTTAACTCCCTTAATCTCCCAGCACTACCTGCATAAAGCGGACCCGGCTACGGTCGATTTCTGCAGGCACCCGGGCGACGAACTTTTGCTTAATGTCCCCCTCCACGACGGACTCGAACTCGCAGACGCCCTGGGACTTCATCAGCTGCGAGGAGGAAACCGGGATGTGAGGGAATCAGCCGCAAGCTACCACCAGCTGTTGAGAATGAGCGACACACGTACGTGATATACCCCCAGCAGGGGAATGAGAAAGAAGTAATTAACACGGCAGGAGGGCCTGCGGGGCGCTTTTCTTGCGAACACCAGCACCCTAAGCCAGGGTGTGTGTGGGGGGTGGAACGAAGAGGCTGAGGGACGATCGGTCGCACAGGGATCGAGTCCTCAGCTGCAAGGTATCCGTTAACGTTCCATGAATGCTTCCTCCAGTTCACGGACGCGGCGCCTTCCAGCTAGAGTCCGGGCAAGCCCAGTCATACCGCCCCTGTCCCCGACCCCCTGCCGGTGCTCCGCTCTGAAGCTCTTCCCGGCATGCGCCCTCCCTTCCCTTCCCTTCCCTTCCCTTCCCTTCCCACAATCACCTCCTTTCTTTCCCGCCACTTCGCGACCAAGTTCTCGCAGCACCCTTCCATCCTCCCGCGCTTCCAACCAGCTCCTTTTCCGCTCCTAACCTCCGGCCCCCAGTTGCCGTAACCACAGCTGCCCTTCCGCCTCCCGACTACCGACTTCACAATCTCCGTTCAGCACCATTACTCACCCATCCACGCACCGTCGAAATTTGATCCCGTACAGGGTACGACCACCCCTCAACGTATCCCATCCACCCTTTGCCGTCCTCTTCCCCGCCCTCCACCCCGTTTCCTGCCCCCCACCTCTGCGGCGTCCACAAAGTGCTTCGAGTAATCGATGCCTAGAACATGAGGGAAGGCACGTGCCAGCTCGAAGCTCGCACCGCCCACTGCGCACCCAAGGTCCAGTGCCACCGGGTCGCCCCGCTCGCCCGTGAAGTCGTGCAGGGCCTCGCAGTGGCGTTCACACAGCGCAGCCAGACGAGCCGTGAAGTACAGAGCATCCTGGCAGGGTTCGGAGCAGTTTCGGAGCCCAGTGTAGCATGGCGAGGGAGCAGCAATGAGAGGACGCAAAAAGGGGACACGACTGCTCGCCATCACATCGGATTTTTTATTTCACGTGCTCCGGTGCAGGAATCAAACCGGCAGCCTCCGGACCTTCGAACTGGGACCCAGATGGGACTGCCCAAGCCGCAACGTGCGACACGAGTGCCCTTGTATGCGATGCTATCGTAGGCATGCTGCCTCTGGCGACACGGCATTCCAGCGAAATCGCGTAGGAGTCAGGAACGGGAATGCATGTACGCAAACAAGGATGTGCCGTGCCGTGCCGCGCCGTGACGCCCCGGGGGGCAGGCAGAGCAAATGACACACATCGCCGCCGGTCCAGTCCGCAGGCAGGAGCTTCGGGGGTTTTGTAAGTGACAATCGTGGACGGGCTGTGTTGCGCTAGGGCCTCCCCTATCGCAAGAAACATTTAAATCTTCGCACCTTTGGACCGTTTGCGTAGGGGAGCAGGTCCTCGGGTGCTGCGAAGTGGAATTGTAGATACTCTGAAGGGAAGAGGATATGAACCCGGACATACGGTACATGGCAACAGCGTTACACTCGTACAGATAGGTAATGGGTCCGCCCATTGAACTATTACGAAATTAATTCACCGTCTACTGCTTTTTTGGTCTCGTACGCTGCAGCGCCGCCGCCAGCGCTTGATGTCGTGGACCGCTCCTGGATTTCGCCGTCCTTTGTAGAGCTCGATTTTCGCTGCAATCTTTGGATCAATTGCTGCACTAGAGCTGTAGCCGCAGCACCGGCGCCAGCTGCAAGGACAAGCGACATGCTCCAGCCAAAGCTAGAACGGTTGTAACTTTCCAGAGATTACACAGATTAATTTACAATTAAAAGATGTAATTCACGAGGAACCCTTCTTGCCAACCCAGCTTTGTGGATCGCAGTGCGTTTAAGATTATTAGCAATAATGTGTTTCGGTTGTCAGTTACATCGTCCCAAACTATTTTGCCGATTCTGGATTTCTGGTCCTGTGGGACTGTGGCAGAAAGAGGCACTGAGATAGGTTGGCAAATCAAAGACATGGCTGCTAGGTATAAACACGACCCATGTTCAAATCACTTTGGAAGGGCACACACACCTCCTGCAGTACCGTTTGGCGCACATAATGAACGTTTGCCATGTGCGTCTCGCGCCTGTCACTAAAGGCAATCAACGGAATGGTCACACGCCCGACGGCTCATGTATAATGTTTTCAGGCGGGTCCAGGCACATTACTCGGATGGGACGCAGCCATTTCGAGAGAGCACGTGCTACTTGTTTGTTGCGCAAGCACAGGGCACCCCAGATGCAGCCCTCTCCGCCCTCTCCTCGGTACCGGTAACAGAAACACATAAAGCAACTGCTTTCTATGCGGAAACAACTACTCTTCAACCGTAAAACATTTTTTTCATGAAATGCAGTCTGACTAGCACGTAACTAGGTATGGGCCGGGTCGTCTCGAGCCCATCCTGGTCGCGTGTCAAGCCACTGGCTCTGCTGTCACAGCATGCTCCGTCTGACTTCAAAAAGCCAACTGTAACATTCACATACCTACATTTATGAACCTAGAAATTTAAATTTTATGCGGTGTGAAATAAGTTCCACCACATCCTAATCAGCAGTACAGAGTTTTTAAAATGCCGCACATTGAGATTTTCCGGAACATGTTCCAACGGAAAAACGGAAAGTCGGTCGATTATACGATGCTCATGAAGCAGCATGCAGCTGTGCCCAAAACCTTGGCCGCGCTAGTAAGCAGTTAACTCGATGCGATTCCTTTTTGAGTAATGCTCTTCGACAACTTGCCACACCACATCCGGCAGATACTAAGGGATCCATAACATCCGCTCATCGCTGAACCACGTGGACGAAATGCGGTGACATATTTACCATTTACATTCAAAACCTTGTTTTTACTTTATCCTTATCCAAAACTCATTTGATTTGAATTAAAAACATTACGCAGCCTTGCCAGGCCGTGCGTCCCAGGGACCACTCCCAGGAATTTCTGGGAAAATGCAGCAATCAACTCCGCATGCGATAAAAGATATTCGTACACTGCTTCATTATTTTCTTTATGAGTACGACTCAATGCGCCTCGTTGCACCCAGCGATGACCCCCAGTATTCCGCCTGGCTTCGTGAGAGGTCTCAGAATCTGGGCGCGTACAACCAGCTGTCGAAGCTTCTGGGACCTACGGTGGCGCTATGCGCCGTGCTCTGCCTCCTCCGCATCGCCTTCTTCCGCTGCGTGGCTTTATATTTGCAGCCGGATGTCAGCGGCAGGTGCGGGGTCGCGGGTTCCACACGTGGTGGCTGTCCCCCTGTCTCCGTATAGTCCACATCGCTCCACTCGACCACCGGTCTGCGTTTACTCCTATAGGTGATAGAACCGCGTCCGTCCGATTCCCATCAGGCTCCTCGCATGCGGTCAAAGGGCTGCGATAGGCCGGGGGGGGGGGACCTCACACGCATCGCCGCATCCAGGTTTGCCGCTAGTTATGCCGTAGGAGCCTTAGGGTTTTGCCGTACAAGTAACAAAGCGGAGCAGCCACACGCCCTGATGTACCTTCGAAAGCCTTCAAAAGCCTTCATTCATGTTTGTGTGTGCGGAGCAGCTTCTTGTGCTGAAAAGCCGTTCACCAGCCTCCGAAGATGTCACTGCGGCCGCAGGCGTGCGGCGACTGCGCGAGCCTCGAGCTCGGAGGAGGTCATGGGGGTCGCTGAACCGCCGGCACCCGGCATCAGCATAGGCCCGGCGGCGGGCCACATATCGACCAAGCGAACGGCGGAGGGGGAGGCGGTCGCAGTGGACTCTACGTTACGCCTGGGCGAGGGCTTGTGGACCCTAGGGGGTGCATCGGTAAGCCTGACTCATGTTGCAGAGAGAGGAAAGGGACCTAGGGAGTACGGGAGTACGGGTGGGTGCCGCCGACTGATCAACAAGCCTCAAAGCAGGGACCCCTTCGTTCGGGGACACCTCGCCACACCGAGTCTTGTTGACTGGCTGTAGGTACTCCTGCTTTGGAGCTGGTGGTGCGCCATGACACGGTGCGTACGGGTGTGTATGTACGGTGTGTATGGAGTGTACGGTACATACAGGCTGTACGCTTCATATGGGTGTGTACCGTACGTACGGGGCGTGTGCGGGACCGGCGGAGTGTACTGGAGAGAGGGTTAGGGGAAGGTGCAGGTGCGGCGGCGCCTTCCATCTGAGGGGCGTTCGGGGTGGGGAGTTCGAAGGCTTCTCTCATCCTCTTCCCGAGTCATAGACCTGTCCGTCTGCTGTCCTCTGTGTTTGTGTGTGTGTGTGTATGTGTGTGTTCGTGTGTGTGTGTGTGTCTCTCGGGAACTTCCCCTCCCGGTTCGCCGTTCACAGTAATGATGGCTGTACCGTTGGCCGCAGTAATGGCGGCTGCCCTGCCTTCCCTTCCCTGGACACCTTCCGCTGCCTGTTGGGTTGGCCCCTGATACCCATTCCGGCCCCCGTGCGCGGATACTACTGCTGCGAGGCGGCTTGGTACTTGCACCTGCTCATGAAACACCCGCTGAGTGGGTGGTGCGGGAGGACACACGACGGGCGACTCGTGATGTGGACGGGGGGGGGACGCACGGGGGGGAATATGCGGCGAACCTCCGTGCGGTCACGCAGCATGCACGAAGCATACAACAGTAAAATGAGCCATCTAAAAAAACCAATATAAACTAGTACCCGCGTAGCTGTTCGTGTGTGTGTGTGTGTGTATGTATGTGTGTGTGAACACACGTGCGAATGCGCGGCGGGGTTTTCGCCGCCCTACGGTCCCTCCCTCGACTTGCCTTTTTCCTTTGTGGTGTTCCAGCAGGGATAGGACTGCAGGACACGGGCCTTATGGTGGCCCATCATATCGCCTCGCTCGTCCTGATTGTGCTGTCGTACTGCTTCAGCCTCCATCGGCCAGGTGTGTTTTGATTAATGAGGTCTCGTACTAGGCTCCCGAAAGTCCAGGGGTAGGGTTTGATCGAGTTCAGGGGAGATGGTGTGCAACAAATAAAAATTTCATTTGCCTCTTGATTATATAGTTCATAGGTTTCCTCAACATGATTCTGTCAGGCTTTAAAGCCTACTTCACAGGACAATCATTTCACGGATAACGATACAATGAGGAGGGCTATTTTCCTAAAGGTGTTTTGTTTTTGTTATTTTGTTTATAATTATCCCAGTATAATATATTTTGTAATTAGGATGTTTTTTATAATTATTCCAAACCTGAGCGTGGGGGAGGGGCTGGGGAACAACAACTCCATGAGGAGAAGCCAATAATGTCCGGAATTGGAATATGGCGGTTGGCGGTTGGTGGTTGACGCTACAGATTCGTACAGGTGGCTAAATTGAAGAATTACCTTGTATCATACATCACCTGCTATGTATCCTTTTGGTCAAAGTAAGAGGGGACTAGGAAGCCGCTCCCTAAACTAGGCCATTCGAGAAACTCACACGTGCCGTACGTGCCGTACGTAAACCCAACTCACAACTCCTCCAGGCGTGCTGCTGCTGGCACTGCTGAACTCCTCCACACCATGGCTTCATCTTTCCAAGGTTGCACGCGTGGCGGGATGCAGGTGCGGTCATGAGCGATGTGTTGTTAGCTCAGGGTTCTGCTTCTGATCGCAGCTCATTCGCCAGGGGGCCTCAACACCTACCGTCGAATTGTACGGCAGCATCATGCCGTACGGTAGGTTCAGCTTATGGCAATGCTGGCCCTCATTTGTTTCGCGAGCCCCGGTGGTTGTGTGGTCGGTGTATTTTGCTTCTCGAACTCGACTTGACCACCACTCAGCTTGCCTCCTATGCAGCGCAGAAAGAGAGAACCGACTCCCCCTCGCCGAAGCATAGCAGTGCAGTATTCACGTACGGCATTGACGCAATGTCAACCGAAACAAAGCTGCCAGACGGGCGCTACTACCGCGTACGGTATTGTTATTGACACCGCTACTGCTATTGCTACTGCTGCCGCCCGCAAGGGAGCCTTATTCTAATGTAGGCCGCATGTAGAGACCCCCCTGCCCCCCCCCACCCCACACGGAATACACAGGGGTTTGGCCCACTGCAGCATACTCCTCGAAATCCGCCAAACCTTCTTCCGCGACCGCAGGCAGATCAGCGTGCCGGCCTTTGCCTCCTTTGCCGCCGTCTTCTTCTTTTCCCGAGTGGTGCTGTTCCCTCTGGTCTTCCTGCCGCTGTGGGTGCAGGGCCTTCCCTCGCTGAGAAAATGGGAGGGAGAGGCGGGCGGGCGGATAGCGACATGGCGGACTGAATGTTGATGGGTTGCAAAGGGCTTAAGCGGCAGTCGGTGTGGCAGAGCGGCGCGGTTCAGCTGGGAGGATAGTGGTGGGAAAACGACGCACGCCAGAGGGGTGTATGATGGTGGTGGCGGTGGGGGGAGGTGCGGGAGTGACGGCAAAAGGGAAGGGGTAGCGGCCTGCCCCTGAACCCTCATCAAGGGCTGGCCGGGCGTTGTTCGTTTTTCGTAGAGACCTGGCAGATTCGATGACGTTTCTGCTAGAGCTGGGGCAACGGGCCTGTGATGGGGTGCTGAGGAGGAGGCGTTAGGGACCATGGCGAGCGATTGGCCTGGCTGCCTGACTGCATGGTTGTTTGTTCGTATGAACGTGCAGCTTCGACGTGTGTGTGTGTGTGCCCCAGAATAAAAGCCTGCTCCGCGTGCCTTGAGCTTTGGGTTCATGAGCGTAAACAAACTTTTAGTTAAGACTTGTTTAGCACCAGCTACCACACATCGACTGACGTCTCAACCTTCGCCCAACCACCTTCAGCTGAATTACCAAAATGCCGTAGTATGTTTATCTGTGTGTCTGTCTGTCTGTTTGTCTGTCCGGCTCCGTACGGAATTCTTCTCCTTTTTCATCTGCCGAATTAACCGCCAGCCGTGTCGTATACAACGCCCATGAAAACACAGGGGCCTCCTCCAGCCGTTGCACCACATCCCCCGGGTCCTGGAGCGCTTTCCGTTGACATACATGTTGTTTAACGGTCTGCTGGGACTCCTAGTGGTCATGCAGTGGATGTGGTTTGCTGCAATCCTAAGGTGCGTCGGTCATGGGGCTTGTGAAGTAATAGTCTTTCATAACCAAGCCTTCGCCAGGTAGGCCTTATATGTTTGGGTTAAAGGTTCTGCAGCCCCTACACGACGGCGTGTGTTTGTACCGCCAGGAGATAACTCCATTTATTGCACTGAGGAACAGTACGACAGTCTGCATGGGATCGTCGGGGGTGGATGGGTTCTTGCTGCACGGCGGCGCCGGAGCCGACGAGGGTGCTCGGCGGCGGATTTGCTTACGATAACACAGAGCTCGATGCAATCGGTGGGCTGTATCCAGTAGTACTTCTGGAGCGCCCGCATGTCCGCCGGGCGTTTGAGGGTATCCACCTTGCCGTCCCCGACTGCGTCCCGAACTGGCAGGGTGCTGCGCCAGGCGGTGAGCGGCAATGAGGCGAAGCTGGAGGCGGAGGCGAGGCGCTGGGAGCAGCAGAAGTCACCCGTGACCAAACACATTCCCCATGCGATCAATGCCCCCATGATCACCGGTCACTTCGTCACCCATGACGATGTCGATGTCACGGATCAGGAGATGCACCCATTGCCGTCGCAGCATAGAGTCGGTGGAGGTGACGCCATGGCAGTGACGGCAGGTTCAGCCGGAGGCGGGGTTGCACCGGAGCTGTTAAGGAAAACTCGTGGGGTGCTGACATCCGTGACATCCGTGCGTGAGGATGTGGATGTGGATGTGGATGCAGCGCCGCTGGTGTCCCAAGCCCCTCCACGTGCAGCTGTCTATGTGCCAGAGGCCCCTCCGAGCTACTGGTGTTGCGACTTCCAGCCTGAGGCGCACCTCGAGGGTCTGCTGCGGGGCCCACTCACACCTGACAGAGGCTTGGGCACACATCCACCATTGGTGTCCTGCCGTGAGCTACAACGTTTGGGACCGAAGAAGCAGCAGAAATGGTAGCAGCAGCAATATCGTCAGTGGCACTATTGTGCAGCAGCACTAGCAGTTGCAATAACAGTGGCCAGGTCCAAGGCCGGGGCGGCAGGGGGGCCATTTCAATCGTTGGAGCGGCAGGCAGTGGTGGTGTTGCAAAATCCCATCACAAAAGGTGTACGATATGAGCTCGGATTTCCCTGGGATGGCAGGTGGTGGTGGTGGTGTGTGTCGTGGTGGGGTGATGGGGTGATGGGGTGGTGGCCCCTGCCTCCTGCCTCCTTGTCAAGGTGCAAGTTGGTGCTTGAGGTGCAGTTGGAAGAGGGTTCACGCCTTGGGAGAGACTCCCGAGTTGCATCTGGACGCTGTTGGCAACGAACCCCTCTGTGCGTCATGTCCATACACTCGTCCAACAACGAATGAGCAATGCATGCATGGTGCATCTTCTTGTCGAGAAAGGACATTCCTTCCAAGGTGCATGCACCCGTCGTGTGTGTTGCGTGCAGGACAGGGGGTCGAACGTATCTAGGACTGCAGTCCTGTGCGGCTTCAATGGGCTTCTATAAGGCCCTAACTTCCCCATGGTTGAACTCTACCTGGGGCGAGCGCCTCTCGCAGGCCACTGACAATTACAAGCGGCAAATACCGGTGAACCGCAAGCTTAACACGGGGGTACATTGATGCCAATGTCAAGGCATTGAGGGACCCATGAATGCATAGTTGACTGCCCTCTGACCTCATCTTCCCACCCTGGTACTGTGACCGGGTTAGTTACTCACGTGCTCATGCAGCATCCAGTATGTGCATGACACACCCATGGCATATATCATTCCCGAGCAATGACGTACAAATGGCGTACAAAACAAGAGCGGTCACATCAGCCCCAACAAGCATTACGTGGCAACATGCCGTACCGTACCAATCGTGCCTGCCTTCTATCCTGAACCCTCTCCTATAGGTTAGCCCGCAAGCAACATTGCATATCCAGGCCTCTTATCTGTGTACTGGTCTTGGTCTTCACACGGATAACCGATAACGAACGTCTCTCGCCCTACCGCCCCCACCCCTGCCGCCTGAAAGTCCCTACAGCCGGTTTCTGAAGGGGAATATATCACCCAATATTACACCCGGAAAGGTTAACCTTCGTTAATAGCTATTCCACCGCATCTCCGAAAGCCATTATATAGTGCATTATAATCTTTTCCTCCTCATGCAGGAAGTGGGCACCCTTTTCACACGCAAAAGCTTGAATGCACAGACGTCTGGGGTATGATGGAATCCGGCGAAGATACTGTGGAGAGCAGCCAACCGAATGAGGTTGGCCCTAAGTGGTTACAAACTGGTATGGACGCCGCCAAATATATAAGTCTCACGTTCAGACTTCAAGCTAATAATTCTTCGGGAAAAGGTAAAACACACAAACAACAATCGATACCGCTATCTGTCACTTGCCAGACTTCACGGCGGAATAGTTCCCAGCTCCCAACCCTGCTCCTGGGACGATGCTGTTACGTATCATCGGGAAGACTCGTGTTCATTAAGTAACACATGAGGTGCCTCACTGCCAGGAAGGGCGGGGCGACGAATGGTCACGAGGAACCGCAACACGAAGTGCTTTCCACGAAGGAATCGAACACATCACAGGGGCCATCCGTGCATCCAAAGTCAATAGGATATAATGGTTTTCCTTTTCTTCGACTCCTAAAATCTATACGTCAGATAATTTAACATTCGACAGTCATCGCTATTGGCTTTAATTCTTCCGCCTTCCCAGCACGGGCTGGGAAGCCCAGCTGCACCATAGCCATGGCCGCATCACAACCTCGACTGCAAATACTTGCCAGCGCGTAATTGGCGGCAGGGATCGCTTGTTTGAATTCCTAGTTGGATGCCGCACACTGTGCGGTTCGCTGATTTAGCCACTCCAGGATCTGCTTCACGATCAGCTCGTTGCCTGGCTCCTTGAGTAGGACGTGCCACATGTTGGGCGGCGATATTAAAGTTTTGTCCGAGCTCTGCGGCGGGAGAAGCGCCAGTGGGGAGCAGAGGTGTAGGGAGTGAGTTCATGAGCGGACAGGGAGGGCTGCCGGCTGGCGGATGGGCCAATGGAAGTGGCGCCACGTGCAGTTCTTGTGTGCGGCGCTTAGGAATTTCACTTCCCAAAAGCACTGCTGCGCGACGCACTGATGACATGCTCATAGCCAAAATGTCCGAATCTCTCTTCCAGATTCCACCTAGCCTGCTTGCGTCCAAGTCGGCCCCCACCCCCCAATCCTGCCGCCGCCTCGCCTATACCCACCCTGCGCTCCTCATGACCGCACCGCGGCGCATAAATGGCAAAGCACGCAGCATAAAGGGTGTGTGCTCTAACTTATTTTATTGTAAGCCTGTCCACGTCTTGGAATATTTGGCTCTGGCTTAGGTATCGAAGTCTACCCCCAAGTAGATATGGCGTGCACTGATCCAACCGGATCTGTGGGCCCATTGTGGAAGACTGTCTCAGTCACGATCCGAGCAGCCAAGACAGCGACGTCTGCTTGTTGGCTGAGGTCACCGTCTGCGTCACTCCAACTCCGGCTTTTCGTCAGCGTGCACGTCCGGTTCGCCTCATGGCTTTTCCACCTTCAACCACCTGTCATTTGACACCCGTCACGCACCTCCGCCGCCTCAAACAGCCGCTGCGTCCCCTCCGGATCGGTCAGCGTGTCACCTTTCGCGTGAAAGAGCAACAGCGGCATCCGCAGCTTGGCCTGGTTAGCTACCAGCCGCTCAGTTGCTTCAAGGTACTCCTGCGTTCACGTGGGGCAGAGGCGGAGTGCATGAAACAAGGCTTCCGGCTATCACTGCAAAATTCACTGAATAAGAACATCGACATGGAAAAAGAATGGCGCGCGAGTAAAAGTGCCATTATCAGACCATCCCCTAGCCTTCTTGATAGCCTTCTTGCGATGTCATATGACGCAGCAGGTGCCTGCAGTACCATCCATCCATGACCCCATAAATCCCCTGCCTCCATGGCGTTGGCCAGTCGGCGGCGGTTGCTAGTGACGATGATATCCCAGAGCATTACTCATGCTGAAGGGAACGAACTCTGATCCTATCGCGCACATGGATACACACGTACGTGCACATGGATGCGCGTTTTTTCGCAGAGCAGTTTGCAAGACACCCCTTCCCTTTCTCGGTGACGCTATAGTCCGAGCGCTATCGCAATGTGGGTGCAAGGCTCCCGGTACACTGCCTTGAGTCATGTCTGTCGTCCGCGCCGTGTCAAAACCCGAATGTCCAAAACCTGCCACCACACTGCGCCCATCACTTCCCGAGACTGGGTCTATTGTGTACCTGCCCCTTAACCCGGGCAGGAGGCGCATGTCCATGCCGGACTGGACCCCCATCCTTTCCGCCCTTACCTGCGCGTTGCGGACACGCGTCTTGTCGTGATAGCAGTTTTCATCTGATGCCGCGTGTGGAAAAGGGAGGAGCGCGCGGGTTGAGGAGGATACGGGCATTACGCACATGATGATTATGTGGCCGGCGACCCGCCAATCTGAAGGGTTGCTAGAATGAGCACACCCTTCATGGGTAAATTACAACGGCAGAGGAGATCCATCGTCTAGGAGTGCGAAACTCTGGCGTGGTACGGACGCCGTAGCTGTGGTACCTGCACCATATATGATGACACATGCAAAGCAGTTCGGAAAAAGCTATTCCCTCTGCTGCTGATCCTGTTGCAGCAGCTTCTGCTTCTGCCTCCCGGCACTGGCAGCGCTAATGCACTGGCGGCGCTATCGTCTGAACCTATTGGTTACCTCGGATTCCCCCCCAGAGTCCATGGCTGGTGCTGTGCATGCCGATCATCCTGGAGCCCGCTGACCAGCTGGGCTAGACTGAGCCTCCTCACCCCCCACACTTTCTCACTGAGCAGGTTGCCATCAGATTACTCGGGCGCCCCCTCAACGTATCCACCGAACACTCACCTCTATCAAACTCATACTGCAAGTCGGGGTACATCGTGTTCCGTTCCGCGCTGAGCAGGGGCAGTTGTGGAACGAACCTACTTAGCAGCTTACCCAGGGGTCTGAGGAGTGTTGCAAGCGGCCATGCACGGGCGGGACATGGGGCAGTACGCACGAAACCTCGAAATGGATTTGGTAAGTGAGCTCAAAACCACGAACGCATACATCAACACCCACGAATAATGATAATGCGAAGGAAACGTGGATATGCAATATATGATTCGGCACACGGCGGAGCACGGAAGAAGCACGGTGGAACTCCGGAAAGACGACATGCACACGCCGGGTGGCGCCGCAAGTCTGCGAGCAGCGTAAGGAACTGGGACTGTACGCCGCCTAGATAAGTGCTGTAAGGGGCGGGTTTGGAGGGATCCTAGTACACACCTGGCAGGATGTTCAACAACGGGATGAAAATAGCTGCGCTGGGGGCGGTAAAGGCCCCCGGCTCCATGAGCGGCGCCTTATGTTCTTATGTGCTGCGGGATACTGAAATGGGTTACATGCTACATCCGCGCCCCCCCATCCCCAAAACTGAACCAACATGGAGGCACCTCTAGCTGGGCCCTCACCTCAACTTGAACATCCCTTATGATTTTGGGAATTAGCTTCTGATGCCAATTGCGCACCCCACCTTAGGTAGGGGTTCAGTCCCCGCTTCGCGACCTTCTCCAGAGACACCATGGGCGCCAGGCAGATAACGCCACCAAACAAGTCGGGCTGCATGCAGTGGCAGTGTGCGGGAGCGCCGGCAACACGTCGCAAAATAGGAATGCAAAGATACACTGGGTGACGATTTACGAAAGGATGGAAAATAACGGCATGTGAGTGTGAAGAAGGAAGGCGATAGAAGACGCGAGGAAGGAGCCAAGAGGGTTTTGGGAAGGGCACCGGGGGGCGGTAAAAGGGTTATCTGCACTGTGTGCGTCGTGGCGTGCCTTACCACCTTCGTCTTCAATCATAACCAACAGTTATCAAAAGCGCGCGTGAAACTAGAGCAGCTCCAGACGCTCCTCTATCGGGCGTGGCGCGTTCGATCCACATCATGACATCAGCATTTGTGCCCCCAACGATCAGAAGTAGCCACGGTCAGCCCTTTTCTCCTCTCCCCCTTTTTATTATGCTATCATCGATATATATATATATATATATATATATATATATATATATATATATATATATAGAGAGAGAGAGAGAGAGAGAGAGAGGTATGCTTGCCGTTGAAGATTTTGTCTACAGTCTGCGTGTTAGTCTTGGTGCTTGGTACCTGTCGTGCCGGTCAGGCTGTGGTGCCTCTGCATTACCCATTAGCCATTAGCAGGTATCTTGCAGCCTTCAGGAGGGATTTCCCACCTGCAGGTTCCTGTGCCCGGGTCCACTGTGTATGCTAATCCTCATTCACGCGGGTCATGCAACCCCGCTGCAGGTCATGCAAGCAAACACTCACCGCCTCGAGCGCCGCAGTCAGCACCACGCACCCGCCTTTGGACAATCCGCACACGAACTTTGGGAGTCGCTCCTCAAAGCTGCGAATACCCAGCGTCGTGCAACACCTGTGGAGTTACGGCCGGAGTGCCGCCAAGCGGGCATCCTCGTGTCATGTGGCAATAAGCCCGTGCCAATGCACTGGATCAGCTACAATCGCACTCCGAATTCTGGAGACAATATGCAGCGACTATATGTTCATTAACAATTCAGCCAATAACAATCAGCACCTGTTAGCACTGCAACGTTCTGACAGGAAGTGGCAGCTAGTAAGCTCCCCATGACTTTGCTTCGCACGTTATTCAGTACCTACGGCCTTGGAGCCAGTCGGCTACGCTGAGACCCCCTACCTTGCAACATCCAACAGATCAGAGACGTAATCGTTGAAGGAGTCACAGTAGCAACGTAGTCCGCCGGATCTCCCTGCACCCCGGTCGTCGTTCCCGCACACGGCATAGCCTGCCGCATTCAGCTGCTGCACGAACGAACCCTCGTACAAGCTGAGCCTGCCGGGTCCCTGCGTGTGGTGGATTGTGGCATGTTTTGGGGGGATGACTGAAACCATGGGGCTGCGGCAGGGATTTGAACGGTTGGAAAATCGTGATGGAAGACCAGTTTTTGCCGTGGCTCACATAGATTGGAAGCATATGAGTCGGTTGCCACGAGTTGTCGACGGCTTCGAAGGACATAACGGAAAACGGCGGAGGAACGTTCAGGCCTAGTGCAGCTCGCGTACCTGGGACCTCAAAAAATCGAGCTGAAGGTAGCCACCGTGTCCGTGAGCCAGAACTAAGATACCTTTGGGGTTTGTGCCCGGGGCAGCTGGCCAGAAGTATTGGCAAATGTCGATACCCAACTTGTTTGTATAAAACCTCTTGGATCCATGAGGCCCCAAATACTCAGTCGCTGGTTGGGCAGAAAGGTCCATTCCGCGCGCTGGAAAATCAATTTTACGAGTAAATGGGCGCGAGAAACTCGCTGCGGTCCTATACAGCTATGTAGGATTCTGGTACAATTCCTTAGTATTTGACGGGACGAACGATAACCCTGCGGATATTTCATTTTGTGACACGGCAATGGAGAACAGGATAATCACGACAGTTGGCCTTCGTAACTTCATTGGTGTGACACCGACCTAGTTTCTGGCTGTCCTTATATAATCACATTCGTAGGCACCATAGTTGAATTACAGCCATGAGGGGCGATACTGACACCACCCTTGTGATAAAGAATCCGTCTCGCATCAATCAGGACTTTAGCTTAAGGTTCTGGTTGGATGCTACAGTAGGTGACCTGCAGAAACTGCTTAGCAAGATTTATGATGGCGAGCCGGCGCCTGCAGACCAAACAGTGGGTATAAGTTGTACGTGGCATTATTGAGTCCTGGCTTGAACGCGACTATCATGCCTCGCTGCAGCTCATATACGCTGGCAAGGTTCTCAAGGACAGCTCGATCCGCCTCCGTGATATAGTCAGCCAGGTAAGGCGTGGGAAATTCTTTGTTGAGGATCCAGTTGCCGGCCTAGTTTTTCCACGGAAACCGCCTTTGCGCTTGAAGGTGGATGGGCCAGCAGGACCGCACAGCTTTCATCTGGTAATCAAGAATAAACAGTCGACAGGCCTTTCTGCGCAAACCCGTAGCGTCGCCAGCAGCGCTTCTGCTTCGGCGACTATGGCTACTTCAACGGCAACCGCAGATACCTCAGGCGCGGCACGCCCGGTTCCGCCACCCACACGCACATTATCGACGTCGGACACACCTCCCGCCGCTGGGTCGGTCGTTAGCCCGAACGGCACCGAGAAACCCTCGAGCAGTCGCCCAGGGGCTGATCCGACGCCTGCTGCAGGTCAGGCCGAATTGGATGGGCTGATGGCAGCAGCTTCACTCCTCAACAACTGGATTGCCTGTTCGGGGTCTGGAGGAAGCATGTATGGAGCAGCCTTCAGCGGTTATCCTTTTGCACAGTCACTGATGCCCGGCACGGCGCCCACAGACTGTGGCAACACTACGGGCCAGGAGGGATCAGCCGCAGCACCTGCTGCCGCTGCCATGTCAGCGGCTGCGTCTGCGGTCGAAATACCGTACATGTACTATAACCCAGTTGTTGGGAATGCCTATCAGGCGGCGTACAGTGCGGCACTGGCCGCTTTATCCATTGGCCCTCAGCAATCATTGGTGAAGCAGCAACAGGCCGCACATCCGACAAAGGAAACCGTCCCAGATGAGGCATGTAGGGATCAGAGCGGGGCAGCGCGGGGGTCAGGAGGGAAGGCAGTCGCGGAGCCCGGTCCATCCGCTGGCACGTCATCGACATCTGCAGCTTCTCCTGCTGAACCAGCTGCACAGCAATATGCGTATGTGCCAATGTTTGTACCAGCGTATGGCCAGGTAGGCTACATAAAGCATTTTTTGGGCAGCAGCTCGGCAAGAGTCTTCTCGATTGACATGCATGCGCGGATCTAGCCGGGGTCATGCTGCCGATGGCTGGGCGTCACAGCGCAGAGAGCGGCTTGCAAACCTCCCGGTCGCCTGATGTTACTGGCCTTTTGAGCGAGGTAACTCTTCCTCCGCGCTGACATCCCGCAGGCGGGTTACATGTACGGTATGCCTGGGCCGTATCCTATCCTGCAACAGTCTGGCCCCGTTCCATTGGGAAACATGCAAACACCCGGCGCGTGGGCCTGGTCACTGAGCCCCTTTGGACAGGCTTGGCAGCAGTCCATCCCGGCCGTGGGCAGGGCTGGCGCCACGGAAAGCATTGATGGCATTATGGACTTGAACGCGCTGTTGGATGCCTTGACGGAAGGTGCGGCGGCGGCCGGAGGCCGACGGCAAGGCGACCGAGGGGAGGAGGGCGGAGCTGGTCAAGCGAACCGTGGAGCGCGTGCTGGAGCGGCTGGGGAGGGACAACCGGGTGAGTGCTCCTAAAGGGGTACGGTATGCATGGACATGGTAGGATCAAGCTGTTTTGTGGATGCGAGGGTTGGTACAAAGGAGGTGCGCTATGGTGGGTGTTACAGGCCTTGGAACTAGGTTTGCTGTAGTGCTTCGGGTGCAACTATTGACACGTACGTACTGTCTGCTGGAGAAGTATGGGGAACTAGGTGAAAATTGAAAGCCAAAGCAAAGTTAATGCTGTGTGATACATATAATTCTGATTCGAACCCTGAATTCGCTCCGCATGCTCACAACCTTAGTAATTGCGGCTGCGGCTAGGTTGTATCTCCGAGCCGCTCTTCGGCCATCTGCACATCGCGCAATGAAATACATGGAATACAACTCGCGGGCAACAATGCAGGGTTTCGGCTGCGGCGCGCACGCATTGCAATCCCTGTTGCGATGGTGCCTGACAACGAGCAACTGGCAGTGGCAGCTGTGGACCGCAATCGGCCAGGACCAGCCCGGTGGCCGCCAAGGGTATTGAGGATCCGCGTCAGCTTGCGGATGCTGCTGCAGGCACTTGTAGTCGTGTTCATGTTATCCCAGGTGAGGTGCTATGCCATCCTACGAGGATGCCAAATTTATTACATCCGTCGTGGCCGAGGGTACGTGTGGAGGGCAGGAGGATGAGATCGCTTCGCAGGTCGCGGCCTGCGGAGCAAACTAATCAAATACTGTGAATTTTATTTCGTTTCTCCTTCCCCAAACCTTCGACCTGTGCCTCTCCGCCTCGCGTCTCGCGCGGCATGGGCCCCGCGTGCTTACAGAACTTGACCTGGAAACGCCTAATGGCCTTAATCATAATTGGGGCGGTGATGTACATCGCGTCCCTTTGGGCTCCCTTCCTGGTGAGACGGGATAATCCGGCGCGGCCTGGGGCGCCGCAGGGCCGAGGCGAAGGCGCCGCAGGCCCTGTGGCTGTAGCAGCCGGAGCTGGAGCCGCTGGTGCCGCACCGCAGCCAGTTCCACAGCTGAGACAGCAATTACGCCGCAGGTGCGACCGGTGTGAGTGGGGAGGAGGTTTTTTTTGCCTATGTGAGGACGCACTAGCTGCGTAGTTACAAATGGTAGGGATCTCAAGGTGGGCTTTGCGGACTTTGTGACCTCTACCTAATGGCCCAATTGTCACGCTTCCATGTCACGGTCATGGCATACGGCGGCAGCTTCGATGCAGGCTATTGCATTTCCATGAACGAAATTTTCGTTAGCAGGTCGTTGCAGTGACGTGGGCTGTCGTCGTGCTGCCAATCTATCTGGTATCCCGCCTCGTGCTGGAATGTTCCACAGGGGGTTCCTGTCCGAGGTATTGGTCTTCTTGGTGGGCTTCGTCACTTCTTTGCTGCCGGCCTGGAATTTTTTCGCTGAGGATGCTGTGGCCTTCGTAGCGGGGCAGGAGGTCCCTGCAGAGGAGGACGATGCGCGTCAGCAGCGGCAGGAGGCGGCGGGTGAAAACGATGCTGCGCCCGCAGAGGATGCTGGCGCTGTACCGGCACAGGGCATGGACGAGGCGGAGGGTGCTGTACTGGCCCAGTGAAGAGCGTAGCGCACAGCGACTGAAACGTTGCTATGATTGGCATCCAGACGTATTATTGTACATAGAAGCCAAGTCAGATCTGTGGACCGCTTTAAAAGCACTAAGGAGGAAGCAGTAGCCAGGGCTGTAGTCGTCGCATATAAATGATGAGATGCTACATGTGTAAGTGTTTTGTTCGATACCTTTGTTCAGCTTTGTAGATATGCAATATATTTGCCGCTGAGGTGTGGTGCATGAATTTAGTACCGGTTTGAGCAATACCGTTGTTCCGACAAGCGGGAAACGTAATGGATGGCGTTAGCGGAATTGTTATGAATTATAACCGGAAATTTGAAAGCACCTTCATCGCTTGACTTTTTCTCCGCAACCCCGCAATTCACGTCGTACGCGTGTCCGTACAGCATTCAGGTAAAGAAAATTGGATGCAAGCCAGAAGATTCTCTCTTTCACCAGTACCTTTAGCAGTCCTTAAATCCCAGCGCCAAAATGGGGTGAGATTCCTTTCACTGTTCAGATTGGAAAAGCATCATGCCGAAATTGGTTTATGACTTCGTCGATATGTCACATGCAGTAAGACCCGTGGTATGGGAGCTGGGCGTAAGCTCAGGGTGCACCGCCGTGAGGAGCGCTGGGCGGACAAGGACTATAACAAGAGCCATCTGGGCTCCGAGTGGAAGAAGCCCTTCGCCGGCGCCTCGCATGCCAAGGGCATCGTGCTTGAGAAGATGTAGGTGTATTGAACACATATGACTTAACCAGGGGTAACGTTTAACGCTTCTATATTGCTGCCTTTTGACAGTGGCATTGAGGCGAAGCAGCCAAACTCTGCCATTCGGAAGTGCGCGCGTGTGCAGCTGATCAAGAACGGCAAGAAGATTGCCGCTTTCGTTCCCATGGATGGTTGCTTGAACTTCATCGAGGAGAACGTAAGTGGCGGCCGGCGGCGTTTGCTCCCTGTACTGAATTGGACTTCGACTTAAGGTTTCGCAAGCTCTCACATCTCAAGCTGTTATTTTAATTTGCGATGTCCTCAGGTGTCGTTGGCTTAGCGCTGAACCTTTGCTTTTGGATGAGTGTAGCTAAGCAGGCGTCTTTCGTACATGTTAGGGGACGTTTCAGTGGAAATTTAGCTGAAGTGATATGTATATTGCACATTAATGATGCGCTGTTAGAAGCAAGTGCGTGTGTGTTGGCCTGTGGGCGTGTAATGGCCTTGTCCCTCTCCGGCTTGGCTAACCGTCGACATCAGTGCCACCACGTGCCCACGAGCATTACTAGAGGCCGTTGCTCTCCGCCACTCGCTTTCAGTCCAAGAGAGGCTTCGTGCCAAATGTTTTGGAATTCCATGCTCGGCTTGCCCTCAGGATGAGGTTCTTATTGCTGGATTCGGTCGCCGCGGCCATGCCGTCGGTGATATTCCCGGTGTGCGTTTCAAGGTGCGTGTACGTGTTGGGGACGTGGGACAAGGGTGAATGAACATGCTCCAGGGTTTTGTTGTACGTACCAAGGCGCACAGGGTCAAATGATGGGAGTCGGTTCAGGTTACGACTCCTTATTAGCGGTCAACCAAAACCATAGATGGTGCAATGTTATGTTATTAGCTAGAGAAGTATAAATAAATGGGGTCGGCAGTTTGGACTGGTTGAGGTTTTTATGAACTTTGCTGGGGACTGGGGATCAGGGTGCGGATCTGGAACGTCCATGGCAACCGTATATCATCCTGGACTGACGAATCAGCCTTAGGAGATGCTTGGGTCATATGGTTAAGATACCATCTTCGGAAGAAGTATGGATCTTGGCATCACCGTGTGCTGCAATACCTTTTGCTGGAATTGTTGTTTGGGGTTGAAGTTTCATGCATGGGGCTTCTACGGTCCTGAAGAGAAACAAATACACCAACCAGCTTGCACTTTCATCAGATCCTGGTAAGCGCGTGATGCATCGTGCACGTCTAGACCTTCTGCCATCAGCATTAAGTCGTTTCGCAAGTTTATTGGTCCATGAATGTTTACAGATGTTAAATCCGGCAGTCGTAATTTATACTAAGGTAACTCCGTGGCGCTGCTACGCTCCATCGCGTTCCTCAGGTCGTCAAGGTGTCGGGTGTGTCGCTGCTGGCCTTGTTCAAGGGCAAGAAGGAGAAGCCTCGGTCGTAAAGGCGAGGAGAGGGAATGAGCGGATGCAGCTGCTGTAACGCCATGCGATCTATACTTTGCCTTGTTTGGCTCACAACTTACATAGCGTTCTATCAGCCCCGGACGCTGCCCTCAGAAAGGAGTCATTTCCCGGAATATATGAGCAGGAGAGAAGTAGTACAAATAGACTAGCTGTCTTTGCAAAAACAAGTGGTCAGACCGTATTAGTACTAATGTAAACCTGGATTCCCCAGTACTGAAATAGTCTGTGGCTGTTGGTGAACTTTGTACATGCGAAAATGCAATTCATGTGGCAAGAGCTATTCACATCCTCGCACATTCGCAACGCAGCCAATTAAAGTTCCAACGGCGGCGCTTTAGCACCTGCCCCATCCAACTACGCAGAGAGATGTGCTGCCAAAGGACTATCCCTGGACTGCGTTGTCATTGCCTCCCCGTCCGACGCAGCCTGCAAACATGCATATGAGTGACGGGAGATTATTTATGACCCGATGCCTAACTGTCTTCGTGGTAGCACTATTGTACGATGCACGAACGCGAGCCATAGATGGAACAGTGTGCAGAACGATCGCAACGTGTGCGAAATGGACTAACCACCTCTTCCAGCAAGCGGTACGTCCATTTCGCACTACGAAAAGCGTACCCCAATGCTCTTCTCGAACTTTGCAAACGCCTTCAGCCCCGCTTCCTCTGGCTCGTCCGGGGGCGCCTGCACGAGGCGCACGGCGCGCGCGCACATCAACATCCCTGGGAGGGTTGTCCTATTCCTAGCCTGTAGCATACTGTCGGTTCCCGGAAATAGGCCTATAGTTGTAGACCAGAAGCCAACTTCGCTGGTTAGGGGCCTCTGTGGCAAATTTCCCCTGGTTACAGGTCCGTCCCCTGAGTCTACTCGGCCTGTCGCGGCGGCTCATGTTTGCTGAGAAAGGGTGGGTTTCGCCGGCCCCAGGAAGTTTCTTAGATTAGATTAGCTTCAGTCTTAGATTAGCTTCGCTGTGCTCACTGCTGGCTCTATTGTTCCCAGTCTAGAGCCTGATGATAACATGTACTTCTACGACACCAACTGGCGCTGCAAAGTGCATGGGGAAGAACTGCGTCCCTATAAAATACCCCACGTGTCGTTCCGTGCCAGTGATGGCTTCAAAACCCCCATTGTCAAAAACTCAATACAAACCCTGACTGATCATCGATTGTGCACATCCGTTTCCGTAATCCATACCCGTAATCCATCAAACGGCCCGTTGGCGGCAAAAGCAGCGCAAGCCAACCCAACGACCCGCGGGTCACCAGCGCACCTCGATGACGCCCTTGACTTCTGGAATGTAATGCATCAGCATGTTCTCGATGCCGTTTTTGAGCGTCACGGTGGAGGACGGGCAGGTGCTGCAGGCGCCCTGCGGTCAAGAGGCAAACACCATACCCCGCACTTAACGGAGCTGCTGTCATCGGCCAATGCTCCTGTGCACGCGTAATGACACTGTGATGTGCTTACAGAAGTGAGCGCCCATTATTATGACATCACCGTTATGCCACCCAATGAACCACCATGCATCACGATCCAACATGGGTGACCAGCGCGCTGTGTAAAGTTGTCACCGTGACACAGTCGTTGGTCAAAAATCTACCTCATTGCGACAGCGACTGTGTCGTCGAACCACCTACCACAAGCTTCACCATGACCATGCCAGTATCCTCCTCAAAGCCCTTGTAGACAATATCGCCACCGTCCTCTTGCACCGCGGGCCGTATGCGGGTCTCCAGGAGCTCCTTGATCATCGCCACCACCTATTGGAACAGAGGCCAGCGGGTGCGGCATGCCATCACAAGAGGACGTAAGGACGACGGAAGGAACACAGGAGGGAAAGGGGCAGCCGGGCCAACATGAAAAGGTTTTACTATGTGGGATTATGGGATGTGGGATTATGTCCTGCGAGCTGCTCTCGCAAAGACAGCGGACAGGGCGTGTGAAACGAAGCACGAAGCAAGGCCGCGTTTGCACTCTCCCAGCACCAACTCGCCATAACGCTGAGCGGGTGAGTGCGTTGGCAGAATGGAACAGCCAATTCCGCAAACGCACTGTGCGCGAATGGCGGCTTGGCCGTTGGTTAATAGGACACCGCTCGCCCACCTCAGTATCGTCCGGGTGAATGGCGGTGTCCGAGCTAGCTAGTGCCGCCGCGTCTGAAACGAGAGGCTCCCCCGATGAGTAGAAGTCCATGATTGCAGCGAAGATGTCGGGCTTGAGCACCGGCCACGTGTAATCATCGCGCTTCGTCACCGTCACGAAGTCGGAGCCAAAGAACACGGACGTGATACCGTCGACGGAGAAGAGCTTCTTGGCAAGCGGCGACTTCATGCCCTCCCGCGCGGAAGTAAACTCCAGCGTGCCACTCTAGGTGACGGAATAGAACGGATTTTAATGTTGGCGACAGTTGTGTTAGTTGACTCGCCCTGCATAAAGCCAAATCCACGTCAAGGCCCTTACCTCCATCACCGGTTTCCCAGGAATGAACATGAGGCTATTCGGGTTTGGTGTGGGCTGGGTCTGGATGAACATTCCACGCTTCTGCCCAATGGAGTAGTGCCAGGGCCAACCGCCCTGGCGATGGGTGGGAACCATCCCAGACGTCGACGGGACGTCGCTGCTCCTTGTGACGACGCCTTGAGGCATGAATGCCGCACTGTGAATCACAGCGCATTGTGATAGCGCCACAGCGGCAGCCTGCAGGTTTTGTGGAAGGCTGCATCACAGGCTGTGCCGGTATCCTCTGTAGTCCCACGCATCGTTGCATAGGGTTTCGCGTCGCCCGTTAATAATTTGCTCTGAAAATGTGTTGAACTAACCTCTGTGCATGTACAGGCGCGTTGCAGCGAACCGAGAATGCCTGCTGCTCGCAGAATTCTTGCACTGGAACGAGACATTCTTGGATGTCTTAAGGATTACGATATGTATATTTTCTGTTGAGGTAATGGGCTTTTTAACACATAGAGCTCAGAGCCAACACCGGTGGAGTTTTCTACTACGTTTTACAAGTGCGCTTACTCCTTGACATACAGACGGGTATGCACAATCTTGTTATGCCACCCTATCGTAGCGACTTTAGGATCATGCTTTATGCATTCGGGATGCCAAGAGCATTCATCACCACGTTTCGTATAGTACGGCACCAACGAACCGTGTGCCCCGCATGCCAACGCCAAGCTCTCGTAGCCACCTCCCAAATTTGAGTTGTCCATGATTCACGTGGTCATGCGATGAGATTACGATCACGGCGCAAAGCGCTGTGCTTAGCCTAAATGGGTTTTCCACTCCGCCATCCTTTGTCCGGTCCTTGCTCACGGATCTGACCAGCTCTCAGACATCTCGCAAGCAGCTCACGCGTCCTTAAGACACAATCTTGCACATGATACGAGACCACACAAGCCGCCACCTGCTCGCATCAAAACCACTCCGTGTTGACCTTCAGCTCACCCTTCGCCAGCTGCTCAACGACCGGCAGGTACTTCGACAGTGATCGCTGAACGATGCCCACCTGCACTCCAGGGGTTGGGCCACGATTGCCACGAAGTCATTCAGACCGGATGGCGACTCTAGTAGTAAGCAGGTGCCAGATCTGCATGTGCACACCCTACGCGCACCTAATGACCTTGACCGCATATCCACCATTCACCCCAAGCTCTCAGCCGTCCTCTGCATGCCCTCATGCAGTCATCCTCAGCGGCTTGGCTTGTGCTTCCCGGCTTGGTATCTCACATTTTTCCCCGAATATTAATCTTCCCCACCCACCGATCCCGAACCACGGACCTCCCTGCGGTGCTGCTCCATCATAGTCGCTGTCGCCTCCGAAGCCGCATGGCTCTCCTCGAGCGACCGAGCCCTGGGAAGGGAGAGATGCAAGTTTGGCGTCCATGTCGGTTTGGAAGAAGTTGTCCGGAAGGGTGGGGTGGGACGTGGGAGATGGGGTGGGGAGGGGAGGGGAGGCTTAGGGTTTGCACTCCTCTTCACGTTATGGAGTTACGTTACTAAGAGAGGTACGGACAAGCTTTTGTGACTTCTAATGCCTCGGCCCCCTCCCACGTGACTCACCATTCGGACGCATACACGAGCTTGCATACGTGCTGCCGTACATTGGGATGCATAAGGAAACCCGCCGCCGCTGCCGGGTCTTCCAAGGGTGAAGTGGCGGGCTCCAGGGAGGCCAAGGAAGGAGTTTGCCGCACGCAAACGCGCCTGTGAGGCGCATGGACACAGCCTCGACGTTGCACTCAAACCAGACGCGAGGAGCGGACAGCTTTCTGCGGGCGCACGGTCAACCACCAGTGCCACCGAGGGCGAAGCTCCCCAGGCGGCTAGGACACCGACAACAGGCCAGCTGGATCACACGAAGGTGGCAACCTTCCCTGTCTCGCTACCCTCCACATCCCTTTCCCCCACTCACGCACTTGCACGTCCCCAACCACCTGCGTGTCTGCGAAAGCCAGATGGTGAAGCAGCACCTGGAGGGCGCCGAGGAGGGCAGCACCCGGTGCAGCATGCGGGTGGAGGCGAACAGCACGAGCCGGTCCTCCAAGGGGGCCACATCCAGGGGGCCCCGCGGAAACGGGTAAAGTCGGAGCTGGCCGCCTTGAGATTGAGTCCACCTGGTGGAGCGGGAAAGGGGAAGCGATGCAAACTGCCCTTGGGCAGGGTTGACAAAGCATGCAGGGTAGGTACGCGCGGAGTTAAGCTAGGTAGCAGCCAGAACCCGGAGATATTCCTTTTTCATTATTCATTTTTATTATACCTTTTTTATTATTCATTTTTTATTATACCTTTTTTACTATTCATTTTTTATTATTCATTTTTTATTATTCAGATTAATAATACAGGGTTCTAATTTTGAACGGCGACAGTAGAGCCCGGCTCAAGCGAGTTGCGCCGGAGGGAGGGAAGCTGCCATAGAGGGCGCTTTGGCGTTCCGCGGCGGCGCAGATTCATCTCATCCGTATATTCCACGAGTCAACATACATACCCTGATATATCCGTACGGCACCGTACCCGGGGTTCAGGTAGAAGATGGCGGTGACGCGGCGCCCGTCCAACTGCTCATCGCTGTCGTAGTGCATGGGAAAGCAGCCGCCATTGCCCGCGTTGTACTGCAACTTGATGGCCTGAACATGCAAAATTAACTGATTCACATCGGGGGCCCCCCCTTTTAAAAACCCGTCAGGAGAGGACGCTGCCCACGAGCGCGCACTGTGTAGATGCACGCCAAGCAAGCACTTGCAGAAAGCCCCCTACTTCCACTTAATGATGCAAGTGCAAATGAACCCAGCATGGGGGGATCTTGAAAAGGTTGGCCCTCACGACCCCCTGGGCTCGAGCCCAGAACTGATTTCCCTAGCACCCGGCCCCCCCCCTGCACTACCTGGGAGTCCAACGTCAGCTGCGGCAGGAACAAGCTGAGCAATGTGGCCAGGGTGCGGTCCGAGTTGAGGGCAGCACACAAGGGCGCAGCGGCCTGCGGTACACCGTACGACATCGTAACGGACCTTTTCTTTTGTTGAAGGTATCCACAAGCAGAGAGCGCATAGAGCTATCCGATAAGGGTGATCACTGCCCAGCTAAGTGATGCGTCTGAAGTCTTACAGCGAATAAGGGGCCATTACAGCAATCCTAACGTACAGCACCGTGCGACTGATACTCACACACACACATGCACACCGAAACAGCACTGGCCGGGGTTCTGTCCCTTCTGGAGGACGTGTCGACTTGCGTTCACAGGCTCCAGGAATACCGCGATATCGGCACGACTCTAGCGCTTTCTGGAGCCTCCATCAAACACTTTCCCTCCAGCAAAAGCTCATACGTCTTACTACGCAGTAAGTCACGGCGCCATGACCTGGGTCAGAATGTTAGCTGGGCCATCCTTTAGGCTGCTTTAATTTACCCATGCCGTATGCTGGTGGTTGTGGCGACTTGGGTGCCATGTGCCAGGTTTTCGGACCCCGCCCAACTCACCCCGGCTCCCGCCGGGATTTAGCTGCGCCTCGTTGCTGAGCTGGAGGAGGCTGCGGCGGCTAGGACTAGGCTGATACCGCAGCTTCCCGGGCGTCATTACCCACCCCGCACGGGCTTTGAAACATACTTGTTTGCGGTTTCGGTCGCATGGGAGGACTCTCCGGCCCAAAGGCTTTCCGTTGCAGTGCAGTGCAGTGCAGTGCACTTGTTACCGCAACGTTGGGTTGTGGCCAAAGGCTTTCCGTTTGCAGGCTACTGCAGCTGCTCGGTAAGCTCCCTTCACACACTTATCGCTAGCTCCATACCGTTCACGGTCGTGAGCCCCACATGCATCTATACTTGTGCACGTGTGTGGGGGTTGGGGGTTTGAGCGGTACCGGACCCGAGGTGGCGCACCCGAATCCTCGAATCTAGCGTCAGCTCCGCCTCGTGGATGTGCGACTTCTCCACAAGCGAGGTCGCATTTTCCCTTACCTGCGGAGAACAGCACAATGAGCGGGAGCGGAGTGAGTAACACACGCGGAGCGGAGTCGCTGTGACGAAGAATACGCATATCCAATCAGACGCGGTCGGTTTCACTTTCTCCCAGTCCGTGTTGGCAAGCGTCACCTCCAACCTCCGAGCCAAAGCTGCCAGAAGTGGCAATTTGTCCTCGTTATCATCCTAGGTATGTGTGGTGCATGGGGCGTGGGCCCCGAGGCACCCTGCGGCACGAAACCTCCACATGCCCAGGCCAATAAGAGGCCACAGAGCAATGCCCTCGAATAATTCGGCGCTCCCATGCGCCGGAAACTGGGTGCGAAGATACTTTGGGGGGGCTCTGCAGCTCTCCCCGCGGTGCGCTGAAAACGTTCCCCAAGACCTACCAGGTGCGTGCAGTTCTTGTGCATGAGCCCTTGCTCGTACAAATGCAGCACCTCCGATCGCAGTTGTCGTGCCATACTTCGCCCAAACACTCCGTCCACGATGGCATAGCCCTGGAAATCAGAGAGGAATGCCGGGCTATCCTCGGTCTGACATTGGGTCAAGGTGCATCTACCAGTACGGGACGCGGCATAGTACTGACGCGCGGGCGAAGACTTATTCGGCACCCCGCGATTGAGTAGGATTTCGGCTATTATTAGCGTTAGTCGTTTGCCTTACATGGTTGTTGAGATGTTGAGCCACCTCGGGCGTGATGCTTCTCTCAAATGCGGCACTGACCTCCGGGCCAGCCGCAACTGAGGCACTCAGGAAACGGCGCGAGGTGGTAAGCAAGTTACGCATGGTATGATTTGAACAATCAATGATGGCACGGAGCGCCATCCGGAAGATAACGTCCGCAGATTACCGACATCAAACTCGGACAGTTATCTATCTAATTGGAACTGCACGCCACGGTAATATCTAAAGCAATATTTCTGAGAGGTACAAGGAGTTTCTGGACAGGAGCTGCCCGAACAAAGCCTAATCAAAATTCTTCGGTTGTCAGTAAGAAACAGCAAAGTTTGGTGTTAACCAGGTGCAAACAGAAGAAGGAGCATTAGATTATAAAATCATACGAGGCATCATTAAACACATTCGTGTTAATAGTGAAGTACCATCATTGCTTAATTAATTAGTCAATCGAACCACGGTTCACAAAACCGACATAACAAATTCCTATGCCGTTTGTGAACAGTGATGCTCAAACTGTTCACATTCTCCTTTTTCGTTCAATTCTTCCTTAAGGCCTTGGCGATGTCCTTTTTTGGTTTGCTTCCAGCTCGGCGGGCCATTAGCGTCCTGGCGCGTATGGGGCGTACCCGTTCACGAAGCTTGTAACTAGAATCGTGAAACCGCCCATGCTACCCAACACTAGCGAACCATCTGGCGGATGCGGTCTCTTCAACCCTCGCCGCAGGTCACCTACCGCGATGGACCGCACAACAACAACTTTAACGACGCTAGGATTCGGCCCACATGCAACAGCACCAACACTTGCTGTAGCTCATGGTGATTGCAGTGAACCCCTAAGCATACGGCACATTATCAGCATGGAGGTTTCGCGCAAATTATGATATGATGTTCAACTGCTCCCTCGAGTGATAGGAGCATTCAACTGACGTGAACGATCCGATGCCGGCGGCTGACGGCTGGTGCACCACCATTTTGCGCCAAATGCAGCAGGATTCGCATCTCACCCCAGGCTGCATCGTCAACCCCAAAGCAGCCTGCGCCAACACATCGCCACCACCCCAGCCCCCGCCCGCCGCTGGCGGTAATTTCAGAAGGCGCCCAATGCCCGCGATATGCGGCGCTGTACGGCATGTTGTGCGACGCCGCTGACGCTGTCGGCCGCCGTCGCGGCTGCGGCAGCTGCGGCGCCCTCCACTCTATCTACAAGGTAGTCCTTGGCGCGTACAGCAGCATCGCCGACGCCCTCGACCGCCACCACCGCGGGTGCTGCCACGGCCGCGGCCGCCTGCGTCACCACCAGAGGGGCTGTGCAAGGGGCGGGGCGGGGCCGATCATTTCCAAGCAAGCACAGCGCGAAGCTCACCGGTCATCTGAGATCTCCCACCAAACCCACAACTACACGCAGCGGCCAAGCTACGGGCTCAGGAGGGCACCAGTGTGGAAAACCAGCGCCCAAACGGGGGCTCCCAAATGGAGGCTCCCAAACGGAGGCTCCCACACTGTTCCTGATGCGGATCGGTATCCTGGCGCGTGCACAGGCCTGCCGCGAAAGTGAAGTGATGTTTGCGGTTGGGACGCGGGAGTCCCCACGTGCCGGGAACCTAGGACATCAGAACACCCTTGGCAGTGTGGACGTCTAGTCCTCCCTGGCAGCTTGGGCCCTCTCGCCCCGGCCGGCCAGGACGAGCTAGGCCCGGCTTGGAGCCGTTTCAAAGTATTTCACATGTACTTGCAAAAACAATATCTATATCTATATCTCTATATATATAGATATAGATATATGTACATATGCATACAAACCACGCTCAGGTGCATGGCTTGTACTCAGAACATTCATAATTCCAGTCCTGAGCAGCTGAATATAACCTGTCTTCTGCAGCGCTCACCATTCGCGCCCCCCAGCAGCTTGTCCACACGCCACCATCGCCGCTGCGGCCCTTCCGGCAACGAGACCGCCGACCCCGGCTCCTCAGCTACCTCCTCCTCCTGAACCTTAACACGAGGCCGGCGCTGGGCCCAAGGCCGCCGCCACCGCCACCACCGCCGCTGCGGCTCCGCGGCCGCCGTAGCCGCCTCCTCCCGCTCCTCTGGTGCCCTGGTCGCCGCCTCCACACCCGCCTTCACACTGCCGGTCTCCCGTGCCACCCGGCTAGCGCGTTTGCTGGCGCTGGCGATGTGTTGCCGTATGTTGTTGGACAAGTTAACAGCGGACGTGAAGGGACCCAACTTTTCCAGTCCGGAGCTCCGAAGCAACGTGGCGGTGCCCATCCAGAGACCACCGCTGGCGCCTGGGGAGAGGCGGTACCGCATCAGGGGCCGCTAGGGCGACGTGAGGATGCAAATTCCGCAACCGCACAGGAGGTCGCACTTAGGTGTGCGGGAATGAATGAGTCATGGGGGCCGCGGCAGCAGGGGAGGGGGGCCTACTCGGCCCCGCCATTGCCCACCGCATCCCGTACATCGTTACATTTGAATGTACGAGTATGTACTTAGAATGAAGTAGATAGAATGAAGTACAAACGGGCATGCAACCCGAGTCAGTGTCCTCTCCAAAATGGCTTCACGGACAGGCCTCCGCCCCCGACTCAGGTACCCACCCGCCAGCGCCGTGACCCACAGCAGCCTCTTCGCCGCCGACACCAGCCGCCAGCCCAGTGGCGGTCTCAGGTTGTGGAAGGTGGCTCCGTGCAGCGCGGTGTTGTAGTCCAGAAGCGCCTGGCTGAGACCCGAGCTGGTGGCAGAAGGCGTCGAGTTGGCCGCCATGGCCAGCTGAGGGAGGCACGGAAAGGGACAGGTAGAGACGTCCGAAGTTTTGGAGAGCAACAACGGAGGTTGGGGCCGGCGCAAGGACGGCAGGAGACGGCCACCAAGATGTGGCGTTTGACGCATAGGCGCAAACGTGAGCACCTGTTCTGATGCATACGTGCCCTGCTGTTAGCAAGACGGTGCGCAACGACCTGTAGGTTGCCTGCCAGCTCGGTGGTGCTCTTCACCACTCCACACCTGCATGACGTGCCTCCAACGGGGCTTCCTCTCCGCCTCGTAGCGCCTGAGTGCCTCCTTGTTGAGCCCGTGGTGCTGTACGCACCAGCCCAATACCGCCGCGTCCTCAAGCGCCTGAAGGGCGTGCGTTTCGAAGTCCGGATCACGGGGAGGGAGATCCAGCAGAGTGCCCGTGTGAATGAAGCAGTGGGAGAGTACCGTGCGGTCGACGAAGCCGCTACCTTGGAAGCAAATCGGATTCCGAGCAATCAGTTCGGAGGAACCATCCCCCCTCGTGCATGAGGGCATGGACCCAACCTACTAAAATGGTGCAGCCGGTGCCTCCGGGCAAGTTGTGCTCCCTCCTAACACCTTTCTATAATGAAGCCCGCGATGTGCCGCAACGGAGCACTCTTAACGTGCGCCCTCGTACATGGATGTCGCACGCCTGGGCATCGGGTCCCGAGCCTCCCCTCACGGGATCGCCCCACCTGGTTCTCCTCCTGGCTGGAGGGCCTCATGGGGTGCGCCGCCTCGCCCAGGATCAGCACCCGCCCCCGACCCAAAGCGGAGGGCAGCTCGCTGGCGCGTCGCACCCACACGCCTGCCTCCACCACGGCTGAAGGCCGCGTGTTGCGCAGCATGGCACGCACCTCGGGAGGGAAGCCGGAGAATAGCTCCAGAAGCTTCTGCGGATAGAAGCAGCAACAGCAGCAGCAGCAGCAGCAGAAGAAGAAGAAGAAGAAGAAGAAGAAGAAGAAGAAGAAAGAAGAAGAAGAAACATAACAAATAAAACAACTGCTGGCGCAACAGCGGCACGCAGCGGACACACCCTTTAAGAATGGGGGCGATTGGCGACATGGCAATGCAACGTGTCACGTGTCCTGCCATAGAGCGTGTGCCAATCAATCGTCTTCTGCATGTCCTGATCTGTGTCCTCACGCCGACGGTAGTCCAGATGTTACAGGCCCCCACGCACACACACACACACACACACACACACACACACACACACCTGCAAGACCTCCCCGGAACCGCGGGCGTCCTCCTCGCCCTCCTCGCTGCCATCACTGCCTGCTTCCTCTTCCTCATTGTCGCTTCTGAGCTCATCACTGCCCAAAAAGCTGACGTCAGCGGCAGGCGTGGACGCCCCCGCCGTTATTGCAAATCCGTCGTATGGCCCTGTAGTAGGGTCTAGCCCTGTATCAGCCGCATCACCGAACCCGATGCCGCCTAAGACGCGACCAGGATGGTCCTCCAAGGTGCCAACCAGCGGACTGGACCTGTTGCATTAGGTGTTAACCTTTTCTCCTACATGTTTAACGGTGGCACTATGGCCAAAGCCTAACAGCGCCAAGTCCTTAGGGGATATAAGCGTTGCACCGTGGGATGCAACGTGCTGCTAAGTTATACCCATTATTTTTTCGCCTGGTGACGGCGTTTGAAGATTGGGAGTTCCCTAAGGTCAGAGTGCGTTTCCCTGACTGTGCAAGGTTCTGTCGCAATGCTAGATTCGCTTTGTCTGTTGGACCTTTACAGCTCCTTTACAGGGATCTATCACAGTTGCATAAGTCGGGATTATGAAATTCCATCGTTCCTTTCCCTCTTCATCGACGCACATCCGATAGGACTCAAGTCTTTTTGATGGGATTGTGAATGGGGTGCGCAATAGCGCTACAAAGATTTAATCTAGGCGCCGTTAGCGAGTTGTCTTCGCTGATCTCTTTAGTAAAAGGCGAAAGAGATATGAGAGACGTAGGCAACTCAGCGCTGTAGAGTCTCATGGTTCTGGACCAACCCCAAACCTAAACCCATCCCACGCCAGCTTGCTTTGCGCCGATGGTGGGTCGAAAAATCTAAAACACCCCGTCTGCAGCATGCCCGTTTATTCAACGGCATATAAATATATAGGATTCATGCATCCTCAAGATGCATTTCACTTCTACCTTCATCACCAACTTTAGCATCCAAGCTCACGAACCAATTTTGGGGACCGGTCATATGAAATCAAGTATCAAATTCTTCAAATGTTTGGAGCCAATATAATTTATACCAGTTGCATATTTTATATGTAAAGTTTATAGATGCCGGCCGCTGATTGAAGGCCTCGGCGTACTCGCGAGTTTGCTGGCGACGAAGTACTTCCTGATAGTATCTGTATGCGCAAACTGCGTTTCGCTTTCAAAAGGTATGTACATCTCGTAAAGTTGCAAAATGAGCAATGATCTAACTAATTGCGGTTAGTTGTTATTGTTCCTTTGCGGAGGTTTGCGCTTTTGCTTCCCTAGAAATAACGTTCCTTAGCCCTGGGGCAGGGTCGGCTATACATCTAGCCGGTACGGCTATCGACGGGTATGAGAATATCCCAATCCTTCCTTAGCCGTAAGCACTCCCGCCTATCCCAACCCCACCCACTTTCTGCCAGCGGCTACGGCTACGGCTGCTCCCGGGGCTCCCCCCGACAGCCCCATAGAGTGCTCCCGGAAACGGGCGTTGGCGCTCCGTAGAGACGCGGTCCGGGGTGGCGGGGGCACGCGCTCCACACGCTTGGCAAATGGGTTGTACCTGTAAACGCGGCGATGGGAAGCTTCGATGCGCAGTGACCGGAAGTGACTCGCCGACCCACCGGTGACCCGCTTCCTTCCATTACCCAAACGCCATCTTCACGCCGGGGCCTGACCGCAAACGCAAACGCTTTTGTTAGACCTCATATGGATATGATACGAGGGGCCCTGACCAGGGCCCTTGCTCGTCTCACTTAACAACCGCTGTCGAGACCTCCCGACCGAAGGGCAGCACCTCGGCCGACCCACCTGAAGCCCAGCTCTCGCAGGTCTGGGTCGGTCACCACCGCCTCCCATGCCACGTCGCCACCCGCCAGTGAGTGGGAGAGGAAGGTGCGCCCCGGGGACAGCCAGACCGCGTTGAAGTCCAGGGGCAGGGAGGGCACGTCATCACCTGGCAAGCGGCCCAGCCACTTCACCACCCCCTGGTAGGATAAGGGCAAGTACGGGAACATCCGGCTAACGAACCAGGGCCTGCGTCAGCCGCACCCGGGACCCCTCATCTGGTCAATGGAGATCACAAAAATCTTGGATCCAGGTCAACGTCATCAGCCGCTCACATGGACTCCTAGCTGTAGGTTTCAGTCACCACAGGTATCGATGTGGTGGCGGCCGCCGGCACCGCCGTACACTTACGTCGTAGACGGGGTCGCCATCGCGCACCACGCGTTTTCGCACATCAGAGAAAGGTCCGTCGCACGCGACCAAGAACCCCGCTCGGACAAGGGACGGGGAGCTGGCGGCCGGGGACCCGCCACCAGCCCTCATGGCAGCGGGTGCCGACGCTCCCCCGGCGGTGGCTTCAGATGCTGCCTGTGGCCTGGTCTCGGAGCGAGCCAGTGCGGCGGGTCCGGAGCGCCTGCGCGGTAGGGGCAGCGGAACGCGAGGAACGGAGTGCCGGCGTCAGGAAGGGCATCAGAAGGACGGAGGGTACTGTCCCACTGAGTATTGCCATGGAGAGAGCCTAGGCGAGGAAAGACTTCGAGCACGCCATGCCGAGTAGATGTGGGGAATATACGGTTTTAGGGGGTAAGGGGGGAGGGGGGAGTGGAAGAGGACGCCTGATGCCACGCCGGGCCGAATGCTGGCTGGCACAAGGCCTCATGTGTCCTCATGTGCGCACGTCTGTCATCCATAGCACCTTAGCAACTACTCGTAAGATGGGTTGCCATCAGCGGCAGCATCTCATGCAGCAGCCCCCATGGACTTATTATATCGGGTATTGCGTCCTGCAACGACTCCTCGGGGTTAGCCCCCCGGGCGCCAGACCGCACCCGACCCCCGGTAGCGCCCCCCCCCCTGACCCACCGGAACGAGATGTACGTCGCCTCCTCGCGCTCACGGTGCCCTACATACTGCGCGCCGTACTGTACGATATCAGGCGGCAACAGTGACAGCAGCGCCTGCAGGTAGCGTTGCCTCGGACCACACGGCCCGCCAGGTTGGGGACGAGAAGTCGAGGGACTGCCGCGGGTCCGTTTGGGACCGCAGGGTTTGAACCCGAGGCCAGTTGCCACTTGGGCGCAGGAGGGAAGGTAAATGTACGATACCTGGTACTGCTATGGACGAGCATAATTACCCTTGCCTTCAGGAACCCTGACCCAGGGAAAAGACGGCAGCTGAGCGGCAAGGCGGGTATAATTAGGCAATGAAGTACAGCGCCATGATAGGGAAAAGTCCTGACCTGTGCCGTACCTGCTCCAGTTCGTACCAGCCAATTGTGACGTACGGCTCTCCAAACCTGCGTAGCGACCTGGTGCCGCCTTCCTCAAGCCGGGTTATCAGACTGCCTGAACGAATATCCGTACATGGTACGGCAAATAGCAGTGTGGAGGGCGACATTGAAGGGATCAATACACGAACGAGCAGCAGCCTCGTGCGTTAGGGTTTTGCCGCACGGTGGTGTGAAAAACTGTTCATGGAGTAGCTGTACGACAAAGCTTCTCCTCGAAATGGCCCCCTTGTCACACGAGCCGACACTAACCGTCTGTGTCATGGATGAGCACCGGACGCGCGGGCAGTCCGTTGCGAGAAATCATTTTTCGCAGCCTCGGGTCGATGGCCGCCGCCGCACGGAGACCGTTGGGTTCCAACCGACAATACGATCCGTACTTGCGGTTACCGTTGGACCGTGCGGGCCGGCGATCGAAAACCTGCGCACGACAAAACGGTATCAGATGCACTGCATCAATGGTTTGCTTTCTGTATGCCATGTGCGTGCTCAGAACCACACGTACTGCGTGATTATGACTTTTGCGTCCTTTCCCCACTGGCCGTGCAACGCGGTTCCCATCACCCCCCCCACCAACCATTACCACCATCACCCCCCCCCCATTACCACCACCACCACCAGCTCACCCGAACACGAAGGCGCGGGTGGACCCTCTTGAGCGCCAGTGCCGTCGCTAGACCCGTCACACCCGCGCCAACCACCGCGACATCCAGATCCAGATCCACCTTGCTGATGTACGAAGCCCCAGCTGCCGTACCCGCAAGGCTGCTGGCACGACTTGTGGCGCCATGCGTGCCACCACCGCCGCCGCCGCCGCCGCCACCGATAGGTTGATGACCCGACTGCTGTAACGGCTGAGCCAGAAAAGGCGTCTCAGAACCGCCGCCGGCGGCGGCGACGGCGGCGGCGGTATAGCTGTCACGCCGTACATCTCCGCGGGTGGGGCGGCGGCCGGAGGGCTGGTTGACCTGCAGCCGCTGCTTTGGACCGCCGCCGGTGTTATCAGCGGGGGCGCCGGCGGGGCGCTGGTCCAAAATCGCCGTATCTTCGGGACTATACGGCGGAGCCGCAGCAGCGGATCTCATCGCCGGCGTCGCCATGGCACCGTTCTGCGACGACAGCGCGGTTGGAGCTCCCGTGACGACAGCGGCGGCGCCCGTGTCAGTTGGCTCTGTGTGCCAATAGAAGTAAACAAACAGCGTGTGGGTATCGATACCCACGTATGTACCTCAAAACGGAACGCAATTCAGCGTTCTCCGCCGCCATGCAACGTAAATAAAAAAACGTGCTCACCGTTCGATGGAGTCGGTGGCGAGGTTTGCCTGGGCGATGGTGGCGGTGCTGGAGTTCTCTGTGCTGGCGAACTCAATGCCAACGGCGGAGATTCCGTGCAGGGCTGATGTGGCTGTGGCTGCGACCGCGGCGGCTCGAGCGTGGGTGCACGCCAAAGCTGACGGCCGCTATTAGTTGTAAAAAGTTGCAACTGCTGGGGAGGTTCTGTCGAATTGGCCTCCTGAGGTTGCGCAGGCGCTCCCAAATCCGGCGTTGCGGGTTCGAGCTTCAATGCGTCTGAAGCTTCAAGCTTCGGCGGGACGAGACTGGTTGAATTAATAGATGAATCAACTATTGCTTCTGCAGTTAAGAACAGTTAAGAAGGAAGGAGTAAGAGAGCGCGAAAATGAAAGGCACTAGCCGAGGGCACGGCGCCTTGGGCTGAGTCAGACGCTTCCTGCAACTTACGAGCTTGCCCTCGTTGCTGCTGCTCCAGCTGCTGCTGCTGCTGCTGCTGCTGCTGCTGCTGCTGCTGCTGCTGCTCTTCTTGCGAACCGGCCTGTCCACTAGTACTCTGCTGCTGTTGTTGCTGTTCCCTACGACGCTGCTGCTGCTGTTGCTTTCGTGCGGCTCTACGGCCGAACAGCCGCCACATGTGCCTAGCGTCTGAGAGTTAGTCGCTTCAAGTGGATTTGGGTTTGGGTTGGGGTTGGAGCTTTGAAGGCCTGTACATCCGTTCCCGAGGTTCACGGAGACCGTGGGGCGCAACTAACATCGGACAACAGCAGTAATCACGCAGAAAGGCAATGTCTTATACCGATCCTTGACACAGTATGCTTGACCAAACCGGCAGTCTTGTTCGGGCTTCTTGGGTTGCTGCATTACATGCAAGAATTCCATGTGGATGCCGATGATTACGGCAATTAATTAATGGCGACTTATGCAGCAGGCTCACAAGCCTTATATATATATTCATGCATTTGCCTATATTGTAAGCAAAGAAAAACTTTCAAGTAAGCCTCTTGTCCAAAGCACCTCCATTTGTTATAGTTCGAAGCAACAGTCGCTGCTCGTCGGAAGAATGCGCGCGGCTTTCGCTCTCTTAAGGGTCTGGCGGCGGCCGGGTTTCCGTGTCCCAGTGCCCGCAACCACCAGCACCTCCGCACTAAATGGACATGGCGGAGCCAACCTTCTGCAGCAGCTCTATCAAGGGGAAGGGTTCAGGGGTGAGGGCGGCGTCGGGTTGAGCACTAATCACCGACCCATGGGTCCCCCATCGACGGCCCGTCCAGTTTTCCTGCTTGACGCGAAAAAGAAGATATTTCATTCAAATTTAAATTTGTAAAGTATAGATGTTTACTATTCACGGCCGAAATGTTGATGTGGATAGGGTGAACCTCGCGCTTGTTCGCCGAGGTGATGGTGCGATGGGAAAGGATTTATGGATGGATGTGGACGTGCAATTTATCATCATCATCATCATCATCATCATCATCATCTTAAAGAGACCATGTTGCTTTCGAGATGGTGATCTTGGAGGAGAACGGTAATTTCTCGTAATGCAAAGGATGGACCAGAGGCACCCTCGTGATGTATTTATTCTCGCAGCTCCCTCGGCATTTGTGTCCCCGCCCCCTCCCCGTCCTCCCCGCATCAACACTCTCCGCCAGATCTTACCACCGGCAATCATCCACTGTACGAGATTGAAAAAATTCGGCGCACATCAGAGGGACATGTTGACATCACAGGCAAGGGGACAGGGGCATCACAGGGGACATGTTGACAGCCTAGGCACCCAACCGGCGATGCCGTGCGGCGCGCAAGGCATTCATCATCAGGACCTCCCTGTCATCCGACCATTTGGGAGCAACCGAGAAGCTCATTCAACTTGCTGAACTTGCTGAACAAAAACCAGAGACCGTTCTTAGAGGCTTCCCTGGAGCTGGAAGTAGTCTTTGGGCAGTAGGGGGCCGTGGCCCTCGTTTTCCCCTCGTTTTCCCCTTCGGTGCACGGCCATACACACATGACGTGCTCTCACCCACCCACGCCGCGGTGGCTACCCCGCGTCCTCCCTGGTCGCTTTCCCTCTCGTCCCCTAGAGGATGAGCCCGGCACTGGCGACATGCCACACATGACGGGCACGATGCCCGAGCTGGTGGAAGAGGAATTCAGAGCGCCGGAGGCTGAGCGCCCGGGTGCGGGTGAGGGCTCGGGCGGGAAAGGGGAGGACGGGAAGCTGGCGGCATGGGGTATGGACCGCCACACTGTGGGTGATGTGGGGATGGGTGCTGACAGCGGCTTACGGCATCTCTTAAAACCCCAGACTGAAGAACTGAAAGAGCCCAGACTGATGCCTGCAGCACTAGGCGATATTCAGCCCTGCACCCTTACCCTTCACCTCCCGCCTACGTCCGCCTTGCGCCGCCGTCTCTCCTTCCAGACTTGCCGACCAACCTGCCCACCGGCCTGCCCGAGTTCTTCAGCGGCGATTCCATGCCTGCTTCCGCCGCCACCGATCCCCACGCGGGCACCCGTCAGGACTCGTCCTACGGCAGGCCCTCCCCGGATTACTCTCACGGGGCCATACCGGTGGTGACGGATCCCGTGACGGGTCTTGCCAGTGGCTCGGTGCTGGTGGCGGATGAGGAGCTCCGAAGGGAGCTGGGACAAGCGGTGATTCGGACCCCCGGGGAGGAAAAGATGGGTGTGGGCTCCAAGCAGGGTCCGGAGCTAGAGGGCCATTGAGGCGGCGCGAGGGTTGGATTATATTGAGCTGGGAGCAGCGGGAATATGGGAGCCGGTGTTGCGCGGTCGCGGGGAGGACGGGTGTTTCTGGAGGCGTGGACAAGGAGGGTGCGGCATCAGGGCTTTGGGCGCCCATAGCAATTTGCGCAAGGTGGTTGCTGATACTGGTTGCCGTGTGTGAGCTGGGCGAGGGGAGGTTGCCTGATGGGGAATGGAGAGACAGCTGGTGCGGATCCGGCGCAGTGCACGAGGCTGTTCGAGCGATCCAGGGGCGATCCGGGGGCATTTCTTAAGCCTTAACGCCATTTCTTGAACTCTCACGAAGTGTAACGGTGTGCCAGGGTACGTGTCGCTGTTCGAAAGAAAAGCGCCCCGCGGGCCCCCCTGCCGTATTAATTACTTCTTTCTCATTCCCCTGCTGGGGGTATATCAGTCAGCGTGTTTTTGTCGCTCAGCTCATGCTCAACACGCTGCTACGAAACTTTATTTGATGTGGCACATGGCGAATGCAGTTCTCAACAGTCGCGTGAGCACTTGAAGGAGGGCAGGACATGATACCCTCGGCCAGTGCAGACGCACCGCCTTGCAGCTTGGTGGCTGTGTTGGTGTAGGCCGCACTGACGCAATGCATGTGTGGCTGGCGTGCGCTGCGTGCTTATGTGTGTGCTTTTTTGTGCTTGTGTATGTGTGTGTGTGTGTGTGTGTGTGTGTGAGTGAGTGAAAATTAACCACCGTCATCCCGGACGGGAGCAATAAAGAGTCTGACGCCCAGCGCCCCTGCCTTGCTCGCTTACAGCTGGTGCCGCCACCATTGCCACTGCCACTGCCACTGCCATTGCCATTGCCATTGCCATTGCCATTGCCACTGCCACTGTCGCCGCAGCGGCAAGGTGAAGCGCGTCCGCCAATCGAGATGTCACTGGTTACACGAGCAGGGGACACATCTGCAGCTCCCCTGAGACCGCCTGCCCAAACGTGCTGGAAGTCATCGAGGAGCAATACCACCCCATCCACCATGGTTAAAATCCACTCGACTTCACCCCCAAAATCCGCATGGCCCGGTGTACCTTTTATATTAACCTTTGTACCGTTCCAATTAACGGACGTACATTTGGCTATAATTGTTAATTTGTGTGTGTGTGGGGGTGCCCTCAGCGCCTTCTCGTCCTAGCCGCCCGCTTCACCTCCCCCAGCTGGGCCGTGGCAGCCGCTTGGGTCCGCTGCAGGATCTGCCGCTCGCGCACACGAATCCCGGCCACAGCAGCGGCACGTACCGAGCTAACGCACACCTCTTCGGTGCCCAGGGTGGGCAAGGAGTCCGGGGAAGTTGGTGATGGTGGAGCGACACTGGTGGGGGGGCCGGCAATCGGCCTCGTAACGGTTGTGGTCGTGGCGGCGGCAGCCCGGCGGGGACCTCGTTGCTGTCTGTTCGCGACGGCAGCTACGGCTCCGGCCGCCAGCGCCTGGTCGATCTCCATAGAGGTGGGGTACGCTGGAAAGGACGTGGGAGAGGCATATACCCGTTAGGGTTATAAAAGTGGACAGTTGGACGGTTAATCGTTAGTGGTTAATCGTTAGTGGTTCCTACCTTGCCATCCAGTGACTTATCGCCGTACCTTTCAATGCCGCCGTGCACCTGCTGCTCAGACCTCTCAGTGCCAGAGCCAGGGTATCCTCGCCATCCAGGAGGGGAAAGGTGCCGCCCTCGAACAGCAGGGAGGCCAGGTCGTATGTCTCCTAGGGGTGGAAGCGCGGGTTTGCGGCGGGGAATGGGGGGAGTGGGCCGTGGGAGAACAGGTGCAAACAGGGGGACGACAATACCCGGTTGGGGACGACAATACCCGTCCATGATGGGATTTATTTCATGCTACATTACACGTGCTAACTCCCCAAAGGGAATATGCACCGGGTGTAAAACAGATGCCTACGATAACCGGAGGAGCTAAGGGGGACGTGGGCCTGCTCCATGAAAATAGCGCAGACGAACGTCGGCCTGTAGGTCTGTCGACGTTCACGCTCGTGTCCCACTGTGCGCCACGCTTTGCTGACGATGAGAAGTGCAAAGTACCTATTATTGCTCAGTAGCGCCAACCGTTTGTTTCCAGAGAAGCTGCTCCCCACAACCTGCCTCACCCTGAGGGAGTGCAAGCTGGACAGCCGTGGTCCGCTTTCCCCCCCCCCCCAATATAGCCTCTTTTTCCCACCTGGGCCACTTTGGGGCGGGCGTCTAGCAGTGCCAGGTACTGCAACAGCCCCCCGGGGAGGCCCTCCAGCTTGAGGGGAAATTCCAACTCGGCGGGGAGGCCTGCGGACACCATGGACCCACGGGTCGGTCCTCTCACGCAGCTTCCCGACTTACAAGAACCGCCGCCCCGCTCATTTTGCAAGCATCACCCTTTCAGACAATGTCCCAGCGACGTGAAGATCAGGCTCGCCTTGTTGATTGGCCAGCATGGAAACCAGTAAATTCGGTATGGGGCCAACCATGATTTTCACAGCAAAGTAAAATCGCTGACCACTACGCACAACAGTATACTCGCAGGGAAGCCATGTAAGGGCCGCCATGCGGGATTAGTCAAACAATATGCCTAAGGGTCCTGAGCACTGGGGAAGGAAATAGTCTATGCAGCACCGCACCGTGCCGCGCCAGCGCTTCCACTTTAAGGTCTGCCAGCGGGTCAGACTGGCGGTCTACTGCCAGACGCAGTTTGTAGTCTTGGTGCGGGTTGGCGGCTGGTGGGGGACAGAACCCGTAGCTCAACAGCAGCTCGCCGCTGCTCTTGGGACCGTACGACACGTCTGGCGGCATGGCCCGGGTTTGGAGAGGGGGGGAAACCGAGGAAGAGGTGGAAGCTTTATGAAAAGGCACGATTTTGGTTAGGATTCCCGCACAAGGTAACAACGACAGCCGCAGTGACCATTTGAATTCTGCCGGTTCTGAATCCCTCGTGGATCGCACGTACTACCTACTGTACCGGCGAGATGACTGACCGGCAAAAGACTTCTAAGACCGCATCATTACGACTGTAAGACATCTTTCCCACCCTTCTTCGCAGCTTCCAAATCCGCCCCAAGCTCTGACGCCATTGCTTTCATTGTTACCCAATCGCCTCCGCCGAGCCCCTGTCTGGCAGTAAGAATGAGATGCCAAAGCAGTTCCGCGCGGGCCCAGCACTGTGGAACCACCTGGACGCCTTCTCAGCCCATCTCTCAGCTTCTTTATTCCCTGCCGTTTATCTCATGTTACTGTGCCCGTTGCTTTGGCATTTACCACCACCCGACGGGGGCCTCCCATAGAAGCAGTGCTCACTCACATACTTGCTGCCCCGCGGAGTACTGGCGGTCCGACCGCAGCACCAGTGCACCGGACACGGCCTCTGCCGGGGGTCCCACCTCAGCGGCCGGGTCCCAGTCCAGATGGCATCCCACCTCCGCTTCAACATCATGATTGAGCAGGTCAGCCCAGGGGGCCAGAACCTTCACGAGGGGGAGGCCAGGGGGAACCCCCAGGCGGGGCGCCGTGGAGGGGATTCCGGAGGGGGCCGCAAAACCAGGTGGCAAGTACGCGCGCATGCAGCAGGAAAAGAGGTGCATAGCGATAAATTTTATAACGCAAAAAGATTACCGGAGAAGATGTGGGTCTCACCCGCTGCAGTTGAGGTCACCCCGGCTGTGGGGGTGAGATGGGGGGATGAACAATACATGATCAACCGCAGCTGCGTGGACAAGTACCTCGCTCTCTATGAGGTTGTCGAGCATTGTAGTGCAGTTGAGGGCGCCGGTGTGGCTGCACCCGCTGCTGCGCCTGCTACTACCATGGGACGGCGAGTGCAACTGCCAGCACGGTTGCTACTGCCGTGAACCCACCTGCATGTCCCCTCGGCTCGGTAAACGGATGCAGCGGGACAGCAGCACTCCAAACGCCCAGTCAAGGTCGGCCTGCGTGGGGCGCCAGGTAGAACTTTGGGGTGGGATGGACGGCTCGCAGGTCGAGGCCTTGGCATGCGCGAGCGGTAGCCGTCGCCTATCCAACCAGTAGCCACCCCCTCACGCCCACCTTTTCCAAGGCCACATATTCCGGTATCAGCCCGTCCTTGCGGCCCTGAGCGATCAGCGGCTCAAGCTCCTGCCATGATGACGCCGCTGCGCCGGTGATTGAGTCCGCCAGGCGTATCAGTGGGGAGCCCCGCAGGAGCTGCTTGACCTAGGGTGGCGTATCCAGGGAAGGGTGGTGGAGAGGTCGGGAGGTCAGTACAGGGACGCAGCAGCCGCAACACAGCTGCAGAGCTTCGCTCGGCTGAGGTCGAGGCTGAGGGGAGAGTGCGGGGGCAAAGGTAGGCCACCGTACTTCTATGAAGGAATGGAAGTGCGGCAGTGGCGGTAAGAGAGCCACAGTCGTAGAAAACGGGGTGGGCAGATGCGTCCGAAGGCAGGGCCTCAGCGCCTTACTGTAACTGTTTTTCCAAAAAAAAGGCCTGGCAAGGAAGGAAGGTGAAAGGCGAGAAGGACACGCAAGAAGGTAAAGGGCCGAGGGGTAAGGAAACCACGCGGATTAGAGCTGGAGGATGATGCCGGGGTGGTGCATCATCACCAACGCCATGTACAACAGCGAAAAATGTAAACTGTGTAGCGCACCTCCTTGGCCGGCCAGTCCAGAATCGTGCCCGGCCGCTGCGGCAGGACCGCTACGTAGGGGTCCCAACGCGAGGTGCGGTCCCCGGCAGCCAGCCGGCATCTCAGCTCCGCCAGCAGTAGTGCGAGAAGGCTCCATTCGGGAAGAGGCAGTGACGAAGAGGCACCGCTGTCGGTGCTGTTGCTGGCGGCCGCCGTAGAACGGGCGCGCAACAGAGGGGCCAGACAGGACTCTGCGGGGCGCCCGTGATGACAAAGGGTTTCATCCCATTCGCATCGCAAGCCATTTCTGTTAACAAAACATCCCTATAATATAATAAGTCACGAGACCTTCATGCTGCGTTCAACGAGAACCTTCAGGCGGCACTACGATCAGATCATGTCGGCGGTAGCTCCGTCCCTCTCAATCTCATCCCTCCCGGTTTTAAGCGAGCCAAGCTGGACCTTCTTCAGCTTCCAATCCCCTCCCCCGGAGTAGGCCTTCGCTTCTCTGTTTTCCTGAGAACCGATGCAACCCAGCCTATGGATTTGGCGCAGTGCAGCTTGTCCTGAGAGATGCCTAATCAAGCTCAGGGGTCACCGACCCACCTTCTGCCGCACGCTCCGCGGTAAGCAGCAATGAGTCCGGCACACGCAACAGGACCTCCCCACGGGGCAGCGGCCGACTCGCCACCAGGCCGCGACCCTCTCTACCGCACTGCCGCAGAAGCAGCTGAGGGGACGGGGCCCCATCCGGTGAAGATGTGAAGACGGGCGGGGATGGAGCAGGACGAAATGGGGAGCAGATGGATTGAGAGGTGCATAACGTGGGCACAGCATGGGGCTGCATAACGTGGGCAAATAGTCACGGAATAAAGGACAGGAGATTCATGAGACTGTGGAGGGAATTCGGGTCCCCGCGTCTTCCACCGTGCATGAGTGTGACCATTATGGAGTCTGTACGGGTTACACCAGCCATATATTACATCATACATGCAGCCGTATGTGCAACTTGTCTGAAGGGTCGCGGTCTAACCCAAAGCATCAGCGTACCACCGAGCAGCCAATCAAACATCTCTCTGGTGACTACTTTGACCATTTCGCAACGTAGGGATCAGGGTCAGGGTCAGGGTCAGAGTCAGGGTCAGGGTCAGGGTCAGGGTCAGGGTCGGGGTTGGGGTTGGGGTTGGGGTTTGGGGTTTGGGGGGTGCATGGTGCTGCTAAACAGTTGGCTATAGATAGAGGGAGGGTACTCGGGAGCTGTGCGGTGGTGCGGGTGGTCAATCATTTCTGTAGTGAGACCATGCCAGCGGGTGGCCGCGCACGAGGTTGGTGCATGAGGGCGCATGAATCACAGTTTCCGACTGATGTAAGACGTGTGGACGTTGCCTGCAGCTTCCACTGCGTTCTCACGCACTGGCTGTGTGGATAAGCCCTCCCCCTGTAGCCAGGCCTGGAAGTCGGGCTCAAGCTCCGGGTCGCTGGCAATTGATACCGGCTGTGGTGACGGTGATTGAGATCCGCTACAAGTGGCAGAGAGATGTGGGGAGGTGGTGGGATGTTCAAGGGCTCGGGGGACGGCTTCCAGCGGGGAAAGGGCCACAATGGTAGAGCCGTTGGGAAAGATGTCCAGGTACCCTAAGCTTGGCAAACAGTTTGATCCTTTGAGCTGGGCTTACCCCGTAAAAAGTCTGTCCAATCCTAGTACAGCATTACATCGTCCCGCCCGAATCGGTGATAGTGGGCTTGCTGTGAAGGGGCGTATGTTAAGATGCAAGCTCGGCCTGCCGGTCACAGGCGTTTTCGTAAGGCCTTGCCGACTGGGATTCGTCATGATAATGCAAATGCAAAGGGACACAACAGTGGCGTCAAATGGAAGGTCTTATCGCTGCAAGCATACAGATGTATTATAGATTACATTAAATAAATATCAGTATCAAAATATCCCAATTTCGGGGCAACATAACAAAGTCTTACGCAAACCTCTATACAAGCCCCAATCCTTAAGGTGTCCAGTCAATCCGCCCGTCCTTGTACGGAAAACCGGTATTGTACGTGTCCTTAGTCAGTGTTGGAAGCTTGCCACCTGTTCCAGCGCATCCGCGTCCACGTCGCAATGCTAATTATGATGCCGCCACCAGAAGTTTTAACAAGAGCACTTGGATGCTTATTTCGAACGATGTCTTGAAGTTCCTATTACCTTAAAGCATTAGGCAAAAGCCGAATGTCGTCACTCGTGTCTAAATTGCTGAAAACCCTCTTTCCGAGTCAGGACGGTCGACTGCTTTGCGTCGGCCTGGACGCGTCTGGACGAACTTCTTGGCTATATCTTAAGGTTTTGGGACAGGTTGTGACCACGATACCAACGATCGGCTTTAATGTGGAGACAGTGAAACATTCTGATTGTTCGATGACCATCTGGGGTGCGTCTGAAAGTTTGGATTCCCTTTCACCCGCGCAGGAAGGTGACATGTCTGCCCAGCAGGCTGTAATGCCATAGCCGGGATAGCAAATGACGGTCGGGAATGCACTAAATTCAATACCATGCGTTTACAAACATAACTACGCAAAACGAGACTGTATGTGCGTACAGACGGGTCGCAGTGCTTGGACTTCCAATGTGCCTGCAGTTTCAGGGCAGCTTCGCAATATGTATCGACATACGCGTATACATTCATGCCTTTCCAGCCGCATGATTATAGGGGTTCATCTCCTTGTTCACATCTGGCCTCATTGCCTCACCTCAGGTTTCATTGCCGTCCAGGTGATGCCATGCATGCCTCACGTGCGGGCACCCTCTTAACCTCATTTGTCCGTGACGTGGAGCGTCCCGCAGTACTGGATCCGCTGCATCCCGCATCATTTTTTTCCATGTCCCGCATGACTCCATCCATTCTGTAATGGAGTTTGCATTTATCTCAAACCCTCGCTCGTTCCAAAACACCCCTTCATCAACCCCCCCCTCGCTGCCTGGCAGACGTGGGCGGTTGCGACAAGATCCGGCCCTTATGGCGGCATTATTTTCAAGAAACTCACGGGCTCGTGGTATTCGTAGATTCCAATGACCGCGACCGCATGAACGAGGTAAAACCTAAAGACGTAGCTGCATTCGTTGCCGTGAGTCCATGCATGCGTCCGAGGGATCCATGTCCCTGCGGGCCCGACGAGGCCATGAAGTCTTTGGTTATATCCAGCCCTCGCTGTACTTCTCCTCTCCCATTCAGGTGCGCAATGAAATTCAAGCTCTGGTTGAGGCTCCGGAGCTACGAGATGCCTTTTATCTCGTCATCGCCAATAAGCAGGTGGGGACTGGGGAGGCAGGGAACCGTTACGAATTAGACCGAACCACAGGGCCCTTAGATATCAATGGGATCTTCTGTCCATCCACCGCGATTCCTCTTCGGCCTACAGGATCTGCCAAACGCAATGCCACCCCGAGAGGTTTCGGAGCGGCTGCAGTTGCCCCAGATCATGGCAAGCCGCCTCTGGACATGCCTCCCTGGAGAGCTGGGAAACGAACAGGTGCATTACGACAGATAATGGTGCATTGCAACAGGTGCATTATGACGTCAGGAACAATATCGTTTGTTTTGTGCGGCTATTTAAGAGTGACAGATGTAGGAGTGACGATAGCAAATGGGTGCGAGAGCGTCCATGCCGTTTTTAGCCGTCTTGGAATCTAGTTTGAGGGTGTTGGATGTCTGGGGCCGCGCGGTAAGCATCTGTGTGCGGTGTGTGCAACTAGGCTTCTCTTGCATTTGTCGCCGCGGATGAGCATGGTACGCACGGCGCGCCGCGCGTCCGTTGTGGACCGCTTTGGATGGGATCCTGTTGAGGACATGTACGGCGGGTGAGGACTGAGGAGAGTTCGGGTGCCACTGGCCGCGCATGGCAAAGCGCCCGGAATGGTCTGAAGCACATTACCCGCATCTAACATGGCTCTGACCTGCCGTTGGTTGACCCGGCATTCCCCCCACCACTGTCCGCAGCTTATGAACGCACACTTCGACTGGATCTCCTCAGCCCTGCGGCATGCGTTTGACAAGGCCAAGCAGACGCAAGGTCCCAGTGGTGCCCATGTGGTAGCGGCTCCATCATCCTTTGCTGATGCACCAACGCCTGCGACCTCCACAGCCGCTGTCGGTCCCTCCTCGGATGGTCTTGGTTCTGTTTCCAGCTCGGGCAGCAGCCGAGGATTGGACGTGTTGGAACGATGGTTGCAAGTGGAAGATGAGCCGGACGACGAATTCATACGGGTAGACGTTGCCACCGTTTGGTTGATCCATCGTCTAGCATCTCTGGTGCTGCTTCACGACATGATAATAAATGATTGCCTGACCTCTGGGACGTTTTCTAATGCCGCAGAAATTGGAGGACTATAGCCTCGACTCCTGGGACCACCGGACCCATTTGCGTCTCGCTTGGCTTTACCTGACCCGGCTGGGGCGGCGGGAGGGGCTGGCTCGCATCCACAGCACCATCCGCGCTTTTATCGAGCACAGTCCCCTCACCGCGCGCCGGAGTGGGACAACCTACCACGAGACCATGACGTACTTTTGGGCGCATATGGTGCACTTTGCCATTTCGAGCCTACGTGTGCCGGCAGGTGGGCCACTGGGACGGAAAGGATGGTGAGAGGAAAGCGCGACCCGCGAGAGGACATATATGGGAAGGGAACAGGGTGAATGCCGAGGCGAATGGGACTGACTGTCAGCGTGGAACACGTAAAATGATAGGTCCACAATAACTCATTTCCGGGGATGGGGGGAATTATGGCTTGCATGGGGCAAAGTTGGGGATCGTTAGGGAAAGATGTAGCCACGGAGGGTATGTGGCCATTAGGTACGTGTCGTGCCATGCGTTTAATCAGATGCGTCGCAAGGAGCTAGGATGAGCATTGCGATGCAATGGTGAAGATGCCGTGGCATGTGCAGGTACGACACCGGACTTCCGGTTCTTTCTATTGATGAACCCACAGCTCACAAACGGTGGCCTCTTCCTGCACTACTACAGCAAGCAGCTCATGCTGCAGGTAAGGTGGACGCCGCAGCGGGGGGGAGCTGAAAGGATTGTAGCTGCATCGGTTGCGTCCCAACGTGCGAAACGGCCGGGGCCAGTACACGTGGATAGTTGGGACAGATATGCCAGCGCAGTCCTTCAAAGTCACGGCCAGGATATTCGCTACTGCGCCTCCTCTCGCCTCCTTGTGGCAGCGGCTCCGCCATGGCTAGCCGCCCCATCCAGGGGGGCTCCTCACTATACCCAGGGCGATGCAGGATTTTTTTTATTTGTTTTCTGATTGTTTTCCATCAAGTTCCCTGGCACGCCCATGCGATGTATGATCATCGATTTGTTGCGACCCATGTCCGCACATCCTCTCACTGCAACCTGGCCCCCCCCGGGGTACCAATATATTCGCAGTCGCCAGAATCCCGCGTCCGCGTTGTGCTTCCAGACAAGGTGAAGACCGAGGGGCGATGGGATGATTGGAATCACCTTGGGTAACGAGCTGTAGTAAAAATATCGGCAGGTCATTAGTCGACAGGCATAGGGGGTCTTGCAGGTTTTATGTAAGGGTCTTCAGGTCATGTCAGGTCGTATGGGGCCAGCACGGCCAAGTGACCAGTGCCTGATTCCGAACTGAAGTACCCAACCGCAGCTGTGCAGAACAAACCGCACTACTTCTGCGACTTTCTAAGTATCCCTGCCGATGCCGCTGTGTGGGACTCCAGCGGCCGCTACCCAGCATCATCACCGACATTGCCGCCATACGGGGAGACCCTCAGCCAGGGACGCCAGCGCACCTGATCGCTCCAACACGGGCTAGAGAGGTACTTTCCGACGCAGAATTCCTGAAACGTTTCACGAGCCACAGCCTAGATCGCTGGAATCACGAATGCCTGCTGCGTGCCATATATTGTTGTCTGAAGCACCACGGCCGCAGACGCGGTGGCGATGTGGTGCTGGATGGCCTTCAATCGTTACAAGGCCCTGACTTCCATCTCACTATTGGTTACTTTTGGCTGAGCGTCAAGACTCACACGTTGGCGAACGAATATCACGCCGCACTGTTCACCGAGTGGCCTTCCGGGTTGGACAGCACTGAAGCTGGCCCTAGTACGTCGCAAGCTTTGCCGGAGTGGCCAGATCTATTGAGCCGGAAAGGCTACACATCAGTCAAATTGAAGGAATTGGTCGCGGACGAGCGCCGATACCTGCACTATTACTCCAGCAAGGTTATTTACTCGCTGAGCGCCGCCTCTGAGTTTGTGCCTCCGGACAAACGGCCACTACCATCAACGGCTTGAATTGACAACGCTGCATAGGTCTTGGTGGGATTGCCCGTGAACGAAGGTGGAAATGTGTACCTATCTAAGGCTTGGACCACATCCTGACATGTACGGTATAGGGAGCATTCACAACGGGTGCAGCAGCGTGCTATCTTACGATGAAAGGGGAGTAACGAAATGCGGAAGATCCTTTGCTTCGAGAAAACTGTAATTCGTGACTAACCCTTCAATCCTCATCGCCCAAAGCAGCCATGGACCACTGTGCCTTGAAGTTGCCAGCCAGGCATTTAAAAGGCGACTAACAAAGGGCAGGAATTAACGCCATACATCCGGGACATTAATTACTACCTTGAAGGGATTAAACCACCAGTCAGGACAACCCGATTGCAGGCATATGTCAACAAATGCCAACAGGTCTTGACTGTGCCCGGGATGTGGCCAAATTGGTACCTTAACCCCATAGGGACGGGACGACAACCAATACATAGCTCGCTATGGCAGCTGAGCGCTGGTATGACAGCGCTGACCAGCTCGTCATGGCCAATAAGTATACATACGTGATCCTCGAAACTAGTGCGTTAATGACACGCAGCTAATTTTCCACAAGCTACCTGCAACGCTCTGTGAAGCGCGGCAAAGCTTAGGCCTTGGCTGAAGCCCGGACAGCACACGACTTCACATACAGCCCCTTAAACTAGCAGGCCACTTGTCATCTGTAAGCCTAGACACCCACACTTTCTAGGCTTGCCTACCACTTTGTCAACTTGCTAGCTATCAAAGCGGATACACCAAGGTCTACGCGCAACGATAACGCGCAGCAGCCGAAGCTGATGACAAGCGGTCGGCCAATAACCCCCAATAATTGCTTAATCACATGATTTGAGCTGCGTCCCAGCAGCTGTGATGAATAGAATGCGTGATCCAAAACGACTAAATGGGGTGCTGATCACTGATCACTATCCTATGCCCATAATGAGGGACAGATTGGCACCTTCATACTGTCTCGGTCATCGCATCATGCGGAGAGTGTTGCGAGCAGTTGGGCCCGCAACGTGATCTGCATCACAACAGGAAACTACTGGGTCTTCTGCAATACATGTTCGATACTTCAAATGAATTAAAACTCACAGGCGTCTGACGAGAGAAAGAGAGGGTTGGACACGTTGCTTACGGCCAATCGGATGGGTCTCTGCGAACAGCAACCACCTGTAATGAGCTAAAGGGACAGTTATTGAGGTTGTTCGAGAACATGGCCTACCTCGTGGTCGTGGCTATCGTTGGCTGGCCGCTCTGTGACAAGCCGGGCCCTAGAAATGATGCCGCTACCTTCAGCCGCACAGTTGTTTATCTGTATATTACAAAAGTTTATTATTAAACTTATGCACTGGGACATAGATACACGTGCGAGGAACACGTTCGAACCTGGCTCTTCCAAGTAAGGTCAAAGAAAGGAGTTCGCTTGTCTTGAACATCGGCACCAGTTTCCTTCCTGCCACCAAGAGTTGGCCGTCCAGCAATTGGCCTTACAGTGATAACTAGGCCTGTGTTTGGATCAATATTTTCCAGGTCGTGAATGGCGTAGTTTGACAACATGGCTGTGCGGGTCTTTTTTCCCCAGAAGAAATGTAAAATTAATCTCAGTGCATTGAAGATCACGAATGTACCTAAAAACTTCTAGTTCAAAGGGAAGGTATGTCTGTCAAGCACATGAACTGAAAGTACGACGGATTTTGTTGCTGCAGACCCAGACGGAAAGTACAGACGGCACTTCACAAACACAACGCTTGCTTCAGTTCAAAAATTTCAAACTATATATCTATTTTGATACTCTTGACTCGCTGCCAAGCAGGGTTGGGAAATAGCGTGTCCTCCTACTTCGGAATCATTATGGCTCGACATGTGAGCCGAATTCTGCTCTATACTAGCTCAAAAAGTGTGGCCCTGGGATCTGCTGCTTTTCCTATCGCAAACAAGGGACCTTTGGTGCGAGCTTATGGATATCTTATGTGTTCGCCGATGATAGGGAAGTCATATTGGACGCAAGCCCTAAAAATTGTATCCTTCGCTGAATTTTGCTAGCGTGGCGCGTTTTCGCTAACACTAATGCTGGCTTCACACAAGGAAGTGGACGGAAGTCTTGCCTCGGTGCATTGATCGTGTGCTTATCCGCAAACCTACTTCTTGTAGTGTAAAGCATAATTAAGTTCATTCCTCTGCACGCCTGAACTCTGAAGCGCTGATTTCTGAACGGGCTTCGTCGGGCGCTTGCGGTTGTTCCCAATACATGTACGGACGTGGGCACTTTTACAAGTCTTACTCACCTATTATATATTCGCCGTATTATATCATGACTGTGCACTGAACCGTTCAGTACGGACCAGAATAACACCGAAAAGGAGTTTAATATTTTTACTTATTACAACTAATATATTAAGTACGCCGTCTCTCAGCGTCCTTCACCATTGACTGAAAGAGAAACCATGGGCTACTCAACAAATTCAATTGCATTAGTCAGGAAGTGTAATTGATGCGGTCGCATTCTATCGATAACACAGGCACGGGTTGCGTAATCGCTTAGCCACTAAAAATCTTTGATGTACGTTTGAAGTGGCGCGCCATGCCGGGGATGCCTGGGGGCAGCGGCCACCCCCACTCCCTCCTTGTATGCTGGGCTCTGCAGCTGCAGTTCTCATTAGTGGTTGGATACCGGATGGCTTGGGTTTGACCGAAGGTGCGGCATCACGCGTCATCAGGCTATTTTGTAGCCTTAGGGACCCCCAGCAGCATGGGAGGCAGTAAAGCGGGTCTACAGGCGTCCGTAGATTCTAGGAGCACGACTACCTGGCAATCTGTAACAGGAAGAGTGGCATCCAGCTCTATGTCGGTGGAAATCAATACCGGTACTGAGGCTGAGTAGCAGGGTTGGTAGCCATTACGAGTATTGGCTGATAGCTAATAAAAGATCCGATGCCTCTTAGGGCCTGTGTATCCGCTTAACAGCACGTACGAAATCGCCGTACAGTTGCAGTACAGTATCTACCCAAGTGTTACAAGAGTAAGGCTCTTATGACTTCTTGCTTGTAACGAGCAAGCCCTGGTTTCGGGCCTTCGTATCTTATCGTTTCTCGTCCGTTACAACTCTTTGGCGCCGCCTTCAATGGTTTCGCTTGGGGCGAGAGACAGACGCAGAGCCAGGGGTGACCCCTGGAGCAGATCGCCAGGGAAACCGTACACACGTAACGGTGCATTCCGTCAGGACGCAGGAGTAGTCCCCCCAACGTAGCTCACGTCATTACCGCATGCCACGCATACCCCACACAAATCACAAATCATACAACGTACAAGACGTACTTGTGCAGCGTGTGGATGCTCATGTGGCTTTCAGTTCTGTGCAAAAGCCTTGTACGTTCATTCCTTGTGCACGCACACTTCATCACCTCGTCCATCGTTTATGCACATCTCCCACACCAGCTGCCCAACGCCCCATGTCCCTCGTGAAGGAGCGCATCCCGCCCATCCGTGCAGCTGCCATGTGCCATGTGCCATGACCAGCTGCCTCGGAAGGAGCAAATAAATAAGCGCTGCCTCCGCCAAAAAGCCGATCGAACAGATTCAAACAACATGCGCTGATGGCGGAACGTAAAAACGCACGCCCTGGTTCTCGTGCTCGTCACGGCGAGCATCTTGTATAAAAAAACGTAGTCACAAATGGCACACGGGGGCGCGACCTATTCCACTATAGCAGGCTCTGCTCTGCAGCTGATCCCCGTGAGGCGTCACTCGGGTGAAGAATGCACACATACACACATAGTCACATACACATACACACACACCCCGCTGCCGCCGCCGCTGCAGAGCCGCACAGTCCCGTCCATCTCTACGCACAGATCATGAAGAGATAAATCGTTTCCTACACGCCTTGCGGATTGGAGAGCTTAGCGGCACAGTCCTCGCCGTACCTGTGCATGCATCGACACTGCTCCTCACCACCTCTTACAACAACCTCTCACATCACCTACCTGCATCGATGGGGCGTGCTGTCCCCTCCACAGGTGAACGCTCTACCTTGGAGCTCCATCGCGCCAACGCAGAAGTCATCTCCAGCCGACGCTGTCCAATAGTGCTCTGTACGATTCTTCGTTGTAAGGTGCGCAGTACCAGCGCAGGTAACTGTTCCGTTGCCAGCAGCGGGGATGTTGATGTGCGTGGGGCATGAGGCGGATCAGTTCCGGCGTCAAGGTGATCGGGTCGCTTCAGCACCTGACCCACGCGTGTGCTACTATGACCAGCTCCTCACAAGAAGGCGCACAGGTGGCAGTGTATACTCCAGCGATGCTCCATTGCAGGTCTTCCACACCCTCGCCAGCGGCCTAGTCCTGCTCTCTCCCCTCCTCTCCCCCTTTCCTTCCCTTTCCTTCCCGCTGATGAGGCGGAAAGCTTTCATGCTGCTGCCACGCATGCCCGCCCCGAAACCAACACGGACGTCGACCAGAACATACATACATACATCTTGCGCAGAGACATTTTATGCCAGAAGCTCTACGCGCATGTGTATGTGTGTTCATATGACCGCAGTGCAATCTAATCCATATGACCGCAGTGCAATCTAATCCATATGACCGCAGTCGCTATCCAACTGCTGAGGTGAAAGTATATATTGGAGTCGTTCAAAGAGCATAACGCGCGCCGCGCCGCAGGCGCCCATATGTGTTCCGTGATCCACGTGAACAACTAGGGCATGTGATGATAAGTTTGGTCTTTATGTCAGTTATGGAAGTTGGTGCTGAGGCTATCATCGAGGAGGGTCACTGAGTTTGGGTCACGCCAATTCCAAAGCAGCGCAATACTCACTACTTTCCATGGCTAGCTTCTAGCTGGATATGCTGACCTCAACAACTCAGCTGTACGCACTTGCAGAAGGCATCGGGGTCCTCGGGGCAAACGGCGGCGCGAAGCTTCTCCTCCCGCTGTGCCTCGTCCACACCCGCTGCTGCCACGGCCTCCACATGCTTGGCGTAATCCTTGGAGTGCACGAAAACGATCTTACGGCGTGTGATGTGGTCTATGAAGGGCCACAGCGCATTGAACAGGAAGCTGAAAATCCCGGGGGCGTCGATGAAGAAGCACCGGTGCAGGCGCTCCTGCGCCAGTGGAGGAGGCGCGGGGGCCGGTGAGGTCCAAATTGCGCGCTGAGGGCACACTGCTGATGCCGGGGATGTCGCCCTGAGGCAACTCCCCCCTTTCGGTAAAAAAAACAAGTTCGCAGTACGATACTGGCGTGAGCTGCCAACAGGGATAACTGCCGCTGTTATTGTTTCGTGCCGCATGTGCATTCACCTTTCACGCAGTACATACACGTCGTATGTGTATGTGTGTGTATGTGTGTGCGCGCGCGCGCGCGCCCGCGCGCCCCACCCCCCTGTGTGTGTGTGTGTGTGTGCGTGTGTGTGCGAGAGAGAGAACGGATAGAACGGGCGCAGGTGCAGCCGTGCAGGTGTTTTCCAACATAACTACTTCCGAAGCTGCGGTGTGCAGCGGCCGGGTGTGCAGTTCGGCCGGGCCCTGGACGGACTCATTTAGGCTTGGCAATGCTGCGTTGCCACAATAGGCAATCCCCCCGAGTGATGAACAGCTTACAAAAGATAGCAACATCCCGGGTTCCTGTTCCTGCGTTCAGCAGTGGACAGACCCCTTTCGCCGCTGCCGCAACCGCCTCAGCCGGAATACCACCGGAGTCACCCACCGGAAAGTGATCCGCCAGGATGCGGAGGGTGGCCATCGACACACCTGTACGGGCAAAACACAGCACGGAGGAACACCCGGCGAAAGGATTACCGGGGGCTCTAGCGCATATCCAGCTGTCTGTCCGTCTGTCAGTCTGTCCACTGGGGTCTCGCTGTCTCAGAATCCAAAACGTCATACGCTGCAGCCCTCAAGCCCCTCGTCCAGCGACCGAAGTCTGCATGTCGCGACCGAACGGCTCGAGGGTCCAGGGGGAGCAGGTCAAAATGCAGCGCCGAGCACCACATGGCTGCTACCGGTGCAGATCTGGGAGTGGAGCTAGCAGCCCCCGGAGGGGAAGGCACCGTCAGGCGGGTAGCGCCTACGAACTGAACGGAGGAGGACCGAACGAACGGGCGATTCCCAAAATAGCGGTGAATAAAAACACTGCCCCCTGGTCGGCCTGGTCGGACTGGCAGGTTAGGTAGGTCCAGAGAGAGACGACAGCGCAGGGGAGAGTCCCACCCACCCGCCCGCCCACTCGCCAATGCGCACGACCTACTGAGCGGTGGCGAGTTCGCCCGGCTGTAACCCCGCATGTCCATGAGCCACACCCTGTGGCGTACGGACGATGGCGGGGCCGGAACGTCAGGCACATGGCAGCAGGGTTCTTCAAGGGGCGAGCTGTTTGTTCCGGTGGGGTTCCCTGGGATCCTAAACATTCTTTTCCGGGAGGGCCCCCGGAGCTCTACCTAGTTACGACAAAAAAACCCCACGGGAAGCTGCGCCTCACACTGAAAACGTTTTCCGGGGATCCCCCGATGGAGCAGCCCAAGCATTTTTCCGTTCTGCGTTTTCCTAAAAGCTGAAACGTTTCCGGGTCCCGTCCCCCGGGTGAAGAACGCTGCATGGCAGGCTCAGGCACACAAAGTATTAAAGGCTATTTGCACCACTCACGCGTGCCTGGCGTGCTAAGATGACAGCATAGACGCAATGCATAGATGATGCTGCGTGATAACAGCTTGTTTGTTGCGGCGTCTAATTACCACTTCTCCGCGCCGTCCTTCATGGCTCGCACGGCGGTCTCCAGAGTGAAGACAAGGAAGCGGAGGTAGGCCGAACTTTCGCCCTCCTTGACGGCGTCGGAGCGCTTCCGTGTTACCTAAAAGTCACCAACCCGCGGGTCGATATCAGAGGCCACGTGGGGAGCCAAGCGATGCACACACACACACACACAGTCACAGTCGTGGCAGTCTTTATGCTAGATTACCCGGCGTCACTAGATTTCCGAAAATGCCCAAAATGCGGCTGAAGGCGCCGAAGAGGCCGCCTACTATTTCATCATTGCCGGCTTCGAGTGAGCCCTGCTCCTCATCGCGCGGTTCCCTTAGCTTGCGCATCGCTTTTGTGCCCGTATTGGTGTGACCTTGGCCGCTGCTGCGTCGGGTGAAAGGAGCTCAATGATGCCTATTGTAACCTCAATACGTTTGCTTTCACCATTCTACGGCTAAGAGTACGGCGTATGGCGACTCCGTGCACCTACATGCAAATAGTGCGCCTGAGCCTCAAGCACCGGGGGCCGCTATCTTGGATTTCCCATGCAGCCAAAGGTGTTTCGCTACATAGCGCCTACTGGGATATGGAGTGGGCTGAACCCCCCGATTGTATGTGTTCAGAATGAAGGCCAGACTGAGTCGCGCGGTGCGCTAGCTGGCCCTAGTCGCCCTACACAGCTGCAGAGGTGCCAGTGTGTCACCACTTGCCATCACTGCAGCTCCAACACCAACAGGAGCCCCCGTGTTGGGGCATCAGAAAATTCTGAATATCGGGTTTTGGGAGATCAGATCAGATCAGTATCATCAGTAGCTCCTACAGTACTTACCAGTATGCTGTGCCCTGCAGGGTCATTCCCGGCGATGTACATGCGGCCGCTGCTGAGTTGGTGTGCGCCGAATTCCGCCAAGGTGAGCGTGTCTGGCGGGGGGGGTTGGCCGGAGTAGTACGGTTTTAAGGGTTAATGCGGTGCGATGTGGATAGGGGGGTGATTACGATTTTGAGCTGCCTTACCAGTCGCCGAAGCCCCGACCGTTGTGGCTAGGATTATCTCTCTCTCTCTCTCTCTCTCTCTCTCTCTCTCTCTCTCTCTCTCTCTCTCTCTCTTTCTCACTCTCTTTCTTACTTCTTTTGTGTGTGTGCGTGTGTATGTGTGTGTGCGTGCGTGCGCACCACAACAGAGATGGGGTCAGCTTAAAGGCGATAGAAAGGGCAGGGAGATTCACCAGCCTCCGGACGAACTCGTCGCGTCTAGGCGTTTTCCACGTCGGTTTATGCCGTGTGCTGCCAGTGGACTTACCGACGCCAAACTCCGCGCGCCACTTCAGGGTCGCGTGGAGCATGCTTGCGGCCTTTCGCACATGGCCGTTACGCGCACGAAGGTAGCGCCTGACCATGACCGCATCACACGAGCTAAGTTGCACTGTCGTCAGCCCGCCCAGTCGTTTGACTTCTTCTAAAACTGCGTGTACCTCATCTGGCCCAGGTTCATATGTACATTCCCCGACCGTCATCGTTGGTGTGTGTCACTTACGCAAGGATACCGTCACGATGTCTGATGGGATACTAATTACGGGTTATGTTGCGGACGCAAGCCTTGCTGTTTTTTATAAGTACACCAAGTGTTAAAGGAAACTCCTTACCATTTAAGGCAAATTTCAAGACAGTAATAAATTGGTGGCAGGCCAACGGTCAGATTCGGAGCAAGGTCAGTGGGTAGAGCGTTCCTTACTAATGAACATATTAAGTTTATGTTGTGACATCACTCGAAAATCTTCTTACTGTAAGTTCTGGCCACCTGCACGATATGATTCTGCTTGCTTTCTGATGGAAACATTTGCGTCTGTGACCCATAAATCGATCGAAAAATGGATTTGCCATCTTAACTAGGATGACAGCATTTGGATCAAACAGTTGGATGGCACGGCCGTTGGGCAGTGTCGGCACAGGCCTTGCACGCAGCCGCATGGTTTTTAAGCCCGTCGTCCCAGCGGCAGGGAAAACAACAGCAGGGAAGACATCAACACCCCATGATACCATTAATGTCATGACGTACAACATTTTGGCTCAAAAATACGCGCAAAGCGGGTGCGTTTGCGTCCAGGGCCCTGAACGGCGCCCTGGCGAACTTCAAACTCACGCCGGCTCGTGCTGCATGGCGGTGCAGGTGGCACAACTACTGCCCATCCCGTCACCTTCGATGGGAGTATAGGAAGGCGCTGCTGTTGGAGGAGCTGGAGGCGTACGGTAGTGACATCATCTGCCTGCAGGTGTGTACTGATCGACGCTATCCTATTGACAATGTGCTACTTTCATCTTTTGATCGCAACCCACCTTCACGGGTGGGTGGGTGGGTGGGTGGGGAGAATCCGAACGGTCTACCCTAGCAAGGTCTCGATACTCGGCCACGGCTGGCGGTGCGCCACGGCACCCCGCCGTACCGACCGGCGAGGTGCCGTGGCACACCGCATGTCGAGTCCCAACCATTGGCAAGGACCATTGGGAGAAAAATTGCCGAGCCAGCCAAGCTGGACAGTTGTGCTACAGCTGTCATATTTTCCCCCTTCAGGCAGGCTACCCTTTCCCCCTTACCTTCACCATAACTGTCTGCCATGGTAGGATGCTCCTCCTCTCATAGGAGACCGTAAGGAGGCCGGACGGAAGTATTAGCCCCGGATTCATGGGCGAATCCGAGTGCGTTATCCACATGGTAAAGGTGTTTTCGGAGCCGGCTTGAGCGGTATCCCATTTGTGCGTGCGACCTAGCGCCCGAGGTCCAGTACCCGCCTGACCTCCTTGCTTGCACGCCTCCCTCCATCGTTTCCCACCCCTCTGGCCGGGCCTCCTCTTTCTCCGTACGCAGGAGGTGGAGGCGGAGGTCTTCTCCGGGGAGTTGCAGCCATGGCTGGCAGCGCGCGGTTACAGAGGTCACTACCTGGCTCGCCAATACGGCGAGAACGTGCGGGTAGGGTGGTGGCGTGGGGTGCTGCAGACGAAGCAGCAGGGGCCCGCGGGTCGGGAGACCTGAATGGGGCCGGCCATGAATATTTTGATTGCGAAGGTTATCTGACTTGGTGCTGATGGTCATAACCGCCACCATCGCCATCACCATCATCGCCACCACCACCACCATCATCATCATCATCATCATCATCATCATCATCATCATCATCATCATCATCATCATCATCATCATCATCATCATCATCATCACCACCACCACCACCTCACATCACACAGTTCTGCTGCTGCCTGCCCCACCCTCAGGGCCCTCCGGAGGGTGTGGCGCTGTTCTACCGAACTGATGCTTTCGAGCTGCTTCAGCAGCGCTCCTTCACCTTCTCCTCCGTGCCCACCGACCCGCCGGCGCCCGGGTCGCTGTGGCTGTCCTCGTCGGAGAGTGAAGATACCGAAGAAACACCTGCTACTGCTACTGCTACTGCTACGTCTGTTGCTGCTACTGCTACTTCTGCTACGGCAGCCCCAGCTGCTGCCAACACATTGTCAGCAGCCGTTGCACCTGCGGTGCAGCTCCTGCAAGAGGCCCGCCGCGGTCCACAGTTGTTGTTCAGTGATTCCGATGCGGAGCCACAAATTACGGAGGAGGAGGAGGAGGACGACGACGCAGCGAGTTCGATGGCGGAGGCTGAGCGGGGCCCGGATATGGTCGCGGAGACGGTGGCGACCTGCGGCTCACAGCCTCCATCACGTACGCACAATAACAGCAGCGCCAATTCGGCAGTTGCAATATCAGCAGGGGTGCTGACGTCATTACCGACAGAAGCCGTCGCGGCATGCGTATCTGGGCAAGGCGTTTGCAGCAGCAGTAGCAGCAGCAGCAGCAGTAGCAGCAGCAGTAGCAGTAGCAGCAGCAGCAGCAAAACCAAGTTGAATAGCGGCAGAAGTGCAACAGCGGCATCGTCTGCAGGGACAGTACCACTGGAGGCGCGGACGGAGGGGCTGACAGACAGCTTGACTTCGCTCGACGAGGAGCTGGAAGCTAGGTCCTCTTCACTCTTATCGTCGGATGATAATCCAGCAGCCGCTAGCAGCCGCAGCAGTAGCAATAGAAACAGCAGCAGTAGCAGCAGTGGCAGTATTAGCAGTAGCCGCAAGCGGGGCCGTGGGAACAATGAGTTCTGGCGGGTCTTCTCGGGTCGACGTGAGGGCGCTATCCTCGCGTTGCTGCGCCACCGATCCACGCAGAGGCTGCTGCTGGCGGCAGTGACACACCTGTTCTGGAACCCAGCCTTCCCGGACGTCAAAGCATTTCAGGTGGGTTAAGCGAGGAGCGGCGAATCCCCCCCCCGCGGTGGCAGAGCCCCTTGTGTTGCCTGCGTTGTGGGATGGGCCGTAGACGGGGAAGGAGGCCAGAACCCCCAGGCCCCACTTTGGAGATGGGGGATGTGTGTGTGTGTATGTGTGTGTGTGTGTGATGCGAGATTGTTTGGGATGTAGGTCGGCAGTTCGCTTCTCTATAGCATTGCGTCACCGAATCCAAGTTGTCTATTAGCTCGCATAATTGGATGTGGTAAGGAAAGGAGGATATGAAGCAGCATTCAACGAAAGATGTGAAAACAATAGTCCTGGTATCGATCCCGGCTGAAGGCGAAGAAAGTGATTGATGTGAGGTTTTATAGATGCAGACGTAGTGCTAAGCTGAGGACAGAGAAAGCCTTTGCTGATTGTTGACTGCTGTACATGCTCCTCCCAGCCCCTCACCTACACGCCCCGAGGTGGGCCTAGATGGGGTAATGTGCGCTGGGGCTGGGACTGCCTAAGAGGCAGCGGGGCAAGCAGCCGAGGCCTAGGGGGTACCGGAACCTGCTGCCGCCATTGGTGAGAGCGGTTAGGTGCTACGGACTGTGGACTCTGTCTCGGGAGGTCCCTCGTCAGTCGTGAGCTCCTCTGGCCGGGTGCGCAGCTTCCCGATGCACGAGTATCGCATCACGTGGCCCCCTGCTGCGTGCCGAGCGTGTACCTCTGGTTGGATGCGAGCGTGTACCTCTCGTTCGTGCAGGCGGCGGTGCTTTGTCAGGAAATGGCGGCCTTCTTGCAGCGACATGCGCGAGGCGGCAACCGGTTGAGACCTTCTCCTGGGGGCGCCGAAGTGGTGGAGGAGGTGCCGGTGGTGCTGGCGGGGGACTTCAACAGCCTCAGCCACAAGCGGATACCCGACGTGTTCGACCCCAAGGTACCGCAGCCGGAGGGGGGCCCCTGGCTAGCAAGCTCTTGCATGTGAATGTCGTAGAATGGGCCTGTACGTCGAAGCATATGACGTAATGGTTTGTACCCAAACGAAAGCTCCATGTAGAAATGTAAATTTTAGTTGGTGTTTGTTTGAGAAATCTGGTCGTCGTTGCTGTTCGTCGGCTCGGCTGGATTCGTCCGTACTTAGCTATACAAGCGGTAGCTGTCACCTGCACATACATCATGCACATAAAAATGGGTCGAAAGACGGATAGACAAACAAACAGACAGACAGAGAGACCCTGGCTCTGTGACCCTTCCCCTTGTGCAACACCCCCTTACGCCCAAATCCCTTCCTCACTCATTCGTTCAAGATTCCCCCCGGACCGGACGGCCTGGCCAGCGGCGTGTACACGTTACTGACCCGCGGGTCACTTTCGACCGACCACCCGCATCACCCGGCATCTCGCCGCCGACCCGGGGAGACCAGCAACTCGGACTTCCGCGGTCTGGACCTCACCACTGCCGGCCTCCGTCTGGCCTCCGCGTATTGCCTGGCAAACGGCAGGTGAGACTACCCTGTGTAGGCAGGGGGGTGGCGTCAGTGGTGGCGGGTGTGCTTCAGCAGCGCACAGGAAGCTGAAAAAAGGGGGACTGGTCTGGTAGCCGATGTTGGGATGCCGTGTGGCAGTTTGTGGTCTTGTATTGCCTAGATAAGCTTTTAGATTTCAATCTGCGGTGCGGCATCGGAATCTTCCAAGCTTGCGTTATGTTGTGCGGTTGCCAGCCACACGCCCACGCACGCACTGCAGCTCTTCTCGGATATGTATGCGCCCGGGCGTGTTCGTGTGTTCGTGCAACCATCGCTTCATCATATGCCGTAGGGGAGAAACCTTTGCTGACCTGCCCCGTCCACCCTTAGCACGTTGCCAGGACAGCAAATGCATGGACCCTCTCCTCTTGCCCCATCGTAGGGAGCCGATCCTCACAACCCGCACCGCCACCTTCGCCGGCTGTTTGGATTACATCTTCGTCTCACCGCAGCACTTTGACGTGGCAAGCACGTTGGATTTCCCGTATGACCCGCCGCTCAGCTCGTACGACACCGTGCACGATCCGCTATCTGATGTCGAGTTTCCGCCCATCCCTAATGGCGCTTTCCCCTCGGACCACCTATCACTGGTGGCCTTGCTGAAGTTCAAGGGCTGACAGATGTCGGAATATGGGCGCTATTTGTGGCCAGGCAGTTGGCCGATTACGACAGCCTTAGGATGGAAAGTGATAACCGACGGCCCAAGACAGCTACTCATACACCGCCGGTGCACCGATGAATGCCGCTAGCTGTAAGGTCAGCACCCTGCTGCAGGCTGCTGCTGTACGTTTGGTAGGACTATCTAGCTATCTATCTAGCTATCTATCTAGCCGCTGTTTCATGCATGCATGGTAATCAATTTATTTGTATGTGTGTCACCACTTAACAGTCTGAAGCACTGCTTGCTTGCGCGCGCGCGCGCGCGGGCGCCTAATGTCAGGGCTAGCACAGCTTCAGGGGCAAACGATCGACCAAATCCAACTTGAAGGTGTGAAAGTTGGTTTTTCTAGGAGAAGAAAACGTACGGTTGTTTTCTTCCCTGCTGCCTGCTGTTGCTGTTGCGGTCTTGTAACGTTTTGGCCCACACACGGTGCTGCTCATTATTAACGGTCATGGAAGCAAGCATAAATCCATATGAAAGAACCCCAAAGCAGAGTCCACGTATGTACCCTAAGTCCTTCCCAGGGCAGCAGGGAGCGACCCCAACACCAGCCTATCGAAAAATCACCCCTGAACGCAGCATGACGCCAGAGGAAAGACACCTCTACTTGAAACTGGATGGGTGGGCCGGTATGGCTGGGAGGGTGGGCGGGAATGGGTCGCTGGAGCTCAGGGCGGGTGTCCGTGGATGGCAAAATGATACGACGCGGAACGACCACACGAAAATATTTACAAATGGATGCATCGATACCGATATCGATACGTGCCAAGGTCAGCCCAGTTATTAAGGGTGGTGTCGAAAGACACCGGTTAGTCATCGCATGGGCCAGAGGCCTATGTGATATATACGCCCAGGGACACCGCAAGTGTCCAAGGAGCCCCCGAGGTTCTCAGATCACATGTTTGATGGTCCGTCGCCAATTATCCATGCGGTGGAGTTTGACCTCCAAGCAACCGGTTACTCTGTCACGACATACTTGGTGCCTGTCATACTTCGTAGCTAGCTAAGAAGTTTGGGCGAAGCAGAACGACGACCCAATGTCGTCGCGAGCAATGTTCGGACCAAGTTGTAACCGTCTAATGGATAGACGAGTTAACAACGTTATTTCCCGTTATTAGATGGATAATTTTAATTTGTTAATTTGGTTCAAAGGGATAACCGAACGTTAGTAGTTAGGGTGGTTCCAGAGCCGCAGTTTGTAGCGTTGGATCCAGTTTGACGTTAGGGCCTTGTGAGTCGTCGGCGGCGGATTTAACGCGTCGAGAGCTTTGACCAAGTGTCAATTGGCTCTCGAAGCTATTCTTCGTGAGCGTAACAGACCATCTATGAGCTAATAATTATTGTAACCATCTTATCGCAATTCGCCAAACTAGTTCCGTCGGAAGTCGTCGCGCTGCACAATCGTCAAGACGTCGGCGCGCGTGAACCCCTACAAGGAGAAGCCTTTGGGACTACTTCCAAGATCCGCTCTTGAGTAGTATTCGCCTATTAACATCCGCTGTTAATAGTGCGAGCACCTTTGCGAACGGACAAGTGAACGAGATTGCGACGAGATCCTTCAGCCAATTGACTCTGCACGCTGCGTGGAGCGGTAGTGCATAAGGTCGTAATATTCAAGTAAGATTTATAAGGGCAATTTTGAGTCACTGCCTGCAGCCAACGAGTTCGCTTGGGTCAGATCCGCTCTGACCAAGCCGCCACAAAACAGGCGCGCCACGCCCAAGCTAGCGAATAATCCTCATTGTTTGTTAAGCGGTTTCTGCAGGGACGTTTGCCTGACTTCTAGCTGCCAGTCGGGAATTGATCTAGAATTACTGCTTTCTCTTGCCTCAGTATTGTGCCATCAGTGCCCGGGACTGCTTAAACAGGCAGTCATCAACTCCAAGACTTACGTGAGCAGGATCCGCACCTGCCACGTGAGCTGCCACCTACAGTCTCCGTGACTGAACGTGGCACATCACCTAGTCTGCAGCTACAGTAAGTCCCTGCGGTGGACGCCATCAAAGCCCCTGTGGAGGACAGCTCACTGGGTGCTGCTTGTGAAAGCAAGCTCCACAACCTCCTAAGCCCTCTAGCGCCTGTAGCAGTTCACCATTCCTCTGTGGGACTACCTCTTCATTTCGTTGAGCTTTTAGTGTGGAGCAGCGCTGGCGGACAGAACCAACCCCCGTCGTAACCCTGATAGAGCCGCCAGGCCCAGCACCAGCGGTTCCTCAAGGAGTTTACGTACACAGCGGGAGGAAGTTGAGTGGCAACGCAACCCAGAGTTTGATGACGGTGTGTCAATCCCGATTGTAACACCGTTACCGAGAAAGGCCAAGGTCCCACTAGTCCAACCAATTGCTGAAGCCTCATCCAGCACTGAAGAAGACCAGTCAGAAGCAGACGAAGTTGAGCAGCAGTCAGACGAGGAAGGGCTAGAATCAAGTGAGCAGGTTTCAGGTGAAGAAAGCCCAGAAGATAAATCAGCTGAGTCCGAAGCACCAGAGCCCAGGGAGATTATAGCTGCGTGTGAGGATTCCGCATCCCCACGCACTCAGCCAACCGTAGGTGAGCAAGAATCTGGTGAGGAAGATCAATCAGCAAAGTCAGAGGCATCGGAGCCAAAAAGAACCGGAGCTGTGTGCACGGATTCCGCATCCCCACACATCAAGTTAGCTTCATATCAAGAGCTAGACTTCGATTACGACTACAGCCCATATCAAATGGAGTCTACAGCACAAATGCCCAAATTCACTCATGAGCACCTCCCAGCATTTAGGGCAGCTGCTCACAGAGCCATGAGCCACCTCCGTGGGCGCTTTCGATACCAACGAGGTCAGGTGCCGCTGGAGGATGCCATCGACTTGTTGGATGGGTTTCCCACACCGGAGACACCCTTCTACACGTGGCACAAGGCTTTCATGAGAGACGCCAAGGACAATGCCACCAGATGGCTCCGAGACAAGTCTGGCAAGCCAGATGCGCAGCTGGATGGGGAGTCCATGCTGGAGTACTACCTGGAGAGACTGGATAGGCATTTTGAGCCCCAGAGGCGCAATGCAAAACTCATCCAGTACTCCCGGCTCCGGCAAGACGACATGTCGCCAACAAGCTACCTCCAGGAGCTTGAGCTGCTCATCCCCTACGCCAAGGAGGAATACGGTGAGCGGGCCATTGCTAGGAAGTACGTAGACGGCTTAAACGCTTATGTGCGGGAACGGATCGAGGCTAAATACTGTGACGTGAGCACACACGAATGGTATGGCCTCCTTTCCAAGATAGCAGCAGATGCTGAGCGCATATGGATGAACCAGCAGCACGATATGGAAAAGAAGGTGGCTCCAAAATCGGCCAGAGAAACCACAACTTCACAAGTCAAACAAAGCCAGGCTGAGCCTCGAGTGCCATCCGCTGGCGCTGGGTACTATTGCAACCACCATGGGGCTAACTCCTCACACGACAGCAAAGATTGCCGGGTGCTCCATGGCAGAAAGTCAGCAGCAAGCACGTCAAGGGGTAGCCAAAACTCAACGGTTGAGGCCCTCATAGCGGAGTTTGAAGCGCAAGCAAAGCGCTTACGGGCAGCGATGGCATCCGAGGAGAGACCCGCACTGCAGCAGCATCCCCAACGTGCCCCCGTGGCCGGTGCTGGGCACAAGGAACGTGATACACCGTCATGTGAGTACTGTGGGCGGTTTGGCCACACGGAAGAGCAGTGCTTCATCAAACACCCAGACAAGGCAACAGCTAACTTCAAAGCACCGACCAAGGCTCTGCAGAGTACCTTCGATCGCAATCTAGAGGAAATTCGTCTGCAGCAGCAGCCAAGGCAACAGCGTGCAGCAGCTGCAGCAGCGGCTGCCCAGCAGGAAGATGAGGAGGAAGATGTGTACCTGCCAAATCGCCGCAATGCTAACCTCAGCTCCGTGCTGTTGTCAGCTGAAGAGTACCAGGCGGGAACCAGCTGTGCTACTCAGACCCATCAGCAGGTACCAGTATCATTCCAGCCGGCCCCGATCAAGATGGACGTGTACCCATTGCCCAAGCTCATCACCAGGCCACGGGCGGCAACACACACAGCAAATCAAGCAGTGCAGGAGGTAACCGTGCAGCTAACTACCAGCTGGGCAATGCTGGAGAAAATCGCCAAGTTACACCAGCAAACGGAGAACAGCACAAAGACGGGGCACACATCTGCAGCGGGGGAAACTTCCGAAGCCCCTCCACGCAAAGCCATGGCGGCCGAAGTCAAGCAGCAACCGGAGCAATTGGAGCAGCCAATGCAGCCGGTCAGCATGTCTACGCCAACGGGTTTACCCTATTGTGTAACTGGTGAGCACCAGGCGGGCAAACGGGGAATCCAGCAAATTCCACAGCAGGAACGGGAGCACCTGCTGCAACGGAATCCAACAGCTGCAGCATACTTCAAACTGCAGCAACTCATGTTCTACTACCCACCTGGTGCTGTGGGCATTTATGGCCTGGAAACGGGAAGGCTCAAGTTCTTGCGTGACCACTGCGCGGATGTAAACATCATCACTCGCAAAGCAGCACAGCAGCTACGGCTACCCCTAGTTGCCTCCAAAACGACGCTCAGCACGTCGTCAAACCCGGAGGTTAGCACGCAGGAGGAAGTGGACTCAAGAGGAATTCAGCTCATCCTTTTGCCGGGCACCCAGCACGCCACGGCACTCAACCTGACTCAGACGTTGGTGGTGGACAACACACCCTTGTTTGACTTCCTGGTGGGAAACGAGCAGATGCACGCAGTAGCTGACTCCATCACGCAGTACCCCACAGCACAGCTGCATTTTTTGCCGAACCTGCTGGAAAACCCGGGGTATGTGGTCACCATTCCCATGTCCTCGATCAAACATCCAGCACACGCCACGGCGGCTGCATTCCTTAGGACCGCCTATATAACCTCCAGCTCTGTGCAAGGCTCAGCGCCAATCACAAAGCTGGGGGGTGGGTGCACCGTTAAGAAAACCCCCTGCTCAGCTGTCACCTCAGCAGGCGACCTAGCAAAACAGACCTCAGGCAGCGGCCTGTGGGCACTTGATGCCCTGATCACCTCAGCGGCACCTTCAGAGGACCTCAAGCTTGAGCCAGCAAAGCCTCGACGGTGGACCAGCAAGCGGAAAAAGTTCATGCCAACCCCGCCCCCTGGTGCACGGGTTTATCAGCCCAAGTGGACATGGAAGTCACCTATGGCAATGGCGCTACTGGCACTACTGCTACTGCAGTTTGGTGTAGCCTCATACGTGGGACGGCAAGGCAGAGGACACAGATTTGCAATCACGTATGAAGATGCAATCACGTGGGTTGGGCTAGGGCCTTGAAAGGTACTCGACTTGACTCCGCGATGCGTCCAGTCCAGCCTGTAACTCGTCCGCGGGTTGTAGGAAGGGATCCTACCAACCAAGGGCTTGAATATGATCTAAGCTCCAGAACACGGCTCGGCAAAGGGCTTGGCAGGACTAATCGGTTACAAATCGGTAGAAGAGAAAGAAAGAAAGATAGCTCAATGTAGGTCGGTTACGCTCAAGAAGTACTAGACGCTTCTAGAGCCAAGTGACAAAGTTCACTTGCTCTATTAGCCATAATATACCTATTCGACTGCTGATGCCGTACACGTCATCGCGACAGTCGAAAGGTCCAAAGCGCATCACAACGAAATCCGAAAACTACATCAGGTAGAATATGCGAAATTGATCCACACGAAATAAACAATTGGGAAACAACGGCCAAATTGATACTGTCGTTCTACCTGCCATATTATCCTGTCGTACAACTAATTCGCTATAAAGACCAGGCCCGGTCCGGCCATTTCCCAAACATCCTTGATTCAGCCGTTCCGAATGGGCCAATTATCAGGTCCCTTAAGCCCTAATTAGTTCGTTATGCTGTATCACTCTTACGATGGCCTGAGCACCGCATGCCGCCAGCCATCATGCCACCTGTCATGTTCAGTCACCTAATCCGTCGTGACAGCTGTCACGCCCGATTACCGCCCAGCAAACATACTATATGCGAAACACTCACTCCCCCCCCCAGCTCTGGGTGCTGTGTCAGCTCCCGTGAGCTGGCTAAGGCGAAAAACTCTTAGGCTAACTCATGCAGACTGCCCTCATCCTGCAGCAGTGCATGCTTCCACAGGGCGTTGCTAAACACCATGACCCACATGCGTTCCCCCATCTTCAAGATAGCCAACCTGCCTTGCTTACGCAAACCCAGCAACCACCGCATCCTAGCATAATCCGCGGCCGACAGGTAGCTGTAAGAGACGCACGCAAGAGCTACAACCCCAGCGAACTGCACAATGGCTGGAAACACTAAATCCAAAACCTCAGCCCCAACATCTACTGCGATGACATTCATGCCCAAACCGTCCTTTCGCGCCCGCTCCAAGGCTCTCGGCTCTAGCGCCTTCAGGTCCGGATTTCCTGGCAGAAACTTGAACACACATGCTGCACCTCTAAGTCGCTGCAAAACACTGTGCCTGCATTTTCCAGCTCTAATACCTCCAAGAGCATATCAACCTCCTGCACGGTCACCGGGTATGGACGGATCCGGCCTAGTGAGAGTGCCGTGCTGAGCATGGAAAGCTTGTAGGCCTCATGATCTCTGGGCATACCCTGCTTGTGCAAACCGAGGAGCCACTGCATTCTAGGATGATCAGCAGCTGCTAGGTAGCCCTAAGAAACGCAAGGCCAACTGTTTATCCCACTCCTGATTGCCACCTTCCTGACAGTGAGTCAGGCTGCAGCTCCACCTTGGGTACCTCTGCTCCTACAGAGTTGTTAACTGCGCTAATTGCCATGCTGCCAACTGAACTTGCTACGCTTAGAGCCTGTGTTGACCATTCCCACCTCAGCTGTTCCACCATAGGGTCGACGGGCATGGGCATGCTGCATCCCCCCCCCAGCCCCTCCGGTGACTTGGGTTGACGGATGAGCTACAGGCCACGAAAGCCACCCGCTTATGCGTGACAATAGCTCCCTTGGTAGGCAGCTTGACTGTCGTCATGGGGATTGACACAATGTACTTGGGGTGCTCCAACAGGTTGGGGTACACGTGTAGCTGGGCGACCGGGTACTGGGTGATGGCGTCTGCAACTGGGTGCATCTGATCATTGCCAATGAGCACATCGTACATAGCCGCCTGCTCCACCACCAATGTCTGGGTGAGGCCCAGCTGTACCTCATGCGCTGTACCCGGCAATATTATAACCCTGATTCCTTGGGTCTCCACTTCCCCGATGACCTCAGCGTCCTGGTCCGCGGAGGTGTTAAGGCCCGTGGACGTCCTACGGATCGGTAAACCCAGCAAGGCTGCTGCACGCCTCGTGATCAGGTTCACGTCGGCGCAATGGTCCCTCAAATAGCGCAGCTGTGGGGCCGCTGTTGCCCCTAACTGCATGGCTGCCTCCGGGTAGTAGAACATTAGCTGCTTGCGGTCAAAGTAGCTCGCAGCTTGCTGATCCTGTTTCAGCAGCATACCCATCACGCTCGAAGGTATGTCCTCGATGCCGCGCACACGTCCCCCTGCAGCCCCAGCAATACAGTACGGCACCCCCGAGGGCGTCGTCCGTGTGTAGATGGCGACACTAGCTGCCGCATGCTGAGCCTGGCCCGCTGCTGCGTCCTGATCCACCTCCTTCACTTGTGGCGGGGCAGGCTGCACAGCTGGCCATGGCTGGACACCTCTGGCCGCCGGAGCCGCCGAGGCTATCCGCGCAACTGTTTCTGGCTTGGCGCCTTCCTCCTCCTCCTGCAGCAGGTTCATGACGCGACACATACGGCTCAGCCCTGCGGTGATGTCCAGGCGCAGGTGCAGCGCGTCATCTGGCTGGATGCGTGGCTGTGGGCGTGTCCGTGGTGCTACCCTGGGAAGTGGATACACGTCGGACTTGATTTCCACTGGTTCAAATGATAAGGGGGGCGCCTGATGGGTCAGAGTCGCACAAACCCCTCCGTGAGCCTCCTCCTCTGCGGCACCCGTTTGCTCCAGCACCTCCTTGCTCCAGTGGACCCGCAGCTTCTTCTTGGCCCCCGCCACCCGTGTCGTGGAGACGTTGGCGTTGCGGCGATGTGGCACGTACACCTCCTCCTCATCGTCATCACTTTGTACCGCCGCTGCCACCGCCGCCGCACGTTGGGGTCTTGCCTGCTGCTGCCGCTGTGGCTGCGCCTGCAGCTTCTCCTTGTTCTGCTGGAACAAGCGACGTAGCAGCAGTGCCCTCGGTTCCCAGCCCGGTTCCGCCTGGTCTGGGTGGAGGATGAGGCAGTAACGCTCCTCATGACCTTTGCACCCACAGTACTCACACACTTGAGCATCCCGTTGTCTAGCTGGTGCCTGCTGCCCTGGCTTAGGCTGTATAGGTGCAGCACCTAGCTGTGTGGCAAGTGCAGCCTTAACTGCCCTTGCGATTCTCTCATCCAAGGATAGCTCCTCCTTGTCATGGCGCTGGGCAGACGTAGATGCCACCGCCTTGTGTCCCTCTCGCTGGGCTGAGCTTGACCTCTCCTTCACCCACACGGAAGCGGGTGCGGGCTCGTAGTCTTCATCTTCGGCCTTGATCTGCACCAGGTTCTGCCAGTATTGCTCGGCATAGTCAGCAATCTCCCCTAAGCGCTCGTACCACAGCTTGTTGTCCACCGACCCATATTTGCCCAGGACGTGGTCCCGGACGCGAGGCTCGAGGCGCATGACATAGCGCCGTGCTATTGTCGACAAGGGGTAGTGCTCCTTGATGTAGGGTACCAGCTCCCGTACTTGCCTCAGATAGGATTTTGGAGAGCTGGAGGTCTGCCGGAGAGGGATGTACTGAGACACCTTGCTGCTGATCATCTCCGGCTCGAAATGCTTCTCCAGCTTGTTGACGTAGAAGTCCATAAGGGCTTCACCGTCGAACTTGGCCGTTGGGTCCTTGGCCGCCAGCCACGCTTCAGCATCCTGTTCTAAGGTCGGAAGCTGTTCCTTGTGCCACGCCGCGAAGCTGGAGCCTGGCACGGGCATAGTCCGCAGGATGTTGAGCGTGTGGGTTATCGGGAAGTGGCCCTTGGCGTACTCCTTACGATTCTGCAGACCGACCAGGGCCTTGCACACGGCCTGCTGGAAGAAGGGGAACTCATCGTAGGTAAACTTGGGCATGTTGTGGGGCCCGGAGCTCTGCATGGCTTCGTCCTCGCTGTCCTCACCCAGCTGGGAAGCCTCGCTGCTGCTGGCCTCTTGAGCGTCGTCTGCGTCGCCCGAGTTGTCAATCGGGGAGTCCGGGTCCTCCGACGACAGGGGCAAGGGCGACGTCTCCTCTGCGGGTGACTCGCTAGTGTTTGCTTGACTTGCTTGGCTCTCGCTGGTGGACGATGAACCCTGCTGCGGACCTTCGTACAGCTCGGGGGCCGACGGGGACCGCTGCAGTGGCTTGGGGAAGGTCCTGCGCCTAGGGTGCGGGGTCACAACTGGCACGTACTCGTCCTCCTCCTCGTATTCGGGGTTGCGTTGCCACTCTAGCTCCGTCCGCCGCGCTTCACCAGCCTTGACTTCACCTGATGCAAGAGCTCTCGAAGTTGAACTTGTGGAAGCCCTCGCAGCGCGCGGGGGATTGCGCCGGGGCTGTGAGGTGTCCGCCAGGGGTGCGGATCTAACTAGCACTCGGTAGACACACTTGACGTGGGCAGCGGCGCCGAAGTGCCAATGGTGCTGTCGGTGCCTATGCGTGCCTGCCCCTGCTCCTGTTCCCTTGCTAGCGCCTCTGGCTGCACCTGAGGGGACACGCGCTGATGCTGCTGCACACTAGGCCCCGGTACAGCTTGCTGCTCACCCACGGGTTCGTCCGGATGCAAGGGGGGGAAGTGACGAATATCCCCGTCCCCACACTGCACCTGGGCGTGACGCAAGGAGCCTCCGAATGTGTGTCGCAGGTAGTTAAGTAACCTGCACTCCTCCGTGGTGTGCCTCGCGTCCCTGCCGTGGAGATAGCAACCACTATGGGATCGGGATCGCGAGTGTCGGCGTCGGGGGTGTCGCTGTTGGCCTCGATGGGTGGGTGATGGGCGGCGGCGGTCAGTGGGTTCCTGAGCTCCGTGACGGCGACGGGGCTCAGTGCTGGGGCTCCTTCCACGTCGCGGTGAAGGAGACCTGCGAGGTGTTCGCTCGCGAGGGTTGCTCTGCCCCGGGGCAGGACTTCCCTCCTTGCGTAGCGAACGGCGACCCTCTCCCCAAAACCGGCGTGGGGTCGGACGGTCCTGGCGGTCTTGCCGCGGGCTCCGCGATCTTGAGTCGCGTGGGCGTCGCGTGAAGCTCCTGTCGGTGCGCCTGCTTGACACTATCGCACAGGAGGCAGCGAAATGCAACCTGAGCGCGACAAGGTTACAGCTCTATGGACTCGCAGGATTAGACGTCGTCGTCTATGTAGCGACGTCTCACTGATGTACGTGGAAATGTTGTCGCTCGATGACACGAAGTCCACCACTCTGGCTACGCGCAGGATGCACAAGCGTGCCTAGGCGACCCTCGGATGGGCCGCGAAAGCTGGACGCTCGCTGCGCTAGGCGTTGGACGGTGACGGCGATGAACAGCAAAGCAGCAATCGCCGCGCTAGGCTAGGTGCTAACGACCCAAAGCTCTAGCGTTAGCGTGCGGTCGCTACTACTCCGACTTACTGCTACGCGGCAGTGTCGTCACTTGGCTGTGGGTTGGGCTAGGGCCTTGAAAGGTACTCGACTTGACTCCGCGATGCGTCCAGTCCAGCCTGTAACTCGTCCGCGGGTTGTAGGAAGGGATCCTACCAACCAAGGGCTTGAATATGATCTAAGCTCCAGAACACGGCTCGGCAAAGGGCTTGGCAGGACTAATCGGTTACAAATCGGTAGAAGAGAAAGAAAGAAAGATAGCTCAATGTAGGTCGGTTACGCTCAAGAAGTACTAGACGCTTCTAGAGCCAAGTGACAAAGTTCACTTGCTCTATTAGCCATAATATACCTATTCGACTGCTGATGCCGTACACGTCATCGCGACAGTCGAAAGGTCCAAAGCGCATCACAACGAAATCCGAAAACTACATCAGGTAGAATATGCGAAATTGATCCACACGAAATAAACAATTGGGAAACAACGGCCAAATTGATACTGTCGTTCTACCTGCCATATTATCCTGTCGTACAACTAATTCGCTATAAAGACCAGGCCCGGTCCGGCCATTTCCCAAACATCCTTGATTCAGCCGTTCCGAATGGGCCAATTATCAGGTCCCTTAAGCCCTAATTAGTTCGTTATGCTGTATCACTCTTACGATGGCCTGAGCACCGCATGCCGCCAGCCATCATGCCACCTGTCATGTTCAGTCACCTAATCCGTCGTGACACGACAGCAAAGATTGCCGGGTGCTCCATGGCAGAAAGTCAGCAGCAAGCACGTCAAGGGGTAGCCAAAACTCAACGGTTGAGGCCCTCATAGCGGAGTTTGAAGCGCAAGCAAAGCGCTTACGGGCAGCGATGGCATCCGAGGAGAGACCCGCACTGCAGCAGCATCCCCAACGTGCCCCCGTGGCCGGTGCTGGGCACAAGGAACGTGATACACCGTCATGTGAGTACTGTGGGCGGTTTGGCCACACGGAAGAGCAGTGCTTCATCAAACACCCAGACAAGGCAACAGCTAACTTCAAAGCACCGACCAAGGCTCTGCAGAGTACCTTCGATCGCAATCTAGAGGAAATTCGTCTGCAGCAGCAGCCAAGGCAACAGCGTGCAGCAGCTGCAGCAGCGGCTGCCCAGCAGGAAGATGAGGAGGAAGATGTGTACCTGCCAAATCGCCGCAATGCTAACCTCAGCTCCGTGCTGTTGTCAGCTGAAGAGTACCAGGCGGGAACCAGCTGTGCTACTCAGACCCATCAGCAGGTACCAGTATCATTCCAGCCGGCCCCGATCAAGATGGACGTGTACCCATTGCCCAAGCTCATCACCAGGCCACGGGCGGCAACACACACAGCAAATCAAGCAGTGCAGGAGGTAACCGTGCAGCTAACTACCAGCTGGGCAATGCTGGAGAAAATCGCCAAGTTACACCAGCAAACGGAGAACAGCACAAAGACGGGGCACACATCTGCAGCGGGGGAAACTTCCGAAGCCCCTCCACGCAAAGCCATGGCGGCCGAAGTCAAGCAGCAACCGGAGCAATTGGAGCAGCCAATGCAGCCGGTCAGCATGTCTACGCCAACGGGTTTACCCTATTGTGTAACTGGTGAGCACCAGGCGGGCAAACGGGGAATCCAGCAAATTCCACAGCAGGAACGGGAGCACCTGCTGCAACGGAATCCAACAGCTGCAGCATACTTCAAACTGCAGCAACTCATGTTCTACTACCCACCTGGTGCTGTGGGCATTTATGGCCTGGAAACGGGAAGGCTCAAGTTCTTGCGTGACCACTGCGCGGATGTAAACATCATCACTCGCAAAGCAGCACAGCAGCTACGGCTACCCCTAGTTGCCTCCAAAACGACGCTCAGCACGTCGTCAAACCCGGAGGTTAGCACGCAGGAGGAAGTGGACTCAAGAGGAATTCAGCTCATCCTTTTGCCGGGCACCCAGCACGCCACGGCACTCAACCTGACTCAGACGTTGGTGGTGGACAACACACCCTTGTTTGACTTCCTGGTGGGAAACGAGCAGATGCACGCAGTAGCTGACTCCATCACGCAGTACCCCACAGCACAGCTGCATTTTTTGCCGAACCTGCTGGAAAACCCGGGGTATGTGGTCACCATTCCCATGTCCTCGATCAAACATCCAGCACACGCCACGGCGGCTGCATTCCTTAGGACCGCCTATATAACCTCCAGCTCTGTGCAAGGCTCAGCGCCAATCACAAAGCTGGGGGGTGGGTGCACCGTTAAGAAAACCCCCTGCTCAGCTGTCACCTCAGCAGGCGACCTAGCAAAACAGACCTCAGGCAGCGGCCTGTGGGCACTTGATGCCCTGATCACCTCAGCGGCACCTTCAGAGGACCTCAAGCTTGAGCCAGCAAAGCCTCGACGGTGGACCAGCAAGCGGAAAAAGTTCATGCCAACCCCGCCCCCTGGTGCACGGGTTTATCAGCCCAAGTGGACATGGAAGTCACCTATGGCAATGGCGCTACTGGCACTACTGCTACTGCAGTTTGGTGTAGCCTCATACGTGGGACGGCAAGGCAGAGGACACAGATTTGCAATCACGTATGAAGATGGAGAAGTGGAGCTTATGGGTGTAACTGAGCTGCGAAACCGTCTGGCATCCGTGCCCACGGTAAAGAAAGCAGCCCAGAGCACAGCAGCTGGAGAACCGGCAATCCTAAGCTGGAAGCTGGAGAGTGTAGAAGAGCTGGAGCAACAAAACCCTGGGTGAGGGCATGCCGGGCTGGCATCCCCAAAGCGAGGTGCAAGCCCTACGCACAGCACTAAAGCAACCCAGGTTGGAGGAATGTCAACCCTCCTTAGGCGAGGTGAAGAAGCTGTGCAAGGTAATACTGGTGGAAAAAGCACGCCGTATCCTGTTGCCATTCCGGTGGGAGAACGAAATCCGGCAAGCTTTGCACGACGAGGGATGTAGTGTAAGGCAGATTTTAGGAGAGCCTAAACCTGCAGCAGTCGGCCCCAAGGTACTATTGCAGGATGGAAGGCCGTGCACTGAGGCTGTAGTGTTTGGAGCATCGAGTGAGTTGCTGGATCTGCTGATGCCCAGCACCGGAACGACCACACGAAAATATTTACAAATGGATGCATCGATACCGATATCGATACGTGCCAAGGTCAGCCCAGTTATTAAGGGTGGTGTCGAAAGACACCGGTTAGTCATCGCATGGGCCAGAGGCCTATGTGATATATACGCCCAGGGACACCGCAAGTGTCCAAGGAGCCCCCGAGGTTCTCAGATCACATGTTTGATGGTCCGTCGCCAATTATCCATGCGGTGGAGTTTGACCTCCAAGCAACCGGTTACTCGTTGCATCGCACAGGGACAAAGTGTCCCGGCCAAAGCCGCTTCAGAGGCGGCTCTGGCCCCACCTCAGTCCATTGCCCATTGCACAGGGAAAAGATGTCCCATCCAAAGCCATCCGGCGGCTAGCCCCCACCTACGCAGCAGCAGCTCACTTCCAGTATACCTGCATGCATGGCAATAAAGGCTTCACTTTTCTGTTACACTTCTCAGTTACATAAGGGTCAAAGCACAAGACGGCACAATACACCAAGACGTGTCCCACATACACTTACCTTCCCATGACTAATAAAAACCCCTGATTATATAAGATGCATGCATTTTCCCCCGCCCCGCCCCCTTCCCCTCCCCCGACCCGCACCTCACTCCCCACAAGGCCCAGACACGCGCATCTTGGCCTTTTCCGCTTGTAGGTACTCGAACGCCTTGAAGGCTGTCGTACGATATTCACCCAAAGGCGGGTGCTGGTGTGGGTTCACCTGCCACCTAAGCCTGTCGCCTGCCACAGACTTAAGCCCCCGGTTCTGAAATTTCTCCGGGGCCAGCTGGAGAATGAGGCGGTCGCCCAGTGCCGTATCCTCCATTTGGCTGTACGTGTTGACATATGCCACCACATCTGCATTGCTAAGCTCCATGGGCATGACCACGTGCACCTCGTGCTTGAACTCGTTTGCCTCGCTCTGGACATCCCCGGTTTCGACCACGTGCACCTCACGGTCAATGTCATCGCTATGGTTCTCGCCCTTATTGGGCTGCACGATGTCCATTGCATGGTCAGTTCCATCATCTTTTGGCTCGACGAGTACCTAGGGAGTACCACTGTCTGAATAACAGAAGGAGACGTAATAATGGAAGGAGACGCCTGAGGCATTCAAGGCAACATAGGGCGCCACAGCTCCCTCGCTCGGCCCCAGCTGCACCTCAGGCGACGACGAAATCATCATCCCCCTGTAAAAATGGGCCAAGGACTAGTCCGCATTTAGATAAAATGCTGCATGCTTTGACTTTCGTTGACCATGACGCTTGATGGCGTTCTATCTCATACAAGCAACCAGGGGTCGACCCCTGGCTAGCACCGACTGCTCGGGTCCGTCGAGCCCTCGCCGCTGCGTGTATCATATTCGCTCGCTTATTTACATATAAAGCTTCATACATACATACTCCTGCCTCATATATTTATGGTGAAGACTACTGGCTAGGAATGCCTTATTAAGAAGCGAGCCGAAGCAGAATTTGGCGAACGACCCAGGGGTGCCCGCCCTGAACGAACGAAGAAGAAGGGCGGGTATTGTAGCTAGGGCGGCGGCGGGTAGTACACAATTCCTCTCACGCAACGTGCTGTATGTGCTGCTACGGAATGCATCCGTAGTGCCCATATCCGCTAACCACTACTGGCATACGAGGGAGGTTTCGTCGCTGCTGCCGTATTACACCGAGTGTCAGGGACAGTCTGCTGCTGGGGTGGGGGACGCTGCGCAAATATAAGGCTTGGCGCATAGACAACAACCAAATCCAGCTTGTAGGGTTGGAGAGACTGGCACGTACGCGTGCAAGCGCGTCCAGCATCTGTACCTGCATTGCGCCGGCTTCCTAGCTAGTGTTGGGGCCGTGTAAGTAGAGGGAACACGAGGTCACGGATCGACGGATCTGGGGTAACAATCTGGGGAAGGAATGTTAAACATACTGCGGACCAGTACTGCGGTGTCGCAACGTATGGCACACGACTCATTGCCTGGGAAACCTGCGTGCTTCTTACACACATGATCCACAAGCCATATCTTCCCTGTGCTGCTGCGACTGACGGACCTAAACAATGGTGTTATTTCGAACCGACTTCAACACGGCTTGCATCCGCCAAGCCGCACATACACGTGAGCGCGCTGATCCTCCTACACATCCTACCGCCATCATCCTTCGGCGGCAATGCAAAGCGAGTGCTGAGCCGCCATGCATCCTGTGTGCCTAGTTATCTGACTCGCACATTGTCCCGCCGCCCACGGCACGCCAGCCATTCGGATCGGGCGCATCTCCCGTGTTGCAGCCGGAAGCACAACGAAAAACACAACAGATCGAGGTGCAAAAAGAAGAATACTGCATCGCATGCACAATGCATAATTAGAGAATTACGGTAGTCCAGTGAACGGAAACACGGTCATAGGCTTACAAATAGCTGCAACGGAGACAGCAATGCCGGAGGGTGTTCTGAGTCTGATTGATACACAGTCATAATGACGGCTGAGCGTTTGCTCCTGCTTCACGGTTCTACTTGCCAGCGCCCGCCAGTGCCTTCTTGTTTGCCCGCAGCACAGAGCCTGGGGCGGGATAGGGTCGCGACTGAAAGAGGGGCCCTCCTGCGGTGGTGTCCGCGGCGGAGGGCTGCGCTCCTTCCAGACCAGTGGACCAAGTGCCTCGGGGGGCATCCGAGTAAGCGGCCTGAGGGGAGGAGGGGTTAAGAAGGCAGAATGTATGTACACGATGGACTAAGGTCGGGAAAGCTAAGATGAGAGAGCCGGCACTTTTATGCTCTGCGCCGAGTGGCTTGTTCAAGCAGCTGAAACGGATCGAGGCGGGAAGGTACCACATCATCATGTCCAGTGCTGCCGGGCTTACCCCGGTTAGTCCACGGCCCCGCTGATCCAAACTTTATAAGTCCTGTCCCTGCCAAGGCGTCAAAGTGCCGAATGTTGTTCACTAACCGGGCCCCGGGTCCCTCCCTGACTTTCTACGCCTTACCGGGTCCATGGGGTCCAGCTCGTCCTCCTGCCCTGCCTTCTTGGCCACCCGACCCCGCGCTTCGTTGCGGAGCCGCTGCTGCTCCGCAATGGCCTCCATCCGGCTCTTGCGCGAGCCTCCCGGCCCCGGGCCCTCCTCGCCCTCCTCACCGCCGCCTCGCAGTTCCGGCCCAATGAGGCCGCCGGGAGCGGCCCGCTGCGCCTCCAGGTACTCAGCCAACGCCCGGTCTGGGTCGTCCACGTAATAGCCGACCCCCTGAAGATAGGTTCAAATTGGAATTCCCGCCAGAGGATACAAGTGAGGTCTTGGAGGACTGGGGGACGAGGACGACAGCCATATGTCGGGAAAACACTGCGCAGATATGGGTGCCATATGCGCACCGAGCGTTTCCTTGTTTACACGGCAGTGATTTTTTCTTTTCATTCTCTTTAAATTACGCATCCTCTTCCTTGCGTTGCACGTGATGACATCCTTCTTTGGCCTGTCCCATCGGCGTCCTCGCTGCTTTGCTCGCGGCCCAGATCGCAGAGTAACCCCCGCCCCAATACACACTACTCGCCCGCGCATCCAAATGCGAACTAGCTGGACATCATTCCATCGACCCTGTCCGATGCGTTGCTTGCCCGCCCACCCGTACCGCCTACTACATACACAAGCATACTCTTGCGCCCACAACAAGGCGGGATTGTGGCTTGAGTTGGAGTGGACGGGACAGACGACCCGCAACCATATGCATGGTCAACATTTCAGCAGAGGAACGAGAGCAAGTCCTCTCACATTCCGCACAGTGTTCAGCCACTCGCTATCACCCCGTGGCTATGGAATCCTATGACTAACCGTATCATTTCGCATCTAGCAAATTTACACCGATTCTGTCTAAAATCGCACAGCATTCGTTTTGCATCAAGATTTTTACGCCACGGACTGCAATCACACGCACACACCTGCGCGCCCCTCTTGAATACGTAGCCCGGCCGCGCTCCCAAGAATGACGGCGAGGGAACGAAATCCCTGGTGGCGGGTCTGATCCATGCGCGTTCGCCTGCACGCACGGAGGGGTTCATGTTCATCATGTGGCACGAAGCCAGGGCAGGTGAAAAGCGGCTGGTCGGCAAAGAAAAAAGCTCGGAAGGACGCGAACAAACCGCTACTGTCCAATCCTTCAAGGGCGGGCTGGGGCCTCACATCATTTGTAATGTCATGCATCCCGCCCGCATGTTGCAACTTAAGGTAAAGCCACACACACCGCGCATGTTTTACATCGCCCCTCACACGAATATGCATATGTGCGCATACGTGAATACACATACAGGACGAGCATGTGGGCCTGGATGCCATGTACGCCAAGCTCCTGACACCACCCAACCTCAAGAAGGGTTGCTTAACCCCCATTCGAGCCCTGCCCCTGGATTCCAGCAGACGGGGCAGTAACCGAACAGCTTGTATTCGTACCTGTGGCTGGGCAGTAGTAGTATGTCACCCCAGTGGACGGGTCCACAGCCCAGGTCCAGCCCCGCGGCAGGGACTTGATGGGCCGCAGCCACACTCGCTCCCCTGGGAGGTGGCATCCAAGGAGGTGGCATCACAGAAGCGCAGCAGAGTACAAATGTGCAGGTACAGCTGGGAGGCACACGACAACCGCAACCTAAGGATACGTGAATGGACAGGAACGCAACTTCCAGCTTTGCAGTCCTGGGCATGCCTTTAACGATAACGTTAAGCTGCTGATCTCGTTCAACAGCAAGCAGCATGATGCCGCGTTACAAGCAAGCAACCCTCTTTTCTACTTCCACCCCCCATGATGCCAACGCGCGCCGGCAAGGCTGGGCATCACGGATGTAATTAGGGTAGCAGTGTAGGTCTTGCACGACAGCGAGGTGAGCGGCGCCTAAACGGGAGCTCGGTTTCGCGGGAGCTGAGGCCACTGGGCTAAGGGGTGCTAACACCTACCTGTCGTGGGGTTATAATAGTATGGCCGGCCGTGCCGTGGGTCCACTGCCTCGTACCAGCCGGGCAACAGTGGCTCATCTTGCAGAGACGGCTGCGGAGGTTGGGGCGGGGCAGCGTAGTGGGCAGACGGTGCCGGCTTGCCTTCCGCCGCGCTCTGCTGTCCCTGTCCCGCAGTATGGCTCAGACCCTGCCCTTGGTTCGGCAGCAGGCCACGGGCCAAGAGGCGGGCCTTCAGTGCCGGTGGCAGGTCAGGCTTCGCTGGCTCGGCGGGCCGAGCATCAGAAACAGCAGCAACTGACTGCAGGCGTGGCGGTGGTGGCAGGGTGGTGCCCGGTGGCGCCTCATCGTCATCCGCTGAAAGGTAGCCTCCCGAGCCTTCCATTCCCGGGGGAGGGACAGAGCCCGCACGGGTGGCTACGTCGCTTCCGCCGGTTACGAGTCTGAGTGCAAGCGCAGATCCAGATTCGAGCAGCGCTCTGTCAGAGCCGCCCACCGCTGCTGAGGGCCCGGAGCTGGCTCCGGAGGCTACCGGTGAGAACTGCGGAGGGGGCCCAGGTGGTTTCGGGGGCCCGGGCGGCGGTCCAGGCAGCCGGGGCAAAGGGGGTGGCCCCGGCGGCCTCGGCAAAGGGGGTGGACCTGCGGAAGTCCACCAAGCGGGGACGCGCGCACAAAGGGGTATAACTCACCAAACGGGAAGAAGGCAAATAGAAATCATGGGCCGGAACCCATCTCTAATGCGGACATCCAGCGTACCTGGAAGCATGCCCAGCGTCTGCACAGGCCAAATTGCCAGTGGTTATTGCTTCTAAAAGGCCCATGTCCATATCCATGTCCAGGCCTATGCCCAGGTCCAGCTCCCAGCAATTTTCATAGTTTCATGGCAGTCGGACACCCCCAAGTACTCCAACAGTCGCAAACACGACCCCTTGAGAGAGACCACCTCCCCAATGTGTGCTGCACCATTGACATGGGCCATCGCATCGGGCGCCCAGTATGGCACGGACTCGCCGAATCCTTAGCGCCTAGCCTGTGTAATCTTTAAGTGTCCTTGCAGCCTGGAGCAGCCCCCTCACCTGGCGGCCTTGGCAGCCCGGGAGGCCCTGACGCCGCTGATTTGGCTGCAATGGCCGCCAGCACCGCACTTGGGGGCTGGTAGTTTGTCCAGTCTCCTGCGCCCCGCTGCGGTGCCGATGCAACCGGGGCTGGGAGCACGGAGCCAGCGGGACCCGGAGTAGCGCCTTCCTGGCCCTGACTGCTTCCCGGCACCTGGTGTTGTTGCTGTTGGCTATGGAAGTCGTGGGACAGCTTGAGCAGCTTGTCCTGGGGCACCATAGCAATCGTGAGGGCCGTGTGCAAGACAGGGCGTTGGAAAATAACAATGCCGTGGCGAGGGGTGAACCAGCTGTAGAAGGTTGAGAAGCCAGCCAGACTGTATTGGCACCTGACCATTACCTGAGCTGCAGGCACCGTGTGAACCCGGATCCCCCCAGTCAGGATGCTACCCCGCGAATACCTTGAGCTGGGCTGCGTCGTGCATACTAGAGGCCGAGTCCTCATCCCTTTCATGCCTCTTGTTAGATCTGCGGTGTATGGAAGAAAACGTGTGCCGCAGGTTGGAGACCCTGTCCGCATACAAGGGCGTGCCAAGATGACGCGGGTTGCTCACACCCGGCCAGTGCGGCGCTTACCGGAGTGCCGCCTGCCGGACCTCTTCTTCCTGTTGCTCCATCAGTGTCCGCTGGGTCGCGTCGTCCAGTCCACCAAGCGCATCCCCATATCGCTCCGATAGCTGTGCGTCGGAAGGTTGGCCGAAACCTGATGCTTGCACATTATGTCCTATGCCGTTATGCTGCTGCTGCTGCTGTTGTTGCTGCTGCTGTTGCTGCAGTAACCAAGCGGGAATTACCGCTCCCCGACCACGCCCAATGCCCTCCATTTCCAGTTAATGGTTATTAATGCGTGTGCCTAATATATGATGCCAATGGGAAGATTTACGTTCGCTAATGTCACTTGGGTAGTTCGTACGGCAAAGCCTGAAAACTTCTCGTCTACAAGCACTCCCCGAATCGGCCGAATAGAATTAAATAGTTTTATATCGGGTCATGCTGTATAGGTTACAAGAAGATCTATCGCAAACTATTCGTTTCGCGCGCCGCCGCAAGTATTACTAGCTTTCTGAACCCCAACCGCATTTTAGCCTAGGTATCTCGAGCGCATACTTGTACCATAGATCACCATGAACATAGATTCTTCTAAAATTCTTGGCGCTTTCAATGATATTGGCGTGCGGGTGACGCTTGGCATCGCTGGGACGGTCGCGGCGGGCGCAGCAATTGTGATGCCGAGCGGCAAGCAGGTTCGCAAAAACTTAAATTTGGCAACGTTATGTTAATTGTAACCTGTTGCCGGTTCCATTCCTTCACTCGTTCTATGTGTCGCGGGCCTCTTCGCGAAGGTGGAGGCGGCTTCATTAGAGATGTATGGTAGAGGGCCGTCCCAACTGTTACCCAATGAGCGCCGGGCTGCGGAATTTTGTGCCGGTTACCGGCGTTGGAAAGGTTTTGTGAATAACAACGTCTACAGCTGGACGCGGAAACTGCCCGGGCACGACTCGCCGATTGTGAACCCGTATAAGGGGCCGCGCCGGATCCCCCGACCACAACCAAAAGTGGAGGAGGAGCTCGAAGCCGCGGCAGCCAAGGAGTAACGTGGGGATTGTAGGGGCTCGTGCAGATCAACGAAGGCGTTGAATGCGGGTATTAGCAGCGCCCTTGCTTATACATGCCCTTGGCGGTCCCGCAGCACATTGCAATCTCGCTTTGGATGATTTGGCGGTGACGGTAATTTAGATGGTTGGAACAAGAAATTAATGATGAAAGGCAGATTAACTGCCAGTTAGGCGTACGATGTACGACATTGTACGATGTCGGGGTCATGCTGTGTATCGGATGTGTGACTGTGCGTCAGACGGTGCTTCGGGGATGCCATGGCATGAGTGCGCGAGTGTCCAAGCAGGTATGCATCCTGCATGTGAAAGGGCGGGGTCACCATTGCATTGCGCCACAATGCTCGCACATATCTTCGGAACGTATCCACAGTGAAAGAGATGATGCACGCAGGACGCGTTGTTTTTTACGTGTGGCCTGGCGAATTCATCAACAACGGCACGTTTGGAGATTTCCAACACTAGTTACGTTAGTCTTCACGTGCTGAACAGCTTATATGGCCCCGTCTGAGCAGTCGAGGCATATTGATGTTGATTCCGTTCATTACGGAATGAACATGCGCAGTGAAGAGGTTTGGTTGTTCAACTTATTGGCCGATAACACGTGGCCCAATCAAAATAGACCTGAGTGCCATACATGACAGGATGACGCTCGACGCCATGCACATCGAAATGGCCATGCACCGTCCAGATGCCTATTGGTGTTGAAACGAGTATCAAGAATGTTTGAAGGCGCTGGAAACCGCAGCCTAAGCAGCTTACGCAGCATAACCCTAAGAGGCGCAATAACAAGGGGACCTAGGGAAAGCGCCTTCGTCCCCGTGCGCCCACGCGCATACTGTTGTTTCCACGGATTGGTTCATAATGCTGCGAAACGCCACCAGTCATCACAGGTGGCGCATGTAGTGGTGGTGGGGCTTTGCTTTCAATCCAGCAGACATCGGCGATCCCTCAAGACTAGACGCGCACGGACACACATCTGCCAAATCAGTACAGAAAACTGCACATCTGCACATCTCCAAATGCTCTCTCCAGCGAGGGAGGATGCATTGTACGGCAGCCGCTGCTTTACCCAACACACAAGCCTTTCCCGTGTGGCTGTTCCTCGACCCAACCTGCCGCTTCAACTCCAATAACGTACTCCCTGTATAACGCCCTTGCCATGCCCCGCGCCACTCTGCTTTTTTCCTTTGCCACTCGCCGCAGTCCACATCTGCTTTCGTTTTCCATCATAGCGATAGAAGCAAGCCACGAAATGAAGAGGAACACTGACAGCTGCCAGCGGACGACCGGAATCTCTATGTTCCTTTTTCCCCCCCCCAATCTTCTGCATGTTACATATTAATATCCATGACGCATATTGTGCGGTTGGCAAAACAGGCCGCTACGCGCGTGCCTTCTTTATTCCAGCACACCTCATAGATGCCCGCGTCGCCGTGGAAGGAGCGCACCAACGTGCCCTCCTCCACGCTCCACACGTAAACGCACTTATCGAAGGAACCCGTGGCCACCAGCTTGCCATTGGGTGAGAACGCCACGCTGTAGACAGGTTCCGTGTGTCGTTGCAAGCACTGCACGCACCGCCCTGCCTCGATATCCCACAACCGCACCGTGGTGTCAAAGGATGCTGATGCCAGAAGCAGTGGCATGCTGGGATTGGCGGAGCCCTGGCCAGTGGGGCTCCAACGAATGGTGTAAATCTCGCGCTCGTGATCACGGAAGTCCTGCACCGGCCGGTCGCTGTTCAAAGACCAAACCTGCAATCGTGTCGAGGTTGGATTGTCAGGCTTTGCGCAGGAAGTTTTCAATTGTAAGAGTCAGGTGTTTAGGTGGATTGACAATGGCGTTGGAGTGCAAGCACACCAAGTTAAGATGGACAGTTGGCTCTGCCCGCCACCTCCTCAACCGCAGCCACAGCGCGCCCCCATCCGAGCTTATTCCCTGTACTGGGAGGCCGCACCTTGGCGGTCTTATCATCGGAGCAGGAGGCCAGCAGGCGGCCACTGGGATCCCACTTGATCGCATTGACCTCATCATCGTGGCCTGCGTACGTGCGCATTGCCCTGGGCTCCCCGAGCTTGCATACGTGAATGAGCCGATCGGTGGAGCAGGTAGCGAACGAGTTGCTGTTGCGCCAGTCCACATCCAGAGTGGGCGCTGAGGAGCAGAGGCGGGGAACGTGGGATTGGCAAAGCGGTTCGGCTGAAGCCGTCGTGATCAGCAAGGACGAAAGCTGGCGGCGCATGCGTAAACGTCCCTTCTCTCGGCACCTCCGGAGGCCTCTCAATCCAGAGCGCAAGGGGGAAATTACCGATGTCCCAATCGGCAACTCCCGGACTCGGACGTTCAATCCCTTGACTGAGGATGGGATGTTATAAAGCCGCTGCCATCGGGCGCTTGACCGGACCCTTTGGGATTCCAATAATTGTATGATCTTCGCCGCCAGCTCTACGTCGGGCCTCCCACTACCGTACCTGTATGCAACTCGAACACCTGCTTGGCCTCGCCCGACTTGGCGTCCCAAACGATGGCCGTCTTGTCGACACTACCGCTGAGCAGCAGGTCGCCGCGCCTGTTCCATTTGAGCGCGAAGATGGGCCCCTGGTGCTTGTCGAGTGTCTGTCGCAGCTTCCCTGAGGTCCAACAAATCGCGGGATGACACCGCTTAGCACCAGCACCAATCCGCACCTTGGAAAACGCGCATGATCCTGGAGGGCATCGTCTCGTTCCACTATCCGCAAACCCCCACTGGCTTACAACCTTTATGCGGCACGGGGGCAAGGCTTGGCAGTCTGTACCATGCTTATTACGCCTACAACAAGCATGACCCACATGGAGCGCAATGTAGCTGTGGCCGAAGAGCAACGCACATAGAATGAGGGGGCTGGCTGACTGAGAGGGCGCCCAGCCGTGCCGTCGCGGTGGAAACTGTGGACTCTTTAGCCACTAGCACACGTAAGTCTGCATCCCAGGCGCAGTTGGAACCTGGATAAAAGCGCAACGGCTGCACAGCCCCCAGAACGTGTCCCTTCGCACCGTCTTTGGACCAGATCCGTGCTAGGCCATCATACGACCCAGTCGCCAGCAACGAGCCGTCCGCGTTCCAATCCAGGGTTGTCACGTCCTTGCCCTGCGACTTCTCTTGTTTGGCTTCGTGATTGAGCACCACAGACCTGCTAAACGCGGATCCAGCCGTAGTTGACAGATTCCATATCCGCGCCGTGGAGTCTCCAGACCTGCCGACCCAGGGGAAAGAGGTAATGTTGACGTGTGCCAAAGAAGACGAGGAAGTGCATGATTGCCCATTGTGTGCTTTTCTGGAAGGAGACCACGACTCCTAACCGCGCATGCAAGTGAGCATTTCCGGGCAGCGGGCAATCATGAGATTCATCGCTACGCGTGCAAGTACGTACAGACTTGTTTTCTAGGTCTGCTCCGACGGTGAATAGCTGCGTGAGGGCGGCTGAGAAAGCAATGTTGGTAAGCACCAGTGCTGGCCACGGTGCAATGAGTGAGCCTGATCTAAGAATGGCACCCCTGCACGCCCGCGGAGTGACGTGTTTCTTTGTGCTGCTGCTGCCCCTCGAGATCGCTACGAACTGTGCATTCGCTTAGGAAAACAGCCGTAAGTTACCAGTGTGACCTTGACTGAAGCGGCGCATATCTTAAGAAAAGCTTAGAAACAAATAGCAAATAACCGCCCGAACATGCAAGTTGGCCTCTTTATCGGCTGACACACTGGGATCTCATTCAGGCAGGATCATCAGCCCAAACTTCTTGCATGTTCTGTATGTCTCCCTCCCCGCCATTTCCTTCATCCACACCCGGAGGCCAGCAGCGGTTCCACGGGGCTCCAAGCGCAAATGTACACCTCTGAGTCGTGGCCGTTGAGGGTGACAACTGCACTGGCGGGGACTTCTATGCTGGGGGCCGTGATAGTGCTGGCCGGAAGGTGTGCGTCCTCCTCCATGGGCGTGGGGCCAGAGGAAGGCCGACCCTCCAGCTTTACTGGAGCGGGCTGGACTGCCAGCGCCGTTGTGGGCGCCAAAGCGGCAGTGGGCGCTGCCGCAGGGGCTGCAGTCCTGGCATCTCCGGTTCCTGCAGCCACCTGCGGCTGAGGTAGACTTGTAGGTGGTGGTGGTGGTGGTGGTAGTGCTGCTGCGGATGGCACTGTTACTGCCGCCGCCGCAGCAGCAGCAGCAGCAGCCGCTGCCGCAGCTGCGGCTGTTATTGCCTGCGCTGTCGCCTGCACCGGAGCGCCCTGCGCCTTGTCTTTATCACGCTCTTTCTCTGATTTATCTGCTCTCTCAACTTTGTCGAGTTTCTCCTGTTTGTCTACGGATTTATCTTTTTCCTTTGGCCGCTCCTTGTCCAGCGCCTTTGGCTTCTCCAGCGGTTGCCCCTTGGGTCGGCTGTCATCCTCCTTGCGCTCCGCCACGATGGCGCGCAGCTGATCAACGTCATTGGACAGCAGCTCCTCCGGGGTCAGGAGCTTGTACTCGCCATCTACTTCTCCTTCCTACCGTGGGGCAAATTTAAAGTTTGAAGGGAAGCAACCTGCCTTGTTACTAACTGCCTAGGCCTCCACCTCTCCCCACCTGTGGGTCAAGATTTGCTTCTATCTCGAGGTACTGCAAACCCTTCTGAATGAAGGTGACAAGAGAGCCCGGCGGGACATTGTTGGGGTCAATGTTCGTGCGGGCAACTAGGCTCTCGCTGGCGAAGGTAAATGCGGAGTGGGTGAAGCCTGCACGGGGGCAGCAATAAGAAAACTTGCGTGATATACAGCTCACTTAAAGGCGCACATTAAAACCATGCGCACCAGCCTCTTGTAGGTATCGATATATGAGATAATTGACAACATCGCTCGTTAGTGAAAAGGAGCTCATGCTGGCGCCAGCTCCGGCTCAGGCCGAACAGGCTCTTGTACCATGCGAGAAGTTCCGTCTTAGGACAAGAAGTCGTGTGGAATATGCACGGCTTTGTAACTGTCTTGAGGCGGCCAGCACGTCCTAACGCCCAAGCTACTTTTTCCGGCGGCAAGATGGCATCAAAACACAACTATTGCTTGTAGATGATGCCTTAGCCGATGCATTGCGATGGGGGCCTCGTAACACCGTCGGTCATGGATAGGTACGACATACTGAGTACGACATGATTGACCGAGCAAAAACGCTGGACAGAAGCACAAAACGGCTCGTTGTTAGCTTCCCGTGTAGCATTGTATTGACTGAAAATATTGGTGACGACCTGGGACAGGTCGTTCAGGCTCTCTTCTGTTCCTAGACACAAGTGTATTTAACTGACGTTATATAATATGACAGCTGCGGTACGCTGTTGCAAGAACTAATTCATGGGTTATGGGGGTATTGCTTGCCATGCGAAAACTCCTGAATGGCATAATCCTGTGTGGTATTTACAGGTTTCCTTGGCCAAAAAGAAGCGTTTGGGCGAAGGCTCAAAATACAGGTGCATGTTGTTTGACTGTGAGAAAGATTTGCATATGTCCGCAGTACCCGTGCAGGTTATGCTTACATCTTTGTGCGTCACACCAATGCAGTCGCTCAGATATTTTAAAGCTAAAGGAGATGTTTGATTCACATGATTTGGTGAGTTGGTCAGCTTTTTGCGTGCAGCTCGGAGGAACGGGCGATAGATGACATGCGAGGCGAGTTCCTCGCACGTCGCGCTAGAATGCGGTGGTGGGTTGGCTTAGCGCCTCGGAAAATAAAAATCCAAACATAAATCTGTTGAGTTTGATATGCTTCTAATGAGAAGATTGTACGGATGAACCCAGCTCCTGCAGTCCCAACTGTGACAGCTCGAAACCCGGTAAAATGCAATTCCAGTGGAGGTTTCTGCGTGGATAACCCTTTTGAAAGTGCAGGATAATGACGGGCGCGTAACTGCGAGTGAGCTGCTGAGCGCGCTTCGGGAAGGCCCGTTGCGACAAAGTGCTCTATCGACTTTCAGGGTGCGAAGTATGCTTGTTCATGCTTTCTTCTCATTTTCTGACCGTGTTGCAAAACATGCATAGATGCACAACACGCACGAATACGGGCGGGCCCCCCAGCTATATCGCGTACGGTTACACAACGCCACAAGGCGCAAGATGAAAACCCCGCCCCATGCTACTTGGGCCCCAAAATATCGAGCATCCTTGATGGCCTGGCGGCAAGCCTGTCCGTTTGGCTCCCGATCATATTCACTTGATCCCATGTTCCATGCGTTCTCCGCAGAGTGTTGATATGGACAAGAATTGTGTGCTCACTTTCAGTGAGTACCTGCGCCGCATCTACCCGTACGCCAATGACCGGGAGGTCAAGGTCATGCTGGCCTGGGTGAAACGAATACCCACAGAACCGCAGGAAGCGATGTTCAAACCAACCGTGCAGCAACTCGAAGAGATCTCCAAAATGTTCGATCGATTTGATTCTAACCGCGACGGCGTCATTGAAGTCCAGGTGGGAGGGAAAGCTAAACAGGCGCAGTGCGAAATTTTGGAACTCTTGTCACAGTCACTGGCATGATGGCGACCCGGACCTGTACTTGCTCGAGCCAATGCTTGGTCGGACCTCCTATCCTTGCTTCAATCAATCTACCCACACCCGGGCCCACACTGGCGTTTCATTATCACCTCCAGGAGCTCATTGCGATATCGGCTTCGTACGGATATGATGAGTCAGAAGTGGAGGAGCTATTCCGGAACGCGGACAAGGTACATGTGGGGCCGTACCCAGTATCTTATCGGCGGACATACGCCCGCGGCTTTAGGGCCTCTGTTCGCGTAGTTGGAAAGGTGGCTACGACGTGGGTCGTATGTGGGGATTCTGACCTCAATATGAGGCATCTGTCTGGGGCATTTGTCTGACAGATCTTTTATTCAGGCCGATCTGGCGGTAAGCACATGGCCTTTCCCCCTCCCCTTTCCTGCATGCACCACGCAGGACATGGACGGGACGATCTCGTTCACTGAATTTATCGACCTCATGAAGCTGTCCTATGTCTGAACGACAGCGAGTCGGCTTCTAATGCACATATTCCAGCTGTATGTGTGCACGCTGGCCATCATAACGCGGATGGGGGAGGTTTGTTAACTACATTTCAAGGCTTGCTGGGCTGTATCACCTGGAGCTTGGGCCCAACGTGTCCATCAAGGGAGATCTTCCATTCATCTTCTCAGAAATAATATCCTGGGGTATCTACGGGTAGCATCCGAGCGAGATGATACCTGGTCATCTTTTGATTGAGCCTTTGCTGTAGGTGGATATAACAGAGATACAACATCAGACTGCTCCCCCTAACTGGGTTGCAGCTTATATAGGGCATTCCACGGTGCAGTGTGCACCAATAATTAGCTGTGCTTTCCTAGCAGAGTGGGAAATGGCTCAATTAAATTTTACATGAGGCATATCGCAATTTTTGTTTGGCATCTCGTATGTATAATTCATGTATGTGCTGTCCATGATGAAGATGGAGACAAACAGTAGATGTATGTGCTTGTATGCAGCAATGCCATGTTTGGGCCGGTAGAGGCGTCAATTGTAGTGCAGGTTGCAAACATCATCGAGAAGCTAGTTGTTTCTCAAGTGTGCAAACCGCTGGGATGTGGAATTTGGATTTTATTTGCGCAAATAATCAAGGACAGCACGTCTGAAATCGCATGCTTGGAAACCCGCGTGTATATTAGTGGTCATTTTTTCAATTTGAAGCATATAATGATAAATGGCAGCTTTGCGGACATCATGCAAGTTTCATGCTCCCTGGTCGTCCTGGCATGATGGGGTAGCGATTATTAACCTGTCATTGTGATATCACCTCCCGAGTTAAGTGCGACATTAGGTGGACGTTATGTTCTGGAGTCAAGTGAAGCAGGATGAATATTATCTAGGGGATGCTTCCGATGCACTCTGCTGTCGCAACCCGACAGGCAATGGTCTTGCGCCTACAGTGGCGTTTTCCCAAGCAATTTTCCTCCATCGTGTGCCATTACGTTCTTCCATGGTAATGCACATTCGTGATACGAGAGCCCGCTGCTGTATGTGCCAGGGGTGATTGGCCATCAGCCTTGGGCGTGTACCGCCGGCTTTGTAACAAACAGCATGTCAACAGGAAAGGCCGCTGTGTCATGGCACAGGAGCAAACCTGGTGTCAATGCTCCAGGCACAGACATTTGATCCCTAGTTGCCATTCACCATGCCATTTCTATGCGACTACGTATTTGACTTACCATTACTTGTGGCTAGGATCTACACCGAGCACACCGCCTATTTCAACCAGCTCTGCAGACATGATGCGACACGAGAATGGCAGAGACCCCTATGCAGACTGGAAATGTCAACTACTGTGACTCTTCTTAAGGAGTCCGCGGGGAGAGGGGGGAGGTGTAAACTAGTCGGCTGGACCTGACGTTGGTGTGTTGATAACGTCCCGAGCACAGATAGAAGTCGGGCTCACAGTCGGGGGCCAGCGAAGGAAGGTCAAACAATGAAGAGCCAGCATTCATAAGGAGGGTTATTGACCCGCAATTAACAACCTGGCATCCACGTGACCTCACAAGAGGTCCCTGTGGAGGTGCCGCGCATGTATGCCTAGGTACGCCTCCATCCATCCCTAGGAAATCTCCACACATGGCGACACAGTGACAGTCAGTTGCGGCAAAGCTGGTGTTGCCCTGCAGGGCTCCAACAATCGCACGGGTTCATCGGAAATTCTCCCCGGGCCCCCCATCACACTCATGCATACACCACACCCATGCATAGCACGAGATCACATCAGGTGGCATCACGGGATGCGTTCCTCCACGGCCTCTGCCGCATTACGGCGCTCCAACTGCCACGCCAGCAAACTGCTTGACTAGCCCCATGACCTGCGACCCTGGAAAGCGGCCCAGCGCACCCCGTGCCACTGAAACCTCGTCGAAAGCTCGCACCGGGTCGCCACGCACCACCTGTGGCCATGGCTCCCTCCAGGGACCGAACACCTCAGCCGGCATGGCGGGGTCCCATGGCCGGCCGGCCCAGGCAGCCTTCCTACGAGCGTCTTTAAATGCAGCCTGCGCCAGGATTGAAGAGACGGCCCAGGAGGGTGGGGGGCGAAGGAAGGAACCGCGAGCAGATAGATGGCTTTTGTAAAGTCGGAGGAGTGAAGCAACTAAGTAAGGATCAGATAGTAATGGCTCGGCTGTGTAAGAGTGTGCTTTCCTGCTGGCGTCTCTCCTCTGAGGGATTCTGTGTGTTTCTGGCAGAGAATGTTCCCCTTCTTTTGAGCAGCTGGTTGTCCCCCGTTTTCCTTTGGTTCCTTCTGTGGTTTCTTGGTGCCCCTCTGTGCTCTGTTAGTGGCCAGGCTAGAGCCTCTGAGGTTTTCTTTGCTCTTGCTGGTCCGAGTGAGAGAGTGAGAGGGGGAGCACGTGGCAGGACAGACAGACAAAGCCACGTGCCCCTCCACTGCACTGTGGCTCGGTCCGGTCAGGACCCCCAGTGCTCATCTTCGCAGGGTGAGTCGCCCACAGTGTAACAACCCCCTTAAGATAGTAATGTACAATTTCCTATTCAGGAAATAAGGGTTGTTCGCCGCCTAGCAACCCGCTATTTGGCAGCTTACCAGCGATTTCCACTGCCCCATGCGTAAACCGGGCATGTACCTGCTTGCAGAGCTCCGTTGAGGAGGGCGGTTTTTTCACGTCGGGCAGCGGGATGGGGCCCAGAGGGACGCTCCGGATGTAGTCAGGGCCTCCGAGGGCCTGCGGGAGCCGAGGTTGCAGCATATGGCATATCCGGGCATCAGGTTGACCGGTAAGAGTCAGGCGAGCGCACCATTGGTGATTGCAGCAGCAACATGCCACACATATGCGGTAACAGTTCCGTTGGCAGCGCGAGGGACGGTTGGGCGGGTCGCTGTGTCGCCTTGCCAGCTCGGGAGACGGCTAGATGGGACCCACTTCACCAAGTCGCTTCCTCTCTGTGGGTTTTGCGCCACATAATATCCGAACTATAAGGAGTTGGTACTAAGACCAGGGCGCGGAGATTGACCCACGGGACTGCGTGGGGAAACTGCGGTAAGGGCACATGGCACCGGGACCTTTCACAGCCGCGTATGAGTCCGTGATCAGCCGTGTCCAGGCACACACGAAACACCACATCGGATGAGGTTCGGCCTCGTCCAGGTTCGTTGATCTGATCTGACCCCCTCGCTCTTGCCAAGCCGCCCGGCGCAGGAAGATATCAGCCATTACCCCAGTGCATTGCGCCATCTTCTCCTTCGGGATCCTTGCCCCTGGTGCAGCCACCGTAACCAACGCCACGTACCCAACGGAGCGCGGGTCTTCACATACAAGCGAAGACATCCCCTGCGTTTTCGTGCGCACATACCTCGACTGCGAACCGCACGCTGGCGATGGCGAAAGGCACGGGCTCGTTGGAGTGGTCTCCGAACATCACGGGAGTAGAGTGATCCCCCGTCAAGACCATCACGTACCGTCCCTGTCCCGCCGCCTCCGCCTCCCACAGACGACGCAGCATTTGGGCAACCATTTGATCCACCACCTCAAGGAAGCGGACCTGCAGCCCGTGCCAGTGCCAGTGCCAATGGCGTTGTGTCTGATGCCGCGGAGCGGAGGCACGCTAAGATGGGGTCGTGCATCTAAGGATTAGGTTAAAACTTTCGGTGTGCGCAGTGAGGTTTGAACGTCGGGTACAGTTCATAGGCTGTAACACACTCGTCAGAGATACCCGGTTATGTTGGGCTAGCTCTGGTTACGTTTCGGTCTTGTCCGTAGGGGGCTTGTGCGACGCATGGGCATATTGGCACGCTGTTAAGCGGGACCTTCCGCAGGGCCGATTTCAAGCTCAGAGACGGTGTCCCGCCGACATCAAAAGAGCAGCTGACGTGGCTGAGAGTGCGCCAGCCCACACGACAACGATGCCCTGGGTGCCCGGTGAGAGCTCTGTAAGCACCGTAAGCACGGCGAAAGCTGGGTAACCCACTTGCCGACACCTCACAAGCCAGATCCCCTATTGTAACTCCACTTGCCTTATTCTGAAGCATGCGATCATGGCCCGTGTCATCCACAGCCTTGACGTGCACGAAACCAAACTGGTAGCTGCCGTCATCGCCGCTGCCATTACCAGCCCCGGCCTCTGCGCCAGTGGTCCTCTCTACACAAGCCCCGGCTGCCGAGGAGGTTGGCTTCGCATCCTCCAGGGCCGTAGTATTCCCCCCATGACCGCTCTGTGCTTGCATCTCCTGCTGCTGTTGCTGTTGCTCCTGCTGTTGCTGCTCCCGGGCGCCTTCTGCCGGGGCGCGGTAGCAGCCAGTGACCGCGTCGCAAATTGTCTCCACTTTGGCGTGGAACATGCTGTCATACGAGCCAGTGGCCCCCGGGGCGTCCAGCGCATCAATATCGAACGACATTCCCAGCCCTGGGGCCCAGAGGGGGGCGGGACCCAGCTGGGCGTTGGGACGCAGGCGAATGTAGCAAAAGGTCTCCTAAGTGCCCTTTCCCGGCAGTCGGAGCACGCGTCCCTTTAATTCTAGGAGCTTCTAGAAAGTACACTGAGTGGACGCTGCAGCCCTACTACGACTACTCGCCCAAAGGCGCTTTGGGGCCGGCATCTGCGGTCGCCCATACCTTGTGGTGCAACATGACAAGGCCAACACGCCGGCAGCTTCCCGTCCGCTGCATGGCATTCCGCATTCTCTCTCCCCGCGGCGCCGTTCGCCCGCCCTCCCTACGCCAGCACGCAGGTGCAGGTCTCCCACTCGCTGATCCACAACCCACCCACCCACCCACCCACCAGCAATGATCTTGGTTGGCGCCACGAGGCAGGGCCGCATGCCGTGTCGCTCCTCAAAGGACGGCACCCGAATGCGGCTGCCGCAGCCCCTCAGCAGCACCACATTGGCCACCGCTTGGCCCTCTGATGCGCGGCGCTGGTTGATGGGGTGAGGCTCCAGGACAGCGCGGAACGCATCGCTGAGCGCGTTGACTAGTCCGCATGTAAACTCCGCCTGCTTGGAGGAATGCGTTTCAGAACCAAGATCGGAACTGCTAACCAAGGTTTCGGTAAAAGTCAAAGGAGGACATTTCACGCATGATGAGTCCTGTTGGAGTCAGCGATGTAAGTCGCGGTCGTGGTCGCGGTTGTGATAAAGATCAAACAATCAACCCATTATACGAGGTTCAGGGGGGGGCCACGGCGCTGCCCCGCGTTCATTCACGTACACGTACTGATCGCAGTCTCAGTGACCGCCTTCCCAGCCACTATTCTTCTCGACCGCCCCTCTTCTCCTTTTACCCTTTTCGCCCAGCCACCTCACCTCCGGCGTGTCGTCCGTCGGCAGAGAGCGCTTGAGAGGTAGGTGATCTTTCAGGGGGTCTGTGTCCCCCACTGCGTCCGTCAGCCCCGGCCCCCGCAACACCACTCCGCAGCGGTGCTCCGTGGCATACTTGACGGACACCGAATGCTGTGGATAGCCGGGCAGCTGCAGGCCTGGAGGGCAGGAGGATGCGGTGGTGATACCGAGGAAGCGGCATGCGAGCAGAAACTACCAGACGGAGTAAAGAGGCGAACTGCAGGACGGCTGTGTAACGGTTTACAAGATGAAAAAGGTTATGATAATGATGACGACGGCGATGATGATGACAATGATGATGATGATAATGATAATGATAATGATGATGATGGCCTGAAAAGGCAGGATGGTGGTGGATATGACCCTCTTGTGTGCAACCCCCTCCGTATATCCTTCTTTTTATCTCCATGCATCGCCCCCACCACCTCCACCACCATCACCTCCATCACCTCCCCTGGCGCTTTTTTCTTTACCTTTTTTTTATGGTTTCTTCTGTTAAGTGTTACTGGTTATTCTGTTTATGTTAGTTTTGGTCCACCATCAAAAAAATTGCGTGATCCTTTTGAAGAGCACGAAGATTAATTTTTTATCTTAGACGTCGGAACCTAATTTTGTTTTTATTTAATTCACAAAATAACAGATATGATTTTTCGATTTTTTGTAATTGTATAACTGTCAAGATCAACCCCTGCCCCTGCCCCAGAGAAGCACATGTCTCCCGGCATTGCAGACCCCGGCATCCCTGGCTCAGTCCCGCCCACCCCATCCCCTCACACCGTCCAGCGCCTGGCACAGGATGGGCCCCACGTGCTCAAAGTGACGATCCGCGCGGCGTGACACCACGATACCGCTGTTGGGGTCCAGAGTGGCGAAGTTGCACTTGAAGGCGATGTCGCCGGGAGACATGGGGATGCCCGCTCCCATGCTCTCGAAAGCACCCCGGCCCCGATAGTGGCTGCGAAAGGGCGGTTTGGGTGTGCTGGGATTTTTATGAAACGATGTGTTGCCGTTACGGCTTATGGTTGTGGTGGCCATGTCTGGCGTAATGATGGTGCGTACGTCCTCCTCACACCAGCCCAATTAACATCAATCGAAACCAAAATAACGAAAAAGCTTCCACCCTCCCACCCTGACTGCCAGACAATGGACTGATCCTTACAGCTAACACGCAAAGGCGTTGGCAATTAGCGTGGACTAATCCATGGCGGGGAGGGAAAGACATGAGGACATGAGTATTAAGGCACCAGTTGTGCATGGTCGGAGCACTGCAGGTTAGCATATGGGTTGGCATCGAGGATTGTCTACATGGGGTGCGCCATCAGGCGATGGGCATGGTAAGCTAACATGCCGAAGCTAACAGCCTGTCCTCTCTGTGGTCCATCCAACGCATGACGCCGGGGGCGGCGGCAGTGCCCCACAATCCTTAGTACGGTATCGCACTGCAACCTGGCGCTGAGCGTGTGAGTTCGCCCAACACGCGCCCAACACTGCCGGGTCTATTTTCTCTTTTTGGGGACCTGGGCCCTCTCCATGGCCAATCCTCAGGGCGTACGTACATTCTTGGGTCGTATCCGAATATTGACATGTGGGCCGTGTCACTGCCGCACGCCAAGCCCGGTTCCACGGGATCCATAAGCCCGGTCAGTCCAGCCGCTGGTAGGGGACGAGGAGATGCGGATTCAATTTGGGTGATCTCGGTTCGAAATAGCGCTACCATGACGAGGGTTAATGTACATCCATGACATGGCATCGCCAGCAGCGCCGTCTGTCAGGACGACTTGAACGCCCAATACGTTACCCAAGCTAGACTATTCCGACAAAAGTGCGTTGGAGGATTAAATGGAGGAGGGTGAGGGGGGAGTCCGAGCATCCGATTGACTTTGAGGTTGTGACCGTTGGGAAAACGACTTGGTTACTGCGACAGGGCGCGGAAAGGAATTCGTAAGCGGAAAGATCCCGCCAATCTCACCTGCGAGTGCATCTAAATGAGGGATATGGGCAACCTCCAGCGGAGTCCGCTCCTCGAACTCGGGCACCGAGACGTCGCCGATGCCATCCACAAGAAGAAAGACCACGCGCGCTTGATCCGCCATATCATGTAATGTTTCACTTATAAGAATGTAATATCAGACATTAATCAGGCTTAACCAGCAAGGAATTTATGACCCCACTTTGAGGTCACCTAAATCGGTTCGTCCGCGGAACGAGATCAACAAGTTAAATGGAATCAGGATGATATCATAAGATGCTCATTGAATGAGTTCAGACCAGGGCTCACCTACACTGCATGCATGCCGGTTTCCGTTATAAAGTGACGTGCAAAATTCAATACGGTCCAACAGTTGGGAAGTTGGATTGCGAGCTGTTACATGCTTACGGACATAGGTGTCGGACTGATTGGTCCCGTCCTCAATATGCAAGGAAAGAACGCTGGACATTTTTTCCTAGTACGGCGCTTGTCCAATCCAAGACGTTGCTGCACGCACATTATGTTACACCTTGAATGAGCCTCCTGGCTCGTAATGGGCCTGATGTATTCACAAAAAACTTGCAATGGTCATCATCATCACTTTGAATAATGATGATCCCTACTATGCCGTACAAGAGAAGCCGATTACAACTTGGCGTTGCGCCACATGGACCACGCCATTATAGATTGGTGCCGACGTGTGCCGACGACCTGGCACAAGCCTCGTCACTCAAAGAGATACGATAGATACACCAGAGGGACAGTGCTGCTTACGGCCAAAGCGGCGCAAATGGCTCCTAACGGACTCACGTCGGCGCTGGTAATCTGCCAACCAAAGGTTGCTCTCGAAGATGTTTGCCATGCGTACGCTCCCGCCGTACCGCTCCAGGTGGATTGTGGTGATTGCGCTCCGACATGGGCACATTTCCCATATGAAGCCAGATCTTGTGTTACGAATGAAAACTCAGTTTATCATCACTCCTCCAAGTCCTCCATTTTCCGGCACCGGCTATTCGTTCGTCACCCCAGTTAAACAAGTCTTCAACGCGCGGCGGAAAGGAAAGGAATAGGGCTACAAGCCATCCTTGAAGGATTCTCGGCTCCTAAATCTCTTTTTAAAATTGCGAACCTGCCAGCAACCCAACCCAGTAGGTAGCCCAGCAGGGCCCACCCACGAAGTACGTATGTGTGGAAGGATATTATAAGGATATCGTACAATGCACGAGTACGTACGGGGGTTACCAGATGCAGGCCGAGACCATATGCCGTCCGTGCGCCGGTACATGACTGATCTCCCCTGCTCGAAGTCAACTTCCTTGACCGCGAAGAAAAAAATTGGAAAGACCTGTGGTTCAAATGTATGTGCCTTATGACGGCACTTTGCCGGAATGCCCTAAGTGTTTTCCTGCGCGGAGGGCTCTCTTGACCGCCCTGTTCAACGCGTGGCAATCCGGGGAAATACACACACACACATACACACACACGCGCTGCCTGACAGTACCGGGGTGACGTATATATCGTGATTCACTATTACGTCATCCCTCGTTATCTCGGCGCCTTAAAAGCCAGTACCTGTGTATTCCCCCTCGGAGGCTGTAGGATATAACCCATGCGATCAGTTACAGCCACTCCTGAACCCATTGTTGCCGGCAAGCAGCGCAGCTCGGCTACCGAGCGTCCGCCGCCAGCCCCTTCAGCATCAGCCGTTGTTGCGCGGTAGTGTGAGCCTGCATGTGGGAACAAACGTCCGTGAAAGTGGCTAGGATGGAGCGATCTATCTAAAACCCACGGCGGAGGCGGAGGCGGAGGCAGTTACGCATTCGTCGACCAAGATGACATGTCGTGCCATCTCGTCAGGGGGGAGATGCTCATCTCCGGGGCGCAATCCCATGCGCATGTTGCATTCGCCCTAGGAATAGGGTCTCTGGACCCCCGAACCTTAGGAGCCACGATGGATGAGCTCCCACAGCATGTGGCCACAACACCCCTAAATAGCTGTGTCTGTGATCTGACAGGGGGACGGCCTTGTGGCCCACACTGCACGTCTGCAACGTTGGGGTCCTCCGCGCCATCCCGTCCATCCCGTCCTCCTGACTCGGACACCCACCCGCACGTGCTCCACCACCATGAGGGCCGCATCATCCAGCCCTCTGCGGCTGCGGAGGTGCCCAAAAGGTGCAGAGAGCAGTAGTGAGGCAGGGGGCGGTCAGCGGAGGCCGGGAAGTGGATGCATGATCGACGAGAGCTACTGGACATCGCAGATGTCGGGCGACGAGCGGCGCCTACATACATCCAGAGTCATGGGGAGCTGCATATGCGAGATGCAGTCTGCATCCAGATCAGGAGTACTTCATTTCAGTTGTTGTTCGCACGGGCCCACGGCAGCCCCCCCGCCTCACACCCTTCCGCACCACCTTCCGCCTGTACCTAGCAGCCTGCATAGCTCAGCAACGCTTTTAAGCAGCTTTAAGACAATGCAAGTTTTGGATTCGCTATGTCCGGGTCCTCTTCGCTATGTCCGAGTCCTCTTCGCTATCTCCGGGTCCTCTTCGCTATCTCCGGGTCCTCTTCGCTATCTCCGGGTCCTCTTCGCTGCAACCAAATATTTTGCCGCTCACTCGTGGTGCTGTGAGGAGCCTTCAGACCGTATCTGTGAGATGGCTGGTCTCCACACCTGGCAGCTGAGGAGCCCCGCTCCACTCCGCTCCGCTCCGGAGGCCATCACCATCGCCTCTTACGCCATCATATGCTTTGTGCAGCTAGCCCGGCTTCTCATTCCAGTCAAGCAGTTGCCCTCCAATTCCGGCATTGCTCCCCTCCGGACACCCCCCCCCCCGAAACATGTTGCTGGACAGGAAGCGGGAAAAGCCAGTGCGGGCTCGGATGCCAGAGTGAGGGCTGCACGCACCCGCCTGCCTCCCTCATGCCACTCACCACAGCCAGATTGGTACAGCGGGGCCGTGACTGGCTCGCGAGAGGCTCGGAAGCCAGTCAGTCTCGTACACAAGACCCTGCAGACCAGATATGAGCTTCCGCACCCCCAGCTGGGTCGATCCGTCGGTGCGAAAGGCACCCGAGCCTCCTAGCACCACAGCTTCGGCCTGTGCGTCATGTGCGGGGAACTGCACAATAACCATAACATATATCCGGGGCCTAATGCCAGCAGCAGCAGGAGCAGCAGGAGCTTCGGGGCGGGATCCCGCGGAGTGCAGAGGAGAGGTGACGAGCAACAAATGAGGAGGAAGGTGCAGCTGTCCCGGCGCAGGACAGCATAGGAGAATGCCCCGGTCGCTGTCCCGGGCCCTGCGGTCGACATAATAACTACAATAACTGCAATAACGGAAAAGCCAAAACCAACGGAACATCAAAATACTTGTAGCGTGTTTCATAAAGGCTGCCCTGCCTCCTCAATCTGCTTCTCGACTCGACCTGGTCCTCCTTGCCCAGACACCCAGGGGTATCTGTCGCACATCAGCACATGCGTCTTCCCCGCAGCATCTAACCTACTGCCCTGGCTTTTGCCCTGTGGTATAAATATGTTTTAAGACTGTCTGCATGGAACAGGGTACATGTTTTAAGAGTGGTCTGCTCGCCGTGGCTGCAAACTGGCCCCCCTGGGAGGAGGAAGGCAAGGGGCTATTGCAGGTACTGCCTCAGGAAGCGCAGATAGATCGCTACGCGCAGCGAACACAGCGCGCGCTGCTGATACAGGGCAAGCTGTTACAATTGTGATCTAGGGTAAAATCTGGATGTAAGATACATCACCCGTCATGGAGAAATGCTGTACAGCCCTGGTACTGCACCTCCCCAATCGGCGTCGCTGTACCGTACGGACCTGGGCTTCACTCAAGGCCGCCTGGAGTTCCTCTGGTGCAAGGAAAACACCGGTCCTGTACCCACGCATACACCAAGTTGATGGTTAACGCACAAAGAGAGGGTGGGTACAGCCAGACGGTACCAACCGCAACAAAGTCGCTGCTTCGTAAGGAGGGCCAAGCACTGCAACCTCAACACTTCGCTGCGTAACAGCCACTCCGAGAAGGCGCTTGCCAGCAGCTAGCTTATGCAGCAAATCCAAAACTGGTACCCGAGTCCCCGCGCTCATTCTGGCGCCTTAGCTTGCCCACCTTAACAATCATAATGTACACATAGCACCTTCAATGTAGCGGCATCTTATTAAGTAACATTGCAACGTTCGGGAATTTGGCGGGACGTCGTACATCAGCATCCTAAATATTGTGGTTTTTTTGCCTGATCAGATGCCCAGACACACAATTACGATCGCATTGCAAGCCATAGGTTCTTGCCAATAAACATAAGTCTGAAAATTGCATACACGAAGAGCGGCTGCACTTTGGCCAAATTGACGAATTAAAGTTAAGCAAACCGAGAAAACTTTATTGGTATTTTGTATGATGGATGATAAATTTTGTAATATAAATTTTTAATTTAACAGTTACGCAAGCAACTGTGATTCCCCTCGGGGCTGGCAGCGCGCCTTTTTCTGTCCTAGCCGACTCGCCTCAAGCAGCATAAGCACAGTACCATGGAAATCGATCGCCAAGACGTTACGGCAATGGCCAAGCTTGACGAGGCTCTGGCAGCGCCTAGTACTCGATTGCGGACGGACGGAACGGTTGATGGCCGCGACGCACCCTGGGTGGAGAAGTATCGACCTAAGAGTTTGGATGAGGTCGCAGCGCACAAGCAAATTATTGACACGAGTAAGAAGGGGCCAAAATTTAAGTTAATGCCTCTGGGCCCAGACGCCGGGATCGGACGCAGGCCCGACTGTTGTGACCCCCGGGTCCTCCGGAACTGTGCCGTGATGGTAAAAGCGCGGACCAATGGGACGTGCTCCAGCTTATGTCATCTGCTGGTATCCCAGTAAACGGGCGTCCTGAACTGTGCAGAGAGCCCTCGCCCCTTCTAAGCCCGGGCTCTCCCCCGGAACCCCGCTTGCCCGGGTAAATCCGCAAGCATAGCGCTGGCTTGTTAGCGAGCACACGCCGTGCTGTCGTGTCCCGTGCCAGATTGGGTATTGCACGATAGCATCGCTCGACTCCCTCACGCTTCCTTTATCTAATTCGGGCCCTGGGCTATCGCAGTTAAGCGCCTCACGAGCGAGAACCGATTGCCACACTTGCTGCTCTACGGTCCCCCCGGCACCGGGAAGACGTCCACCATCCTGGCTGTGGCCCGTCAGATCTACGGCAACTCGCTGGCCAACATGACCTTGGAGCTCAACGCGTCGGATGAGCGCGGCATCAACGTTGTGCGGCAGGAGATTCAGGACTTTGCGTCCACGCGAACCATTTTTAGGTGCGTACGTGAGGATAGAGGCACCTCGCTCTGTTCTTTAGAGGAAGTTCTTTATAAGTTGCTGTACGTGAGGATAACATGCTCGGGGAAACAAAGTAAACACTAATCGGCATTTTGCATTTTTCTAACTGCCGATGTAAGAGCTTTCGCTTTTCTTAAACCCTAAGTAGACATGATGGACATGCAGGCTTACAGGAAGGGTGCAGGAAGAGTGCCCGAGCGGCATGTTTAAAAAGACAGGTCATTATGGAGCCTGAGGTCCTGATGCATTCTGCTGCGGTCCAATGATCAGGGGGGTTGTTTTGCTCTTTTGTGTTCTTAGCCTCGTCCCTCCAATGGCTCACCAACGGGCCTAGGCCTCTCTGCTTTTGGATGTTGCACTTTTTTCCCGCCATGGACAAAACCCTCCTCTTCAACGGACAGCGGCTAGTGTTCCCCTGCCCGAGTCCGTTGATTTTTCCTACCTGCCCACCTGCAGCAACAAGTTCAAGCTCATCATTCTGGACGAATGTGATGCGATGACGAACGATGCCCAGTTTGCGCTGAGGCGAGGTGTGTGTGCCGGAGGTTTTTGAGTGCAAGGTCGTGTGGGAGGGCCTGCGTGTATCGGGGTTGTTGAGCGGTATCGAGCTATCGGTGCATCGCAGGCGGTTAAGGGTTCCTGTTAGCGAACAAGGCTACGACAACCGCCTTGCCATCTTGGCCCCCCGCCATCGCACCGCAGTGATTGAGAAGTACACCCGCAACGCCCGCTTCTGCCTCATTTGCAACTACGTGTCCAAGGTCATCCCCGCATTGCAATCTCGCTGCACCAAGTTCAGGTGCGCATGCGGGAACGGAGGGACGCGTGCACAGAATGAGAGCACAGGATGGTGTCTTGGCTTAGCAGACATGATTGTTTGTCTGGATGGTGATGGAAGCGGCAACAAGGGCTGTCGGGCGGGTTCGTCCACTGGGGGAAGCTGAGCGCCCCAGGAGCTGCTGGGGTGCTGTGTAGCTGGATAGGAGGGCATCTCTTCCTGACCATAATGATAGAATGACCAGCTGCATTATGAGTGGTCACTGCAACTGCTGAGTGGTCCTGCTGCTTCCATGCCCGCTCCTGTTGGTGCCTCTGGACCGCAGGTTCGCGCCGCTGGATCCGCAGTTCGTTCGCGACAGGCTGCAATACGTGGCGGAAACAGAGCGGTGAGTCAGACCGGTGGGAATGCAGCTTTCAGGGAACCAGGCGTGTGATTATGCCGATGGATGGATGGTGTGGGCTTTCCAACGCAGGAGGTTTGCCGCCGTTGGTAAATATGCCTGTCTAGTTGTCCCAGACGATCCTACTGGAGGGCGGCTGGCGGGTCCGGGCTTTGCGCCACCAAGCGGATCCAGGGTCCTTCTCATGTGTGGTGCCATAAAGAAGAGGGGCGGTCTTTCCTCATGTCGACCCCATACAGACCTTACAGGTCGTCTGTGAATACCCGGTTTGCTTTCCTTTCCGGTGCGGCCCTTACTCAACCGGGATGTCGTCCTCCGGTGCTGCCCTTTGACAGAGTCAAGCTTGGCCCGGGTGGCCTGGACGCGGTGGTGGAGCTGGGCAACGGTGACATGCGTCGTTCGCTCAACATTCTGCAGGTGAGTGAGGGCCAGAAGGTCACTGCGCTGCTGCTTAGGGTTTTAGGGTTGAGCGCAGCTGGAGGGGGCACGTCATGCAGTAATGGTGGCACGGCTTGGGGTAATCGGATGGAGGTGTGCTTTCCGAATCGGAGCGGAAGGCCGCACGGGGTCATGACGGGGTACCAACGATAGGGAAGATGCACGATAGGGCTATATGCATCTCCCTGATCAACTTGGACAAACAATCAGAAGGGGGCTGCACCAGTGTTGCGCTACCTGACCAGTTGCGCTACGTGGCCAAGTTGCATGTGTCATCAGCTGTGTCCTACCCTGGAGCACTGGAATTCTCCTTAGCCTGGCGAACCTTTGACCCAACTGCGTACATATGCCCGGTGAACACCTGCAAACACAGCCTCGAGACCCGTCGATCTGCCGTTCCAGGACACAAACCGTTGCTTCCTTCAGCCCTAAGGTTACTTGGCCCGATGCTTCCCTTCATTTCCTTTCCACATCTTCGGTGCTGACTTATCTGCCATTCATCCTTTTTCCTTCTGCGCTCATGGTTGGTTCTTCTTCGCGGTGACGATCTGGCATGTGCATCTGCCATCGTAGGTAAGCAATGGGATCCAGGGGGGAGTCGGTTGCGGTTTTGGTTTCTCGTCGGGTAATTTGATTCGTTACCGCACTTGCGTGCCCTGATTGGTGCTGGCCAGCCCCGTAGACGTTAACCGATGGGCCTGGCCATTGCAAGCCGCTACAGCATCAGCTGCTTAGCAAAACATCCAGCGATGCTTTAATAGCCAACGACTTTCATGACACAAGGTCGTGACTGCTGTGGCATCGAAGACGCCCTCCCACCAACGAATGGCGTTTTTCGGAACGCCTGTCTCCCGGGCATTCAGGTACCCACTTGCAGTTTGCCACCCTCTGCCTCGCTGACCTCCTTGGGAAGTGAGTCTTATTTGCAGTGTTCGGCAGATGGTCGCATGGGGGCCGCGATACCGGCCCCGGTCTTCACGCCAGGTATCGTTCTTGCCTCCCTGCACTCACTCACACCGGTATTTTCCCCCTGCCCTGCTCGGTGTAACCCCTCCCGGTCCCCAGTCGTGCCACATGGCTTTCGACCTGTTAGATGAGCAGGCGGTGTACATGTGCACAGGCAATCCAATGCCATCGGACATCAACCAGGTGCTCACGTGGCTGCTGAACGACGCAGTGGCGGACGTGTTTGAGAGTAAGTGTTTCTGACACCCCGGGGTAGGCGGGACCCCAGGCGACGCAGTAACAGCATATTAAGGAAATTGAGAACCAACTGGACAACGACTTTGTAATGTGGGTTGTGTACGTGGCCGACATAGTCCGGCACCTTCCCAGACGGGCGGGCGGGCGTCTGACACGTTGAAGATCACGCTTTCAGAAGAGGACGGCGGGGTAGTTCCGAGGAAACCCAACAGAAGCCGACGAGTGAGACGTACCAGAATTCGGCTGCCTGGCTAGCCCGGAGAAGAAACGTAGAAGACACCTGAGGAAAATGAGACAAGTAGCTAGGTGCGCCGGCCCTGCCCCTTAGGCCGGCGCTGTCCATGTGGGTGCAGGGTTGAACGGGAAGTGGAAGCGGAAGTGCCACAGCTTCGTGCCGCATCACATCGCCTGTATAACTTCTCTACACCTGCCCAGCCATTGATGCTTCTGTTCCAAGTCTTCTCCCATGTCCTCAATTAACCGCATCCCTATCTCTCTGCACAGAGGTGACGAAGTTGCAAGTTGACAAGGGCTTGGCTCTAGTGGATATCGTCCGAGAGCTCCACCCGTGAGTTGGAGGGTTAGTAGGTTAAGGGTGAACGGAGATTGTTAGGCGCTTGATTGTGGCGCAATACACCAAGCACTGGCGCTTGAAGATTCCACACCCCTTTTGACCCTTCAACCCTTTGCTTGTGGGTTCTATGGTGATCATTAGTTAGGCAAACCGTGGCCATAGCTTAGGCTAAACTAAGCAAATATGAAGTGAAGTGTTCCCGGGCCGGGCCAGCGCCGGGTGCATAATCCTGCGTAACGTGCCGGTAGAGTTTAAAGCCGACATCTTAGATTAGGGGGATTCAGACCCGCTGTATATCCATAATTACGCATTGTCTCCCTTCATGCAGTTGGATCATGAAGACGAGCATGCCCGTGCACGCCAAGATTGCCCTGGTGGAGCGGTTGGCGGATGTGGAGCACCGCCTGGCATACAGCACGAGTGAAAAGCTGCAGCTAGGCTCTTTGATAGCTGCTTTTGTCAAAGCCCGCGAAGTTATTGCCAAGGCGGCTCATTAATGCCTCACTGGAGCCATGGGCTTTAGGCGCAGGCTTGGGCGCACAGTAAGGTTGTTCGTTGTAGCGAGCCGTCTACCTATGTATTAAAGATACATAAATATGTATGCTGGACAGTTTTGCGGATATGTTTACGGGGGGATTGACATGATCCTCCAAGGTGCCGTTTCGGTGCCTCAAATCGGCATCAGATACGTACCTGGACGACTGTTGATGATATGCATAGCCAATTATAGCATCTCACAACATCTCAGCTGCAAAGTTCAAAAGCTGCAAGCTTATGAGATATGTTAATGTTTTGACCTCTCGGGAGATATTTACGCGAATAACCGTCACGGTGCCAGCGGCGGGAACACCCAAATACCAGTATCTTTCACCCCATTCCCACGACAATGCATCTCGTCAAGGATTGCCTTATCGCAGAGCGGGCGCAGTTCCTCGCACTGCAGGTTCCGATGCTAAATAGCATCGCAAGGACTAGATCCGCAAGGGTAGGTAACCTTATATTTCCGGCATCAAATACAGCGCCGATAGAAAGAGTGTTTCACGAGATATGTATTAACCCTTGCCTGCATGGTTCCCATTCTGGTTTTATATCCGCGAACACAGCATTGCGTTCCACTATAATGACGTATCTGGTTTACTTAACGTATCAAATACGTGTACCTTCTAAATGAAATTTGTGAGACGCGCACTTGTAAAACCCCACATTTGTCCTTTCGTACCGCCGCAACAATAGAAATCAAGCAGAATCTACCTCAGCAATGCGGGCCACAGCCATCCCGCCACGGGAAGCGGAGATCGCTGTTTTGCATTAGAGACAATGTCGGAAGATGGCCAGGGTTGGGTCATGGATGAGCTGGGCCAGAAGCTGGTGGGACTGAGACACCGCACGCCGCGCGCGACGTGCCGTACCACCCAACTACTGTCGTACCGTGGCGACCTATCTGAAGGAGACAAGGCCATGCGGTAATATGCACAACAACCGTAGCAGCGATTCAAGATGGCCTGTTTAGCTCTGGCTGCCGATTCCTCGGTTTTCCTGCGGGCTCGTGTAGATGACACGGTACTCAGCCCATTTGTCCCCTATTCTTCGTTGCTAGCCGTTGCTCCGAATTTGCAACTAGCAGTCCGATGCAGCCCCACCCACCAGTCCGCTGCCTGTGTACCCGGGATCCCTCTATGCAGATGCGACCGGCTGGATCTGGACCTAGGCTGGGAGGCCACCGCCCCAGCAGCCGAGGGCAAGACCTTCACCGGCCTGGCCAAGTGGGTACCAACTCCTTCCAATCATGGCCCATCTGGGCGGCGGTGCGAACCGCCAGTTTTCTGCAAAACGCCCCGCCCCGCCCCGCGGGATATATATCTAGGGATCTGATGATATGCTTTGCACCGCCGGTCCAGCGCTTGCGTCTGCCTGCCCACCACCTGCCTTCCACGCGCGAACATGTTCCCTTTCACTTGAGCTCAATCTGCCAGATGAAACGGCAAAAAAAGCCGAATGAACATCGACCCCCCGGACCTGATCACGGAGGCCTCATCAAAGGTCTAGTGGACCGTCCAAAGTCCTCTTGTCCTCCACCAGCACACCTACGCTGCCTCCGCGCCCACCCGCCTGAAGGGAACGATCTTTAGTACGATGTGACGCAGCTGCGTTGCCCCGCCCAGAGACGGCCAGATCACGCTGCGCGTCTGGCCGTTGTTGGCCGCCGCTGCTGCTGGTTGCTGCCGGGTGGGGCCATGCCGCTGACGAATTGCTGCTTTTGGTGCCCAACCGTGAAGGGTGACTATGTGCAGCAAGGAGAACCATGACGTGGTGGATGTGTCGGTGACGGTGGACCCGGCTTGTTTGGCCGCTCTGCCAGTGGAGCGGGAGAAGCTGGTCGCGGATGTGGTGTACGCGGTGGGCATGGGCGTGCGTGTGTTTCGAGGGTGCGGGGATGGGAGGTGCCGACCAGCGGCTCCACGAGGTGGCCGATGAGGGCAAACCCAGCTGGTTACTTTGCGTCCGGGTCGCTTCACAAGTGCTTCGCACGTGGTGCTGCGGACGTGCACACGGCACTGGTGGTGCGCAGGTTTTCTTCCTCCTGATCATCCCCCTAATTGGCCTTCCCCCCTTTTACTGTGCCTGCCCGTTATGATGGTTTTCAGGTGGAGTCGCTGGACACCGCCATCATGGAGAAGCTCAATGATTTCCTGTGGTGAGCACTGCGGGCGTAAGTCCCATAGGTCTTCTAGGCTGTACGCGAGAAGCCAGCAGAGTTTGCTGTCCATTACTACACCGCCCGAGCCCGAACAAGAACGGATCGGTAGTTTGCGGCCATGCTGGGCTCCGTTGGATTGGGTCCGTTGTCCGTTCATGCCGTTCTGCATCTGCAGGTCTATGGAGCAGCACAACATCCGCAGCGCTGAAGGACAGGAGGCTGACGGCGCCGCGGAGGCTTCGGACTGGGGACGAGCATAGGGCGCCTCGAGGACACCGCTATGTTTGGACCCCCTCAAGAACCGGCGCGCTCCCGTTCAACGAGACGGGATTGCCGGATGCAGGATGATCATGCAGCACTCATATGTGCGATGTAACAAAAGCAAGGTGTAGGGGGTTTGCGTAATCCGGTAGGGCGCTTTCGTCCAACCTCTGCTGGTGGTGGTAGTGGTGGTAGCAAGGACAGGGGTTCTTTGTTGTAAATAGTTTTGTCGTAGCTGTAGGCACTTGTACGATTTGTCATAGGTGCGTGCTGCGCACACCTTGCGCGGGCACTCATTGCCAGTCCGCTATCTACTGGCTTAGAAGATTGCGCACACTTTCGCAAGAGCCGGAAGGTGCATGTGCTCAGGAACTCAAGTACAGGATTTAAGATTCATTGCGGCGGCTCGGGAGTTTCAACCGTTTGTGCCGCCGCCGTTTTTTGACAAATGATGCAATGTCCGTTTTGGTATAGTACTGATAGGGACGGCCTACTCGAGGTCTGCGTTCCACTGGCTATTTTGTGCGTTTGCAATTTTTAGTTGTGTGCTGAAGGCTTTGCGGGTGAAGGTGCCTGTTGGGTACTCGACAGTGCACACATTGGATACGGAATGAGTTGTGGGCGGCATTTCGATATGTCGGACCCAGCAGGGGATTCCCACCTGGGCGACAGATTCCACACGGCTTGAACAAGACATCCGAACTGATGGTCCGTTGCTGGGCCTAGCCATGTGTGTGCAGCTACATGGCGTGGATGATCATTAGGAGCAAAGCCAGCCGAATAATGTTGATGATGATGATGTTGTTGATGCGCCAGCTGACAATTTGGCAACCAGTTATGGAACGGCATGACGCCTAGAAGTGGTAGTATACGTCACTGAAAATGCCACTGTTTAACCGTTAGCTGACCCCGGGTCCATTTGGACCCGGGGAGGCGGCGCATTGTACGATGACATGTTGAGTTATGTGCCATGGCCCCTCATCGACAAACAAAGTGTGACCTGTTTTGTAGTCCCCATCAGCACCAAGTGGCCGCACACCAAGCCCCCAATGGCTCGGGGGTGGCGTCGATGGCGAAGATATTGCACCGACTGCGCGACTCACCACCCCGGCGAGATCACTCCCCCATCTTCACTAGAGAGATGTTGAAAGCAGGCTTGCATATGTATAACTAACCACACGGGTACGCGCGCTTGGTTACCAAAGTGGTGTGGTCGAGATGTTGTGTCGTCAGGGGTGTATGTGCTGCGTGATCGCAATATGCGCACACACAGGTCCGTTGGCCGTCACTCCGCCGTTGCCCCCTCTTTCCAGCGCACTGCTGCTGGCGCTCGATCCCACACCGCCCTGTACTCTCATGGCCGCCAGGCGCTTGCCGTCCGGCGCCAGTAGTTGCAGCAGGTGAGGGGCCAGTCCGCCCTCATCCACCTCCACTTGCGGTACCACCTCCGCCTGACCTGTACAGCCCAGAGACACCATGTCGGGTCCTAAATGGTTGGGCAATGGATGAAGAGGAATCCGGTGCCCTTGTCCAGAATGATATGGGCTCAAAGCACCAACCACTCCCTAGTGCGCACGGCCATGCCAACCGGCCTTGCTGACCACCCAGCACATTCTCACCCTCGCACACCCCTTACCCTTCCGAACCCCTTTCACGGTACTCACCCCTGTCTGCGAGGACTCGCGCGTTGGCTGCTTGCTGCTCCTCGCTGACGGCAGGTGAGGGCACCAGCAGGGCGGGGGTCCCCAGCGCGGCCAGTTCAGCCACGGTGGAGGCCCCCGCCCTGGACAACACCAAGTCGGAGGCCGCCACCACGGGACCCATGTCGTGGATGAATGGCACACAGCGGACGCTGCGGGAAGCCAGGATCAATCGGGAAGAGGACTTGCGGTCTGTATTAGGGGGACACATATAGAGTGCATTTCAGCAGCCTAGCGATAACCCTCCGTCCATACCTGCGTCCGTCCGTCTGTGCGAGTGCGTCGGGTGCAGAGTATGTAATAATATAGTGATAATGGTAAGGTGCCCTCCGGAGGGTCCATAAGTTGGGGTCCCGAAGCGAGGCCGATGTGATGACAGGCGCACCTGGAAAGGCTGGCTGCATGTCCAGCTGAGTACGATACGTACTGTTTTGCGCCGGTCTGCCAGAGGATTTGCAGGCCTGTGGTGCGCGGCCAGAACGCGACAGGGGACAAGCTACGGTGAAGTCCCTTGGACGAGTGGCGAGGAACCTTTCAAAACTCTTACGTGCAATGCTTTCATGACGCCAGATTGGCCACGCTGATGTGTGCAGCATCAGACATGCAGCACAGCCAACCCAACCGGTAGGCATGCGGCAGTTAGGTAGGAGCCTGTATAGGCATTAAAGATGCGCAATACGATTGTGGAACCGCAGTCTACCCCTCTCCGTCCCCTCTCCGTCCCCTCTCCGTCCCCTCTCCGTCCCCTCTCCGTCCCCTCTCCGTCCCCTCTCCGTCCCCTCTCCGTCCCCTGTCCGTCCCCTCCCCGTCCCCTGTCCGTCCCCTGTCCGTCCCCTGTCCGTCCGTCCGCCGCGAGCAGCAGATCTCGACAGGTATTGCTCGTTGGGGATGCGGAGGTGCCCATTCATATTGGAACAATTCCTTGTGAGTTATGAACCCCCTGAGGATTATTTGCCACTTAGACAAAGACATCAAGGCTCGGGGTTCCGGACCACAGCCAGGATCATTGAGTGAGGACGCGGCGGACCCGGCTTCTGGGCGGCCCCAACCCTCCACCACCAGCTTCCCAGCTGTTGCTCTTCCGACGCGCACTGCGGACAACTGGTCGTCCCACTCTGCAGTGAGCTCTATCTACCTGGTACTGTTGCCAACTGGGGCAGTGCGTTGTTGACGGCGCAGTTGAGGTAACCGCAGCCTCGGGAGCCGCCGAGCACCAGCAGCAAGCGACCGCCGCGGCTGGGGAACCCCAGCGCCTCCCGGGCCTCCCGACGGCGCCGCACCTCGGCACTTTTGAGCACGTCGCTGCGGACCGCGGGACCAACCACCAAGCACCTGCAGTGGTGATGGTGATGGTCATGGTGGTGGTGGTGGTGGTGAAGGTGGATGATCACATGCCACATCAGTTTTCTTGACAACCGCACAGCGAAGGAAGGCGCTCACGGAAAGTACGCCGTGCCTATCAGGGGGATCATTACAGCTCCCCGTGCAGGAGCGCAACACAACTGGGCGTTACAGATGGGTTCGTCAGTGTGCGAAACAGCCCCTTGCCCTGTCTCAGCTTACAGTGCCAGCGATTTGGCCGTTTGGGCTGGGCTCCAGGGGCCGCCGCGCGTGCACGCTGCGGCCCCCGGGCGATGGCACGGCAGAGAGCCTGCAAATGGGATTTGCCCCAGTTGCTCACCGCGCCCGCCTACCTGTCCTTGTAGCGCAGATCTGCCGCTGCGCTCCCATAAGCTAGCAACGTTTGGCGCGCGAGGACGTGCAGGGCCTGTGTTACTGCCCCGGCCTTTGCGTTTGGTTCATACAGCACCAGCGGGATGCCCTGCATGTGAGGGTGAGAAGAACGTCGGTGCGTCTGTCCGCCTTGGCAACCCTATGGCGGGAGCTAGGGCTGCATCTCCCACATGCGGTGTCCGTAAGAAGCTGCAGAAACGCCCTATGCAGTGCAGCAGACTCGCCGGTCGCAACCTCCCCTTAAAATTCCTTTGGACATCCCATCGTTGGACTGAGCTATCCTCCCGCTAATTCATCATGCGAGGCTCGGTCCGACCCCAACGTCCGACCCCAGCGGCACCACGTACACGTCACCAACGACCGCCGGCACGTCCCCTCTTCCCCCGAGGACGGGGTGCAACAGCCTGACTGACCCGGCAAGCCACTCCGCAACCTCGGTCAGGTCATCGAGATCATCAACTCACCAGTGCGGCTGCCGCCACGCAGGCCGGCACGGACACTTTGCCACCCATGCCCACAACCACAGCTGGGCCGGTCTGCGCCAGGATGCACGCACTGTGCGCGACACACAAAGGAAACCTACGGATCAGCGGAGGATGGGGGGCACCGTGCGTCGTTGGGGTTACGCACCTCGATTTGCTACCTTTCCTGAAGCCCTTTTTACCTGCGTCATCGTTTCATCCATACTTGCTCTGGTCTTGTACTCTTCAACAAAACACATATATCATGTAGATGTGAATTAAATGCATACACATGTAACATGCGTATGCATGTTATCCAGACCTAAACAAATCCGATGAGTCACAAAAGATGCACACACCATCCCACAGTTCGTTTGTGGCTGCTGGTACCATGGTACGGGATTGACGGAGTATCCCAAACATTGAATGTGTGGTGGGAGAGGTGGGCGCCCCGGTGTGTGTGTGTGTGTGTGTGTGTGTGCTGTCAACCTGGAGGCTGATGCTTTTACTCGCCTTTGGGAGAGGGCAAGGGTAGGCAAGCTCCCGGGGGACACGACACCTGTCCATGCACCTTCATCCCGCACCTACCTCAGAACGCTCAATGCGTTGGCGACGCTTTTTATGGGGCGCTGTAGGCTCACCGAGGAGATGCAGTACAACCTGAAACCGGACTGTGGTACGACATGCACCTCGAGCCCGCGCGAGTCCCCGAGGAACACCACCTGTCAGTGTGCAAAACACAAACAGACGCGTGCAACAGCATCCAATCCGTTGCGCTAAGGCCCGCCTTTTTCTCTCGTCATCACAACGGCAAGGTCAAATAATACACTGATGGCAGTCAATTATACAGTGATGCACTCGTACCTGCTGGCCGTCAGCAGTGCTGTGTAAAGCACTAATAGCGGTCTGGACACGACTATGATCGAGCAATGCAGAGTACACATGACGGCAGAAATTTCTGCCAGCCGTGTCGCCCTTACCTCCAAAGCGCGTTTCCGAAGCTCCTCTGCTATCGCAACGGCGGGGAATACGTGAGATCCCGCACCGCCCCCAGAGAAAGCCACAACTGGACGGGCGTGTTGACAACGTCGCACCCGTACGGCTGTGAACGTGGCCGTGTACACAGCTGCCGCCGTTACGCACGCGCCTAGCGCAGCCTTTTGAAAATGAACAGGCATGTGGAATCACCGGCTTGTGCCGGGGCAAACCTTGGGCCTTCCCAGGGCAGCTTGGGCTGCCGTATTCGGCGGTACAAGGGCCTTAAAGCAATCCAGCACTTTAGATGTTGTTGTATATTAAATTTTGTTATATTAGGACATTACAGTCATGCTTGGCGAATTCCGCGCCTGCCGTCCGGGCGGCCAAGCCTGCCGCGCGCTATTTCAGTTTCCTTGCTTCAATGGTGGATAATACCGCTGCCAATTTAAAAATCAACTCGGCTAACATAGCATTTAGACCTGCGTTTTATTAAACGTAACGCGAGGGGCGAGGCGCAGCAGACCTGGCAGCCGGTTAGTTACCGTTAGTGACTTTAGTCAAAGTCCATGTACTGTCCAGCTCAGCATCATGCCCGTACAGCTGCCCGTACATTTTCAGAGGCAAGCTTGTGGTGCGGCCTGGAGCCGTATGCTGAATACCAGCGTCCCAACACTGCGGTTAGACCGCAAAAAGCTTACAACTAGGGCTGAACCTTGCCTACAACCCCAGTCGCCCCTCCACTTCCTGCTGATCTCCAGAACGACTCGATCGTCACACGGGGGCAAGGGTACAAAACGCTTCATTAGCTAGTGTTGGGGTTCGTACAGGGAGGAGGAGAGTATGTGTATGTATATGTGGGTGGGGGTAATTCGTCAATTGTTGGGAAGGGGGAGAGCGTAGGAAGTATCAACTTCGGCTGGTTCCTAACCTCTGGATAGAAACGGGCTCACGGCGATGCTGGGTTGAGCAGTGGCTTGATGAGGTGCTGGTGAGTTGTATTGATCCAAATTACGTGATGTTGTTATATCACCTTTTTTCCGCTGCAGGAAACCGCCACTAAGAAAAGTCTTCCACACTTCCATCCTGGGGCGGGTGTACGGCAGTCGGCTGCCATCAGGTCATAGTATATATACCTGATGGGAGGATCGAATCCTCCTGTACGCGCTAGTTTGGGGTTGAATGCGGTTGTGCAGGGGTGTCACAAGTACTACGGAATGCAACCGTGCGTTTCCGAAGATACCTTGTTGAGACATCTCCAATTTGCTGCCACTACGTGACGACAGCGCCTTCATTCGTTTCAAGCATATCCGCAACCCAATCCCATGAACGGGACTGTATCAATGGTGTTGGTCATGGTAGCGCCGGCAGTGACGCGGGTGACATGATTTAAGTGTTGGCATCAGCGATGCACTGGTGCATCAGCGGGTTATGCGAATGCAGCACCACATACCTACCGCTACCCGGCTACGAGTGGATGAGCACGACCTGCGACTCCCAGACCTCCCAGAGCGGAAAAAAGGCTGTCGTCCTGGGGGCTAGTAAGAGCCGCCATGTAAGTTGCGCTGCCTGTGAGTTGAAATACGAGCTAGGGGATTAGGATGGGAGGTGGAGGGCCGTTCGCCAAGGCTTTGATGGACGTGCGATGTTGACATACCAGGCCGTCCTCACTTGCAAATCTGAAAATACGTTTGCGTCTCGTCGACTAAATCCTGATCACAAAGCCCCCAAATGGGCAAGCAAAAAAGCACAACACGAACTAATTTATCGTTAGGTCATATCACCACGGGTGATCACGACGTGATCTAGTTCTATCTGGCTTGCGAGATGCAGTCACCGACGATGTGACCCACAACTTCCCCATAGCCTTGTGAACGAGCATGGTACCCACAGCATACCGTAGTCGGATGTTACTAACGTCTGGCTGCAGCGCAATGTACGGTAACTGGCCTGGACACAGGTCGACAAGGAACTGGCCCTCCTCACCGACCTCCTCCTTGCGGCGCCAGAACGCACCGAACGCTGCTGCTGCAACCACACAGCCGAAGAGTTCAAACTCTTTGACCTCCTGCAGCCCAGGCCCCTGCTTCAACGAGCCACGGTGCCATGGCCGAGCGAGGCCTGTACTATCAGTCCCGAAGATGAACGGAGGCCAGACAAGGCCTGACCAAATCACCACGCAAACTTGTGCAATACAAGCCTCATCATGGCCTTGTGAACGGGCGTGGTCTCGCACACCACCCGTTCCCTTGCTGTATGATCGCCATGATAATCGCCTCTTTGGATTTGGGTGTGATCACCAGCCTCTAAAGTCCCCCAAACTATAAGGGCGGGCCCGCCCAAAAACTATACACGCATGCAATGACATAGAACGTAGTTTTGAACGCTGTTAGCTTTCACCTGCCCACGCTTTACCCTCCACCGAGCTCGCGCGTACTAGCCCTCATAACAACAATGGCCCAGGCACAGCCTGTTCAACTCCCCCCCATACCCCCGTGCCCTGTAATCCCTGTGCTCGTAGTCCATGTTCTATCCCCACTACGAGGCTCGCTTATTCTTAACAAGGGTTGGGGTTTTGATGCCCTCATGACCCGGGTAGTACCTTGTGCTCTGCCACTGCCTTAATGGCCTCCGCACTGCCGCACAGGCTGGCCACGTCAGGGGCGTTGCGCGTGAAGGACACCATCACTGCCACATGCAGCAGCAGGAGATAACCGATGATCAGCCACATGCGCAACGATATGTGGCCCGTTGCACGACGAAGTGCACCACCGGGGCCACGGTCCTTATCGCCCAGCACGCGCAGCCGTGGGGCAGTAGGAACCGGCGCCTCCACGTCCTCGCTCTTCCAACGCAGCCGGTCATCCTTCCACATCTCCAGACCAAGGCCTGCGCGTCGTAGACAGGTGGATGGGTAGGCACAGATTGCTGGCCATGGATGGTTCCATGCGATAAGGAACGTGGGTTTGAAACATGTATGCGCAAATTTAGGCGACATGTATATGCACGCAGGACCCCCCTTTCCATATTCCAACGCCGTACACTTGAGCGCTTCCATCCGCATGTTGTCGCTTTCTTGTTCTCCTCGTGCCCTGACATAGCCTCCCTCGTCCGACCCCAGCCCACGCACCCGCCAAGACATCCTCCTTAGTGGGCAGCTGGAACAATGACATGACCGCCTTGCTGCTGGTGCGCAGTGTAGCGATTTCCCCCTCCAGCTCCTCTACCCGCCGCATGGCCGCAGCCATATCCGCAGCCGCCTTCTCGGCAGTGTCTCGTTCTATGGGGACCAGGAAGGTTGTGCAAACAGCGTGATGATAGCCTCAGATACATGGGGGCAGAGACATGGAAAGCTTCAATCTATTCGAACGAGAGGGTGGGAACGATTTGGATGCTCCCTGGACACATCCGTGCACGTCTATGAGTTCGTCCACAGGAAGCCGCAGAGACCAGCCCTGTACATATACCCTGCCAATCCCCCATCCCGTCTTGCGCATCTAACCCATCCTCTACTTTCCATCCCATAATCCAAACCTAGGTTATCCCTCCTATCGCTTCTTATTTGTTGTCCTCCCCGGCCTCCATTCCCCCGACGTCCTCCCACTTGATTGCTTCTCGGTTATTATCCCACATCAATCCCATGCCTTGTTGTCAACAACCTGAGGCATATTGCGGGAAGAACGTCGCAAACTTCAAAACATCCGGTCTACCCTTTGTATGATTCAACCCACGTGCGGCCGTGACGCCCTCCAGCTGCTTCTCCACCCCTGCCAGAGCTGAGGTCGCAGCCTCCGCCCGTTCCGCCTGTCGCCTCAGCTCCCTCTCAAGCTCGGATGCAGTGGTCGCAGCTGCTGAACGCTCACGCTCGGCCTCTGCGCGAAGAGACGCCAGAGCCGAGTCCAGAACCCGGGCGCGTGCATCGGACTGCGTTCGACGCGGGGCGGGAATGGGGAGGCAAAAGAAAGATGGAAGGACAGGGGGACGCTCATGTTGGACGAGTAAAGCCACCTCAAGCCCGTGGGGCCAGCGGTCAGTTCAGAGGATGAGGGGCTGGCTGGCGTACAAGCGGACCCTTTCTTCCTACCGGGCCCGCACCAAGGCTTTTCGTATGATTTCTTTCATGAAGGCGCACTTCCAAATGCGTGGGGAACAAGACCGAGAGGTGGAGCAGCATGTATCAAACAACGCGGCATTTCGAACCGCGTAGCCGCCGAATACTGCATTACATGCTGTTCAATGACCGCGTGTCTGTCCCTCTCAACGCAATAATCGCACCTCCTGCTTTTCAAACTTGATCTGCTCCAGCTCTGCCTGCAGCTGATGCCGGGCGGCCTCCGCCGCCTGGGCCGACGCCATGGCCTCCGTCTCACGAGCAACCGCCCGCTCCGCTGCCGCCTCTGCAGCCACAGCCAGAGTGCCGGCTGCAGCTGCGTCCCGTGTACGCGCCTCCGCCTCGGCTGCTGCTTCGTCCGCCGCGGCCAACGCCAACCGCAGCTCCTCTTTGATCTCTCCTAGAGATCGGAGAGAGGCGCGAAGCTGGGCCTGCAAGACGGGACGAAGCAAATAGTTGCGATTTTCAAGCAGCGCTAAGAGCAAAGATTGCTTTCCTGCGGGCCGGCTCGCGAGCCCGGTAGCCATGCGCAAAGAACGTGGGCACTTGCGCAACGGGCGCGGCCCAAGCGGTTGTTTCGACACGGCCAAGGTGTGCATACAGACATGGGCGGCGAAGGGATCGTTGGTATTGAGAAAAGAATACAGGGAGTTGGCGTCTGAGAGTGTGTGCATGTGAGACATTCGGCATGGCGTGCATATGCACGCAGATGTCATAGATGATAAAGTTCTCGAAATTATGGCCGCATTGCCCGATCAAGCGGTGACAGCATGTGTGCCTCCGCATGGTGAGGTATGGCGCTCTCCTGAAGTGACTCTTCAAGGGGATCCTCACGGGCTCACGGTGTTATGTTTTATGGGTTGGGTTTTAGGGGGACCTTCCAAACTCTAGAAGCCGCCGCTGCCATTGTTCCTGGCCCAAATGTCCTCCCTTCAGCAACCCAATATTGCAAACCCTATCGCACCTGCAGCTCGTCCCGCTCCGCCTCCAGCTCGCGCTGCACCTTCCCCACCGCAGCCTTAACCGCATTGTTGAACACCCGTGCCCGCCGCTCGCTCTCCGCCTTCAACGCCTCGCTCATGCCTTGAGCTTCCGCTCGGCTGTTGCGCTCAGCCTCAGCAGCTGCCAGCGCTGCATGCGCCTCGGCCTGAAGGTAGTAGCACGACAGTACAGTGAAGCCGAAACGCCACTAACTAACGCCACTAAGGGTCTAATTCATTAAAGCACATTGGTTTCCTTGCCACTCCCATCCCCAATATACTTCTGGGGCCACGCAATTCTTCCGGCACCAAAACCCCTCCCGCACCTCTGCCTCACGCCTAAGCCGATCCGCCTCATTGCGCGCCTGCTCCGCCTCCTGCCGTGCCGTATCCGCCTGCACCGCCCTCGCCTCTGCCGCCTCCTTGGCCGCCACTGCCGCCATTGCCTTGCGCACCGCTGCAGCAAGTTCGCCCCGTAATACGTCCAGCTCAGCGGTCTCTGCAACCTGCAGGGCCGCGAAAGTAAGTTGCGGGCTTGACGGCTTCTGATACCGGAACGCGCCATGATGCAGCCAATCACTGAAGATTGCGCCGGCCACCCTACAGCAGTTGTACATATTTCCGTTCCGTCCTGGCAAACAAGGCTTTCAGCCGTACACGGCAGTATGGCGGGCCTGGCCATAGGTTCATACCTCCTCAAAATGACGTTTGCCGACTGTTTCTATTAGCCCACTGTTCTTCTCATCTGTTTTCCACCCTCTATCATTCCTGCTGTACCGCACCTTGCTGCTCTCCTGCTGCTCCTTGGCCTCCAGCTGTGCCTTGACCTTGGCGAGAGCCCGCTCCGCCGCTGCCGCCTCCTTGCGAGCCGCGGTCAACGCTACGTTGGAATCCGCCGCCTCCTTCTTCGCTGCCCTAGCCGCGGAGGCCTGATCAGCTGCCTGCGCCTGAGCTTGGCGGGCCATGCCCTCCACCCTGGGGGGGGGGGTGCGTGAGTGCGGCGACAACGGCAAAGGTAGGGAGAAGGGCCATGGCGACGGTAGATATTACGTTGCAGCGAGCTAGCCATGGGTGGTTGGCAATACGTCCCCATGGTTTGGTAGCCTACACCCCCGCGCCGTCCCATCCGCAGCCTACAAACGAACCCAGTTGCCATAGCCTCCCGGGCTCAGGCCCCACCTGACCACTTCCTCGGAAAGCCGCACACACTCATCCATGCTCTTTTTCAACAATCCTTTCATATCATCGTACGCCTGCAGTTGAACTCGGCAAGGCAAGGTCAAGGCGTAAGTGGAGTTTTGGCACCCCAAAGCTTGTCGAGATGGTACATGGGGATTACGAGTATGCTAGGCCAGCTCCGCATTTGGGACTCGGCATCGGGCAGTTTCAAATCCACCCGGGTTTTGGGGGCCGGAACATTCAGCTTTCAAACCTAACGTACACCTCCCTAGACCGGTCATGTCCGCGATATCAATCATCGCATGCAGCCCGTTCAAGCACCTAAGGAGAGCGGTGCAAGCCATGTATTGGCTTAACACGAGGCAATATTTTATTCAAGGCTGTTTTGTGTCACCTATGATCTTCCTCTGAATGAAATGGCCCCCCTCCAGCAATAGCCATCTGCTCCCTTGTGCATGTGACACTGCTGGCCGCATTGCTTGGTTGCCCAGAGCTAGCTACTGAGGCCCCGGTTCCTGCTTCCCGTAGCTGAATATCACTACTGCTACCCTTTGCCGTATTTGCCACACTTCAAGCTAGCCAGAGCTGCGGCTTGTTCCCCTGGTGGCACCGTGCGTATGCCCCAGCGTCCCATGGCAGGGTACAACGCTAGGAAAGAAAAGTAGTCGCAATCAAGCCCATTCACATTGCACGGCCCACTCTTCCATCTGGCACATTGCCGTGAAGCACACCTTCAAGCGGACTGAGCTGTTACGGGGATGCAATTCCCTTAACTCGGGCCTAATCCACCACCGTGCCACCGCAGACACGTTCCTACCTGCTTCATGTCCGCGTAAGCCTTCCGAAGATCCGCGTCGCTCTCAAACGCGCTTCGCCCAGCCGCCGGAACTGCTTCTCCAGTAGCCCCACCGGCGCTTGCACGCCTGCTGCCTTCTCGTGCAGAGACTCCCGTCAACACTGACCCCGTCATCGCCGCGGCAGGTCCTGTTGCCGGCCCCAGTGGTGGACGGCCGCTGTTGTTGCTGCCACCTACCCCTCCACTTCCGCCTGCATTTTCCCCAGCGGCTGCGGGATCCCCGGCGGACGGAGGGGAGGGAGGCGGCCCCGACGATCCCGTCAGCATGCCACTGGACGCAGTGGACGACATCGGCGTTGAAGATGTCGCACACTGAGCCGGAGCAACACCCTCCAATCCGGACGACTCAATAAGAGCTTGCCCCTGTCCCGGGGCCGCCCGTGGCGCCGCTGCAGACATGCCGCTGCCCGGGGGTGTTCGTGCGGCTGGCAACCCGGCAGCGGACGCCCCGGTAGAGCCTGCCGCCTCCGCGAAAAGTGCGTCCGCAGTCCGTGCCGTACGAGAGCGGGTGTTAAATGCATATGATGGAGAATCAACGCCGCCGGTAGCTGCTGCATCCGGAACTATGGTCGAGGCAAGGCCATTGGTCGAGCCCTGGGTTTGGGGTAAGGACCAGAAGCACAAACGGTCGAGCTGGTGGGAGGTGTGCTTGGGCCGCTGTGAATGCTGTAGCGTCATGGCGGTCTTTGGCAGGCATGACGACGTGCGGTTTAGTTGCGGCCTCCAGGAAAGTTCGCCTTATTCCAGGTGCGGTGCGATAAGCGGCTCGTGAGACTGCAAGATGCGCAAGCACAGGGTATGCTGTGTACAGGGAAACCAGCAAGCCAGCACTTCTCACCTGGTCGGCCCTGCGATGGCTGGTCCCATTTGCAGCGGAGGTAACTGACGGGTCCGCAGCGAGATGTGCACCTGAGAATGGAGACACCAGGATGTTTGATTGGTAAGACTCGGAAGCATTAGCAGTTAAACTTACTAATATTGGTATGGGGCAGACTGCGAAGCTACCCCCGGTGCACCGACCTGACGGACTTAGGGCCTGCGTTGCGTTCGCTGATGTCGCCAATGCAGCCACGCGAGCACTAGGCTTGTCAGAAGCTGTCTCACTTGGTATGGAAGGAGTCGACGCTCGGCGTGGAGCTTTGCCGCTGCTGAAGTCGGCCTCTTGTCGTGTCCCTTCCCGGCTGGGCACAGGACCGTCTGGTTGGGCAGCTACTAATGCCGTCTCCGGTGGAAAGGGTGCTGAAAGCAACCCGCTGTTATGGGCCCGGTCCTCCAGCCTCTTCGCCCCTCTTTGAGTGGTAAGTGTGCCATCAGCTTCGGCAACCGCGATGCTGCCACCAACTACGCCTTCTCCTCCCCACCTACGCCGGATAGGTGTCGCAAACTTTACGCAAGCTCGATGTCGATAATCTAGGGCTTTATCTGGTATCTCACCTATCGTCATGTTGGTTAGACTGTTGCTGAGCTGCTTGTTGCTACAGGAACAGAGAAATACGTATGGTGACCAGGTAGCCATCTTGGTGACGAGCAAAGGAGCCCAGTAGCCTGACCTATTGACATACCTGAATTGTCTGAACGCCTGTGCGTACTTCATTGATTGCAACATTTGAGAACTCCTTCACGCCCTCTTGAACTGCAGCTTTCAGCTGTTCCAGGTTCCGCCAGACATCCATAACTCCTTCACGGACAATAGTAAAGTTTCAAGAAGCAACCATGTTTTTTCTTTGAATGTTGCTTCTTCTAGTATTGCACCTGTATCCCAACGTTGCAACAGCTGCTCGTAGCTGTTATAATATTAGCCAGCTCAATCGGTATTGCATATTCCATACAACGCATCAACAGTCAATAACTGCAGCTTCGGACATTGCGTAGGAGCATGGCTTCGCCGGTACACGCCGTACTGACAATTTGGGTTGCAACCACCTGATCGGATGCGGAAAGGAGCTTAAAGCGAGTACTTCGTTCAGCTAAGTGGACATAAGCTTAATCGAGCAAGGGTATCTTATACTTCTTGTCCTTCCTAATTCGCCACCCGTGAGCCAAACAGGGGCCAACCAACAACCGCCAGCAGGACGATCCTAGAACTGAATGTCAGGTTTATATCATATGCCTGGAAGTTGAACAGCATTTTCCGGGCTGCATTTTCGCGTGTCTATTTCATCTCATCCGCCTGGGTGAAGGTTGGGTCAAGTGGATCCAAGTTACAGCAACTGTTGGGGACGGGGATGTTGGCTCACTTCTTATTAGCGAAATGTGATAGCCTCAAACTCACCCCTTTATATTCAAATGGCTCACCCTGTAATAATGGTTACAGCGACCATCTGGCCGGTAGTGCTGTGATTGCCAGAGCTTGCAGGGTCTCTCCCCTGACCAGAGCTGTTCAATTTCTGTTGCAAAGATGCAACTGCTCAACACCAGGCTGAGCTTTCTATGTCTCTGTAACGTGTCATACAATAAGTACCCGCTGCAATGCTGCTCGGCGCTGCCCTTCCTGTACGCCAATTGCATGCAACAGTATCATGCCGTAACGACGTGACCACGTGGTCCTGTTAGGTTTAAATTTCTCACAACGCCTTCCATAGTTGCGAAAAGCGTGCGATTCATCCAGATAGCGGCGAATTCCCGCTGAGTAATCATTGCGGTGTCCTTGATGGACGCAGCACGAACGTTGCTAAACCCAGAGACATGCATCTTATTTGGTGCTCTCCTGGCCACACGAACGCACATGAAATGGACACTTCACCCCGATTTCAACGCTAGATCTACCCTGACTTGCATCCCTCGCCTGGAAAATTTGCCACTGCACCGGGCTCAGGCAGATGCCCTGTAGCTTCCGCACCAGCCATCGGCTGCGGTATTTCTGCCTGAGATTGGTTGTTGTGCCGTTGTCATCCACTATTAAGTACCAACGACCTCCTACCCACTGCAACCTGCGCAGCTCTTCACTGACTGACGTACACGGGGCTAATAATTCAATAGTGCACATGCATCTATTAGCCCGGAACGTCTCTCCCTATGCAACCCACCGACATGGCTGCTAACCCCAGACTCCCGGGCATACTACCTGGCATCATCAGCCCGGCAATGCACGCATCAACGCCTGAGCGAATGAAGCGAGACAGCTATGGAGGGTCCCATGTCAGCAACCCCAACATATCCAGGACAGTTCGGGTCGCATCCACATCCTCTCGAATGTAGCAGTGTCGCCGTCCCGGATGCTGCTCTGTGAGCCGGGCGCTTCTGCAATGAAGCCTTCATGGCAGACTTCGCTACGCAATTTGCAAACCGCGTCTGCAGCCCTCTCAGGCGCCTTGCCTTTTCCCTCAACCACCGTTGCATCTCTGCCAGCTATAACGGCTCCGTCTCCAACTTCATTCAAGGTGTTGATGGCGGTACCGCCTCAAATCCCATCATCTGTTCGGAGAGCTAACCATTCGGCATCACGGGGCCATCTCCAGTACTGTCGCTGCCGGTGGCGGTGCAGCATCGGCTGGTGGAGAAACTGTTTCAGGTGCCTCCCCCGGTATGGTATCGGGCATAATGTCAGTTTGCGACGAGGGCGGCCCCTCCGCCTCATCTCCCTCTAACTCCGTCCCGCTGGAGACCACGCTGCCTCCTTCGGTGCCCGCCGGCGCGTCCATGTCACTGTCACAGCAGGCCTCAAAGTCGTAGTATGCATCCGCCTGAGCAGCGGTGCCCCAAACGGTTTGGTTGGGAGGTATGTGGGGAAAGTACGATAAAGAACGGAACTGACACCTACCGTCCCATCATATATTATTCAATCGCCCCATTTCAGCACAGCATCCCGCCTCCATACCGCACCTTTGGCCGGGGCTTGACTGCTTGGAAAGTCCGCATGTTAGGCGTGGCGTAATCAGGGGCGCTCAGCACCGCCACAGCCGCCAGGTTGTTGCATCTCTTTGCGGCTTCATCGCCTTCCGCAGCAACTGCCTGGAACTGCGGGTAGTCCGGCGCCGAGAAGACGGTCACCAGCTGGCCCGCTGCACCCGGAGCCCGCATTAATTGTAGTCACAGGGACGGAGGTACAGGGTCGCATCAGCTGTTGCGAAACAATGTTATGGAGCTATACTTCTGTTATGGAGCCGTACGCGAAAGTGGATAGAAAACAAGACTGATTCGTGAACTAAACGAACAACGCATTATTTGTTTGGTTCTAGCATTGTGCAATTCTAGCATTGGCTGGTCAATCCCAAGGCACACTACGGACTACATTTTCAGGATCCAAGCTGCACAAAGAAAGCTACAACGTTGCGTTATCTTCTATGCATGCAGACACTCCTAGGCCGTGTTGCCTGTGGCACCAACCGCATCAAATCAATCCTTTCCGCCCAGCCCGCGCCAACCGCCCAGCCCCACCCGGCGTGTTGTGGTCAAAGCTGAACCCCTCAAGAACCTGCGGCAGATCTGAACGCTTATCGCGTGCGTCGGGCCCCTCATGGGACCGGATGATGAGTCGCAGTCCGTTGGCCGTCAGAAACGCCTGCATAACAGGACAGAGGCCCCTCGGCGGGCAGGCAAGCCTGGCGGCAAGAGGATACGCCCGCGAATGGCCCTGTCTGAGGCTTCCGAAGTGCATACAGCAAGAACAGCATCGCGGAAAGGTGATTGTCCAACTGGGGTTGCAGGCGCGAATAGGCAACACCACGGAGGCAGATCGGCTGTCCGTAAACAAAAGTACGATTATGAAATGCTGCGGACAGATCCGAGGCGTCACATCCCATTTCCGCAAACCTGCAGCTCGTTACGTCCACTTGCACAACAACGAAAAGGCTACGACATCAGCGCAACCATGTCATCTTGGAAGTTCCTGGTGCAGTCACAACCCACCTCAGTGATGTCGGGCCCGAAAATGAGGCCCACACCACGCGCGTCATTCTCGAATAAGCCCGGGGCCGCGATAGGGTCACTCCACAGGACGTCCGTGGCCACAAGGGACGAGCCACAGCCTGTGTAGGTGGCAGCCATAAAACAGCTCAAACGGAATGAGCACACGTAACTTTCCTTCATAAGGCACTAGGGATCGTGATGGTTGAAGTAACCAGTACCTGCACCACCTCATCGAGGAAACCTCGTCGCAAGAGTTGTCCGAGACTTGCGCATATGACTTGAACCAATTCACATCAAGGCACATATACGGGAGTTCAAAAAGTCATGTCAGTTGGCGAGAACAGGGCCCCATGGTTCCACGGATTATAATATAGCAGCCTTTTTCACAACTGCCTTAGAAGCCAATCCAGCTATAACCGACGCTAGTTCGAGGCGTACGTGTATAGTTGCATCAGGGGCTGAAGCGGAAAGCAGCGGAGTGAATCTGTCCATCAGCCCAACCCAGGTTAAGGGAGCCCTTCCAAGCAGTTCCTCTCTTTTTCTCCCGTCGTGCCCCCATAACCTCCCCCCACATGGCGCCACGTATAAACGTATAAATACAGCTCCATCATGTGGTCTTCAGGTCCGCCACTCACCGTCCGGATCCAAGCCGCCCTTACTGGCTGCACGCAGATGGTCCAATGTGCCGGGCTCCAGCTTTACCCCAGCCCGGGCAGGGTGAAGAACCTTACGCCGCTTCGCCCCACGCTTGGGTTCTGGCGGCTTCCGGAAAAGGCCTACAATGGTAAGCGGCAACCCAGGGCCTGTAACGATGTTGCGAGCCACCTTAAGGGGTGGTTGGATGCCGTACTAGTTGCTTCTAGTTATTACATCCAGTCATGCAAGATTCCCTCGGCATGCAGAGGTTTGTGCACGGTCACATCTACCATCTGTCCGCTAAATGCTCGCATAGTTGCCATGCTGCATCTTCCCACCCACCTCCATGCATGACAAGGGTATTCCGCTGAATGAGCGCTGCCAGGGGCATAACAGAAAAGAGCTTCTTGGAAGCCGAATAAATATCCTGTAAGGACAGTTTCATAGGGCAGTGTTGGTCCCTTCAATTATGGCGAGAATGATAGCTGACCAGGTTGCTTTACCCTTCAGGGACTGTCCGAACTCAACGGCAAGCTGTGGTCTCACCTTGGACTGTTTCTCGTACTTTGCGCGGATCTCCTGACTGTAACCATACCACTTTGTGCAGCTGCTGCTTTCATGGTTCCCCCGCAGGAGGTATACGGACTTGGGCGCCGCGCACTTTAAGCAGCACAGCAGCGCAAGAAGCTCAACGCCCCAGCTGCCACGGTCTACGTAATCCCCGTTGAAGACCAAGATACGCGTTGGCGATGGGTACCCGATTTGTGTCAGACTGCAGAAGAAGAAAAGACCTCAAGCCGCCGTTCTGAGCTAAAGGGTAATCCGAAAGCCATTTTCTCTACTAAACCCACATGTATGCTACATCCGGAAAGTGTCCGTGTGTGTCGCCGAAGACGGAGATTTGAGCGTGTGGGTCCTCAACAGAAATTTCTACTAGCGTCGGTTCCGACCGAAGCTCAGTCTCTGTGGCGCGTAAGATGGAAACAAGCTGTTCTGCTGGCAAGACGGTCTTCAACTGTGCAGCACCGCCTGACAGAGCTTCAAGCATTCGCGCCTGAAGCTGTGCGACCTGCTCAAGGGTCGGTGGTAGATCTAACACTGCCATTTCCTAAGAACTTGAAATTGGAGGGCGAGGGCTTTTCCGAGTGCTAGGAGCTTGCATCTTGTGACACATCTGGTAAGAGCTGAAACGGAAACCCTAAAAAATCAAGTCATTTCTTTTACATAAAGAAACATCTCCTGCTGAACTGAAAAATATTTCCTGCCAGGAAGACGTCCCGTAGAAAAGTACCGCACACCCGGCCGCACGCCCATCACACTCCAATTCAAAAACAGCTCTTCCGCTGACAGCTACACAATGCCATGTGTAGCTCTCTAAAATTGCCACATCTTGACGCATTACATTCACGCAAAGGGGTCCGCAAATGAAACCGTTAAGAGCGAACCCTGGAAGACGGAGGCTGTCGGATCGGTTCGACGCGCGCCCGTCGGATCTCTACATGTGCTGATTCATCAAAATACTCGTGTAAGAACGTGTTCATAGCCGACCCACGAGGTGGTAATGGACCCCTTGGGCCCTGAACTCCTCCCCTCACTTTTAGACCCTTTGTGATTGATTGATTGATTGTTACAAACTCGTTAGAGCTCGTAAGGCCCATACGAGCCAGGAGGCTCAAAGGACCGCGAAAATCGAAGAAAAACAAAACAGAAATGAAAAAGAAAAACATCAGTAAGAAAGAGAAAAGACCAAACGGATAATCAGCAAGGAGAAGTGCACGAAAACGTTAGGTTCTTCCCATCATAGAAAGCCGCGTTAGTCTGATGCCGTGTATAATGCGCGCAAGGCCTAATTGGTCCTCAATCGACATAATTTGAAGCATAGTAGCACCCTGCACAACCCCTAGCCTAGCAAAATTAGCACGCGCTTCCGCATAACCGACGCACTCCATCAGCACATGATATTCGTCTTCTACTGAGTTAGGGTGGTTGCACACACGACACCAGCGCTGCTCCCTAGGACGACCAGTAGGACGATTTGCCTCAAGCGCCCAAGCACCAAGCCGGAAACGAAGCAGGGAAGTGTACACAACCATCGGGATATAACTAGTAGTAGGCTGTGGTAGACCCATCCAATGGGTGTATCTACACATCTTCACTCCAGGCTTAGCTCCATCCGAAACAAACTCACGTGGTTGGACATGAAGGCGTGGGTTAACCCAGTCTTCATCAAAGCGTTCCTTCAACGTAAGCATCAGGGCTTCAATATTAATCTCCTTAGAAGCCAGAACATTCACACGGACTTCAAGCTCCCCGTCAACAGGAATGTCCGGCCAGTGTCCTAAGCATCTCAAACCACGCAAGACCAGGGAACCCCAGCTAGAACCCGTACAGTCAGACAACAGGGCCATACGAATTTCTTCACGAAAAACATTGTGAAAGATATTGTTTTTGGCCTTCACCAGTTTGTTCCAAAAACGGTAAACCAAGGTGGCCCAGTGAATATGCAACGGCTGTTGACCAAACTCCCGAAAAAGAAGTCTATTATCAGGAACCCTGCCAACCGAAGCAAGAGAACGAAGGAAAGTGCGCTGAATACCAACCATACGGTCTTCCATAGCACGATCAAAATAGCAGTACCTGCCTTGGATATCCCGCGGCCTGTCTAAAAGCTGCAAAAGGAAATGAGGACCCCAAACTTGAACCCCATAAGAAAGGATAGCACGAATTTGAGAATCAAAGCATTGAAGAGCAATCCGGGGAATGAAGAGCCCTTTCCTGCGCAACTTACTGATAACAGCATACATAGCACGTTGACCAGCATCAAAGAGTTCATCTGTGCAGGACTCAAAAGGTGAGTCAGGACCATAGTAGAGGCCCAAGTAACGTGCTCTATTGACCCACTTTATCTCTTGAAACAGGTACTGATTATCAACTATGCGCCTCAACCCTACCTTCAAAACCTGGGAAGCCAGTAAACGATGGTTCCGGTCAGGATGAAAATAGACAACTTCACATTTGTGAGTGTGAACAGACATACCAAAGGCAGTACACCACTCACCCAAGGTGGTGAGAACACACATAAGTCGACGATGGTTGTGGGCAAAGAGGTTAAGGTCATCTGCATAAAACATTGAGGGAACACGAACACCATCCACCACGGGGATTTCCTCCACACACATGCCTGACTGGTGATACCTGTCTTTGGCTTCCAGATAATCAGCAAATCCCTCTATAAAAAAACCAAACAAAGTAGGACTGAGAGGACAGCCTTGCTTAACCCCTTGCTTAGACTCAAACGGATCACTAGATTCCCCATTAACACGAACTCGAAATAACACCTTTTTGTAACACGATTGAAGCGCCTCAAGCATGTGACCATGAATACCTCGTTCCTGAAGACGCTTCCAAAGTAAATGACGTGGAACCCGATCGAAAGCTTTCTCAAAATCAACCTGGCAAACAAACAGAGGCCGGCTAGAACTGGGGCCAGTTCTGCACTTGTCTGTCAAATGACGTAAGGCAAGCAAATTATGGATAGTGCCAATATTGGTTCTGAACCCCCCTTGATAGGGGGAGCGGGCCTTGGCAACTTCACCCCAGCGACTAAGCCTCTGCTCCAAGATAAAAGCATAACATTTAGCTAGAGCACTCCCAACTGCTAACCCTCGATAGTTACCTTTATCTCTTGGATCACCCTTCTTAAAGAGAGGTGTGAGGTACGAAGTCTGGAACTGCACCGGGTAGTCCCCAGTGCTCCTGATATACTCCAACAATCTATGAATGTGAGGAACCAGTAAATTAACAGAACGACCCTCAATCTCTTTCTTAGCACCTTTATAGCACTCTGCTGGGATGCGGTCAGGCCCACAAGCTTTATTATTGCTCAAACAACGAATAGCAAAAGCAACCTCCCCCACACTAAAAGGCCCTTTGTAGACATGTCGGCGATTCATGTCCACGCGGTAACGATCTCTTCAAAGCACTGCGCCGGTCATCTTATCATTACATGTGCTTAACGGTTCGCATAAGACAACAAGCGATCACGTGCGATAATTGCCCATATCACACTACAGACCATAGCTATAGCGGTCTGAGCAGCTTTGTTTGCGGCTCAACCGCTCGCTTAACATCGTAAGGGCTGCACACATGCACCGGCAACGAAAGGAGGCCGATAGAAGCCCACATCTCGACGATAAATCAGGTTGCCTGGCTAGCAACGAATCGCCAACTTCCCAGCACCGTTGCTCGGGCTCCCAACAGGGTTCGGCCCAGTGTCCACAGCGGTCTGTGTAGAAAATATGAGAACTATGAAAACCTCAACCTTACAGCCACCTACTTGCAGTGCGCGTCCTTCCTAAGGACCCTCACATTACTTCACATGTGTGTTCGGTTGTGTTTTGCCCAATTTGTGAAGCAAATGAACGACACCTGACGTGAATATATTACGTTAGGAATCATGGCCATTGGCTTGGTGTTGTCATTTACGCACATGTGGCTGTTGTCGGTAAGAGGAAACGTGATTCATACGAGGGACGCAGGAGCGATGAAATACCTTACACCACCGGTGTACCTGGCGCTTACTGTATGTAGCGGCCAACCAGGTTATTGCCCCGCACGCGCACAACAAACGACGATGCGGAACAAGCTCTACCTCAACTTCCGCGCTTCCAGCGGTCTATGCCTACGCATCTACAGTTCAAAGAGGAGATATGATTTCGTACAATCATGCAACCTATAGAAGCACTACACCAAAAAACCAAAAGATGTGGCACACATCTTCCCACCCTGCTTCAACACGCAGCAGCTATGTCCCATTCCTTACGCAACATGCCACAAGTTCAAAAGCCATTCGTTCATTTCTTAGCGAAAGCCACTGGCCTAGTTAATATCATTTCTTTCCGAATCCCTTGTTCGTGGCGGGCACTGGCTTGCTGCCTTTCTTCGTACTCGCCAGTCCAGTCGTCTGTCGTACTTCACCGTTGGACAGCGCCGACGTCAGGTCCGCCACCTGCTGCAAGGTCCGACTGAGAATCTTCTTTTTCTCCGCCCGGAACCGAACCGCCAAGAACTCATCATCATTCGCTAGCGGCAGCATCACGTCAGCAGCAGCATCAGATCCCGCCGCCGCTGGCGTCGGCACCTCCCCAGCCAGCAACGCCAGATCCTGATCCAACGTCGTACGGAAGTTTGACAGCGCCACGGCCACCACGCCGGCAATAATGCGCAGCGCTGCCATCTCGTTCTCCTTACTGAGCGGCCGGTCAATGGCACACAGCCTCTCCACACCCCGCCCGACGACCTCACCCTCCTGGCGAGCAACCATGATACGCGCAGCGGCAAGCAGGCGACGGTCAACCAGGGCAGAAGAGTCGGATCCACCACCACCCAAGTTCAGTTCCGTGTCAGCCGAGGGGCCAGCAAGACGAAGCTCCGTAAGGAGAGCCAGGCGCCACGGGGCCAGGGAAAGCTCCAGGGGGGCGCCGACAGCATCCGTGACATTCGCGACCAACGCACCGGCCTGACACAGCGACGAAAGGAGGTCAAATGGTCGCGACAAGTACGGAAGCTAAGACGACTTGCATCGCAATGTAAACCAATGGTAACCGCATGTTAGAATGGAAGTAACGTTCTGTTTTCACGAACTTGGCAGCCCGAGCGAGGGGATCAGTCACAGCCAAGAGTAAGGGTCGTCAAAGTGTACGACACTCAGATCTGGTGCCAACAAATCTGTCGTCATATCCCACTCGTTCGTCTTGCGAAACCACGAGTGTTCAGAAGAGTGCGAATATCGTCAGAAGTGTTAGGATATGAGCAGATAGCTTGACAGGAAGCCTACATGCATAGCGATGCGAAGGTAAGGAATGTTTGGCTGCTGGACATCGGGCAGCAAATATGTACAACCCGACATCGCACCACATGCAGGGGTAATGGTTGTGCACTGTAATGAGACGCCGGAAAGAGAGATCAGACAGCTCCAATAGATGATGACATCATCGGGAGTTGGGTGTTGAGACCAACTCCCACAGACTGGTGCCAGCAATAGGTGTCATCATCTCTCCATTGATTGCTAGATTGAGTTGTATGCATGAAAAAGCACACTAACTGGTGATGACCTACTATGTACTATGATGGTTTTATGGATTATTTGATCTCGTGAGGCTTACAAGCAGCGACCTTACCCTGTTCGCACCTGCAAGAGTCCAACGTCAAACCTCAGCTGGACGGAATCGTACGGGTTATCCAGAACAATAAAGCCGTAGTCCATGAACAAAAAGTCATTGCTCAGCTTTCCGTACGATAGCAGCAAAGGCTCGCCAGCAGCTATCTGCAGAAACGTACACATCAAACAAAACGGCAACATCAGAACATCACCACGTTAGGGGATGAAGCTCGGCGCAACACAGGAAACGAACCCAAAGAGACACCACACACACACACACCAGACACACTGGGGTTTCACACGTCATTGTCGTAGATAAGATCCTATCAGACGAGAGCAATTATGCGATAACAATCTATGCTAGTGCATCACCTTGGTTTTCGCAAACAAGCCGACGGCTCCACTATCTAGAGGAAGAACCTCCGCATTGGGTGCGAAGCTGTGGTTAGCCATGTCTATAAGCGGCAACATGGCGGCGGGATGTGATGGTCCCCTTGTTCGAAAGGCACGAGAGCTCACACACGCAAGTGCCCAACCCATAGCGTTTATATCCACAGTTACGCCGCCAAAGGGATCTCCGGGAGTGCCGGGCAGCTTTGCGAGGACCTGCTGACTAAAAGTGAAGAGCCACCGGCACCGCTTCTGTACTTGCTGAGACACTGGCGGGTAGTCGATAAGATCAAGAGCTCGCTTGCTGAAAAACATAGGGACACCAGGGACGCCCCTGGGTAGATTCGTAATATAAGTTGCGAACTGCGAGTTAGGTCCACGGAGCCGTTGATAAATCAATTGCAGGGCAAGCTTGGCACCCCATAAATCGCTTGGGACTTTGTCAACCAGAGAAAGCAACCGGGGATCATCGTTCACGCCGTATGTTAAATGGCACGCCGCCGGGAGCATTATCAGTCGATGGCCCGGTTGAACATCCTGTACAAGAAGAAACGTCGTGTGATACATTGAAAGGTAAGATGAGGATTTTGTTGCCATATGTTGACATAGGCTTTAAGCCTCGCACCTGTGCCGCTTTGAGGCCCCATCCTGAAGCGCCGAGGTTCACTAAAGTTGCGCCGTCAACCCGCCCTGCATTGCGCTGTATCCAAGCTGTAAGCTCTGGAACGTCAGGTACATCGCCAGAAGGTGCAGCTGCGGACGATAACGAGGACACGGCGGCGCTGGGCCGGTGCGTCCTTGAAACGCCAGCACGGCCATAATTGGTCAATGACACTGCCCACCGGCGAGTGGTGATCAAGAAGTGACTTCGCATCGCCAGCTGACCCGGCGGCTGCCGCGCCGGGATCAGGCGCGGCATGCAGTTGGTTGCCGGAGGGGCGGCTTATTTTAAAGGGTAACAGCCAATTGAATATCCGCCGCCCCTAATATTTCAGTTTAGAATCTTCTGTTATATATTCACAGTGTTGGCTAAGTTTTTATAGGCCTTATGTTGCCAGCATCATTGAGTCATCCTGCAGCTATGTAGCACGGCAACATAACATTTTTATTGTCGCTATGACATGTACATGTGCTGTTTATGTAATAGAATCAGCACACGACGCAGCGTTCGCGCAGGCCCACGTTACGAGGCTCACATTCTAGCCCATATAGAATGTGAAATCGGACTGTTTGTACATATCGCCATGAATAATTTATTATTTAGGTAGGGTCCCTAAGGGTGGCAACCTGGCCTCCTACACTGAATTCCGACACGTTGGCCTCCTACGCTGAACACGACTTGGGTTGCTAAAGCCTTCCAAAATGCAGTTGCAAACAATGGCTAAACTCATGTTGGCGAAAACAGTTCGAAGTGTTTGCAGCGAGTTAAAATAGTTCGAATATCCTGGATAAAAGCGTGATACCTCTTACTGTACATCACTTGGCTTCCCCGTTCTCCTCTTCCCCTTTATCCCAAAGCCCCCTTCACGAAATCAGGACCACGTTGGGGAACCGGAAACCACGTGGCATAAACGGAGCCCCAAAGCAGGATCAGGGCTATAGCCAGAGCCAGAACCCCGAGCCAGTAAGGCCTATACGGGTCAAGCTCGGAAGCCCAGAAGTAGCAAATGAAGGCACACAAGTGTGAATGGCGCTAGAAACCGACCCAACGGTTTCTAAAGTTCAAATTCCAAGATCAGGCTGAGCCGTTGGAGATCTGTAACGTGCCGGAAGGGACGCAGGGAGAGCGACGAGGCTCTGGGCAATCATCATAACCGCAAAAAGGGCATATGAAGGTTAGGAAGAAGTTCCTGTACTGCTGCGGTATTAAGAGCGCCTTCAAAAGGTGAAATACTTAACACCCCTCCCTGAGAGACACACACACACACACTCTCTCTTCTGGGCTCATTAGGCTTGTATTTGCTCTGGGTTGTTCTGTGGGATCGGCTCCTCCGGCGCTGTTTCCTCTGGGCACTGGCGCAGTGCTTGTTGCAGTTGTCACGCTCTGGACAGGCCTCAGTACCGCTAGGAAACTGCCAAGGGTGCGCCTGGAGGAAGCAAATATCCACCAGCGTCTTCCCAGCTGTTCAACAGTGTCGAATGCCGTGAATCTCGAAGGCTACTCTTTGGGATCCGATCCTAACAAAAGTATGAAGACATGTACCCAACATTCCGTTATCGCAACATCTGGCGATTAATTCTGAAGATAATGCGTCGTATCATTCAATGGCACAACAGGTACGAGATATATGAGAGCCTCTCAGCGTCCATGTCAGCGCGTGCGCATGCCGCATCGTGTCCCGCGGGATTTGCACGCTTTCCCTCGGGGGCACACTAGTTATTATGCATTATGAATTTGTGCATAAGCTGGCACGATGCTTGCCTCAGCCCGTAAGCCGTCAATAGCCTATACATGTACATAGTACACAGACGTCTAGCCAATGATGCTGCAGCAGCAGGTTTAGGCTGCACATTCGTAAAGCCCCCTCATTGCACTGCCCCGGCCATCGGCATGTGTCGTGATCCTCTTCATTCGGCGCCTTAATAAGGCTGTGGGACGTTCAGACTCATTGATCTGAGGCCCAGATGCCTGGTCAGATCCTTGCGTTTGGTGGGGCTCTTATCCCCCCCCACGTACGCCCAAGGCTCCTTGTACGCCTCCAGTTCAAGCTTCAGGCGGTCCACTTCGAGCTTAGTAGCCGCCTGCATCAGCGTGTTGGCGGCCGCCATGCTCGACTCCACCTGGGCGGTGATCGCGGCGCGCTCCTGATCCACTTTCTGCCGCTCCTGCGACAGCAACGCAGCCACCTGCGGCAGCCGACCGGGGTTACACCCCGCGATGTTGTAGCTGCTATATTGCCCCTACCGGCTTTCCTCCTCTTCCCATATCTTGTGATAGCTGTGCACCCTCTATGAGGCCTTAGTCAACACACACATACTGAGTCTTATCGTGCTATTTCATGTATTCACAGCATATGACAGGACAAACAGGACAAACTCACTTACTGGCCTTTTGGAAAACCCACATACGGCCACACTAGACTCATGTTTCGTTCTATCATTTCACACACTGAATGGAATGATTTCATTAAAAGCACGCGGCCCTCCGCACAGCTGAGCCTATTTCCATGGAAGTACACACGCGCACGCGGCAGCGTGCTCAAACGCCAGAGCACACGCACCTCCATCCGCTGCCGCTGGCTGTTCTGCGCCGCCTGACGCACACGGCCGCGCGATGCCACGAGCGCCTCCTTCATCATGTGCGCTCGATTGGATAACAGCTTGCGCGCGTGAGCATCGTGCTCTGCCAGGATCGCCACCGCCTGCAGGTATAGTGTGGGTCAGCATTGAATCCCACAGATTCCAGTACGCCATGTATGGTATGGGTTGGCAAACAAACCGCAAAGCCCAGACGGAGGTTTGCAAGGGGCGGATCGGCCGCACCAGAGAAACTGGGGGTCAGGATCTGGACAAAGTTACAGAGCTGCGTGGGGTGGTTGCTAGGTATTTGGAGTGGTATTTGGAGTGGGCAGCTGCCGAGTCAGGAATTCAGCGCTCAAGTCCTAGGGCCGCAGGTACAGCTGCCGCCACCAGGGAGAGGGAATCGTGGGCTTGCCGGTATACTTCGCCTTTGGCACATCTAATCATCAAATTGCCAACCTTCATTCATCATCACCGTACCTCCTGAAGCTGGTAGCACTCCTCACTGGCGGCCCGAGTCGCCTCCTCGGCCTCCTTGAGAGAAAGCTCGCTCGCGGTAACCCGGTTCTGCGCATGGAGCGACCACGGGGTTGTGGAGGCCGTAGCCATGCGACAGTGCTACGAAACGGACTCAAACTACCATTTGGTCAGATCTGTTTTACCGGCAGGAATGTGTAACGGCGCTTAGCATTTGCTAAGGCTCGCCGTACGCCACCGCAGCCAGATTCCTAGGCAAACGCCCGTTGGTTATGACACCCTCTCCTTTCTCCTCACGGCTCGCCGTGCACATTATGACCATACGACTAGCGCAACCCACGGAACACGGCATATGGCCACCGGGTGTACCTGCATGTCCAATTGGGCAGTCTGGGACTGCCGTAGCTGCTGCTCTAGGTCCTCCACGCGCAGGCGCAGCTGATCGTTCTGTGGGATGCGGGAATAACAGAAACCACCTCTGTACATAAAGCTCACGCCAACAGTATACGTGCAGAAATTGTCATGTAAAGAACATTTTCGATGGTTAGCCAGTGTGCATTGCTGCCTACACTTGTATGTGTAAGGACGGGTACGCTCGGACGGTCGTGTTCCTGTGCCTGACCGGATCAGTGAACATAGTTGCGTGCTCGCAGCTACGAACTACTTGCCCCTACCCTTGCGGGCGAGCGAACACCCCGACCCTGGCCAGCGGCCACCCCGACCCGAGCCGGTTTGCCGACGCGGTACTGCGTCCACACGGTACCTGCGCCTGGATGGCTGCAGCTGCGTTTATGTGCAGACTGGTGGTTTTCTGTAGCTGGTCTTGCAGCGTTGCCTGCAGCGGTTTGGGTGAAGGAACAGAATACTGTGCCAAAAGAAGTGCGTGAATGCCGGTCCTCAAGATTCCAACACCCCAAAAGTACATAGCCCAACGGAACGTGCGCACACAAAATACGGCTTCATCCTGCAATTAAGCGCTGTCCTTGACTCTGTGGTGCACGGCTGTCTTCAGCTCTTGCCGTGAGGTGTATAGTTAAGTCTCATAACGAGCGCAACCCTCGTAATCCACAAAGGTACCTCTGCAGAAGGGATTTCGCTGCTGTCCGCGCGAAATAGCAGGGTAAGCGACCCCTAAACCCTACATATCTCACAGGTTGCATATCCCCGTATAGCTGAATAATTTGAAGTGAATTTGCCCATCCTCGCTCTACTCGACTGGTGCCCCGGGGCGCGGGTCCCCGCATCTGACTCCTCTCACGATTTTGGCTGCCTGCTCTGCCATGAACTCCCGGTACTCCCGGTCGATGTGGAACACGACATCAATTAGCCACTTCGTCCTCTGGGCTTCACGCTGCACGTTCACGACGCGGCCCCAACCCAAGGTTAGGTTGGTTCATGTGCATGACCTGGCGTATAACGTGACGAACTTACCCAGCGGGGCCCTGAGTACCGTTGTATAAGCGCACTGGCTCGATGTTTAAACATCAGGTCTTGTGTACGAGGACTCAACTTATGCACCCGGGGGCTGGATTCCTTCAGCCTGGACGCGCTGACGGGTCGCTGCGTCGAGATATGGTAGTAGACAGGTAACCTCAGGCATGACCCACATTAGCACGAGGTTGTATGCTTGAGCTTCATGAAATTATGTACCTTCTTGCGAGCCACTTCTAGCAGAGGCACAAACGTTGTCGTGCTATGACCCGGCTCGGAGCCTTCTTCATAAGCACCCAACGTGTCAACAAATAAGGAGTCATATCTATGAGTACCTGGTGTTTTAGAGGAACCCTGCTGCCATTCTGGCCAAGCCGACTTCGCAAGCTTGTGAGTTGCCATAACCTTGAATTTATTTGACAGGCAGCAGCAAAAAAATATGAACCAAACAAACAATTGTTGTGTAAGTCATATTATATATCTTATCAAGATGTAAAACGTTATTTTCAAAGCTACTGCGAGAATTCGTACATCCGTCAAAAATGAATCCCACAAGCTTCGAACGTTTCTCGCCATCCGTCGCCATATTCCTGATCATGTCGGTAAACATAGTCTTATAAACACCGAGGAAGAACTAATCATCCCTGTACCCATGAATGCTAAAAGCTGCACATCTCTGCCAGGTGCGGGGAGCCATAAAAGCATCCAGGCTATAAGTGCATGTCTCTTTTATAACATATTCGCCGATGGTCAATGGCTTACCGTTTCCCCTTCTTATTACAGCGAATGTCCGCTTGAAATATAGGTTGTAACATGAACGGATTTATAAATAATATTATTTTATCATTTAGGCAATGTAGCCATTTCCATAACAATGGTTTATGGAGGAGCGCTTGCGTGTGCATTTCTGGCTCCGGAGCGGGATTCTTTGCATATGCCTTACTTGATTCGGCGGCTTCAATTGTTTCCTTTAAGCTAACGGACTTCACATAAAAGCGCATTTAAGTATGTGTTCACCTCCATCATAGTCGCATTGTGTGCCTGTGCTTGCCGTTCGACGAGGCAAATGGCTGATTCAGGATTAGGCTGCGCCATTTATCCTCTTAGCACGATCTTACTCATTTGGTTTTTAAAACTTGCGGCGGCAGCAAGGATGACACAAATGCCTTACTTGACGGGTTCGTTAAACGACCTCCAGGCTACCCAGGCCTGCCTCCCAATGGAGGCAAGTGCTGTGTAGACTACCCGTTGTAGCAGACTTAACACGCCTAATGCATGTAATCTTTCATGAACCAGGTGCATCTAGCTGTGTCGGACGACCATCGGGACATCCGCGCTACCTGGCGCACACAAGGAACTGGGTACGCGGGGCCATATGAACGGCACAATTACACACGCCCCCGACATACTCATTCAGTTGGTGGCGTTGTTCAATCTTATGTATTTTTGTTTTCTGCAACGCGTTGCTGACGTTGCAGGTGCCCCTCGACAGTGTCATACGGGCTGGCGGACCCAACTGGACGCCGCTTAGTTGACATGCCGCTACTCCGGTCAGGTGGCAGCAGCTACACCATCTCGGTACGGGCTCACGCCATCGTGCTGGTCATGACACTGGCTTGCTTAAGCATGACATGACCTTCATTATTGCGAATATCAGACATGCCGTCACCTCTTATCCCTCTCCTTTCCGGGTACCAATCCTCCTTTCGTGCCTCGCCTCTGGTGCCGTCACGTTCAGACGCGTATGGTCAGTGCACAGCATTTTGCGCAACATACTGTTGTACGGAACACCAATTACCGTGTAACTTACCATGCGTCAGCGCGCGTTGTTTCATAACTGAAACTAACCCACACGATTACCGAGATGAGTATTACCGAGAGTATGTGAGCATGAGCGGCTCCGCAAGTCTATTGGCACACGCCACGCCCGCGTGACATGGGAAGCGCGCCGTGTCCCCAAGCTTCCAGTAACTTACTGCCGCTGCTCATCAAGATGGTTCAGCACCTGCACCGCCTGGCGGAAAACACATCATTTCGCGGAATTCTTAGAAGCATACCTGTTCGTGCCGCCCCATGCGCGCATCTTTTACCTGTGCTCCTCCATTCGGCCCCTTGGCTGAACCTCAGGAGGACCTCATGTGCGATGCTCCCGCGACGAAGAGGCCCTTCACTGTCCACATGCACACAGCGGTGATGTCAGACCTGGTGAGTTTGGGTACGACACCCGGATCAGGTATTGTATTCGTACGGCATACCAGGCTATTGGTCCGCCATGACCAAACCTGCAAGTTTCCCGCATGTGCGCATCCTTTCCCCCTCGACAATGCGCCTGACAAACCTTTCGTGTCCCCTGTTTTGGTGTTCCAGGAGCCGGGTGCGCTGTATTGGTACAGCCCAGGCAACAAAGATAGCACCTGGACATTTCGGGCCCCCCCTCGCACCGATGCGGATCAGCGTCTGTCCTTTATCGCTTTTGGGGATATGGGCGAGAGTGAGGTGAAGGCGCGGAAGATACCAAAGTGAGTCCCCACCCGGCCTGACCGGAACCGAACCGAACGGACCGAGTCATATCAATCCCATGTCCCTGCCCTCTCGGTCCGGCGACCTAACCCCAAGTGTTCGGCTGCAGGTAGATAGAGCATGATGCGCATGATGCTCGTCGGCGGGCGCCCGCCATCCCGATGGGGTCTTCACCGATGCCGCACGCACAGCACCCGCCCCCAAGTTGGTCATGCACCTGGAAGATGACGTGATGCCGCGTTTCCCCTGTTCACCCGTAGGGCCGCTGCGACTGTCAAGGCCATCGCGGCGGAGATGGACAGGCGGCCCGTAGGCCTCATCTTGCACATCGGTCAGACAGCCAGAGCGGGAAGGCCGCCAAGCTTTGGGGCAGTTAGTAGTGTGTGTGTGGTGTCCTTACCACGTAGCTATAAGTGTCTAAATCTGCACAAGGTCATCCATCTCCTTAACCTTCCGCAATACTTTGCGGCATGTCCCTGTCCTGTTGAGACGCGCTTCGACTTCGACTGGTCTACACGCGGCTGGGTATACTGTCATACGTGGGTAACTGGAGAAAAGCGATTGCGCAGCATGACGGGACAGGAAGGACGACGCTCAGTGGGTTCTCCGGTTGGCCGAAGAGCTTCTAGCCAGGCGGAAGCAAGTGTTACGAACCCTCTTGTTGAGTCCGAATCACAACCCCTCCGACCCGAACCATGCACCCATTACCGGCTACCTACAAACCACCGACGATGCTGCCGGCCTGGGGGACTCACGCAGGTGACTTAGCGTACGCTGACGGCAAGTACAAGGTGTGGGACTCCTTCATGGAGCAGATCGAGCCGCTGGCATCACGCGTCCCCTACATGATCGGCATCGGGAACCACGAAGCGGGCCCGTGTAGCTCCGGGAACGACCTGGACCCTTCGGGAGAGGGGCCGTACCAGCCGGCCTGGGGCAACTACGGCTCGGAGAGCGGTGGCGAGTGCGGCGCCATGGCAGCACATCGGTTCGTCATGCCTGGACAGGTCAACCTGGAGGCTCGCGGGGGAGCATTTGCCGCTGCCGCCGCTGCGGAGGTTAGAACTTCCACCGCCGACATCGCAAACCCCAAAGCCGCAGCAGCTGACGCAGGGGCGCGGAATGCTGGAGGTTCATCAGTTCCTGGCTCAGCCGGATCTGGATCTGGATCTTCTGTATTTAACAGAAGAGCGTTGGCATCGTCCAGGGCGGCCGCGGCTGGATTCATGCGGGAGGAGGCGCGGATGGAGTCGGCAGCGGTCGTGGGGAAGGTGGAGCCGCAGCTATGGGAGGGCAGCGGCAGCGTCGGCAAGGAGACGCGGACAGAAGGCTATGGCGATGACGCACCTGGCGATCAGAACGACGACGACGATAATGAAGGGAGGGAAGATGAGTTTGATGCGGCTTCTGCTGGGAAGGCTGGTAGCCATGCCGCCTCTGCCAATACACCGGTTTTGTCTCTCCCTCCCCGCCTGACCTCTCGGCGCAAATCACCCAATCCACCATTCTGGTACTCGTTCGAGTACGGCCCCGTGCATTTCTCGACGCTGTCTTCGGAGCACGACTTGGAGCTTGGTAGCACGCAGCAGTCGTGGCTGGAGAGCGACTTGGCGGCCGTGGACCGGTGTCGGACACCCTGGGTTATTGTCATGCTGCATAGGCCCATGTAAGCGAGGCAAATGCCTACAGACACATGCTCACAGTTAGGGGCTACTGCCGATATGCGAAGTAAAGAATTCCTCAGATAGTTCCCGTACAGAGTTCGCATTCTGCGGCCACGGGGGTTCGGAACACTTGCACACGGTGTCTCTGCGCACTGAACCCGGTGCCATAGGGCTTCGAAGTGGACGAAGCTTTGCCTCCCCACCCCCCACACTCACCCCCATCCCCTCGCCTCACCTCCTCCACACACTCCCGTCCTTCCTCCATCAGGTATGTGGTGTACCCCCACAAGGACAACCGCGTGGTTGGTGACCACATTCGGACCTCAATCGAGGACCTGCTTCTGGAATATCAAGTGGATGTCGTCGTGTCGGGTCACGTGCACACCTACTACCGCAGCTGCAGCGCCGCGGCCGGCAAGTGTGTGTCGGACGAGCGCAAGGGCATCGTGCACCTGGTGGTGGGCACTGCGGGACACGAGCTGTCAAACGTGGAGGATGATCAGAAGGTAGGTTTATGCGTGTTGTTGAGCCGCTGAACTGAAGGGGCACAAGCGGTGCAGGTGGGGCCCGCAGGGACCCCAAAAGGTGGGTTGGGGGGGCGACGAGCGCGCAGTGTATTGGGGACGCGAATGTCTCCGTGGAGCTGCGCCCCTCCATTCGTGCTAAACAGTTTGGTTGTATTCAGCGACCTCGGCAAATGTTCACTGGCTCCATTATTCCGATGTCACCAACAACGACTCAACCTGCCTTGTGAGTGCGCGAGGCGCGGGGCTCCTTCCACATCTACGCGTGGAACTGAACGGAACACCGTCGAGACACCTCCCGCCCTTCCTTGACCCTGGGCCTATCACGTCTGCAGGACTGGTGTGATGAAGTGATCAACGACTGGGGCTTCGGCCGCTTCGACGTGGATGGCGATACACTACGCTTCAGCTTCATCCGCACTGGGGACGGCCGGGTGGGGGATTCGCTGACGCTTCGGGCCAAGGTGTCGCAAGGGGAGGCGTGCGACCGAAGGCGCGAGGAGCGGGTAAAAGTATAAACCAAGAAGTGGCACCGCTACCAGAAGCCGCCGAGGTGGTGGGAGGTGCGCGGAGCAAGCCGGGAGAGGAGGAGACGGAGACTTTAGTCGAGCAGGCGCTGCGGACCTGGGAGGCCAAGTGGGATGGAGTACTTGCTTGGCGCTGCGGACCTGGGAGGCCAAGCTGGATGGAGTACTTGCTTGGCGCCGCAGAGAGCGATCGGGGGAGCTAACAGAAGGGAGAGAAAGCGGTGCGGGTCTAGAGATGAGAATGGTCGGGCTTATCATTCGTCTTAATGCGGAAGGGAAGTGCAGCAGGGGCAAAAGCAGGAACAATCAGGAGAGGCAAAGAAATACTCGGTGCGGCTGGCAGTCAGATGCCACACGAGTTCCCGGACGACGACATTTCGGTTTGCTGAGCTATGCTCTGCTCGTGGCGGTATCGACAAAAGGACGGAGCAGCCGATTAACCCGATACGCGTGTCGAGTTCTCATTTGGGCCCGCTTCTCATTCGCAACATGATCTGAATGCCGCCGCAAAGGGCAGCTTGGCGGTTTGAGCCAGACTGCGCCCGGGGAGGGGCCCGTCGCCCCGGTCACCCGGTCACCTTCTGGCTGGGACATGTACTGACCTGTATTGTGTGGAGACCTGTACTGTGTGCGGTGAGTTCGTAGGTTCGGCTGGCCGACTGAGCGGCGTACGCTGACTGTGCATTCATTTATTTCTCGGGACCGGATATCGACTGGACCGGCTCGTGGAGTCATTGGAGCTTTGGGTTACTTGGGGGCGAACAGATTCAACAGCGGAAGCTAGAGAATGCTCAATTAGCTCACTTGAGATCCCACCGTAGGTTGTCATTGCTTCATCGGGGCCTGTGCTTGCAGGTCAGGCCCGTGAAGCCGCCTGCTCCGGCCCGGGATGGCGGCTGTCTGTGCGTAGAGAGTGCAATGCTTTCCCTGGCAAGGAACTGATCCAGGTACCACAGTAATGCTCTCCTCGGTGCCTGTGCAGTTCAATGCCGACCTGGTACGGGTGTATGACATGCTGGAGCATAGTCTATAGTGATACAAGATGATCCAATCAAGAGATGGTCATTGTGACGGCCACTGCTGGTTGGTCGCTCATGGTGATGCATCCAACATGTGGGAGTCAAAGCGGCCCCTGCAACCCACATGGCTTTGCGAGCATTACGTGACGGACCCGGGTGTGCACGTGTAAGGACGTGTGATGTGTGATGTGTGTGTGTTTTCTTTATACGATATGATACGGAGCGAGGCGTCCTATTTTTCTCAGGAACGTGTAGTACGTGAAGAGTGAGTCTTGAACGAGCGCGGAAGTGCGCAAGAGCATTTTTTGCGCAGCACTTATGGAATTGGTACTATCGTGCATTACGACTAACTGACTTAGACAGGTGTCGCTTTAGGGGCCGTAGGTGTAGGTGCTGTGAACGCGCACTCCCGTGTGGTGGGTTATCCATAATATAATTTTGGTGTATTCAACAGCTCACCTTAGTCAAATGCATATCGCGTTAGGCAGAGCTCCCCAGGGACCACTTGCAGAGCGATTCGGGTTCATTTTTATGTCGTCTGTGTGGAGAGGGCACTCTTGCGTTGCGGCGGCGCGCCGAAAAGTAGCTTTCCTTTGCAGGTGTCACTTACATACTATGGTTTTTAGGCGTCTGGGAGATTTTTTACACGTCTTTTTGCCGATGCTTAAGAAGTTGGTTGTTGCCTGCCGTCTTGTTGACCTTTTCTCCGTTCGCAGTTCAGTACCTTACACCATATGGATGTGAGCTTGATGTAGCTGGCGGGTTTTAGTGCCAGCTTATCTAGGTTAGAATTGATGCTGATGAAGCGACGAATGACGAATTACTTTGGGAACCCAAAGTCCATTCGGTTATGGTATTAGTAATTGCCGCCTGTTGTAGCCTTTCCTGTTTAACCTGTAACTTAATTACATTTTCTATGTGATTCCTTTCATGCGTCATCGTTACCCTCCGTTGCCCGGCTCTTTTTCACTGGTGGAAAGTAGGAGATGAATGGCTAAGAGCCCAAGACACGCTAGACATGTCTTTAAGATTTGACCAACTCCTGATTATTAAAAAGGGTATTGTTATAACTTACGAAACTTATCAGGGAAGCTCTGTTCGCGGCTCACCGTGCTGAAAAATCGTCAGACGCCGTACCCATTAATCTGATGACTCGGCATGCTCGTCATATAATAACGCTCGAAGGTAATCCCACTCTTGTATCAGGGAAGCTTTCTTTCGGGCATATCGGTCTCGTTTTGAAGTGTTCGCCGATTTTGGACTGGAAGTCTACAACCTTTCATTTAACCTTGGCAATGGCAGCCTTAACCGCTGCGCGCGCCTGCGTAAGATCAGGCCTAGTAAACAATGGCTTTATAGCGGCGTTGTCTGGCATTGTCCAGAATTATTCTAGTGCAGCGCAACCGTAAGTTATTTGTTGCGGAACTTTTGCTGGGGTAAAAAGCCGTGCGCTTACGGGCCCTGCATATAACCCCGAGAACAGGGCATTTGTGGGTGAAACTAAACATTTCCAAGATGCCCTTCTGTATGCGAAGCGCCTGCCTGCAAAGGTGCGACGATGTGGGGGCGTCTCGGAAGGCTGCTTGCAAAAGTCACGGGGGAACTCACAGGCGGGCACGCATAAGTTTCTCAATCCGTCGTAATTGAGTCTGGCGTTCTTCTGGAGTCCAAGAGTGTAAGCAAATAGGTTTGTGCGCTGTCTTGCTTGGAAGCATGACTCAGAAAGACGCCTGCGCAGAATGCTCTCATAAGATGAATGTATCTTGGCCCCCCTGTCCACAGCTTTTCATTGATGGCAAGTGGCAGGACGCGGTCAGCGGTCGGACAATTGCTGTGGTGGATCCACGGACTGAAGAGACGGTGATTGAGGTTGCTGAGGGTGATGCCGCGGATGTGGACAAGGCAGTTAAGGCCGCACGAAAGGCTTTCGACTTTGGCCCGTGGCCCCGCATGACCGCCAAGGTACGGACGAAGTACGAGGACATTGCTGCTATGTGGGAAGCCGCTGACGCAGCAGGCGCGTCCTGAGATACACACGACCCGGACTCTCCGCGTGATGTGTCCCCTCCCTCTTTCTCCTTTCCGTCCTTCCTTCCGCCGTCCGTTTCCTCCCTTGCCCTCGCCCTCGCCTTCTTGGGTTCGTCCTCGCACGTGGTCGGCCTTGGCTTTATTACCGTCCTCGGTTACAGGGATGCGTGACCAATTACTAACCCATGACGGCTGCGCGCATTCATATCCATTGTTGGCTCGTGAACCGGTCCGCCCACCAGGAGCGTGGCCGGCTACTGTACAAGCTAGCGGACGCTATGGAGGCGGCTGCTGAGGAGCTGGCTGTCCTGGAGACATTGGACAACGGGAAGGTCAGCGGAAGCAGGAGCTTCTAGCTTCTGGGGACTTCGAGCGGCGTGTTTGTGTGTGTGTGTCTTCTTGCTTGATTGACATCGACACATTGGCACCAATACCCATGCTTCCAATACCCATGCTCCTCTCTACTCCAAGCCAGCCCCGCGCAACTGATCTCCCTGCACTGCATGAAGCGCACTTTGGTTTTTTGTTTCAGGACTTGATACTTGACCCCTTAAAGAAACCGGTGATGAAATGTGTTCGTGACTTTTGCATCTCCGTTCTCGCAGCCCATCTCCTACAGCCGTGCTGCGGACGTGCCCCTCTCCATCGATCACTTCCGGTAAGGCCCGCCTCATCAGCAGTACCAGGCCTAATCGTCTATTCGGCCTCCCTCCCTCCCTCCCTCCCTCCCTCCACAACTCGTTCCCAATCCCGCTGACGAGCAACCCACGACCATAGCGCTGGCTGGCGGCAGCAAGTAGCCCGCACCGCCGCCTCATCGAAACCTGATGTTGTCCTGACCTCCCGTTGCTCGACGCAGTTCAAAAGCGCAGCTAGGCGCAGGGGCGGACGGCCCTGGCCCCCGGCTACACATGCGCCCAACCTCTGAACCGCACTGCACGTGCGCAGGTACTATGCGGGCTGGGCGGACAAGATCCATGGTAAGACCATTCCTGTGGACGGCCCCTACCTCGCTTACACACTGCATGAGCCCATCGGCGTTGTGGGACAGGTGAGGAGGGTCAGGGGCCGTCCACAGGAGCCCCCGGCCCCGGGAAGTTGGAGAGGAAGGGGAGGTGGAGGGGAAATCGAATTAACGAAAGATGGATTAGTGCCACTGAAAGATGGATTGGGGGTGCTGAACTGGAAGCTGTTCTGTCTGACTGTCTGTCTGTGCGGGCTGCTATCTGGGTGGTGCTGTCGACGGTGCCGTGCGACGAATCGTGATGGCCCTCCGTGTCTTGGGAGGGGATAAGGGGGGTAAGGGGGGGTATGATGAGCCCCAGCCTCAAATATCACACATGGCGTGCCGCTGGACTGTTTCTCCTCCCCCTTCACCTTCCCCCTCCGGTCCCTTCTCCCCCTTTTGGATTTTCGCCCCTCATGAACTGGTCGGTGCGTTCCGGCTCTCGCTGCATTCCTCCGCTGACAGTATAGGAGGGAGCGGAACACCCAAATACGTTTTGGTATTTTTCGCCCTTCCCTCCCTCCCCCCGCCGACCGCCTCCTTCGCGCTGCTTATTTCACCCGGCAATCTCTCAAGCTCCTCAAGCATCACACCTCCTTATCCCCATCACTGCCGTCTCACAAAGCCGCCGCCAGCTCAAGCCCCCTGTCCCGTTTGTCCCTAACCCGCACGCTCCCGCCACGCTGCAGATAATACCCTGGAATTTCCCCCTGCTGATGGCAGCCTGGAAGCTGGGCCCCGCCCTGGCCGCCGGCAACACGGTGGTCCTGAAGCCCGCAGAGCAGACCCCCATGACGGCGCTGCGACTCGCGCAATTGGCCCAGGAGGTGAGAGGGGCGTCAGTGGCGGATGGTAGCAGCGTATCAGGGGAGCAACAGCGTCAAAGTAGTGCTGGCGCAGAGCAGTACGGTTGGGAGGAGTTGGGGGCCGTAGGCGGCAGGCGGGACAGGACCAAGGCCGGAGGCGAGGCGAAGCAAGGCAGGGATGGCGGCGGGGAGAGCGAGATGAGACGGGGAGGTCTATGAGGTGATTTTGGAGGCTGTTCCTGGTTCTGATAGGCACAGGCGCAGCTGGGTGCGGAAAGAGCGCTGCTAGGGCATGCTGAGAAGTGTTATCGGGGGAATGGGATGTGGGGGTTTGGTGTGTCAACCTAATGTGCGCTTGTTGAATACTGCTCAGCGTGTCGTTGTTACATCATCATCATCATCATCATCATTGTTGTTGTTGTTGTTGTTGTTGTGTTTTCCGTACACAGGTGGGCATCCCGGACGGTGTGATCAACATCATCACAGGTCTGGGACCCACGGCGGGCGCGGCGGTCGCGACCCATAAGGGCATTGACAAGGCAAGTGGTGATGGCACGAGAGGGGAGGTGGCACGAGAGGGGATGGGGCACGAGAGGGGAGGTGGCACGAGAGGGGAGGGGGCACGAGAGGGGAGGTGGCACGAGAGGGGAGGTGGCACGAGAGGGGAGGGGGCACGAGAGGGGAGGTGGCACGAGAGGGGAGGGGGCACGAGAGGGGAGGGGGCACGAGAGGGGAGGGGGCACGAGAGGGGAGGGGGCACGAGAGGGGAGGGGGCACGAGAGGGGAGGGGGCACGAGAGGGGAGGGGGCACGAGAGGGGAGGGGGCACGAGAGGGGAGGGGGCACGAGAGGGGAGGGGGCACGAGAGGGGAGGGGGCACGAGAGGGGAGGGGGCACGAGAGGGGAGGGGGCACGAGAGGGGAGGGGGCACGAGAGGGGAGGGGGAACGAGAGCGGAGGGGGAACGAGAGGGGAGAGGAGGCGAGGGGGCCGGTGCGAGTGAACTGAATAGGGGCAGAGAGCCCACCCGGCGCACTCCAGTTGGGGTGATTCCGTTCCGCCCGTTGAACTCCCTGTCTTTGAAACACCCCCTTGCGAGCCGCAATGAGCCGTGCAGCTTTGAGATTTTACATACACACAAACACACACAGACAATTTTGAGTTACTCGTTCCTTCCGCGCCTGACTGCATACGTTACGGTTAACTGATCCTGTATGGCTCGCTGCGGCGGTGGCGGTGCAGACGGCCTTCACGGGCTCTACGGAGGTCGGGCGCATTGTGGCCCGCGCCGCCGCCGAGCAGCTGAAGCCGTGCACCTTGGAGCTGGGAGGCAAGTCCCCCATCATCGTCTGCCCCGACGTGGACGTGGACAAAGCGGTTGCGGACGCCCACATGGCACTGTTCTTCAACCACGGACAGGTGCGCGGCGAAGAATGAATCGGCGCGCGGCGATCAGCAGCAGCATCAGGAGGCGGAGCAGCTGAAGCCTCTCTTCTAAAGAAGAAATGACGAATGATGCGTGCGTTTACGTACACGTCGTTGCGATGGGTGTGTGTGGAGTGGTTTCGGGGCTTGGATCGCCAAGTGAGGGTGTTGGCTCGTACATTTAGGGAAGCTCCTCAGAAATACAACAGCACCCGAGAAGTGACGCCCGAGGAGGCGCAGTAGCGGGGTGTGTGTGTGTGTGTGATTTTGTGTGTGTTTTGGGAGGGGGGAATATACCTGAGTGCGAGATCCCTCCTATTCGGGGAGGGTGGGGAATTGGTGGGGGTAGGGCCCGCTGCCACTTCTGGGAGGTGGGTAGGGCCTCTGCAGCTCTACCCCTGGCAGGCAGGGACGTCACACGCACATGTACGTAGCACATGAAGAACAAGCAGTACGTGCAGTATGGTTGACCTTTCGCTGACCCCCATTCGCCCCCGGATCCTGCCCCACCTCCCTTCCCCAACCCTGTTTGCCCGTCTGTTGCTCTCACTGCGATGCAAACGGGCAGTGCTGTGCCGCCGGCTCGCGAGTGTTCGTACACGAGGCGGTGTACGATGCGTTCGTGGCCAAGTCGACGGAGGCGGCGGCCAACAGGTGAGTCACCACCTAGGTTCTGAGGACAGGTTGCGCTGCTACAGGTGGGCACACTCCGGGAGCACCGGCTTTCGGTGCGGATTGGGAATCTGGAGGGGCGCATGGCTTTGTGATAGCTTGCACCCGTGCCCCGTCCCCCGCACACCTCCCCCTCGTCATCTTCGACCGCTGCTGCCATTGGTAGGGCCGGTCTGCCTGCACTTCTCCTACATCTCCTTGACCTGGAAGCAGACCTTTGAGAGGGAGATTCCGCTTGTCGTACAGTATGATGACACTTGCATGGCACTCAGGCCCCAAACTCCCTCCTCAAATCTGCGCGCTGCTCAACCCGTGGCCCAGCTGCAACCCCCCTGACGACCCCGACAACGCGCCTCACCCCCCCCAGGAAGGTGGGCGACCCCTTCAGCCACGTGGACCAGGGCCCCCAGGTGGACAACGAGCAGTTCGCCAAGGTGATGTCGTACATTGACAGGTGGGCATGCAGTTTGCGGAGGGACGGCAGGGGGACCCCTTTGCTTCCCGTACAAGGTTGAACGTATCTCTTTGACCCTCAGGTCACCTCAGCTTCTTTCTCTTCTCACCTGCCCAAATCACAAGCCGCCCTCTCTGCTCGCTCTTGTCGCCAGTGGAAAGCGTGATGGTGCCCGGCTGATGGTGGGCGGCAAGCGCGCTGGCTCCCGCGGGTATTACATCGAGCCCACCGTGTTCGCGGACGTCCATGACCACATGAAGATTGCCCGCGAGGAGATCTTCGGACCCGTACAGAGCATCATGAAGTGGAAGACCTTGGACGAGGTGGGCTTGCAGCGAAGGGAGGGGGGGACGGCTGGGGGGTGGGAGGAATAAGGCCCGATGGGTGGATGCGACGCCATCCTGCCCAGGAAGCCGTCCAGGCGGTCCCGGGCCCTATGCGGCTGCGTCCCGGTCCGTTATTCGGTAAGCAAATAGATCATTCGTACGGGTCATGGAGACTGGTTGCTTTTCTTGAAGCAGTGGCTTTTGTTGGGAGCTTGCGGCACCCACCGATTGCCGCCTAATGGTGATGATGGACGGCCGCCTCGTCCCCCGCCTCGCGGAATGTTCTTTGCGGGATGAGGCTCCCGATACCCGCACCCCCCTCCCCCTGCCAACCGGCCCCAGGTCATTGCCCGGGCGAATAATACGAACTACGGCCTGGCTGCGGGCGTGTTCTCCAACAACATCAACACCGTCAACACGTTGACCCGGGCGCTGCGGAGCGGCACCGTCTGGGTCAACTGCTACAACCTAGTAGGCCGGGCAGAGGGGGAGGGGGAGAATGGGGGGAAAGGGTTTCGGAGCGGGGGAAAGGAAAGGGACGATGTACGGGCTCCAGCTAGGGAAACGAGGTCATGCCTGCCTGGACTGCAGCATGCCTCAAGCTGCTGCTGCTGCTGCTACTTATACTTCCTAAGTTAACATTGCCTTGAAACGTACGGCAACAGTAGATTGTACGGCAGCTGCAGATTGGATACCGAAAGTACTGCAGGTGTCCGGTCATCGTTGCATCCACCCAATCAATTAGGCCTGCCGTTCAACCCCCCTCCCTCTTTGGAGGGCCCCGTCCTGGGGGCGCACCGCCTTGAGCCTCCGCGTTGCTTGCTCTTTGCATCTCGCCGCTCCTGCTGTTCCAGTACGACGGCGCCGTACCGTTCGGCGGTTACAAGGAGTCGGGCATTGGTCGCGAGAAGGGCGAATACGCGCTGTCCAACTACACGCAGGTGTGTAGCGGGTTTGTGGGGATGAAGTCGACACATCAGTTGAGATGCTGGTGGGTGCAAATCGGTGCAAATCGGGTGCTTAGCCGTGCCTTCCCTGATTCCCTGAGGCAGCTATGTCCTGTCGAGGGCCGATCAGCTGTAGGGCTCGACTCTGCTACTCTGTTGCTGTCTGCAAACGGGGTCAGCTGGCTGTGAAGGGAAAAAGGGGAAGCTGACACACAGCACATCTGGCTTGAGGATGGGGAGGGCATCGCGAGAAAGTGGACGCGGTCGATCTTGGCGTGCGTCATGTGTTTTTTTGTGTTGCCATCGGGCCCCTTGCCCTGTCACGCCCGATTACCGCCCAGCAAACGTACTACATGCGAAATACTCACCCCTCACCCTCGACACGCCCCTCCCACCCTCGCTGGGTCACATGGCTCCTATGGCCTCCAACCTCAGGTCAAGGCGGTGTATGTTCCGCTGGAAAGTCCCGCCTGGCGTTAAGTGGGACACTGCCTCTTGAGCAGACCCGTGGGTCGTTCACTGAACGCCTGGCGCATGCGCAGCGCTGAGTTGGGTGCAGTGTGCAGCCCCGGGCAGCTCGGCCGTGTAATATGAATGTGCTGAGCTTAACCTTTTAGGAGCTGATAGATTTTTATCCAAATCAACAGTACGGCATTAGGAGATGTCGTGTTGTGCAGTCCTTCTCTGGTAGTTAGGGGTGGTTGAGGAGGATTATGGGAAGCGGTTGGGGGCCCCCGGGTTGTCACTGGCAGCCGATATTGCCTATTGTTGCCTCAAGACTGGCGGTTTGTACGGCAGTGTTGTAATTGCTGTTGGCGTTTTGTCGTAATTTTGGTTATGGATTGTCATCGTGGAGCGCTATGTTGCAAACAGCTCACACAAGCTTAAATATAGCCCTCAAGTGCAAACATACCCGGCATATGAACGTCTCAAATGCATGCGAATATGCACATTGAGACGACGGAGATCAAGCTGGCCCAGCCAGATTTGTATATATTCCCGAATGCCGTACGATTAAAACTCTGATTTTCAAGTTGAAATTTGTTCTGTTGGACCAGGTTGATTGGTTTAGCCAGCCTGCTGGGCTCCTTGTATATGTTGTGGGTGCCCACAAGAGGAGGCGGTCACGTGCTATATGTTGGTTTGTCTCGAATGTCATACGGCCGCATCGTGCACGTCGAGGCGGCGGCGGTGGCGGCCTCGTTCAATCTGGAGAAAAGGTGTACGCGTTCTGCGGTTGTGGGCCCGGCAGAGTCTTGTGCCTTGTGGCCGGGTGGCCTGTGCGTGCCACAACCGGCGTGTAGCATTGGCGTGTTTTTTAGCCGCGGCTTTCCCGTGTACGGCAGTTCTTTCTAGAGGTTGCTCACCTCGGACAGCGCCGCTGGTAAAACGAATACCTCTGTTGCTAATGTTGTACACTTATCTCACAGCTGTCATCACTGTCTCACTCCCGGGCGATCAATTCATCTCCGGATTTGCATTCACTTCTATGTAACAGGTGCCGTACTAGATCCGCCAGGGAAAAAGGGTCCGGTTTTGTGCCGTAAAGTTCTGCCTGCCCCGTTCTGCCTCAAGACCGGAGAGCACCCTGATCCAAGCGCACCCCCGTCCTTCACTCGCGGCTCTTTGTTGCGCGGGCAGAGACCCACGCGGCTGTCACCCGAGGGAGAAGCGATAACCATTACGTCACAATTGTCATATGAACCAGCTGGTTCGCCACCCAAACGACACGGGCGAAAAGACTGCCTGGCTTCTAGCTGCCAGGTGCCTTCGCCACACGCCTCTCCTGGTATCCTGTGGAAAGGCACCCTAAGCGAACACCAACTGGGCGGATGCAAATTTGGCGCCGCAGAACCGGGTGGAAGGCCGGTGCGCGTCCCGGCCTCCGGGTCCATGATTGCTGCCGGCGCTGAAGGTCGGAGAGCGGCGGCCTCGCAGCATGACAATGGCCCGCCGGGCGCCACGGGGCAGTGCGGCCAGCACGTACTCGAAGCGCTCCCAGGTGTCTGGTGGCACGAACTCGCGCTCCCGGTAGCCCAGGTGGCGAGAGGGGCGACTGACAAATGACTGCAGAGAAGGGATAGCATCTGGGGCAGCGGCGGCGCCGCCGCCGCCGCTGCTGCTGTGGCAGTCCCCCTCATCCAGCATTAGCGCCACCCCGTACTCGGCTGCAGTATCAGCCCTGCTGAGTGGGAGTGTACCCACAGAGACATCAGACCGGATGTGAGTGGGGGGCCATGACCGGGACATGAGCGGGGCATGAGCACGTCATCACGTTGCATAGCATTCACCGCTGCTGCCACCATTAGTTGCTTTCTTCGGTTCTGGTAAATGCCTTGGTCGCACAAATGCCGAAAGAGGGAGATCCAGAGACTTTGCACAGCAGGTTCCGCACGGACGAGAACACTAGACCACACGTACAAACCCACTATTGCCCCTTCCGCCTCACCAATGCACTAGTTGTGAATTGATTTGGTTCCTGTTCAGGCACCACCAGCCAACCGGTGTACCGTGCACCCGCTAAAAAGGCATCTCGTGGTGTCCGAAGGACGCAAAGCACGGTGACAGTGGGGCCTCACCTTGCCCCCACATGCACGCTGAGTCTCAGACTAAGCCCCGCATCCAGCAGGTGAGCCGCCTGGGCCGCTGTCAGGCCGCGGCGCTGCAGCTCCCAGCTCAGGTCGACCACCTGGAGAAGCGGCGGGGGAAAGTGCGAGGGGGGAAATCGAGAAACTCCCCTTCCAGCCAAGCTTGGCTTGTTTCAATTTTACACGGGTGCACAAGCTTACCCCGCCCGGGTGCACAGCGCTCAGGCGCTAAATGGCCTACCGATGTAGGCCAAGATGTTGGCAAATCTAGATCCTAATTAAATAATCAATTTAAGCAATTTGGCAGGCCCCTTAGCTCAGCTGGTTAGAGCGTGGTGCTAATATCGAAGGTGGCACGCCAAGGTCATCGGTTCGATCCCGATAGGGGCCAAGTTTTCCTTGGGAGACAAACACCATATATAGCTTCGTTTGGTTTGTACTGTGGCTGCGGTCTTACCTACAGACATCTATGGCTCACCATCCTGTGACGACATGCATGCTTCTATTTCATCTTCTCTTCTTACCAACAGCTCCCCAACTAACCATGCAAGCATTTAGCCACACCCGTGCACCTGCGGCCACACCTCACCAACCAAGTACCCATGCATCCATGCATGCTGTAATTGTTGCGTGCCAATATCGCAACTCAAATAAAAGAAGATGAACGAAGAAGGGCCACAAACCACCTCGAACCGCCTCCGCTGTGCCAGTATACGTTCAGCCGCGAATCAACGATCACAGTGGTTTCGTTCACCCTATTGTAGGGACCATCACTATTTACGAACATGTTCTCGTGATAGACAGTAGTGTTTTGAACACCTTGAGGCTTAAGTCTGTGTTGGCGCCCCCCTTACCTGCACGACCTCAGACCAACTGCCGAGTGTCGCCAAGCAGCTTGAAGCGCAGCAGGTCTGTTGCGCATCGGGTCCCGCTACGTCGCACCCCGGCAATTCCGTCATCTGCTGCTGCTGCTGAGGCTGAGGCTGAGGCTGCCAGGTCGCAGCGTGCGGCAGCGGCTGTCTGATACCCAGCACCAGCCCCGGCACCTCCATGCCTCTGTCTCCTGCCGCCGCACTTGCCCCCGCCTGTGAAAGGCTACTCCGCTGTACAAAGCTCATGAGACCCTTCAGCGCACGACGCATGCAAGACACCAGGCGGTCATCACCGGGGTACGGCAGTGGGGGTTCCGGAGCATCGGGCTCGACGGATGACCCGCCGCCGGACGTCATTCCCAGCGGCGCCTGCTCCCACGACACCTCCTTACCCACGGAGGTGTTCAGGACCTGGACACGCAGGGGGTCGCGCACCAGGCATAGCGGCAGGCGGATTGGGGCAAACTGCACCGGGTAACTAATCCGGGGTTGCGCAGTACACGCTTAAATGGCCGTAATCCCATCTGCGGCTTAAGAGGCATTTCAGCTTTGGCGAAGCGACGAATCGTACCTGATGCCTGCACGCGGACAGATCACTCGCGTCACTCACGTCGGCTCACGGTCATTCATGCTATGCTCCCGGGTAGCATCATGGTTGCTTAAGTGCGCCCTCAATGCCACACTGTGTGGTGTAATGGCCATTGGGGGTGACAAGCTGACAACGATCCGGGGGTAACAGGGCGCTCTGCGGCCAACTCAGGGATTGGCGCCAGTGTGTGAAAGCACTATAACAGCGGGTCTCAAGCCTTCAGCAGGGCGGCTGCTGCTGCTTGGGAAACGTGCTCCAGAATACACTCCTCGTGGGCAGGGACCCTCGCGAACATTCCGCACATACCGATCAATCCCAGCAGGACCCACTCACCCAGGCCGTCCGCTGCCAGCACTTCCACCGGCCGGATCCCAGGGATCCCAGCGGCGGCAAAATCACCGAATTAGCATCGCGACGAAAACCCTGCATCAGACGCAGAAGTGTACATTTCAATTATTAGCTTTCGAGCGACAAGAAATTCGGGTACCCCCTTGAGCATGTGTTGGAAGGAACAGACAGGTGCAACAATTGCTTGCCCCATGGGAAGGTATTTTACCGGGTTTCGGAGGAAGTTGCGTCCGGAAAGTGCGAGGTACAGGTGGATGGGGCTGACGGATGGCCCCAGTGCGGCCAGGTCGACCAGCTGAGCCTGTGAAGCCGGGTGTAAAGCAGCAGCATGATGTGCTGAACAAAGACTGGGATTCCGATTCAAAAAGGCATTATATCCGTTGCGGTGCGTATTGCAACGTGTCTTCCTTGCAACGCGAAATTGTGATCACCGGCTATCTTTTGAGTCGGAAGCCGAGGCGCAGGTAGGGCTTCCCAACCTACTTAAGATTCAGGTAGAATTCATTGATCGGGATTGAATAATTCATAATGTTACAAAGCTAATTATAGAAACCTCGTATCTTTGGTGCTTGCCTGCAGCCGGGGGGACAGTCGGAGCATCCAGGCATCGCGCGCGGCAACATTCCAAGCCCGACAGACCAGCGACGCCGTCGTCGCAACAGCGTCGATATCTAAGAATTGAAATATTGCAGTAATAAGTTCCACTGGGAGCTCGGCCAACTGCGCTGCAGACTCATTCATCTTGTCCATCCTCCCATCGACACCGATTTGCGGAATGTCAACAGCGATCGCCATATGGACTTAATCAAATCAAAATAATTATACTATAAATTCTAATTATATTGATTCTTCGTCGTCGATGAAGATATTGGTTGTAATTCCACAAGATCGCGTAGCGATGTGACTTGTCTGAACGAGCTTTTAACTAGATTATAACATGCAAGCCGCTTAAAAATGGCTTTTTCAGAAGTACACTAAAATTTCGTACGGCTGGCGATGTGTTGCGGAAGCTGCATCAGATGCGCAGATGCATGGAAAGTGGCGGTTAAGGAAGCGGTTAGAAGAACCGGCCGCTCGTCCCGCGTTTATGCGTTTATCTACGACGCCTTGAATCGCCCTGTATCTTTCTATTCCAAAGGTACCAACTATGCCCTTTTACCAGTTCCTAACCACATCATGGTTAATCCCAAGGCACCTGTGCTGTGGCCTTTCTCCGCAGTACTGTATACCCGTTACGCAGCACGGCACTTCCTTCAGCGTTCGTCAGTCATAAGAATAGGAATAATCAGCCTTAAGCGGTGAAATGTCTGTCTGGCTGTCTGCGGCATCGCAAAGGCTAGACGCGTGATAATAGCCAGGGTGAGGGGTATGTAACTCGGCAGTTGGCCGACCGTTGGAACCTGTTCGGTGTGTTGGAGGTGCCGAATTGGTAAATGCGAAAATCATCAGTATCTTGTCATGTGCGGGTGTGTCCGGGATGGAGAAAGGCTCGTCGACGACTTATCCTTGATTGGCAGGGCCTGACATGGTGCGAGCACAAAGGACCCTCAAGGGGTGTTTCTGCAGTATCAAGTGTGTTGTACGACCAGTCCCCAAAACTCTCAGCCATGAGCCACTGGATCGGCGAAGCTGCGTCTTGTGTTGGCTTCTGCAGTATGCATGTACGGCATCACAGAGACTCACATGAATCCTCCATTCTGCCGTACGCATACGCTCTGCCCTGAGTGCATTGTGACTTTTATATTATATCGGGACCAAAACTGTCTTAGGAAGCAGAACCTGAAGCCGAAGAACAGTGAAAAATAATCAGAGCCCATTTCAGGGTCCTCTGCGCAATCATGTCCGGTATCTCCATTCGACGGTACCTCGTCGTGACTTTGCCGTTTTGTATGACTTTGCCAAATATTATACTGCAAGCGGTGCAGCCAAAGCTGCAATGGGAGGGGACAGACGCACTTCAGACTCTGCATGCAGTGCATCTGCCCATTTGGATTATGGTCGGTCGGTCCCCTTCAGGTCGGTCCAACTACCCAGATCTCAGATCGCAGATCGCACCTGTTGCGCCTCCCACTCCATGCCCGCCCGCTCAAACACCCCCGCAGCTGCTGCCATGTCCCCAACCGCCGCCAGCGCCAGCGCCGCCTCCGTGGCGCATCCCGCTGCCTCCATGCGCGCTGCGTACAGCCGTGACGCGGCCTCCCACATCGACCGGCCACCCGCCGCAGCCATGGCCACCACGTCCGCACTCATCATGCCCTCCGTCCCCGCAGCAAGGGCCAACGCGCCGCCGACATCGCCCTCCCACATCGCCGTCACGAAACGGAGCTCCGCGGGCAGGCCCCCTCCTGCCCCACCCCGCTGCGCCCCTTCCTGCGCGGCCCAATCCCCCGGCCCCTGCACCTGCAGCCGCCGCGCCGCCCCGATGTCATTCAGCAAGTGCGCCAGCAGCGCTTCATTCTCGCCGGTGGCAAGGGGACTCCCTACCGTCGCCGCCCCCTCTGCGTTTGCCGCCCCTTTTACCTGATGATGCGGGTCGAGTGCCGTGTCCCTTCCCTCACCTCCAACGTCCGACCTGCCCAGGGCAACCCCAGCGTCCGCCCCGGAGGCTGCTACTGCCAATCCAACCGGCACCACGACGGGAGCGGACCCGGGACCGGCACTGGGAATGAGAGCGCCAGCGGGCGTGTGCGATGGGTACATCGCCTCCGCGAGCTTCAGGATGAGCGAGTGAGCGGCTGCCGCCACCTCCGGTCGGTCCAGGTCGGCGAGGTCCGGCATCAGGGGCCGCAACCCCGCCGCCGGAGGACGGCGACCCCTGCGCACGCGGCTGGCCGGGCTTGGCCCAATGAGCCGAGGCTGAGGCGCGGGGGAGGCGCCGGGGTATGGCAACGCATGCGATGCGGCAAGGGAGGATGCACCGGTCGCCAGGGCAGCTTCAAGTGGCAGAGGGACCCCAGGAGGGGGCTCAAGACTGGTCCCCTCCGGGGAAGAAGGAACAAGTTCGCTGCGCTCAGCTGTTGACTGCAGGTCTCCGGTGGTGGCGGGTGACGTGGCGGGGCCGCCGCCGCCGCCACCGCTACCCCCATCAGCTTCCCTGGCGTTCACAGTACGCGGGGGGCCACTGACGGGCTCAGTCGAGGGCCCGGCAGCGACCAGTGCTTCTTCATGCTGTTGCTGCTGCTGCTGCTGCTGCTGCTGCAGCGGCTGCGCCGCCGCCGCCGCAGCTGCTGCAGGCATGGCAGGCTGCCGTACGGTCTTGTTGCCCCTGCTGCCGCCATCGGTTTCCTCCTCGTCAGCCACGCTGCTCTCGGCTCTTCGCCGCACGGCATCAAACTCCCACGCTAGCAGCTGCCAGGCCTCAAACCGACAGCAGCGAACACTCTGGTCCCGACCTCCGCTGAACAGCAGCCATAGCGGTCCCCCATCCTGCTTGTGCTGATGTCTGCGGACCCAATGCATATTTCCTTGGTCAGGCTGCCCGGGCAACGACATCTGCACCGCTGTGATCGCAGTGATCGAGTCGTGGTGCCCATGGTGACCACTTGGGGCTAGGGTCCAAATCCGCAGGGCGCGAGCGGGTTCGCAGTCCCTGGCCGCCTCCGCCTCCGCCGCATCTGGCAGTGGAAAAGCCGCCCTTCCAGCGCTGCTCCATCTGCCGGATACCTCCCGAGCTCCCGAGGGGGCTCGCACTCCACCGCCCACGTCAGCAGGCAGACGAACCGCCCATAGTACCACGCTGCCGTCATCGGCGCCAAGGGCCAGGTAGCGGCGGCCAAGCCAGCAGGCCCCAACCAACTGCCGTGAATCAGTTGAGAAACCTAGCACCTGATGCAGCTTGCGGAATGAGGGATCGCTTTGTGACGGCTGCACAGGTATTTCGTACACTGCAACGGTGTTCTTGCCGTACAAGGCTCCAAGAACAACTGAGCCAGCATCGCCACTGGCGGCAACGCCTCCGACCTCGTCATCGCCAGCTCCATCGTTGCAGTCCTCCTCTGCCCACAGCAGCATCCTCGAATCCTGCCCGCCGGCAGCGCTACCCGCCGCCACCAGCCGCCAAGTCGATCCGCCACGTCCCCCAACGCCCCCTGCGGGTACTGCACCAAGCTGCTGTTGATGATGATGGCGGACGACAAGCAGGCTGGCCCCTCCTCCGTCCCCTCTTCCTCTGCTCACTGCCACTGCCAGCCAGCCACGCCGCGTGTGAACTGCCATCGCCGAAACCGCCAAGCCAAGGCCACCGCCGCCACTGCCACTGTTGTTGTTGTTGTTGTTCCTGTGGTGGTGGTGGTGGTGCTGCTGCTGCTGCTGTTGCTGTTGCTGTTGATGCTGATTGGTGGTGCTGTGGTGGCGAGCCGTGTTGCCGTGAGCGTGCCGGTGGGAGACATCAGGGTGATTGCCGGGTAGCGAGATCCCGCCCATTTCAGCAGTGGCGTCCGCCGATACGGAGGGCTTCGAACCCCCTGCTGCGTCAGTAGCACTGGCAACCGCAGCAGCTGGAGCAGCGGCAGTAGTGGGCACCATCGCCGCCTCCGCGACCAGGACCTCCAATTGGGCGCCTACCTGCGTTGGCGGTGGGTTGGGGATACGAGCGATGGGATGAAGTCGTCCCCACCTTCCTTTCCCCGGTTTTCTGGGAGAACACCCCGGGGAGAGCCTAGCCTCTTTGATTGGCTTAGGCCAGGGCGCAGGGCCGGGGCGGCTAAGGAAGCAAGCAAGCAGAAGCAAGCAAGCAGGCAGCGGCGGGGACGCTTGGGTCTTCAGGGAAAAGGCGCGCAATAGGGTCGAGGCAGCTCCGGTGGTGGAGGCGCAGCTCCAGTGTGCGAATTTAGACCAGATGGCACAATCGTGGGAGATGGTGGCGGTGGCAATGGTGGGGCAGCAGCCGCGTTCGCCAAGGAGATGAGGGACAGCGCATCTTCGTGTGTGCACTCCACAAAGCCGCGAGACACGTGCCTCCTTCCCCGTCCTCTTTCGTGTCTCCCGTACACACACACACACACACACCATCACGCGTTATAGCCTTTCGTTAGGCACTGCTTCAATACTTACATCCACGGGCTTGGTGGCGGATAGCCCGGGCCCCAGTCCCGGCTCCGCGGAGTGAGGGTCCAGGGAGGGCCCCGGCCAGCGCAGCAACCTGCCCTCGCCCCCGCAGCTGAGCAAGAAGAAAGTTGGGGTCGACGCGGGCGAGGACGAGGAGGCCGATGAAGGAGGCCGCGAGGGTGTTGACGGCCCCGGTCCCAGCCCTGCGCCTGCCTCTGCCGCAGTCGCAGCCGTCCCCGTGAGCACGCCGTCCCCAAGGCCCTTCCCACTCCCGCCTTCGCCGCCTGCGCGACCCAGCTGCTGCTGCTGCCGATGCTGCTGCAAGCCCGATCGTGTTGCTGTCGATCTCGCTCCATCTGTTGACTCCCTTCCTTCAAATGGACCACCGTTTGGATCCTCTGGATCTCGGATCTCCGTCTCTTCTTGCCGCATTGTGGCCCCAGATCCGGACAGTCCGGGCGGCGGGGTGCAGCCCCCGTCAGCCGCAAAGAACCCCACAGAGCCCCCTGCCAACGCACCGTGCTGTCCACCCTCACATGTCCGTCCCAATGGGGGAGCTGTGCTCAAGTCTTCGAACCGCCCCGGGGTCATCAAGGTCTGGTTTCTTGTGGTCTGGGTCCGGGTTTGATCACCTCCGCCTCGGCCACCTTCCCCCGGTCCAGACTGCATGGCTGACCTACCGCCACGGCCGCGGAAGCCTGCGCCCCGAGCCGTCATGGGACCGCGGCTCACTGCAAACGACTGAGCGGGGCCGCTCCCACCGCTGACGGAGTCGGCCCTGGCTACACCAGTGCTGCCGGTCGTCATGCCGCCGTTATCCCCACTGTCGCCCTTTTGAGCCATCCGTTGCGCCGAGCGAGCCATGCTCCAGGAAACCCTCGTGGACTGAGTCAGTCCCTGCTCCGGAACCAGACCTGCGTCCTGCCCTGAACCCGCAAGGTATACCCACTGGGCCTCCTCTGCCGGTAGGGCGTTCATTGTCGCGGGATGCTCATTGGAATCCTTGTGTTTGAGCTCCGACGGTGAAGAAGCACGTGGCGATGGGGACCCTGGGTGAAGGTTAGGAGCTGGAGCTGAAGGTGGCAGTGATGATGGAGGTGGCGGTGACGGTGGCGGTGGCGGTGGGGGTGGGGGTGGGGGTGACGGTGGGGGTGGGGGTGGGGGTGCTTGCTCCGACGGAGGCGGCGGGACGGGTAGGTCTGGAGCGGCTTCAGGTGCAGTCTGGCAGGCAGGGAGGTTGGGGTGGGTCTGAGCTGGGGGAGGAGGTCCCTGCAGCTGCGGAAGCTGCCGGGGACCAGCGACCCCGTTGCGCGCATCCCCACCCGCATTGCCCGCATCATTTCCATCGTCACCACCACCGCCAGCAGCACCAACAACAACCTTCTGCTTCTGCTGCTGTGATTGTGGTTGATGTTGCCCTTGCTTCTGCTCGTGGTACTGACGGCCCGTGGGTCGGTCTTTCGCCCTGGTCTGAGCCTTTGCGGATTTGGGGTATTGGGAACCGCCGCCTCCGGCTCCGCTAGCAACGCTGCTGCGCCCCGACCCGGGAGCACCGGCAGCGCCCAGCGGCGGCAGAGGGGCAGGGCCAGGGGCTGCGTGCGGCGTGGGCCCTGGCATCCACGCTAGGTGCGTCACGGGGCCCGAGTGGCGCACTGCGAAGGCCCGGGAGAATTGGCTGCGAATGTCCATGATCCCTACTGTGCCATCGGCGCAGCCGAATGCTACGTAGCCTGATCCGGCGCAACAGAAGAGTGGGGAAGGGACTTACAGCTTTGCAACGTTGAGGGTCGTGAAGGTGCGGCGGCCCAGGGGTGAAGGGTCACCACCGCCGGAAGCCCAGCCCGCAGCCTGACCCCCCCCTCCTGCCCCGTTAACAGCCCAGCTGGTACCCAGGGAAGCACTCACACACTCACACACGTACATAGTATAAGCCCCACAATTGAAAGCCCCCCATGAGCCGCTTTATTGGGGCACTTAAGCATCCTGTGGGCCCCAACGTCGCTACTCGACGGATTGCCCTTTCGATAGCGAGTACCGCGTAATACTACAGGGCATGTCACCATGCAACGAGACCCGCTCCGAAACCCCGAATCTTCTATGCCTTGGGCTAGTCACCCAGTACTCACGAGAGTCGCCTGGGTGCCATGCAACTCGTACCACCTGCGGCGTCGTGGGATGTGATCGGCTGGCAGTTGGTTAGTTGATCAGTTGAGGACGCGGAATAGGATGGGAAGAAGACAGGGATGAGGAGCGAAAGGGACGGAGGAGGGGGGACAGATGCCGATGAGAGGGAGTTCGCCTCCCAAAAGGACACAAGGCGTGTGACCTACGGGGGCAATGAAGACGGGATTGAGCAGGACGGCATTGGGCCATCTGGAGCCAGACCGACATGTGCCCCGAGGAAGGATGAATCTGATCAAAGGGAGGAAGCCCCATGATACGGTCCTCCCCCCTGGGTGCATTGCTCTGAAGTCGACATGACGCCCTCAGCTCTTTCTCTTCTTCGCCTTATCACCTAACCAAGTACCGGTCTGGCCGTAATCCAACTGGCGCGCTCGAGCGGCCCGCAGTGGATCAACCAACCTGATCTCGGATGTCCTTCCACAGCAGCGCACTTGGCCAGGGACCCTCAGGGCCCATCTGTCCGCCTTCTCTGCCCCCTCCCCCTCCCCCTTCCCGCCCCGCTGGTGCCCTCCCACGCCGGCTATGTGTGCTGCTTGCGACAGAAGGTGCTGGGCTGCCTGCTACCCCCTCGCCACCACTCCCACGCTCCGGCCTCTGGACCTCGCTTCCACCAGCGTTGTCAGTGTCGTCGTCGCCGCCGCCGCCACCGCCAAGCTCCGAAAGCTGCCGGAATGCTGCGCTTACCCCGCTGCCCGCCTCGTCATCCCCCTCCCCTTCCTCCTGCGGCCGCTCAAGGGCTCGTGCTTCTCCAGATGTGCCTGATCTTGCCGCTGCGGTTGGCAGCGCTGATGTTAAAGCTGTAGACGGTGCTGTTGACTCCACAAGTGCCGCCATAGATGCCGCCGGGATGGAGGTTGCGATATCTGCCGCGGGTCGCTCACCGACTTGCCCCTCGGGTTGCGGCTGCGGCTCAGGCTGGCACGACTGCTGGTAAGGTTGCGGTCGCCGGCAGGTCAGCTGGCCAGGGGTCAGCCCCACAGTGCGAAGAGTGCGGTCGCCGCAGCCCACTGCCAGGAGACCAGGGTAGTGGCCTGATGGGTACCGCGGAGCAACCGGCGGGGGGATGCCGAGGAACGGAACAGGTCAAGAAACGTTCAGTCTGCGGTTTGGCCCAACCGTCTACATGAGGCAGCCTTCATTTGCACGTAGGCCTTATACGACGTATAAGCCCTAGCCCAAATGCATCCCGCCCTATCAGGAAAGCAGGTCTCCAACGATAACTAGCATGGCAATGGCTTCAGTCCCTCTGGTGTGGGCGCCAGCTGGCAGCCGCATCCAACACTCGACAATTGACACCCAAACGGGAAGCAGAACTCAGCCCACACCCGTCCCTACCCGAATGCTCCGTCAACTGACAGCGCCGCATGAAGAGATAAGGCGCAACCGTGTGTGACAGGGCCTCATGATGCAACATGCATCCAGAGCATGGGAAATGACCGCAGCCCTCTCGCACCGCCTCCCCCTCCCCTCACTCACCCCCGACCTGCAACGCGTGTGGATAGCCGCCCAGGCCCAGCAGCCGCCACCACACACCGCCACCGCGAGGCAAAACCGGTCCCGCCAGTCCAGCGGGCGAGACGACCCTCCGAACTGCGCTTTCCAGACCTACGTCCGGCTCGTCCCGCTGCTGTTGCTCGTCCTCCCGTGATATTTGCCGCCAGCCGCTTGTACCGTCTGCGCGACCGGCCACTAAGCCACCAGCCCCTTGTTCGACGAGACCGGCAGCACGCGTCGCCTCCAGACCAACTGCTTCGTTGGGCACGGCATCGTCCCGTCCAGGACCACCACCGTCACCACCACCACCGTCACCACCACCACCGCCACCACCACCAGCGCCACCACCGCCATCTGCGGCTTTGCTCATCTCGCATGGCGGTGCGCACCCCGCGCTGTCTCCCACCACATCGCCCACCATGTTCCCCCCTTCCAGGCCATGGCTGGGCGCGCTCTTCTTGCCGGTATCTATATCACCGCCGCTGGGTTGGCAATCCTTTCTGTTACAGTCCTTGGTCTGCACGACTGAGGCGGGGTCAAGCAGGTCCAGGTCCACGACCACTAAGCTGCGGTCCTGGGAACTGCTGACGAGGCGAATGCGGAGGCCGGGAGGGGGCGACGCCATCGAGGCACCCACTGCCACCGTTGGGGGCTCCGCCAAAGAGCCTTTGCCGGGTTCAAATGGCTCTGGGGCTGACGACGCCAACACAGCTGTGATACGGTTGCTGGCGGAGTCGGGCGGTACCTTCATCGCGTGCAACGTGAAGACGGGGCGGTTGTGGTGCTTGAGGCGGGCAGTCAGGGCCACCTTGCCGGTGGCTGAATCGGGCAGCGGGGCGGAGAGGGTTGGGGGCGGAGAGGGTTGGGGGCGGAGAGGGTTGGGGGCGGAGAGGGATGGGGGCGGAGAGGGTGGGGGGCGGAGAGGGATGGGGGCGGAGAGGGTTGGGGGCGGAGAGGGATGGGGGCGGAGAGGGATGGGGGCGGAGAGGGATGAGGGCGGAGAGGGTTGGGGGCGGAGAGGGATGGGGGCGGAGAGGGTTGGGGGCGGAGAGGGTTGGGGGCGGAGAGGGATGGGGGCGGAGAGGGTTGGGGGCGGAGAGGGTTGGGGGCGGAGAGGGATGGGGGCGGAGAGGGATGAGGGCGGAGAGGGTTGGGGGCGGAGAGGGATGGGGGCGGAGAGGGTTGGGGGCGGAGAGGGATGGGGGCGGAGAGGGTTGGGGGCGGAGAGGGTTGGGGGCGGAGAGGGATGGGGGCGGAGAGGGATGGGGGCGGAGAGGGTTGGGGGCGGAGAGGGTTGGGGGCGGAGAGGGTTGGGGGCGGAGAGGGATGGGGGCAGAGAGGGTTGGGGGCGGAGAGGGATGGGGGCGGAGAGGGTTGGGGGCGGAGAGGGATGGGGGCGGAGAGGGATGGGGGCGGAGAGGGATCAGCGCAGGAACTCAACATGCTGAGGCCGGCTGCGTGGGGTGAGGCCAATGCCAGGAGGAGACACGCCATGGGTAAGCCAAAGGGGCAGTAGGGATGCTATCACGTCTCACTCACTTAAAGACACGTGGTACAGAAGGACGTGGCCCCAGGGGGCTGCCATGGCAACCACTAACTCGCTGCCGCTGCCGCCCACATCGCATCCAGGCAGAAGCGCCGCAGGCACCCATAACCGCCGTGATGCGGCGCCGGTACCGTGCCCACCGCCTGCATGTTGTGCACTCGGAGGCGGCGGCGGCAGCCGCACAGCGGCAAGTGGCTGTGGTCGCGGCGGCGACATCCCCCCCTTTTGCCCTGTTGCCGTTGCCGTCAGCGCAGCTGCCGCCTTTAGCGCGGGGAAGCTCCATACCTGTACGGCACAACGTACCACCAGGGCTGAGGGCCAGCGACGAGGCTATGGATGAGTGCACGAGGGACATGATCAGATGCTCAGTATTGCCCTTCTGTGTGACACTGGCACCGGGTATCCGGGTGCAGACGATACTGCTCTTTGAGGACTAGTGGCAAGCACCTAGTAGGAGAAACATGGATCAGAACATCCCCTCCCCAGGCGGGAGCCAGCCGCTCCAGGTGGCCTCCGCAGCACTCCCCTTTGACTCCCCTGGGAATATAGCGACCACACTTGCGTGCACACCCTCTCTCTCTCTCTCTTTTTCTACCTCTCCCCCTCCATCTCTCTCTCTCCCTCTCCAGCGGTTGCAGCCGCTACCGCTACCGGTACGGAGCTTTGCGAAATGGGACCCTCACGCCATGGTACCTTGGCCTGACCATCCTCGCCACTGCTTAGCAGCCAAAGGTCAGGAGCTTCCGATGAAACCTGCGGGCTGCATGAGCCCGTCGACCTCGTGACACTGTGCTCAAGAGTACCATCGCCAGCTGTATCGACAGCGCCGCCCGCATCCAGGTCTGCTTCGAGCGCGCATCCAGCAGACCCGGTGCCTGATGGTGCCACTGATGTCCCAGTTCCGCTGACCGGTACCCCAGCAGTGCCGCTCGCGTCGGCTGAGGTGACAGCAGCACCGGCATCCGCACGCACACTGAAGCCGCCGCCAGGATTCGACCCTTCGTCTTCCCGTTGGCAGTTGCCCCCTGGCGACGACGTCGACGAGCCAGCTGAGCCCATGCATGCCATTGTGTGTCGGGCCCTGGCGGCGCCGTCAGTGTTCCCCGCGACGAGCGGGGATGCGACGAGCATTCCTGAAAGGTACGGCACTGATGCTAGCTGCAGTGAGTGTACGGTACCCCGATGAGCCTGCTGTATGGACAGCAGTACCTGCCCCGCCGCCACGTCCACGAGGTGCACACCGCCATCCGCCACTCCGGCCACCACCACGGATCCGGGGACTGACACTGAGGCGTGCGTGCTGCAGGCGGCCAGGCAGGTTACGCGACCCGGAAGCAGTACCGGGGAATGACCCACGGGTCGCCTGATCCCGGTCTCAGGTACCCATAACGTCACACCACCTTTGGCATCCCCCGCAACAAACTCCACAGGTGAGCTGCAGCGCCAAATGAAACGCGGCGGATTAGTGAATGAATGGATGCCCTGGAGCTGTGTGCTCAAGGGAGGGAGTTGTTACTCCCCCGGCTGCGGGACGCCCCAGCTGGATGCGCACCCCCCCCCACTTGAGCACACACACCGTGCGTCTTGCCCGAGGAACTCTCCGCGTGGCCCTGTCCCGCTCCACCCTCACCTGACCAGCGCCACCAGAGAGGTGACCTCGGGGGCCGCCTTGCGGTGGCTGCGCACCTGCTCCCCCGAAGACCAGTCCCAGCAGCGCAGGGAGCCGTCCTCACAGCCGGCTGCCACCAAAGACCTTCCCGCCAGCTCGGGCGCCAGGGCCACACTGCTCACCCTGGAACACGAGGCGAGGAGGTGGGAAGGTCAGGACAGCGGCTCCCAAATACGGGAAAAATAATGGTAGCCATGCGAAGGGCGGGAAGGGAAACGAGGCGGAAAAGGAGCTCTAATCACCGTATGCGGCCGCGGCCTGAACCTGTGCGACCGCCCGTAGCAAGCCGAACAGAGAGGGAGAAGGAGAACAGGTCTGTCCCTGATGGTATCCTAACAACGGCTTGGTCGAGCACCAGCCGCGTGAACCAAATTACAATAACACGGTTTAACACAGTCAAGGCGTATGGTTATTGCCGCAAGCACAAGGCCCACACGATAACTCGATCTGTGAGGTCTCAGCGTATTTAAAGATTCTGACTATGACGTTACAAGCACCCGCGATTACAGCGGCGTGCCGAACCATAGGCGGTTGTAATCGCCACACCTGCAAATGCCGCAGGACAGCAGCCGCTGCACTGCACGTGTCGAGATGCTAGCCAATACCACGCTATTGTGGCCGCCATAAGCCACGAGCTGCTGGCTGGGCAGCACTGATACGACCTGGCCACAAAACCTGGCTCGGGCAGGTGAGTGGGTTGACGAGGTGTGCGGACACGGAGGGCCGGTTACTCTTTCGGTCGTGGACTAAGCACACAAAGGTAGCTTAGGACTAGCACAGATGCTTGTGAGGACCAGGAGGAGCTCGACGTAGGGATAAGTGGTTGCGTCGTGCGGGCAGTACGCACCAGTTCGGAGAAGGGGGTAATACCACGACAGGATAAGCCATACTGAGTTTTGGACTTCCCTCAGCTGAGCCCTCAGATTAACAATGTTGCAAGGTCGGCGCGTTCGTGGGCCAGGAGCTTCGCCAACACCATCAGAGGACGCAGACACATCGCAATGGCTTGGAGCTGCACACTTGCGCCAACCATCACCGAGTGCTTATATATGCATTAATATACCTTCGTTTGTGACCTCCCGGTGTGCATCACTTCCGTAAGCCCGTGCCGTATAACCGGTGCCGTTGTCCCCTGGAAGTTATCGATTGCAGCGTGAAAGAAACTAACCCAGTATTCTATTAACCTGATATATCACTGGTTCTTAACAGCGATCACAAGCGCAACCCATTTTTTTCCTGTGGCGTCTGAGTGAGGCACCGCATCGCCGCTGCTTTTTCTTTTGCAAAAGGAGGCAAGAGGAAGGAGTAAATGTCGATCCTGAAACGATCACAGCTTGGCGAGCGCAGGACTTGATGATTTGAGGCTGCCCACTCTATGGCGTGTTCCCAACTTCGCGGATATTGCTTTCGTAGTTACGGTTACGTGCATCTTCTGAAACCGTGAGCACATAGCTGTTAATCACGAAACTCCGTGTTTGGCAGCTACAAACTTGCCCACTTGCCCCACTTGCCCCCTCAGTGCTGCTAGGTAAACCACAGGTACTGCGCGAACCTAGCAAAATCTGTAGATTTGTGTTGTTCTTCTTTTGCAAGCTATTAACTCCTGGAGGTATCACAATGCCCCGACCAGCTGGCGTTCATTTATTTGTTTTCATAGCAAGTCGCAGCACGGCATGATTTCCGCATCCAGCAAGTATTTCCTCCAAGGAAGTTATTGCTCACAAGTGCATCTTATTGTACTGATTCCGCTTTTGACAGGAACCCCAGGACGACGTTTTCCTGTCCGTCACCTATTTCGCGTATCAGGCTCCTGGTACTTATCTGATTCGGGCTAGATATGTGATCAATACTTGACTTGGTCCTGATGGGGCCCATGAGATTTCCGATGCTATGGATTTCGCATAGATCTGTGTTGCCTCTGTTGTTTGGGATTTTGCTGTCGTCGTGGCCTCTGTCGTGAGCCTAGGTGCTTAACATGCATCTATGAACGCCAGTATGCATCGAAGCGCTGCTTGGCAAGCTGGCCTCCACTTGCCACATCAGTTTCTTCAATTAGCTCTTGTAGGTTGGTACCTGTTGCTAGGTATCGGCTGATAGGGGGTGACAGGGCGCGGTGGATTGCAGGGAAATACTGATTGCACTTTCCGGCATTGGCAGATTGCACTTACAGGGCACGCTGCAAGGTAACGGGTGGGTTGTAGATCTGGGGTCACCAACACAGTGCAGTATTGAAACAGCTGGTGAGATGCATGGTAGGTGAGAACCTGTGAGAAGTGTTCATAACTAGGTCCACCTTTACTCGTATCTGGTTAGGGGACACGGAAAAGGGCCACACCTGACCGGCGAATGCGAATGCATACCTCACACAAGGGTGCACTCTCTCACATATGGAAGCCGACCTGCAACATTCATGCACGATATGCATGGCTCAACTGAACCATTCATGATCCGTCGACATCCGTCCTTCCTGGAGACCACGGCAAGCCTCATATGGCCTCACCTTGCCTCACAAATCCAGCCTAGTCTGGCTATAATTATGTACTAGTATGTGGTCCCTCGCTTGCTATCTGGATAGGTTGGAGGTTGATGAGGCAGCCGACCCTACAAAGTTTATAAAACCTTCTTACGGAGTAAACCTCCCCCATGGCGTAGGGACGCATATGATATATTCTAGCAGCTCCTGCTCCAGCGCGCATGGGCAGCAACTTGCAGTCCCGGCGCCATACCAAGGGCATTCTGGAGCTGGGTGGCGATCGACTAATAACCATATGCGGCAGCCTGCGTGGCACCGACACCACTTGGCCGAAATTGCGAAGGTTGTACGTTTTAGAGTACGGCCATGGAGAATATTTTGGCTTTTCAGGCAGTGCATAAAAACAACCCGATGGTTATCGCCGCCAAGGAACCGGTTATGAAAAAGTGAGTGGAGAGGCATCCGGCACAAATATGTCGATATAAAACGTCTGATACTTCCAGGAAAAGGAGCTCATCCTACCTATTGTTTCCTGAAGTCTGTGTCTACAACATTGCAGGCAAAAGCGAAAGTAATGCTCAATATATCGCATTGCCCAGAAGTTGTGCATTTGGACCGATTTTATTATTGTTGTAAAACTTACGCAATATGCATGGTGTCGCATTCAGATGTGCTGAACATGCGCACAGCAAGCGTTGCCGTACGAGCATGGGCAAGCTTTGGACTCCTGAATGACCCGTTTCTGTCTTTTCAACTGCTGTGCGTGCACAGCCGTGCTTTTTACTTGAGCATACGAAGTTAGGAAGAAATTGTTAATTTGTAGCAGCGAGCAACACGCAAAAATGGCGGCGGCACAGAACTATGAGTTGTCCTCAAGGCTTGTGCAATACCTGGATTTGCACCTTACCTTGCCGATCATGGAATATCTTCAGGAACGCGGTCTATACAATGAGGATGATATTTTGCGGGCGAAGCTGGCTCTTTTGGACAAGACCAATATGGTGTGGGCCTGCACCGTTGTCATTACCTCCTAGATACTAGATTAAGACATCTCCAATGTTTTCTTACAATATTTTATAAATACTTGCCTCGATTCCTTTTTCGCGCGCAGGTGGACTTTGCCATGGATATCTACAAAGGCCTCAACGGCGTGGATGATGTTCCACAGGAAATGAAGGAGCGCCGTACGCAAGTTGTGGCGCGGCTGCGACAACTGCAAGCGGATGTGGACCCAATTATCAAATGTTTGCAGAACAGGCACGTCGTGGAGAAGTTCCGCCAGGACAAAAGCTTCAACATGCAGTTCCTGCAGGAGGAATTTCAGATCGGCGCGGAGCACGTGGAGGCCTTGTACCAGTATGCGCGATTCCAGTTTAACTGCGGGAACTACTCATTGGCAGCTGAGCTCTTACAGTCCTACCGCACGCTGTGTACCAACAGCGAGCGCAACATGAGTGCACTTTGGGGCAAGCTGGCAGCTGAGATCTTAATGCATGAAGCGGTTAACATCCAAGAGGCGCGCGAGGACGTTTTTAAGCTAAAGGAGGCTATTGACAACCAAACCTTTGCTCCGCCACTAGTACAGCTGCAGCAGCGCACTTGGCTCCTGCATTGGTCTCTCTACGTCTTCTGGAACCACGAAAACGGGCGGAACGACATTATTGAGCTGTTCCAATCGCCAGCTTACCTCTCAGCCATTCAAATCAATGCCCCGCACCTGCTGCGCTACTTTGCGGTGGCGGTCGTGATCAACAAGAAGAAGCCACAGCCGCGCGGCAACGTGCTGAAAGAGCTGATCCGGGCGATCCAGCAGGAGTCGTACGAGTACAGCGACCCCGTGACGCAGTTTCTGGAGTGTGTTTTTGTGCACTACGACTTCGATGGCGCACAGCAAAAGCTGAAGGAGTGTGAAGCGGTGCTTGATAACGACTTCTTCCTTGCGGCTTATAAGGACGAGTTCATTGAGAACGCACGTCTTTATATCTTCGAGACGTACTGCATGATACACCAGTCCATCTCTATCGCATTGCTGGCGGAGAGGCTCTGCATGGACCAGCAGGCAGCGGAGAAGTGGATTGCCAATCTCATCCTGAACGCGAAGCTGAACGCTAAGATTGATTCCAAGTCGGGGACAGTGGTCATGGGCACGCAGTCGAAATCTGTGCACGAGCAGCTGATTGAGAAGGCAAAGGCATTGGCTGTCAAAAACACCTACGGGCTTGCCAACACCATCGTAGGTGGCGTGAAGCCTTAAGATTCACGTATTGCGGTAGCCGATACCTAAAACTTGTTTGCTGATAGTGGATGTCATACAGTTGTGCAGAATTGAGGAGGTCCGCAGGGGTTGAAGTCAGCCCTGGAGCTGGGGGATTAATGGAACCAAGCAGTGTGTCATTGCAATGGGCAGTGCTTAGGGTATCATCTAGGGGGTCTTGCATTGTGTGCTGGGGATAAGGGCGGGGCGTGTAGCCAAAGCTCGGTTGTTGCAACAGATGGTGCAAATGTGGGTAAACGAGCGTATACATGCAGTCGTGCGCATTTCGGAATATGATTCTTGCCAGTGTTGCTTTGGCGATGGTCTACAGTTCTGGCAGGAGTCGTGCATGAGCGTTACATGAACACGATCCGGACTCCTATCAGGAAGGGCTCAAGGGGTCAGATTTCTTCGGATAATAATTTGCCAAACGTAGGCGTTAGATGCGCCGGGTCAGAGGGTAGATACTTAACTGAGGTAGGTGTAGGTGAAGCTAGAGGGCATGTCTCGGCGGTTGTTGCGTAGGCTCTAGGAGCTTGGGCCGTTATGTGGATTTCGTGTATGATGCGGTATACGTCAAGTGACTGACGACGTGGGGGACTTCTCCTTCGCCAATTTTTTGTACTTTGGTTGTAGAGGAGCAGTTATGGTGGCTTGGGTACTAGTGCCTTGGATGCGGCACATGTCTTTTCTTTGTAAGTGTTTCAGAGTGTGTTTATAGCAGGTTTTAGCACCCTCACATTACCTTACCTACCTGGAATACCTGACTAAACCGCTGGTCGGTAATGGACGCATCATGACGTACCATTTAATGCCATGCACACGGCATTGTTATTTACAATTCGCTTTACTTGCTGCACACTTCCCGTCGGAATTTCAGTTGCATCCTTGTACCTAAAATCGCCACTCACTTTTAATCCTTCTAAGCCTTGATGACAATGCCCGCAATGAAATTTCATTTGGTGTGGAGCCGTCATCTTGCATCCACAGCACTGGAAGCATCGCAGTTTGGGAGCAGCAAGAATCGTACAGGAACGCCCCACCAGTAAAGTTACTGGTCCCTGCCAGGAAAAGTCGATACTCGTCACTCCTGCAGCCGATCTACCCCTACAGGCCGAATCGCAACTGCCAATCGTTCCAGGCTCTTCGCTATGCGCGCCTGCAGCCCCACATCTTCGCAGACCACCTTGCCTGCCCGATAATCCACCAATGCGGATACTCCGTCCACCGTTAAGGAGATGCTGCCGCCGGACTCGTCCACCACTGCTGTGCCGTACTGGCTGCGCAATAGAGCCGCAATCAGCTGCAGTTCTGCAGCAGCTTCAGCAGCCTCGTCGCCGGCAGCCCGCGCCCGGATCATGGCCGACTCAGCGTTTGTAGCTTCAACCGGCTCGCCTACGGCCTGCATACAAGGCATGCAGATTTTGCCTGGATCTCGACGTGCAACGTGCCACTGGGGAGCATGTGCATCTAAAACGGATTTACCGCGTTTCGCAGCGTGCTTGACACTGCCTTCTCATTGAAGGGATTACCCCCTGAGCAGGACTTGATCTCCCGAGACACACACACACACACATATATACATATACATAAGTTTAACCTACCTGCAGCACTACCGCTATCACCGCATCCGCAACCATGTCGCCATGGCGGCCGCCCTCCCACTCCAGCACCACGTGCGCAACAGTACCAGAGGTATCATCCGCGGCCACGTACCGCACCTCCACCGTCTCGCCCACTGTCACCGCCAACACTTCGCCACCCTGCGGCATCAGGAGATCGCTTGGTTCAGACGCTCTGGCACGCTAACTAATTGCGCGGTGTGGTATCGGACTAACTGGAAGAGTCGTGAAGAATTGGTTACGTCTATGTACACCCCCGTTAGTAGCACGACCTGGATACTAATGGACATTAGACTGGACAAATGCGTTTGTCGGCTATCAGCCAAAGCGGTGTTACGGGAGCTAGGATCGCATGGGCTGTATATCTCGTGGAAATCCGAGTACATTTTCTGCGTATCGATTCGGTTCAGCGAGGGAAACCCCTCACAATCTCCCCTGTACCTCACCTTGCCGCCTGCGCCCTGGACGGAGGTGACTGGCAAAGTGCCAGCGCCCTCCACCCCCTCGAACATGACCTCCAGGGCTAGCCGAATGACGGAAAATGGCACATCCACGCTGATGGCCTGACGCTGAGTGATCCGCCCCTTGAGCAGCTTGGTGTAGCGGGGAAGGTCATCCGGATGAAGCAGTTGCTGCCCGAAGCCACCCGCTTGCCGAACCAGCACACCGCGCACGACATCACTGGACCGCAGCGGCTTCTCGCCCAGCCGACCCTGCAGCCGCACACTGCGGTCGGGCTGATGCTCGATCTGTGGCATAGGCATTCCAGCAGCAGTTATTTCCGTGTGCACATCACACCTCGTACACCACACCATAGGAGCGTTACTTCTGCTTATTGACATACACGAGTATATATGGCATGACGCCCAACCATAAGCCCGCAAGAGTAAAGTAAGCGCCAATCAACCGAATGTTGCCCGGCTCCACGTCCGTCCCTCAGGGTAGACAGTAACACTCGCGGCGAACATTTTTAGTACACGGCTATTACACAGGACATACCCTCCATCGTAGATGCCCCTGCGCACGTTTTCCCATGCCCCCATACTGCTCCCAAGAAACCTATTCTCCTCACCGCCACAGTTTGTTGCAGCACCGGAGTGTACACCTCTCGGGCCAGACCCGCCGCTTTGGCGCCATCCTTGAGCGCCTTGGCCAGCTTGCGCATTTCGCCGTACTCGCCGTGAACGAGCACCACGTGGGGTGGCTTGACCGTGTCCAGAAAGCCCGAGGTTTGATCAAAGTCAGCGTGCGCGGAAAAGGAGATGTTGTGCACTGCGATACGGAGCGGAACCTGTTGCACGAGAGCCAGACACAACGAAAGCCGGCGGCGAGCTATGTGAAGGGAACGATCTTCCCGCATGTGTTTGCTACCGTGCATATGCGGCCCCCAGAGTCCTACGCCTGATCATCTCCTGGTAGCGGATTAAGGCTTGACTGAGCTGCCTTGTAATCGGTCAGGTCAGAGTATATAGACGGCAAATACCCTACAGGGCTACGGCATCCTGCCCCCGATCGTGAACGCTTTTACAGCCATCCCTGTAGAGAGACAACTAGGTTTTGGAATGGGGTCAACCATGGAATCGGCCCAGACCGACGCCCTGAGAACTTGTCCTGACCCACGCACTCTGCGGCCCTCCCGGGTGGTGATGGAGCTGGGTCCGCCGAGGATTTCCTTGGCCAGTGTGCCCTGCGCACATGAGGATGTCGATCAACCCACGAAAGCGTTGGGCCAACCACTGGCGAGAGCCTGGCAAGGTGACTGTAGATAGCTTTGTAAGAGAGGTCTTGCACGGGGCCCCTTGGATACGGTATACAGGTATGCTGGGATTAGGCTTGGGCCATCAAGCAATGTACAAGTAGGACTTTGAAAACCGTACAGCATGAAGATCGCGTCTCCAACTGGAGCGGGGCCGTATCCCGGAATCTTTGCGTGCTGCATCACGTCTCCATAAAGTCTCCGGGTTATCCATAGCTTCTATGCCCTCCCCCTCTAGACACACGCACAAATACAAACACAAACACAGACATGCACAGCGCCGCACCTGAACCGCGAAATCACAGATGATGCAGGTGTTCCGAGCGTCCTCACACCACGCCTCGAAGAAGTCTCTGGAGGCCCCCGATTGCAACCCCGAGGGTGTGGCCATGATGACGCACGGGCCAGAGTAGTCGGCGATAAAGTGGGCGGGGTTTTTGAGCGTCTGAACGTGGCGGAACTTGAACGGGTTACGCTCCTGCGTGTGCGCAAAGCGAAATAGGGACGGGGTTAAAATAGGTGATCCGTTTGCCGCGGGCAGCACAACGACGACATCACATACATGAAATATTATGACATATTCACGGCTTCATGTTTGCGAAGCCTGGCCGCCATGTTGACACGTATTTAACAAACCCCTGCAGCCTGAGCGCGCGCGTGTGCGTTTATGTGTGTGTGTGTGTGCGCGCGCCTATGTGTGTGGGGGGCTGTTACCTACATGGAAGACTTTCTTGATATCTTCATTGAGCGACTCCACGTATGTCTGGTACACTCCCAGCGCCTTGCTCATCATGGAGCTAGCCTGGTAGATGGGAATGCCACTCAGCTCGCTCTTATGTGCCTCCCAATATTCGTCCAGCAGCAGCAGCAGCTCCTGAACTCTCCCCGCCAGAGGATGTGCAGACAGCAAGCAGGAGGGGCGGAGGAACACAAAATAGGAACGCTAACGAAATCATCCGCATCCTTCGCAACAGGTCAACCCAAACGTGAACTCCTGCGTGTGCTGGATGGGTGCACATTCGCTAGCCAGCGCAATTAGTGGATCGTCCCTCAGACCTTGAGGCTTTCGGGTCATCACCATGATGGTGTCTGACAGCAATTGGACAAAGAACCTGATCAGTCATCTTCGGGCCCAAATCTCAACACGCAGATGGCCTTGACAAAGTGTAAGATGCAGATGGCCTTTGCACATTCAGACAAGGGGATAGTAAGTTGCTTGGGACACTCCAGCGAGGGAAGACAGGTCGTGAGGGCGGACTCACGGGAGGACACAGGGAGCTCATTCTGACGGCGCTGGATGCTATGGGCAGTCTACAACGTATTGGACATAGGTGGTGGGCCAGGACATACGCACTTCCTCAGACCGATGAATGTCACCAAAGGTTGTGTCTGACAGCAATTGGACATTTCGGTTGTGAATTTCATCATAGGAAGCAAAAAAAGGCTTTCAATAGTCAAGGCTCGTTCGCTCCAAATGAACGCTGTCGGAAAGACATTGGCCCGGCTGCAGGATAACTACAACCGGCAAAGGCCCCCCGTCCGGTCCCTTGCATGCTGCGCTCTTGCCTATTGGCCTCTCGCGCTCACCTGCGCCCTGCCCAGCGCCACAATGGGCATCAGCACACGCCCGCCGCGGTTGAGGGTTGTCCGTATGGTGTCTAGCAGCAGCTGCTCGCGCTGCTGACGAGGCAAGTGGCGACTGGTGCCGTAGGTACTCTCCACAATAACTGCGGTGCCAATAACATCACATCAGGCATACCCCGCGGGGTAGGAACATGGGAGGAAAGAGCGGTTGGGAGGATGGGAAGGCAGCCATACAACCAACCAGTCATAAATGCCAACGGGACGAGCAACAAAGTGCGAGAGGAAATGCTGAGTACTTGCTCGGCAACGCTCCAGCGCCGCGGCGGAGGCGTGTTAGTGGTTCGTGTCATGCTCTGTCACCTTGAGTTGGAGCATCGGGAGGGCCCTCATTATCCAAAAATGCGTTGAAAGCCCAGTTCAATAAGTGGGGTCCTTATCCTTCACGGCAGCTCAACGACCTGTATTGCTGCTTCGGCAGTAATGTATACTTTTGGCGTTCCCTTTCACGTCAGCCCAACCTCAGTGTGCTATGGCTCTTGCTTACCTATGTGGGGTGTGACGGGTGGGGTGTCCGCTCCCGGCAGGTGGCGGTCGGGCAGCCGGGAATAGTCTCCCGTGTACAGGCAGCGCAGACCCGCGACCTCGACCAGAAACATCGCGGCGCCAATGACGTGGCCGGCGCGATAAGGTGTAATCTTGCGGGCGGCAGAGATTTGTGCACGTTTTGTGTTTGGGGGCTGATTAAGGACCGGTGAAAGGACAGCGCGGGTTTCCCGGCAGCCTCAAAGGAGATATATCGACCCGCGGTTAATTCATACGAGGACGTTGCACAAATGGACGGCACCGCTGCCGCACCCTTCGCAATTGAACAGCCTAGATGAAAATGACAACGGATGTCGCGCGAGCTGCTATTAGAGTCAAAGATTCGACCGCTGTATATATATGTCAGGGCCACCGGGAAAACCCCATGGCGAAGTAAAGAGCGCCTTACCTGCATGCCCGCCACCTCAATCGTCTGGTAGAAGTCCACCACCTCAATCTGTTCCATTGATGCATCCAGGTCCTCCTCGTTGAACAAAGCTTCCTCACTGCTATGCTTTGCACCTTTTGCTAAGTTGCGTAACAACGAATAGTAAATAGCTTTGGTTGGGTGCGTCATGAAGATACGTCCCTGACGTGTAACAGGCGGGAAAGGGGCAAGGCGGATCACGGAAGCCGAACCCACAATAATGGATGGGCCGTACAACGCCACTCGTGCGACGACACACCCAAATACGCAGATTGCTTATCGATTGCGCAACGGCGATAACCGGGGTGGCACATAACCCTCAGAGGAACGAACACGCCCCACCAACGCACGCAAAGGGCTTCACTTGTGTATTGCCACGAACCTTGAAACGCGTCTTCCGTAGCAGATATGGCACTGCTGCACAATGATCCAGATGGAAGTGGGTTATCAAAGCCACGTCCACGGTTGCGATGTCGATATCATCAAGCAGGGGCAGGCTATCCATGCCTTTGTACGCGGGATGGATGCCGCAATCAAACATAACGGTTTTGTCCCTGTAAATTACGTTGTCAATGTGAACGCTGGTTTGTCATCCACCGCTAGTACGTTGCCAATCTTACTGGTATTTAAGGATGATACACGATCGCCCCACTTCTGACCCAGCCCCCAGGGGGATAACGTGTGCATGATTAGAGGTATCAAGCTCGCCACCTTCCACGGCGACCTCCTCGGCCAACTTCCGTTTGGCGGCCATCGGGTCCTGGGCTGGGGCAGCACCTTATGGACGCCTATTTGGAAAATTGTATACCTCTACATTATTGTTCGTCAGTACTGCCTACGAAATGGCAAACAGTGCTGCTTCGGTGCGGCACAGGAACTTGGCCTCCACGTGTCTGAACGTATTAGAAGCAGAATGTGGTCATCCAAATCCACGCCTGATCTGCGGGTCATCGTAATGTCCTGATGCGGGGATCATGAAGCCTCAAGTATGTGCATTTTACTGCGGTACGGCGCTTACTTCGGACTATGTAATATGTCGCGAGGACTAGCTGCCTTGCCTATTTTTGTTGTTCCGAATGATCGCAAAGGCAGGGTTTACGATAAGTATATATCAATTGTTCCGTGCCGATAGCTCCCAGAGTAACCGCAACCATGGCAGCACTAGTGTCAACTATTGAGGCTGGTGTTATAATGTTGACAACGCTGTGTGATATATCCGCAAGCATCGCGGACTTTATGTATCGGTAGGTCAGCTGAGTTTTACTTACCACTTGCCCTGAACGTTACAACATTTTGCGCCTTACTTTGCAGGGAGGTGACGCGCAATCCCAGAGAGGCCGTGGAGAGTGCGATCCGGGTGCTTGGCTATGCAGCAAGGTATGAAAATAGTCGTTCAAGAGGAGGGGGTATTCGTACCTTCGCGTGGGCCCGCTTTCAACGCTTCAAGGTGCACAAGCTTTGCCAAAATGCGCGTCATGAAATTGAAGCAGCTCCTGATGCCGTTGCGATGCATTTTACAATTCCAACACGTGCCAGATTTTCTCTCTTGATTCCACTTCCCGCATCCATGCCACAGTCGAATCGCGGTCGGAAAGTTCATTGAGCAAGATGAACTCCGCGTGTTTTACAAGAGACCAGAGGAGCTGACGTCCATGACCCTCTCGTAAGCCGGGTTTGGTGGGCAGGGGTTCCAGAGGGCACTACGCCTCCTGAGGGAAATGGAGGCGGGGAGGGACAGGGAGTGATGTTTATTGGGCAGGGGTGGAAATGCGATGGTTGGTTATAAAATGGCTATTAGGTTGTTGGGGGAAGTATGTGAAAGCACTGGTCAACGGCCAGAAGGAATATACGTAATATAATTATAATATTGATAAATGGGTTCCCACACGGTCCTTGAACTGAACCACCACTATCCTTATTCCAGAAATTTTCTCGGCTTCCCCTCCCGACCCCTCTTTAAGGATGCTTCGTAAGGAGGTGGCACCGCTACGGTCGGATGATACCAAAGCGGCGGAGCTGGAGAAGATGGTGTGTGGGGAGGAGAGGGTGCGCGGGCAACAGCGGACACAGACGGTGTGGAGGTTAGGTTTGGAGGAGAAGAGGTTCGGAGGGCGGGGCGGAAAAAGAATTTCTTAAACAGCTTTAGGAAGAGTAGAAATAGTGTATATTTAACTAAAACAATAATACATATTTGCTGATATATATTATTAAAGGAATCCTATGGTCTTGTCAAAGGACTGAACTTCAAAATGGCTAAATTATAATAAATACTAATTAACAATAATAAATAGTAATAAACGAATATGACTTTTACCGTTGTTAGTTAACCGATTAACTTATCAATACAAGGAATCTCACCGAGCTGAACTAAATAAAAGAAGGGCTGCAATTTAAAATATATATTACAAAAAGAGTAACTGTGCCAGCTTAGAACGAAATGCTATAAAAGCCGATAAAGTACTTGATTGATTATGGATCTTTAAGAGTCATTGATTATATGGGAGATGATATTGCGGTAGTTCAGGCAGCGAGGGTTTCTTGGTTAGGGTAGAGGAATATAAGAAAGCTTACAAGGTAAGGGCTTACATAGTAAATTGCCTGATTAGGCACCCTCATTATGCTCCGTTTGAAATGTGCGATATAAATTGTCATTAAAATTTCGTTGCAAGATACTGGATTTGCCATCGGACTGTCATTAGTGTTAATCCTCCATCACAGCATATCCTGCTGTGATGGAGGATTGTGTATTCATGAGAGGGTGCGTGTGTTTGCGGCCATGCCCTAAGTCGCCTGCGTCTCGGATTTTCTTAGATTGCAGGTGAGCTTTTCTACTGCTTCGTTACCTGCCTTACCTATGCACGCCCCGTCCCAACTCTCATGACCATCCAAAGATGACAGCACAAAATGCGCAGCTGGCAGCGAAGGACGCACTCATCTCACAGCTGCGCAACGAGTTGGCGGGCGCCAAGGCGGGGCTCGGGACACAGGTGTGTGGGTGATGGCTTGTCTTTTTGCCGCTTATGCATCTAACGGTGTACTCCGAGTGTACAACAAACACTAAATGTGTATGTACGGCGACGAGGGAAAGCTGAGGTAAACGTAAAGGCGGTCGAAGTTGGCGGAGAAGAGTAAACGTCGTAACGGTTGATCGGTCCGCTGGGTCCACGGCTGTGGTGAGAAGACTGGGTGTTGCCGCATCATAGCTCGCCCTTCCTTCTCCGGATCGCCACGCACTACGTCGTACGTACCTGACCCCGTCTTCCTAAACCCTTTTCCGCAGGTCGCCTCCACAACGCAGGAGGTTGATGAAGCGCTCGTCCAGGAGATGAACCGCACTGTGGATCAGCTTAAGAGGACAACTGAGCAGCTACAAATGACCAAGGCAGCGCTGAAGGAGGAACTGGAGGACCTGCGGCATCAGGTAGGGTTCGAGTTTCTGGATGGGGCGATGTGGTCGGCAGCCTAAGACTAACAGTGGATATTAGGGGTGGCAGGAGAGGATGGGAAATGGTGTCAGTGCTATGTTGCTGGTGGGGTAGACAGGAATCCTTAAGTCATGAGCGAAGAGTGGGTCGAGAAGTTGTCTCTGCGCGGGAGGCATGCGGCTTCCCTCCCGAGATCGTGAAGCTTGCAATCATCTGCAGCATCTTATGATGAACCCTGATCGAAGGATATCTCACCCCACCGGTACCATTGGATTCTAGCCCTCATCTCATTCCCCTCTCGCCACAACACCCCACACAGGTCTTGACGCTAAACAAGGAGCGTGACGAACTCGTCGGCGCACTTCGCGCAGCAGAGGCAAAGCACCAGCGGGTGCTCGCGGATCTCAACGACCAGGTAGGGGTCTCGGGTTCTGAATAGGGGCGTGAGTAAGCGGGTGGCCTTGGGCTGGGAAGAAGACGGGGTGGGGACTGGAGAGAACGGGGAATCGTCGGTGCATCCGCGGCAATGTATCATCTCCCTCGTGAAGAAGCGGGCTGAGTGGCGCTGCGGAGATGGGAACGATGCTGATGGGTGCGGGGAGTTTTCGCAGTTCATGTTGCAGAAAGCGAGGGCGCCTTTCGGACCCGCTTCGGGACCCTCGTGTACTTCGTGATCCATGCACACAGTCCTTCCCGGATTCCCGGATCGCTGGTTCCGCTGCTGTTTTCCTTCTATTGATCCCCTCCCTCCACCCGCATCCCTCGCCCGAACGTCCGGAAGGTGGCGGTGCTCCAGCAGCGACTGGAGGCTCAGAGCGCGCAGCTCCAGCAGCAGGAGATAGCCATGTTGGAGTTGAGGAGGGAGGCGCTTCGAGTGAGTAACTGGATCTTGGATCTTGCATCCAGGACTGTGTGGATGTTTTGGCTCGTTGGCAACATTGGGCATGCATGGAGGTGGACCTAGCCGCTGGATGCATGTATTCCGGGGACGTGTAGAACAGGGCGACTGCAACTTGCCTGGTTAATGTGCAGCATGGACTTCCGATTACCATGAGATCTAACTAGTTTCGCTGTGCTCACTAGGCTTGCCGGCTCATTCCCACCACCTCACTAGGCTTGCCGGCTCATTCCCACCACCTCTCTTCAGTTTGTTGGCTCCGTGGGCACACTGCAGTCAAGTCCGGCAATTTTCTGACCTTCCCTCCCTCTTCATTACTCTGCCGCTCTGCCCTCACCTCCCCGTGTACCCGAATCAGCCGGCGGTGGAGCTCATTGCAGCACACCTCCAGCCGAAGAACTTGGAATGGGACGACCTTTTGGTAAGGGCACGGAACTTGAAGACGACATCCATGTGGACATGCGCCCACGAGGTGCCGCCCTCAGCAGCCCATACCACTGCGACCGTCGCGGTAGTCAGATCCTCTGAACGTTCACAGCTACAGCAGCAGCAGCAGCTGCAGCAAGGGCACCGCAGTTGTCGTGGAGCCACTGCTGCAACAGTCACAACCCCCGCCCTGGAGGCGGTTACACCGGTGTATCATGCCGGGGGCGAGTGCCGCCTTCTGGACCAGTCGGCACCTGCCGGCTCAACCACAAGCAACACTCGCTTCGAGGATATCGACACCTTATATCAGATCCCCAAGATGCCGATGGGCTGCTATACGTGATTTTCACGAGCTGGGTCAGCGGATTTGCTCCTTCCCGCAGATGGATGGGTCGGGGTATATCGAGGCTGCATAGGGATCTGCGGACGGCGATCCCGCCGGGTTTGAGCCTGGGGATGTGGGGTTGTAAAGAAACGCAAGAGTGAGGATGAGCCACCAAGGGACGCAGCCCGTTACGGCGATGGTGGGGGGAAACGGTGAAGTGAGCACTCAGGAGCTCTCATATTCTGCAGCACGATAGTTTGTGACGCGAGGCGTTAGGTCTGAGTTATGATGGTGGATGGTACTGCGTGTGGAAGACAGGAATGCCGCCTGCATATGTGCAATAGTGGGATGCGCGGGGCCAGCCCGGATATCAGGATGTGAGCATGGCCATGGTTGCCTAGTCAAGGGGCTGGGGCGAGAATGGTGGAGCAGCCGACTGGCATGGACCGGCAGGACCTGGGCTGGGAGCGACAGCAGGAACCAGAGGCGGCTGGGACACATTAAGTATAATATTCTGAAACCATGTCCTCTTGTTCAAGGAAGGCCTGTCATGAAAACATGTAGATTTCACGCGCGAGTTGTTGATGCATAGATGGCTGGTTGAAGATGCACCGTGGTGGGAGTGTCGGTCCGTTTAAGTGTCCTCGTGGACTGATTGACGACATTCCCGAGGGTGAAGAGCCCTCTTTCACGCGAGTATTAGACGGCGCGCAACTTAAGTCCCTTACCTATGCTTTCGATGCCGATTATTGGAGATCTGATATTGCAAAGTATCCTAAATGTGTTTGCGATGATATAGCTAAAAGTATTTTTAATGCTAGACTGCTGCCCGACTACGGATATACCTCCCAGACGGAGGTTTATCGGTGTCACAGATGTGCCATTACAAGCAGTAGATAGGATGCGGGGCATGGACTTCCATCGGTACATGATCCCCAGAAGGAGTGTTTTCGGTTGGGTTATTACGAATTCGCCAGGAGCGGTCAGGTTAACAGTTAGGCTACGGTGCTGGTGACCTTGTCCCATGCGCCTTGAGGATGATGTGTACCTAGTGTGCCAATGGAGCATTGGTGATGTTTAAAAGACGAAAGTGTCGTGAATGCGTTTGTTTGTGTGTGCGCGTGCGTCTATATTTTGATGTGCAGGAGTTCCCTTTGTGGTTCGAGACTGCCCTCCGTGAACGGGCCAGTGGCCAACCACTGTGCTCCGATTCTGCGGAGAGACGTCTTTTTTCGCATCAGGTATGAATCTGAGGAGCCAGGTCCTCTCCTTCCTGATTTACTCCGCGTTATCTTTCCACTGTCATGTAATTCTTTTAGCAGTATGCGGGCGGTCCGGTTATCGATTAGGCCTTGCGTTGGATAGTCTGAGTTCGTCTCTTTCGTTAATTATCTCGCATGCCTTGGACGTAAGGCAATGGTGCCAGTGGCCGATGACTCATCCGCACCAGTCAGGGAGACGTGGCTGGGAGGGTGTTACGACTGGCAAGGGGTGGCATAGGTGGAGGGAGGAGGAGTTCTGTGAGAGATAGAGAGACTGTGTTTGTGTGACTGAGAGAGGGAGAGACCTTTTGCAAATACATGCATGTCTTCATTGACTACACCTTACGGCACCTGACGTCTTGCGTCGTCCACGTGGACGCGTTATACATAAAATGGCGGGATCAGGATCGCCGGGTGGTGCTTTGCTGTAACAGACCGTAACCTACCTGTGTTATTCCCCAGCACACACAATATTCCTGCGGCCACACTTTGCAGTCTCGAGGAGTCTCGCTCAAACTTGTTAATGGCTGCAGGTTCGAATGTTGCCGTGGATCTAAATCAGTAGTGACATGCCGCCATCTCGCGCCTTCGCCTGTTCAGAACCAGGAATCCCTTCCAATAGGGGGGCTGCAGCGGCGACGTCCAGCCCTCAGACTACCCTTTTATCATTTGGAAGGCCTCTGCGATGCCTCTGACCATGGACACCATGCACAGAAACCCGGATCCGGAACCAAGCGCATACGTCAGCCTGAGTTCCTTAAGTTGCGTCCGCCTCGTGAAATCCATGCCACGCAGTCTGCCCACGCCCCAATCCAGGCACACCTCCAAATACTCATGATTTATAGTTTGCTTTGCTCCTCTGAGCTATCGCAGCTGTTGTGAACACACCCTGAAACTGAACAGGTCTTGGTACCAGTTGGGTTGGTTGTTGGTTAATAGTGGTTAGTATGGCCATATCCTTGTGTCAAGTCAGGTAACAGTTGGCTTGGTGGGCAAGCTGGAAGGTGTCCCTAAAAAGAGTAAGCACCAAGCCATGCAGCCCCTTGGTTGCGTCACACATTTGACCGTTTACATTTTCGCATAGGGTTGAACAACTGCCACCTCTTGGTCCTTGGTCATTCCCCGAGGTCGTGCATACCTTCCATCTCCACATTTGCCACATTGACGGCGGCACGGCGGCACTACCACATGCTATCATGCGGGGCAGCACACCTACCTGCCAGTAGTGAACCAGCCCTGCCTTTGCCCTGTCAAAACATAGCAGTTGCGCTCCCATGCACGCGAGGACTACCGGCGGACACAGCCTTGCCTTTGGCACAGCCTCTGTCTGTAATAAATAGCCTAACCTCAAACATATAAATATCGCGGTAATCCTGTTTCACCTATGGCGTACCCCACGCTGTATTACTCGTGCCAGTTTAGCCAATTTTCACATCCTCAAGTACTCCTACACATACGACATCGTATCAGCGGCAAAATTCCAAGTAGACCAAGTACGACTCTTGGTCATATGTACAATTGCATAAAGCGATGCTACGATCATATCGTGGAAGACTGTACCCGTACCACATCCGCATGAACACCGCGCCAACCCCTTCTGGCGCACCTGAATGTGAAGCCTATGTCCAAGGAAGGACTGCATGTGGCCCGAACCCTTCACCCCGAGAAACAGCTGGATTGCTGCATGAGCTCTTGCTATAATATCAGCATTCCATGCTGCCATTCACTAGCTACCTGCTGCTGTCACGCACGATATCACTCTCCCTTGAGGTCCCTTCCCATTTTACCCTCGCTCGTTTAGTGTGCATGTATATCGCGTGCTCACCTCTCAACCTGCCATCCGTAACTGCTCGCCACAACCCACGCATGTATACGAAGCACTACGTATCGCATGTGTAATAGCACACAAGGAATAATAGCTGACGGACAGGCCGAGGGTTACTTCGCCGGGGCTGCGCCCTTCTTCAAGTGAATCATTCGTGCTGATGCTTCGCTGTAATCCACAAACTCATCGCGCCGCCGGTTGAACTTCTTGTCAAGGTGGCCCTGCTCCTTCATCAGCTGGATCTGCGGTCGTGACAGAACGGCCGGAAGCTGTATGTACGTGTTTGATATCTGACCCACCAAGCGGTACGAGGCAATGGACAACTGCCCCATAGCTGTCCATCCATAACCCCAGCTGCGACAGGTGGTCGCTCTTTACCCACCTCGTCTTCGTCCCAAACGTAGTCCTTTTTCATAACGGACGCCATCGAGGGCCCGTCGCGCACGAGATACCCTGGATTCGCCTTCCACGTATGCTTGCTGATGCTCAAGCTCAAAGCCTGCACAAGCCCACAGTGTTGGGCAGGGTGCTGACCAAAATGTTGACGGTTTTGCCCTCGGACCTTACCTGCTCCGGGTCCTGTTTGATTGTTTGCACATGCTCAGGAATGCCCACTGTCTCCAGGAGGGACTTCCTCTGTGGCGCCGGTGAAGGAGGCTTAGGCACGATGCGCCCCGCTGCTTCCTGCTCCTGAAAATATTTTCGTTGAATGTCCTTTTCGCGATTGATCTGTTCCGTTATCTGGCTACTCCTAATGTTGTCCATGTATGCCACACGGTCGACTGACGACATGTTGCCTCTCTTTCAGAAACAGGATATCAAACTTAGTATATTTCCTTTAGCGTTAAAAGTGTAAGTTGGATAATGGCAAAATGCGTGTTATGAGTAGTGCTCTTCCTTGGAGGTTTCCTTTATGGTCGAATTAAAGCTTTGATTTTCTAACGTTTTCGGTATCCGCATAGGACCAACACAACATCTTGACCTGCCGTGCATCGCATTACAGATGCCCGATGGACCTTCGACGGACGAGGATCCTTGTTTCTCAAGCTGGTCAGGTATGTTTCGTATGTCAAACATTGACTTTCCAAAAGATTAATATTATCCTTTTTTTATGTGAGTTGTCAAAACTTTCCAAATGCAAGTATCGTCCATGTTTTCTAATCCTACGAATTCCTTAATCCTCTCAGGTCGCATGCCGGCTGAAGCCTAGAGCTTGTGAGTTTGGCATGACTTGCCGAGTCCGTTAAGGATAAGGCCCCAGCGTGTGCTGTAAGAATTCATACATCTTTGCGCCCATGACTGCTGCGGCGCATTACTAAGTACTCAGCTGTAACTGCGATGTATATATCAGCTTCAACCAGATCCTTGCATTAAGGGTGTGTTCCTCTCTTCATGTGCACCTGCCATATTGCCTGGTCCATTGCCTCATCACATACCCACTGTCCGGTTGTTTGTATAAGCGGCATAGAGGTATCTTCATTTTATTGTCCTAAGACCCTTTCAATCCCCTCTTCCAAAATACAATCAACCCGTAACCTAGGTCGTGACGGCCGCTAGATGTTCATGTCCCCGCTAACTTATTTCGAGGCATTCCAAGGTTCCAGGGTCACGTTGGCCGCTGCCAGGGAAAATTACAATATTGCAGTGATGAGATCATGGACGAAGAGGAACGACGTAAATCACGCGAACAGAATTACAGCCACCTCAGGACATTTTCACTGCTTGTTGCCGCGGTTGCCGCCATAAGGCTTGTACCCGGTCTGGGGCTGCAAGGCCAGAAGGGAGGGCAGCATGAAAGGAGAAGGATGTGAATACTACAGGAAAATTGGTACAGGACACATTGCAATCCGTGGCGACAGTATAAAAATCCCTGTAGCACACACACGACACAATGCATTACCATTATCCTACACGAAGCAGTCTTTGGCATGACAATTCCTAATGGTATCCGGTGTGACCCCATCCCCCATACTTGTGCCAGCTGCACGCCGGAGAGCGTGCCCATGTTCATGGATTTCAGCATATCCAGAGTGTCCTTGTCAACCTGCACACACAGGGGCAGGGCAAAGCAGAGAGCCAGAAGCAAGTTAAGAACCACAGGCAGTTCACGGGCAAGAAAGCTGACAGTGTCCCATATGCAAGCTGCATGGCTATAAAACATTGCACTTCCACGCAACATTCGAACCCAGAGCATATGCATGGACACAGCTGACAAGAGCTGAAGAACTGGATTAAACCGGAAGTACCCTCAAGCGAGCCCATCCACACGCTTCACCGCACACCCACCAGCACCTTGCACTGACGACCCAAGCATGTAACTTGTGTACATGTGAACCTGACTTACACTCGGAGATTCTCAACTGTCCTACACTTTGGAAACAGGTCCTAGGGTGCCTACGTCCAATCGTTACTGTGAAGGCATATGCCCTGCTCCTGTTGTGCCGCCATGCCGAGCCAAGTTTTAGAGACCTCTCCAGTCCCGCGCTTACGCGGAGTCATGCAGACCATCAAATCCGTTTCAAACCAACAATAATTGACGAAGTGGCTGCGCCAACAATCTGACCGGCTTCGTCTCACAAGAATCTGTCGCTCTTCCACCCACAACACGTATAACCCCAATATTGCCCTGGATCCAGATCCAGCCCCACATCACCTTCCAACGGGTCCTGCCTAAAAGTTTCATGACTGTCCACGTCCTTAAGTTGTGCGCAAAAGCTAGGCAATGCATTACTCGCTCTGGCAAATGACAATCGCCGAACCCATACCCACGTCCATGAAAACCCGAAGATACCCACCTCGATCGTCAGAGTGTTGATGGCTGACTCCTCTGGCACGAAGTCCATGCGGCGCTCGCGCTCCTCCTCCTACATGCCGCCAATAATACAAGCGTAAAAACTCTGGACTGCGGCAACCATCCGCAGCAGCGATTTCGCCGGCGCCAAGGCCTCTTGGCCCAACCAAAGTAACTCCCCGAACTCCCTCGCAGCTGCTAGGACCTTTCATGCAGATTGCGGATGTATGCACGTAGACGACGGAGCCTGCCCCAGCGTCCACATCGCTGAATAGGCCTTCAAACCTGACCCCAAGAAGGAGGACCGCCATCATTGCTGCTGTCGCCGTCTGTGCTGCGGTACCTGCTGCTAAGAGGCGGTTTGAAGCTTCTTGCCAGTGCTCCAGAGGTGTCCCTATGTCTACTAAACAGCCACCAGCGCTACACGCTGCGGGGGCCAGACCCAACCCGCCACATTATCTTTAAAGCCACCCCTCCTTCACCGGATTGAAATCTAAGTCAGACCTGTGGAGGCCGGAAAGCCCCGCGCGAACCTCAACCGCTCACCTGGAGCTTCAGGGAGATACCCCGGACAGGGCCCCGCTGGATGCGCTTCATCAAATGCTGCGTTGAAGTAAAATAACTTCAGATAATGAAGCCGCTACGGTGCTCGCTAAACGCCATTGCATCGCGCACCGTGGTGAAGCCAGCAATCTTGTTGCGGAGCCGCTTGGTGGCAATCATAGCCACCTCTTCGACGACACGCTTGTTCGTGTCAAAATCCATTGTGAGGCGGCCATAGTACTTCTCGATGATGACACGAGAGGCCTTCTTGACGGTCTTGGTGCGCACGCGACCCTGAACAAGCAAGCCGCAGCCGTTCCTGATTGATTCGATGTAAACTAAATCCTAAGATATTTTTTGCAAATTCAAACATGCATCTTTACAACTTCTGCTCAGTCGCGCTTAAAGTATGGCGCCGCCGACTGCGCAAGCTCTCATCCTAAGGCTCACCATTTTTAGCGAGTGTCGCTTGCCTCACGGTCACGGGGCAGAGGAAGAGGAAGGTCAAGTTGCATGTCCTGGTTGCTTTGTGCCAGTGCTCGTTGGCGGCCGTACCTCCTGGAGCCCGCTCCGGAGCCAATGCCGAGTTTTTGAAGAACCAGACAGCACAATGGATATTCCAATTATATTAACATTCTTTCTAAGATATGTGGTTACCTGTAGCCGTTGGGGAACCTACATAGAGCATGAGTGCCAAACTACTCGGCCATCAACCGCTTTCACTGTCACGTACAGGATACGTGCGACATAGGTTAGTAGTTTCGTACACGATCTCTGGTTTGGGTTGCAATTTCGGGGCACCATTAACCCTTCTAGGGTATGTGCATGCACAGCGTGGACAGCGCAAACGCGCTGGCCACAAGATAGCAGCAGGAGCAAACTGGGGCTACGGAGCTTATCCTCCGAACACGAATTGGGCTGGGACGCAGGGCGCGTACTTGGACCCACGGGCGACGACCTCTGGGACACGGCGGTCTGCACCGGGTCCTCAGAGGCCGACGGATGGCCCCAGCACGAGCTATGACGGAGGACAGGGTGCTCAAGTAAGTAAATCCGTCGGTAGGATTTTCAGGGCTCAATACCAGCGCTTGAAGCAGGCGATACTTCTGCAGACCTTTTCCATTCTAGCGCCTGCAGTGGCTGATGGCAATGCTTCCTGCTTTAGGATGACGCTGTGAGGTCTTCGACTCTATGCATGCCCATCTTCGGGGCCCCGGACTTTTCACATCGGACGAGCAGACCGCAGACCGCTGCGCAGGCCTTCCGCAAGGTCTCTATGCCGCTCCCGCAGCACTGTACGACGGCCCATTCAACCCTTCCCCTGCGATCGCCGGCCTGCCTGCGCCTCACACCTGCAGGACTCAGATCCGCTATCAGAGATGGCGCGCATGGTTGTGGATGGGGTCACGAGCTTCTTGTCGTCGGTAATAGGCATTCTTTCCGACTGGGCGCTCTCATTACTGCCACCGCATGTCAAGCGCCGAGCGGTGTGTGGGTTGGTTGGATGGCGGCCGTGATGTACCGTTTCTTAGGCCTACCAGTCAGAGCTGCAGCTTTGCCTCAATTGAACCTGAAGGGGCTTGTACCGGTGCTTTAAATGGCAGGCTGGGATGGTGGACCTCGTGGCTCGCGGCAGGTAGTCCGCAAGATGGCCAACGGCGATGGCGCCTCTTCTGCCAGCAATAAATATGCTATCTGCAGCTGGTGTTGGAAACTGGGATTGAACGGCAGCCGCGCGCTCCTGCGCTGCTCTGCATTCCCGCTACGCCGCTACGCAGGTAGAGAACAGCGTCAAAGGAGCTCTGGCGCTGCTGGGGATGGCGCTGCTGCAGAGCGTCCTATCGGTCGGTGGGATGAGCGTTGGGGGTCGGGTGTACGGTCATACAGCACCCCGCTTATTACAGCGATTTCGTTGCCGGGTTGAGAGCAGTCGAGGGAAGGCCTTCACTGTACACGCGCTTGCGGGGCTTGTTTCCTGTTGGCGTGCGATTGTTCATATTGATCATTTGCCTCTTCTTACCGAGGTTGTTTCCTATGTGCCTGCATCCAACACGGAGTGACACCTGCTGCGCCTCGCGCACCGTGTGTCCCACGTGGCTACTACTGCAGCTCGTCCTCACCGTGGGTACGGTAGTGCTGGCGGTATACACGGCGCACCAGGTGTTTGGGCTGCAGCTGCCTTTCCTGCCGGGAGGCGCAGATGTTGACAGAGGGGGCGCCGGCCCTGAAGGTGCGCTTCATTGGGTTATGGAAGGGCTGGGCGTTCCATGAACAACATTGCGCGGCCTGTAAGCTCCCTAATTATCTGCTTTACGTTATCTCAATCCATTGAACACCAGTACACGCCATGGCGTCCGAGAGCGCTCTGGGACTTTCTATCGGACCTGGATATTTTTTGCGGCTATGAAGAATCCTTTTCCGCAGCACATGGTCCTGGGGCTGACATGTCTGACAGACTTCCGTGTCGCGCTCGTGCCAGCAGGTGCCAGTCAAGTTGGAGCCGGCTCAGGCCCCGTAGACCCGCGGTTCTACGGTGGAGGCAGTGCACCACCTCAAGGGGGTTATGGACCGTACGAGCAGGCATATGGCGGGTATTACAGCGGGTACAGGGGTCAGAATCCCATGTACCCTCCGCGGCCCGGGGTTGCCGGTGGCGGGGCTCCCCAGGGTCCGAGGGGGGTCGCGCAGGGACCAGTGATTGATGTGTATTATGAGAGTCCGTGAGGTGCCTTGGGGAATGGGAGCATTCTGTTGAGTTGCGAGGTCAGGATGCTGTACATATTCCAGGATAGGGTTCAGTCGGACGTGGAAGTCTTGCAAAAGATGTTGACGCCGAGTTACAACATTAAACCGGCATCTTGCACTTCTTGTGCACATATGCCGGGAGATGGAGGTTGCAGTGTGGCCATTGGTTTGCTGTAAAGCTTCTGGAAAGCAAGCCAATGCCCTTGATGTGTATGGATGTGCGCCTATGTTATAGACAATTGATAGTTTTTGGAGGTCTTTACTTGGAGTTGCAGTCGGTTTTAAAAAATCTGCAAGGAGTGGTTGGCAGCAATATGTTTGGCTTCTGTACGGGCTCCCTCTTTTCCTTGTACTGCCAATTGTGCTTGTGTTCGGTGCCTTAGGGCCCATTGTCTGCTGCAAGGCTCAGTCTTAAATCAATGTTATGTCATTTGCAGACGTCTCGTTACATATACCAAGGACAGGACTGTGAGGGGACTTGCAAGCATGAAACATGTCCTTTGTTGCTGAAAAAAGAGACGCAGGCAACCCAGTGACCATGTCGCAATTGTATTCAATCGTTGCAGGAAGCTTCCATTCGATCGTACGTCGAGCTTAATTTCGGTGTGATAGGTCTTTTATATTTTGCGGCGTACGACATGCTACGACGATGCCGTTTGGCGGTTGACCCGGGAAAGTTATCCTGAGGATTTGGACAAGTTAAGATATCTTCTCACGTTTTTACTGTGTTCTGACATTGCAATGCGGAAATGGCAAGCTATTATCATGATGCCCGAGCACATGCCCGCAAACTTAAGGAGATTTCGGAAGACAATAAACGGCGTGCTGAGCGTAAAGCAGAGATAGCAGAGACACAGGTGGCACTTGAACTCGGATTCGTTGTTATCATCAAAGCGAAGGGCTGTCCCCACTCGTTCTTGCTTTCCTGTGTTCTTGTAGGTGGAGCATCCGCTTAATTACTTGTTCGTCGAAGGTCGCTCCTGTAAGATATTCAGGAACTCAGAGCAGCATCAAAACCTTGAAAACGGCATCGGCTTGATTCCGTGGGGTAATGGTGGCACACTTATTGACCGATTTGATGGGCGCGCCCTTCTGGACTTCTACAAAGAGCCTGATGCTTCAGCTTGGACAAGGCCAAAGGCTCCACAGGAGGAAAAGCTTGACCAGGTGTCTCGGGAGGGAGAGTCGGGCAATGCCGTCCCTACTTACTGCAGGGGCAGGCCATGAGATGATGGCTGCTAATTTGGGTTTCAGCAGGACTGCCGAAGCAAGGATGTCCCGCAGCACGTATGCCGTACAAAGCTAAGGACATCGCATGCCCGCACAATCCACGCGCTCCCAAACAGCGAAATTGGCTTACCATTGTCGGCAAAGTTATTGCCAGCAAAGACAGTGTCCTAAGAACTGCATGTAGATGGCGAGTCAAAGGCGCCTGGACTATCTTTCGAGCGCCCCGCCCCGCCGTTGCGTCAATTTGCCTCGGGCCCATCCCCTTCCCCGCACCCCGCAACTACATTACTGCTGTGCCGGCCCTGAACTGGAACCCAACCTAAATTCACATCGCCAGTCGCTGCGCTTCGAGAGCTTCCGCGATGTGGTGCGGCTGGCAGCTAAGGGCTTGAGCGAGCCGGAAGGGCTGGCATTCGCACGACAGGAAAATATTGAGATACGGGCCGCCATGAGGGCAGCGGCCACAGCAGCAGCTGCGGCGGCGGCGGGGCAGCGCAACCCACCCCCCCTTAGCATGGCGATGCCAACGGCAGGTGAGGTCATGCAATTCATTACAGGGAATAGCACATTTGTGGGCGTATGGGCGGGCCGGGTGGGGCCCTGATCGAGCAAGAGGACCAGCCCCACCTTAACGGAGCAGATGCGGTGCAGATGCTGTACGGGGTGCAGAACCCGGTTGGTCAGGATCTCACGAAAACGGACAGAGAGATCTATGAGCGCGAGGGCTGTGGGAGCAGCACTGGGGAACTCCTTGTAAGCGTAATGTTCTTTTGACTTGGCCGCTGTATTCACGGTGCCATGGGTCAAAATTTATGCTTGCAGGCACAGGCGCGTTCTCCGCCGTGGGCTTCAACTACGGCGTCAGTTCCGTGGGAAGCGGCGGCAGCGGTGATAGCAGCAGCGACGACAGCTCGGAGATCGAAAGCGAGGGCGGTGATGATGAGGATGCGGGGCAGGAGGCAGAGGATGATCGCATTGATGACATTGCAGGTAGCTGCGAGGGGCCTTCAGGGGGTGAAGTCAACGGCGGCAGGAGTGCAATCGTCTAGGTGTAGGTGCTGCTGGCGGGGAATCTGAAAGCATACTGAGTTTCTGAGAGGATGCAAGTGGGAGCAGGGCCAGTGCATAACTTAGCGTGCGTCCGCTTACGGTCGTCCGCTGCCGGCCAGGTGCCATCCAAACGTACCAGTCCACACAGGTGATGGTAACTGCCTGGTTGGTGCTTCAGCCGGGCACGCACTTGTGGCTTTCACCTGAGGGTCTGGTCGCAAGGTCCTACATACCAACGTCCGAATGGCCTGCTGCACGTAAATGTTGCTCTCCTGCTCATCTTGGGCCTTGTCCCCTCGCGCAGAGCAATATGGGCTCACGGATTTCTCATACCGCCTCCACCGGTCGCTGCAGCAGGAGGGAGAGGAGGAAGCTCGGCTGCGGAAGCCCCCAAGGTGGGCGAGAAGCGAGGGCCCTGTTTTCACTTCTCAGTGATATTGAATGTGCTCATCTTGCAAACGTTATCGACAGCCGAACTTCCGCCTGCGCTGGTCCTGCCGCTGCTGTCGCAGGCGTCGTGTGAGCCGTAAGAATACCCGGGAGCGCACCCGGCGCATGGCGGGTATGGGCCTTGACCCCACTGGCGCCCCCATCGGCACGGCCAGGGATTGGACACAGCCGCCTCCAAGATCGGCCGCTCAGGACAACATCCGCATCATACCGCCAAGGTATGGCCTCGTCGCAGTGCCATGAGGGATTGTGGGTGTAGTTCGTGCAACGTGCCGCAGCCGGGTAACGAAAGGCTTGCCATTCAGTAGCTAAGCCTTGTGCTCCTGAATACCTATGACCTGAGATAAGGACCTGATGCACCTGTATGCGGGACGACTCACACCTGTGACTCTGCCATGACCCGGGCCGCTAGAGCTTCATGGCAGCTTCACTTTCGAGCAGTTAGAGCCTGTGGCTGATGGTCTGTCTGCTGCCCTGTCATAGATGGAAATACCATGGGAACGGCAACCGCTAGTGTGGGCGTGTATTGCTGTGGCCAGTCTGCCGCTTGCGGGTGGCATCGATTGCATCTGGTTACGCATTTCATGCACACGAGTCCGTCGCGCATTTCCCTCGGGACTGTTCCCCGACGGTGACATCTCCGATACTAGCGGTTTCACCGCTTTCGTCTCTATTGTTTCCAATTTCGCCCAACAGGCAACCCCGTGACGTCGGGGAGGAGGGCGGCTACCGTCGCAGGTACGCATGGGGGCCCCCGGGGCCGTTAAATGCCGTTGGAAGCGGAAAGGGCGAGTGGCTAGGCCCGGCTGTGGTCATGGATTTCGGCCTTGGAGCCTGTTGAATCGCCAGCTGGCAAACAGTCTCATTCGTTGCCATCCATCTCTGAGGCCTCATCTGCATCTGGACGTGTCCCAAGCGGGATGGTGCTCGTCGGCGCATTCTCTGGCATCTGCACTTCGCCAATAAACATTGTCCATCAATAACAATCGTGCTGAGCATCCGGCTGCAACGTGCTCGAAATCCGAACTAAATCCACAGGCGATCCAGATCCAGATCGCGGTCACGGTCGCGCAGTCGCTCGTGGTCACGCTCGCCAACAAGGTGTGGTCGGGGTGGTGGTGGTGGTCGGGGTTTCAAGCAATGCGAACTCGACAGGGGAAATGCACGATATGAGTCTGACGTCAGGAAGGGACGCATTATTATATTATATTATTATTTTTATTAGCAGTCTTCCTGCTCAAAAAAGAGGGGGAGGAAGTGGCGCTGGGGTCACCTGACAGGTTGAAGTTACATTCCTTTTGGGGCCCCGTAAGCGTTGGCGGCGCACTATGAAGATACGGCGGCGCCGTGTCCAAACCCTGATTAACAGGCACCGGCATACGGAAAGTGGCTATGCACAGTATATTACAGAGTTCTCGTCCGCCTCAGCGCCTGGCGGCCCGCGCACTAGTCTCAGCAGCCGGGGAGGAGGTAGTGGTGGATACGGTGGAGTTGCTGTCGTGCTCGCACAGCAGCAACAACACCAGGCAGCCAACCGACCCACAATTGACAGGTTGGTGGGAATTATGTCCCGAGGTGGGGGGAGGGGACACGGCACATGCACTTGAACCCTTTCCCTTCGCGGTCTGGAGACGGGGAGGGGCGAACTAAGTGCCCGCTCAGAGAGCGAAGAGGATTTTTGGAAGGGAGTTAAGGACCCAGGCATTGCTTGCCATGCACCAGGATATCTGGGACACGGCCTTGAGCCTGCGCTCCGACTGGCTTCCCATGTCGTTTTGGTTGTTTATGTCTTGTGGTATGTGCATTTTGTCGACGAGTTCCTCACCCGGTCGGCCGCAGGTCCATGTTTGAGCGCGATGAGGCAATTTTGGATGCATTACCCGACATGCCCGACCCGGCGGCGCTGGGCCCGCAGTCCATTCCGCTGCCGCCCACCACTGTTCAAGCGATACGGTATGGCTGCGGAAAGGGATGGGCTGGTGGTTCAGGGCGCACGTCCTCGGCGGCACCTTGCGCTGTCAACCCAGTGCTGTCGTTGCGGCGGCTGGTTTGTTCAACATTGGAGCTATAGGTTGAGAGAGTTGTAGCCGACCGACGTGTTGGTGTTGGCTGGGTGGGGAAGGGGTAATGGGCCCCCCCGCCTCACCCAGAAGTGACCCCTCATGTGCGCAGGAGTCAGGACCTACTTGAAGTGATGGGTATCGATTTGTCATGCACTCTTCCGGACCTGCTTGGATGTTACGCGTTTGAAGTAAACACGCAGCTCACATCTTTGGGACACCCTGTCCATAGGCGAGGGCGGACTATGCATATATATATGCCTACCCCGCACGGTATAATACGTTTTTGTCAGACAATGTAGGTCACAGATCGCAGTGCACCCGCTCACTTTGGGCGCTCAGCATTGCGCGGTAATGCATAAATACGTCGTCTGGATGAACAGTCCTTGGGCATATAGATAAGTATGTGTGGCGTTCACTACATATCCCACTTACTTTGGGTGCGGTTTCCCACGGTGCTGTGAACGGGCATCCGCGGGTTTTCCCGTCAGGGCCGCCGCTGCGGAGGGATCCCGGCGGGATGCCCGGGCAGGGGCTGGAGGCGGCAGTGGAGGAAGCCGCAGGGAGCGCGAGCGGGATGAGCGGGAACGAGAGCGCGAGCGGGAACGTAACTACCACGGCTATAGCTACCGCCGCCGTTACGAGCAGCCTCATCGCGACAGCCGGAGCAGGAGCCGAAGCCGGAGCCGGGAGCGCGAACGAGACTGGGAGCGTGAGCGCAAGCACGACCGGGATCGCAGTGTCAAGGAACACGAGCGGCCCGGCGGCGGGGGTAGCGGCGGAGGTGGCGGTAGCAGTGAAGTGGAACGGGTCCGCGATCGGCAGCTGTCTGGCTCGGGAGTGAGCACGTCGGGTTACGGCGCGACGAAGGTGGGACCTGCAGGACGTGTCGCTGCCCAGGCTGAGGCGGTCGCATGGCTCAAGGGGTTCCCACCGCAGTCCGCAGTGCTGGCGCTGCAGCGAGCCGTTATGGTGCGGCCAGCGGCAGCCGGGCTGGGGCCCAGGCTGCTGCTTGCCTGCTACCGTGGTGGCGGTGGAGGCGGCACAAACGGGCCTGCGCAGCACGGAGGCGCAGCTGCGAACGCCAAAGGAGGCGGGCATAACCTCCGCGTCCCAGTGTCCAGTGGAGCAGATTGCGCAGCAGCTGGAAATTCTTATGTGATCTATAGAAAACATTGTCTGATGACCTAAGCTTAGTTTCCTACGCTTTCCCTGTCGAGGGCGTGCCAAGCGTTTTCGTAGAAATGGACGTCGTCAGAACGCGCTTGCGTCTGTTCCGTTTATTCGTTCAGCAAAAGGGCCTAGGGAAGGTGTGCGTATCACAATCGGCCCGTCCGTTGATAGCGCTCGAAGACCAACGGCTCCGTCCGTAAAGCTGCTTTAAGGGATTGGCCATCACTGTGCGGCCCTGTTCATGGCTTGATTCATGGACCCTGCTCTTTGCCTTGCTCCCTCACGCGCGCAGGCCTCACTAGCTACGGCGCCCGCCGCTGCAGCCGGTAGCAAATTGACTGCCGCCGCGGTTACTGGTAGTGGCGCCTCCGCAGCTGCAGCTCCAGGTACACTTACGAAAGAGACCCCGCAGGAGCGGCTGAAGCGGATTATGGCCGCGCAGCTCAACAAGCAGGCGCAGAAGGACCATTTGGTGGCAACGCAGAGGAAGCTGCAGGTCGGTATGAGAGGGGGCAGGTAGATCTACGGCGGGAGTGGCAGCGGTGCGCAGGCCGCTGGGACCTTAAGGCGCGTCGTTCGGCCGCTGCAGGCCAGCCACCTCAGCCCCAGGCTTCTTCCATAGGCTGTCAGCGGATGCGCTCTGTCGTGTTCTGTCGCAGCTTCACAGGAACGGGCGAAGCCGTTTAGCAGTCTGCGCTGCAGTACTTAGGAATGAAGAAATCGGTCGTCCGGGCGGCATTCAGCAGCGCAGGGCGGTGGTTGGCAGGGGGGATGATGTTAATATGATTTTGCCCCCTGCTGGAGTCCTTACCTACTTGTGGCTTCAGTTGTGGCTGCGGGTTTTACGGAAGAACTTGCGCCAGGTGCGCGACGCTCACCCCAAGCCGCTTCACCGCACCCCGAGTGCGCGTCCCCGTGCGGTGCTGTTCAGTCGCCGAGTGAGCCATCGGATGCCTCCGGAGCAGCAGCGTTTGTTAAGAATTAATTGCAAAACGTTCATGAGCCTGACTGAGTGAATGAAACTGTGATCTCGGCGTGTCCGCGGCGATGCTGCTATCTCCATGATTTCCTGCAGCTGCGGCGGGTTCTGATGCTATTGGGCATGGTTTATTGCTTGGGGGTCGATCTGCGGCGGCCAATTGCATTGCAGGTAGAGAAGGAGAAAGAGGCTCGACAAGCGTTTGAGAGGGTGGTCATGCGCCGCTCGCCATCGCCACCGCCGAGGGACAGGGACAGGTCGGATTACGACTCATCTCGCAGGTAACTAAACGAAGGACCGGCGGGGAGGGACGTCAGCCCCGAGAGGCCGCGCTCTTGAAAGGGTTTGTCATCACTACTTCGCATCGCTGCACATGCCGCTGTCTGGAAACAGCGAAGCATGGATGAAAGGTAGCGTTGGGTTGGTGGGAGGGAAGAGGGGGAAAATGTCGCACATTCTTCGCGCTGTGGAGGATCGTGGACCTGCTCGGCCATGAGATGAGACCTTGCGGACCTAAGTTAAAGTGGTAAGGGAGCATTCGCTCGCCGCACGGCAGCTCCAGGGGCCAGAGCAGGAGAGCGGGTGGATATTAGCCAGACTTGCATCAGGTTCCTCAGCAAGCGCTAGGAGCGCCATTACGGATGCATTTCATTCCTGTCAACGCAAACCAATGCCTCCCTTTTCTCAGGGATCTGTCGCGGTCTCGATCACGATCTCGGTCGCCCAGGGGAGGTGGAGGGGGATATCGGCGGCGTAGCCACAGCAGGTAAAGATGGGTGTTGAAGCAGTGGCGCCCGCTACCGTACGATGACGCCAGCAGCTTTCCGCTGGCGCGCCGCCGTCCGACATGATGGGGGATAGCCTGGCCCACAGCAAAGGGGTGCTTACGATTGAATCGCGTTTTAGTGGGGTTCCTGGTGGTTCAGTGAATTATGCGAGTGGTTGGGCCACCCTATGGCGCTGGTCTCTGATGTAGTGTCCCTAGAACAAAGGATTCGGGGTCGTATTGGCGTGGCAACATCGGGCTGGCTGCTGGTATGGGGAACACCTGCGGTATGTGGGCTAGTTATTATCCTTCGGAGCCGGCCTTGATCCCAGCGGTATGCAGTTGCGATGCCTGTGTGCGGCACATTGGCGCAAACTGAGATGCTCCGTGATTTATGGGGGAGGGCTTCCGGGCCATAGCCGCGCCTGTGCAAAACACATATTTGTACCACCCTGGCGCTTCTCTGGAATCGGGCCGCGTCTAAAGCACGATTTGCAAATCGGCGATCGAGATCGGTTAGTTCCCTCCATGTCCATGATGTTGAAAGAAGAACCGTCACAAAGCATGATGATATTCGCGTGTCTAAGCCTAATCGAGCCCTACACAGTCGGCAAGACCTCATACCATGAACTTACTACTAAGCAACGAGAAAGCGACCTGTGTGCCAGCCCGCGCACCAATGCGGTGCCAAAGCGCAATACGGTTATGGTTCATCCAGAGCATACACAGTTCAAGGAAACGCCGAACAGCATGAGTATCACGGACTTCCCTGAACGCTGGTCACGCAGCCAGTTTAGCCAATATACATATACACCAAACTCAACCTTTTACCTAGGATTCACTACGACAAGACGAGCACGCGCATCCTGCCGCTGCTGTTGCTGCACTGGCACCTCTTGGGCACGATATCCTCGAAGTCCTGTCCCAACTCATCTACATGTAATGTCGGCTGGGCTGCTGCGCGCAACCCCGTACTGTAACTGCAAGCACACTGTAGCACAATCCACCCAGCCGTCTTGACAACCCAAAAGGATCCCCAACAACCGCTAGAAACCATAAGCAAAGGTTCAAACCTTCCGGCCGTCACGCCTACTTGCGTCAGGCTCCGGGTCTTACGTTCCCTTGAGAAAAAGGCGAAGCTATTCCCCCATCCAAGCTATTTCCCAAGCTATTCCCCCATCCCCCATCCCTTCCTGACACGTGCAACATCCGATGTTGCAGTTGCACCGGAAAGCTTCACGCCACACGGCATGGGTACTGCATGGGTACTGCATGGTTACTGCGTGTACCGGGCAGGCATTAATCGGGACGGCGGCATGTGCAGCATTTCACCGCAGCTTCACAGACGTGCACGGAGCCCTACGACTTCTTCTTGAAGTTGGGCATTTCTTTTTTTGGCTTGCTCGCCAGTACTTCCGCTAAAGACAAACCCTCAAAACCCGTCTCACGCCCGCCACCACCACCAGCCGCCCTGGCCTGAACTGTTCCGTCGCCGCCTGGCAGGGCAGGAATGCCACCGCCACTGTAGGCTGCCACCCCGGGCGCTGCCGGCTGCCGGTTGTTGTTGCGGTGTTGCCACACGTCATTGAAACCTGACAGCGCTCCGTGCTTGGCATTGGGCGCTGACCACCCGGCCACCATCCGGGACATCGACACGCGCAGGTAGTCGGGTAGATCAGAACCGCCCGCGGCGCCGCCGCCTGAACCGTAGCCGGGGCCGGGCGCGATTGGGGGCGCCGAGGCATAGCCCAGGCCAGCGGCTCCAAAGCCATCCTGAAAAGGAACAACGTGCGGGGGCCGGCAGCAGCAGAATGACCACCTCAATTAATCGCGACCCAGTAGCGTTAGCGGGACAGGACAGGAAAAGGCTACGGCATGTCAGCCGTAGCGTTTTCTTCCAGCGGCCCCAAAAATCGCCGTGGCGCGGAAAACACCCAGAAGTATTTGTATTCACTTGGCGGACAACTGCCAATAAAAACTGCGTTACTAAGGAAACAACTACAAGCGCATCCTCAGTCGTCATCATGGCGTATGGGTACCAGTGCATCACACTATGATGCCGTATGCAATGATGCAGCTCCGCAGCGCTCCCGGAGCTCTCTGGTCCCTCGCACAGGTCATGCCCCAAGCCCCGACTCACGTGGTTGCCGTTCGAGATACGTTTGAAAATTGGCGGTCTGTACAGGTCGCCCATTGGACCTGTGTGACCCATGGGTCCGTGAGGTTCCATCGGACCCGGTCCTGGTCCAGGCATGCCCGCGTATCCAGAGGGTCTGACACCAGGGCCATATCCATACCCGTTCCATTGCGCCGGCGGTGGGGGCGGCAACCCACTTGGGTGCACGTGTGGATGTGGGCCAGGACCCACCCCTGGCCCGGCCCCCCAGACCTCGTTTGGCGGAGCAATGGTGGGTCGGGCGGGCTGCGAAGAGGAATGAGAGGCATGGCAGGGGAGCAGCATTCCCAGGAAAAATTAGGCTTAGGGAGTTTCAGCACACCATACCACCTGGCCAGGAAGGGCCGGTGATGCATGCGCCACATGTACACTTCACTTAAAGCCCTGCCCCAGTCCATTCCCGCCAGATTTCCAAGAACTCAAAATATTGCGTGCAGTAATGGTATATCGAATTGGGCACTTGTAAGCAGGGCCCCATTGTATCGCTGCCAGCCAAGCCCCTGGCACGACGGCAACGCCGACCTCGCTCTGCATACCTGCGCTGCCGAGTTGTACGCGCCCCCTCCCGAGCCGAAGGCATGTACGAGCCGTCCATTGCCATCTGGCAACCCCTCGCCGGGTCCCGGTCCCGGCCAATACGCAGGAGCACCTGCGCTGCCGGCTGGGAATAATCCCTGCACCATGGGTGGCTGCAGAGGTGGCTGCGGGGGATGAGCTGCTCCGTAGAAAGGGCCACTTGGGCCGCCTGTGGATGGTCCAAAACCGCCTGGGCCGGGGCCGGACGGCGCACTTGTGGGCAGCGCAGCCTGAGTCGGCGCCACGTCCAGCATTCCCAACCCCGCGCCCCTTCCCAAGGCCATGCGCGGTCCCTCTGAGTTGGCGCGGCGCAGGTCATGGCTATTGTCCCCGCCGTTGGCGACAACGGGTCCTTGCGCCGGGTCCCTGGGCTGTGATGCCTGGCTAGGGGAGCAAAGCAGCGGCACCGCGGGGATACCCAGGCTGTTGGCGGACACCATGGCCGCTGCCAGCTGCTGCGATGGTGGCGGCGGCAGTGGTGGCGGGTGCTGCTGCTGTGGCCATGGTGGCGGGCCGCCGCTTGAGGCTGCAGTTGCCGCAGCAGCCGCCAAGCCTGGCTGCTGTGGCTGCTGCTGCGGCGGCGGCAGCGCCGGAGGCGCAGCTGCTTCCGGTGCCAACGGCGGCGGCACATTCCAGCGGGCTCGTGTCCTGGTGCCATTTGTGTTCAGTACGGCCTGTGCAGCCGCCATGGCAACCTCCGGGTTCTGCACAGCGAAGGCCATGTACTGCTCAGCACTGATGGGCGCAGCACCTCCTACCGGTGCGTCCCCAGTCGTCCCTCCAACGTGCTGCTGCTGCTGCGGCGGCGGCGGCTGTGCTCGCGGTCCGGCCCCTGGCGGCATTCCCTTGGGCGCCCGATGCGGGGAAAGGCGGCTCGGGCTGTGCGGTGGAGACGATCCCACTGCGGGCAGATGCACGGGAGCCTGCGGTGCTGTCCGGGCACTCTGGCCAGTATCCGAGATGCGAGGTTCATCGGCTGCGCTGCCAAGAGGCGGACCCGTTGCCACCACGTCTCCAAAGCTGCCGGTGCGGCGGTGCTGAAAGCTCCTGCCCTTATACGGTCGGGGCATCCGTGCTGGCGCCGACGGGTCACCTGCAGTGTCCTCGCCCGCGTCCAACACGTTGCTCCCGCCTGTGCTGTCGCTACCCCTTACGTTATTGCTTTGCAGTACGTCCGCCGTTAGGTTGCGGCTCCTTGCCGCGCGCACCGCCGCCGGCGCTGAACCCACGGCATCCACCTGGGCTGCGGACAGAGGCGCGTCGGCGGAACCCGGCTCCAGCCATTTCCGTGAAGGTCCCGCGCTACCGCCGCCACTACCCCCACCGCTCCCGCAAGACGCCCCGGCATGATTTCCGCCATCCTCTGTCGTACGCCGCATCGAATCGTGCGGTACAGACCGTTTGAGAGCGGACAACTTCCGAAAGTATTCCTCTTTGTTGCGCGGCCCCACCGGGCCTGGGCCTGGGGCCCGCCCCATCGCTGCTTTCTGCTGTCCGCCATCAGCATCGCCATTCGCTTTTGCTGGCAATACCATTTCGGCCGTCCGATCAAATGCTATCGGGGCGCCAGCCGCTAGATGAAAGGATCCGCCAGAGCCGGCATCAGCCGCCGGCGACGGGCCCGGAGGCTGCGCCTGGCGACCTGAGGACGGGTTTTCGGAGCAACCTCCTGCGGAAATACCGGCGGAAAAAGTAAGGTCCGGCGTCGCGAGTTCGCTGGCAGGGAGTATGCCACCTCCTCGCGCCTCACGGTAGCCGCCTGCGCTAGATATGCGGTGGCCCGTGGGTCGCTCTGGGGAGGAGTGTTGCCTTGCGTCCTGCTCGGTGTAGGCCAATGGAGAATTCGGGTGGTGATGACCGGACGCTCCGGCACTCGCATCGCCGGTGTAACTGGTGGGCCGGCTGGCGGGGCGGCTGGCGGGGCGGCTTGGCGGCCGGCTGGAGGGTGGTGTGGGATTAAAAGCACGTCCTGGTGCGGAGGGGGAAATTACACCTCCCGGAGGACCGCACACAACCGCTGGCGCAACAGCCCCATTTGCGGCCCCATCTGACGACGAACCTCGCCGTGCCCCGCCTGCAACTCCGCCCTCCTCATGTCCGGCTCTACTACCGCCGGCGACGGCCGCGCCTGGGACCGCCCATTGCCGCCTGCGCCTCTGCTGCTGCTGCGCATTGCTCGCCGTGCTGGAGGCTGGAGTTTGCGAGCTCTCTGTAGAGCTACATAACGGATCGTCGTTCGAAAACGACGATGACACGCTGGCGTCAACCAATAGGCAATTCACGACGACGCCACCATGACCGCCCTGTGGATCACCACCCGGTGTGGTAGTAGTGGCTGGCGCCAACTGTCGGTGACCGTTAAGTGGGTGTTGATGCGCTTGCTGCTGTTCTTGTGGCTGCACCGGCAAGGTCGGAATGCGGCTCTGCTGCGTGCGCGGCCTTGACTCTAAGCCTGGCGACGGCAAGCTGGGAATGTGGCTGCCTCGGCCGGGGCTAATACGGGCTGCGTCGAGCTCCAGCGGTGCCCCTTGCTGCGCTGCTGCCGTGCCCCCGGGTCCCGAGGATATGACCAGAAGCATCCCGCCCCTGGCCGCCTGCTGTCGTATACCTTGCTGCTGCTCCAACAGCTGCTGCTGGCGACCAGCTTCAATTGCAGCCGCCACTGCTGCGGCGCGTGCACTTGCGGCTGTGCTTGGCTGTGGCCGCCGCCGCACCGGTGCCAGCGCACCCTTCGGCAACCCGTCCTGCGTCTCATCCAGGGCCAACACAGGCCCTGACTTTGGAGAAGGCGGCGCGTCCATAACCCCCCCGTCACTGCTGGCTCCGGTTCGTGACCGCCGCTCGCATTTCTTACTGCTATGTCCTCGACCGGGGTACAATGCTTGCGCAGGGGCGGCGCCGTCGCTATCGGTGCCTCCGGCGGCCGTACCCTGACCATCGACCGCTGCAGCTGCAGCTGCTTGCTCCTGTGCGAGCTCTCGGGACCACGGTGAGGAGTCCCCAACAAAGTCGTCACGCCAGGCCGGCCGCTCCATTCTCCTCTTTACCTTCTTTTTCTCCGGTGGCTTGTTGTTGCCCACTGCACCACTTGCAGCGGGTTCTTCCGCCAGCGCCTTGCCAGCGCTGAGGGGATGCTGCCGAGGCGGGGGCGAAGGCAATCGCCGGCCCGACACCGCTGCAGCTGGCCGTGGCCGTGGTGGAGCCGCACCAGCAGGGGAGGCCGTGATAACGGCAGGTGGTGGTCGGGATGCCCGCGGAGGCGGTTGCGCGGAGGGTTGCCGTGGGCGCATCTGCTCGTGGCGGCTGTCTGCGGGTGAGGGGCTCCGAAGTATCCGCGCACCCGCTGGCACAGACTGGGAGCGCGGGCCACCAGCCACGGCGACCGGGCCGAGCCCCGCCCCGACATCCCTGGGCGAGCGTTCTCGCAGCACAGGGGCGAGGGCTGGTACATCATCGCGTGCACGGGTGGGTGGGCGCGTCCTTCCCTCCTGGAATAGCTCAAACTGGTGCTGGAGGAGGTCGAACTGCTCCTGCAGCTCCACAAGTGTGATGTCGCCGCGTCGCTTCCCCGTTCCGCTATGAAACGGTCCTGAGGCTGCACGATCCAGGAGTATGCCTGATTCATTTTCACCATGAGGCTCCAAGTGGTCCGCCGTGGCGTCGTCCTCCTAAGGCCAAGTAAGCAAGCGCTCTAGAGAAGGGTCCAATTTACATTCAATGGATAAGCGAATTGCTAGATTTCCTTACCATGACGACCACAGCACTTAACCAAAAACTTAAATGGATAAAGACGCCTTGCACATGCCACTGCTGGATGCTCCCGCAATTGGCGGTCCAATGGAATCATGTATACACCCTTACAATAAAACTGTATTATGCAGTCACATCTAAATGATTGCAAGCCTGGCGCGTGCCGTTCCAACATCCACTCGTGGGCTGGGCCAAAGGGTAGCGCAAGCAGACCACGACATTTTGTGATAGCAATAACTCATTCGGAAACCTTTCATGCATTTCCAACCAGAAAATGCGCTAATTGGACGAATCAGTAGGTATGTACGATTCAGGCGTACGTTTTAAGTCAAATTCATTATTGTTGACATATTAAAATTACCAACTTATAGGATTTTAAAAGGACACAGTATTTTACATAATATACGGATTCTGTAGAGATGGCTGGAGGTACTGAGTCGAAGAGGTCAAAGGCGGCTGCCAAGCGTACCAAGGCTGAGCCAGCGAAGAAGGCAGCTGTCATGGCTAAGCGGGGCTCCAAGCGCCGTTTTGAAGAGTTAGCTGCAGAACCTTCGCAAGGACCTGAGACTGCGCCTGCGTCGGCGGAAGAGGAATCACCCACCGCAGAGAAGCCAGTGTCTAAACGCCGTCGCCCTGAATCAAAAGCTGTTAAGGAATCACAAGAGCTTGAGACTGCGACGGTGAAGGAGGAATCGATCCCCACAGAGAAAGCCGAGAAGCCAGTGCTTCATCGGAATCGCGCTGATACGAAGGTGGGTGGTTCGAAAAAGGTTGTTCGTCTTAATAAGCTTGGGGTTGGGCACTGGTCTGCTATCCACCTGATTTTGGGCTGGCAAGCCCCCTGTCCCAGTTCCTTGTTGCTCACAGTCCAGCCCTCGCGTGTTCGGCACGACAATTCACTGCCCAGTTTATTTTAAATTTGGGGTATATTTTTGAAGCCTTATGCTTCGTATAATGCCCAGACGCAGATTGTCAAAGATGGGGCAAATGGGCTATCTGCTCCCCTCCCCCAAGAGTCCGTTGTTTAACATACCCCTTACACATCGATCGCAATCGTTCCAGGCTCTTTGCGGCCCTATGCCACATAATTTGAACCCTCAAAGGTTGTCAAGGCTCAGAAGCATCCTGGCGGAGCTCGCCTTTACATGTTCGGAACGAACTCGTTTGGAGCGCTCGGCCTTGGGGACCCGGATAAGGCTGATGACCCTGATACGCGCTCGCAGATTCCTCGTCCTAAGTATCCGGTCCTAGAGGGGGTCGTGTTTTGTCAGGTAGCTTGTGGCGGCATGCACACTGTCGCGCTCACGGAGGATGGGTTGATATATTCATGGGGCGTCAATGACGAGGGCGCGTTGGGACGCAAGACGTCCGGAACATGCTGGGAGAAGGAGCCCGATAACGTGAAGAGTGACAGCTTCGTTCCTTGCCAGGCCCACCTGCCGAACGAAATGAAGGCAGTGCAAATCGTCGCGGGTGATGGCTTCACTTTTGCACTCGGCGACGATGGCCGTCTCTATGGTTGTGGCTACTTCAAGGATGAGGTTGGGGCGCTGTCTGGTTTCACTCCCAAAGCTAAGATGTTGGGCCTTTTCACCATGCTTTGGGAGCCTGAGTCATCGCGCGACCGCATTAAGCAGCTTGCGTGTGGTGCACGCCACGCCGTGTTTCTCACCTATCGTGGTGACGTATACACATGGGGCTCCGGCAGCCAAGGCCAGCTCGGCCGCATACGGCCATACAGCCAGGATTCAGAGTACCAGCCGACCGCCTCTGACCTGTTCCAGCCGACACGTGTTACCCACCTACCGTACGCCCTTGGCAACACCCCGGCGTCCAGCATTGCGTGCGGCGCTTATTCGACCTTTGTCCTTGGCAAGAACGGCAATGTCGCGGCCTGGGGCCTCAACAACAGCGGGCAGTTGGGTATTGTCAAGGAGAGCGAGGAGGACAACCTCCTTTGGGAGCCCGTATCGGTGGACTCGCTGGCAGGAGTGGTGAATATTGCTGGTGGCGAGCACCACACCCTAGCATTGACCAAAAAGGGCGTGCTGCTTTCCTTTGGCGCCGGCACGTACGGTATGCTGGGCCGCCGTGACGTAGACATCACCACGGCCAACGTCATTCACCCCGAACCCAAGCCTGTGGACGGACTTGAAGGCGTCAAGGTGGCGAGCATTGCGGCCGGCACCAACGTGTCGGCATGCACCACTTCCGACGGCGACGCGTTCTTTTGGGGCAGCAACACTAATATGCAGCTTGCAAAGGGCACAGACGACGACGATGAGGCTTTACCGAAAAAGATGGGTCGCGTCAAGGCGTTTGGGTATAGGCGCATTCGTACCGTGTGCTTTGGTGGACAACACGGCGCGCTTCTGGCTGGATTGGAGGGTGATGCAGCGCCCAGCGGCGTGGCAGGGCCAGCTGCAGCGGTGCAGCCAGCCGCTGCACCGACGGCGGCTGGGCCAGGCCCGTCCATCGCTACTGTGCCGGTGAACGACAAGCCAGCTGTTGTGGAGCCCAGCGTCGGTGCTAAGAGGAAACGGGTAGACAAGGAGGAAGAGCATACGGGACGGGAGGTTGACGGTGCAGATGACGAGGGCGGCAGTGTTGCTGCGAGCGTGGAAGAAGATGCCATGGAAACGGATGAGAAGTCTGAAGAAGACGGCAGCTCGAAGTCGGAAGGGGAAGACGGATCGGCGTAGATTGTAGCGAACAGATAGGTGAGGGTAGGTGAGCGAAGGCATGACGGCGATTGCCTGGCCGGCGGTACTCCCGAGGGAGGAGGCGGGTGTGACATGCATGGAATTTTTATGTATGCATGAATTCTGGGGTGGTGACACGAACATTTGCTTACGGGGTGGCATTTGTCCATCACAGTTTTCGGTTGCTAGACTAGATTGTGGGACCCGCCACTATATTCGTATTGGAAGCGAAGGGTGACGTACTTGTGACTGGGGACTAGCCGCTTACACATAAACAGTTTCACGCAGTTGCTAACGAATGTTGTTAACTGGGCTTCATTTCAAGCTGCGCCAACGCACACGGCGCCGAATGCTATTCAGCAGGTGCCTCACTGTCATGCCAGCTCGGTTACCGCTAGCTCAGATCTTAATTACAGACGCGCATTATTGCCCGGATGTAAGTTTGCAGTGCTCTGGGGGTTGCTTCTTAGACGTTAGCGCAATTTTCTGGGGCCGTTGTGTAGTTGCAGGTGTTTATAGCAGCGTATGGGTTATGAACGTGGGGCAAATTGTGGATTTACCATACCGGACCTCCTGGATGCTGGCATGATGCGGTTTGCGATATGACCTATGCATTTACTCCGTAGGGATTTAATTAGGATTTTAACGTTTGCCCGCTGACGAGGTGCTGCAACATGTTCGTTGCACAGGTTGCTGTGCCGAGGGGCAGGCTGGTGTAGTTTGTTTTCTCAAGATGTCGATAAGTAATGACTTTACGACAGCCCGGTGTTGACATAAACCGTGCATTCATTCATGCGAACTGATTCTGTTAATTATGGTGTCATTACCTTAAATTTACATGACTCCTGGTACGCCATGTATCTGGTAATGGCGAGATGTCCACCCACAGAGCCGTCATGCTGACATGGGCAATGGCGAAGCCGTGTCTACACCCGCCGTCCTATTAGTGTGGCGTACATACCTTAGCAATCCCAATGTCGCCAATTAAACAAGGAATTCTAGATCGACCTCCTGTTCAACATCGTCATTGCTGCCGGAAGCCCTCCCCAAACATGCTCGAACCGTCATGGGGCTGCATTCGAATTCACTTAGGGTTTCATTCAGTCACATTGACCTGGCCCCGCTCCCCCAACGTCACCCTGACTGTCATCCTTCGAGCTGCACCGCTCGCGAACAGGTTGTCCGTCTGACTGCGTAGGATGTCCACCTGTGACAGGTAAAGATGGAAAGGGTGAGGTGAAAAGTGCCCACAACAGAAGGCACGCTGAGTCATCCAGGGATATTGTCCACAGCTAAAGAAGTGTCCTCAAAGAGAACAAGCTGAAAACGTGCCCCTCCCATGTGACCTGAACGCCCGAACCTGGTGCATGATCTGAGATTGGGACGCACTTATTGCTTCGCGCGGGTCACCCACCAACCTTGACGGTGTCCCCCACGCGCTTTTCATCCAGAATATCAACCTGCGGGAAAAAGTGTTAAAAAAAATATCCAGTTGTGATGGTGGTGCTGCTGGTGATACTGACGATAACTCTTGGTGAGACTAAAATGTCGTTAGGAAGACCAGACCACAATCCTAATTTATCATCAGAAGTGTAGGGCGCTGCCTGGGTTTCAGAGCCATCTCTTATCCAGTGGTCGAGGTTATTTGCTCCTGAGATGGTGGCGAAGAAACAGCGTGTGTGTGGCCTCGAGCGATGAACAGGAACGCTTCGCTGGAAGTTGCAGCTGGACTGAACCGGAAGCTACGCGTGGGAATACGCGTGGAAATGGCGCTGGCCTCGCTGCCCAGACCCAAGCTTTCGGACCGTAGGCTTGTGTGACCCCGACCTAACGACCTTTGCTGCTTAAGTCCCCATTCCCCCTCCCGCTCTCTTTTTCCCCCTGGCCCCTTCCCTCTTTTCCAGCCCCCTACCAGGTCAGAATAATTTTTCACAGGTCGACCATCGATGGCAGTAACAATATCACCCAGCACTAGGGCCCCGCTGAAGCGGTCGCGGGTTGTGGGCTTGAGGCCGGCCTTCTCAGCTGGGGAGCCTCGGGGCACCTGAAAGTGCGGGTGCCAGGAGAGGGGGCCAAGTTTCAAGCGCATCCGTCGGGTTGACAGTTGGGAAACGCAGCGCCTGCTCAAGATGTCTGTTGTATTTTGGGCACAGAATGCATCCGCGACTATGTGCGACACGGAAGAAGTATTCTGCTCCCCAAGCTTAGGACATCATTGCGCTGTCATCGCCATGAATACCGCGTCCGGTCGCACTCTAGCACAGGAAGCATGTCGTGCAGGCCGGCTTGAGACGTGCATGGAAACCATGTGCATTGTGGCGTGTGGGGCTAGAGGCGCCCCGCATCGTAAGCACTGTGCGCCCAAGCGCGCGGCTCAGGAAATAGGGACCGACGCACACCCCAAAGGCGGCCAAGCAGCGGCACCTATGTCCACATGCGTTTTACATGCCCTTCTCCGATTAACACGAGGAGTACTTCCATTCAAGTTTTCATCTATCCTAAATGGATTAGACGTACCTGCTTTGCCCTTTTTTGCACCCTGGCTAAGGACGGCAAGAGCACACGTGTGCACGGGCAGGCCCGCCACCACATGCGCTTCGCCATCTTTTTCGCCATCTTTCCCCCGTGCATCCGCCAAGTCAATCAACGTCTCACCTCTAGTATCAGCACTCCCGGCTGTCCCAGCTGCTTCAGCACCTGCGGGGGCGCCAGCGTGACTCCCAACACAGGCCTCAATACCCGACCGTACGTCAAAATCTGCTCCACTAGACCCCTGACGCTGTCGATAGGCAGCGCGAAGCCCACCCCCGAGGAGGCACCCTTGCCACTGGGATCCGCGATTGCAGTGTTGATGCCGATTACTCGGCCTGCGCTGTCCAGCAGCACACCGCCTGCACGGTTCAGAGAACGAGCGGCCGGAACCCGCAAGGGCAATGACGAGGCGGATCCGAAGGTTGGTGTTGATGGCAGTACATGATGTGGGCAGTCAGCAACACTTGAGGAGGCGCATATGCGGTCTGCCCAGGCATGGCTGCATATCCGCGTTATGTGCATATAATTAAGCAGTCCCAGTGCAGCTCCCTACAACCCGGCATGGCACACCCCCCAGTTGACCTTCAAAACGGCTCCCAGCTGAGGGCTGTTTAGATTCGCCCCCTTATCCACTAATCTACAGGCTACGACCTGGAATGGGGTGCCCTTGCCACTACGCACCGCTATTGCCGGGGTTGATAGCGGCGTCCGTTTGCACCAGCCCCTTGATGGTGAACGTCCCGGTACTCAGTTCCCGATTGAGGCCGCTAACAATGCCCGACGTGAGCGTCTACGTGGGAGGTCGAGGGTTTCCATCGGCCAGAAGGGGGAGAAGGAAGGTGGTGGGCTTGGGAGACGGAGAAGCCGCCTCGTCTGGCCGCGAGGCGGTCAGGCACCCGCTGCAAGAGCTGAGGGCACTGATATAGCCATGGCTCCTGCAGGCCCTGATGTTCAAAATGCACGCGAGCAGAAGCATCTCTATGCCGAGAATCCTGACTGTCGTGGAGTCCCTCCAGTCAATATCCGTGAGTAATCCCTCCCTCCGAGGACAGGCATCTCGGCTTGGCTCGCACTCCCACATTCACCATTCAGATTCCCGGCCGGCTTCGTATTCTCCCCTCCGCATTGATAGGGCAATACACCCCTCCTCTCCCTCCTGCCGCTCACCCATCATCGACGTGTCTTTCCCTACCTTTATATCCAAGCTCCGGCTCGGCCAACTCTGCTGACCTCCCTCCCGTTTTTCCCCGTATAATCCGCTGCTGATCTTCGCGGGTATTGCACCAGTACCGACCAATCTGAGATCACAGCCCTCTCGCTTCCCAGACTCACTCGGCCCGGGTGACACTCACGTGCTCCAGGCCCAGAGGGTTACCGATCGCGAACACTCGCTGTCCCACCAGCAGCCCTGCAGAGCTGCCCAACGTCACGGGATGCAGCTGATGCAATTTCTCCGGCGGAACGCCCTGCAGCTGCAGCACAGCCACGTCCTTGTCCGCATCGCCACCTACCTGTGGGGAGATCTCGAGGGAAGCGGAAAGAGGGGGAGCTCCATACGGAAGGAGCTCGAAAGCAGGAGCATCGCGTGGCCCGCGCGGCACGTCGGGTGTTTGAAAGTCCTCCCCGCCCGGCGACTAGGGAAATGCGTGTCTTAGGGGGGGGTTAGGGTTTTAGCGCTTACGGCTTCAGGGACCGTGCGCGGGTGAGGTTTGGATGGGCACAGAATTTTCCCACACGCCTCGTGCTGCTATACGCCAAGGTCCCAGGCCACATCTCCTCGGTTTCGTAAAACCCTCTAGCTGTCCCTCCCACCCCCCACCCCCCTCGCATGTCGCTACGTAACAGCCCCCCCTTTTTAAGGCGAGGCCGACGCATTCTCACATTTCCCCGTTATACACATGTGCGCGGCAACTTACCACCCGGGCGCTATACGTGGACTGATCTAGAAGAGTTACTTTGACTTCGTCCGCATCCTGGTACATTGGCGGCATGCCGTGGGAGGAGGGTATAGAGGACCCGTACAGAAGAGGTAGCAGAACATAGGTAGCAGAATTGAAGGGGACGGGACGCGGGGCCACGTTAGCGACAATGCAGGATATGGTGGACTGCCGGATTCCTTACACTGTCACACCTCTCACGTTTGAAGCAGAATACCTCCCGCACCGTCACACTCAATCTCATTTCACCCAGACATCTGCACATCCCCTCGCGGTACCGCATCGATGTTCAAAATCCCTACCTCCAAGGAGAGCACAAGAACACGAACGCGGTGCACAAACCCCCACTGCCGCTTTCACCGATGCCATGCCCGGACGCCCGCCGTTCTATTCACTTCCAGGCCCATGGAACCTTCCTCCCTTGGCTCCATTCAGTAGTAATCCTTCCCAGCCCCAAGGGCCTCGCGCAATCCATTTCCCTCCAGAACTCACTTACCCGGATAACATGGAAATTAGTCACGATGTGCCCCCTGATCCGTGCGTGACAGCCAAGAAGCGGTCAAGATCCGGGGCGGGGTGGGGCGGGGTGGGGTGGGGTGGTGGGGGGGGTGGTGGGGGGGGGGGACTTGAGTCAGTGAGGAACCGCAGAATCCGGGCGTCCTGCAGCCCTAAAGCGCCGGCGGCCTGGCACCTCTGCCTTCGCGACAGCGTTCAGCCACAGCGTGACCCAGCCGCTGATCAGCTGCCGGACCCCGCGATACAGGAGCCCAACAACCGGTTGTAACGAACGATTACACGATACGATGCAAGGGCCCGAACCAAGGCTTGTTCGTTACACTGGGGGGCGCGACGCAAAATGCTGGACAAGTGCTGCTGTTGATCGCTTACCCTATCCTACAATGACTAGGCATACCGGGCTCTGGATTTGCGACGGGACTGCTGCACTGAAACCCGACGGCACCCCGCACACGTATTGGAATTCTGTTCTCCTCCGAGTTTGGGCTGCAGCTCACTTGTCATCCCACACGAAGCCGCTCCCAAACCCCGCCGGGATCTTCTGCACATCCAGGGACCAGTAGCCGTTCTGTATAGCTATCTGCGGCGGTCAGAAGAAAGAACGGGGTGTGAGCGTGTTTAGCTCCTTCCAGGTGCCGCCCGCCATCCCCCATCATCACAAATCCCACCGCACCTCTTTTCGCCGCTCAACCTACAAAACCTACAAAATGGCTTCTCACCTTCTCTTATCCCCACCTGCTGTATGTTGGTGACGTTGACCACCGAGGGGGTGTTGCGCGCAAAGATGCGGATGGCGCGCACCTCCTGAGGCCATTAAGCGGGAGCGGCATCCGGGACGTGGCATTGTAGACCTTTGCCAGCCCAGACTCTTAGGCACCGATTAAGATGACATTCCGGCGAAAAGCTGAGGCTTAAGAGGCAGGTGGCAACTGCCCCGCGAACCTTCAACTATGTCGTAACCTACAGACGGTCTGAGTACGGCGAACGAGGCGGCCACATTGTCCGCGCCCAAACGCGCTCTCGCTCCCTTCTCGACCATATCAGCCAGGCCTTCCAAAACGTAATTCCAACGGGACAACGGAGTCACAACATCACAAGCGCGCTTCCGCCCTTTGCCCTTACACGCCCTCCGCTGTATTACCTCTGGCGTCAGATCCGGCGGCGCCTCCGGCAGCTGCATCGTCATCGGGTCAAGGTTCCGCTGCAATGGCACATCACGTTGCGGGGTGGCAGTTGCCCCTCGCCCCTCCGCCTCGGCCGCCAAAGCGGGCTCCGCACGTGCTATGGGCGATGCCAACAGACCCGCGTCGAATCCCATGCCACTGCCCAGCAGCATGCTGAAGACCGTGCCCGCAGCCAAAACCACGGCTGCGCCACTTATGCGCTGACCCTGCAGGCATAAGCCGTACAAGTTGGGCGGGAACAACCGAGGCCCTTCGGGGATTCAGCAGGGCATTTACGGAAACGAAGGAAGCAAGGAAAAAGCAGGGGGGAGAGTGTCGATTTGGTACGGCAAAGAAATGTTGGACACCTGGAACATCATATCGAAATGTGCAAAGCGCTATGTAATCATTACCTCTGAACGAATCTCCCCGTTAGCACTCCTGATGTTGGAGTAAGCACACACCGTGGTGAGCGGATGGAGGTCGATCAGGCCTCTCCAAACCCCGCATGACCAAGGCGTCAGCGCCCTCCGGCGGGTCATGAGCAGAGGCGACGACTTTCGTAGGAAAATCATGCTGGTCGCGGTACGGTGGAAGGAAGGAGCGGGGGACCAGACCCGGTCGCTCTTCTGCAGCATCGTGATCGCGACGTGTGCTCTTCCAAGTCGTTGAACTGACGAATAGTGTTCAATTGATGCGAAGGCGGACAGATGATAGGATTTTATTAAGGCTTTTGCGTTAAGTCTGTTGAAATGCCGTGCTACCAGCCCAATCGTGCGCGTTGCAAGGGGGTCGTCGGTGACGTGTGTATGTACCGACACGATGCATGTCGGACAGGAGCTTAAATAACCGCAGATTCGCTTTGTCAACGTACTTCTCATTTTCCTGTGTAAGGCTGTGTTTCTAGTCAGTGCAGCAGATGTCTTGAGGTCGTTCGTACGGCGAAATCGCGGTCCTTCTTATTGTTCAACAAAGTCTGACCGTTCTCATCATCGAAGTGGAGGCAACCATGCAGTGCCTTAAACAGAAACCTTTTAAGGCTACACGGCCGTTTGCTTCCCGCACACGGTGCGTTGTGCGCTGCCATGCGAAATTGCGCCAGAGCGAAGGCGCCTTGCTGGCAGCTACTGGCGCTGCAGTGCTTGCGATGAGTTCCACTTCCACGGCGCATGCTACTGAACTTCTGAGCTCTGCAAATGGCCTTGATGGTTCGCTCACTTTCGCCGTTGGAGGGGGCGTGGCAATTGCTGGACTCGGAGCTCTCCTGGTTGCTACCGATCCGCAGAAACGGTACGTGCAAAAGAGGATATATTTAAATTGCGGCGATCTTAAACCGGATCTTCATGGATTTATTGTTTGCGATGTCCCGGTGGACGCGTGCGATATGGCGATGTGTTTCGCAGACGCACGGAACAGATGGCGCAAACTGGAGGGGATGAGAAAGAAGCGGTAAGAGCAGCAATTCAAATTTGTGTGCTCTTACGGACTCGCTAGGTTTGGAATAGGTGGTGGCACGCGGGCAGCTATTTATCGCAGACGTCTCCCAGTTGCTGTTTTACAGTGCTGCATCTCAGAAGCTAGGCGTATTCTTTCCTCAGCGACCATGCCCACGCAATGCATCTTGTTAACGCGAGGCTTGCATTTCGTCTCGCTGCCCCACGGCCTGTCCTAGCTCGTCGCCTGATGCACCGCCCCCTCGGGAGATCTCTGTACGGCTTTGTTGGCGAATCTTGTTTTTATGCTGGAAGCCCCCATGTGGGCAAGCTGTGCCTTCGCTTAACCATACATCACCGGCGGTTGTCCAGGTAAAGAACTACTTTAACACCGCTGGGTTCGAGCGGTGGCGCAAGATTTACGGTGAGACCAGCGAGGTGAACAAAGTGCAGCTGGATATTCGGACCGGCCATGCGCAGACAGTGGAGAAGGTCTTGCGATGGGTGGACGAGGAGGGCGGCGTTCCGGGCACCACCGTGTGCGATGCCGGCTGTGGAACAGGTGCGGCCGGGCGTGACATGTCTACTACTGCATTGCTTTTGCTCGACGAGGTCGTGGTCGCTGAAACGGTTCATCCCGCTCCTATGAATGTAAATAATTGCAAGGCACGCCATGCCATGCGGCCCGCTGATGCTGGGTTCCGGGATGGAAGAGCTGGGAAGGGATGGGCCACAATGTGAAGACTGTGCATCGAGATTGGGTCATAATCTTTAACATAGGAAGGGCGGTGCTACCGTGCATCTTATAGTTTACTGGGTCATATGGTTATCTCGATCGGTGGTTTCAATAGATTCGAGTGACAGAACCTATGGCTCAACACGTATCATACAGCAATCATGATTTATCTTTGCTGCGATATGATGCATACTGTGTGGGCTTGTGTGGGCATATACGTAAGGTATGGAACTAAATGATTTGGCAATGTGCCGACCAGCGATCAGGCCAAAGCTGCTGCGATGCAGAATGTGCACTGTCCCCTGGAAGGTAGCTGTGTTGTGAATCTCTCCTATAGAGCAAATCATACGGCGTTTCATCGCCTGCAGGTAGCTTAGCTATCCCGCTGGCACTTCGGGGTGCGACTGTGAGCGCTAGCGACATCAGCGCGGCAATGGCTGGCGAGGCTGAACGGAGATATCAGGAGGCACTGGTTGCAACTGGCAGCAAGGCTCCCAAGGTTGCCCCAAAGTTCGAGGCCATGGATCTCGAGTGAGTCAACCGGGAAGCTAGCATTCACGGCCTATGCCGCCGTATTTAAGGAACAGGTGGTCGTGAGGTATTGTGGACAAGCCCCATGGGTCTACTGAGTACAATAGCAATTTCGCCAGAGTTACCTCAATCCTAATCACAGAGCAGACACTAACATGCTCGCTGCGTCCACACGGATAAGGCTTCAGTGTCGCCAGGCTGATTTGATGTATACGCTTTACACGTTTCCTTTGCATGGGCTGGGCTAGTGGGCGCTTTGAGTTCGTGGTCTTCCTATTGCTCCACAGGTCAATCCAGGGGAGCTACCACACCGTCACATGCCTGGACGTGATGATCCACTATCCACAGGATAAGGTGGACGGCATGATCAGTCACCTGGCGTCCCTGGCTAACAATCGCCTCATCATCTCCTTCGCGCCCAAGACGCTGTCTTACAGCATCCTCAAGCGCATCGGCGAACTGTTCCCTGGCCCTAGCAAGGTGAGGGAAAGGTTATTGGATGCATATTCTTGGAAGCTGGGCTCGCGAAGTAATCAGATCTGGCTTGTGCGGTTGTGAGGTGAAATCACGACGACTCTCGGCACCCCCTGCCCATCACCTTTTAGGCAACGCGGGCATATCTGCATCGAGAGGAAGACGTGGAAGCGGCGCTGCAGCGTGCTGGTTTCAAGGTGACGAAACGCGAGATGACCGCGACCAGCTTTTACTTTTCTCGCCTGTTGGAGGCGGTACGGAATTGAACAGGATCGTCGACTGTCGAAGCCGATTTTTGTAACAGTTTTCTTATTATATCGGTAGTTTGCAATTAATACAAAGCATATATGTGGATGCTATTTTAATGGCCTTGTTGTTATGATGGTGAATGTTCAACGTGTCCATATTACTAAAACGATTTAACGTGATACAGGAACAGAACATACATTTTAGTATTAAATATAAAATAATGTCGTGTTTTTTTCCTGCACTATGTTAACTGAATATGGGAATCCGACGTGGAGATGAGCTTAAATAGCTCCGAAGCGCCCTTGCGCATGGAGGCCGACTGAAGAAGCGTTGAATTGGATTTGGCAGCGTCGATATTGTGTCACTTTTCAGTAAAGAACTCCTCATTGATGGTGATGGACAATGACATCCGCTCAATGCAGACCCCTCATCGTGATTGTTTGTGTAGTGCATCGATCAAAGATTGCCCGCCGATGGTTAATATTATCCTGAGTATCACCCGCCGTTTGCATCGACAATCATGAGTTAAGAAAAGCCTTCACTCCATCATGAATACGTGCGGAAAAATAAGCATCAAAGCTACCAAGCTGCTGTATGACCAAACGACGTCACGCGAAGAAACATATCTCCAAGGAACCCAAACAAAGCGAAGTTTTTGTAACCTTCTTTGAATCCCTGCTAGAAAGAAAAGCGCCCGGCCCCCGGCCGTATTACTTGTTTCTCATTTCCCTGGTATATCAGCGTGTGTATACACCCGCGAGCGATGCACGCTCCACGGTCTGCCGTTACTGCGAGGACTCTACCCCGCCTGCCTCCGGAGGACCCATCCTGAGCTTCCCTACCCTGCGCAACAGCCAGTGGGAAACCTATCCCGATCCCGGGGATTCGAATCCCCCCGACCTCAAGACCAACCGCGCCCAGCGCGTTACCATCGGTCTCGCTACCATGTTAGAAGGGAAAGCGCCTGGCTCCCGGCCGTATTGCTTCTTTCAATCGCCTTCGCCTTGTCGGCCCGGATTTGAGAGCATGCACCTGCCAACCCCACTCGAATTGCAATGCACAGTGTTGTGCCATGTTGCGGCCTTGCTCACGCGGTAGAATACACAGGCGTAAGGCCGCCGCTTTACCAGCTATCCGTCACCTGCCGCTGTATGCCTATGATGCGCATGCATGCTCGACTTGCTCACCCAGGATGCAGATCCTGACCTCTGCCTACACACACCATACCCGCACGGACCCAGGCCTTGGCCCTGACACAGGTCGATACCACGAAACGCTGCACGGACTGGGTGTAATGTCTTTGGGAGGATAAGGTTGGGAGTCCATTAATCATCATCTAGACAAGGCTACGTAGTACTCGGGCTATAGTTTCTAATTCACTTCATACTGCTTTTCCGAGCAACCATATCCGCTCCCTACTGCACGTGTTCAACCCGGCGAGGCATGATGGGCATCGTGCAACAGCGGGGACGCAAGTACAGGAGAGCGCCGCTCTATAATCTCATCTAGGCCCGCGAGAGCCCTGGAATTGACGCTTTCATAGAGAGCACCGGCAGGAAAATGTCGACATATCTTTCTGCCACGAACATGTGGCAAAGTGTTCATACCACTCTCCGGTCGAGAGGTCAGATATCCGTACGATTGATAGCGGACCTGCGCGCGGGCGCCGAAGTCACTGTGTCGTACATTGACTTGGCACTGCCGCGAAGCCGCCGCCGCAACCAGCTCCGTGATAAATACGGATTCGGGTGCGGCTGCGAACGCTGCGGCGGCGGCGACAGCGGCGCTCCGTCCATAGTTGCCACCGCCGACGGTCACAAGCCCGGGATATCACCAACTGCTTCAACTAACCCAACCGCATCGACGGTGTTAAACGCTGATCGGTTACTGTCTGCATGTGGTACTGTGCCGGTGCCGGGCGCGGATGAGTCTGAGAAAGCCGGTGGCAGTTATGGAGATCGTTTGGAGGGGGTTCCGGCGGAGGCTGGAGGAAAGCAGCTGGCCCGCTGCATTCAGCGCTCGGGGAACGGGGTAATGCTCGCAGCGGGCGGTGCCGATGCGGACTGCTCGATAACGCTAGAGCCACCGTCACATGCATCACCGGCTTGCAAGAAGGAGGAGCGCAAAGATGAGGAGGAGCGCGCGGGACACGCGGCCGGCAAGGAGGGGCCAGTTTCCGCAGCCACAGCCACAATAACAGCCACCACTGCAGCAGCAGTGGCAACGGCGGCGACATCCTTAAGCTTGGAGCAGCGGCTGCAGCTAGTAGTGCGTGATTGCGGGCGACCTGCTACTGCAGGGGAAACCGACGAGCCTGTCGGATGGCCAGCTGACGGCCGAACCCGTTTACGCGGCGCTCATACACAGCTTGGACAAGCTACTGGCGGATGCGCAAATACAAGCCACGGCCGAGGCGGGGGCGCCGTCAGCGCCCGGAGGCTCAACAGCCGCTCGGAAGCCTACAGGGGCCGCCGGCGCGGGCGGCTTGGCGGCCGGAAGAGGACGGCTTGGCCCTGAGTGGGGACTGGATAGTATGCAAAATCGCTTGTTAAGAGCAAGTGGAAAGATACATGAGCATCTTCTCACGCAGCCTCCGGTCTGGAAATGTTGGATAAAGTAACCTGGGTATCCAAGTTTGGCAAACTGCATCATAACCAGCCAACTGGTAGACTCCTACCCAGAGGCGGTTTTACGCCCGTGCGTTCAAGCCTGGCGGTAGTTGTTTTAGTACTGCCACCAGGCTTGAACGCACGGGCGTAAAACCGTGGTGCGGTCCCCACCTGGGCTTTGCGTCCTTCACTTCCATGCAATCATAGTGGGATAGCGAATGCATATTCTCAAACTCAGGTCGACACGACGAAGCGGAAGCAAAGAAGGTTACAGAAGAAGGGGAAATCCTTATTCGCTTCGTTTGGGATCCATGGAAGTACATAAATAAGACAAAAACACATCATACACTACCATAAAATGCAAGAAAGGCATACAGTAAGAAGGAAAAGCGAGTTCAGCAGCGACGGCTATCTTATAATAACTAATGGCGGAGATGTCTACACGCAGCAGGGCAGGTCCGGGCACGCCCCCTGAGGTGAACAAAGGTTAGTTTAATTCGATGACAAAAGAGGTCCGCATGTCAACCGATTGACCGAAGGTCCTGCATACATGAAACACAAGTCTAGGCTCCACTGAGTGCTGTGCTAGGGATGCGCCTACAACGGGTCAGCAGGCGCACGGACTTCCCATTTGCAGCGCACCGGTAGGGCTAACCCACTCTCTACTTGAGGGGGTCATCTCCCCATATTCGCATTGTTCCACTACCATCATGCCATCCGCATTGCCTGGGTTTAAGCATGGGTGTGGCGTCCGTCAGCAGAGCGCGCGCTGGGCGAATCAGCTCCAGGCGGCCTGCTCGCGCAAACAATCAATCAGTCGAGAGGTCATCTATGTCGCCAAACAATAGTCCAAAATTCATATTAAATCACCGTTGTCCCAAGCGTCGCCCGCAGTCGCCGCCAGCAGCGAGGAAAAACGGCAATAGAAGCACACGCCCCGCTACGAAGCCCTATGCGCCCACCCGCTGACCACCCATTGCCTCCACCCTACACCCCGCTGAGCTACCTAACGGGAATTGGCGCCGCCTCCACGTAGCTTCGACGACCGCTGAAATACATGTGCAAGTGTTGTCTTCCAGAAGTCAGAATGGTCTCTTGGCTGGTCGAGTCATATCATCGTCGTCCTTGTACGTGTTGTAAGAGGAGTCTTGTCCCAAGTATAAGGCTCTCAACTCTCATCCTCTGAAAACTAAGAAAGGACATGGGGAAGCCCCCAAATCCGTTCATATATCCTTCGTTGCATCCTTCCTGCTTTATGGACGCCCTCCCTGGCTACTGTTCGCCACCAGTACGGCCACGCATCCAGTGCCATGTCATCCATTATGACAATAGGGCCACCATCACATGCTCTACCGCCGTACCGCCGACAGGCAGCGGAATGGGCGTGATGCCGGGCAAGCCCGGACTATTACTGCCACCACCGCCATCACCGCTGCCCACCAACAAGAAGGATGCAAACGGCAACGGCCCCGTCACTAACGGCCGTGAGGTGGTCATCACCAATGCCGATTGCTGCGCGGTAATGACCAACGGCATCGGTGCCCTCCCTATCTGCATGGCTGCAACCACTGGCGCCAAGTCCGCAACCGTCCGAGTCACGCTGCGCCGAAGCACAACGACGTTCTTTCCTTGCTTCGCATTTTCCACTAGCCCATGGTGAAGGCAATTCTCATAACACCGCCATCGAGGGATTCAAGCCGCGGCGCATCCGGTCCGAATCCCACCTCGGAAGTGCCCATTCATTTCAAGTTGTGTAGCTGCCTCTGTTACCTTCTAGGGCCGGAGGCGTACGCCTGTATTGTGCCTCCGCGCGCCAGGACAAGTCCGTCACATTTGCATCGACGCATTGGAGCTGCCGTGCGAGAAGCGAGAGTTAACCTCTGTGCTCTCGCTGCTCGACTTCATGACGAGCGGCGACTGTGGCGAGGGCGGCGCGTGATGCGCATGGTGATGCATTTTAGCATCCACTGTCGGCAGGCCATTGCTAACCAAGGACCCAAGGGTGGGGTAACCAATTGCGGCTGCAGACGGAACTGGCGCCGGGGGCCGAAGCGGTGTTACAGGGCCGCTTCCAGGGCTCTGCAAAGACGCTGGCTGCTGGAGTGTCGCACCGGCAGGAGGAGCGGGGCGGCGGGGCGTAGCGGTCGATGGTGAAGGTAGCGGTGAGCCAGAGCTGGCCATGCTGCGCATGCTACGGCGCGCTGAGAAACGTGCAATCCATGGATGATGCAGCATCTCGAGGATAGTGGGCCGCTCGTTGGCGTGCTTGGACAGAGCCGACGAGATGAAGGCCCGGGCTTCGTCTGACATTCCAGCAGGGAAGGCGGGCATAGAGTGGACGATGCGGTCTTCGGTCGACGTGCGTGACTGGTCGAAGAAGGGTGGAAAACCGACAAGCAGCTCATAGGTGAGCACGCCAACTGCCCAAGCGTCGACACGGGCTGAATAATGCAGACGGTCATTCTCTTTGTTCTCCTCAGGACGCGATTTGAAAGGGCAGCGGAGGACCTCGGGAGCCATGTAGTCGAGGGTCTGCGAAACGGGCATGTTGCGGGGGGCCGGAGATAAGTGCACACAGATGCGCATAATTGGGTGAAACCGCAAGTAAAACGTTCAGTTGCCAATTGAAGTTGGGCGACAAAGCTCTCTGGCGCCGGATAAAACCAACACGCATGCCCACGGCCAAACTTGAACACGAGCGTTCGTTGCCTGTTTGTGTAACCAGTGGCACTTCCTCTCTCAACATCCGGTAGATACGCAAGACCACCAAAACAACAAACCGTTACGGAGCTTTTTTCTTGCAATGCCCCCATGTCCAGAATCACTCACCCCTGCACGGGTTACTGCGCGCTCCTCCCGCAGATCAATGGCCAACCCAAAGTCTCCCAGTTTAAGGCACATGGCCTTGTTGAACAGGATGTTCTCGGGCTTGATGTCACGGTGAATGATGGCGCGACTGTGCAGGTACTGGAGCACACGGAGGAAGGGCTCCAGCACTAGCTGCACCGCCAGCCGCTCCGTCAGGCGGCCGCCGTACTTGTGCAGCAGCGTAAACAGATCTGAGCCGTCCGCATACTCCTGGACCAGGATGACCTTATCACCTTCCTGCGGACGATAACCAAAACGAGGGAGGACGTACTTCGCGGTCAATGACGCGCCCAGACACTTGCAAGCACAGGCAATGAGGAAATATCAAGAAGGCCAAAGCGGCGCGACGAGATGCTCCCAGCCCAGAATTGTGGGACTGACAGGAATCAGGTACGGCGAAGAATCCTGACCCGGCGAAGCGTACGCTATCTCGGATAGACAGGCCAACTAAGCCACAGCCCGACAGAACCACAGGTATCCATCCCCGCCATCCTCTGCCATCCAGTCGTCCTGAACAATACGCTATTCAGGACCTTTCTCTCCTCTATCAAACACATCAGATGTCCTCGCCGTCAGAGGGTTTCAAACCCTAAAATCTAAACCATATTTGGATCAATCCAATGCAACCCTCCCTGCTACTCGCACCTGGAACGCGGCATACAGGTGTACGATGTTCTCGTGGCACAGACTCGAATGTACACGGACCTCCCGGTAGATCTGGTACTTGTACAGGTCGCATACTGACATAAGATGGTAGATTTTGAGCACCACTACCTCTCCTGATGCACGGCACACAGCTTTGTAAACTGTGCTTGCGTAGCCTGTGTACAGCTTATCTCCCAGCGCATAGTCCGACAGACGCCACTGCGACCGCTGCATGCGCGGCGGAAGGTTGGGCGACACCACCAACGGAATGGTAGGTCCATGGTGCGGATTGGCCAGCGGATCCGCAGGCATTGGCTGTAGCGGTCGTCCCGATTGCGGCAGCTGACAGTAGCGAGCCGCCTCCAGCAGGCGGTCCAGGTTAGAGGCGTAGGCGTGTGAGTTGAGGGGGTTGCCGGGCTGATGGCCTGCAGAGACGGGCGCCTGCTGCTGCTGCTGTTGCTGCTGCGCCGGCGCGCTAGTGTGATGGAGGGGATGTTGTTGTTGTTGATGAACATGAGAATGAGACTGTTGCCCGTGGCCGTGGGGGTGGGCGTGGCTGACGAGACCGGACTGCGTGCCGGGAAGGTGGGGCATAGGTGCGGCCGGCGCACCCGCAGAGCGGCTTGACTGTATCGACATAGCGGAGATGGAAGAGCTGCTAGACAATGTGCTCTCGTTCGAGAATTTGCTGCGCTTGCCTGCTGCGATGGCGGTAACGCTGGGAGGGGGGGGCTCCGGCGCCGCGGGGGAGCCGGCCTCTGAGATCTTCATCTTATTAACGTATTCCGTGAGACCACTGTTGTAGCTCATGGCGCGCGACATGTTCTGGGCGTCCACCGCCGTGCAACCGTCTTGGACGCAGGCCTGAGCCGCTGTAGAGCTGTTGAGGGCCGCAGCGGCCTTGGAGAAGGCCGAGGTGGCTGGCGGAGCGGCAGGGGATTTGGGCTGCGACGCGAGTTGGTGTGCCGCGGGACTATTGGCTGCGCTGCTACTAGTCGACGAGCCCAGCAGCAGGGGGCTGATCATATCCATGAATTTCTTTGGAACAGAAGTTGCCACTGGGGCTGTAGCCTTGGTGGACGCCTTCTTGCCTGCAAGTCGGAAATTTCATGGTCACGAAGATGGGAACTCTCAGTCTGTTACTTATGGAAGTACCGTATGCAATCGCATAGGTTTGAAGTCGAAATAAAATTGATCTATTCAAGGACATCAGCCTCGTATGGGATTGGGTTCTTAGGGGGTGCAACTGAACAGGTTCTTTCGGCGTTCATAGCCGGTTTCCACGTCCGCTTCAGCTCATGTACAGGCACTTTCGGCTAGAAGAATCGATAAAAATGACAAAGCAATGCATCAATCTTTGTATGTGCGAGAACAGCCCTCCAGCTGTGGGCTTGCAACTCGGGAACCGCTCGCTCACCTTCGTCCTTGCTACCCAAGAGTCCCTTCAAGAAGCCCTGCTTATCCTGCTTTTCGGTAACATCTGCGGTCATATTACAGATCGTCCTACGTTACAATAAGTTGCAGCACACTTTTGTGCACCATGCAAGCGCACAGCATGCACGCCGCATCTCACCGACATAGTTGATGTCCCCTCTCACACCGCTGTAATATCCAGGTAAATCCATTTTTGATAATGGAAAGGAAAGAAAAAATGCACAAGGGCCCCGTGCCCCACGGCTCCTTTAAGTTGGCGCCGTGCTGGTGAATCTCAGAGGCGATATGTGCCAATCAAGCTTTGGGCACTTGAGTGTAACGGAATAATCCTAAAGGCCGAGTTGCTCAACCTGAACAATATAATTAGAAGGGGCATTTTGGACGGGGTTACTTGAACGGCCCGTCCCGTAGCACTTAGCAGCATCCGGCGCATATATCGGTACTACAGCGAAGCATGAATTATTAAAATGAAATCTTGCCTTTGTTAAAAATATGTAACATTCTAACTTGCAAAATGGAGTTACGACGGGTCGCACTGGGTGCCCGCTCCATCACAAGACACACCAAGCTGAGCCATGAGCTGTGCCAAGAATACAACAGTCAACATCTGATTATATATATGTCTAGGCCTTCCAGGCTTTCAGAATGCGAATTACAAGCGACCCAGAGGACCTGACAACGCACAATCGACGATATGGAATGCAAGGTCATGCAAGCAGCGGCAAACGCAAATACAGTCAGGACAGAAAAATGTATTGCATGCGGATTATTAGGATGTGGGTGCACTGACTCGCCCTCGCCGACCCAGAACGGCAGCATCACAGAACCACCCCGTTCAAACCTGCAAGGAACGCCGACCCTGCCGCTCGAGGATGCTGCTCGGCTTGGTTGAGCTTCTCGCTTGCTACTTGAGACGATACCCGAGACTGCGGGGACTAAAGTAGCAAAGCCAAGACAGCAATAAGTTGCGACACGCAGGGAAATTCTGGTGAAAAAAGTTGTTGGTGAGGCTGCAATAAGCAGGGGAAGGTTACTATTCAAAACCTTGGGTGGCGTGACAGGCGGATGTGACCCGCTCGGCTTATTTGCGGGGCGATAGGACACAGCCGTACGATTTGGAGGCGGGCGCGCTACTTCTGAGTTCCTAACTCCTTGCGCACAGATCAGTAAGGCGTTATGGTACCCATAATGTTACCGTATGATTTGATTTCAGGGGGGTCAGCATGACTGTGAGGTGGGCGATTGCGCGTCTCGCGGCCGGTTGACAGGTGGGACCCTTGGAGGGCTCTCAGAAAACCTGCCATGGCTGATATCCATCCATCTTAAACACGCAATTGAATAAACGACGAAAGTTAATGTTTTTCTATGTTCGTATCTAGGTCGATTGGACGGCAAGAGTGTGCGGCACCGGCCAACGTCGCTGCCTTGGAGGGTTACCTACAGCCCGCACATCAATTTTAAGGCTAAATTTTTTTGTCTCTTCATATCTATCAAGGAGATTAAGATGTGCTTGAGTCGAAAATCCTGTCGCTCTCGGAAAAGTTCGTTGCCATGCGCCCACCTCGTTTCCTTTGCATGCCCCTAACCCCTTAACGTGTTAAAGTGACCATGTAAATTTCCAGGATAATATTAAAGCCAAAATTTAAAGCTAGATTGAATGATGTGCACTTCCGCTGCAATAAAGAGTGACAGGGAGTGACCAAGCGGCACAGTCGCTTCCCACGCGGCGTAGGCCCTTCTGCATTGGAATCTTATCAGATCACTTGAATAATCCTGAGTCAGGAGCTCGTTGGATACAGGGGACGTCCCGCCCGTTGAAGTTTGAAAACTGATACTGGGTGTCGAGGTTCTCGGGGCTTGTACACCGGCACACGAGGCCCTTAGTTATGCAACACGTAGATTCTAGCGACATCTTGTGGGTATTCATGCACAAAGATACAATGGCAGGTTACCAGCAAGGGGATTGATAGCTAGGAAAGGGAGATGCCGCTTTGCTGTACTTAGGGACGTCCCGGAGTCGAACGGCCAGCGAAAATATCACTCGTGCGACAAAATGCATTCGCCGAAAACAATCTTCAACATGATTGTAAATAAATTTTGGAATTTGGCGGGCTGAGATACTCACCCTACGCGAACCCAGAAGCTGAGTAGCTAACCACGCCCAGACCTTGGTAAATGGTGTCCATCCAGTAACGTCTACCCTTAGGAGCCTGCTCCCTAACGCGCCTGCTGATCCCAGATTCATTTCCCGTTACGTTCTCCGTTCGTTACAAAGTTGTTCGCAATCCATGTATAGCCGTGACAACGAGTCGCTGCAGACTGAGACCCGTGGGCCCCGCGCTTCAAAATTAAGCGGGCTTTGCTATCCCCCTTTGCATACAAAGGGGGAATTCATGAAAAGGGGGGAAAAGGGGAATACATGAGGGGGAAAAGGGGGGAAAAGGGGGAAAAGGGGGAAAAGGGGGAAAAGGGGGAAAAGGGGGAAAAGGGGGAAAAGGGGGAAAAGGGGGAAAAGGGGGAAAAGGGGGAAAAGGGGGAAAAGGGGGAAAAGGGGGGAATACATGAGATTTATCAATTGATGCATTCCGCTGTCACTGACTAAGGCCCTAGCGATCCACAATCAGCGTAAACGCGTCTTAAGCCTTCCCCGGCAGGGTTTGGATTAATTCACCTGGTATAGCAAGGCCGCTGCTATGTAGGCGCAATGGCGCAGACGCAATCGCACGGTCCTCTACACCGCATCCCACAACTCCACACCGGCGACGCTGGACGTGAAGCTGGATGGTGAGGTTGCTATATACGGCAAACGTATGATCTGTTCTGGGGGTACCTCGTGGGTAATGACGATCCTGATCAGCGGGGGTGAAAGACGATTGGGAGTTTCGAAACATGCCCGCATTCTTAGCGAAGTAGGATCCCTCCTGGCCCGACTTGCATCGACGTGCAATAGAAAACAAACTATGATTGCCCCCTTCGAAAAAGGGGATAACGGTCAGGAAACCAGTCGGACAGGAACTGAGTTCATGATCTTCACGAGATGAGTGTTTCGCATCTAGTATGTTTGCTGGACGGTAATCGGGCGTGACATGCATCTTGCTCGTCCTTGCCGTACTGGGGCTTTGAGATTAGTCGCAGGTCACAACATTTCCGGCTACTCGCCGTGTTGTGACCTTAGGTTAGCCTTTTGTGCCCGCCCTCACCACCCGGTAGGGCACGTTCTCACGTTTTGCTGTCCACCAGGCCTAGATCGGCCTCGGTGGTTAGGAGCCTAAGTGTCACGCCCGGCCACTGATCCAATCGAAATATGGGGTTTTGGCAGGGAATTGTAGCGGGCGCACCGTGCCAATCAGCAGGGCGGTTTACGGAGCAGGTCAGCCAGTCGAATCTTGGTAGGTTTTGTTTGGCAGTGGGGTCGGTTTTCAGGTTCAGTAGGTTAGCCGCCGGTGGCATTGCTACCGGGGCCGCTTTAGTGTTATGCTGTTGTAAATGCTGAGGACAAGAATCCTTAATGTGACCGTAACCGCACATACCTCCTGGGCTCTCATGTGGATACATCTGTCCCCGCATTACTGCGCGCCCCATAGTACGAGCTATTTCATCTCCTCGCATGCGCTGCCGCATCGCCCCCAGGCTCAGCTCACACCAGAGTCTCTATCGGCAGACGGGTGCCGTGGAGGTGCTGCTCCTGACAACACCGCAGTACAGCCAGGCAGTGATCCCCCTGCCAGCTATTCCCCCGCTTCAGCCGCAGCCCAAACGAAGAAATGATGAAACTTGCACCATTACGGCTGGTGTTGCCTGCGAAAGTCAATGCCCCCTCTTGGCCCAAACAGCCACGTAGAGTATCACTAGGAGTTACATTACGAAGTGCACGAAAAGCCAGTAGTAATAATAATTATCTTTCTGGGATAAGTAGATTGGACACGCGCTCCGTAACTGCATCTTTTGGAGCAGCAGGACGTTGTAAAAGGTCGCAACACAAGTGCAGCGGCCCTGGCGCAGCATCCTGGAGGTCCGCTTGTGAGCTTACTCGCGCTGCCAGTGAATATGCCTGGGGGCTCTCCGGTGACGCCTTCTCGAGAAGGACACCTGGCACCCATCAATCAACCAAAACAACAACTGCAACAACCGTTTATATGAGCATGAACACGCTATTGCTTAACTTGAACCTGCCCCCGACAGGGATCCAAACCGTGCGGGACCCAGTGTCAACGGCCCAGTCTCCATATACCTTATACCTGCATGGTTAGCAGCTGTCCACACCCCACACGGGGACGTATTCACGTCGCAGCACGCAGACGTCAGCACGCAGCGCAAACCTCACGCACTAACGGGATGCGCCTCGTGCACACCTTTCGAGTGCGTACGCCCATGCGGGGCAGGCGTCATGACGTCACCGCTGCAGACGTCACCTCCCTTCACCAACCCTTTGCTCTGCCAAGACGGCCACAGTCGGCAGCTCACCGCCGCTCAGCATCTGCAGGCGCACAACAGCCTTCCGTTACCGACCTGCCTGCCATTATAACCCCCCAGTCACTCACATGCGCCTATCACTCTACTCGAAGGTGTGGTGGTGAGAATATGAACACGTGCCCCAAGACAGACGGACCCGCAAGAAGGGACCAGCAGATGCCGCTTCACAAGCTGCATGAGACCGTCCATCCTGGCTCCCGACATGACCTGCCCGACAGCTCCACATTATCCTCGGCCCCAACTGCTGAGGGGAGCAAGAGTCACCCGGTCGGACCAAAGCCGCTTGCCTGCCGCGCCTCTCAGGGGCCAACGGAGACCGGCTGTCATCCATCTTCTCACTCCAGACCCGAGCAACATTTCCGAGTAACCATATCAACTAAATAAGCGATTAACTGACAATACGAACCTGCCTACAATCTTGCGATAAGCGTACCAGCGCTCCCCCTTGCCCTTTGCTGTCACATATCCAGATCGCAATCCGCACACATAATGCATGTAAGTTACATGACCGCTGGTAGCATGCTTATAGGGCTTGCGAAACCTAACACAAAGCACGGTCCAGCCCAAGTGTCAGACACCGGTCGCCACACACGATGAACCCCGGGGCCACCACCCGGCCTGCAACCTTTGTTGCTCACACAAGAAGCAAGTAGCGCGATTTCCCCCTAACCGAGTTGGCGCGTCTTGATCAGTCCTGGTTGCCGGTGGGCCCAACGTAGCGGGCTTTAATCAGATCTTCAAGCATCTGATTCACCAACCATCGGCCGGTGGGCTGCACGTCCAGCCGGTTGTGATTCCGCACATACTTCCCACCTCGCAATTTATACTGAAGCACAACAGTGGTAACAACATAGCTAGCGCCCTCCACATCAATCTCCTCGCCGCATTGCGTATTGGGCGGCAGCGCAAAGATCCCAAGTGATCGCGGCGGTGGTGTCACCACGCGCACCTCGTACAGCCCCGGCTGCTTGGCTTTTTTTCCAGCGCCACTACCTGGGAGCAGGCCCCGCTTGTTAGATCCCTTGCCCGGGGTCCCATCCGGAGAGGAAGGCGCTGGACCACCTTTGGAGCACTGCAGGCAAGCGGCGCAGGGTGCGAGGAGCGCACAGTACAGCGTGACTGGTGCCACAGGGCTGCCATTTGCTGACACGAAAAACAGTGCAGCGGACTCAGTGACGCGGATGGGCGTGAAGTTTGTGCCGGCATCGAGTGAGGCCTGGCTGGGGATGAGGAAGATTGGCAGCAGGTAGGCTGGCATCGAGGCATCGAGGGATACCCGACAGCCAGGCGCCGCGCGTTACGCTGCTATTGGAACATAGCTGGACCATCGAGTAGGAGGTACATCGATTCCCCGTTTCTATGTAACGGCATAGCCTGCCTCTGTGCAAAAGGCTGTAGGCCCTCCACATATTTCAAGCAATCACCTGAACCAAGAGCGCGCGGTTGGCTCGCACACTGCACCCAGGAATTTCACGCGACGCCTTGGCTGTGACTCTTGATACGTGGGTCTTAAATATCGCACTCATCGTGCTGCACGCTTTGACGAGTGGCTGTGGAGGCAAGCAAGCCTATCCCGAAACGAATTATAAAAATAACTGACTCAAATAACACAATACAACATCACGCATTTACTTGAAGTGCCATAAAGGTTTCGGCATGAGGCAGTCTAGCTTTGCTATTGATGTAGGGTTATACCTAGAGGCGCCATCCAAATAACACATTCAGGGATTAGTTTGCTGCTACTGACAGATGCTCATATGAAGTGTTCGTGCTTATAATAGGATATGTACTGTGTCTGCATCTGTCATCTGGTGAGACCGTTTGCACGACAGGCCACCATTCTTTGCGTAACTGGAAGGTCTGGAAGATGCCGACAAGGATAAATACAAGCTAAGCAATCGTTGTCCAAATGCTTCGCTGTCTATCGCTGGTGTTTTGTGTTCTGTCATTGGCGCTGTCGCTCGCAAGCGCAGGGCGCGACGTACCCGCTAAGGCCGCAACAATTCCAATACTTGAAACTGATCCCCTTGCAAAATTAGCCAGTGAGTAATTGTGTTGCTGCGAGAAGATGTAAAGCGTGCATTTATAAGAATTTGGCCGCGGTCGCAGAGTTGGTAGTGCCGTATGGCTACCCCTTGGAGGCCCATAACGTGGAGACGAAGGATGGCTTCATACTGATGCTGTTGCGCATTCCTCACGGTCGGACGGACGTCGATGCAGCGTTCTCGGCCAAGCTACGACGAAGTGCTGGCATGCCGGCCAGCAGGCCGGTTGTCTTCTTGCAGCACGGCTTACTGGACTCTGCTGCGGGGTTCCTGGTCAATGGACCTGGGAGCAGCCTGGCCTTCCTCCTGGCGGATGCAGGTTGTACAGGCGGCGACGTCCACACTCCACAGGGCTCGGGGCTCAGCAGGGCGCGGGGTTTGGGGGGAGGGCGCAGCCTGGTGCATCACATACCAACACAGGCTGGACTCCCCCTCGAAAGAACAACGGCCCTGGCTCAAATTAAAAGCCAGCTTCAATTGTTTGCCTCGCAGGCGCCCCTGACGGCCCTGGCTCAAATCCCCACCTTTTGCTCGTCCAATTTCATCCAATTCTAATGACGCCCCTGTCAGTACGCTGATGGTCTGCCTGGGTTTGAAATGGTTTGGGCTTATGTGATAATCTGTTGTGTCAACTGCTTCAACTGCTTCAACTGCTTCACTCATCTGCATCCATGAGCCGTCCTCATCCGTGAGCCCAAATGCACCGGGTTCGCGCAACCCCGGCCTTTCCCTGAATATCTTTGCCGCCAATGTGTCGTACGCCAATGCCGTTGAAACCCTTCCTGGCCCCACCGTTGCGTCACTACATGACGTACACAGGGTACGACGTTTGGCTTGGAAATGTGCGCGGCAACACCCTCAGTCGTTCACACGCCTTCTTGGATGCCTCGGATGAACGCTTCTGGCAGTGGTCATACGATGAAATGGCAGCGTACGACCTGCCGGCCATGATGCAGTACGCCTTGCGCACATCGGGTGCGCGGTCTCTCCGCTACGTGGGTCACAGCCAGGGGACCACGGTGCTGCTGGCGGCGCTGGCGGGGCCAGCTGGAGCAGGCAGGGTGCCCTCACAGCACGGGGGCGACGGCGGTGGGGAGCTGATGGGGGGCCCAGCGGTCCCTGCCGGCCTGGTGGAGCGGGCTGTGCTGCTGGCTCCGGTGGCGGTGGCAAAGCATATCTCCAGTGTGCCGCTGCTGACGATGGCGGCTATGGGAACAGACGATGTGCGGCCGAAGGCAGCTGGGATGGATGTATTGGAAGGGTGTGGGTGGGGGTGGGTGGGTACGAAGAAGGGCGGTACGGCCGCGATGCTTTAAAAACAAAGGTCCCGCGGGACGGTTGATGACCGGAAGGGATTCGCGGCGGGATGACCTCTCTGGTCCCCACCTGCTTTGTCATTGTCCCATCCTCTCAAATTTGTGTACAGGGCACAAATGGGTGATGCAGCTCAGCAGTGCATCCGCGGGGGTGTTAGCACAGGGTCTACTTATCCCCACCCCCGCGGATGTACTGTTGAGCCGCAGTGGCCGTGAGCGGGTCAATGTCCGCCCGCCCTCCCGCCCTCCCGCCCTCCCGCCCTCCCGCCCTCCCGGCCACTGCCTTGACATTGAGGCCCACATGTATTCTCACCTGCAGTGCGTGAGCTCACGGCACAAGCTCCTCCTCCGCCGCCGCCGCCGCCTCGTGCCTTGATTCTCATCTCGGACTCGCAGATGTTCACGCTGATGGGGCTGCACGAGTTCCTGCCCAGCCAGGAGCTGGTGGCGCAGCTGGAAGGCCGACTGTGTGTCGTACAGCCGTACCTGTGCGTCAGCTTCCTTGCGGCGCTGTGCGGCTATAACCCTAGCAATCTGGATATCACCCGCCTGCCGCTGTACCTCGGATACACGCCCGCGGGCACCAGCGTGCAGAACATGGCGCACTGGGCGCAAGTGCGGAGGGAGGGAGGGAGGGAGGGAGGGAGGGAGGGAGGGGGAAAGGGGGCCTGCACCGGAGGAAAGGGGAGGGGAGCTCTGTCTCCGCGCCGGACTGAATGTGGGTACTTTGCTGCGCAGCCCACACATGGCAGGGGGAACCTTTCGAGGGCAGCGAGGCCGGCGCATGAGCGATGTGGGAAGGGGGAAAAGGAATGCGAGTACAGCAACTGACGTGGGACGGTTGGGGTGGAGTGGATTAGGACTGTGGGTGCGTAGTGGGTGAGACTGTGAGGACGTTTGCTGCTCTGACTGGCTGTCATCTGCAATCCAGAAGAGGAGGTCGACATCTTCTTTCCGCTCATACCAATGGGTTCGGCCCCCATTCTTACCTTCCCCCCGTACCGCCCTCCCCCCTTAGGCGGTGAGAGCTCGTGAGCCCAACTCGATGAGGTACTTCGATTTCGGTAACAACTGCGCCTCATTCAGCGGCCGTTGCAATCAGCGAATGTACGGCAGCGTCGAGCCTCCTCGTTACAACCTGACCGCCATCACGACACCGCTGGCTGTTTTCGGAGGTAGGATTTGTTCCTCTGGGTGTGGGCGCTGGGTGGTGGGGGGGCCCGGGATTGGGAGGAAGCACTGCGTGCTTTGTGAGACACAGGTGATGGCCCCCCGGCATTCAGTGTTTTCATCAATCGTATCGATGTGCGGAAACGTGCTGTTAAACGCCGCACAGACATTCATGCGGAAAGCAGTGGAAGGCAGTGTCCAGGATGAGGTCCTGATTTACATACACACCAGCAACCCACCAAGTCCCGTCCCGCCAATACCCATATTCGCGCCCGTTACGTCCCCGGAAGCCCGAGCTTGATGCCACAGCAAAATCCAGCCGCCTTTCTACTCTTATTGGAAGTGTTGACCCGTTACTGCTTCGGCTCTGCCGTGCGCATGCCCCCTTGCTCCTCTCCGCCATCCGCCGCCCGCTCCGCGCCGTGCACTGCCTTGTCGACACCCCGCAGGCAGTCAGGACCGGCTATCAACCCCCCTGGATCTGGAATATCTGCGGGAGTCACTCGGGCCGGGCGTTTTGAAACTGTCTAAGAATCTGGAGGCGTACGAGCACCTGGATTTCGTTTGGGGCATCGATGCCAAGAAGCTGCTGTACGGAGATGTTTTGCGCTTTCTTTCTGGTGACGATGACGACATGGGCCCGACGGCAGCAGGACAGGGCGGCAGTGCAGTGCTCTGACACTAAAATCCCCGGGGGGGGGAGGGGCCGGCAGCCGGGGGTTGTACCATCATGGCCGTTCGCTCTTTAAGACTATGCTCTGGCATTCTAGGTCGGAGCCCAGTGTGGAACACCCAGGAGCGCAGCATATGCGCCATCTTCGCCGCTCGGGCCACCCGCCATAGGGGCTGGGGTGGCATGGCACCCAAGGCCGACTCCAAGCCGACTGCCTGCTGGTCGCCTGAAACGGCCAGGAGTAATGCCCTTCTGCGTGAGTGGTCCACTGTTATGGCCGTTATGCCTGTGGCGGCATAAATCACTTCACTTTAAGTTTTGACACCTTGACAAACCTTGTGCCAGCCTTTTGCCAAACGACGCGGTTCCAGATTGGATCCTGATGCGGTGAGTGGACTTCCATATCGACGGAACGGTCGCACTTATGATATTCCAAAACGCATCATTTACTGTTCCGGACGTTTGGAGCGTTTTCGCGCTTCTAGTATGCCTGCATTTTTACATGTCCCCGTGCGTGTCCCTTTATATGAAGAAGGGACGCCGGGAAGCCCACCATCATGTGATTGTCCATGGGACCTCATCACCCTTGTGCATGTGGGCTTCGTTCTGAGTAGGCGGCGGAGTATGCTCCTGTAGCGAAGGGTGATGTGCACCTTTGCCGGTTGTGCAGTTTGACGGCTCACCCCAGTACCGAGGCCATTATCGCGGACTGCTTTTTTGTACCAATACATTCAGTTGAAACTTGCTACATATGTCGGGTGTTCAGTTGCATTAATCATATTGTACAATTTTCTTATGTTTCCTTTCTCATGCTTCCCCAAATTTCGTACATTCGTACTGACAACGGGAATGGTCTCTATTGCAATGGTGGGACGTCTATTTTTCGCCTGAACATAGCTTGGTTGATAGAGGCAGACTAGTCAAGTTGTCGCTGGCAAGTTTGATCTGCGCGGATGTGCTGCATTAGCAGACAGAAATAGAGCTCGGGTACGGATAATGCCCGGTGACCTAATGTACTACCTGCGTCGGCGTTCTCTCAGCCGTTGCGTGTCGTTGCCCGCGGTATAGCAATCACGTCTGCACCTCAGGGCCGGAAGGTGTTTCTCACAAAATCGCCATATTGTACTTTTATGAGCATGTACACGGTATGCGGCAAAATAATGGCACTGCGACGGCTGGCCGGATCACGAGATGATCAGCTGCTTCGTCTAGTTCCCCCCTGGGGAAAACGTGAGTGCGTCGCCAGTGTGCGCTATGTGTTTTGAAGGTCGCTAGTGTAATGGTGGTGGTTGAGCTCCGGCGGCTGGTCGCGCCGCGACGGACGAGGATTCACGGACGAGCTCATTGGCTCATCCACTATCCCTAGGGTGTCGTAAGGTCTCATGTTGTAAAAGATCCCAGAGGCGGAGACGCGCTTAAAATCGGGTCCCGCTGTGGACCAAAACGTTTCCCGTACGTGCCTCTCAAAACATTAGATGCCTCCAACGCTAGCCAGGGAAGCCAGGCCTCCACACCAGCCAAAACCCAGATCGCTGAGGACCTACATTGGCAGCTCCGAGCAATTGCAGCGCCCTCCGTTCAGGCAAGATCCCACAATATTACTACAATCGTATCACATCGGACCCAGGTACATACCTCATCACACACAAGCTGTACTTCTGCGTCATAATTTTCCAGGTTTGGATTCGCGACCAAAATACGGCAATAAGTGGACGAGCGAGGGAAAGCAGGTGATGTTCCTCTCGCCCCTGCTGTTTTGCTCATGCTCATGCGGCGCTAAAGCCAGGTCACAGGAAGGGAGAACGGCGCAACACCGCGGGGCAGCGGGCGTCACCCAGAAAGCTGCTGCACGCGGAGCACGCGACCCATAACCGGGTGGCTCTCCGGAGGCCCCCACAAGTCGTGCCCGGCGTCCATGTTCAGGTGTTATGCGTTTGCCGGTACCCGGCCGCGATATCCCCTAGATCTCGCAAAACAGTCCCCCAGACCCCGGACAGTGCGAAGTAGATTAATGGCGTTATAGGCACAGACGCTAAATAACCTTAAATAAATACACGAAAGATCATAAGTTCCCCGCACACGACGCTGGCGATGGCGAAGCCTGCTCCCCTGTGCCATAGGCTGCAGAACTCGACCACATACACCATCACTATCCTGTGAATAGAAATCATAGACATAAACGAGAAGCCAAGCTACCTATCAGTCGAGTGGCCCTTTTTGCTCTGACAGCAGCGAACAAGACACAACTCTCGGGCTGCATATGATACCGAACATTCCGGCCCTAGCGCGCACCGTGGCTCCGTCTACCTATCGAGGTCCCGGCGGCGGCACGGCTGCTCCGAGTTCGTTACCCCTTCCCAATTGAGGGCCCCCACCAACGCCGCCCGGCCCTGACATGCTCGGCGGGAACTGCGGCCGCGGTGGCGGAGGCCCCTGAGTCCTTCCCGCCGTCGCTGGGCCCGGTCCACCGGGGCCGTACACCGGCGTCGCAATGCTGCTCCCTGGAGGCATCGGGCGCGGCGCAGATGGGATGTACGGCCCTGGAGGACCCTGGTACAGCGGTGCCGGATGCCCTGGCGGCATGGCCCCTCGCGGCGGCGGCACCATGGGCCCTGGCACAGGAGGCCGCTGCGACACGCCAGGCCCTGGGGTGGGCACCAGTCCGGCAAGGGGCGGCGCTCCGAGACCATATTGGATCTCCCGGATGAATCGACCGCCCAGGCTCTCTAGCTTGACCTCACCGCCGGTGGCGTCTGAGATCTGCACGAGGTTGTCCACCTGGAACAGAAAGGGGGGGCCGACCGGTTGCTGAGGGAGCGGTGTCGTGTCAGGTGTGAAACCGCCGCCCCACTTTGGGATAAAAACAGAGAGGCTTGCTGTAGGGCGCGGTGAGGAGTGGCGAGGACATGTGGGTTGGGTCTCTCCACATGGAAACGCGGCTCGGAGCAGCTCAAGAGCAGGATAAGCTGGAGTAAGCGCATGGGCCCTCCAGAGGTCCCGGTAGTATGCACGAGCGAAAAAAAACAATATGCATTCGACACACGCGCCATATACTGCAGGCTCTACCTTCTTGACCTTGTGAGCTGCCTTCTTGCTCACGAAGGGCTGCGCCAACGCCAAGAGCGTGCGGGCCCAGGCGGTAGGCTGCACCAACACAATGTGTTTCACATTCTTGCGGTCTACAGCAGCAGCAGCAGCAGCAGCAGCAGCAGCAGGGACAATAATAGTAATAATCTTAACCAACAATACCAACAGCGTCACATTCAGACGAATGCGTATGCACGCACTGCGCTTGGCATGAAGCCGAAGCCCAGCCCGGAAGACCAGAGGCATGGTAAGATGGTAAATACACGGAACAAGATCACACGCAAGGACCTCGTATGTATCAACTACCTTTCCTCACAATGTGTTAGTTAGTGCCTAGCCGTCCGCCTCCCAACGAGCTGCGCGCTCTCTATCACCTTACCTGCTCGTCACTTACTTGTTGCCGCTTTCAGTCACCGCGCATCCTAACTAAGTAATCATTTTCGCACATTCCTGATTCGCTTCGCCGCCCACTCGCGGATAGTCGGACCCTACCTGCAGACTTACCCTCTGGTTTATCCTCTGGCTCACTTGCCTTTATATACCCTCCCCGCGCTGCTGTCGGCGGGCTTTTAGCACTTGCCACGCAGCGTTCATTCTTTCCGCTCCCCCCTGCTCCTCCCAACCCCTTATGGAACCACCACCACCACCACCACCACCACCACCACCATCACCATCACTAACACGCAACAAATCTGTGAATGTACGCACATGGCTTTGCTAGAGAGCGGTACGCCCCCAGCGCCCAGGTGGAGGAGACGGAACTCGCTTTCACGCCCATGGCCAGGCTGAGCACCACAATCACGTAGTCCCCCTGCACCACGGGCTGCAGCTCCTGCAGCAGGTGCTGCAGCACATCGTTCTTCTTAGCTTTGGCGGGCAGCATGGCGGTGTTGAGCACCACCACCGGCCGTCCAAGCGTGTCCCGGCCTTCCGTGTAGAGCAGTCCAGGATAGGGGCTGGGCTTGGGCGGCGGGAGCACGGCCGCGTGCGGTGGCCGTGGCCCTGCGGCTCCAGGTGCCAGTGGCGGCCTGCACAAGAACCAAATGAGCACCATACTGGAGTACAATACTGGTAATCCGGGATGGCGCTTGCTTAAGGTAGTGGGCAACGGCTATGGGCTGTTCACACAGCGCGCCGCACGTCCTGCTGTGGCGTTACCCAGCCCCTAACGCTATAGGCCCTACCTGGGTGTTCCCACTGGGCCGACAGGCTGTGGTGCCATCGTTCCCCCGTTGAAGGGCGGTCGCACCCCAGGCCCCAACCCGGGCCCAGGCTGGCCCTGCGGGAACACCATCCTGACCGGTCCCAGTCCCTGACCAGGCGGCGGGTGTATGCCCTGGCGAGTAGCCCCATGCGGGACGCCGGGTTGCGGCTGCGGCTGCATGAGGGGTCGGAGAGGCAAACCAGGTCGTGGAATGAGACCAGGGCCATAGGGACCGGATCCGGGACCACCCTGCGGCCAGGGTGCCCCGCCGTGAGGAGCAAGCAGCGGCGGGGCCCCGGGCGCAACAGAGTTTGCAGCTGAGGCTGAGGGCAGGGGCGCGCCGGGGGCGCCCCGGCCGGCGGGGAAGTTGGCCTGTGGGCCAAAGCCGAAACCTGGAACGGCCGGGTGAGGTGGGGGTCCCGTTGGGTGCAGCTGCGGCCCTTGGGGAGGTTGATGCGGGGGCTGGTGAGGCTCCAGTGCTGTGGTGGGGGAAGCACTGGAATGAATGCTAGTAGGCAGTGTGAGGCCCGGCTGCGAGCAGGGGCCGCCAGGGGCTGGAGGTCGGACGTAGGGCGGTGGCGGGAAAAACTGCGGCTGCTGCTGTTGCTGCATGGGCTGCGGTCCAGCTTGGCCAGCGGGCATAATGACTCCTCTAGGGGGCCCAGACACCGAAATCGCACCGTTTGCCTGTATTATTGCGGACCATCGGCGGATTGGACAACAGAAGACCCGCTCAAACAGGTGCATGAGGTGGTTCCTTGTGAGCTCTTGGAGTGGCAATGTGTAGTGTAATGTGTGTAATGTACCAGTGACAGTGACAAGAGGCATCTGCATAACATGACTGCCTAAATGAAATAAGCCATAATTACCCCCACGCCACTGCTACTACCGCGCTGGGCTCACCGGACCGTGCCACGGCTGTTGCTGTCCTCTCACAACCGCGACAGCTCGCTGGTCCGCCGCTGCCGCAGCGGCCACAGCAACGCCGCCCACCATCGTCAGACCAATGCCAGCCGCTGCTGCTGCCACCGCCGCTGCAGGGGTCCCAACAGTCTGCGGGGATATTTGGGCCTCGACGCCTGCGTGGGGATCTGGCTGCATCGCATAGGGCAGCTCCTGCGCTACTGCTGTCGTCCTTGGCACCACGAACTCCCGCTCCTGGGAGTATCTGGGCCGCATATCAGCGCTCCCTAGGCCAGACGCTGGCACCCCACTCGCTATTTGTGATGGCTTTACCATGAAGCCGGCGGCCTCATCGTCTGTGTCGGCTGCATCAAATGGGTCACCAGCGGTGTCGTGCTGCACGACCGCGGCGGAGGAGAGCTTTCGAACCGCAACGGCAGGGACTGCGGCGCCAGGGCCACCTTCGACAACTTTGGTTACCTGTAACCCCGAGCCCATGGACGCCAGCGGCTCCGGCTGCGGCACCAGCCCTGCCGCAAGCTCTGCACCCACGGCTCCCGGCCCTCCCTTGCTGATGAGGTCATCTACCCCATCCGCCTTTAAGAGCGATCCCCTTTCGCCTTCCTCTCCCAGTAACAGGTTCTGTCGGCCCCCAGCAGCGGTTGCATCTTCCGCTGGCGGTGGTGCCAGGCCCAGCAGAGACGCCAGCTCAGGACTGACCAGACCTGCGGCGGCGGCGATCCGGTAGCCGTCCAGAAGCTGATCCGCATTTGATATCGCCAGCTGGGTGCCAGCTGCCGCTGCCGGAACAGTCAGAGGCTCCGACTTCAGATGTGGCACCGTGTGGTCGTGTGGCAACACGTCCGGGTCATCAAACACGGGGTGCTCAACCGTGGCGACTACTTCAGGCGCATCCAGCGGCAGTTCCACGGTCCCAATCTCGGAGCCGGTACCCGACTGCCGCGATGAATGCGCTTGCCAGGCGCACGGGCCCGCAGCTGAACCCGTTGCCAAGTCGAGGGACACATCCTCAAAGGACCGTAAATCGGATTTACGCCATGTGGGAGGGGCAGAGGGCACATCAGAACTGGTGCTAGCAGGTGCCCATTCCTCATGCAGGACCGACGGGGCCCCGGGAACAGTGCCCACCAATGCATTGGTTTGAGCGGAAGGCAACATTGGATTACGAACGTACGGCTCTACCTTATCTGGCGGCATTACGAGCTGCTGCAACTGGGTACCATCGCCTGCGGCCAGATAAGAGCCCGACCCGTGCTCAACGAAAGGCCCTTCACCAACGCTGCCTGCCACACCGAAAGCACCCAGATTGTCTGATAGCAGTTTCGGAGATCGTGCCGGCAGCTGGGGGCGCTGCGAGGTGAGAAAACCCGTTGACATGATGTAGCCAATGCCGGAGGATGATGCCGCTTCAAAGTCGGCATGATTCACCAGGACTTCACACACAGGCAGCGACTGGTGCGGGTCGGGGACAGGAGGAGCCTGAGGCAGCCCCATCGAGGCTTGTTGCGCCAGGTGCCACGCCTGCACCGGTGGCACTGTGCCTTGGAAAAGTGCTGCGGCTGGGTCCTCACCAGCTGGACCTTCCTGCTTTACGTTGCTAGATGGGGAGTTTTCGGCCGCCAAGAAAGCATCGGTAGCTGCAATCGACGCCGTACTTGAAGTGGCTGTGCCGGCATTGAGATTGCTGCTGTTTGTGGCAACGCTGGTCGTCTGGGGACAGGCGGTCAACCCCGTGCTGATCTGGGTGTGCGGCACTTGTTGCTCTGATTCGGCGCGTGCGCGGAAGCTCAAACGCTCGGACAAGGCTGCAGTACGCGCAGCAATCGCCGCTGCGGTCTCCACTGCAGTCCTCGCGGACAAGGATGCGCTTCTGGTATAACCCGCGATACGATTCAAGGAATCTTCGTCGTCACTATTGTCACTACCGACTGGCTGCATTGTTCCCGATCCAGGAGCTATAAACGCGACAGCAGGGTCCAGCGCACTGTTTAAATCGTTTGACGCCTGGCTTGCTGCGTGAGCGTCCACGACACAACCCGAAGAATAAATTGTTCCACCAGCTAATTCGTTTGTAAGATTGTATACAGAATTATATTGCATCTTGTATGCCAGGGGTTCATCAACATCGTCACTTGATTCAGCAGATTGGCGATATCGCGGTGCATACCCGAGCTCCGAGTCATCTGTCCTGGCTGGAGGCTGTAGATTATCTAAAGGTGTCTCCATCCGCGTTAAGCGTTGGAGACGTGCACAATTAACCCTGTCGCTTGGGCTCCCACAGTGAGCTCCAACAGTCCGCCTTGGAAACTAGACGCATGTGCTAATCGTAATATCCAGCAACTTCATATGTTAAACAAGCTAACGGTGGTGAAGTGCGTATGCATGCATAAGTTCGTACAGCAATATCGAGACGGCATTTTGCTCCGTGTTTGCATTAACCTTTTGTTACATGAGGTCGTACGAGGGCAGCTATGCCCATGTAGAGTTTTACCGCATTGCTCTGCATTTCAGCATTCGGAGGGCCACGACTGCTCCCGTACGCCCAACTCACCCGAGGATTTGGGTCCTCGCATTCATTAAGAGTTGCAACAACATTACACTTCGCATACAATTCACGCGGGTCGCTCGTTGATTTTGTACCAGGCGTAAAAAGTAAAAAGCACGACGAACACACGTAGCCGCAGAGATTAAACATACAGCGTCATAAAGATACACAATAAAGAAGAACATCCGGCTCTCTCTCGTAAGAGTTAACCCTAGGAGTTAACCCTTGGATAGCCATCTAATTGCTGATCAAAAACGCACTTATCGCGCGCATTTCAAGTTTTACGTCCGCTCGCGACAGTTTGCAATTTCGCAGGTGTGAAATCACAGCTTGGCGAGGACATACCCTTGTACACAGTACATAAAAAATCAATCAATAGCTATTTACACTCTACTTGTCCTCAAAACCAAGCGTCATCCCTGGCAGTATCTTCCGACTGCCCGTCGCTTTGGGGTTGCTAATCTTCGCACGCAAGACGGTTGCGAGGTTGTCGTCATCCGAGCCAAAGCCCAGCTCCCTCGCAGGCACCCATCTGAAAAAGCAGAGGACAAGTTGATTACGCCATTTAATCAGGATTTCTGGTACATCATTCCCAAGGCGAAGGTACGCAATGCCATAAGCAACGTGGCAGCTTGTGCTATGACCTATACTCCCACTGCTGTTTGAACCCACCTGTCGGGCACACCAAACGAACACTCAGCCTCGATACCCAGGTTGTAGAGGTCGCCATTGCCCTGCCTGTAGGCTGAAGTCACCACCTTCATAAAACCCGCCTCTCCCCAAGGTTCGCCCCAGCTGCGCAGTAGGACAGAATATGTTTCGCATTGATGTTAAGTTGCTAGACAGAAACATCAAAAGCTGTGGCGACAGTTGGGCGCTAGCAAGGTGAAACCACTGTACTGCAGCCATACTACTAACCTGCTGTGGAAAGTCGTGCAAACAAAGGAATGCAGGGTGGCTACCGCAAAACAAAGATGACACAGGATGGGTTTTAGTGGATCGCAGCAAGCAAGGCCACTTTACGCCTACAACATCCAGTTACAACTGAGTCGTCCCCGGAGGAAAATAACCCGTGGACGTGTCATCATGCTCAATGTCGGTCTTGGCCTTGTAAACCTCTTAGGGGTTATGCTCCAGCGCAGTCCAGCATTTCCGAGCCAGTAAAACAAAAGCCCCATACCTTATCACTTATCACCAGCCCTTACCTGTTGCGGATTATCCAGTATTCCACGCCATCCTCATCCACGCCCCAGCCCACCACGCTGACCACGTGGTTGATCGCCGGCTTCTCCTTAAATTCAGCATACACCCCGCCTGCAGCAGCCACAGCAACGGACTTCGCTCAACTCAACAAATGGAACATCTGAAGGGATCATACTGAGCAGTAACTCGATTTGAAGCAGGCAGTTTCATGAGGCACAACAAAAGACCATAAAGGTACCTTGCGACGTCAAAAAGGCAAAAGGTGTGCATGCAACACGTTCCATCATGATGGCGAGCAAGGAGGACAATGAACCAAAGGCCTACAAAGCATGCGATTTATCGGTCGTGGGTCCATACGTCTACCCTTGACGGAGCTTACCGGTGTAGCCATCCATGTTGTCCGTGGCATCAATACCGCAGCTGATAGGGCCCCGCTGGAAAATCTCCGCCTTCATTTCGTTAATGCCCTGCAACGTGTCACAACAAGCAACACGATCAATTGTTGAGGTTAATGCCATGTTGGTGTACACGCGCTCAAAGCGAAGAGCTTGGCCTAAAGAGTCGCAGCACCAATTTACAGCATCGCACCTTGAGCCTGCCATACTCGGATACCGTGAGGCGATTGTAGTCGTACAAGGGAACGCAGCCCTCGTCGGGCCAGCATGTATAGCATTGCTCCTTGTCGTGACACTTTGGGAGCGTATGGGATACGGTGCAAGTCGATAATAGTGCAAGTCAATAATCGAAAAACCATACAACAGCGAATTAAGGATTCTAAGCATCATATCATAGCATCACAGACTTCAACACAACCAACAAAAGCGGACGAATTGGTATCACTGGGGATCGCCACCGTGCTCTCCCGCTGTCAGAATATTTGACTCATACCTGCTGGTTGTGGGCGACATACAGGTTGCAGGTGTCCGGAGGGATACCTGCAGCAAGCAATGTCCGCAAACCCAGCACATGTCGCAAGTCCATGGCACAGCAAGCTCAGCAGACAAGGCTTTGCATTGTGCAGTTGATGCTGCGCTGCGCAGATAGGGCAGGAGAATAATGGTGCGATAGAACTCATCGCAAGCGCACTGCGGCCCTCCTCACCGTGCTTGGAGGCGTACACATATACCATACGGTCATCCCCGCCGTTGCAACTGCCCGCATTGCCGCAATCGATAATGTTCTGGACGGAAAGGAAAGTCCCAGGCCATGCACCCTGCGAGCATAGCAGCCCAAGCGCCCCGAGCAATTGCGTGTTCAAGCTAGTTATCCACAATTTCGTCTTGTGTCCATCGTCCTTGACTCTTGGTGCGCTGCTATCTACAAGTGTTCCAAAGAACATATATCTCTGCTGCTGTAATGAACAGCTGCAATCCGTACATACACTTTAGCTGACAATAGGTGAGGATGGGGATACGCTGCATCTCATTAAGAGCCACGGGCGGGGCATTGGACTTGAGGACTCAAAGTTACGTTCGCTTGAGTAAACAAGGCGAAGGCGCTGTACAGGCCATTTGACTCAGCAACTCACTGAAGAAAGCCTTAAAATGATTTTAAAAATTCTGACTCACCCTCTGCTTAATGTTCATACGGTCCGCTAAAGCGCTGCTCGCTGCGTGGGCCCAGCAAGACCCGCTGCGAATGAAGGGGATTCACGGAGCTTCTGTAAGTTGCGGCAAAACCTCTATTGCATGAAAGTTTTTACGATTGCTGCGCGGAAAGGGGCTTTACGCGACGAACACTGCTTGGCCTGCTAGGGTTCGGTTGCTTACCAGTATTGTGGAATGTGCTGATTGCGCACAATACTGAGAAAGTTGCGCACATCGCTGTTTCGTCCACTTACATTGCGCCTGCATTAACCGGATGGCATTCGGGTCAGGCCTCATCCTAGGAGTAAGGAACTAGGGCTTCTTACCAATCCCACGACGCTGGCAGATCCCTTGAATGTAATATTTCATGTGGGCGAGGAGTTACTCTGCGCCAACAAAGATGGGGGGATTGGACACTCGACGGGCTAGCCTTGAGTACTCCATTCCAGTCGCCACTCACATGAGGTCAGCGATATCATTACGCCTAGATACTCCCGAAACAAAGCGCGATGGCTTTCCTGAGGATATGAAGCTAACGACCTTCGCCTGCGCCAGTATGGCCGAGGCCAATAGAGCCACTGGCAACAACACGTTGTATCGGCCCATTTATAATACTAAGAATAACGTGCTATAATAGCAATTGAAAGATGTAAAGTTTATGACTTGTTGAGCTAAAGTGCTAAACTGCACGGCGTCGTACCGTACGGTGACAACCTGGACTCTAAGCCGCGATGCGGTGCCATTCAGCCTCTGGTCGACACGTCATCATACCCATAGTGCACCTGCTATACTCCTTTTACAGATAATTTTCAAAAATTTACGCAGGAAATGTGGCAGTGGCATCAGTTACTATTGAAGTTCATTGAAGCGTTGCCATCTAGACGAACCATTTGATCCCCAGAAACTACGTCATTTGAATCATTCTCTTCCTGTATCTATACGCTGTGATGCGTTTGATATATCGTTTGATCACGTAATTGTACGGTGGATCAAGGTCGCAATAGGTCAAGAAATAGCATTTTATTAAAGAACACTCCAAAACATAGTTTAAATCCGTCAACTTAATTAGGTACGTGGAAGGGGACAAATGTAATTCATTTTTATTGCCACTGCGCTATGCACGCAAATACTAAATCCCTAATATATGTACTGTGGTACGGCCCTGTTAGTCTTTCAAGAAAGTGTACTTCCTGTTTCACAAGGATACTGCATATCATTCACTCGGCAATGACCTCTCCATGCTAGCGAAACTGCATATAGACCTGTTCAGCCCCGCACAGCTGATTCGAGCTTAAAGAACGGCCACGAAGCCAAAACGGTAAGCTGCATTAACCTTTTCGCGTGGCCAGTGTCGCTTTGAGACGCGTCTTGTTCGCAGTCGACGGAAGTCATAAGAGACAGGCATGTTACTATGCACAAGTGAACGTTACATGAATCCGAGATTGGGCACCCGCACACCCGCGATCTTATGGCCGCGCCTCCCTTACGAGGACTCGGCAACTGGGAACTCGAAGCTCACGTCCTTGCCTGCGACGCACACGACAAATGCAAGTGTTAGCACTTACATCATCACTTCAGGCTTATCCTAATGGAGTCGTCAGTCTACCCGCCCGGTGAAGACCGGTGAAGGCTTTACAGCACGGGTCGCACGCAATACGCTTGATGTCCCATATAACAAATCGCATATACCGGGATTAAGGGTGGCACACATCTCATCCCCCTGAGGATCCCATGCTAACTCCATGTGGCCCGACACAGAAGCGCTATGCCTTATGGCCTTAGGACAGCAGCTAACCTTCCGCCTGACGGTGAAATTATTATCAAACCCACCTGTGAGGCGCTTATAGACGCTGGCAAACGTCTCCAGCTTGTACTCGGTGGTGTTGCGGTCCTTTGGGTCCAGGTGCACCTGAACCATCCACAAGGACCACAAGGGATCAACAGCACGCTATTACAATAACTTCCAGGGTCCAACCGAGTACACGTACAAAATCCCGATTATCCCCGCAGATGAACACAATCCAAGCAATGCCCAAGATGGATTGGAAATAGCATACTACAAAGGTTCAAGCAGCCCATTGTGCAAGTGAGCGCAGTGTCGTGCGCGACACCAGGAGGCTGCCAAGCTATTCGTCCTCAGAATGCATCACCCTAGTCCTATCCCATCTATAAAACGATTTCCCTTGCAGGTACCCTCTGCCATCAGCATGACAATTTCAAGTCCAACTGAATATTGCACCCTGCAAAGTACCGCCCCATCACCTGGACAATGTTATGCAGCAGCAGGCCGATCACTCTATAATCAAGGGCACAAACATGGAGCCTTTACATGTGGTCCCACCAAGGCACACCGTCACATCAGACATGGTTATCCCATCAGTGTCAAGATGCACATGAACTTATCAGGACAACCATGCCCGTTTTCGCGACTTATCCCCCAGTTCACCACCGAGGCCTCCCGCTGCGATTCGCACCTTCAGGACCTTGGACCCATCCAGCCGGTATCGAATCCGCTTGCCAACAATTTCCGTTGGGTACACGAGGTCATCCAGAATGGCGTCGTGCACCTAGCATCATACATGGATAGGTTTTGGGAAGGAGAGCTTACTAATTCAAGGTAACTAAGAGTGCACGTTCGGACAACTGACAGATAACCTCCATTTAGTCCCTGAACGGCAAGGCAAGGACCTACCGCAGTCAGGGTGCGGCTGCGTGGGCGGGCGTTTGTCTTGCCATTGCGGGGGGGCGGAAGGATCCGCCGGTTGGCGACGATGACCACGTCCCGGCCGCTGAACTTTTTCTCAAGCTCCCGGACCAAGCGCTGCTGGATCTTATGGAAAGCCTTAAGCAGGCGGTAGGGAACCTATAACCGCACGGGTTAGTGGAGCCACCGCTCAGCCTCGACAAAGGGGCTATGAAAGTTAGACCCAAACCCTTGCCATAATGATTTTGACAGATGCTGGCACGCTTACGTGAATAATGATCGCCTTCCTGGCACCGTTGGCGACATCGACCTCTTTGGCGGAAGTGATATACAGGTCACGCAGGTCGCTCTTTAACTCCGCATTGGTAGCCTCCAGGTCAAATAGAGCCTGTGAAACATACAAGAGAATACTAATACTGCCGAATCAGTGTCCTGGACGCGAAAATGCGCCGCCGGCTGCGCCCATGCAGACAGCCCTATCTCTCCAAAGCTGAAAGACCATATGGCCGCATGAAATTTAAATGCTCCATCCACGATACAGTGCTGAACTTTTCCTTGCCCTAGTGGCGCACCTGGGCAACCTGCTCCTCGAAATCATCGGGCTCCTGCCCCCTCTCCTTCACAATCTTCTTGCTGCGAGCGGAGACCATTGTGGTGCTCGCACTGCGGACGCAGAAACAGCTTGTACTGGTAAATGCGAAAGACGGCGTCGGATGGGTGTCGGCCAAAAATTCTCAACTTAAGGTAACAATACTTGCCTAGGTCCTATGCAGCGCCACCACTACAAGGAAAGAGATAGAAGTTTGCTGGAGCATGCAACTTGGGGCCGGTGCCGGACCACTGCTCCAGGAGGGCGGCTTACCAAATTGTCGCTACACATAGTCAAGGCACACATCTAAATCTTTTAATGTCATCATAAATTCCCACGGGTTACTTTTGTCGCAGCTTAATAAACTACATGCAAGTAGATCACATATAACTCTTCAATTGAAGCTTGCCCACTTCGCACGTTGCCCGTTGTTAGTCATCACGCATAATTGCAAATTTTTATAATCTGGCAAAGATATACCCACTGATGGCATCTTACTTCATCAAACTTCAAGGACTTCGATGCACCTAACTACTCAGAACTGTATTGAAAATGTGAAGGATTCATGGGTTGATCAATGTTGTGCTTCTGGGCGAGTATTAAGGTGGACTAGTGTCCATAGTACTCATTCTGACATGAATGGGCCCTAGTGGAGCTGCGTATAAGCGCATATGCGCTATGTCGTACTCAGCGCAGTGGGCGATTTTGTTGACGTCGGCAAACATGTCTATTCCCATGCATGATGGCGCGTTACACATGTCCATCTGCCGAGGTTTATACAAACTTGAACTACAAGTAGCAGCTTGCAACACCACGTCCAGTAACAAATGCAGGTGCGCCGCGGCCCTTCCTAACCAAAATAGGAGCTCAGGCATCCATAGCCTTCAAACCTAGCGCCCAAAGTAGTTCTCATCACTTTATCCACTCCGTCTTTGGAAGAGATTCAAAACATAAAAAAAACCCAAAACATGTTAACGAGCATATGCAATGATGTTCATGGAGTCATGACACTTGCACCCATGGCCCCGCAGACTTTGGTGCCCCGCAGCATCAGGTCGTTATGTCTCACTGACAACGATTTGCCCCTTGGCGGTCAACTGAACGCGCTAGGTATGCCCAACATAAGTGTCGTATATAATGCGCATCCAGTACATCATATGCTGTGAAGTCAAGGAAAGTAACCTGTCGGCGAAAAAACTGATCCACTTGAGCCGCTCTCCTTCGCTGGTTCGAACCCACTTTTGGCAGTGTTCAAAAGCTCGCGAGATAACCCGCTGCACGGACGCTCCTGTCTAATTTAATGGAACATAAGAGCCTGCTGCCGGCAAGTCCACTACTTTACTTGCGGCGGTCTTTCTTCGCTCTCATGTCCTTCAAAATGAGCGGCACTACAACGCCGGCTACTGCCGCGACCAAGGCAAGCGGGAGCACGAGGTTCCTGCATATGCCGGATACCACGACGGCAAGCCAAGTTAACCTAAATTGGGCTAATAAAGAGCAGAAATATGCCGAGAATCCTTACCCCCAGAATACCGTCCCTAAAGAGCCTTGTGTATAGTGCCCCGATCCCAAATATGGATGCCATAGTTCAATTAACTGAGAAGATATTAATCCGATGGGACGAAATGTCAATCAACTTACTTCGTCTCCTTTCCGCTGGGCTTTACTGGACGGGATGCGTCCGGCTCCGTGCCCAGTGTTGTGACTATCTTAGCAACCTCGTCAACAGTCTCTGGCGACACCACGCCGGTCAATCGCCCTGGAGGAAGTGCAGCCATGTCATCATTCCCCATTGCTATCAAATTTGAGGACAAAATGGCCTGGAAATATGCTCACCTACAGCGTCCTTGGTATTTGGCGGCTGCTGTCCAAAAGCCACGTTAGGCTGGAGGCTTCCATCTGCGGTTGTGCAACGGCCACATAACCTAGGAAATCGCATGGACTGTTGCAAAGGAAATCCACACAGCAGAGCGACTATGCACAGTGCCCCCAAAGCAAACTGTTAGCAGTTTTCAGTGTTCAGGGTTAGCATCATGCTTATCCTTATAGCTTGCGTCCCAGGAACCGTTATGCACCTGGTCGAGTGTTCTCGAGCTCCGCCAAATCCTTCGCAAAGTTCATCCGGATGCGAATATAGCCGCCCTCCCCGCCAGCGTTTGGCTTGAACAATTCAAAGTACTTATCAATTGGAACAGCGTCAAGGATATCGTTCACGTAGATTCCTTACCGGGGAGCACAGAAAGGGGCAGTAATATTTGCTCAACTCAGAAGATACGAGCACGCAAGTTTGCATCACTGGCACCCCGCCATGGGTGTTCCTGTCAGGTACACTCATGCATCCGGATTCATCAGCAGGCGGGTTTCGCGACTAGTCTAAAACAAGTCCACAACCGAATTTATTATGTCCCATAACTCACCACATGCTGCCACTACGGATGTCCCCCGCTTGTTGCCTTGGAATTTCTCGCGGCACAGCATGAGCCGCAGCTCGCTTGAGCCCTCGAGCAGCTCCCTGAAGCAGCGCATTATGACCTCCGCCTGAGTTATCATATACTTATGCAAGACTTCAGCAGATCAAGCCAATTATCAATACTTTCCCATTAAACCATTACTTTTACGTTCTCTCCATAAGCCATACTAGCAATGTCGTCGCACGTCCGTGCGGAGTCCAGTTACAGCATCTCATGGCCACGACACACGGAGCCCGAGTCGCTTCAGATTTGATGTGCCACACAACTATCCTGGTGAGAAATACTTACATGCACAACTCTTCACGCCAGGTTATGGTATCACCAATCAGGGGAGACTTCCGGGTTTGCGCCTGCAAAAAGCAAATAACGGCTTGAAATACATAAGAGACAATCTAGCATTCTCGTATTATAGACTTGTAAGCTTAGCGCGCACGGCTGAGCGAACCTTGATGTTCTTCAGCCCTCCTCGGATTTCCACTGCGAAAAGATAAGCATCAAACATAAACGCACTGCACTTGTACTCGTCCACTCAAAGATAACGCCAAACATGTTCACTGCGCTGTGCCGGCCCGTCAGCTGTCCTGTCAACTTGCCTTTGACAAACGCCTCGAACGCCCCGGCATTCGTGTCCCATGTGAACTGATCCCGCTGTGTCTTTCCAGTTGCCTCCTCCACGACTATTGAGATGTAACCTTTCCGAGCTTCCGCCATATCCAGGCAGAAGTTAGCAGAGCTAAGCTAGATTCAAATGGAAATGGGCAAACGGCAAATCAAAGAGACGCTTTACGGCATGACACAAGGAGACAAACTGTGAATGCCTTTCGGTGCGCGTATGGATTTGCAAAGAAACATTGGGTGTACAACAGTACGGCCAACTGCGTTCATTTCTCGCTCGCTATGTTGCGAACGAGGTCCTAAAGCGAGATTTCCAACGTTTCGTTATAGATATCAAGTAGCACATGGAGTAGAAACATCGTTATTAGAAAGCGAGTTTAGCAATTCAGTTTTGCTGACGAATGGCAGTCGACGCCGAATCCCATCAATGGATTCCAGCTCAATATCCAAAAGATGTCAATAGCGTTGATCTACGGAGGTTGACTGCGGTGCAGCCCAAAGGGTTTAAGGAGCGAACCGTTAGCAAGCGGAAACGCGACGCGGAGGAGCAAGATGAAGGCGAGCAGCCAACACCTATGCAGGAGGATGAGCACCAGGAAGTTAAAACGCATTCCCAGAAGCGGCAAAAAGCTGATGAAACTACGTATCGTCCGGTAAGGTCCTACGGCGGCGCGACAGCCGGAATAACCGTACTAGTCGCAAGCTTGCACCCAAACTTACATCCATATGGAATATGCTCTTCTTATGGGCAGGTCTCTGGGAAGACATGGAAGGCCCCCGGCCAGCGGGCAAGCACTGTAATGCGACCTGTGACTCTGGGGAAGAAAAGCTGGAGCAAGAAAATGAGCGAAAAAGTTGTACGTAAGAACCTTCTTGATCAGAAGGCGGAGGCCGTTGCCGCAGCTAAGGAAAAGCGCAAGGTATGAACCCTTGCCGCCTAACCGCTGTCGAAGTGGCAACCTAGGGCCTCGTCCGTTGAGACTTACCCGAATTGGCCGACGCCATGGCCCTGCTATTTACCGCCAGGCTTCGGCGGAGCAGCGTAAAGCCGCGAAAGAGCGCAAGGCGGCCAACCAACAGAAGAGTGCAATCGTGCAGAAGGTGTGTGCATCCTTTGGTCTGTCCGGACGCTATGGCCTGAGGTTGTCAGGAGCGATGGGCTACAGCGAGGAAGAAAGGACCGGTGGCAGGGAAGTTAGCACCCAAGCTGCCTGATGGATGGCACTGCAAAGGCTAAATTGATTCATTTGCCGACTTGGCTTGGCTGTTTCGAGCAGTGGCGACCTATTTGATGAAGCAACTCGTACACAACGCACTCATTCAAAGCGCTGATGGCATCTAAGCGGACGCCACCGGAAGAGCGTCCATAATAGGCCCACGCTCGAGGGGCACATTCCCTTGTGTATGCACAATGCCGTTGCGACCCACGCTTTCCCTCCATAACCCCGCAGATCACGAACACTGCTACTGTGAAGAAGATGATGAAGGACAAGAAGCAGCGCAAGCTGCTGCGGACAGCAGATACAAATTAATTGCATTATGTAGCGATCCGGCATGGATTGGGATGGGATTATGCTGCACACCGAGCACTGTTGTGGCAGTGGAATACTTCAAAGCGGGTTACACTACCCCTTGACGGGTGCTGACCTGCCGCGAATACCGGGACAGGTACAGCTATGCAGGAACAACCAAAGGCCTGCCGTCGAACTAGAAATGAGGATGGGGGAAACCTCAATGCACATCGCGTGCGAGGGATAGGGTCACAGAGAGTGTGTGGATATGCGTCGACTAAGTTGTGGAGTGGAGCAATGGACCAACTGCGTGTATCTTTCAGTACACGACCTAAGCTGATCGCATGGTACCTTGCAGGTTAGGCAAGCGGGGAAGCAAAGTGCAGGCATATTGAAGCACGTACGGGGGTGGCAGGAAGCGCAGAGATGAAATACTGGCTTTAGGGGTCTTTTAACCGCACTCTTGTAGCCCGTGTTGTCCTATGTCATCTGGTGGAGAGCCTTTCTTTCTGTCATTACGTAATGATAAAAGTGGGATGGAAGGTAAAAGCCTCAATCTGCTATTGGGCTGCTATTTAGTGGCCATTGTCATATTAATTTTTTACATTGACCCCCAATGGTCGTGCATGGACAAAGGTTGATCGAGGTGTTGCTGCGGATATCAGTGGATGGGTAGCATGAAAAAGCTATGGCTTCAGATTCGCCTGGCAGCTGGCAGCCTTGTTCAATCCTTGTTTCACTGTTAAGGTTAATTGTCTAAGGTTAGGAAGCGCCTGCGAGCTTAATCTTGACGCTCTTGAAAACGTTGCTTAGGAATGATGTACGGGATAGGGGAACATTAGAACATATCCCAGAGCTGGCCCACCACATCTGCAACCATGCAATCCGTTGCTGTAGTTGCGTCGGAGCCAAGCTCTGCAGGGGCGGACGAGGATCCTATGGGCGTAGGAATACGGATGACCTAAGCAACACCTAAGCATCAACAACAGCGTATACCGCTACACTTAAGAACTACCAGCATGGTAATTAGATTGGTAGTTTGACGGACTCAGTAAAACTTGCTAGCTTCCCTGGCACCTGGCGTCAGCCTGCTTGTGGACTGGTAACGAGTTAGGCTTGGAACTGGGTTTGCATTTCCCGCCTGCACCAAGGTCCCCGTGGTTTCCTATTGAGACCGTAAGATGCTTCTTGACAGGTTGTAGCGCCTTCATGTGGCCCGTCCGGCCTGGAAGGATGCATTGACTTACAACCCAAGCCACGAGGGCCGTAGTGAAGTTGGACAACATGAAGACTACCTGGGGCTTCGTTATTACGATGACATGGCACACGTGTTGGAATTGTGATTATGGACGCGGGTAAACCCCACGTAAACGCTTTCCCCATTCTACGCATACGTAAACCATATTGAGACCAGGAGGCTACAATTGGGGTTATCTGGCAAGGTTTCTGTCGTACGATTGGGCAGGATTTGGCTAGATTGGCGCCATGAGTTACCTAGGTTCCAATTGTTTCATCTGGCGCTCATATGCACAATGCCTCACCGCACCGTGTCCACCGTTGTGCACCGTGGCCTTAAGTTCTTGTCCTCAGCAGTTACAATCAGCATAACACTAGAAAGGCCCCGGCAGCAATGCCTCCGGCGGCTAACCTGATAACACCTAAGAACCGCCCCACTGCTAAACAAACCTACCAAGAGTCGACTGGCTGACCTGTGCTCCGTCAAACCGCCCTGCTGATTAGCCATACGACGCCCAACAAAACCCCATATTTAGGTTGGATTAGTGGCCGGCCGTGACACTTAGGCTCGTAACCACCAGGCCGATCCAGGCCTGGTGGGCAAACAAACGTGAAAACGTGCCCTACCGGGTGGGAGGGGCGGGCACACAAGGTGAACCTAAGGTCACAACACGGCGAATAGCCGGGAATGTTGTGACATGCGACTAATCTCAGAATCTCAGTAAGGCAAGTACGAGCAAGATACATATAGTTACTTGCTTCGTCCAAGAACCAGCCTTCTCGCCTCGAGAAGCCAGCGCATTTCAGGAACCCGGTCAGGGGAGAGACTTCCCTGGTCGCATAACCTGATCTGTCGGCTTGTTATAATCAAATTTGGATAGTCGGCGTTGCATGGAAAGCAGGGTTTACTGAGTATTATGAAGCCTGGAAGTTCCTGGCATGCCCAGCAACCCTCAGCAACACAGTATACCTGTCGAGTATTAGCGGAGGCAGCAGATTTGCTTTCACATTCTGTTTGGGCCGGTGTGCTTCGGTTTTTCCCTAATAATTCTCAACGATCTTGGTGTCATGGAAGCGTTTGAAGGTCAGAAATCGCTGTGATGATCAGAGTTTAATTTTACCATTTTTACTGTATATAATAATTTAACTCAACGAAATTTGCTGCCCGTTGCGAGGTTGCCCGAGTGGTCGAAGGGGTGAGCCTTAAGATCTCATGGTCGTATGACTGCGTGGGTTCGAACCCCACACCTCGCAATATAATAATGTAGACATAGATTACATTGTGCTTTTGAGCGCTTGGCTTTACTCCACCTAAAGAGATGTCCGTGAACAAGCATAACCCATTGCAACATGCATAATAACGCACCAGTATCAGCAAAAAGTCAATGCTGTCCCCAACCTCCTGTCATACCGGTATGCACCCAGGCTGCAAGGCGCTGAGCGCACGGAAATAACATGACATTGTCCGTGACAGCAGATACGTGTCATCACATGAGATACAATTACGACACTTATTAAGATGACCGTTGCCATGGAGGATACTGCCCTTTCGTTACGAAACTGCAACGTTGGATGATCGTACCCTACCATAATTGTGTAAGGTACTCTGGTTGTCTTCAAAGCTTAGGCTGTGCTACAGTGCCGGGTTGCGACTGGTGCGATGAAGGTGCAATGCTCAGATGTGCCTAGGTGGGGTTTGTACATTCTTTTACTCTTCTATCCCCTGTTCAACGGCGGTATGAGATCATGACCAAAAGCCCTGTTTGAAGTGCATGGTGCTCATCTGCACCAAACAATCTGAATAGAGAAATGCGCCGCTGCGTCTGGTGTATGTAAAGTTTGGGACGACCGGGTTCGTTCAGAGTTCTGGGGGTGGTTATGAATGAACACAGGAGGCGTCAAAATCACGCTGAAGGGCGTCTTATCGAGTGCGTTCGGAGCTCTAACATACACACACAAAACAATAATATATGATGACAAGATACAGTTACAAGCGAAACCTGGACCAACTCAGCAGTTATTCCTGCTAAGTCTGATGCTAATTGGCAAGAACCGTACGTCAGGGTTGTTGGTACACCTAGACCTGCTCATAGGTAAAGCTAAGAAAACCATTTAACACAAAGGAATATAATTGCTCATGATTTTCTGGTGGCATCAGGTAGTTTGATTTTCGCTCCCACGCAGTCTCTGCTGACTAATTTCCATTCTCTCAAATTAATTTTTAAATAAGCTAATATACTGAACGTGCGACATAGTTTCCGGAGGTCAACCCTTGCGCCTCGGTGCCGAAATGGAGGCTCCGGTAATCCAAATAGATACTACATTAGGAAGCTTTACGGCCGAACTATACTATAAGCATGCCCCAAAGACTTGCAAGAATTTTGAGGAGTTGAGTAAGAAGGGCTACTATGATGGAACAATCGTAAGTACGCCGTCTGCGTATAGCGGTTATGCCCTGTCCTCATGAAGGTTGCAAGTCATTTGGCTGGAACGAATGTCATTCATATGTACTCTTATCGAGTATAACGAAGAACCGACAGAGGGAACTCCTATTCCAACCCTCGCGATGTGTAGTTCCACCGTATTATCCGGGACTTCATGTGCCAAGGCGGAGATCCCACCGGTACAGGGCGAGGTGGAGAATCTATATATGGGACAAAGTTCGAGGACGAGATAACGCGCGAGCTGAAGCACACGGGGGCGGGGATTCTTTCTATGGCAAATGCGGGCCCAAACACAAATGGGAGTCAGGTATGTGGAAATGCTCGCTTTGCTGCGGTTAAGATACGTAGGCTGTAGAACTTATGCTGCTTGGCATCCTAATGGTCCATCTGCGGGGAGGTTCTATAGTGACAAGGCGTCCTCAAGTGATGTATCTGGTGGGGTCTTGCATATTTCGAGAAGGCAATGATCCCATCGTACGAGCGTTTCGTTATGCCTTGCTTCTCATACTTATTCTCATCAGCTTATGTGAGTTGTTGAATGCCCGGTCTTACAGCTGACGCATTCAGTAGTCAACGTCCTCCTCTTAAGTTAATGTCCTCCTCTTGGTGGCATAGAGTCACCCAGGAACCAGTTGGGGTTGCTTGGTAAACTCACCCCCCTGGCGAGGGCTGATTAGCTCAAGTGCTGGGCGGCTGATTGAAGCAGCCAAGATCCGGCGATCGCTGCCCTTGGTTTATCATGGCAAATCGCATGTCGGGGGCCCATTGCCAGCGCTAAGTGTCACCGTCACCGTTAAGCGCCCGCTGCCATCATGCTGCACCTGTATGCCCGGCTGCAGTTCTTCATCACATTGGCACCGACTCCATGGCTGGACGGGAAGCATACAATCTTCGGCCGCGTCACATCAGGCATGACCGTCGTGAAACGGCTGGGCAATGTTCAAACGGATAACATGGACCGGCCAATTACTGAGATCAAAATTATTCGCGCTCGGCCCATTTAACACAAACGCGCCGCTGGGAAGTTCTCGCAGCGCGGACTCATGGTTAGGAAAGCTCGCAACGACGCCATCTTTCTGCGACATTGCCGTTTGGGTGGATCAATGTTTTTAACATTTGGACGCGTGCGGGCATCCGGTCGCCGCCGGCTGGTGCAGGCCGTTCAGGCTAATGAACACAGTCTCGTGAACACGCAAAGGCTCGTGGCGATAAGGACGATGCACTTTGCAACGTACAGAGGCAGGCGCTGGACGTCTTCGGGGGTTGACGGAGCTGGTTTCTGCGTCGGCCCGGGATTGGGCAATTACTGCACATAAGAAACGTTTGGGCGGGTGGAACTGGGGTTGAAGGCAGCTTGGTTTTGGGCAAAACGTGCCGACGCACGATGCGAATGGTCGTTGTACGATCGGTCTTCGCCTTGTACGATCCCTCGCGATCTCTTCTTGCAGATGCGAAGGCGCGACGAGAGCTGTGTGCGAGGATAATTCTTTGCCAATATCCATATGTTTTCAGGGGAGCATCTTTTGCTCGTTCTTTAATTGCCGGTCATCCAGCTCGCCGAATTCGCTTTGACCTGGTGACTAGCTTTGAAACTGACTGACTTCCCACGCTTGGATGGTTTTCAACCCTTCACGTTTATATTTTACTTGTTGCCGGCCTGAATATAGTTAGAAGGAACCGCTGGCAGACGAATTGGTCACTCAACATGCGAGCCGGGATACTTCCCTTCCGGCAGCTCCGAGGAGCAATTGAATTTTTGGCTACAAACGTACGAGGAAATTTAATGTGTGCGTGCTCAGCAACAGAGCGACAGCTATCCTCGCAAACAACCTCGACCTCAGATTACAACTCTTCAAGCAAATGGAAATTTGCTGCATTGATATCACTGGGCGTCGTTGCTACTGGCAGTGGGTGGGCGCTGTCTAAAGTCGAACTATTTGATGAAGAGTTCCATTTGCTACCACTAGCTATGCGGCAGCGTATCTTTTTCAAATATGAAAAGCGCATACGTGACCGAAGCTCGTTGGACAAGGTGTTTGAATACTTTAGCTCCCAGGAGAAGGGCGGGCAGGAGTTTCTGACGCCCATTGATATGCTATGCGCGGTGGTGCCGACTTACCCACCAAGCGAGTCGACCCTTGACCGTCTGGGCCACCTGGATGGTGAGTATCCACGTGGTGCTTGTGAAATGTCAATGCAACGATGAGCACGCGTTACCACGGCTTACGGCGACTCACCTCTAGGGGAGCGGCGAAGCAGCGAGGCAACACGTTCGAGGTGGAATAAATGTCAATCAAGCTTCCTTCAGCAAGTAAGATGCCTCATTATGGAAGAGATTTTATCCTCAGTGTGCTCGTTGCCATTTGTTTGTGGAGCAGCTTGCGCTGCAACCGATTACCGTGTTAACGTCGTACCAGAGTCGCAACAAGACGCCTTTCAGTCGTATGAACTTTGCGCGGAAGTCATTTCAAAATCGTGCGGCTTTCCTTTCATAGTAACAAGGTCATGAATAACCCCAAAACGCTGCATCCTGACTCGCTGACTGCTGTCTCACCGTTTTCCCTACCGCTTTTCCCGACGTTTCTGTCATACCAGTTTGACGTGGACGGCGACGGCCTCATCTCTTACCCGGAGTTCTTATTGCTGCTCACGTTGGTGTCCATCCCGGGCAAGGATGTCACAACAATCTTCGATGTCGTCGACCTGGACGGCAATGGTAGATCCGTGGACAAGCTGTGTCGACTGTGGGCGCGGATCCAGCTTCGCGACAGGGCTTAGAACAAACATTCAGTCTCGGGCCAATCACCCTTTGCACACTGCGCCGGTACCAGAGGGAGAGCTGACATGCACACGGACTAGGGAAACCATGTTCTGATAGAATATTCGGCTTTAGGGACCACGAAGCCGGAAAGCGGCTATAGTAAGAGGATATCTGAGCCTATGCGATGAACTTTACAGGCGTGCAGCATTGGAGGTCGTCCCGTATTTCCTTGGAGCGCCACGCTGCAGGGGGTTTTGCAGATGCTGCATGGTATGAGCTGCTCATGGTCCAATGGGTTTTTGCGCACCGTGTGTGTGCAGGATACGTCGATAGGGAAGAGTTCGAAGTCGTCATGGACCTACTGAGCAACATGGCTAACGTGCATACAAGCATGGTGGGACGCTCCAAGAAGCTGACGCTGTGAGTGCGGTGGACATGCATGTTACACCCATGCTACAGTGCCGGCATTCCGTATGGAATCTTGCTGGGGCCGGGCTACAGTTTTCTTGGCTGAACATGGTTCCTTACAAGGGCACACGGGTTCCTTGCATGCAGCCACATGGAAGTTAACGTTTGTGGGTGGGATCCGCCACTTTTTGCCATTTACTGTGAGTGGACCTGACCGTCCAAATGAAGATTTTCCCAACCGATATATGCGGTTCAAAAGCATGGATTGAATGCCATCCACGCCAGCCCCAAGCTTCCTTACCGCATTGCCAATGCCAGCTTGTCCTTCTGATCATCCTGCAGTGACGACACACACGCGGGCCTCCTTCTGAGGTTCTTCGGTAATGATGGAAAGAAGAAGCTTTATTTGTCCGAGTTCAGAGATTTCCTGGATAAGCTGCACGAGGAGCTTTTGCGCCTTGAATTCGCCCACTATGACTGCAATCGCCAAGGTTCCATCCCTGCAGTGGACTTCGGTCGGAGCCTGGTTGCGACAGCCGACATCCGGAAGATCGATCGGCTGCTGGACAAGGTTTGCTGCTAGCTTCTGGGGTCGAAGAGGCGTTGGGGTATGCTGTGGCTCTGGAGAGGCCTCTTGCATCCATTGGTTTTGCGGGCCAATCGGCATGGGGCTTGCTGGCCTGCTTTTGATGTCACAGAAGCTTGTTGCAGATTTGGGGTGCTTGTTGTCCTGGCGACGGAATAATACCAATTGGTTTACGGCATCAGCGGTCATTTGCTATTGCACCACTCACTCCCGTGCACACCTAGCCCTGGATCATTACTTTCTCGCCATCACCCCTCTCCCCAGGTGGATTCCATGGGTTCCAAGATGGCCGGGGAACGCATCAGCCTGGAGGAGTTCCAAGCTGTGCACGGCATGTGGCGCAACATGCATACCTTGGCTGTCGCTCTGGAATTCTTCCAGCAGGTAAGAGAGCCTACTGCCAGACCTGGGTTGGCTAGATCTGGATCCACTATGGCGACATTTGACATAGCAGAAACGTCTCTGCGAAAGCCTATTTATGAATGAACTTCGGTGTGCTCTTGTGGCCCTATCTGACATCATTTTTGTGACTTGCGACCGCCGGTCTGTTGCTGTGCTGCACGGAGGGTATCTCAAACTCACCGCATCTCGCATCTGGGGGGGGTTACCTGGCCGGCATCTAGCTTGCAGCTGCATCTAGAAGCCTCAGCTGCATTCATTAGGACCCCCCCCCGTATGGCAAGCACAACACAGTGAATAAAATATGTAATATTTTTCGGCAGAGCGTTAAACGCTTAACTACTACATTTGGTATCATGACCAGGGCATCACTGCTCAATCGTATGGACCCCAACTCAAAGGCAACAAGCATCATCTGTCATGAATTAATTGTCCTGTTATTGTAAGGTTACGCGGTCATATAATCCATACGGAAGCTGGAGTAGCGGTTGATCAGCTGTGCTTATGGACTGATGCTTGAAAAACCCGTGAGTGCTATAATGCATGCCGCAAAGGCCTCTCGAGTTGTTGACTGGGTGCTTCTTGCACCTTACATTGCGATAGTGTGTGCGTTATATGTACGATTACTACACATGTTGTGCCTGGGCCATGTGTTGTGCCACTTGGGAACACAAAACTCCCATGCATATGGCCAAGGTGGGTAAATGCAGGCACATGCTGACAGGGCCAATTAGAGAGACTGAGACATGCCCTCCAGAGGGGGGAGAGTGTAGTAGTCATACGCAATATGGCACACACAAGCAAAAACAATATAGGTGCATAGGGTACCATCTCAGCATCTTGAGAGGCCGTTTCGGCACTCAACTACGACACCCCCTTTGACCCAACATCTAGATATGGTCCCTGTCGTGACATACAGCGTGTCAGACATAATGTGTAGTGACAGCACGGCACTTAGTATGTTCAGTTTACAGTACTATGTCGTGACATCCCAACCTATCACATATAGATGTTTTGGATTCCCCCTTCCTGGCACCTGGAGACTAGACAATCCAGCCGTGTCTGTTACTGTTACCAGCCTTATTAAAGGTGTATGGCTCCTGACATAAATGTATAACTTGTAGGTGGTATATAACATACTGCGTATCCACCATTATTTACTGCTGTACTTTACATCATACGTGGCTTGAGGAACTGAGGCAACGACCATGGCTGAATAGGAACATCATGAAATACGATACATACTGCGTTTTTTACTGCGTTTTAATTTTTGGAATTAGCAATAAGCCGGCAATCTGCCCATAACGCGCACCACGATCACGCGCACCACAGGCACCAAATTTCCCAAATGAGTGAGTGAATCGGCCATGGACTAGAACGATATCAATTGACATGTTGTTCCTCTAATTGCAAACTCAGAAATGATCCAGCATTTCGGGCAGAGCTTTTTAGGGTTTTCAGTTTTTTTTACCAGAGCCGTGTCCACTCACATAAAGCTTTCACCTTGAACCAATGAACACAAGCAAGAACATTCTGAAAACGCATAATAAAATGATATATGAAAGTGGAAGGGTTATTACCAAGTACTTTTGCATGTATTGTGCAAGGGAAGGGTAGGAAAGATTAAAAAGCATGAAGAATGCATGTGAAGCTTAACTGTGTCTGCTGCATACAACTTGTACATATATCTTTATTAATTAGATTTCCAGTAACCTATCTTTTGGTTTCAGGGCACATGAAATCCAAACCATTATGCCTGCCTACGAATGTGAAGGCCGAAGCTGGCCTGAAAGGCCCCTCCAGTTGCATCTAGACACATCTAGGTATCTAAGCCGGGGCATCCTTACTGTAGCTGAAGTACACAGAGAGTAGCTGAACTACACAGAAACCACATCCACCCTGATATCCAGCAAGTAGCATCACGTAGCATCTAGGTATCAGGGTGGACTCCGTCCTAATATTCTCAAACGATGAAGTCGTGAGGATCTAGGTGTTAGTATTTTCCGGATCATTTCTGTTCATGGCGGTTTTTATTCTTCCCTGTTTGGCATTGGGAGCGGAGGGCACGTGGCTCGTTATTGAACGATACACTTGGCGGCTGACATCATTCCGGCTACAGTAGGGCCCCTATTAAGTTATTTATATACATAATTTATAGGATATCCACAGCTAGGTGCTTTACAGGATCTGAGGCCCGTAGATACCCTCTTTGCTGTGGTGCAGCTTGGCCAGCTGATATCCAAGGAGGACTTCGTCAAGCTGCTTACCAAGGTGGTGGGCGTATCACTGAGTCACCGAGTAGTCGAAATCATTTTCACGGTGTTTGACGATGGAAAGGGCGGCTTGGATGTGCCAACTTTCCTGGAGGCCATGCATCGACGGGATCTGACGTGGGCGCGCCATGTAAGTTAGCAATTCGGCAGCCGCCCAATCCGGAGTCCTTCAATGACACGATGCATCGGGGATGGGTCCCATTATCATCAGACTCTCTTACTCGAGAAAGTACTCGTGTATTTGAAATATGCCTAAAACTAATTAAAATACACTAACGCAAGATCTGAGCTCAGGATAAGCATAATGGCATCACTGGGGTTGGGGTTGGAAGCACCATTTATGTATACTGAGACTACAAAGGGAAGCCGGGAAGCCAGAACTACTTCAGCATGTGCACGTGCATATGCACATAGTCCTAGCCACGTCTCGTGTCAGCATTACTCCTTTGCATTATCATATTGTGGGCCCAGTTCACCTGCTGCTTCCGTTACATAACCCAATATGCAGAGGAACGTGGACGCAGAAGGAACGTACTCAACCTCCCTCAGGGCGGCCTTGAGTTGGTTCCTGGCACGCGTGCCGCACCTGAAGATACAAGGAAAGCCTGCTGCTGCGTCGTAACCTTCTGGTTAGCTAAATGTGCACATACCACATGCTGCTGTCGGCATGTATATACAGTAGCTAATAAAAATTCAAGACGCAAGAACATACATTTGACTCTGAAACAGCAGATGCGTGCGCTGTGTTTTTACGTCTTACTACATAGCAATTGTGCAGAGATGTTGCGTTGCCACGGAGACGTTTTCGACTCGAGGCTTGATATAGGTTCGGGAGATGCACAGTCGGTCGAGAATCCCAAATTGTCTTGTACATAATTCGCACCATTGGCATTATCTTGCATACGCACGCCGCTGCCACGGTAGATGCACTCATCAAGGACCTGCTTCACTTCATGCCTACGGCACCACTAAATGGCAGTATGCCCCTTACCCGAAAACCCCGTGCATTGGATACCAACGTTTTTTTCTGTGGAAATACTCTCAAGTTGCGGATTGCTTTGGGAAACAGAAGTGTATGATGTTAAATGACCGACTAAATTTACCTAGGCTTTGGTGATATTTGTATATTATTAACATCTCTAATTGCGCCCATTGTGGGTACCCTTGTAACGAAGAAGTGCGGCCAATTCCCATGGCTTTCATTCTTGCTTTCCACTAGACACACTCATCGCCGGTTCGCAGCAGCGCCACCCGCGCCTTCACCGCCACCCATCGCATCTCGGAGCACTGCATTCAGCAACTGCTGCACCAGGCCCATGCCCTGTAACTCGTCCTCGCTTGCACCGCTGGCTTGTGCCAGCCCTGGCAGATCCAATGGTTGCGCCACCAGGCCCAGCCCACCGCCACCGCCCAGGCCCAAACCGCCCAGCATCATGCCGCGGGCCGGCATAAGCGGCGGCATGGTTGCGCCCGCGGAACCCAGCACCAGCTCGTTGCCGTCCGGACCACGCGTTACAGCCATGGCGGGCGTCGTAGCCCCGACCCCGTGAGGCGCGCCACCATACAAAGCGAATGGCCCTTCAAAGGCGCGGATGCCTCCCATCGGGTCATCGGGCATCGCAGTGCCCACCAGACGCAGGCCGCCACCGGTCAACGGCATGTGAAGCATCGCAGCACGGCCACCGCCTGTCAATCATGGCACGGTAAGGAGCGGATTATTGAGCGCTGCTGCTTTGCGACAGTAGTCTACTGCGGATGGGTGCCAGCGAGCCGCGGACGTACAATCGTGCATTACGCAGCGCCCAATTCACATTTCATACAAACAAACGATTACAGGGAGGCTGATTCAATATTCGACCCCTCCCTCATCCAATCCTAAGTGTCATTTAAGCACAGGCCCTGACAAGCATGCATCATGTAAGCGTTACCTGCGCCCATCGCCAGCTGCTCAATCATTGTGGGCATACCGTCATCGGCTGATAATTCAACAGGGTCACGAGCGGAGTAGATCGTAATCAATCCAATCTCTTCCATGAACAATATTATTACGCGGGTTGCGCAAGCAGTGCAGTTGTCCAAGCAATCACGTGGCATGTACGCAAGGAATTAATGCCGACCTGTCAGCGCCGACTGGAGAATACGATATCAAAATTCGAAATAGCTTACCTGCAAAATCGTCTTCGTCGTCCTCCTCCTCCTCTTCGTCGTCTTCCTCTTCGTCATCATCATCTTCGCCCTCATCGTCATCATCCTCGTCATCATCCTCGTCCATATCTTCGCCTTCCTCGCCCGCACCGTGCTGCATATCACCAGCGCGGTCCACACCCCTGCGCTGGCTCAGGCCCGCCATATCAGCGTTGAGATGTTGTCCACCGCCTCCTGCCTGGCTGCCTGAATCGCTCTCCTCAGCTACACGTTGATCTCCGCCAGCTGCCTGAGCCAGTTGACCAGTTAGGCGGCCTGCAAGGAATGCACGAGGCCCTGTCCTTTGCCGCAGCGATCCCGACGTTTCATGAAAGCACAGACCGAAAAGAACGGGGTAGTTGAATCCACAATCCTATCGCTGCATGCACAGCCCCGGAAACAGAACCGTCTCAAAGCAATAGCCAGCTTGCTGTCTGCGCCCAACCTTCGTAACTACTACTGCAGTAGCTACAAATTCTTGTCCAGACCGGTGGCTGCCGTCACCTTACCCAGCAGCATCTCCATGTCGTCGTTCTCGCCATCCGATAACGCCAGTTCAGGGATCTCGCTCGAATCCCCGCCGCCTAATCCACGTGCTGCCTGCTCCTGGCCTGGCCCCCCATGCATGCCGGAGCCGCCTCCTTCCGAACCCGCCGCGTCGTGTCGCACTGCGCCCACAACAGTCTCAGGCTGTGGGCCCTGGTCATCCGCCCTTAGTCGCCCACTCGCTTCCGGAACCTGATCTTGAGGTGCTCCCGCCGCGGCGGCTGCTCCCACGGCCCCTTCCACACCACCGTTCTGCGGCTGATGCTCGGCGCCCTCGTCAGCTGCACGGAGCAGATAGGCTAGCGCCATGTCCATGTTCCGAAAACGCCGCAGTGCGTCTGTGGACTGATTGCGGTCAAAGCCCATTGCCACCAGCTGCTCCACTAGCTCGGGCTCGGAGGGCGGCCCACGGGGCCCACGGCTGTAGATCTGCAGCCAGGAAGTACCCAAACCTTTTACACACGCCTCAACCTTTTTCCATCAGCCTTGCCCCACGCACGTGGCGCCCGTTAATAACTTGAACGCACTCACTCCTCCATGTCACACTCATACCTAAGTGACAAGTCTCTTACGCCATGTCCAAGTCCTATAGCTGACCAAGCATCACGCACGATATCCCAGATGCCATACCAGTATTGCAACCTCAGCTACGTACACTTTTGATTGTCAGTAATTACCTGCCGTAATTGCTCGTCTGTAAGCGGCTCCACAGCCGCCGGATCATCTCCGTGCTGCAGCAGCCAGTTGAGTGCCGCCTCCATATCGTTGCGGTGCAGCAACAAGGCCTTGCGCACAACGGCTTCACCAAAGCCCATCTCACCCAGCTGCGCAGCAGCCTGGGCGTCGGGCTCAGGAATCGCCGGCGGCTGGGGTGGAGGCCCTGCCGCTGGCGCCGCCGGTGACGGCATGCCGAACAGCATCATGCCGGGAGGCATCATGCCCACCTGCGGAGCACCGGGGAAGGCCGTCGACGGCTGCAGAGGATGCAACCAGGCCGCGATAGGCGAAATAAATCGAAAAAACGGTCGAGATGTAAAACTAGATGTTGCATGTTACGAATTTTAAACTGCGTTACCTCACATGCGTGGCACGACGCCTTGGCGCAACAAGGACAGGAGCCAGTATTCCTACCTGCAAGTACCGCCGTCCACCAGTCGCACCCGCCTCTGCCGGCGGCCTTGCAGCTGCAGCACCGACCTCGCCCGTGCCACCAGTCTGGCGCGGCTGGCCAGCACGGCCCTCCATTGCCGCCGGCCTGCCCTGCAGCGCTTGAACGAGCTGCAGCAGATGCTGGTCGACGTCCCTGGCCATGCCGCTAAAGGGACGAACTGGGGGGTTAAGGGTGAGAGTGCACTTTAGCCGTTAGCAAGATTTCACACCGTACAGCATTGCATAAACTTGTATTCAGGGTGGCAAGAATATAGCCAGCGCAGTCGCGCACTTTCCCAAAACCGTTCAGCAAGGCCGGGAACTTCATCAGAAATATCAGCATGTATCAACATGTATAAAACTCTTCAAGGAGCCCGAGAGCCAGGGATAACCGAAAATACAGTTAGCAACCGCGACAAGACGGTCTCCCAGGTTTTTTAAAGAAGCAAACTATAGAGGAAAAGGAAAATCCAGCTTAAAGATAGATGCCTCCTTTGAAAGCTCTTTCCAACAACGGGAAAACTCATGCTAACCATCAGCCTCACATGCTCGCGCTGGTTCATCCACGATAGTATTCTCCATGCCTCGGCGCCTTGCTTCCGCAATTACAGCGTTTCGAATACTTGCTGCCGTGGGCACTGGTGTTGTATCCACGGGTCTTGGGGTCGTGTTGACGTGTGAACGATGCATCAGCAGCACCAAATGGTCCCCAGAACGTATACCGACATTTTTTAGGCTTCCGAAAGTGAGAACACTGCCCTTGAACACCTGGTATAAGAAAGAAGTGTGTTTCCTTTAGGTTTACCTTAAGGCGCGCCGCCGAAACACAAAATTCAAGGCCGATGAAAACACAAGGACCTACAGGTGCTTACCAGGCGTTGCTTTGAAGCAACCGGGATCGGGATATGCTCCAGTTCACCCCGTTTGTGCAGCAAATCCTTCAGTTCGGCGACGTCGCTATTGGCATCAACCCCATTAAAGACAATTGACTTATACAAAGTCCGAACAACAAGATCCATCTTGGCGTTCGGAGCGCAGGCTGTGGCCATGAGTTTCTACAAGCCAACATCCGGTTTCAGAGGTATTTATATACCACCCCTACAGCATCGAGACAGCTATTTTGTTCTCTTTATAGTAACTTGTCCTATATTAGATAGGAATTTCCACGCAATACACTTAATCGATCTTGTCGTCGTGTACGATCGCGTGCGATACCATCTCTTTACACGTTCCGAACCTTGGACAGCACGTCTCATTAGCCTGCATCCTCTTCGTCGCTACCGTAAGCCGCACCCAAAAGCGATAAACCATCACTAACCAGTTTAGCGACACCGGACTCGGCGTTTTCCGTGCCTGCCTCCGACCACGTAGCATCCGCCGCCTTCACAGAACCCGCAAGCGACTGGCCTAGCCCATCTACTGAAACGCCCGATTGTAAAGACTCGCCCACGTTCTCGTGCCGCTCTATTTGAACTTCGTCGGCACCCGTCCTCGCTAATCCTGATGCCACATCATAGCCGATAGGCGGCTGAGCCACCGTTCGTGTCAGCTCCTCAGAGCCTGCTGCACCCGCTGCACCAGGCTCACCTTGACCATACCACCCATAATAGTACTCGTAGTCATGGCAAGGATAACCCGTCCCCTCCCCGAATAGCTGCGACCGATTATCTTGCTGCTCTTGCTGTCGCTGCGCCGCATGATGCCCGTAGCTGTTGGCGTATGCCAAATAATGGGCCTGATAGGCAGACGAGTACACTGCCTCATTGCGCGCACGACGTATGCGCTCCCGCAGCTCCGGATTGCTGCGCAGCTGCTCACGGAGCTCGGGGTCCCACCACGCGCGTTCCCATTCGAGCACCTCTATGCCCGCCTCCGGCCCCGTTCCAACCCCTTCTGGGAATGTTGTGGGACCTGCCGCATCCAAGTCGCCAGGGCCCTCAGCTACGGCCACGATGCTTAGCCCTTGCTTTCGCTCCTCCTGCTGGCCTTCCGCCGTGGTCGCTGCCCCTGGCCCAGGCACCGTTTGTGCCGAGCCCTCCCCGGCATCCCGCTGCTGCGCTATGAGTCGCTGCTGCTCCTCATAAATGTCAGCTGGGATGAACGGAATGTCTTCCTCGTCCGCGCACCCGTCGCCCGGGCCAACCTGCTCCTCCGATTCCTGCTGCCGACGTCGGATTTCAAGCTCGTGCTGCTGGCGCTCGCGCTCCGCGAACTGTGCGTCGGTGCTGGGATAAGCCCCGATAGACGTGCCGCGCTGGAGTGCAGACTGCAGCTGCAGCTCCATGATGCGTGCCTGCTTCTGTTCTGGAGGCAGTGCGTCGAAGGATGACATAACCGCCAGGCCGAAGGCCTCCTGCAGCCCGTAGTCAGTGGTAGGATGCCAAAGAAGTTTGCGAACTTAATTAACAGGGAAAATCACCATGGTTTGCTAAGAGGTGCGGACAAAAATAAACAATACGCGGGACAAGGTACTTTCCGTGAGGTATACATGTTAACGGGCCCAAGGGAAAAGCATATCGTTTCAGCGCACCTCGCACGCGCGCTTCTGGGCTAGCACCGCCACAGGGTTGGGGTCCTCATTGGCCCATCGTGCGGTGATGACCTCGCCCAAAGTCGAGCCCACCAGGCTCTGCTTGTGCATGGCCTCCTTCGCAAATTCTGCACTGCTGCGCCAATCGTACCTGTTGCCCACACGCAGGGATCTCATTTCCTCACGCACCTCCGAGGCGATTGCTTCGGCCGAGTGGAAGCTTACGCCACTACGCAGACCCACCTGACGAAAGCTATGGTCTTGTTGTGCACGATATAAATGTTATTGACAGGACCAAATACACGAAAGTTTGCTTCCAGCAGCTGCCGGATCTTGGGCAGGTCGTAAGCGCCGGCACCTTCATAGTTGACATACAGCGTGCGGTTATCTCTGTCAAGCGTGCCTACGGACAATAGGGGCCAATCACAGCCGCAACGTGTGGGCTTTCAACTCCCCCCTGGCGGCCAGAATGATGCGGGACCTATAAACGGACAAGGATACGGCAGCGACCATTGAACGATCGTGACCGCCGCCCCGGCAGCCAAGTAGGCGGCCGAGGTGCAGGTGAGCCGTACAACCGTTTCTCAATCTTCCCAGCGGGAGATGAGCGGCGTCCGCTGTGCCGTCCTTCGTACATCTGCACACCATCAGGCGTGGATTGGATGTACCCTAGTTTCAACCAAACCATATCTGCCCAGCCGCCGCGGCCCTCTGGTAGTCGGGTTGGTCGTTTCCCCGTCCCTATGTCACGTCCTCTTCTCCTACAGGTACCTACCTGCGCCGCTGCGGTACCCCTCGCTTTCTGCGCGCTTCTCCCGACCAAATATGTCCGCGGACAAGTCCCTCACAGCATATGCCTCGTCATCAGCGGTCGGAAGGCGGTGCAGGTAGACGCATGTGCTACCCTGGCTGCAGCAGCCCCTGGATGGCCGGGTCAAGGCGTAGGGTAGGGTGGGCAGAGGTTCCGGTTGACATACCTCATGTTACCATGCCTCGCCGTACTGCTAGGCAGGAGGCCAAATTCTCTCCTGGCGCAGTTCTAGAACAGTACTGAAGTTTGGGAATCTACCTCCGAGTATTACCGTTGTTAGCGGAGTCCAAAGAGTCATCCGTTGCCGTCGGAGCTGAAACTGCGCTGGGTCACTCATATGCGAAAGTCCCCCTGTTGTCCCTCAGGACAAAAGGTCAGGACAAAAGAGTCTCAAACTGCCGTCCATGCAAACGCTCGACTCTCTTGTCTGTACGCTTCGCTTTTATTGCCCTGCTCCCTCAGGCACCCCGCTCTTCGGTTCCCAAAGCCGCCGCTGCTCTCTCACTTGGCAAAGTAAAGGCAAAACACGCGCTGCTTGGCATCACTCCCCCGCGTGCGACCCACGTCCAACTCGACCACACAGCGGTATTTGGACGCGTCCTTGACGCGCTGGATCCCCTGCGGCCCCCGCTTGCCATCACTGCTGGGCGGCCCCACGGAAGGCCCTATTCGGCGTCCAGACCATAGATTCCGCTCCCCCAGGCCACCGCGAGCTTGGATCTCCTTCTGTAGGGTGGCATCATCGACCTGTGGGAACGCACAGCATGGGTTGGCAAATGAGGAGGCAAACAAAGGAGAAAGGGAGCTCAATCCGACCGTGGCTGGTCATACGCAATATTTACTGCGACCAGGATTTACTGGCGGATAATGGCCAATATTGTTCGGGGGTACGGTAGCAGCACTCGCGGTGTTCGGGCACCGAACGGTACATGCCCTGGATGCGGTAAAGCTAAGGGCGTGCGGGGTCGTTCCAAGGGCATACCGCTGCACCGCGCAAAAGCAGGCCCCGGAACCGAATGAGAAACAAAGGACTCAGTGGGGAACCTGCCCCGTTTGAGCTTCTGCAGGGCCTTCAAGCCAACGGATAAGCGAACAGACGGAACGACACGTAACGATGCGAACCCTATCGTGTCGGGACCGCCGCTGACCGAACTATGCATACCTGCTTCCGGGCCGGCCTTGTCAGCCACTCCGACCGGTTAGGAAAATGGGGATCACGCGAATTCATTTTTGCGACTACGGCATATGTGTCCAGCCTAAGGTATAATGGATGCCTTGAGCTTCATTGAGATTTCAATTGCACAAAATATCGGACCTGTACACCTAACCCTGTGAAAGCGCAGAGAGACCAACCCGTCGCAAATGCACTGCTTGGGTCCATGGTACGACACGTCCACCTTCTTCCTTCCTGCTCATAGTCTTCATTATTGCCCAAATCCAAAACCGTCGGATTTGCTGAGTTACTTTGCATGTATACAACGTGACGGCATATGACCGAATCTGCGAGTCCATCGCGAAAGAGCCCACCCTGAGGCTAAAATCCTGCTGTTATCTGTATCGAAGATTACCACGGAAGGGGCCTTAGCTACAGAAAATGAAGAGCGGACAACAGGGGCAACAACAGGGGCAACAACAGGGGCGAACTGAGCCCCTTGACAAGCATCCTCGCTACGAGAAGGTGCCTGCTTTTGGGGGCAACGTAGCGATTGGAACTCTAATGCTACAAATGGAGGCACGCAGTAATCATTATTTCGATTTTTTGGGCTCACCCGTGCAGATCAAGGACCTCAACAGCGGCACGTTTGGCTTTGTTCAACTCGCCCGTGATAGAGACACGGGGGAAACATGGGCTGTCAAGTTCATTGAGCGCGGGGATAAGGTGTGGAAAGTTTTGCCCGGGCCCTTTCGTAGCTGACAAAGCCCGATGCTTAGTCGTTACTCCATCCGCAGATAACCAAGTACGTTGAGCGCGAAATCATGAATCACCAATGCCTGGTGCATCCGCACATTGTGCAGTTCCGGGAGGTAAAGACGGCTGCAACGGTTATATTGTGAGCCATGGGAGTGTTTTGACAAACGTGTTTGGCCGTGCTCTGCACAGGTTTTCCTCACCCCCTCGCACCTTAGCATCGTCATGGAGTATGCTCCTGGTGGGGATATGTTCGAGTATGTCGTCAAAAAAAACGGTTTGAGAGAGGATGAGGCCCGGTGGTTTTTCCAGCAGCTCATCGTGGGGCTGGACTATTGCCACCGCATGGTACGTGGACCATTGCATGTCCTTGCCCTTCCATCGGTTTACTGCCGTTTTAACAAACTGCGTGCTTGTACTCAACGCGTTGAAACTACTAATGCCTACACCTGACAGCATTCCGTTCCTGGCCTGGACTTCTGCAGGGTGTGGTAAATCGCGATATCAAGCTGGAGAACACCCTCCTGGATTCCAGCCCTCGCCCGCTAGTGAAAATTTGCGACTTTGGTTACTCAAAGGTCTGTCCACAGATATCATTGGCAGCGGCCGCTCCTTGCCAGGTTGGAGGCAGTGCATGGTACTGGATTGGTAGCGCGAGGCAGTGCGTGGCCCATGATTAGCCATTTGACTGGTCATTGACCGCGCACTGATCCTGCGAAAATGCTTACAGCACTTCACGTCTGCCAATGTTCAGGTTGTCCCACATGCCGGTGGTGGCTAAAGCGGCAGTCGTTTCATTCTGATGTGATGTTTATGGACGTTTGCTACGGGCATGGTTTCTGCCCGCTACTATATTTACCCCTTTCGAGCATATTATGGACGTGTTTCTGTTTTGCAGCCCATACCATGGTCTTGACTCCTTCCGAACTTGCCCCTACCGCAGCATGAAATCTTGCATTCTGCACCTATCTCCAAGGTTGGCACCGCATCCTACACCGCCCCTGAAGTTTTCCTCAGCGAGAGCAAGTATGATGGCAAGGTAAATCCCTGCCCTAAATCCGGTCGTCCCTGGTAACACCTGTCGCCCCGCTGTCCCTGCTCCTCGCCCCTTCGCCCCGGCCACGTTGCCCTGTCTGGTCGCGTGCATCGCCTGCACCTCTGCTTCTGCGGCTGCGCGCGTTTGCGACCGCATGCCATTGGACGTTCAGCACGAAAAGTTCCAGTCCGCCCCCGGGTCGCGTGTGGGCACTCCGGCGTACCTGGCGCCCGAGGTCATTCTGACCACCAAGGGCAAGACTTATGACGGCAAGGTATTGTGAGAGCCAGTCGGCAGCAGTGTGTGACGACTCTTCGGTAGTCGGGGACTTGCGGGCTCATTTTCGCACATGGGACGACTGGGTTAAATGCATACGTGGAGCTGCACATGCAAAATCCAAGCATTTATACGGCCCCACTTGCCCTGCCGCCCTATATGGCCGTTGTTTCGGTGCAACAGCGAGGTAAGAATCAGTGTGTATCCCCGCCGAGCGGGATTCGCCCCAAGTGGGTCGAGGAGGTCAGTACAGGCGAGAGGAAAAACGTCCTGGTATGAGGACGGCGGATTTTTCGCGCGACACTGCTTGCCAGGAGCCAATGCCATTGGTGGTCTTTGTACCTGTGGCATGTGTGCCATCCGAAATAATATCCACGGCGATAGCACACTGTTATGTGATTCAAGATATCATGTGGCGCTGCCAGCCGCCCAAGTGATCAGCGACCTTATCCAGGCACCACCACGCTTGATAAGTTCTAAATGTGACTTGGCAGCCTTTTCTCTCCTGGGGCGCGCCTAACATTCCGTACCCCGGGTCCCGCAAGAATGCTGTGCCTGCGTGTCAGCCCGGACAGGCTGCTGATGCGGCCTCCCGCATTTGCTATCGGCATTAACAGCGCAAGTGTTCATGGGTTGAACTTTCGCCTCCATTGCGAACCCGGGGCCGCCTCGTGCTGGCTTCAGAGCTGGCGGCTGAGTGACGACAACTTTTGGATTGCATGCATCTAGTTTCCTTCTTGGGGTCAGACAGAATTTGTGTCATCTTTTTCTGTTTGCCCCGTTGACGTATGCCCTTCCGTTACGTTGTCCCAGCGCAAGCAGCATGCGCGGTACAATGTCTTCATCAGCTGCGCTGTGATGTGCGCTAGCTGCTAGCTGCATAATGCAATAGGTGCGCGGGTGCTCCCTTCTTCGATTCGCCTTGCAGATTGCGGACATTTGGTCCTGCGGGGTGATGCTCTACGTCATGCTGGTGGGTGCTTACCCATTCGAGCGGCCCGAGGATAAGCACGATAATCAGAAGCTTCAGAAGATGATTCAGGTGCGTTAGGTCAGGACCACGCTGGCCCATTGTGTGTGGATGTCTCTGTGTGCATATTACGTATTGTCCGCCTAATGAGCGTTTGTAACTTGCTTATTTAAGCTTATACCTTATAATGTACAAGCTTATACCCCATATGGCTATGTACGCTTCTTTAGCCATATGGGGTGTCTTCAAGGTGATATCTAGGCGGTCCGCAACTTTCTGGTAATCAAGCTGCGCCTTCCCCCACCTTCCGCTCGCCTCTCAGCGCATCCTGCACGTGGACTATCACATTCCTTCTAGCGTCCGAACATCAGAAGACTGCCGGGACCTGCTGTCTAAGATTCTGGTTGCCGATCCGTCGAAACGCATTACAATAGAGGAAATCTACAACCACCCTTGGTACCTAAAGGGCCTGCCGCCGGGTGTGCGTGAGATGAACGATCGCATGCAGGCGCAACCGGAGGGGCTCCAGGTATGTCAATGATAGGACAGGAATTTTCATATGCCAGCTGAATATTTGGATATGCAAAGTTGAAGTCGTCTAATCACATCGTGGCGATTTACTAGCCATGGACTTAGCCCAGGGTACGCGCCAAGAGTGTCGGCGGTAGGCCCAGCGGTCGGCCGACTAACTTATCGGAACCGGACTGGTTGCTAGCTAAGCGATGAGTGCCAGGGGGTCTCATGTGTGCATGCCGTTTAATGAGCCGTAAGGGGGTTGCGGGATTTGCATGCAGAGTAAGGAGGAGATCAAACGGTTGGTCGAGGAGGCACGGCACGTGGGCGTAGGCGCTCCAGGCTACGCCAATCCCGTGGAGACGGACGAGTACATCGACGACGCCATGTGAGGCAGTGTTGGAGGACTGGTTTTGCTTTGACTGGCATTTCTGGAGGCCCACTCTGAGGGCCTTCATAATATCCTACTATGTATATAAATATGCACGTGTCGCCGCGATGGGTAGTGTGCCAGCACTTCATGTATGCGAATGTGTATTGACAACGCAGCTTACACTGCAATATACTTTCAAGCCAATGAATGCAGTTAGCCTGTGCGGAATCGGGTCGCAATTGTTGCATTGGTGTGTTGGTGTGTCCGCGGATCCGCTCTTCCACGTCTGCGTGCAGGTATGACGAGGGCGGCTTGGATTACAACGACTGAAGGGCCCCCCCACGCGATGGCGTTCGACTTGTGAACAGATTTGCGGGTGAGCAAGCGGAGATTGCACATTGAATGCAGCGGTTGCGGCGCACGATCGGCGCCACCCATGTGCACACATTTGTTTTATCGGGGGATGGCACCGGCGGAACCCTGCAGCGAACGCAGGGGGCTTAGCATTGGGATTCCGACGTGTAATGCCGGCAGGTTCATGAGCTACCTGGTTGTACGGTCGGCAGCAAGTGTGGAAAGCCCGAGGACTGCGTTGCCTTTCTTTGTCTCTTGGCTCACACCCTTCGTGGCACACGGCAGTGGAACTGTTTCAGTTGGGCCGTATTAAGGGGGACGGGGATGCAGGGAGCAGGCTGAGTGGCAGGCTCTTGTGCAGCGTGTCATAGTAGGGTGGGGTGTGGGCAGGCAAGTGCGCGTCCAGGGTTAGGGAAGGAGGGACGGGTTGCGGAGGTCAGGGCAGGGCAAGGGTATTAGTGAGCTGGGCCTGAAAGAGCACCTGGATACAGCGTGAGTCCAATTGCGGTCGAGCGGCAGGAGGAACCCGCTTCGTTTAGGCGGTACGTTGCAGTGGAGAGGTTTATTCGTGCTCAGTACCTATGATCTTTCAACCGATGGCATATTGAGTTCAACTTCGCATTGCTGCCGCCTTCTGCCTGCCCGAATTCATCGGGTTGGGTTGAGAAACCGAAATTGGACCATCTCTGGGTTATTTGGGGAGCTGCCCCGGGCGGTGAAGGGGCCGTGACTGAAGGCATGCGCCATGCTGGAGGCAAAGAAGTGTCTGTGGAAGAAAGAAGCGGCGGACTAGCAGTTGTCTTGCACGTTCATGGAGGCGGTTGGGGTGGGCAGGGCTATAGTTTATGGTTGCATTGGATTGCGGGGAGCTTCAATGACCTAGGCTTGTTTACGGCAGGCCTGGCTTGTTCAGTAACTTGCTTTCCTTAAGCAAGTTATACCTAGCACAGGTTGGAGAGGGAGGGGTTTGGTCATGTATTTCTTACTCGCAGGGGTGGGCTTCTATGCTCTAGCTTTTGGCGTGATGCTCAGAGGCACATCAGACCTGTGTATTGAATGATGTATTTTATCTGCATGTAACGTGCAGTTTGGCAAAAGTATTCCCTGGCAACAACCCTCACCTTCCAAAATGGTCTAGAGCTTCCTTGGTAACGCTCTGGAGTTAATGGTCCAGTATCATATTTTCCTGGGATATGGGTCCACCGTAACAGTCCGGAGTGTGCCTGCGGATTGTGAACTAAGTTGGTCCTTACTTGCGAGCAAGCTTGCTAGGCCTTAAGGCCACATCAAAGCATTGTAGTCATGATCGTCTCGGTACAAACTGCTTCCCCCCTCCGCCATTTACGCCTTCCTCTCCCGCACTCATTGTAAGTGTTTGGACATGCTTCATGAATTTATGCTATACCATCTTTACGGCACTAGCACGGCGTAGAGAGCCTCCATGCGTTTTGTCACAGCACACCGCGTGATCAGCACATGACATGATGGCATAACTGCTGATTATGGGTATGGTGTAGCGCCAAATTGTGCACGGATTTAGAACCTATGTTGCTGCTCAACGTCATTGAACAGCGATTCAGATACACGGCCAAGAAGACAAGTAGTGCGCATTGTAATGGTAATAATTAGGAAAGTCTGGCTGCGCAATATCATTCAATCCGTCCTCAGCATCAGCATCGGGCAATGAGTCAGGCAAGACCACTCTCCCGGCCTCAAAGTTTAAGTTATGGCAACAAGGTACAGTTTCATCCCCACTGTCAACCTCTCCCACCAGTAATTGGGCAATGATAGTGTCCATGTCCAAGGAGCCTTGAATGAGCAATCTAAGGGTTGGTCCACATTTCCTCTCAAGGTCATTGCAGGAACCTAGTCTTTATACAAGACCAAATACCAATCACCAACTTGTCTGAATCACTTGTATACCAACTCTAGGACAATGTCTGTGACGACAAGGAGCTTCACACGGATGCATTGACAACCCACAAGTTCTCAAGACCAATGCTCTTGGTCCAGCAAGACAGTGGACTCTCAAGGATGCAAGGCCAATGATTACACCCTTACATGTAAATCTTAGCCTCTTGCATTGACAATGTTAAGGACAACAATGGCAGGTGGCCTCAAGGAGAATGATTTAGGGTTGTTCAGAGCAGCTGTGACAAGCTGGACTGGGCACACCTTCATATGGAGCTCATGGTGGACAAGGAAACCGTCCGCCTCAATTAGGTTCACCACTACCTCATGACCAAAGATGTCACCGAGCCACCAGGGGAGGTCATCACGGAAGGCCTCACAGAGCTGGAGGAACCAGAGGAGCCTGTGGGCACTCAAGGTCAATCTACTGAAGCCCGCTGATAGCAACCACTGCCCCATCCTCTAGGCCTGCCGTGCTCATCGGGATCAACTGAGTGCTAGCAAGCCCAACATATCCACTGCAGAGGCAGGTGGTTCCGATTGTAGTATTTCCGGCTCACCGGCCGGCAAATGCAGTCATCTGTCCAGATGGTGATGGCTCCAGCTGCTGTGGGGCTCCAGCAGGCAATGGGACTGATGGCAGCATGAAATGGCCTGGCTCTCATGGACCTTGGGTGGTAGCTTGGCACAGGCAAGGGTTCTGCCATGGGCCACATCTCAGCATGTCGGCTGTGTTGTATTATATTAGTGCAGAAGCGTCATCGGAGTGAAAAGACTTATACAAATTAGGGAAAACTAGTAACGAGAGATTGGTGGTAGTGATAACTACCGGTTGATAGGATAGGCTTTCAGGTCGAGGTGGTTGCACAAAAGAAAGATCCCCCTCTCTGCTCGAATCCAGCTGACCACGGGGGGGCTCATAGTAGCCCAGATAGATAGATCTAACAACTGAAACTGGCTAGCATTGATAGAGTACGGCGGGTGCCGGGGTTGTGGATGAACTGCAACGTGCAAGAAATCAGGGCCACATCTCAGCATCATCTTCCCCCAACCTGCAAACTTGCTCATTGCAGTAGAGCAGCAACCGCCACCTTGGCGGCCCTAAAGCATATTTCGTCTTGAAAGTTGTTGTTGCCAATTTCGTTTTGTCTAGCTGTGCAGCGATGCATGACCATTCTTAAACAGTCGTCTTCGTGACAGTTTTGCACGTTACAGTATGAACTGTTCTGGACGGATTAACGTATGGCATCACGCCACGGCGCACGAATTCGGGTGCTGAAGTCGCTGCTCTATTTAGATTTAGATGCAATTTCGCCTAAGGACAGTATACCTTTTGTAAGGAAGGATATTGGTTTGTCAGATAGCGTTCCTTCGCTCAACTTCCCTATGCATCAGTGGAGCCGAGTCAAGCCAAGACCCCGAGCTCAAGACACAGCAGTCGCCAAGGCGCCTTCTCCCTATCGTTGACGAGCTTCCTGCTGCACATCAACGGCTCGTCACGTCCAAGGTCGGTACGTGGACGAGCAACAAAACCAAAAGGGTCGGCCTGCGCTGTCTCTCTAGACTGAACACCGCCAGCAACACTAGTTGGCCATTATTGTGGGCCCCATACTATGCATGCATCACGTAGCATGTCATGTGAGCATGATGGAGGCACCAATGCTCGCACCAAGATCTTTACAGGGTTCATATTCCAGAGACGTATCTAAACTTGTATCGTTGTGCTTATTTCTGCAGCAAATGTTTCAATCCACATCCCAAGCGCGAAAGAAAACGCATGTCCAGATCTCACCTGATCTCACGGTCACAACCGAAACCCCTGCTCAGCCTGCCCTGCACTCTCATCCGCTGGGGCAACACTCATCAAATCATTTATCGACCTGCAGAATGTGCGACAGATGTTGAACACCTGAAAACGGAGGCGAACCTCAACATCAATACCTCCTATGCGATTATGAACTACGGGATACCCTTAAGCAGGCCCGATCATTGACTATTATATGCACCACCCCCGCTCATACACACTTCACTTCATGTCAACGCAGCCCCCAACAGAGTCCCGTGCAGCAACATCACAGGCTGCGACTGCGAACCCTCATCCTGCACCGAAATATAAACCAATGTCAGCCACCCCTGGATAGCGTACAAGCTACCTATTTCGGCGGCACAAATGCTGACACTGTGACGGATGCAACTGCAGGCGCCGCCACGGAGGAGGTGCAACAGACCATGGAGCTACCGCCGCTGGCACACCGCCGGATGACGAAGAAGAGAATTGCCGCGAGGGCAGTAACCTGCAGAACATGAAACATAAAGCCTTGCAGATACTTGTGAAACTTATTGCTGCTGCCACGGCAAGCCGACAGGGCACACCTAGCTACACTGGGAAATAGACTCTCATCCCGAGGCATTCCCCAGAAAGCACGTATGCTGATGATGCCCCCGGAGACCTTCCTGCTACCGGAACGATTTTGATACCATTGGCATCACCGCACGGCAAGGAAGCGGGACTCACCGCGCAGACTGCCAGGAAAATGATGTGCTGTGGGAAGGGACCACGACTGGGCAGCTCGCTGTCCCACATGGCTAGCTCCAGACCCGCCAGGTGCGCCCGCAGCTCTTGCTCCGTCATCCCCCTTCGTCGAGTCGACGAGGGATCGTCCAGTTCCAGATCGTCATCAGGCAATGCAACTTCGTCGTCCTGGTCATCCTCGCCAACATTGTGCGAGTGAAGCCCGCCCTGGAGAGCCGCCAGACTCTCAGCAGCATCGACCGCGGCGCTGGCGGCGAAGCGACGGCGGAGGTCAAGGTTAGAGTTGGAATCTGCCACAGCTGCCATAGTCACCGCCGCGCCGGCTGTAGCAGTGCTGGCAGGTCCAGGTGCAATTGCTGTATGAGTTGGGGCTGCGCGCTTTGCGGCCACATCCCCAGTGCGCACCAGCGGGGTTCTGCTGGTTTCATTCGCAACAGTTTGCAGCGTCTTGCCGTACGGGTGACCAAAGGGACTGAGCGTGGGGGCTGGGGATGGTCGGATGGACCCCGCAGGCAATGTTTCGACGACGCCAGTCGCAGCCTCTACGACCGAGGCCGTTGCCGCTGTGACACGCGGCGCGTTGGATGAGATCCCTTTTCCTGTCGCCCCTTGTGGGCCGCTGCCGCGGTCTGCCGCCATGCTACCTGTAGTCCGCCGCGGCTTGGGAGCGACAGCAGCGACGGCAACGGCTATCATTACCGCCAAGATGCGCTGAACCCGCAGCGCTGCCAGCATCACCACCGAGACGATCTTTCTGCCGACCGTCGAAAAGACCCGCAGCATGTTGGGCAGCAGGTTGCACCAAAAATGCGTCGCAGCCAGCATTTTCTCATTGTCCCGGAACATGCTCCAAACCTGCGACCAAGGACAGCATTTCATCCAAGGGCACTGTGGACCCTTGGCGAGCACTACAAACTTTCTCGGCACTGATAACCATTTGGGGATGGTGCAACTAGCCCATAGCCTTTCCATAGTGGTTAGTTCGAACTATACTTAGGTCCAAGTTGTGCCTGCTGTTGCTCACTTACCTGCAGGTATATCGCGACCCTCGGGTTTGCGAACCAGTACGTCTCCAGCGGCATCACCGTCTGCCCTAGTGTGTCCCGGAAGCTATGCAGCGCCACGCCTGCCAACCACTTGGTGGTCAGGGCGCGCAGACCCGGGCGCATGTCCTTGGTACCGGCGGGGGCGTGCTCCTGCGGGTTGGGGGTAGTTGCCTTATCGGTAGCTGGCCTTGATGCGTACCGGAAGACAGTTGCCCTTTACTGTGCAAGGAGTACCCATCCAACACCTGTTGCCAAGTCGCAATCGTTGGTCCTTAAACATATGTTTCTTATGCGGCTCTCTCACAGCATCCCAGTTCACTGCTTTCCCAAGGTCTCATTGCGCATTGTGGGTTTCCCCATCCAGAGATTTGCCCTTCGCACCATGACGAAATTCCGCAGCTGCATCTCGGCTGTAGCCATCGGCGCCACCTCCGCATCAGCGCCCTTAACAGCGCCATCCGCCAGTCCCAGCAGAGCCATCGCCGCCGGGTAATCTCCCAGGAGGATAGCACATACAGCCCGCTCCAGCGCAACGGTTCCTCCATGCGGCCCCTCAGCACCTCCAGCGGCGGCACCTTCCAAAAATGCCTCATCTTGTTGAACTCCCGGCAGTGCCTCTGTGCCATTTTGCTGGGCATGCCGTGTCACCGCAACAGTGGCACCCGGCGAAGGTATCGGGTCTTGAGTCCGCAGCTGCACGGCTGCCTGGCGCCGCACATGTTCTTCTAGCCGCTGAAGCAATAGGTCCGCCTGGTGTACGGATTGCGGCCAGCCGTTACGGTAGCCATCCACAATGTAGGCGAGTGCGCCATCGTACAGAACGTCAGGGTGGGGCATGGCGCCGCTGCCGCGAAGTGCATCAGGCAGCAGAGCGACCTGCAATACGGCAAGTGAACCCGGTGGCCTGCAACTTAGAAGACGCTCACAATGAGTTTGCCACACATACGTGGGGCTGCCGTAACGTTCCTTGTCCTGGGTGCCTCCGACCGTGAAGATTTGATGGCAGCAATCATTTTGTGACGCTTTAACAAGCAACATCCAGCAAAAGACTCTGGGATAGAGAAATCTCTAAAACCTTCCACCCTCACATCCAGGGATTCGCACCTGCTCATCGCATGTAAGTACATCACGCCCTCGCTGCAGCATCCGCCGCGCATGGCTCACAACGCTTTGCGGGTCCGCGTCTGCACCCATGAGGACGGCCCCCGCACCTTCCGTGGTGCCGTTGGGGTCGCTGGCAACTGCCGTCGCAGCGGACCGCAGGACGCCGCGCATCAGGGCCACCCCCTTGGCACGGCGGGCGGCTGTGTCAGGACCCAGAGGGAGGGCGACCAGCTCGCATGCGTACTCGGGAGCTAGATCCTGGCGTACGGCGGTTGTTGAGCGGAGTGCTTAAGCGCCGCTTCAAGATTGGCGCATGCGAAAAGGGCGCGGTACGGTAGGAGGTGAACCGGTGAACATGGCAGTACGCGCATGCGGTGCAATATAACAATAATCTAAATTTCATGCCTCATAAAGCAGAAGACGGTGGAGCTGTGCACAGGCAGTCCCAGGTGCCCTCTCAGTCCAGCACGACATGAACAACGCAGCGGTCCACACCCTTGCGTTCTGACTCGTGTGCTGTCCAACCGTTACCAACCAAAGCTTCTCATCAACTTAGCGCGGACACCTTTCCGCACATCCTTACCCGTAGCGCACCAACGATCTGAGTCTGCAGCTGCCTCGCCATGCCGTAGCGTCGCAGCTGCACCAGCGCGGCGTCTAGATCGTCACAGGCAGGGAGCACTGCGTCCTTGTTGCTGGGCGCTGCCAGCCGCTCGCCAGCGCGGTCGCAGTACGCCAGCGCCACGGCAGCAGCTACGTCACCAGCGTCAGGCTGGCTGCCGTTGAGCTCTAGCCACCTGCATCCGTGATTCAAAACCAGCTGGAACTCGCCGATCTGCGGTCAAGGGAGATGGGCACAGAGCAATGAAGCACAGGGCTGATTGCGTGACATGCCCCAGGTCTCAGGATTAACCGCACACGGTAACGGATGCTGCTTCCCTCGTTCTTTGAGATTGGTGCCAAGCCATTGCAGGTCTCGTAACCTTTTGGTCCAAACGCACTCTTATGCAAACGCTGGCTTTCTCCTCTATTCCACCCGCTTAGTAGGTGCGCTGCAACAATCATGGCCCCACGCACCTCCTGGAGGACCACCAACGCCCCGGGCAAATCCTGCTGACTGACACGAAGGGCGCTGTGACCAGCAGCCAGCTTGGCATCGTAGGAACGGCGGAGGTCGGGGTCGGTCAAAGATTCGGCCGCGGCCTTAAGCAGCACCGCGCGGGCGAAGAGCGTGTCCGCGGAGTACGCGGTCGCTGGAGGCTGCTTAACTAGGTTTTCATACGATTTACGAATGGCATCAGGCCGGCTTACACGCGGGACCTGGAGCAAACGGTAGTAGTCAACCGCAATGGATACGTGCTCACTGACCGACATGCTCCTAGCTGGCACGGAGGTTGTGCCGGCCGGTCGTCCGGTGGCATCCCGAAATGCGACCACTTGTAGGTGCGTAGTCCGGCCCAATGGCACGGCCACATGACAACATGTGCGCCGTAGGCGCTGATTGTGGGCAGCAGGTGCGTACGTCGCGTGACCAGGCGCAGAACAGGACATGGAAGGTAGGGCACAGCGGGCTTGCGCACGCAGAGAAAGCGTGCTTCGTGTGTTGGAGAGTCGCTGAGACATTTTACCAAACAATATTAGCTTTCTGATTGGCTTGAAGCAATGGGTAGTCTTAAGCAGCTGGCTCTTCGACGGCCAGATGAAGGGTAAATGAATCCCCGTGCAAGCCTATCTAAGTAGCTGCTTCAACATAAACATTCACTTACTTTAACAGCGACGTCACATGAATCGTAATTGATGCACAAAATTTGTGGGTGACTTATTGGATTCAAATTGGCGCGCAAAAGATCCAAACAACTAACGACAAGCAGTTAGGGCATTAGTTGTTATTTGATAAAATATCACATATCGCGATGTAATCTTTCTACTCATTTCGTTACATGTAATCAGTTAAGCGTACCTCCACGCCATCCCGCCGCTCTACTTAAATCGCTTATGTGCCTGGGCTATTCGAGACAATGTCTCTAATAAAGTATACTCAGTATATTCAAGGGACCTATCGTTCTTGGCGTGCATGTAGATGCCGCTGCAACTCAAATTAAGTTCAACCGGCTGCGGCGACAAGAACTCAGCACAGTCCCGAAGAAGGCAAAAAATATTATCATGACGTTGGTGGCTGCACGGGCTGCACAACACCGAGTGCCCACTCGAAGTCCTGTATCCCCAGCGACCTTGGGCCCCCCGGTACGTCGCCCCCACCACTAAATGCTACTGATGGCGCCACAGCTGCAGCCGTTGAAATGCTTGAACCGCGGCCCCAGGGCCCCCAGTCCGCCATCTCCCGTAACAACTCCCGCACGGGCTGCATGACGGCCTCCCGGCAGAGTTGCGCCAGGTCGCTCCCGCTGTAACCTAAGACATAGGGCAAGAAGCGTAGGGAATGGCCATTCTGTAACTGCATCTAGGAGAAACCGCATTCCAGGGTTCCAAGTTCTCGACAGCTTGGATATCGTTACATATGAGGGCGTCTTGGATGAATCCCAAAGGGCCAAGCTGATCTGGTCTGGCCACATTATCCGCAAGAAAAGTGGTGTTTGCAAAGCATCACAGCAGACCGCCAATGTGAAGTTTGGTACAGAATTAATGTCAGCAATGCGCTCCGTGCTGCCGAGGGTGCCCACCGCACCTTCTGTCCTCTCCGCCAGCTGCCGTAGCTCACTGGCGTCGAGCGAATGATCCCCCACTTCGGGTCTCGCCAGCACCCCTGCTAAGAAGGTCTCTCGGGCCTTCACGTCAGGTAGCGGCACCGCAACCCGCCGGTCAAAGCGCCTCAGCAAAGCAGGGTCACAATCCTACGAGGGTATCAGGCAAAAATCAAAAAAGACATTTTTCCTGCTTTTAAGCACATGAACCCACTCGCGAGGTAACTCCAGGTAGGCAAGTGCATTAACCGGCCGAAAGGTGTTCACCTGGATGCGATTTGTAGCAGCGAATACGTAAACAGACATGGAGTCGCATGATCCGTCACCACCACTGCCGTTACCACTGTAGCGGTTTCCCATTGCATCTACAGCATTTGTAAGCGGTGTTGGCGGGCCTGCCACTGCTGACCTTGGCCCCACAACTCCTGAGGCTAGGCAGGACATTTGGACCAACAGCTCATTCAGGAGGCGCCGGCCAATGGGATCGTCTCCACACCCACGGGTCGGCGCCAAGCTGTCTACCTCGTCCTGCGTAGATGCACATTTGGAGCTTAAGTCGAGCGCCGAGCATGCACTCGAAAAAGAATGCAATGAACCCTGTGCATTGTGCACGGTATTTATAACGAGAATTAATTCGTTGCATTGCTGCCAACCTACACGGACACCTAGACGCTCAAAGCTGAGGCAGCAGATGTACACAATCGAGCAGCTTTCCCGGACCTCTACCTTGTTACCACTGATTGCCCGCCGTGCACAGGTGGAAACGTCCTTGTTCTCCTAACAATTTTTCACAAGTGCATGGCCCCTTTCACCAGCGCGCACCGTAAGTATGGATTGGCGTGGCTGTAAGGTCCACGCACGGGCCTTAGTCCCCCTGCAAACCCGTTTTCCCAGACTGTTAGACAGTAAATGCTGCATTCGCTCACCATGAACACGATGCAGGGCTGCAGGGCTCGTGCAACATCAAAAACCGCGCGTAGCTGCTTCTCGCTCTCGCCGCTCCTGCAGGGTTGCACACACGGACAATGTGGACAAGAAAGACACTAGATCGACATGCTGCGCAAACAATTGTATAATGAATTATTATCGTCGAACCACACCCCACGTTGAGAACGACGGGTGCAAGCCTGAATAGGAGGATAATGGTTATCAGCAGCAGACTGGAAGTTTGCATGTAGCACTGCATGGCAGTCAATAAAAGGGGCCTCAAAGTGTGCTGGTATGGCGTCGCCAGCTGCCATATCCGGCATTCGGCGTACCCATGACCCACCATTTGGAGAGGATGGCACCTGGGGTGAGGACCAGCAGCGTCATGCCAGCCTCCGCTGCTATGCGCTCGACGAGCATTGTCTGTGGAAGCAGCAGTATGCAGAAGTGGGGAGATCGCGGAACGGAGGGGAAGTGAGAATGGAGAAGAGGGACCGAAAAAAAGGGGCCCAGACATTCGAGATCCAAAGCGGTGCTAACCACCGGTCCTGCTAAGGACAATAACAAAGACAGGGCGCTGTCCTCAAAGCCCGAAACACGTTGAAATTCCCAATATCCATTACGGCAGCCACCAGGAAGCAACGACATCAGGACCAACGACTTGCACAATACGTAACCTGCGTCACTGCGTCAGGCATTTAACAGAGGCGTCAGTGTGCTCCCTGTCAGGACGCTGGTCCTCATCTCGGGTTTACTCATCTTTTGAGCTCAACCCCGAATTCGCACCGCCATGATTAACGGATAAATTACACGTGCACTGGGAGCGCTTTACCTTTCCGGTCCCCGGAGGCCCATGCAATAGGAAATTTCGAGCAGGTTGTCGAATGCCCTGGAAGCTGGGACGCAGGGACCGGGACTGAATTCATGGTGAAACAAGGAAGCCCAATAGCGCAAAGGTCTAAATCCCGGGCTCACTCACAGGTGCGGCATCCTCAAGGGCAGGAGCAGCGCAAGCCGAACTTCCTCTTTAACGGACCTGCAGCAGAGCGCAGCGATAGTGCGTGGCATTGATGAAAGGAAGGCAATGTAGCCAGCTTGAAGGACTCCGAAACCGCGTGACAGGCACGCGCATGGTGGCATACTGGCCTTGAAGCGTTACCCAGATTCCCGGACGCCACGCGCGTAATGCAGGTTTTCTTAACGCGGTTCCTTTCTATGCCGTGCCCTCCACCCGCCCCACTCACTCAAGACCCGCCAGGTCGTCAAGGCTGCTGCCTTCCTGTACGGGGCGATGGCACATCTGAAACACTTCCGTCATAAGCTCGGTCATCAACATGGCACCAGCCCTAGCGGTAGAGGCTAAACCCCTTCCGCCAGCTCTATCGCTGACCGCGGGGACGGGGCCTTTGGCACCACTGCCAATGCCGCTGAAGTCATTCGGCGTGGGCGGCCACTGCTGCTGTTCGCAGCGACGCCAGAGACAACGACCTGAATCGCCCTTGGCGTGGCTATGAATAGCGCCAGATGCTGCCAGAGAGATTGTGTTGATATGCTCAGCGCCGTAAAGAATTGTGGGACAACCTAGCGGGAATGTGGATGGGGATTGTTGATGAAGATGAAAGAACAGAGACAATACTAGGGAGTGCACCAGGGACGTAAAGATAACTTAGTTTCTGCAGCACGTGACACGCTATCAACAGCAGCGTCCGTAACCTGCAGATACTGCGGCCAAAGATACGGCAGCAGTAAGCCGTGACGGATATTCCAAGTGGGACAAATGAAGCAAAAGGAAAGTCCCATATAAATATGCACATCATGCAACGTTGTCAGACCCCAGGGAACTTGCCTGGCTGGATTGGATTGCATTGGATTGAGTTGCAAACTTGTAGGAGCTGGTGAGGCCCGAACGAGGCAGGTGGCTCACAGGACCGCGAGGTTGAACCAAACAAATTGGGAAAACTGCCTGAGGAACTTGAAGTGATTTGAGGTGACCGACCCACATCGCCTTCGCATCCCTCGCCACAATTTTCAGCCTCTAAACGCGCGCGAATGGCCTACAGTGAGGAAGGTACCATAAATTCAGCCTTGGAGGAAACGCAAACTTCTTCACAAGTACAGGTCGGACATCTTAAGGCGATGCAAAAGACGGGTACCGGTAATAACCCTTTTGCTCGATTAGCTGACGAACCAATAACGGAAAACCGATCGCAGCAAATGCCCTTTGCAGGCGATTCCAGGAGGCCAGCTAATTGTGATAAATCGGAGCTCCATCACAAAGAGCCTTACCTCATAGCGGGTGCTGTAAGTTTCCAGCAGCGCGGTGCAAGTATCATGTACCAAACCTGGAAAACCGCCACAACTAGTTGTGCCATGTCTTTCAAATGCGCAAGAAAGTGTGCACCACGCGCTGTTATACTCTTGCAAACTTTGGTATAGATCATTTTTATCTTCATATTCCAGGGCTGCCACAGCATGGGAAAGAACAGATTGCAACGCGGAGGCCAGGCCCTCCATTACGTGAGCGTCCTTTAAGAGTTTAAGCGAAGATCATAAATTTTACTAATATGTTGTTCCACCGTCTCCTTTCGATGATGTTGTATCTTACGGCAGCCTTGAGTCGCAACTGGTGCGGACGGAAAGAAATATGCACGTTACTTCTATATTCCAGATAATGTATTATTCATTAACGACCATGCTGAAGGACTGGGACCATTGGACTGATCCCCAAGGCATTACTATTATGCCGTAACGGGCCGTACGCCTCAGGAAGATTGTCATTGTTGCAACTTGCCATTTAGTACATAACGTCGTTAGACTTGTTTAGCGACGTTACGGTTAACTCCTTCTAGCATTCAACCTGCGGACCCCGTAGTAATCTGTTGACGCGTGTTTTGTACCGGATGCACGCAAAAGGAACCATGCGTTGGCATTTACATTTACATAGCTCTCATAGAACTTCGATAGCATTTCCTCACGAGGTTCGCCGCTATCGGCAGCCAAAAACAGGTGCAGAGCGCATGGGCCCCGAAACTGTGCTAGGGTTTTTCCATATTAAGAAGGATGTATGTATTTGCATATATGTTTACAGCTGTTGGAACACTGATGACGGATGCCTCGTCGAAAGTTACAAATCGCGACGTCAGCGCGGTTGCTGAGCCCGAATGTATACAGCCTGAATTGGTCCACATCAGCAAGCAGGATTCTAATATGACACATAAACGTGTGCGCAGGGCCACGCCGATTACAGGTACGAGCTACTTTGCTTGTCGACCGACCTACTTTACGACCCATGTATTTCGGCTGACACACCCCACATCCGGGACCGCAGTGGCGACGCTCAACGATGTGCGAACTATGTTTAACTCCTTGCTTCATGAGTATGCCTACTGGGTCGACGAATCTTGGGTAAGCGACTAGTGTTCTGGTCGTTAGTCCGCCGAACGCCAAAGCCGAGTGCCAAAGCTGAGTGCTGCAAATCTCAACCGGCGTGCTGCTCATATGCTGAAATTAAAATGTTTCAGCAACAGTTGCTGAAATTTGGATGGTGTGTCCAATGGCGAACCACGTTCCTAACTCAACGCCTAAGCCCGCCGCTCCCTTTCAAGTGTCCATGGGTCATGCCTGCTGCTAGCCGCCTGCGCGGAAACTTTGGAACCCGGATTTGGGTTTCTGGTTCCAGTCTGACATGCAATCATGAAAGTCGAGCGTACAACGCTCTACTGGCGTTTGCCTTAACTGTGGTGCCTTCCGAAACGATACTCGGTTTCACCGAACAGCGGCATTCAACCTGCACCAAATTGCATTACAATCATAGATCAGCCCATATAGTATCAGCCTCACAAGTGGGGCTCTGCATCATGTCGGAGAGTGCAGACCGCCCGAGGTAACTGCACGCCCCAACCCCATCCCTCAATACCCCACACGATTTCGTTCCCACCCTCGCCAAAAACATATTCCAGGTGACTGGCACGATCCCGCCTGAGCTGTGCGGCACTTACTACCGCAACGGCCCCGCGCTACACGTAACCAACCCCCGTTACAGGTGCTTACCTTTGTCTTGCTATTTGGAATTGCTCGCGCGTCTCTTTCGCACACAGTGTGCGTCCTCAAGCCAGATCCCTGATACACGGCTGCAGGCGGCACACACTGGATGGCGACGGCATGGTGTTCAGCATCGCGTTCAAGGACGGCAAGGCCTACTTCCGCAACCGATTTGTGCGCACAAAGGGCTTCTTGGAGGAGCAGGTATGCGAGGACCTGTCTCGGAATGGGCCTGATAACTATTTCGTTGGAGCGCCTGAGCCAAAGGGGCTCATTTTGGATGCGTGTGTGGCCGATTTTGGGTCACTTTGCACGCAGTTGCCCTCCTGCGATTATCAGCATCTTTGGAACACGGAAGCTTCGGTCGTCGCACCAGCAGAACCCGTTAGGTTGGGAAAGCCAAGGGCTGCGATTCTGGGGTCGTGCCATCATCGCACCTTCGTACGTGAACCCGTACATATAGCGGTCTCCGTTGGATCTCTTGTGCTTACGTCTCCGGCTTCTCTTGTCTCATCTGCAATACAATACGTCCGTCCATGACCCCTGCTGCCGGTACCCAGCTTCTTCTGGTCACCTCGCTCTCGAGTTGCTGCCTCCGATACCCGTCCCATCGGTTACTTCCTTGATTGGGGAGTTGCTTCTTGCGCTTGCCACCGAAACCCTCCCTTTCAGGCCGCCGGACGCCCGCTGTACCGCAATTCATTTACCCGCGGGTCGCACGACGGCAGCATCCCCTGGTTTAACCCCTTTGACCTGTCCTTCAAGAATGTGGCCAACACTAATGTGCTGCCTTGGGCGGGGCAGCTGTACGCGCTGTGGGAGGTGCGGGAGGACAAGGTTGTCCGAAGGGTGCAGTTAGGTTGGACTGCGGGTGCTTTTTTACAGTAGCACGATACGTCAACACGAGCGCACACGCATTTGCACACGCATCTGCCAACAAGATGTGAAGTCAACGTCTGGCGAAGCATCTATGCATTCGTTGCCTGTGGAGAGGGTGTACGGCGTGATTGGGTGCCCCAATTCTTTCCTGAAGGGACTTGGGTCCATTTTGGAGGTGTAACTATTCTCGAGGATGCCTTTCTCATGCCTTTCTCCAGGCCGGCCTGCCGTACTTGATGGATCCCACCACCCTGGACACCTATCGAGAGAGCCGCATGGGGGGTCAGATCCGATCTAACTCGTTCGCGGCACACTACCGCATCATTACGGAGGCTGCTGACGAGACCCGCCCGCCCGTAACCATCACTGCGGCGGCTCCACGACGTCATCAGAGTCAACAGGCTGAGCAGCCACGGCATCACAGTAACCAGGAGCACAAGCAGTGGCGTGGTGCGAGTGGCGGAGCCTCCGCCAGCGCCGCGACGGCGACGTGCGTGGGCGCAGACGGCAGCCGGCGGCTGGTGGCATTCTCCAACGAATACGGTTATAGCGGTGCCTCCGTCATCTTCTACGAGTTTGACGAGTCGGGAAAGCTCCTGCACGAGACCAAGCAATCACTTTCGGTAAATGCTTCCGCAAAAGGCGCTTGTTGGTATGTCACCCTGAGGACGAGGAGCAACAAACGGAAGCACGTGAACGAACGAGTGAAAGAATCGTTCGTACCTAGAGGCACCTACTTTATCCTCTAGCTCTCGCAATTGCGGCGCACCGCAGAGCGTACTCACTGTGCACGCGCAATACGTACGTTTATTGCTGCGTATGGGCAATGCCAGCATGGATTCTCTGGGATGCTGCTTCGGCTTCCGGTAATCCGGTAATCCTAACCTTAAGAGGGACGTAATTTCCGCTCCTCCTCCGTTTTTCCTGCCAGGGTGTGGACATTGCGCTGATCCACGACATGGTGGTCACGGAGCATTACTACGTGCTGGTGGTTGGGCCTATCCACCTGGACCCTCTCAAGTTCGTTGCCCAGGTGGGTAGGCCGCGAAAGGGGTTCACGTAAGAAGACATTCGGGCTCGAGCACAGCAGGAGCCCGCGGACGGCAAGATCACCAGTCACGCATTGCATTGTCATCGCATGGCAAGGATCGTGGATGACCCGTGGAAGCAAGTTATTTGCACACTAGGCTTTGAGGTGGCCTGCGGAGCTTCCATGTTGTCGGCGACTGCGGGTCTCAAATCTTCAAAAATTTGCGCTCACAGACATCTGTTTCCTCAACCTCCTCAGTACACGCTGGGTTTGTGCTCCATCGCCGAGGTGATGGTGTTTGATCCCAAGCTACCCACCCGCATCATGATGTTTCCACGACCCGGCAGGCCCAGCCGCAAAGGTACGCAGACCGACCCGGGGAATATCCGGGGGGCCTTGGGGCCTTTGGCCGCGATAGTTACGATTGGGACCCGAGTCCTAAACGACTCGCAACAATCAATCAGTTCAGTAAAGGTGTTAGAGTTTAGAGCTTTAGAGAAATCATTTCATTTATGCTTATGTGCATTCCAATATTCTTCGCATCGTCTTATTATATTGTTTGTTCCGTGGCGCACTATGCAGAGCATAAGCCACGCAACTGGAATCTGTTTGCATTCGGTTTCCTACCCACACGCTGCTATCGGCTGTCGCGTTCCCTGCACCCCACTTGTTCATATCACGTTGCAGCCCTTGCGCCCCGCGTGCTGACCACGGAGCCGCTGTTCGTATTCCACCACGTCAATGGCTGGGAGGAGGAGACCGCTGATGGTGGCAGTGTGGTGCAGCTTGACTGCGTGGCTTGGGACGAGGTGTCGTTCGACATGAGCTTGTTCGACAAGCACAAGCAGCGCGTGAATGGCTTCGTGGGTGAGTGGAGTGTTTGGAGGATAGGACAGCGGAAGGCTTCGGGAATGCTGCAGATTAAATGACATCTTGAATGGCACGAGGACAGGCGAGAGGATCACCGCCCTCAGGATGGGACTGGGAAGCCGTAGGCGCTCAGGAGGGCCTGCCATTCATAGCTAGCGCGAGTCGCTGTTTGTCAAATTATATTCTTATACTTCATCTGGAACTCTCTTTGTGACCCGCTTGTGCCCTGGCTTTCGCACTGCTCGCTCCTCAGGAGGCGCGCGCATGCAGCTAACCCGGCTGACTTGCGATATGCGCACCGGTGCGGTGGAGCGTCGTAAGCTGTTGCAGCGCACCGTTGAGTTCCCTGTCAGTGACCAACGGATCACGGGCCGGCCGCATGGTGTATTCTGGTGTATCGCCGACGCTGTCGACCATCCTATTTTGTGGGGTCCCGCACAGGGCATTCTGCGCGTCCAGGTTGACCCTGGCCACGACCTCAATTGCGTCCAGGTCCGTTCGACGTCAGCACGGCTGGGCCTGGCGCCTCCTCTGCGGGCGGAGGGAGCCGCCTGTGGCGAAGCTGCCTGTGCCGCGCCCGGCGTGGCCGTTGATTGCTGGTACTTCGGTGAGCGAACCTTCCCGGGCGAGCCCATGTTCGTGCCGCGGCCCGGATCGTCCAGAGAGGGTGACGGCTGGCTGCTGCTTGCTGCGCACAATGCTGAGACGGAGAAGGCCGACGTGCACATCTTCGATGCAGAGGCGCTGTCCGCGGGGCCGCTGGCCACGCTGCACCTGCCGCACCGCCTTCCGGTCAGCCTGCACGGCGCCTGGGACGCCACGTACCGCGGGCCCGACCCACACGACTCCTCGGTGCCGCGCTGGCAGGACCTGGGCAGCGTGAAGCCGCTGTAGGGTGAGGGGCGGAGGGATGCAAGCGGAGGGCGGGTATGCGAATCCTAAGGAGTCATTAGGGTGAGAATGCACGTCACAGGTTACAAATATGCTCGGCGACTTGCACGTACGGCGATTATGGGCCTTTAGTATGCAGTCATGTCGTCGCATTGTGATTCGGGGCGCGGGGGGCCATTGCCTCAATCGTGGTTGCCGAAAGGAGAAGAAATCATTCACATCATTTTTGTCCGTAGCCTGATCCTTAAGTTGGCCGTGTGGAGGAACGTGTCCACGCTAATTTGGGTTTTGGGGATAATGTACGGAATACTTTGGCGTCTGGCTTGGCCTAGCGCCAGGTCGATTGCTAATGGGAGGAGGACTTTAATTGATGGAGGGGGCCTCCTTCGTGAGCGTCGCGTAGAGGGACGGTATTGACTGTCGGGAGTTTGCGGTTGTGGAGTTTTAACGCGCGGCTTAGCCGGTGACAATTGCAAGTTGAGGAGGAGATGTCTTGGTAGCAGGATGCCCTTGGTATTTGTCATAAGTTCCAAAGCAGAGAGGACACGTCAATGACATGCCTGACATTCCGGAAGCCATACCATGAGCTCTTAGTACAGTCGGGACGTAATGGATGATAACTGCAATTCCGTGTATGACTAATTTGTATGTCCGACTATATGCTACCTGATATTCATATGGTGTTGTACCTGACGATGTGTGGCTTTTACGGGCAACCAGGATCAGTGCGCGTCGGTCTTGTCAGTTCATGGGGCAATTCATTATGCCATGCGCAAAAGTCCCTATCCTTTTGCCAGGAACTCCCTGTTTAGCGTATGTTTGGAAGGAAATTCCGGTTTTGGCCTGGAGTGCTATTTGATGCGCAATGTGCTGAGGTACGATGAGGGTCACGGATGGACGTCTTGCAACCAAGTGCCAGGTCGAGGCTCGGTTCCCTTCTTTAATGAATGGCAGTATCGTGAGGAATGTACCTTCACCGTATTCATCTGTCGCAAGTTGTTTGCCTCGACGAGGAGGAGTTTGCCTCGCTTTGGTCAATTAGGGACGAATGAATTAGGGGTTGGAACGCCTCGCCCACAAACATTGTGGCTCGCGCCCGCGGTAGGTGGCTGAAAGCTGTCGTGTGGGGGTATTTCCGTGCTAGCAGTTTTGCACCCGTAATTGAGGTGACCTCTTCGGAGTTGGATGGGCGCTGACAGGAAGGTGGAGTCGCCCCCATGTGGCCAGGGAAGGCGTAGTGCCATCCCACCGTGGCCAAGTTGCGCAGCAGGACGATGCGCTATGACGTGTTTAGTGGTGAGTTGATCCGGTATGTGAAGACAGCGAAGAGCGGGACGGAGGCAGAATAATGCATTTGGTTTCTGCCTTCTAGTGTCAATGATTGATGTATGCGTTCATATTCATCGGGCCTTACTGCTTAAAACCGTGCTGGTTGTGAAAGGTGTTTATGGCTTAAAAGTTTATGGCTTCTTGAGTTGAGGAAACATGGTTTCTAGGGTGTGTTGGACGAGATGTGGAGTCCAGTTGCGTCGTGTGGCCGCCCCGTTTCTACGAGTTGGTGGTAACAGGCAGGGATCATGACCCCTGGGTGGTAAAGGATCTATTCCAAAGGGTACAGCGTTGATTTGGCAGATGGACGATTAGATGCTATTGGCGGGAAGGTTAACCAACAGCAACAAATAAGGACGCCTTAGATCGAGCGATGGTGGTCTTTTTCCCTTCCATTCTGTTTACCGTGTGTCACTGTGCGGCTGCTTGACAACACAGTTCGTGGCGTCCCTGAAAACAAACACTTGCTTATTTTGCAGTTGGCTCCAGCTGCATTCTGTAGATGTTGCGGCAGTACGATTGCGTCGTTGTTCACGTTGCCTTTGTATTCAAGACTGTTGGTGCTTTTGCTGAGGGTTTCAGGAAATGGTTGCGCGCACTGCGATCCCCGGGCTCCACGTTGCCCATGATTCGCGGCTGTGTAAAACTTCCATCACTTGATGATTCTTCAACAGCAGCTCCTGGACCTTGTTTCGGGAGCGTACCAGCTTGGTTACCTGAAAAACACGACCCACGCTGAACTAAACAACATCCGCGACGGGTAGCGACTCGTGAACGCTTACAAGTTGCCACCAAGTCCATCAAGTGATAAATGGGCATCGGTTGGGAAGGGGAAGGGGGCTCATCGGTGGGCTTCGGAAGTCCTCTCGGGTTGACCCCGGTGTCGTGGGGCTGCGGACCTCTGCAGGTACGGGGGGCCGGGCAATCGTGGTGGTGGTGCGTGGCGGATTTGGGGGCCTCCGTGTCACTTGCATGCCCACAGTTGCCGGCGGCCCCAAGCCTGCTGGCTTTGATTTCCCTATCCCGCAGGTGCAGGGACAATGCCTCCGCGGGATGTCGTGGTGCCATGGGGCGTCGGTAAGTGTGCGAGATGCGACGGCGTGGACAGAACTGGAAAGGGGGACCCGCCGGTTGGTTTAGTGGTAGTTCGACAGTTAGGTCGCTGGATTGGTCTTTGGAAAGGTAGGTCGGTGGTTAGGTAGGTACGAGTACTGCATCAGCCCCGCCGCCGCTGGCATGTACCGGTATGCCGTCACTTAAGCTGATCTTTGAGGCGCCTCCGGGGGTTTGAAGTTAGGAACTCTGTCGCCGCACCCCTGCGTTCAGCTGTTGTGGCGTAGATGGAGGCTCTCTACATCAGCGACATGAACCCGCTAGTGCTATGGACCTCCCCTGGAGGTGGCCTGTTATAAGGTGGTGGAACACCAATCTGGCGTGATAGCCTATCTCCGTACTCCCCTTCCTCACCCCCGCCCGGTGGGGCCCCAGCCCAGCCACGTTTGGTGCAGTACCTGGTGGCGGGTGGCAACAGCTGGGCCTGGATGGAGGTAACAGCAGGATGAGCGGTGAGGGGCAGCTGGATTTGGAGGACGCAGAGGGATCACGGAAACTTAGGGGCTGAGGTGAGGGCGCAGCAACGACAGTGCTATGTCACTTCGCACTTGTGCCTTCCGGCTGGCGCATCAAGGGGCGTGAGTGGAGGGGAGAGGGGCGGGAAAGGAGGGAGGGAGGAGGGGGAGAGAAGGGAGAGAGGAGGGAGAGGAGGGGGGGAGGTGGGGGAGAGGAGGGGGAGAGAGGGAGAGAGCGCGATAGAGGAAGGGGAGAGGAGGGGGAGAGGAGGGGAAGAGGAGGGGAAGAGGAGGGGGAGAGGAGGGGGAGAGGCGGGGAGAGGAACGGGAGAGGAAGGGGAGAGGAAGGGGAGAGGATAGTGATACTCCTGCTGCGGCTGTATGTAACAATACTACTACGTTGTGCGGTGTTTTGATGGTTGGGCCGGACCGGACCTTGACAACAAGCGGCATAGAGTAACGATGTTGCGTGTTACACTGTGTACACTCACTCCGAAATTACCATTAGTTGCCTCCAGTCAATGCATGTAGGGGGCGCACGTGTCTGACACATACGCCAAATGTAACCAGCACGCAAGGCAGCAAACGTAGGACGGTGTCCCGGGTAAAAGAAATTCATGGTTGTCTACGTACGAGACGTACGGCATCAAGCATGTATTACTAGTGACTAATAACTCGATGAACTACATCATCATCATCATCATCATCATCATCATCATCATCATCATCATCATCATCATCATCATCATCGTATCATCATCATCATCATCCAAGCGCGTGCGCGACCCGCCACACGCAAGTGAAGATCCCGTTATCAACAGCAGCAGCTATATGCACGTATTTTGGTTCATCGTCTGGTTTTCATGTATGTACATACCCGTCAGCAGGCCGCTACCTGCTGCTGCTGCTGCTGCTGCTGATTAGCGATCAAATTCTTGCTCGACGCGTAGGAGCTCGATCCCCAGACAGTTACCGTTGGTGCATTGATCATGGGAACCCGGACGCACATCCGGAAGTAATAGGAGGGCTTTGACAGGTCATCGATAGTCAGCGTTTCAGTCGTCGACGTGTACTTGGCCATGTGGTACGTGTTGACCTGATTTATGATGTGCTCATCCTCCTTATCCAGAACGAGCGCTTCACCCAGTGCCGTCGCCTTCTTCACTATCTTCTCGGTGACTACGTCGGTCAAGGTCTTCTTGCTGTCAATGCCATCGTAGACGGTCACCGTCTCGGTATAACTGCCTTGCTGACCGCAACCGTCCGTACCGAAGACGAGGTAAAGCTTGGCCATGCCGCCCTCGTCTGCGACATCTGGCTCCAAATTCGAATTCTCCAGAAGGGAGATGAGAGAACGATACCAGTTCTCTGTCGTATCGCAGATGTACTGCGCGTAGCCAACGTTGAAATCCGTACCAGAAAACTTATGACTCCTGTCGTATTCGTTATCATCTCGCGCCTTGTACAGGTTGGCAAGCAGCTCCTTAGGATCACTTGTGATACAGAAGTCCTGCAGCAGGCGTTCGGCGGTGCTGCGGACTTTCATCGCCTCCTGCACTGCATACACGTTGCGCAGGGTTGCGTTCTCAGGTCCGTCCTTCATCAGGTACTCGTGAGCGGCACGCCATTGTGTATGCGCATTATCGCGCAACTCCTTCAGCTTGGCAGTAATTTCGTCTGTGAGGGATGGCATCCTGCTGGACGATCGACACTGCTGAATGCCGCCGGCGATATGTACCTAGCTAGGTAGCGCTCTTACAGCAGCCAGCCAACCAAATGTATATAACGGATGTGTTCACGGCGGAGCGATAAATAAATACCCTGTGATGTCTAGTTACGCGGGTGCATATGTACGTCTTTCAGCTATTCAATTACTCGCAGCTCCTCCTGAGCAGCTGATGCGCGAAGGTATAGGTACGTAGGTCTTGCAATATCTACCACTGAACATTGGAAAATAAAAATAGATAAAATGGAAGCAATAAGTGTCATCTGCATCTTAGCGATTAAGGCAATCGTCTTTGTTTGTTGGTTGGTGCAAGCATTCGTAACTTTTGCGTCTGCTTACCGTACCGTACCGTTTCCGCTTGCTGGACCCGGGGCTCGCCCGCAACGGCCATAGACCGAAGGAAATTTTTTGAATATTGTGTTACAAGTTTAAACATGTGCATGATGCATCCGTGAAGTCGTTTAGTCGTACGGGTAGGTAGGGCAGGAAACGGGCAAGTACGGACAGCCTTTGCGTACGTTGTTACCGGAAGCTCTATCTCGCGGCGATCGAGCAGCGCATCAGACCATTATATATAAAGTAAAATATATAGAATGTATCACCACCAACCACCAGACATGATTACCAATTGCGACACCCGACTCCCAGACAACGCGAAATAACTTACTGGAACTTACTTCAACATCACGTAACATCATTACCCTGATTCAGTTCGATGATGACAAAGATAGCATGCTCCAGCCAAATGCAGTTGTGCAGATACTGCTGCCAAAAGAATACTTATATATACATATACATGTATTTTTTGCCCCTCCCCTGCGCTGTGGCTCGGTCCGGGTCAGGACCCCCGGTGTTCGTCTTTGCAGGGCGAGTCGCCCACAGTGTACCACCCCAACATATACATATAACCTGCCATGCGTGAAATTCCTCAGTGCGTGCCTCCCACCAGCAGGCCGCGAAGGGCCCAGACTCGAACAACGTTCAACAGCTCAACAAGCATGCAGTGGTAACTGGAAACCTTACTTTGCGTAGGTAGCGGTAACTTAACCAATCTACCTAGTGAACCTATCTATCTATCTATCTATCTGTCTATCTATCTATCTATCTATCTATCTGTCTATCTATCTATCTATCTATCTATCTATCTATCTATCTATCTATCTATCTATCTATCTACTGTCTTCAATGAAACGAATAAGTACTTACCCCAGTTGACCATGACATTCAAGTCTCTGCTGTCCCTTTCATAACCTTGCTTACTTACATACGTATTTATAAGTATTTTTGTTAGAAATTTGGGTTTTATCCCGGCGCGTACACGAGCCACAGATACGAAACCCAGTCATTTTTTCGTATTTGGTTACCAAACCCATCCGTTGTTGTGTTAATTTATCATTTATGCACAACGGTGGGCGTCTTTTATTGGGTATTCACCTAAAACCTGCCTTGCATTGTTTGGATACAACACGCACCTCGACACGCACGGTACAGAAATTGTGTCGTACACCGCACAAAACGGTGGGCGAAATCGGACTCAACGAGAAAAAGTATAATAATTAAAGCTATCTAGCTTGAGCTCGACTCTAAGAACAAACGAGGCAGGATTCCGGATGGAGCTGCCGTACATAGAGATGTAACGTCGTCTGTATGTTGGGATGCCAGCTGTAGATCCGGATCGGTGAGGATTAGCAGGTGGTCGTAATCAGCAGGTCAAGCCACATGCATGCTAGCCTTACGGACGGATGGGGGACGAACTGACAGGCGAACTTACGGACGGATGGATGGACGGATGGACGACACGAATTTTGAGATCAGCAGGTGGCATATGTTTACAAGTATAGATACCGCAGCTCTCATGCCGTAATACATTCAGACCCCCGTGCTCGTCTTTGCAGGGCGAGTCGCCCACAGTGTAACACCCCTTAACTCAGACTGCCAATGAGATCCCTGTTGCAAACAGTGAACCAAGTACGGCGACCCACAGCCATCGATCCGTTATAAATTACTTCTAGCCAGCGCAGCTAGCCGCAACCCTACTCGTGCTTTGAGCAGCACGGACTCGGCTTCAAATGGATGTATGGTTACACCGGGGCCCCCTCCAGCGAGTGGTTCATCGTCATAAATAAGCATGTATAAACATGCATACACATGAACACGGTGGATGGATGGCGAGCATGTATGCAGTTAAGCTGCCTCAGCGGTGTTGTCGTCCTCCATCACAAACATCAAGTGAGGGCCCTGCAGCCCAGGCACGTCATTAATGCTACTTGGCTTCTTGTCGGCAGGCAGGGAGTCTGCGGTCGTCTGCATGTCCTTATCCTCCTGGGCGCGAGTCTTCACGGCATTGGCCTCGAACGTGAAGGAAAAGCCGTCCTTGTTTTTACTACATCGTACGGCCATGTTCGGGAAGGACTTGCCAATCGCCGTAACCAGCATCACAGAACCCGCACTGGCAGCTGCAATAGACTTCCAGTTGACAATCCAGCGGTATGATCCACCGCCGGTCAGGATGCCGTGTCCGCCTTTGGGCACCCACAGCGGCCTAACATTCGCCGCAGCCGCCTGCAGCTGCTTCTCTAGGTGCCGGGACCGCTCTCGCATGAGGATGGCAGTGCTTTCCGAAATGCCCCGGGCGACTGGCCCCTCCTGGTAGCCTGCTGCCTCTGTTGGGATGACGACCTCATATTGAATGGCGGGGAAGGGCTCCAGGGGGCCGTTGGGTTTGGTCCTGGACAAGATGTCGTACTTGGTGATGACGTCGTGGATGTCAAGGACGATGTACGACATGAACGGGCCGTTGTTGAGCTCGTCCACATTCAAGAACAAGACGGAGTGGTCATCGTGTGCCTCCTCCAGCTGCGTGCCCACGCAGCCGCTGATGCTCACCGGGACACGAAACCGCCGTAACTTGCCTGTCGTGGATTTCTGCAGTACAAGCTCCAGGTACTGACCTGCGTGTGTATGTGTGTGAAGGTACGGCATAGATGCGTATGCATGGCTGTATCGATGCTCTATCTCTCAATATATATTAGTGTATGCACGTGTATGTGTGATGTACGGATGTGGTTTGATAATGATGCATCACATGCATCCAGTAAACGTGTATTGTACGTGATAAATATGTACACCTATGACAACAGGGCAGCGTATGTACGGCATGTTATGATCTAATAAAGCAAGATCATAGCACCGCCGAGTCGGCCTACCTATCTATATGGTTGGACCGCCCTCACCGACTCCTGACTAACCTGGCTGCACCACCACCTGCTGGTCGACCATGTACTGGCACTCATGGTGCCGGCTCTTCGTGTCGCCTTTTTTGTTGCGCAGGCTGACACTCAACCCACTGGAGAAGGCACCGAAATTGAAGGGAGAGTCCAGCTTGATCTGCGCCGCCTGCACCACCTCGATCTTCTGATCCCGGCAGACGGTCCAGGATTCCTTGTAGGTGTGGGACGAGGGATTCGTGGTGTCGCCTCGGTTGTCGAAGGGGAAGTGGCTGACCACCTGCGTTGTCTGGATGGGCACCTCCGAAACCAGCTCGGGGGGCCCGGAAATGCGGTTGGTGCAGTGCTGGTCATATTCCTCACAGACCCCATCGTTGAGGTACACATCCCACGCGTCGATGTGTTTTTGGGTCCTGCGTACACCGAGCACCGACAAGGAACGATAGATGGATGGGCACTAGCTGGTACGTGCGTGTAAATGAATATTACCGAGTAGTGGTACTTACGGATGAATAACAATGATAATATTGTCGCATGCTCCACATCCATCATTCACTTACTTGAGCCAGTCGAGAATCTTGGCCTTGTCCCAACCCATAACTTCCAAATCCGCAAAGGTGGTCAGTGTCTCCACGTAGCCCGCCATTCTTACTTATATGCGGCTGATGGGGCCCTGCGCGGCGGGTGAATGAAAAAAGAATTATGAACGGCAGTTATCTCGCAGCACAGCGAGCGAGGGCGAGCGCAGCCCCCCCCGAATTTGATTGATAAAACTGAGTTGATGACAGCTAGGTCGATGGGATGTCCAACACTGTCCAACATCCAAACAGGTACTTAGCAGATACGGAAGCCTGCCGTGTGTGATGGGCGGTGCGGGGAAATAAACTCACGAGCGGCAACTTTGCGCTGGTGCTTCAGCATGGAGGATGGCCGCAGGCCTGCTGCCTTTGTGGCGTATGATGCAGGAACGTACGCAATCAAGTCCAGGCGGCGGGTGCACTTCAGCACGTGCAGTTCACGTCGGTGCTGGTGTGTAGATGTATGACCGTGCGTGTGTAGATAGGTAGGTAGGGATGCAGTCTGTTGTTAGCCGGCCCTGTCTGACAACCCTGGCCGAGCGATCTACCTGCCGACCACTGCTGCTTCAACCTTAAAGGAATCGTAACGCTGCATGAAGGCCTCCTCTAGTTCAACAAGTATCTCTAGGAAGATGGATCACCGCCTGCTGGTACCTTAGTAACCACCCACCTGCTGAACCGGTTTACGGTGTGCCCGCAGATAGAGCGAAGGATAGCAGCTCAAGTATGTAAGCGATCACAGAAGGGGCGCAAAGGCAGTAGCAGCGCCGCGGCAACACTAGATAGCCTTCACGCTGTTCACGACGATACAATGTCCGTCACTATGATTTGTATCGGCATAAAAGTTATCGCTATTATTTACTTCTGTGAGAACTTGGCAAGGAGATGTGAGTGTCTCAAAGGTGCGAAGAGCGACTTTATTAGATCGATGGCATGCAAGTAACTTATGGATGGGTCCTTATAAACGACCTTACTATGGGCGGGCAGCTTCTGAACTCTTCTCACCACGCGCGTGTATGAAACGAGATGATTAGTAACGGAAGGTATAGGTAGGTACGGGTACGAGAGGTACGAACGTAGGGGTACGAGGTGGTACGGGAAGGTACAGGTAGGTACGGGTACGAGTAGGTAGGCCACGAACGGCCAGCCCTTAACTGATCACTATCTATTAGTTGAATAAGCTCTCCTGACTTATTATTTGTCACAGTGGGCTGAAGAGTGTGGACGGGACCTGGCGGGACCTGGGCATGCACGGGTACGATTACGGTGGTATATTCCGTACTCGGCAGCAACCGCCAGCCACCCGAACGTGCAGGTAGGTAAGGATGATGGCCGCTATCATTGGTACGTACATTGGTAAATAAATCCCTACACATAAATTTTAATAAATATATTATATTGCCCCGACCGTTTACTTGCGGAATTCTTAATTGTCATAAAACAGCAAGCTAGGTCAAGTCGTAATAAATTTATCTGCTTGTGACATCCGCTGCAGCGTTTTAACGCAAAAATGGGGTCATCGTACGCCGAAATCCAACAACTAATTAAGAAGCTTAACAACCAGACGAACGATTTGTACAATACTGCGCATGATTTCAATAATAAGGAGCCCGGCGCTCGCAACGCCCTCGCTGAGCAGGCGGCCCAAGCATATCGCTTAAAGACCGAGAACCTCCTGGACCTCGTCTCCACCTACACAGATCCGTACACTGTGATAACCCAGATCCGAGCGGATCGCGACGACGCTGAAAACAGTTACATCGATAACTTATACAAGATTCGCAATCGAAATACCTTCGTGATCGGCTATGCGTTGTACATTCACGACACTGCCGGTCAGTATTTCCGCGACTGTCTGGAGCAGATAGATAAAATGGACCTTGGTTACGTTCTATCCTCCGAGGACGCCCAGGCCTCGTTGCGACTGATTTTCGGTACGGACGGCGGTGGCCAGTCAGGCTCGTTTGAGCTGGACATGCTGGTTTACGAGGGGTACGACTCCACCTTCGAAGTAACGGACGATCAGATTTCCAAGGCGATTCAAAAGGCGGAACTTGCTGTCGAACAGCTGGCTCTATCCATGGATCAAACCCACCAGTCCCAAGTCACTGCCGCCAACGTGTATACGGCCAAGACGGAATCCACACGTCGCATATCTATCAAAGTTGAGCTGGGACATCCATGCTACGTCTACCAGATGAAGGTGGACGTGCCAGTGATCAACGCGGCGCCCATCACGCTGTGGGGAGGGTACTTCTTCACCGGTACGACAATCAATTGATTGGATGTCCGTACATACGGGCAATCGGTGCAATCTATGTACGAAGTGTGTAGCATGGCACAATGGGAACAAATATATTATTTTATTATGTTTAGCAAGAGGCCCGGGCACTTCATTGCTTGCTGGCTTGCGCTGTGTATCATCTCGCGAGCATTGTGCACTTTGCAAGAGGACGAACCGTGGTGCTGTGTGTACGGTGCACGACATACATATATACGTATGTGTATGGAGGTAGAGTGCGCAGCTTGCTTGTATGTGTATTATCTATCTTGGGCTACTCGGGGGGGTGTCCGGCGGCGGGCCAGCGGCGGTGCATTCCTCACTTGAACTTGTCGACCAGGAAGGAATACATGTATGTTCATGTAAGAATTCGTCAAGCATAGAATCGACATCTGACAGACACCTGCAGCATACAACAACAAAAGAGCAAGCGTAATTCATTAAGACTTACCGCCCATCCCGCCACCCATATGTGGATAGATAACCAAGGAAAAGTACGGTTGTTCCAAATGCCGTATTTCCTTTTGGCGGGCCGGAGAGCAATTGGAAGTGGGAGCTGTAGTTGAAAAGATGATATGAGTTGGGTTCAATTCATGATCTCAGTGCATGGCCAAGGGGGTAGAAAAGGCGGCTGGTCTCGTTAGCAAGGGCAGGATAATTCGGAAATATGATCAGGCGGGGCAATGGCGGAATATGAGCGTGTCAGTTGTAACCTGTTGTAAATTAAGGTACCAAGGTAGGGCTCTTCAAAAGCGTGCAAATCCAGCTCTCATCATCTGGGAAGCTATTCGGGAAAGAATGCACGGCTTGTGCGTTAATATGTAGCAAGGGAAATGCATGCGTATGTAACGGTTAGGACAGCGGAGTCCTTCGCGGTGCAGGATGCGTGCTTCCGTCAGACCGGGGTGCAGGAGCTTGCTGTAACAAGCACTTGCAGGGCACAAGGTGCGTAATCTATTCGCGAGCTCCATTTAAGTAATCAATGCACGTTCTGCACAGCTCGAGACTTACAATGTAGGAGCCCAATGTAAACATGGAAGTGAAAGTAATGGTGCGTGTCCGGGGACTAAGCGTATAGTAATAACATGAAAGCCGCATGTGGATGCAAATGGAGCGAATATCAATTAGATTAATTAAATAACATGACCTGAATCTTATTGAAAAAGCATAAAATCATATGAAGTGGCAGCTCGCAGTCCTGACCTTAAATTGCCGAGCCCTGTCAGTTTTTGTTTGACATAGCACTTTATAATAACTGCCTGAAGAATAAAACTTTAAACATAATATCTATTAAGACAAGTTCAAGACAATTAACAATTCAGGTAAAATTATAATCGGAGTTCACCAGGTTTTGCAGGCGCGTCAAGCGCCATGATTTTATTTCGTTACGCAGAAAGTTGATACCAATTCATCAAATTCAGGCTAAGGATTTGACCAAAAAATTATGAATGATCGCAATCCGAACTTCGCTAAAGGATCTCCTAAACCGCAGGCTGCAATCGGAACAGATATAAAGTTGTGAGGCCCGTATAATAATGTTTTTAGCTGGGTGAAACTTTGATCTATAAATAGATGACATCGTCCACCTAAGCAGTCTGCAGAATGCCCTTATGAGAGTCTGCATAAAGACTGTTAATTTATAATCGAATTATTATCCAGAAATTAAAAATCATAAATATCGTTAATATGTGCAAATGTGCACGGTAAAGTAATAATCGTAACCGCAGCAACTAGCCGTACAGGTCTTACTTCTAAGTTGGCAAAGCCGTCGCAATTCATCTGCATAGACAATTTCGTATGACAATCGATTACAAACTTTGTTGAACAACTGCTCGCTTACTGGTAACGCAGCAGGTCCTTTGAGTAATGCTTGATCACCATATTCTCTTCGCTCTTTTATAGTACGTGAAATGGCAAAGGAAGGGGATGCACAAAAAGGGCACCTTCATAAAGGACCTGTGACCGCGCCCCTGAAATCTGTGCCTGGCTACAAGCCTGTAAGCTCTATTCCAGCTAAATTTGAGACGATCTTATATACAGGACCCAGGTAAAGGCATCGCAAAGAAGGCTTACATGCTTGATTTCGTGCGATTCCGCGGCACCTGACGTCATAATGAGACCAAAAGCTCAAGCATGGGTTACACTGCTTACAGAGAGAAGAAGGGATTCAGTGTCGAGAGCAGGCGCTTTGTCGAACCGGACAACGACCACCCAGGGTACGTACAGCCTCCACCCGCCGGGCGACCCAAGATTCCCCATGCGCATCTGCATTTGCTGTGCTGGCTCATTCGCCCCTGGCTTAATACTTCAAAACGCAGGCCCGGCAGCTATAATGCGCAGGCACTGCAGCTGGATCGACCCAGGCCCGAGTCCATTGGCAAGAAAGGACTGGGTCCAATGGCGTCGCAATCACGTCGCTTTTCGGATCGCGTGTTCTACACGGGACCAGGCCCAACAGATTATCGGAAACCAGGCACTGCAATTGAGGACAAAAGTTTCAGCAAAGCGGCTGTCACATCAGCATTCCAAGAAAAGGTAAGCACCTAAACCACCTATGCAATTGCACCCCAGCTGGCGACAGTGATCATGGAGGGAAAAGGGGGAAGAGGGGCAGGCTGGAGGTTCAAGCAGAACACCAGCGTCGTGTGCCTCCTGATAGGTACCGGTGCTGAGTCTTGGTGGTCGGTGGTTGCATGCGCTCTCGCTGGAACCTCCACCTTGCCACACGGGGCCCCATGTGCGGCCTTCACGATGAACCTGTAGCAAAACAGTACATGGACATTAACCTGCACGCGTGAATAAGAGGGGGGCCCCACAAAGGGTAAGTTGCGTGGGGCAAAAGATGTGAAGGCCCGATGTGTTGAGGCACCAGTACGGTTAAGACCTCTTGTTCATTGGTCTCGGCCGCACATACGCAGGGGACATCTTCGTTGGTGCCGCTGGATCGCGCGTCGCATTTGGGGCCTGGCACGTATGAGGGCGCGGGGATAACGCGTAAAGGTGCTAAGGTGGACTATTTAAGCAAGCCAGGCGCTACATCGGCGTTTAAGAACTCGACGGGGCATGAACTAATCTTGTTGGGCAACTTGGAGGCCCCCGCGTCCACAAGCTACGATTTGGTGGGTTGGGATGACGTTTGGCCGTCGGATGGGTGAATGGATTCCTGAATGGATCTGGTTGCTGGGGACCTGACATAAGCGGAGGAAGTGCTGTTTGATAGCATCGCGATGCACCCTGGTCTAGGTGCTCAACCCCTGCCTTCGGCCAACCTAGCCAAACTCTGCCTTCCCTTCTACTGGTCACGAGCGCCGGCGTGGGTCCCCTTATGATCACAAATAAATCCGAGTGTCGCGATGATCCGGCACATTGTCCTAATATGGCACTCTCTGCCCCTGTTGCCTGCTTTGAACCACGCTAGATCGGGACCTTGCCTCTTACCTGTGACCTTTGTCCCATTCAGGGCGACCCTTGGGTCCAGGCGAGCTCTCGTGGTGGAGGCAGTGTCCGTGGAGGGACGTCCTCTTTTGGGACTGGCGCGGGCCGAGGTGGCGCGTCGGTAGGATCCATGGCCGCCACACTTGACTCGTTGTTGTTCGGAACGCCCTCCAATGCGGCCGGAAAGCCAGACACAGGCCCTGGTCCCGGCTCGTACGAGCTGCAGGACTATTCCTCCATTCGCGCCATGCTTAGTCGGCAGGCAAACCGACCCAGTCCTGTATTCCTCACAGCGGATTCGTCACCACCCAAGTGAGACTGGGGGTATGGGGGTTAATATGCGGAAAGCAAGATGGACCAAAATAGGCTGGGGTGCCGGTAGGGCCAAGATCTCTTGGGATCTCTTGGGAGTTCCGTTCGCCGTTCCTCTGTTAACATGTGTTCATGATCTTCCCATGCGGTTCTTCTGCAACACCGTAACCCATCGTCCAGCTGTCAAACACACCTCATCCTTTAATGCCTACCGTTTCGCCTGTGCATCTGACGCTCCTCTAGGCAACAAAACCGCCAGGTGTTGGTCAGTGCTGGTGACAAGGTGGCGCACGACTACCTCAAGCCCTCGCACGCGCCGCTTCACTCGCTGAATCCGGGGAAAGGTGTCTCCGCACCGTTCCGAAGCCGCAGTGCGGGGCATGAGGAGGTTATTGACCAGCATGCTTATAGCATATCGTCAAACGCACCAGGCCCAGCGTACTACCAGCCTCCAACTACAATTCGCAAGTCCTTCCACAAAAATGCTAAACAGCAGTACATGACTGTCGCATTTTAGTGGGAATTCTGAAATGTAGGCTCGGCCAGGTTAGGATTGACCACAGAGTGTGTGCGTGAATAAGATAAATACCATTCCCCGGTAAGCCGTGTGCATGCAACTAGGTATGTAGAGAGGACTTACGGCTGCGTAGATTAGGTTTGACTATTTTGACTATATACATATATACCTTACCGATTTACAATCAAACCCTGTTACATGTATTCCGGCATGTGGGTGGGTGATCGCTTGCATTATTTTATGAACGCACTGCCTCTTACCATCTTGAGAAATGATGCTTTTTTGACAGGCTTTTACTGCGTGGAAAGCGACCAACGACCAATTAGTGTTTCGCCGGTGAACGGAGGGACGGGGGTAGCATTTACAGGAATATAAGGTGTATTGACACATTAGGTCGGCAGCTGGTATTATGGGCACGGATGGCCCTATATGGTGACATGAATGCAAACCTGCTGAAGCTCACCACGCGACGGACGAACCTGAGACGAACGGTGTTAAGGAATTATGCAGGCATAGCGCGAAGTCATGTGAGTAACCGTGACTGTAACCGCGCAGCCTGATGATAATTCAATTCATAGCAGCCGCAGCAAAACCCAGCAAACCAAGGCACATTAACCAAATGAAACATCCACTACCTCCTCTCACCACCACTCTTGTAACCAAAACCGCTATCCTTTGAGACGGAAGCATGGCAAATCTCAAGCACACCTATATTTTGATTATTTCCGTGCACGGTAACGCATTACATCCTCGAGTGCAGCTTCCAGTGCAAACTGCATGCCGCGGCTTCCAGTGACTGCGATAAGGCGGCGAACGGCCACAGCGCGCTCTGGGGACGCAAGGCCAGGCTGGCCCTTCTTGGCCAGAAGCCCGTCAAGGTCGCCCAGGACCACGGCCCATTCATCGTCCAGTTCGTCAGCACCATAGGCATCCGCAACGGAGAACATGCGCTGGTGCTGTTGCCGAGCCTGCTGGCGTCCCTGGTCAACGGTGTCGCGGGTGGATAGCTGCGACTGGAGAGGAACAGCTTGGGGGGTGGCCTTGTCAGTGGGGGTCGGAGGTGCAGGAGCTGATGAGTCTGGCAGGGGGCCTACATCCGCGTCTGCCTGTGGCAGAGTGGCGGATTGCGTGGATGACGCAGCTGGGTGGATTTGCATAAGCGCGAAGCTATGGCCGCCATACATTGCGGGGTCGGGAAGCGTGGCGGGGTTAGCACTGCCGCGCACGTTACTGCCCTTAACCATACAGCTCTGCAACGGCGAGTAGAACATATTCCCGGCAAGAGGCTGCCTAGAAGGCAGTATTGCGGTGGTGAGATTGTTGTTTGAAGGTTGTTGAGCGAGGTTTGTGAAGCCGCCACCACTGGCACGCTGCGAGCTGGCCCGTACTTCGGGATGTGCCGCAACATTCTGTAGGCACATACGAAAACAAATGCGGCCAGGTGAAAGGAAAGATGCCGCGACGAGTTCAGAATCAACCGGACACGCCTTTCGAGAGCGGATCCAGCGAGCAATGGTGGCAGAAGTGTGAATGCGTACAAAAGTCGTCGGGTCAGGTATGCGGATTTACTTAAAATACAGAACTAAGGTGACGCACCTTTCTGCGGCGGATAAGACATGCGATCAACGCATATGTCATTATGCCGATGACAAAGCCACAGCTGAGGCCGATTCCCAACCAAGCTCCCCCTGACAGTCCGCCCATTTTCGCATGGGCAGACGATTCAGCCATATCTGCCTGCAGACCATTAGACATGTAGAGGTCAACTGGATGATATAGATGTTACCATTAGATTGGTGACCTACTTCCAATAGGATGCGAGCCATTCGCACAAAGCGGTCGTGGCTTGGCCTTAATCCAAAGCTAGCTTTAAAATTCGATTGGTTTCTTAAGGGTGACGTCCGGTCACATGCAGTAAGCTCATTTTTTGTTAGATGCCTGCTATAACGGCGAAGCTGTCTTAGAAGTACGGCATTTTTATGATGCTCAGCACAGCAGGAGGGGTGGTGGAATAGAACGGCAAGCAATAGCATTATTCCAACGTCTATGCCCTAATGCTAATTGCGGTAATTCCTTTCAAAAAAGATTATATAACTCTGTGCAGGCCGCGATCAATGTTGCACCCAGTCGACCACCACTTCTTGTGTCAACCAATCAGCCACAAGTATTTAACGGATTGCGAAAACATGTTGAGTTTGGGAACCATTATTTCCAAGCTGGAGGCGCGGGGTCTCGGCCTTGTGAATTGACAGAACAAGGCTCGAGTAACCCCAGCGGCCACATTTACCGGTGCATAAAAGCTGATGAGCATGTCGGCGAAATCTTGTAAGGACTGTGGGGAAATTACTTCACTAATCGCACACCCTGCGTATTAAGCGACCGATAGTTCGCAGTTGGGCCAAGGTTTGCCAAGCGACCACGGAGGTACCGGCTTCCTCGTCATTTGTCAAGGTCTGAGAACCCTGAAATTCAAAGGACCTTACAATTTCCCCATAAAAGGCATATCCGTACTATGGGATATATATTGCAATGCTAACTAAAAATGGGGGAAATACCTGCCCTAACTGGCGGTGCAGATACTGCCCGCCCCTTTTCGAGATGCCTACGGCTCAGCCGCCTTGGCCTGTCACCTACATGCCCGAGGCTATACGTCAACCGGTCCAAGCCGCCTGTATCTGCATGGCCGCACCCTGACACGTCATACAGGGACATCTCCCGGGGAAAATCATGAAGGGAGGGGGGGCGATAGACCACCCGGCGAAAGAAGCTTATAGCCATGAAACATCCACAAACAGTCAGTGGAGCGATTACTGGGATTCCCACTGACTCCGAAACCAACAGTACGGTGACCACCTGCAGAGGACCTTCTGCTTCCCTAAACGGCATTGGAAAAACCCAAAATGTCATTCATCGCATTCCACGCAACGCCCAAAACCAAAGCAATTTCACAGCAGAATAATCATGCTATTCGCATGGATGGCCACTCGACTTTCCCACTTCGGTAAACACTTAGGAAAACGCTTAGCTCGAAAGAGTTACAGTACGTGCGGCACTGAATGCACGACCTCGTGGTAATGACCCAACGAGCAAGACAGCAACGTGCATCAACGGATGGAACCTTCGGCAGCTGTCATTGGAGTGAACGCTACCTGCTTGCATGGCATCAAGGGCCATGGCATTCCCCGCACACTTCCTAACGCGGTTCTGTGTATTCTTTTCGCTGATACACAAGCGGCAAGTGCAGTGGGTGTTGCATTAACGATCAAAATCCACGTTGGTAACGGTTGCTGCACACCCTATCTTTGGATGATAAATACTACTGATATTGAACCTTTTGCAGGCGGAAGACGGGTGCGGTCTGTCTTGCCCTGCGCCATGCCGAAGCCTAAGCTGTCACTCGTCAGGAAAATGCATCCATCCTATTGTTGACCCCTGCCTAGTTTGATGGCTTACACTGTTGTCCATGTGTTTAACGGTGCGTGGCTGTAGAGTTATTGACAAGAGACATTTATTGACATGAGATTTTTTATTGACATGAGAGACATTTCCACCGGTTGGATAAGAAGGGGAATTGCCTCAAAGCAGCAGTTTTCCATTTCGCATTTTGTTGAGGAACATCCGTAGGTTCACTGTTGCCACAGATGCAGCTATCTGCAAAAAGGACGACAGCTTGACTCATCTGTAGGCGAGGGACGTTGGCACATCCCGACAACGCGCAGCTTCAGGAAGACGGCCCAGTCTTCCGCACCAGCCGTCATCAGCCCCCACAACCTCACCGCTCCTCGTCGACAGCAGGCATAACAGGTAGGCTAGGCCGCACGCATATGAACCCAAATGACACGGCGCAGCATGCGCATAACACGTCAATTTACGAAATTGGTAAGTGTAGCTCCGCCTGGGCATAGGGCGGCAAAGGCGGCAGGGTGCAGGGTTGAATCCACCAGAACGCGCAGGTCGTTTCACCGCGGCCATCTGAGTGTTTAGCTTTCCCGGGCATCAGCTCTAGTCGACGACGACATAAATATGATGGTTTAGCGAGTGGCAGCAGATCCTGTCCAGCGTGTGCTCGGTGTCGCATATGTTCTACTTCTGCGCATCCCAAGTCCAGAACAGGGGCCCCTCATCCATAACACGAGCACATAACATGAGCCAACCCAGTTCATTAAGACAGACGGCGGAAATGGTCGCTGGTGCACGTAAGCATACCTGCTGCGCTTATGGCTGGCTTGAATGCGCAGGGTACATACGCGCACATCCTCATGTTGCTCCACGACTCATCCAGGTTGCAAGCGCTCCTTGCGTACCGCTGCCAGACGCCGCTCAAGCTGATGAATCTCCTGAAACACACAAACCAGCGTCGCGCATACGGCATACACAAATCGTTCTCGGTAGTACGGTAAGGTGATGATGGGCGCTGAACTGCGTTAGATTGTGGAACCTTACCCACGCATGAAAAACCATGCCCCCTCAGATACAGCAGCACACGATAAATTTTTGACAAGGATGGCGTGTGCAACTGTGCATATCACCTGCAAGTCGCTCAGTCTCATGGCTTCGAGGGCCTGCATTCTGCGGAGCTGGCTCAGCAATGCAAGCGATGTGGCCACTTGTTCCCGCCGCGCTGATTGCAGCATCTCACGACTGGCTGCATCGGCCTCTGCGGCCCGCAGCGCAGCAGCATGTGCAGCTGCCTCACGCTCCCCGGATGTTCCCAGCGGATGCGCAGCTGCATTGCCCCAAAGCCGGCTGTTCCAACCCTGAGGTACCAGACAGGGTGCAGGCGGAGAGCATCTTGAAAGGAAGCACATGGCTAGGCATGGCTAGCCTGAACCCTAAAGGATAATATGCCACGGACCGGCATATTCCGCGTTCCTTCAGATTCACACCAACGTAGGATGGGTAAGTGGCGCTTCTCAAGGAAAGTGAGCAGGTTATGGTAAACCTGTTGTGAATGAGCGAAAGTATCCCACGCTGCCTGTGTGTGCGCACCCCTGAGAACGTGTCGCCACGGTGCCCTCCTCCCAGTGTCGAGGCAGCCATCAACTGCGTCCGCAAAGCCACATTGTCTGCCCTAAGCTCCTGCAAAGTCAACGGCACACGGCAACGGCAGCACAAACGCCATTTCATCAACATAATAAATTTGTAATTATAGTCAACAGCGTGGCGCAAACGGCTACAATGGTCCCGCACGCCAAGACGCAGTCAGGGGGTCCATCACGAACCTGTAAATTTAACGTGCGACTAACTGAACTGGGGTGACGAGCACTCAGCACGCCATAACGCTCAAAGGGATCACAGAGGAAAGCTTACGCACCCGACAGGTGGCCTCTGCAGCCTCCAGGCGTTCCTCAGCTGCCACCCTGCCCTGCTGCGCAGTCACAAGGTCAGACTGTAGCTGAGCCACGAGCTCAGCCTGCTCTGCCAGCTCCCCACGCGCTGCCGCAAGCCTGTGGCATGTTGTGGGCGGGCCACGACATGGGTTGACAAATACCCACATGCAGACAAGTCGGCAAACAGACAGGCAGTGGGCCGCGGAACCCTCCTTGCCATCTTCTGAACAGTTCACGCTAATTCAGCCACCGAAGGGTTGGAAGCGATTGCACCGTCGCCCCACAGTTGTACCCTGGGCGGGCCACTGCTATGTTTCGAACCCTACAATCCCTCTTCGCTGGAGTTTTGCGACACTGGTGATCCTGGTCATGCGACTAAGTCAGTCAGCAGGTGGCAGATTACGAACGCACCTCTGCTGCATGCCGGCAAGCTCCTCATCTAACCGAGTCGTGGTGCCCTGCGCAGCCGTCGCCTCGTCAGCGCAGCGGCAGCAGCAGGCGCAGCAGCCTGTGCAGGCGCTGCACAGGTCAAGGTACACCAGTTGAGGGACTCCGAATAAAACCATACGGGTGCAGGTGTTGTGGTCTGGCAGCATAGGCAGGGCCTCCTATGTACAGTAATATGAAGACTTTGAATGGCTTTAAATGGCAAGCCAGGATGATATATTCATGAAGCCACATGCACCACATAGGATAAACGATGCTCGCTCACTTAAGCTCCCTACCGCCATATCACGACGCAACATAACACGGAAGCGCGTTTCGACCACGAAAAGTGGGTACAGGCCCGCCAAAAAATGGACATGAAACACACCCGGCAATCGCCTCGGCAGCCGCGTCTTGCGCCTCACGGAGCTGCCTCTCCAGCTCCAACGCCCGTGCTCGCGCCTCGCTCGCCGCCGCCACCAGCGGCCGCATCTCCGCGGTACGGGCCTCCAAGGCCCGGCACCGCTTTGTCAGCTGGTCCAGAATACGAAGCTGGTCTTGCATCTAGCACGCAGGGAAACACACCGTTGGCGTTAGTAAATAGGTTTCCAAGGGTTCTAGCATGTTCATCAGCGAATGATCTGCGTGGCTGCTAGGGAAAACCAGTAGAACAGACAGTAAACGATGGTGCACTTGGCTTCGAACCACAACGGCATGGGAGCCAACATCGTAATTGCATGATTCGCAGCAACGCCGCCCGCAAACGTTTTGGGCTCAAGCTCGAAGGATTTAGGGCCGCGCTGCCCGCTATTGCTGCCTATTCGCGAAGGTAACAGGAGTCAGCATTATGTGGACACGCTATCGAGTAATTAATCAAACCCAGCCGGATATCTGTCCAACTGCGGCCCAACCACACGCTCGCCAGTATCGTGGCCACAGCTGTTGCTTCTGCATAAGTAGCTTGACCAACCTGGCGCCCTATTATCACGTGCAGCAGCGCACCTTGCCCTCTAGAAACGCCTCTGCGCGTTGCACTTCACGTACGGCTGCGCGTTTGACGTTGCCCAGCATCTGGTTCGCCGCTGCCTGTGCATCTGCCAGTCGCGCCCGAGTCGCCGCCTCCTGTGCGGTAAGTTTTTCGTTGCAATCTTCCTTGACAGCTTCCAAGCGGCTGCGATACATCGCCTCAACGCGTTGGAGCTGCTGGCTGCAAAGTGAATTTCCAGGACAGGTTGGAAGGAATGCGGAAGAGATGATACGGGTCAGGAGCCCCATTGGGATGACGCAGTGTAGAGCGGAGACACTAGAATTTTCAGGACTAGGGTGGAGGAACGGGATACATGAACAGGACGCGCCGAGCTTTGGCGAACCTGGACCTGAGTGGGTTTGCATGGCAGGAGTCGTGGACCCTCGTGACACATCTAAACCCAGCCTGTTCTTATTGCGTTACCTGACTTGCTCTGCAGTAACTCCACTCGCCCGCTGCTTCTGGAGCTGCAGCTCGAGTCCGTCGCACCGGTCCTGCAGCTGAGCGACAGTGCTACTCTTCTCCTGTAGCTGCAACGTTAGGTCTACCACCACGCTCTGAAGCTGCGCTTTCTGCGCCTGGACGCTGCGAAACCAAAGCAGGTAATGGAGGCAGAGAAACGCGACAATATAGCAAATTTAGTAAGAAAACGAGATCAGTCCCGTGCTCACGTGTCGTGCTCCTCCGCCAGCGACGCGTTGGCAGCGCGTAACGCCTCGTTTTGCTTTCGCAACTCCTCACTTTGCAGGCGACCGCGGTCAAGCTGGCCCATCAAACCCTTCACTGCCACCTCACGCATTCGCGCATCCTCGGTGAGTTTTTCCACCTCGGTTCCCGCTAGCGACAGCTTCGCCTGAAGACCAAGAGGTGGCACAGTCAACCTCAGCTTCTAGATGCGAATACGGTGACAAGCTTGCAGACCTGCATCTCCTGTACTAAACGCCCTAGCAGTTGGTTCTCAGAAAATACGTCCATATCTGTAGTAAATGCTGAAGTTGTCTGTTCCTGGACACAATCGGTGCACCGTGGTATGCCACTTTTAGTTTTCATTGATGGAGCTGAACATTTCGGGATGTTGTTGCGGCCTTGTGGGCTGCTACACGACATAATTGTTTAATAGCGCTACTGCTCGCAACCTAGTTATATTAGGCCCATTACAAGTTTGCTATGACAATAAAGTAAATATCATCAGCGAGAGAACCCACGTACACCAACGCGGCTGCTCCTTCGCTCATGCATACCTGATGGATCCAGAACTGGATCCAAGATTTCTCCTATGCTCTGAAGGTTAATTCGCAACACCTCTCTGAAGCAAGATGCCAAAAGTTATGAGGCCAGCAGGAGTCAGCCGCGTGTGTCGACCCCCAATTTGACCAGGTTACACACACATTTATGTTTTTCCTCATCGTCCTCAGCTTCAAACCTCATCGATCCTCCAAACACTTAATTCATACAGGCGGTTAGTGTGTGTGGGCACCTGTAGGTGCAAGTCATCAAATTGGGGTGGGGTGGGCACCACCACCAGCAGGAAAGGTCAGGCAACCCTCCATCCTCTTATGCCTAAAAAGAACAGGTGCAGTGAAGCAAAATGCCATGGGCAAAAGTAGGTGAGTGTATCCATGAGAGGACACAAGGCGCATGTACTTCTTCCTAAGCCGGCGGTATGTCCTCTTCTTCCACTGACTTGCGACACAACTGCGGGTAATGCGTACGGGCCCATAACGTGTGACCCGGACTCACGAAAATTCGCTAGGTATAGGCATTGGGAATTATAGTATTATATTAATGGGTATGAATATATGCAAATGTTTATTCAGGACATATATTTAGATAACGAAGGTGTCGTACTATACTATTAATATGACAAAGCAAGCGGTGACACCTCCGAGCACCTGCGGGGGAGGACTTTCGGCTCATGTTACACTGACACCGACTTCTACTGCGCTGATCGAATACCCAAATGCCGAACCATGCTTTTCTACTTTCTCCTGAACTCGCTGAACGCTCCAAGAACTTCGCGTCCACCAGCTGACTAAATTATCCCCTCTCCTCTCAGTTAGCACTGTCGCCATTACCACTGCCGGATGCCATTATTTGCTATGCACAACCCCGAGCACAAGGAGCGTGTCCGAAAAGGCTCGCCGGTTCGGCCTTCAAAAGGTTCCTAATAAAATTGGAAGACGGTTCATATCCTCCTCAGCGCTGTCCCGCGAGTGGGTTGAAACGTGCATGCAAGTATGCAGCCTTCTGGTTTGGCCTTCATACCCGTGCTATCAGCTATTGGAAAATCAGCCTTGCCCATTTTCACGTCAACTCATGCGAGGATCTTGCATGTCCACACTCGTCTGGCCAAAACGCACGCATACAGAGCACATGCACACAGCTGCCAGCCGCACCGAGCTCTGCAATATTCAGTATCATCATCACCAGGGCAACGTTCGCACTCGGGCAAAGCATGACCCCGCACGGACAACGATCGGATCTCCTAGATGTCATGTGGAGCATGGCACACTAGCTTCCCACATCACATCGTACGGTCCATCTTGCCATGAGTCCGATGATTTTAAATCCCCCATAGGTCCAAATACTCGTCGCCCTCTCCCAGCCCAACTGGATGCACGGCCTCAGTGATCACCCCCCGTACACGGCACCCCCTCCAATGTGCTTCGATCGTCGGCACCACTCAAGTAGCACCAGGGACCAGGCATCCACTGTAGTAGTCGTAGACGTACGGCACACACTATCACAATATAAGGTGCAAGAAGCACCCTGTCAACATCTCGAGAGGCCGTTGCGGCAATCAACTACTACATCCACCAACGATGCCATCCTCGTGACATGCAAAAACCACTCCATCGCTCCAATCGATCACCAGCTCGTCCTCCTCCACAGAGTCTCCCGCCATCCCGCACCCGCTTCGCTCCAGACGGTCCAGCGCGTCCGCCTCACGCTCCTGCTCCTCAATGGCAGCCTAAGGGGTGGTTCCGGGGTCCCGAGGTTTCGGAGTTTCGGAGCGCAATCAATTAAAGCCGTGCATTAATTGGAAATCGGAAGACAGGTTGCACTTCGTACTTGGACCCATTCTCCTCCAAATCCCCGTGCGGCCATGGTGAGCGGCTTCATACTCGCCAAGCAGGGGGTCGTCTTAGGCTGAGCCCGCCGTGTCCCAAAGCCGAAGCCCGCTCGTTGCAGCCCATACGATCCGTCCCATTCCATCGTGACACGTACCCTTTTGGCCTCTTCACGATCTGCAGCCACAAGCTCCGCAGCACTCAGTTGTGGTATGGGATAGTCCCGTCCGCTGGCGGCGACCCGCGCACGAAGCTCATCAACCATCTGTAAGCCAACAGCATGAAACCATAAACAGCAGTGCAAAGGCTTAAGTTCCCGATTTCATCGTGCTTGGGCGCATAACGTGTAGGGTGCAAAGACTCAACCCCGCTGTTAGGCAGGGCACACGGCAGTATCAGAAGAGACTTCAGACGGACAACAACTGGCAGCATGCAGGAAAAGCTAGCGCACATGCAAATTGCGAAGGTAGCACCACCACCTGATCCCAACTTGTCCCAATCCCTGGCATTCCACGGCACCCCGGGGCCCACCGCGGGGCCGTACTCCATTGTTTGGATCTGATTCGTTTCTCACATCGCCGCGCATTCCGTCCCCACCTGGCGAAAGAGCTGCACCGTGGGTGGCAGCCGGTTGATGTTGTGCCGCAGGTCGGTGTGCTCCGCGAGCCAGTCGCCCACCATCTTGTGCACGTGGCCGCGCACCATGCGCAGCGGCACCGGATGTGCGGTCACTAGGGCCATGTACTCGGCCGCCAGCGCCAGGCGCTCCAGGGGCGGCGCAGTGTACTGAAGCGTCCAGTTGCGCATATAGGACAGGGTTTTGCCCAATTGAGTTGAGGGCGGTGGGATTGGGAAGCAACAAACTCGGTCACCACAAACCATACGGCAGCAAATTATTTACCGCTGCCCCACCAGGGGGTGCGGTGGAGTTGATTGCGTTATGCTGGTTGGGTTTGGCAAGCCTCCATGGATATGGTCCAGCACCAGACAGAATAGAGCGAGCAGCTCCCAAATGCCGATGTCATCTTCATCTCCCCATCACATCCCCCTCAATGTCACCCTTCCTGCATGATCGCCCATTTGCGTTGCAACCGAGGAAGGCCGGTCAGCAAGCCCTCACTCACATCGCCTACCGCCACGGACGCCCTGAGCGGAACGCTAAACAACGCCGGGTCCGCCAACAGCGCCTCCGCCGACAGCACACCGTCTGCGCCCGTGTAGGACAGACATGCCTCCACGTCAGCCAGATGTCGTATGTTGCCATTGGCCAGCACCGGGACGCTGAGCGCCGCCTTGACGGCGCGAATAGCATCCCAGTCGGCGCGCGTGGCGGTGTTGTCTTTCTGTTCGCGCAACCGGCCATGCACCGCCACCAGGCACGCCCCCGCCGCCTCCACCATGCGTGCATAGGCCACAGTCTTAGCCAGGTCGGGGAAGATGCGGATCTTAGCGGTGACTGGGATATGCAGATTCTGCGCTGGTAAGGGGCATCAAGGGGCGTGATCAACGATGAGTTATGGAGTATCGTGCTGGATGCCAGGTTACGGCCGCCGCCATCTGTCCACATGAACCCTTCCCTCCCGCCCTTCCGTGGCTACCCACGGCTTCCTGCCTCCTGCTGTCCTTCTCCGCTCCATATCCCCGCCTCTTCTGATCCTTCCATCCCGCCCCGTCAGTACCTCCCTGACCTCAGACCCATGCATCTCGCCGTTTTCCACCCAACCCCCAATCGTCCTGCCTGCCCTCAATTGATGCCACACCTGGGCCAGCGCCCGCACCAGGGCCTCTACTCGGGGCAAGTCGTCCATGAGGAATGCCCCGTAGCCGCCCCTCTTGGCGATCCGCTGTGGGCAGCCAAAATTGATATCGATCGCATCCGCCACACCACTCGCCTCCACCATGCGAGCCGCCGCCAGCAGGTGCTGCGGGTCGTTGGCGCAAAACTGCACCAACAGCGGCCTGTCTTCTGGGGAGGTGGTCAGCATCTCCTCCCTGCGAAGGTGCGGGTCGGCGACAGCACACGTCAGAGCAACGAGTGTTACTGGTAACACGAGCGCCGTAAGAACGGCAACGAATGCGGTGGAGCGGACAGGCTAGACTAATCCAACTGCGGGCTAGGCTGGAGCCCCGGGGCCCTGGGGGCAGACTACGTGGGGTATGCAGGTCGTAGGACTGGCCAACAAAGCTGCAATACGGTCGCCGAATCGTGACGTAAACAAATCCCAAGAACAGCTGAATAAGGACAACGAGGTGCAGAAGGGGTGGACTAGGGGGGTGGGAAGCAATAATGGGTTCAGGACTCAGCAGCGCTACGGCACAGCAGGCCCTAGGTGTAATGACCTCGGTCCCTTTTCCTCCCACTTCCTGACTACAGCCTGGCCGTAATTTACTTCCTGCTTATCCATTATCAGCAGGGCGGTGGTCCCTCAGCAGCACAACCACATTCGCCTTCAGCGCCACTAGTGCTTGCATCAACTAAGTTTCCGCCAGTATGCACGAGGCAACCTCCAACCCGCGTAGAGTCCTTTACTACTATGTCATAATCAGGACACCAGCACCGGCCCCTCTGACCTGTATTTACGGTCCTGACTGAAGATCCGCGCATGCAGCATGGGCGTGTATGCGCACGTAGCGCCATGGCGACGGCAAAGCAACCTGAATGGTAGCTCTGACTGCAGCAGCGGGGGCGGTAGTGCCCACGAAAGCGACAGTGCACACAGGGGCAACGGTGGCCTTAACTGGGTATCGGCGTGAGCTCGTGCAGAATCCAATGGGTTATGGCATGTGGCTGTTTAGGGGGAACGGGCCGTTGCGCCAATAAACTCTTCCTGGTGCCGCTTAGTTTCCAGTGGTCACGTGTCCAACCGGCGTGCACACCTGGTCAACCATTGGAGCAACGTGGAATTTTGGGGAGCCAATACTTCGAAACCATTCCCAAGCCTTGTCTACATGCTGTGGTCGCTGCGACGGCGTTGGGTCAACGTTCATCGTACTGGGCTGATGGGATGCCATCGTCAGCACTGCCGGTGGCGGCGGAACCGGCACAGTCATCTTTCGGTTCCAAGGAGGTAGGACGCTGCTGATCTCCACGCCTAAAATTCCTGGAGTTAAGCAATGCAGATCAAGACTTCACCACGGCCTCTCTGGAGGCGAAAGTGTACGTATGCCTAAGCACTTAGTGACTAACTGTCTGTAATGAAGCCAACTCGGACGAGGATCGTCAATATCGCTAAATTAATGTTAGAAATTCACGTCTTCAACTATTACAAACCTTTCCAATCGTGAAAAATAAGTAGTGTCTTATGTTTCCAAACGGTTTGCCTCAGTAAAGAAGATAGTGACAAGCTGTACTTGTATAAATGTTTTGCACTGTGGCAGTTTGCCCATGATTGTCCCGCGAAGTGAGAATCCCAACTGCCGTCAAAACGCCCGAAAACTTCTACAAGGTAACCCGAACTAAAACTATAAAATTGCCTAAGAAGATTTTTTAAACTATTATAAAGGATATTATCTATGATTACTAGACCAGCGGTAGCAATGAAGGGCTGTTGTCAGCAGGCACCCCTTCACTGCTGCCACTGGAAGTGGTATGCATATGGTTACGCCCGCCACCGGCCGTGGCCCTGAGGTAGGAGGGGCAGATATCCTCAGCCCGTCGTGGCTTTATCGTACAACCCTTGACATTGCTGCTGCCATCACTGCTAAACGCGACACCTCCACTGGAGCAAATACTCTCGACGCCCCAACCAAACATCGCTGCCACAGCCGCTGCGGTGTTGCCTCTTGAGCAGGATGGTGGCAGCGTAGGCAGCTAGGCAATATCTTACTTGCCGGGGCTTACGTAGCCGTTGGCATCATGGCGGCCACCGCCTCCGCTGGCGTTGTTTGCGCTGCTACAGAGGTTTAGTCGGCGGGACGCAACGACGGTGCCGCCAGGCCGCGTTTGAGACGGCAGCGTTGGCGCCGCACTGCGCCGCTGCCCACGTTCTGAGTCCCATTATCCCTGTACAAGATACCACAGGAATACACCTCACATACCAAGCCTCAAACTCTTCCAATCACAAGCGCCACTGAGAACAAAAAGCCCGTCATACAGCTCCTTAACCTAGCCCTAACCCACCTGCCGAATAACCACTTATCAGTATTATCATTTATAATGGTAATATATAGATTTTTATTTTCTATGTTATTATTTGCCACGCAACCGACCCGCCTATTCCACCAGTCCGTGAAGGAACGGGACCACCCCTTCCCCCTTCCGGGGTTTCCGGGTTTGCGTTAATCCTGCCCAGAGCACTTATTAACGCCACATCTTAAGAGTCACATCTTTCTGTGCCATATCGCCAGGAGCATCTCCGTATTCGAGGACCCAACAGCTCCAGGGGGCGTCTCAACAATTGAAAAAACCCTAGCGTACTTAATCACCAGGCCGAGGTCACCGGCCAAGGTGAAGCCAGTCAGGGGCGCGGGGTTGTAACAACGGTGGCGGCGGCCTTGACGGAGGCGACGATACAGCTACAGATTTTCCCCTGTCCAGTCGTACCAATGGCACGCTCAGGGAGGGTGAAACTGCTGCCGCCTTCATGTTTTTTGTGCATAGCGCAAGGGTGACACCAGTCTGTCCTGTCTGACAGCGTGTTTGCATGTCACCTGCCGTTACTGATTTCCCAGCTTGTACAGCTTGGACGACTGCTCTCACAAGCAATGCTTCAGAAGTGAGCAGTAATCGTCTCTTTTATATGTCGTACTATTGGGTCGAGCTATCGTGCTTTGATGCTTGCTGCAAATGCTACGAGCCTGGGTTCCACTTAATTACATTGGAAGACCTTGTCAGGAGAGCGTGATGCTACGTATCCTACAAGGTTACGAATGCGACACAGGGAGTAGGAGAAGCAGACGCAGGATACTACGAGCGATTTGGTGCTGTGGGAAGGGGAAGGCCGAGGCGAGTTGGGGAAGCTCAGGGAGGGTCGAAGCGTGTCAAGGTGGGCCACTCGTAGCCGTGGGCATACTCATTAGCACCCCTGAGGCTCCTCATGGTGGACACACCCTTACCGTTATTTCCTCATTCTGGCAGGGAAGAGATTACTTCACACATCCTGAAAGAACAGGAGCGAGATGGCGTTGCGTGCTTCGAATATGCCAGCCACGTCATCTGCCTAACGCCAAAGTGCATCTATATTCTTCGCGCTTTCTCACGCACGTACACTGGGTGCCTAAGACCAGAGGCGCTCACAGTGCTTTCACGTAGTGAACCAGTACCCGAATTCGAAGTGGGGATCCGGACACATTGACCACTTAGGTTTGTTGATGCTTGTAATGGGGGAACACCGGGAGACTGAATGACTCCGGATGAAATGCCGACAGCAATGTTGCGCCTATACAACGGCCGCTGCGTTGGCAGTGGTGCCGGTGCTGTTCCCACCTGCGGCGGCTTGTAATCGACGGGCGCCTGGCGATCGGACTGGACGGACAGCAGGCAGGAACCGGAAACATAGGCCTTATCCGTACGCAAAGGGGCAATGTTTCCGGGACCGGGTAACTTAAGTCACAGTTTCGCGCCAAACGCCATTCCAATGGTTCCCTGCTTACCGGGATTTCGCAGATACACCAAACGTATTTTCTGCACGAAAATAAAATTCTTACGACGAGTACTTACAAATGCGCGATGATATCCGTCGGTACGATGAAATACGGCAACATGCCTTGTGAAGACTGATCAAATAACTGCCACGAGTTCTAACTGCCTCCAGATTGAATCTTAAGCATCTTGAACAGCAAGAAGGATGTGATGACCTAACAATGTAAATACCTTGTCAATCACCCCGCAAGCACGCAAAGCACTTCCCATCAGTTCTCGCTGCAGCACATAAGATCCACTTCGCATTACTCGCCAAGCGTCCATAGTGTGCCCTAATGGAGAGCCGCTAATTCACGAAGGTACCCATATTATTATTTTTTCTGCTCCTACATTAGCCACGACAAGGAAAGGCATTCACGCTCTATATGCGGCTTCCCCTATGTGGGCCGCCATCTCTACGTACTACCTGGCCTCCATACGCTCTGCACCCGCCCTCCTCCTCTGGCATTCCCATGCGCGTCTTCCTCTCCGCCGCCCGGGCCGCCCGGTTACCTGTGTGCTGTCCCGCTCCAGGGACTTAAGGAGCACAAGACGCCTAATACAACGCAATGCCAGTGCCGAACATTTACTGCATGAGATGCTGCAGAAGATTAAAACAACGAAACTGGAGGGCGCTTTGGACGATGCAGCACAGGACTAACATGTGTACGGCAAACTGTCTGACGAAAAACAGACGCAACGAACAACGAGGATCGACACCGACCGACGTCCAAATCAACGACAAATAGGTACCCAAGCCTAACTGTTACGAAATGCACAGCAATCAAGAGCCGTAGCGTGTGACAAGTACCACTAGGACCAAAGACAAAAACAACAAGAAATGACCTATCGCCATTCCTCGGCGTCGTTGACCCTAACAAGCATACCACGTCATCAGCTGCCTGTTGGGTGATACGTCTTGGCACACATGCTCTAAAAGCTGTGTGTTACAAACAGTCTCGCCAGGAAAGGTTTCAGACGAAAATCCTGCACCGTTTCCCAGCAACCCAATCAACCAATGCTAGGTGCTTTGATACCTATCGTGCCTTCTTGCTCTCCGCGTTCTCTCCCGTAGCGATAGCACTTGGATGGCCTTTTTGTTTCTCAACCTGCTCTTCCACCGTAAAATGCATACCCGCGGGGTCCAGGAACGTGCTCAGCAACCAATCCCAGTGCGTGAAAAACGGCTGTGAGAAGTTCATCTTAATGCCCCGAACGTCGTGATGAATATCATGGTAAGCAGCGCAGTTAGGGAAGAGGCCATGCAGCGGATTGGCGGGGCCACGGTAGTTGGAATGGTCAGCAACCGTCTTAATGTTGGCGAAGATGAACAAGTACGTCGCCGTTTGGCAGTCCAAGCCTGCCACATAGTGGGTCACGACACCACCGAGGCTGTCGAGGAGGAGCCCTTCAAGGATGGAGTTGTACAGAGCTCCACTGGCATACGGGATCATGAGAGAGTGATGTACGGAGTGAAGGTGCTTGTAGAGGAATGGACTGGTATGCATGATACGATGGATCCAGTACTGCCAGGTGTCCATAACATACATTCCAAGGATGAATCGTGACACCCGTTGAAGGAGATTTTTGCTGCTGTCGGCGCAGCGGCCACACATGTCAGGGTCGAGAATCATGACTGCCACGGTTAACGTCGTCTGGATAAGCTGTTGCAAAAGGACCCGGAAAATAACTTGTCGGTGAGTTATCATATTTCCCTTTCCGGGCTCCCGCCGATTGAGCTTGTACTTCTCGGTGAACGGGAGCCGCATCCAGTCAAGCAGTTCATAAAAGCCCGCAGCTACCCAATATGCAATTGGTAGGTAGAATACGAGGCCAAATTCCGGATTGCCAGGTCGCAGCCTATCCGAAAAGACGTGGACGACCTGTGTCCATAGAGCCGACGAGTCCATCGGTATTAGCTCGCTGAAAGAGGGTAATTTCTTTGAATAAAATCTTAGTACGTCAGTGATTATGCCGAAAAAAGGAAATAGCAAGTGGAGGTGATGTCAAGCTAGAAGGCTTGAAGTGTGCGGTAGAGTAATCTTATGTGATCAACCTTAAGCATTCGATATGATTAGGGATGGTAAGCTCAATCGTAGCGGGAAGGTATAACCCTCTCTTCTGTAATGTACGGCGTCGTGGACATATACATTCTTTTCGACATCTGTCAAAATCTGGGATTATATAGATTATAGTTTATCTAGGGCTTATTGGTGATCGAGGTATCGCAGCTATGAAATTCAAATCAGTTGAAATTTTGTATTTAAGCTACCGTACTCTGCTTATCACAGCCACAGGTGATCGCTCGCGGCTCGACGGAATAGCAGTACGTTAGGGTAAGGCACCTGATTAGTTGACGTCTTCGAAACGGCCCGTAATCCTTAATGCGCCTCCGGTTTAGCTCGGAGAAGCGTGAAAAGGTGAAGTCCTGAATACCCTGGATCATTTTCAGATGTTACTTTTACAGGACTTTTTAAGTTCATTCGGGCATCGCGCGGCTGGCCTTTTGCTGCAGTTAAGCAGGGCTTAAAACCCTATGCGATTGCTATTACAAGTACATCGCAATACAACCGCGCACAAGCACGTATGCTATTTTGTGACAGGCCCCGTAGTCACGTAAATGTACTTGGGAAACGCATCACCATCACAGAAAGCCCAAGGTACAAGTGTGCACTCCATACCCAAGCAAAGGGTGATGGCCTTCAAAGAGACTGACCATGCATGAAAGCGGCATAAATAAAGCACGGTACTGCGTTCCCACAGCTCTGCCATTCACACTTTCCTATCCTAGTATGAAAAGCACCCTTCCTTCTCTCCAGCCGTTTATAAACTACTTCACCACTGCAGCTTCTACTAGCTAGGGCACAACTGAACCATGAAAACCAAGGCCTCACCTGAGGCAATGCAGCAGTTCAGAATCGGCCGGAAGCAGGAGGGTTTTCACCAATCGCCACACAAATTCCAGACACTCGGTTTACACCACCACCGGCTGCTCCTGCGATACCTGTTCGTTCGCCCCTGCCTGCGTACCTTGTGCGGACTGCCCCTGCATCTGTTTCCTTTCTTTCTTCTTATCTTTCTTGCCCTCCCCAGCATTCGCTTTCTTGGGTTTTAACGCCGCCGCCGCCGCCGCCGCCTTTGCCTTCGCTGCTGCCTCCGCCGCTGCCTCTGCCTCCCCTGGCGCCTCTAGCCGCACGAACACGGGGGCCGGTTCCGCCGTCCGGTGGCCCGCCTTCAGCCCTCCCCAAGCAGTATCAGCCCACGTCAGCGTCTGGAGGGGAGGAGGGAGATGCCGCCCCGAGCAACGTATGGCGTTAGTTGCTAGGGCACGTTGTCATTTTTGGATGGGCCATGCCGGTCAAGCGCCCACACGTGGACATGGCCTATCATTATAAGTGGCAGCATCAGCATCAGTAACGTCATCATTTCACACCGCGCCGGATCTCAGTCAGAGTGCGGGCAATAGGTCAGGTCATGCCAATGAGGCCGCGCAAACAGGTCTGTCATGCCGTACTTGCACGTCAGGAACCTGACTTGTGAAATATTGAGCCCCCTTGCAAGGCATCGCGCCAGCTGAGGTTCATGTCAGGCTGTAACAAGCCTTACAGAGTCTGAGCACTCAGGAGCCGGATCGGGAACGGACTAAGCAAGGGCAGGATTAGAGGAGGAGGAAAGAGGTGTAAACTAAGCCAGGTGGGAGAATGTTTCTTCCGCGACCAAACCTACGCGGCCGATGTTATCCCCGAACCTCAAACCACAAACGACGTCTTGTCCCGCGCCATCGGAGAATTAACTCTTGCCAATTGTGATAAGACGCATGAAGACACGTTTTTCAACCCCACGGCCAAACCCTGTTGTACCCAAAGATAATGAAGTGATGGCTAGTGAAGGCAGACATGCCTGTATCCGGATGCCAAACCCAGATATACTCCGGTATACTGCACGACATCTCGCACCTGGAACTGCTCGTCCGAGAAACCCAGTTGCGACAAGATCCGGCGGCTGAGTCCGGGCGTAAGGGGGGCCAACCCCACCGCCACGATCCGTACTGCTTCCAGCACCGCCACCAGCACTGCCGCGGCTTCTGCCTTCTCTTCGTCGGTGCCCTGGGAGATGGAGGCCGCAGCGCAAGGAGCATCATCCCAGATGGTGAAATGAAGGGGAACTATGGGTGGCCGGGTGGCGGCAAAGTGGCAGTGAGGCAGAGGGTGAAATGCCGGAGGAAAGTCAGCGACACAGCAATGAGGCACCTGCACAACGGGGCACCGAGTTCTCCGCAATGTGGGATGGGTGTGATGCCAGCCGGCAAAATGGAGGCTTTCGTTGGCACTCAATCACCCCGGGTACACAATCCCGGACAGCATCTACATGACGCATCGCGCAGCCGCCGCCCTTCACCTTCTTGAGTTTGGTCCAGGGCTGCGTTTCCTCTAGGTACTGGTTGCTGCGGGAGGCCAACGCCAACACCGCCTCCGCCGCCTCGTGGAACGTTAGGTCGCTGTACGCCGCAGTGGCGGCAGGCAGGCGCTCCGCAGCCAGCTGCCGCAGTGGCAAGTCAACCGGCAGTGAAGCTGCGAGCAGTAGTGAAGGTGGATGCGGTCACAACGGGATAAGCCCTATCATGTCGTACGTGGCACCACCTACTTGGCATTGATGCGCTAAGCATTACCGCATTACGGGGTTTGAGATCCACGCTGACAAGAAGAAAATGGGATCCACTCTCACGTGCATAATGCACTGTACCGTACAATGCAGTACCCCATGTTTGAACGACCTGGAAAGCGCTACTGCACTGGAGCACTGGAGCCTAGGAGATCCGACGGAAGAACATAATGCCATAAGACAGACTAACAGCCATGAAAAGACTTGACGAGCCACAGCCGAGGTGGAACTGATAAGGCGCAGTGGGCATTGATAGAAAGCAGCACGCCAAGGCGAGTGTCCTCGATCCCAATCGATCGCGATCCCAAATCCAACACTCATTCCCTCCAGCGCCTCTCGCGCCTCTAGCGCCAAAGCCGGCAGCAGCCAGAGCCCGCAAATCCCCCCCAACACACAAACTCCGGATCCTGTCCTTCTTAGGACCGCCCTGACAGTGAAATTGGGAAACGCGCCCTAATATCGCGATAACGGGGAGCACGCACTACAGCGTACCCGATCTCCTCAAACCCACTAAGCACGAACACAGGCACGTCACGACATAATGATGTTCCTATCATATTTCGAACACAGGCACATACGGGCTCACATGCGTCCACCGGGATCGTCCGGTCGTGGAACTTGGCCAGAAGGTTGAGCGTTCGGTTAAGGCCGTTGCCCAGGTTGTTAGCCAGCGCCGCGTTCACAACGTCCCGGAAGCGCACCTCATTGAAATCGCCGTCTTGCCTGTGATGTGATTGGTGGTATTGATTTAGGCCAAGTGCAACATAGAATGATGGACTGCTGTTTGCGTTTACCCCTGTAAGGGTTAGACTGCATTATCAGTGATAAGGTATGCATTGACCAATCCGACAGGTCCTTGGTTCACTCGATAAGACGATGCCGTAATGCACGACTGACCGACGGCAAGATGCCCCATGGCACTCCAAAGGCCGCCTATTAGAGGGGCTGAGAAGGGATGGCAGCTTTGCCTTCCTTTGATACAGGCTAAGTACGGGCGACTCACCCGAAGACAATCTCCTTCATAAAGTATAACCGCACGGCGTCTGCGCCGTAAGTCGCCACAAGAGCCTGCGGGTTGGACGAGCATACCGCGTTATGGGGCATCACCATTACCATCACCATCACCATCACCATCACCATCACCACCATAACGGCGGTTACGAAAGGCCGCGCGGCTGATGGAGAGGGGTTGCGTGAAGACTGCGACTCATGGTAGGCGGGGTCGAGAGCCGGAGAGGGGTGTGCCGCCAATCGACTAAGGCGGTGGCGGGCGGTGGATACCTGCAGCACCCCGCTGAAGTCCTACTGTGCTGCGCCTCATCCTTACTTCCAGATGCTGTCCGTCTGAATCGTTGATCGAAATCGTGTGGGCCTTTTGTGCGCCGCTCCAGACGACTACGAAGTACTCCCTCTTTAATACCAAAGAGCCAAACGGTGCCTCATGTGTTCGCCCGGCTGGCATGCTCAGTGGTGGGCACGAAACGAACACAAACCCCACAAAGACCCGAATCACGGCCAGGACCCCGCAAGAGCTTCCACAACGCGGCACTCACATCGCAGCAGAAAACAATGGGCCCACCTGAGGGTCCAACGTGTTGCCCAACGCCTTCCCCATCTTGAGACCGTCCTTGGTAAGGAAACCGTGGCCAAACACGCGCCTGCCAAATCCAGAGTGAAGTAGGAGGGCGGAGGAGGCGGTCAACCCCCGGGGGCAGGTGAACATGAAACCTCTTGCCTTCCCACCCGACCCGCTTTGGCGCACAATGTGGTCGCTGGACCAACAGCTAATGGCAAAATGGGAAACGACCCAAACATAAATTCACCAATCCCTCTCCTCCCGGCACCGACATTGTTTAGCCGCTTTTGGCCACTTAGCCCGCAGCACTTCTAAACGCCACGATGATGTGTACATGGACATGTCGCCAAGGGACCGTAGTGAGCATACTCGTAGTTGAGAGGATGTCTGCGTGCCCTCGTCCTTGTTCAGATATCGTGAGAGCTGGGAGCCTGAGAATGAATGCCCTAGTGCTGCACATCTTTCAATCCCTGCAGCGCCGGCAAGCGCGCTTGAGTAGCCCTTCCGAACCAGTAGCCCCATCCCACGCGAGCACCCGCGCCTCCATCACGCCTCAGCACTTACTGCGGCACCGGTAACCCCGCCGATAGCAGCATGCCGGGCCAGTAGATTGCGTGGAATCGCAGGATGTCCTTGCCGATCACGTGTACGGAAGCCGGCCAGCCGTGGACTGGTACTTCTGAAGTCCTGGCAGGAACCTCGCCCGGTAGCAACCCTGATAAGTAGCCTGCAGACATCGGCGGGAAAGGGGTGGAGAGTGGGAAAGCAACGGGCACATGTGATCAGAAAGCAACAGCGGCTGTGGCAGGAGCCGGAAAACACGGATAGTCCGCTCGTAGCGTCCCAGTGGCAGAGCGCGAAAGGGGACCTGATGATGAACGGATGAGCCCATCTTGTGGTGCGGAGAGTAGAGAAGGGGAAGGAGGTGCATAGCTATGGGATGCAGGAGGCGGACAGAAGAGCAAGGAAAAAACAAATATATTCCGCACTGCCATTCCGCCTGGCTAGACAGGCCTCTTCCCCTTCCCAACCACCTTCTCTCGCACTGTCCACCCAGACGTTCCGTCTCACCCCAGGAACTCCAAGGTCCCGGGCAAACCTGGCAACTGACACCGGCCGCCTCCCACCCCACCCAGCCCAGGTGGGAATCGATCACCAACCCGCCGGATAGCTCACCAATCAGCGCGTCGAACCAGACGTACACCGTGTGTTTGGGGTCCTGGGGTACCCGGATACCCCAGTCCACCGCCGCGCGGCTGATGGAGAAGTCACGTAGGCCCTCCCGGACGTACGACATGAGCTGCCGATGGATGCAATGATGACCCCGCCCAACAGCACCCCCCGTGAAGTCAAGGTGTGCCAATGTGGCATCAGGAAGGAGGGCAGGGATAAGGTGGGCAGGGGTAACGGACGGATCAGAGCAACTTGATGTGTGGAGGGTGTAAGGCAGGCTTCTCTTCTCAGCTGTTAACATCAACGCCATGTCTCTCATGTCTACACAGACGAGTGGCGAGCTCTCCGCATCGGCTGGTAGACTAGTAGGAGGTAGGAGTAATGCTAGGTGCCGCTCGCAAAGGGGAAGCCATCCAACTATCGGTGAGGCTGGTCACGGCGGCAGACAGATCTGGCGGGCGGCAGTCGTCAGGCTTCGTGGCAGCTAGATGGGGCGTGCAGGCGGATGGAGGGAATAGGACCTCGAAGCCGTGACGAGGCGGTGGAATGGGCGGATACTGCGGTTACCACGGCACCACGTGACGCACCCCCTTTCGCCGCCGCCGGCCCATTAACGGAGCTCGTGACGGCTAAACAGCCACAACGGATGATGATGACGTGTCAATTACGTATCCTCACTCGTACCTCATTGCGGCGCGACGCAGGCTGCACGAAATCCTCCCGCGCGAGCAGCTCCTCTATCTCCCTGCCAAGAGGGTGCGTACAAGTAACAGCGCACTGGGCTGTGCTATAATAAGGCTCCGGAACCAAAAAAGACGTAACGGCTTGCAGAGGAGGAGGCGTGCGCACAATGTGGGCAGGTACGCAGGATGACAGCTCCAAACAACCCACCCGTGTTTGATTCGTCGCCGCCTGCCCACATTTGTTGATTTAACACTAAAAATCCCCGACTCCCCACTAACGCACCCTCCTTTCGCCTGGAGGGGCTTACCTTGAGTATTTGCTCAGGCGAAAGAAGTAGTTGGCCTTTTGAAAGCAACCGCCCCAGAAAGAAAAGCAAACCAGTCCCAGATGCGAAGCCAATCGATCCAATCGACAGCCAGAGCGCCGGACAGCAGGCATAGAGGGAGACCACGACAGAGACCAGTTCATGAGTGCACCGGATGTTGGGACCAGCGATGGGATATCAAGGTACCGAACGACACCGAGCAACCACACTTGCCGCATTGCTTTAGGTGCGTGACATCAAGTGGTCACGATGTAGCGCACACAAGGCGCCGATAACACCATGGCTGTACGTTTCCTTTGAACGATAAAGAACAACAACAGAGAGCAGCAATATATAATAATATATAAACACAACAATTACAACAATTGGTGAGCACATACACACACGGGAGGTGCACACCCGCACACACCTCCTTACGGTGCTGACAGGGTTTGCGGTGCGTGGGACATCCTCGGGGCTGCACCTCGGGCTTCCCGTCGGGACCCTGCAGTATCACCATCTCCTTCTCGTCCTGCGACAACCAGCATGTTTGAACCTGAGCCCCGAAGAATGGCAAACAGTAGACGCTTACGGGGGGTGTTGGCAACCGCGCACCTGGAGGCAACCCCAAAACCTAAAAAAGGGGGGCTCCAACAGTTCTTGTGACATCTACCAGTTAAACCCTCACCCCCTGTGATAACATTCCCCCGTGAGCCGTGAGCATCTCATCCGTCCCCAAGGTGCTGCGGTCTGGCCCCGATCCATCGCTCACTGTCCGCTGCACGACACGCCGGCTCCACCCGCCCCAGAAAAGAGCTTGGGGACGAGTCACCATCCTTAAGACAGCTCAGGCCGCCCGCGGCACGAGTGGGAGGTGCTCATGACGGCCTAAGAAGGTTCACAAGCTGAAAAGTATCTATCTATGTATGTATGTATGTATGTATGTATGTATGTATGTATGTATGTATGTATGTATGTATGTATGTATGTATGTATGTATGTATGTATGTATGTATGTATGTATGTATGTATGTATGTATGTATGTATGTATGTATGTATGTATGTATGTATGTATGTATGTATGTATGTATGTATGTATGTATGTATGTATGTATCTATCTATCTATCTTCGTCGCCTCCAACTGCGCACCTTGAACTCCTCGCAGTCCACACAGTACCAGCCCTCGTAGTCGGCAGAGTAGATGTCACCGCGGCCCCAGCACCGGCTCAACACGTCCACTACAAGCTCCGCATGGCGTGCCTCTGTCGTACGTACAAACCTATCGTACTGAATGTCCAGCTGCAGAGAGGTCAGATTGGATGTGGTGCGCGTAAAGAGGAGACCATCATAAGGATGGCATTTTGGCATGGTGCATGGTACACCCATCGTTTTAAGGTCCACATTGCCGTACCTTGTCCCACAGATCGGTGTACTGCGCCACGATGTCATCACAATGCTCCTGTGGGCTGAGGCCCCTCTTGGCGGCCGCCGCGGCAATCTTCTCTCCATGCTCGTCTGTACCGGTCAGGAAGCGGACCCGCTTACCCAGCAGGCGCTGTCCGGTGGGTTGGTGGTCGGCAGGAAGCGAGCATGCGGACAAGTTCGTTGTGTTGACGGGAAACTTATGCGAGTTTGACTGTTTGCATACATGTGAAGTGGAAAAAAGGACCGAACACTGTTACAAACACACGCAAGACAGACCTAAGGGAGACGCCACAAGCTGTGGTGCATATAAGCGTAGTGAGCATATCTTGCGTAGTGAGGTAGTCAGCAGCTGTGCTTTACGAGGAAGAGGGGACCGATGGTTGCATGACGAGCAGGTACACGGGGTATTAATTGCCGTACGCCCCCGTATTCACCCGGGCATAGAGCGATATTGAAACGGGGAACCGAATGAGGAGGCCGGGTGGGCCAGAAGGGGCGGACGGAGGCTACGGGCGGGGGCTAGTTTTCCCAAAATGAGGGGAACTGGCCCCCGCCCGGGAGCTGACTGGCGCAACCGGTGCCGCGCAGGGTGCTATCGAGGCAGGTTGCATCGAGGCTTCAAAAACCACCCAGAAACAGCCACATGCGGCACATAGGGTCTTGTGCCTGTTGTCATGCGGCAAGAGGTATCGTACAGAGGTACACCGAGAGACCTGTCCTGTCCTGTCCACCCAGGCGGCAACACAGACACGGCAAGCAGGAGAGACAGAGGTAGACATGACGCACCTGGAACCGCGATGCCACGTCAGCAGCTATGGTGGGATAGGCGCTGCCCATATGGGGCGCTGAGGTGTGTTGGGCAGCAAGAGATGTCGTACAGAGTTGTACCGGAAGAAAGGGAATATCGAAGACTTCGGAGTTGAGTTTACGATTGGGAAGAATTGCAGAAGGTACGGGATAGAGTTGAAGGACCCAGGAGCAGGTGTGCACGCAGCAACCCAACCACCAACGGGTGGAACAAGGACCACGGTACTGAGGTGAAGTGTCGTTTTGGAAACGGTGCGAGAGCCCAGTGGGTATGGTTTGCCATGCGGGTTGCGAGTTTCGCGAGCTTGCGAATTTTAAGGATTAGCAGGACACCAGCTCTGGTCCCCAAAACCGGTCTTTCTTAACGCAGCAAACGCACATACCCGCGTTAACGTAGTACAGCGGCGTGGTGATTGTGAAGTATTCATCTAGAGAGGGGGTGCTTGGTATGGGAGAGGGGCAGACGGAGCAGCATGTCCGCACGTCGACTCCACGGGCGGCATGGGTTGATGGTGCGCTCGCAGGCGCCAAGGTGCCGAATGGCATTGCCCAAAGCGCCGGTCGCGGCGGTACCAGAGATGCATGGAAAGGCAGGCATCGCCTCGCGGCCGCATGCAGCATCCGTGAGGCTGCCAAGCAGCGAGTCCCCGTGCTGGCGATGGGCATGCTTTGCTGCATCCTACTCCAAGACAGGGGTATTGTCGCTGTCAGTTGAAGTCAATCTAACTAAAGGTAGGTGTAATTCAGCAAAATGGTGTAACTCTGGCTAGGTCGCTCTCGACTACAACCACCACATAATCCAGTAAGCCAACAGAAAGTTAGTGCAACAGACTCCTAGGAATAATGCGCAGTCAATGTTATTTCCAGCTTTACGTGAGATATTAGCCTTCAGGTAAATCCGTTTTGGTTTCGAGCTTGTGCTCGGGCCTTATTAGCTGTCGACGATGCAAGGCTGCACTGCAAAGAACATGGCACAGAAACAAGCAGTATCTACTTTTTGGCTACAAGCAATGATACATTAATTCTTTCCCTGATGGGTGTTATTAGTAGGGACGTGACCCTGTCGAAATTTGGACAGCGCGGGGGCCGGAGGATCAGGGCTGCAAGCAGCCGTTCCCATGGGAGCGTAATTACATCTAAAAAGGTGAGATTGGCGATTCCATGTTATGATAGCGGATTTCACGTCTACATCACCGCTTGGATTTGAAGTCGGACTTTCCGTTAACGTTAACGGGCATCAATTACAGCACGTGCAGCTTCCTGCATCATTGCCTTATATAATCGTAACCTCTCGTCACATCCCACACCTCTAAAACCCAAGGCAGATTATCCAAAGTATCCGGGTCACAACCCTTGAAAGCCTCCGGCAGGTGCTCCATGTCATACGCCACGGCGCTACGGAGATGGCTGCGTATATGGCGCTGCACAAGTACGGCAGCCCACATCAAGAGCCACTTCGTGATCCCCTGTTGTATGACACGGTCCTCACGCGAGAGGGCCTGCGGAAAGTTCAACAGCTGGCGCCGCAGGTGGCCTCCCTGCAGCCACGTCCCGAGGCAGTTCTTGTCTCGCCGCTGACCAGATGCCTCCAGACTGCAACCGCCACCTGCCAACTGCTCCTGGCTCAACATCAGGTGCGGGCCAGCGCATGGCTTTGGAGGCATGCTGGAATGTAGTACACATGCGGCGGTGTTCCACTGATTTGCACCACACACCCCATAGTGTGGAATTTGGTGAAATTCCAGCTGCCGTTCAACCTTTGGTGAACCCAATAAACTTGAAGCATGATGATTGGAACCCAGATCCGGATCATGGCGTCCAGGGAGATCTGCGTCCCTCCTGCAGGTGCCCATGGTGGCTGAGCCCCTGCTGCGAGAGCGGCTGACGCTGTCTTCTGAGGTGGGGCGATTCCCATCGGAGCTTCGAGTGGATTTCCCCGGGTGGGTGAGGGATTGCGGGCCAGGACGACATTACTATCCATACCCTGAGGGGCGTGGCAACTAACTTCGCCGTGGATGTGCGGGCTGAGAGCATTGTGAAGGAAGGCCTGCTGGCCTGGGACTGGAGTGGTCCTCCTTGTCTTGTGGCACAAGATCACCGCTGCGGTAATGTAACAACGCATCCTTGGCTTCCCCATCGCGGAACACATCTCTTGGTTTTCATGTACTGTACGACGATGCACGTCATGGTAGTTATTCGCATCGTCTTCGTAGCCTCAGTACCCCTGATTGAGGCTCGTCGTTCTGTTGTCCGTCAGGATACGTTTTCCTGCGAACATGCCTAACATCTGGTGGTACACGGCCACGCCCGACGCGGATCCTCGGCACATCACGCGCGAGCCGCAAGGTGCAGCCAAAGCAAGCGTGCTGGTGTACGTGGGAAAGCTGTGTAGGTTGCGACGACGCCGTCAGCAAAACTGCGTCTGTTACTCGAGCTGGCGTGTGGGTGATGTGCCCTGGTTTATTGCTCTCTTGTGCTGCGGCTGCACACACAACGGCATCTGTCTGTGAGTGCGTGGATGGTTGCTGTTGTAGGACCGGCCTTTCTCCCGGTTTATTGACCACCTCCCTCTAGGTAGCTGCAGCTGCATGCAAACGTACGGATAACTTTCTTACCCGATTAGATGATTTTGGTTCGCAGCTACCTTAGCAATCTCGGTAAGATTTTACCAGCATGTGTAAGGCTCAAACTCGTCCCAAAACCGTCGCCGTGCGCAGCCATCAGGGGCATTACCAGCGGGTTACCTCACCGCACATCATATGATCTCCCGCTTCGCACTTCTAATTTCCGAATTTTCCGATATTCAGAATACCGACGTCATTGCTAGCACCGGGTCCGTGCCTAGTCACCTTCGCCTCCTGCCGAACAGGGGTGTACGAGGAGCGTTTGGCAGCATTGCGGCAGCTGCTGGCGGGGCGGCCGGAGCGGTGTTTATTACTGGTCACCCACTGGGGCATTCTGCAAGCGTTGACAGGAGCTGATCTGCAGCCAGGGGAGATGAGGACCGTGGAGGTACAGCTGTGAGGTTTGGTCGGCGTGGAGTGGTTTAGGAGGTCAGGAGCTCATCGGGAGATGGAGCATTAGGATAGGGTTTATGGTTATGGTTTCAAACCCTAATATGTCCCCTATGGCATGCGGTAGTATTGTCTCTTACAAGGTGGTGGCGGGAAGCAGAACTTGGGGGCCGCGGTTGCTATGGGAAGCGTAGAAGCTAGGCACTAAGGGGAGACTGTGTAGGCTATGGGAGGGCACGGACTGTGTTTCAGTTGCTGCCTGGAAGCTGTGGTGCCGCAGTAGGAGAGCTGGCTTAAGGTTATCCTAAGCTGAGGTGTAGGGGTTTCAGGGGCCCATGGGCACCTCGCTTGGCGGCGACAAGTGACCCACGATGACCCACGGCTCGTTGATAAAGACTGATACGTTCCGGTTCGTACTCGTCTCGTACGGCGTACGGCTTGCAAGTTGGGACTCGCGAGCAGGTTACTGTTAAGCTTCTTCGTCCGCAGCTGGTTGGTCCGCTATGTGCCCAAGTCATTTCCAACGCCGTACCATGCCTGCAACCTTGCCCTTATCGTATGCATCCCAGTGTTCATGGACGCAAAAACTCAAGAGCGTCGCAAATTGACAGGGCCCTCTGCTTATGTTTGGCACTATGTACGACCAACGCCACCTAACACTGTGATCGCCTAGAAAAGTCTGCCGCACGAATACGTCCCACGGCACACGTTGGGTCCCGCGTTGGGGTAGTTCGCCCGACCGCACAGCAATCAAGCATTCGCATGCGCATAAGGAACCCCGAGCTCTGTCATTCTGACGCTGCACGTACGTCTCCCTGCCCGTACAAACCTGCTGCACATAAGCCGTTCAGTGCATGCCCACGACTTTCACAGCCTCATCTGAAAGATTATAAATAAACATATTTTGTTTATGCAAGCACTACCCGCACCCAGAGTACGCGGAATGCATAAAGAAGTATATGCAGTACACGCTTTAAGAAGTGCGGAATGTCCACCACGCTTAGTAAGCAATCTCAGCGCCCGCGCCTGCTCCTGCCATATCCCTGCAGTTTCGCATTTCATACCTCCGGCTGAACGATAGTCCATAGATGATCCCCTCCACCTTGGTTTTTGACCATGGTAATGGAATCTTCCAGGAATCCTCCGTTTCCTTTCCCTGTGCACTGGTCCTACTATGCGCTCGCTTGACCCTTTCTCCCCATTCGTGGCCCCATCACTCCTTCGTCCTTTTCGACCGATGCACCCTGCCCTAGCTTTATGTTCGGTCACGTTCCGCATCTTCCTGCTATTCTTCCTGTTGGTGTTCCACTGCTGCATCCTTCTCCAGTGCATCCGTCCCACCCTGCCTCGCCGCATTCCGCACGGTTGCTAATGCTGCAGGTTCGCACGCCGCTACCTGGAGAGTCGGACGGGGCTGAAAACCCGGCAAAGTCCGGCGCTCGCAGCCACCCTGGGGCTGACGCCAACATTATCCCTGGCTGACTTCATAAGGACCTGGTGCCGCGGCATCGAAGAGCTCTGCAGCTCTGCAATACGGCGCTCAAACGCCAAAGCCAAAAGCCGAACACGGCCGCCAGCAGGGTTATGCAGCAAAATTGCCGATATCGTATTTTGCGGGCTGCCTGCGTACCTCACCCTCAGGGGAATCCACTTGAGTGGGTCGCTCTCTACGATCGAGGCGTCCAGGTCATACTTGGAGCCATCATTGCTGAAGCCAGCGGGGATGGAGTCCGCATCCTCACCCATGCGCCGGGCCATATAACTGCACGCGAGCTCCAAACGTGGTTCGCAATGTCTGACATTAAGAGAAACAATGCTATAGCGCTGCCGCAAGGGCATCCAGTTGACAGGGTCCTTGTCCACGGACCACTCGTCCATGTCCAAGTCGGAGCCGTCCGAACATGATAAGACAGAGCCCGCATCCTCGCCTGACCATTCGCCCGCATGGGCATCTTCGATTTCTGAACGCTCTACGGTGCTGGCAAAAAAAGGCCTTTTGGTTTCTGCGGGGCGTGGGGAATTCACCGGCGGCAGTCGGCAGGAAGATGACGTAAGATCAGGTTCGATCTCCCCTTCTTAAGATGGCCGGGAAGCAAAGGGCCATGAACCGGGCAGCAAAGGCTGCACGGGCTGTCCCATACCAGTCTATTAGCCCACGATGATAACATATGTTTTCAAGAGAGTGAATGGCCAATCATTAGATGCATCCAAAGTATGCAGGAAGAAAGTATGTACTTACGAATGCCGGTATTCGCGCCTGAGTGTTGTGTCCCGTGGCAGCCCATGTCCCACTGCCCCGCTGATTCTGCCTGCGACCCCTCCGCCACCAAGCTCATCTCCAGGAAAGTCGCCCAGCCAGCGGCGGACCCAGACCTGGCGTTGGTACTCACGACAAGGGCCCCAGTTCTGAGGCCCTTGGATTGCTCCGTGGGCAGGAGTGCGTCGGGTAGCTTCCCGCTTGATCTTATGTCACTGCACACATGCCCCGCAATCATCAAAGGTTGGCGGTCGGCACAAGATGAATCTATGGCGCCGCGCCACGGCACGGGCTCCACGATCTCCCTTATATCACCCAGCAGGCGATGGATGGGATCGCTCAACGGAGCCATTACGAGCTGCCTGGGCGACTCGTTGGCGGCTGCATCAGTTCTTCCCTTGGATGCGCTAGAGACCTCTGTACGCATCGCCGATAGGATGCTGGCACGGCAGCACGGAGTTTCAGCATGACCTGCTTCACCGCTTGCCAAGCTCGCAAGGCAAACACTCTCTTCGACATCTTGTGAACACGGCGACGAGCTCTCCGGACACTGTGACGGCTTTAAAGAGGAGCACGTTGGGTGTAGCAACATTTGTGGCCATTCTAAGCTCTCGTGCTTGTTGCTGTCCACCAATGCCATTTCTTGCCAAATGTCAGACCGTGGGACCTCCGATTCCACGATCCGGGGAGCCCAAGCCTGCTCAGCAGGTGCCCAGCACCTGGGGCACACTGCCGTCGTGGCGGTTGGTGGCCCGCAGAGGCCAACCCTCGTTGCTACCTCGTCACCGTAAATGGCGGCGTTGGCTGCAGGGGCCTGCACAGCACCTGAGAAACCGCCAGCCTGTTCTTGCACATTCCTCTGATCAGGCATCCTACCTAGCGTCCCTAGTGAAAACCCTCGCGGCGACGGTGACAGCTGCAACAACAGGGACAACATCAGGCCAGCCGGCGCCGCCAGCCGCGCCAGAGCGCTGACGCTATTGTTACCGCCCCTAGCAACAGTTATATCATAACAACCGCGATCCCCGTATATGGTCTCAGGCTTCATCCGGCTTCCTCGCAAATTGCACGGGTCCTGTGTACTCCGCAGGCTGGTGCCGCGACCCGTCAATTTGACAAGATAATGCGGTGGTACACAATGACCGCTGGTGCACAGACCTTGCACATGGAAGCGCGAAGGAGTGGTTTCCCTGACATCGTCCGTATCGCTTCTAGCGGCACCGGCAACCATGCCATCCAGGTGGTTGACGATGCAGGGCTGCCGGTCCGGCGGCAACAGCAAGTTACCAATCGCCACCACTTGCGAGTTCCACCAGTGGACCGCGCCGCCACGGCTGGCGCTACCGTCCCCTGCAGGTCCCGAATCGTTGCTGCTGATACCAGCAAAGAACCTCAACCCGCCGCCGCAATCGCTGCCGCGTTCTCCTGTAATCGACCCTCCAGTGTTTCGGACCTCATTATCAGTGTCCGGTGTTCGCTGCGTGACACCACACTGTGGACGCTGTCCCGGCGACTCCCGATAGCCAGCCGATGAAAGGTACTGCGGCATGGCAGCGCTGCCAGGGCCGAGGTTGACCGGAAAAGAACCCCCAGCCTTTGACGCGTCATGATCAGCCCCTTCCTGTGCTCTGCTCGAGATGGAGGCGACGTCTTTGGCCATCCTGTCAAGAATACTGTGGTCAGGTTCTGGTGTTGTAGATCGTAGGTGAAGGTTGCTAAGCAAGTTGGGCGAGACGATCCCCGTGGTCTCAGCTTGGAGCACGCCTCCCAGGTTGACATTAGAGTTGGCGAGAGCCCCTCAGAGCTTCCCAAAAGCAGGCTATTGGAGTGGGAAGGAAAGTGATGTCGACAGAAGAGGACAGAACTTAGAACACGTGGTGGGAGAGCGAAATCCATAAGAAAAGCGTTTGTACGGTCGGGGTCTGTGCAAGCTGCAGAGTCCCATGTGTACGTCCGCTTAATTATTTCGAATGACGCGGCTATTTCCCGACTGGGTTCCTCCCAATACCTCCGTTCCCATCCCTGAACCTGCCAGCTGGTATGTACCAGGCAGCATCTGCCCATGCTGGTCAGGCACATACGTGCTGACGTATATGTGCATGTTGCGTGATGGCAACTTGGAAGAACATGTTTCCTGCGAGAAGGCCCGCGTGTCTTGCGGCCAAGAGAACCTACGCGCACATGCTGATCGGTCGGCTCCATGTAAAACGCCGCTTAGCAATGAAACCTACAGGTCAGTAGCCAGGAGGAAGGCTGTATAGTTGAGCAGGTTACGCGCCCAACGGAATTGGCTTTTCGGCGCCAACGGTCACGCCGCACGCGCCATGGCACCCAACGCATTTAAGTGCACGATCGTTGCGAAGATAGAGAACCATTTTTGAATTTTACCATTATCAAAAAAGCTTTCCTTGGCAACCACATGCGCCTATTGTCATCGCGGTCAGGGACTCCGTGGTCGTACCTTCATGAGTCTAGGCACTGGAGGAGAGGATAAAATTTCAAATTTAGTTGACTCTATACGGATAATGGGCTGCTAGGTGTGGGTCCGATCTCCGATGAGCCTTCAAGGTGGTTGCGAACACGAACAGAAGAAATCTGTGAGTTTATGTAGCCCGCCTTGATTACATGAAATCATCAGAGCGACGTATTTGCCCGACGGCTAACTGATTACTACCAAGCTCTTACCTTTGTATGCAAGTGTTACAACCGTTGAAGGTACTCCAAGACGCACTCTATCAGAAACATTTAGTTCGTATCATTATAATGGATGTTTGGCTTCCTGTATACGTCAGTTGGAGTCTCGGAGATTTTAAAGTCCAGCTCTTGGCCATAGAATTTAGGAATGCAAATTCGGTACCAAGACAAGAAACACTGAAAAAGTACCTATATATTCCATTACTTTGGAATGGAAAATCGTTAAGACTTTCTTAGCATTTCTCAGGAATAGCATTCCGCAAGAGAAACCTATCGAGCTCCGAAGCCAGCAACCCGCGCCCGCGCTAATACGACAACTGATGGCAGTGCCATTAAAGTTGATTGACTCCTCGCTTAAAATATTGGCGGCAGGTATGTCGGTCATTCTTAAGTTGATGATAATGTTACATGCAGCTAGGGACTGCGTTGTGAGCACTTGTGAGGTAGATATCAGCCCATGGCAGGCGAAGACGCAAGTAGACAGGGGTAGCAAGCAATGCCGCAAGGCAGGCGAAGAAGATTATTCGTGGTTATTGCTCCGGAGCCATTTGGAAGGCCATTTTCGGGAGGGTGTCCATCGATTTACGGCGTTTGAAGCAGCAACCAAGGGAGCAGGCCTCTAGTTGGGTATTCGAGTTAGGATTGGAGGCTAGCTAGGTTCTTTGCCTTGTGGAGCCGTCCAGGCCAATATACCCTTCGTATGTATCCACTGTCTTTTGTCCGGACTTGGCCCTCTTACGGCTTTTGGATTGCATGGCATGACCATCGTGCCGGCGTTGGTGAGGTCGGACACTGTGTACGTCGGTTAGGGCGGTTCCCCTATCGTGAGATAAATAACTTCAGCAGGGGGCAAACCAACGAGAGACTACAAGTAAATCCCTACAGCCACTGCTTGTGTCGAAGCCCATACCGCAATCTTACATCGCCTCAGTATTGGACGTCCATTTGTCGATCCGTTCTGAGACAGCAGGAACTCCAGCACGACCCCAACGAATGCCCTCCGAGGATGTGCGTTGGCTTCCTTCTAGTACTCTCATATTATGCGTGACCTGTCCAACTGTGTAGGATGTATTCTGCAGGGGGATGTTCTGGTGGCATAAGCCACACAACCGACCGCGCAACACACTAGACCCGCGCGTTAATCTTATGTGCGAATGACCCAGGTACCTGGACCACAAGATAGCGTCAGTGATTCGCCAGCGTCACACGCAGCACTCTCCCAGGCCTTGCCACCCCATCCACATCCACGTCCTCCGCCAGGATCGTGTCCACGGCCAAACCCCGGTTCCGCAGCTCCTGGTCCACGGCCTCCTTCGGAACAAACAGCTTGGAGTCCGCGTCCGCACGTTCCACGAACGCCAGGAAGCAAGCGCGCTGGCACTGCGCGGAGCCTGTCTTTTCATTGCCAGGCTGCAACGGCGTTGCGGTAGTGGTAGTGATGGCAGCTGCACTGGCTCGATCATGAGAAAGTACAGCCAAGATGATGTCAAGAAACGCGTGGAAGATGTCCAGCAACCAAATTGTGTCCTGTAGGACAGCAGCACGCATGTTACCATGTGGCACACGAATCCATAATAATGGCTGCCATCAACTCAATAATACTTGCATAAAAATGGCTAAAGGGTGGATTTTGGCTCAACGCTTAACGAATAAGGGCGCATGTTGAGGTGTACAAAACAAGAGGGTTCCCCAGAACGGTGAAGAGTTGTGAGAATGCAGCATTCGTATTCTGCAAGCCAGGTGAAACTGTACGAATCAGTCTAGTCATGTGGTGTCCTGCGTGTCACCACTGACCAGGCGTCCAGGTCCCTACAGGATCCCCCGGGATAACTTTGATCCAAACCCGTATTTAACAAGGGTCACCAAGGGGCGATATCTTACAGGAGCATGTCTACAGGACACACCCACCACGGCGAGGATGAAATCAGCGTCCCGTGGGTCGTTTCCTCCAGCCTGTATTTGCGGCTCCAGCGGTTCCGTCCAGTCCAACGCCATTACCGCTGCGCTGCCCTGACCAATCCCCACGGCTCCCGCCCAGGGCCCGTCACACGGGCCTGGTGCCATCCCCTGGTGCTCCTGCTGGCTCTTTTCCTCACTGCACTGTGCTCGGCAGCTAGCTGCTGCTTCGCCTAAAGGAACGGTTCGGCAGTTCCGCTGCATGTTCGCCCGCAATGTGCCCTCACATACAGAGGCGAGGTCCGTGAGCAGCACATGGGCACCGCATGCCGCAGCACTCAACCCAGCCAGGCCTGTGCCAGAACCCAGATCAAGCACCCGGTGCCCAGCCAACAAACGACCTAAATGGACTGTTGGCTTATGGCGCGCAGGCCCGAGCAGTGCCGGGGCATGTGAAGAATCTATGGGCTGGCCTTCACTGGGGGAGAATGCTGAGCGCAGCAGGCGCATCACGAGCCAGTTTGCTTCCCAGAGCAAGAATCCCGTGGAGCCGGCAATTGTATAGTCTGAGTCGAAGAAGTATGGGTCCTGTGGGGTAGACGGGCATGATAGCGCGTTCGTTCATAATAGCCGTACAGGAATACCTGAGTTCGAACAATAGGTGAAGTGTACCTATGCGACTTCCTAAACTAACGCATGGACAGGATATTTAAAGGTCGCAAATGGAAGGTATTGATTTTAAAAATCATAGAGGTCTCGGACTGTGACTATGAAGGCGTAATGTGCAGCGAAAGCACGTGCCTGTGCATCAAACTGCTCCAAGTTACGCTTTGCTATCGTTATCCTATGATTATTGATTATAACAGAAACGAGGATTTGGTGCCCATCGACAGTTGCAACCGGCGCCTCATCAACGTCAGTTAAAACTGGTGTATCCATGGCGTTATCTATCTAGTAACATAAGGATATAAAGGTTTTTAGAATTATAAAGGGCTGCCTTGGCCCGAGGTTGAGTTGAACGGCCGCACGGCATACCTCTCTGGACGCAAGGTGCAATCGGAACACTTTCCGCTAATTGCTTGGCTAACTGTAATCCAGACTACTGAGTTTTTAGATGACATTTATTACAAAGGAAGGTTATCCAGTAGCGTTGCACGCTAAACGTGAAGTTCAAAGATTGTATTGGATAACCTACAAGCATGATCTAATCTCATATTGTTGGTGGCAGGATGTATTTTGCTTACGGGTGGCCCAGGGTGGCCATTACGGACCTCCCAACGAATGACACCTACATTTACCTTCGGGCGACGGAAAAATATCTTTTTGGGGTGTCACGAACATGTGTTCAGCTCTGGACTGGAGGCCTTTACAGGATCAAGCTTAGCGAGTGTGTGCGAACTGAGGAGGATGTCAAGCAGGAGGGGTTATATATGGCCGCGCTCTGGTCCCCAGCAAAGGCAACCTTGGCCATCCTGGTGCGGACCACTTGATGTCTATTAGTTGCCGTTGATGGAATTCTCTTGCGTGCGTTTGAGTCACGGTCATGCATTTATCAAAGTCTGTTACTTGCAGCTTTCATCTGCACTGTAACGGGCTGTTTGAGTCAAATTACTCTATGATGTTGCCTTGCAACGCAGACTTCGGAGAATTATCTTCACCTCTACGCGATCCACTTATGGAAGGACAACCTGTTGCACTCTTCCTGCAATGTAGCGTTAAAGGATATCCAAAAAGCAGATATCTACCTCAAAAGCAGCATTCGCATGGACAGCGAGACGCGGGCGCTGTCTATTACAGGCGACAGCCGGCTACTGCTTGTGGGATTCGCAGACGGGACTGTGGCATCCTTGTCCTGGAGCGGAAAGGTAGTCAAGATCATTATTCTTGGAATATATCTTACTGGGGGATGGCCCGATGCCTATCCTGCCATGCTGTGCGGTTACGTGGGGTTGGGCGTGTTTCAGCTGTGCACACCGTCAACTGGCCTGGAGGCCCACGGAACCAATAGACCACCCACTGAGCAACGCATCTCTACATGGGGTCTCTAGTTATGCAGTTCGGGTTTTATTTGCGGACTGGCTGGGCCTTATTCCATGCCCATGGATTCATTATTGCAAGCGGGCCACCTTCTCCTAATAAACTGGTACACCTTAAGCCTTTCATAGCTGGGGTGACTACGTGGTCATTACTGGTATTGAACCTGGACCCTTGCCAAGGCAAACGTGACCCTATTCGTCGCCCGCGCCATCGGGCAAACGCAGATGAAGGAGGTGGCGTATCCCCTTGATGATGCTACTGAGCTAGGCTATGCGGACAGCAACAGCCAACTGCGTGCTGAGAACCGCGAGGCCAGCAACGCCTCAACACCCGCACAGCGGAACCCTCAGCAAGTGGGGGAAGCAGCAGCAGCAGGACGGAGCTCAGGAGGCGGTAGCAACAGCGCATTTGCAGCGGCAGCTGTGGAGAGCAACGGGCTTGGGCAAGCCTCGCCGCTGCCAATGTCACGGGCGATCGTGCAGATGAGCTATTGTGAGCACAGCAAGCAGGTCGTCATGGTGCTGGCAGACGGCGCATGCGCAGTATGCAGCACCTCGGACAGCGGCCTGAGCCCCCTGCCGGAGATGTGCTTTGCACGCTGGCTTTGCGAGCCACAGCGCCAGGCAGTGTGCGCACAAGTTTGTGCGCGAGCGCAGCTCATAGCTGTGGGACGAGAAAACGGGGATGTTGAATTGTTCAGGTCGGGCCGGCAGGATGGGTGCTGGTTGTTCGGGTCTGGGCAAACAGCTTTAGCCCCAACTATTCCAGGACTGGGTTTGCGGGATTTTTTGGGAAATAGAAAAGCTACGCATAAAACTGTGTAGATAACTCCCTGTCGGCATCTACCAGAGGCCGGGGTTTTCTTCCCCCGGTTGGTTCAATACAGAGAGCGTTATCATGCTAGTGGCCCGGGTGGCGTGGAAGCGGATTCTGGATACCAGGAGCAGTAGGCTCTTGGCAAGTGCTAAACATACCCTTAAGGATGCGCATTGGAACGTGGGCTCCTGGCGCAAAACAGTGTTGGTGGGGCAGGCCGCAAGTGCGCGCACTTATGCTGGCGGCAGTACTCCATCCACATGATCCCCACATTGTCACCAACACGTGCATATGAAACGGTGGTGCTCTGCCTTCCGCCACCGCAAGCGAAATCGGCTTTGGTGGGCCGCGTCATTTACCAATGCTTCTGGTTCCCATAAGTTGTTAATCCCCTGGTGTACTGCCTTGAAATTAGGCTCCATCGAACCGGCATCAGTTCCACGGCCAGATCAGAAGCTGGTGGTCCGGGGAGTGCAGGTACATCTCCAGACGCACATTGGGAGCCCCCGGTGCGCACCCTCTCGCTGGACAACTGGGGCCATAAGCCGCAGCAGACTGGTCCAGTGGCACAGGTGCGGAAAAGGGGGATGGCGGCGTGGATCTTATGATAGTGCGCATGCGCAGCTGAAGGACCTAGGTAGGAACGTTTACGGGGCATGGGTGCGGTGGTAATTCTGGTGAAGAGGGCAATCATCGCCCCGAGCCGGGCTTCATTTCCCCGTGCTTATTTTAAGTGCGCCGCTGTATAATGTTGTTATTTTGCGGGTTCGTGATGTCCTTACTATGGGTATGTGGCATATCTAACGTACACGTGCATGGACATTCTTAATCTCACGCGACTCGGCACCTGCTGCTCATAGGTGGAATGGTCTCCGGACGGCCGCGCACTGGCCGTTGGCTACGCGGGTCAGGGCGTTGTCGTGTGGTCACCGTCTGGCTGCCGCCTCATGTGCAGCCTGCGCCAACCGCCGCCCAGCTTGTCCACCTACCCCTCAGCTGCATCTCGTGGCCTTATCAGCCACCAAAATAGCCTGGCCAGCCAGGGCCCCGGTTGGGGATACCAGCGGGCCGCATCTTCCAGCGTTGGAACACAACCTCAGGTCCCGCTAGACGGTGCTGTCAGCGCGCTATGCTGGGGGCCTATGGGGTATCAGCTTGAAATGGCAGAGGTGGGTGGCGGCGCGGCAATGGCTGGCGCGGGTGGAGGCCTGACCGAGGTAACCTTCGCACACAGCCTATCTGGTAACCACCGGGTGGCGCGCGGTGGCATTGGGACCAGCCTCGCGGATGAGGAGGTGCACGTGCTGCTGGTGAGGATGCTGGACGGGAAGGAGGGGATTGAGATGCAGACGTACCGGCTGTGAAGGCTGGATACACGGCTGGCTCTAAAGCATTCGGCGGATGGTTATGTCTGTGTGCCAATCGCTGGCAGGCGTGAGTTGTTGGTGTCTCTAGTCGCACGGGATGAGCATTACATGCTTGTTAGGTGTTGTAGTATATACTTGCGGCCTTGACCTTATCACAGGTGTGCCATATCCGTTCCAGGCGGCTTTCCATGTTCGGCACGAAATAACCGCTTTTCATCAATGGCATGCGAGCAAGTCTGGTGCTAAATTATACAGTCTGGCCTAGGAATTTCACACTGCATTGGTTGTCGCCTGCCAGGCCCACGACCGGCTGCTGCTGATCCGGGAAGCTGGGGAGGCGGCTATGGGGGTGATGCCCTGGGCAGCGGGAGACGTTGCGGAGCCGACCGTGAGCCAGGTAAGCTCGAGGCCTGTAGGAGTATAGACGCTACCATACAATTACGGTTTGGCTCGATAGCCATCTTGGCGTCTTAAGATGGTGTAGCTGCTGGACGCCTACATCGGCGTTAACGCCGCCTGGAGCTGCGATACCTCGAATGTCCTCGATTGACACCTTTGCCTAACTGACGTATTGCGGACGCCGCGAGGCTGATTGTCCACCCGCCATGATGTTAGCACCGCCGCACTGTTACGCCCGCTGCCCTGCACCTGTAGATGGGAGATTTGACAGTTTCTCATCTGCCAGTGCCACACAGCTACGTGTCCGCCAACTGGCCGCTGCAACGCTCAGCCATCAGCGCTAGCGGCACGGATATTGCAGTGGCGGGCCGCAACGGGCTGGCCGTGTATAATCGGCCCTCCGAAAGGTGGGCATGGCGGGCTGATGGGCGCAATGCTGCTATCTGCTATGCGCTTGGAAATCCCAGGGGTTTAGTGGGAAAGCTTGTATGCAAGGTTTTTAATGGATATCGGCCTGCCCGCGTTTAGGCAGTGTTAGAAGGCGGAGTATGAATTTCTTTAGTGTGCTTGCCTCTTTCCCATTACAGGCGTGGTAAATTTATTATATTTGGTGCTTTCTGGATTGTTCAGGTGGCGACTTTTTGGGGATATCAGCCAGGAGCGGCAAGTCAGCTGTCGGGCGTTGGGATGGCTCAGCTCCGGAGTGCTTGTAGCCTGCTCGGGGCCTGACCCATATGCCTCTCCACAGCCATCGCAGCTGCCGGTTGGAAGCCTAGTGGTTGGAGGTGTTGGGGCCTTAGCCAGCGGTGTGACCGGGAACGAGCTGCTCTTGCTCCCCAGGTACCACTTGGACCTCACTTCGCTACTTGCCAGGTGCGGCCAGGAAGAGAGCCTTAATTGGAAGGGGAATGTGGCCATGGGGCGAACTCCTTCATGGTATCGTAGCTTCTACGCGCATTGACCACCACCGGACGCAGCTTGAATTGCCTCTGATACGAATCGTTAGTTCCAGTCCGCTTCCCTTCAATTCATGCTCTGCTTTCCCTGGTCCTCCAAACTCTGCTGCCGCGTGCAGGCATCCTTTACAGCAGCCACCCATTGCTATGGACTGCCTTGGGTCCCACATCCTTCTGGCGTCGGAGCCGCTCGAAATTACCTTATTGGAAGTTAGCCTGCACGGTGAGCTGTCGCCAACCGGCAACCCGCGGGCCACTATCACAATGCTGCGGGAGATCTCGATGTTCGATGTGGGGCGCTACCTTTCGGATGTGGCACTGGTGCCCCTATCGCCCGGTGCCGTCGGTGCGGCGGCGGCTGCAGCAGCGGCTGCAGCCGCTTCGGGAAGCACAGTGACGGCACTGGCGGCTGCTGCGCCGCGGCAATGTGTGCTATTGCGCTGGGGAGGCATGATCAGCGTGCTAGACCTTGAGAAGGGTTCAGAGCTTGCACTGGCAACTGAAATAGAGGCCTTTTGGTTGAGCGACGCCATCACGTGTCAGACGGGGCCTTGCGCGGGCGGTATGGGCGGCGCGGCATGGACCCCGAACGTTGGCTGGTCGGCCGGCTTGCCGCTGGGTGCGGACAGTGTCGCAGCCATGGGACTGGTGTCTGGACCAACTAGCACTAGCAGCAGCTTCTCGGCGAAAGGTAATCATGTGGTCGTAACCGGCCACGGTGATGTGCCGGTGATGCCGGATGCATTGGCTGCCGATGCTGGCTTGGCAGGGCAAATTCGGCGCCCAGCGGAGGGGCCGGGGAGCTCCCCGTCGACTTCCTTGGCTGCCACGCTTGATGTAGAAATGCCGTGGTGGCTGTACGGCCCTGCTGGCATGCAGTTGTGCTTCCCGTCATCGTTGGGCACGCCGGCGGCGCTCAGCATGGCGTACAAGGAGGGTCACGACATAGAGCTTGAGTTTGATCAGGTGCGGCTGTGCGGTGGTGACGCGTTGGAGGCGTGGGTAAGGGATATGCTTTGCTCCGGGGTCTACTAACCTGCCGACCCTATCTGGGGCCCGATTTGTACTGGACGTTGAAACCTTTCACGCGGCGTTCACCCGCGGCAGCTGCATTTTCTTCGATTTCGACGGCATCATAATGCAGCGGCACCACTGCCATGCGAGCATTCATTGACCAGAAGCCCTAACGGTGTATGGTCTATTAAGTCCTCTCCATGAAACCCTACAGGAGGTGTACCCAGTGGGTATCTCTCTGGCGGACGATGCCATTGTCGGCATCACACAGCGCATTGTGCGAGGCACCGGCGGGCCGATGGTGGGACCCAACGGCGTGGCGATGGCATCCGCGGCGCAGCTGCCCTGCTTCCACCCCATTCCGGAGTCGCAGCCCGTACTGCCGTGCCTACTTCGCAGGTGCGTGTCGCTATAGTTCGTGCGGAAGCCAGCCCGTCGTTAGCGACTGCGAGGGAGGGCCCTCTGGATGGTGGACGCTTTGACAACCGATAACTCATTCCTTCCTCAGTGTTGAGATAAATTGGTGGCGTTGCCATTGTTCACGGTGTTGGAACGGGAATCCGGCGTAGGTGTCAGCTACGGAAACCTAAGCCGATGAACCCTAACATACAAAAAGGGTGTGCGACAACAGCGTGTACGATGAAAGCAACAAGCAAGATGCCCGAAACAAGGAATCCAGCCGCACCACCTATCCCCATAGTAAAGTATTGAAGGATAGCCGTGCGTTTCCCCCACAGGTTGCTGCAGCGCGGAGCATTTCAGGAGGCGGTGTCGCTGGCCCGCCGCCATGCGCGCGGACCTCACTTTGCACGCTCACTGGAGTGGTTGCTATTCACAGCGCTAGAGATCGACACCAGTACTTCGTCGTTGGCCCGTCCTACTGCGTCGACAGCTAAGCGTGCGGGCGGCACCATTGCCGCGCCGGACGCCCTGGAAGGTTCCACATTGGCACATCAAACATCTCTAAAGCAGCATCAACAGCCCCAGCCGCCCCAGCAGCAGGTGGATTTACTGTCTGATTTTAGCATTTTGTTGCATTAAAACATTTCTCACTGCGGCTTGGGCCTTATTTAGGTAGCCGGGTGTTTATCGCGCCATGGGTGAAAGCAGGTACGAGTAAGTGCTGATCATAGACTTGAAATCCTTTAGATCCCTGAGCTAGCATCTCTACGTCTCGTGTGCACGATGTTGCATTTTCTATGGTGCAGTCCCATGCAGTCTTACTGCACCAATCATCCGTCTGCCTCTGACCTTTGCTCGTGCCGCAGTCACTCCTTGCGGCTGCCGCCGATTTGGTACGTCACTTCCCGAATTTGTTTGCTGAGGTGGTGGTCAGCGTGGCCCGCAAAACGGATGCGGCACTTTGGCCTCCACTGTTTGATGCGGTGGGCAGCCCCAGCAAACTGCTTGACGGGCTAGTGGAGGCCGGCGAGCTGGCCAGCGCCGCATGCTTCCTGCTTATCATTGATAGGTGAGGACTGTGTAGCGGCTTCGTTTTGAGGGGCCTTGCTTGCCTTCTCTCCTGTCCACATGCTTGTATCGCGCCCGACAGGCACCCCAACCTAGGCCATGGACATCGCGGCGACAATCCCTGTCTATTCGTCTTGACTGGCACCAGTCTCCCATAAATGCAACTGCGTGCCAGCTCCTGCTCTGCGGTGCACTCGAGTCATGCCATGACGCTCTTGGATTGGTGTCTGAGCATGAGTACATCATTGGCATTGCAGGCTTGAGGGGGCCCCGGCGGCCCAGGAGCAGGCCTTACGGCTCATGCGTAGCTCATTGCAACGGGGACAATATCCGCTGTGCTGCGAACTGCTGCGGTTCGTAGTGCCGCCGGCAGACCAGGACACGGACAGCGGACGCTTGGTTTCGCCAGGTAAGACGGCGGCGCCGGCGCCGGCGTCGTGGGTGTTTATGCCATAAAAAGCTTCACATGGGAAGGCGCGCTTTTGGGGATTGTAGAAGAGAGAGTGCGCGAGAGAAAGTGTGTGTGTCGAATGGTCAGCGCTGCTTCACTACATGCATCCAATAAGTGTGGCCAAGGTAGGAGGGCCTTGGATGAAGGGGCTCAGGTATTAAACGCGGGGCCAAATTGAATGCTTGGGATTAACGCACCCGACATGCGCAGACGTTACATCCATGCCTTGGTGTGTCCCGGGTGTCGGCTCTGCAGACCGGCCTTTGCCAACAGCGGATGTCAGTGCAGCCCCCAGTGCTGGTGGGTTGCCGGGCGGCTTACAAGAACAGCAGCAACAGCAGCCTGCAGTGGCAAGCGAGCAGCCTTCCCAAAAGCCGTCCATTTTGCAGCCTGGGGAAAGCAGCCAGCAAAGCGGTGGCGGTGGCGGCCGAACGTGGTTGGGCTGGCTCCTGGGTTACAGTGCAGACCCGGAACCCTCAACCAGCGAGCCCGAGAACGGCGCAGAGCGGCAACAATTACAGCAGGAGAGTGCCCAGCATTTTGCTGTGGCGCCCGACCCGGAGGGTGCCCCGTTCAGTGCACCGGCGTCAGCACCCCCAGCATCACACACGGCAGGCGCAGCCCGTGCGCAGGAGGGCCTGCAGGCCGCTGGGGGCCGCGTACCCTTGGCACCCAACAGCCCCGCACAAGCCGGCAGCTTGGTTGCGCCCAGCAGTCCAGCTCTCGCACAAATACTCCTGGGAGCCGGATTGTCTGGGGACGCGGCGAGTGCTGCCAATGCCAAGGCTGCGTGCGGTCTCGTGGCAGAGCATGCATGGCGATTATTGGAGGCAGGGCACTTGGCGGCGCTTGGACAGCTGCTTCAAACGAGCAGCTTCCTGCCGGGTGGCCTAACAGGACTGATGACGCAACACCGCGACTCGCCATACGCAGCACGCGGCTGCGCCGTTTGTGTAGCACATGAGCTTTTGAAGTGTCTGACGCGTGCGGTTTCGGAGCTGCCTGTATGGAGCAGCGAGGCTGTGGAGATGTGCGCAGTAGATGTAGAGAGGCTTTGCCGGGAAGTGGGTGCGGTGGCATGGGCGGTGGCCATGGCAGTAGTGCTGGTGGACGCGGCGACGGTGACGGCTTTTAAGCAGGAACAGCCGGTGGTATGGGCGGAGTTCGTGCAGCTGCTACATGCCGATAACTCCCTTTCATACTTGTGGGACATAGTCGAGGTGCTGACGGATGGCGTTGAGAATGCCGCCAAGGCGGTGGAGCAGGGGCGGGCGGGACAGGCGCCAGAGGCGTCGACGGGGATAACGGGTATCACGGAGCGAGATCAAAGGCAGGGCGGCGGAACAGGGGGCACCTCGGATAGCGGTGTTGCCTCGGCGGCTGCGGCCAGTGCTTACGCATCCGGGATATTTGCGGCAAGCGCAGGGCACGTGGAGGTCCGGCCGTTGTCAATCGGACGCCCCAATAGCGAAATTGAGGAAATTTCACAGCAGGGCACGCCAACAGCAGTGATACCGGGCCCGCACGCTGCTGAAGTGAGCATTTCTCGGCCGTAATTGCCTTTTGGGAGCTGGTTTTGGTGCTTCGCCAGGTTTCTTGCATCTACTTGCACCCATAACCGGGGTGTAAGTTGAGGGACGGATATCTTCAGATTTTGTTTAAGGTGCCTTTGAGGCGGCTGCGCGGGCAGTGACCGGCATCGACGGATTCCCATAACGATTCCGTTATCGTTGTGAGCTCTAAACGGCATGACTTCAGTCAATCTTGACACTGTAATACATATTTAAAAACATTTTATATATTATATATTGTCAATACGCTCTTCAAGTTCCTAGCTCCTCGCCGACGTGGCAGCGAAGTTCCACACAGAGGAATCTCAAAAAGTATGAAAGAATTTTGACGTAAAATTTTCTAAGTCTACCATCACGTTGCTTGGAACAGTCCCTTATGGCTCAACCAGTTAACGCTGCTGGCGGTGAATTGAAGCCGAAGCCCAGGGCCTCTTCGCGGGTATCGAACGCACTCAAGGCAAGATTGCTGATTAAGTTGTTACACAGATAGGGTTGTCATGCTTGGCGTTTCACTCAACGCAACCCCGACTTGACGCTACCATTTGCAGACAGGGGTAGTTTATGGAGGCAGTGCTGTTTTAACAGCGGTCAATAACATTACGCCGCACATTGCGGGTGCTGTGGATATTTTGGTCATTGAGCAACCAGATGGAAGCAGAAAGGCAACACCCTTTTATGGTGCGTTAAGGTTGCTTGTTGCATCACAAGTATGCGTGCACCCAGCAGTTCTTATCCTACATGGTTGCAGTTCGGTTTGGCAAGTATACTGCACTCCGTGAACGCCAGCGCAACGTCAAGCTCTACATCAACGGTAAGTAGCTTGCTATCGATATGAGTCTGCAATTTCAAGCCCCTGGCGGTCTTAATTTTGCCGTTCCCTTACAGATGAGCTGGCCCCGTTTGATATGCACATCGGCTTGTACGGTCAGGCATACTTAGCTACAGAAGGAATCGAGGTTAGAGGAGGTATGGAGCTGATTCTTGGAATGAGTACGATGTGCGCATGCGGGGTGGTCGTTCTTGGCCGGAGGCAATTATAACCCGGCCGTCCTTTCATTAGGGCAGGAACCTGGGCTTATTCAACGAACGGGCCACAAACTCGGGTTTTGAACGTCTCGGCGCCATTAGTAGGCATCGGCTTGTTTAGAAGGTGCTGTATGCAGAGTCCTGCAAAGACTGGCCGAGGAAGTTGGGTTGTTATGTGCTGCAGTGTTACCATCACCTACCCCAAGGCCCCCATGCCTGACCCCATTGCTAATGCATGCCTCCCTATGATCGGATCTCTGGTTCTATCCTGATCGCATTGTGTATTTGCGGGTCTATTCACGCACGCCGGCATATAGAAGTAACCCAGCGACCCATGTGGCGGTGTGCTATCGCAGGGGGGGACGAAGACGAACATGAGGCCTTGCTGGCCGGTATGATGTCACCGCCCAGCGGCTACTCGAGCGGCACAGATGAACCGTCTCCGAAGCAAGATGGAGGGGAATCGGCTGTCACGCTATCCGATGTACGGCAGTGTAATGACGGCCTAAAGGAAGTCCGCAGGACCTCCGGCATGGCCGCCGCCGGTGAGTTATGTCTTCAAGAAAATAGCAGCCATGCCGACCTGACCAATCTGCATAGCTGTATGGCGACGTCACGTTGCCACGCTCGACCCGTCAGCTCTTATTTTGTACAATCGATTAATTTTCGCCGTACTGCGACGTGGGCCTGCTGGCAAGAAGGGCGATTTTTGCTGGTGGCTTATTGCCGATCGTATACGGAATGCTTGCCGTTGTTAAGGGAGCTTCTTAAGGCCGAATGGTGGCTGACACTCCAGCCCGTCTTTACTGGTCGCAATCTCACTGGATGCGTCTGCGGGCTTTGGTTTGCGGGGCCCTTAACCGTCCTTCACCAGCTGGAACCGGATGTGGCATGTTGCCATAGCGCATACGGCTTGTAGGCGATTGGTAATCTGATTGTCTTGCGTTCTGGCACCTGGCAGATTAACGTTCATGTCAAGCCGGTTATGCCTGCTAATCCAAGCACGGTGACTTGGTTGCGCGTTTGATTCCTTGTCAATGCTCACCCACACAGGCACGGCCTCCGGCTCGCGGGGGGCTCGGGTTCCACTTCCTGCATTAGGAGTCGAAGCCGGTGCGTCTGGAAACCCGTCAAGCGCTGCGGCCACGGCAGCATCCTTGGCCGCGACAACAGCCATGGCTCGCGTCTCGGATGATCGGTCTGCACTTGGCGATAAGGTGCGCTCTGGCGTAACTGGATGGGAAACGTTCCCATTTTCGCGTTGGTTAGCTTTCTTCCTGGCGGGAACGATATGTGGAGGCATGTATTTTCGCAGGCGAATACCTATTACCGACTCGCCAAGGATTAAGCATCGACATGGACGAGCTTTCCTTCGCTTGCACTTTCTATGTTGTTCCGTTGCCGGTGTTGCGGCGGTGTTCCATGGTTCGCTTAATCATCTGTCCCGCGGGTTCCTTTCCCTCTTCTATGCGCTGCGCTGCTCTTCCACGCCCTGCAGCAGCTGTCAGCGCTCTCCCAGGCCCAACTTGCTCCTGCCCTATCAGTGACGGACCGTACTGAATCTTTCCTGTCTGCACGAGAGACCCTGGCCGGGCCCCTTGGCGATGAGCTGATCGTCAGTATGCTGGGCGGCGTCTCCCCGACCGCGCCAGACTACCAGCCGCAGCCCGGAACCGGCGCTCAACAAGCAAGTTTCCATTTGGTGGCTCCGCCGCAGCGGCAGGGCCCTGGGGTGCTGTCAGGGGCTTACCCGAGCGCCGGTTACCCACGCGATAGTGTGAACAGCCTGGGGACTGTAAGTGAGGGCACCAGCCCCTGCGGCTGGTCGGAAGACGAGGAGGAGACTGCGGCGGGAACGGCATGGAGACCAGCAGAAGCAGAGGCGGCTAGTCCAGCGGTCATCGAAAGTGTGCAAGATCAGGATACAATGCTATCTCTCTCATCTGAGCCACAGTTGCAGCAGGGCCAGATGCAGGTGGCAGCTAGCGCTCATGTGTCCGCAATGTCTCAGTGTCAACCCCAAGGCCAGATGCAGTGGCATCACCATCACCATGCCAGCCTGCAGCAACCGTTCCATCAGCAGCTCGGCTTTCCGGAAAACGCATCAGCAGGGTTCAGCGCCACAGCTGCCACGAATTCCGTGTCAGAGCCTGAGGGCGTTGCAGCTCCGTTGCGGCCTGTCTCGTCCCCCACAGGGTTCGAGGGAGGTTGCTCAGGTCCTTTGGATACCCAGTTGGGTGGTCGAGGCCTCTACACCTTCGAAGCAGATGCAGGGCCAAGTCTTGAACACAGCAACGCATTGGGCGCCACAGCGCCCCTCGTACCCGCGGGAGCAGCTACGGTGCCACTGCAATCGTCGCAACCGTTGTCGCACATGGGTATCCCCTCGGCTGCGTGGGACGCACACCGTTCCTCTCCTGGATCCGTTTTTGACGTGCTGTCGATCGCCCCTAGGACTGACGACTGCTGCGCGGGCCAAGGCCAAGGCTCTCATTCCGCGGTCAGCCTTTTGTCTTGCAGCCTCCGTGACAGTGGCGGCGGAGGTAGCGGTTTTCCTGGAGGCATTGGTGGCAACTTCGAGACGTCGGGCGCCGGTCGGTCCAGCTCAGATTTGCTTGGGGCAAAGGGTGATGTGGCACCGGCGTCGGCGACCGCTGTCGCCAGGTCCCCAAGTGGCATCGACGGTGTGCTGCTTGCTAGTTCAGGCACTGTTGGTGGCCCCGTAGGGCTGATTGCGGCGGCGGCAGTAGCGGCAGGTGCTTCGGTCACAAGGCCGTGGCTAGCTGTAGATTCGCACAAGGAGCAGAGCGTTAAGTTGTCTTTAACTGCAACGCATGATTGCTGCGTACGGGTTAGCTTGATGGTACTACCACTACTGCCGACAGCACCTGCCTGTATAGGGCCGACGGGATCACATCGAGGTGCTTTCAGCAGCGGCGGTGGCAGCAGAGAAGCTGCGGAAGGGGGTTCACCCAGCATGAGCGATGGTGGCTACCTAGGGGATGGTGAACAGGGTAGCGTGGCAGCAGCAGCGGCTTTACGGCAGCAGCATCACGGGAGTCACCACCACCATTACCACTACGCGCATGGCCACGGGCACCTGCACTCGCGACACGGTCACAACGGGTTTCTCCATTCGACGTCCGCGCCACTGCCGTCAAGCTCTATCCATGCTGCCGGTGCAATTGGTGCCGAAACGGCTGCCACCGTCGCTGGGGCTGCTGTAGAGGTTCGAGCTTCTGCCGACACCACCGCGCGCAATGGCATGCCAGTTCACGGCATTGAGCTGTCCCTATGCGGTGACCACTTGAAGCGGTCCATGCCGTACAGTGAGGCATGCACGCTCTTCGATATGCACCGTGTGTCGGAGGAGGTATTTTTTTCCCGCTTCCACGAGATCTCTGGCGACCCGAGGCTAACTATTAGGCTGAGCAACGGCATCATCTTTCCGTGCCAACAACTGTCGTACGGCCTCCTGGGCCTCTTGGCTTTTGGTACGTGGCGCTTGCCGCCCGGGACGCCCTCCTGGGGCCCAGAGGGTATAGACGTGGCGGGAGCGAGTGAAGCCGCAGCGACGGCAACGGCAGCCGCGGCGGCGATGCTGGCGGCGGCGGTGGCGCAGGGCGCAGGGGTTGCAGCAGCCGACGCGCCAAAGGGCGGCTCCGCAGGCGCTGCCGTTGCCACTGCTAGCAATGCAACGACACCGAAGAAAGGCCAGGCAGCCGCGGGCGCAGGTACTGGCAGTTGGCGGCTGTGGATGTTTGGTGCTCGGCGAGAGGGTGGCCGCACGTCAACGGTTGGCTGCAATAGCAGCGTCAATGGTGCGGCCGCATGTATCAGTGCCCGGTCGCCTCCGTTGACCAGTCCTGTCTCGGAGCGCACAGTAGAGAATCCATCTGTAAGCATCGGCGTTTATAATGTGCCGCAGCCATTGCTGGCAACAGGGCAGGCGCGGCCGCTGCTCCCCGGTCAGCCATACACACTGGAAGGGTCGAATGCAGCCACCGCTATCGCCGCCATCGACCACCCGACGGGTGGGCAGCTGCCCACAGGCGGCAGCTCTAGCAGCGCTGGGCCAGCAGTCTCCCGGGAAATCGGCCGGTCGCAGAGCTGCAATGTGGTAACTAAAAAGAGCCTGACGCCCACGGCGGAGCAGCTGGCGGTGTTGCCGCTAAAGCACGGCCAGAATACCATCATGTACAAGTAAGGACGAAGTGCAGTGCTAACACGCACGATACGAGGGGTTGCGGAACCCATCTTCTTCACGTAGCACGCACTCGCACTGCGTCGGGCCCCGCGTCGCGTCGAAAGACACACCCATCCCTCAAGCATCATTTCCGCCTTGCGCGCGCCAGCATGCTTGGTCTCGCCGTGTTTCCTTCGTCCTCTTCTTCCCGCTATCTGCCCTTGCCTCCCTCCTTACCTACCCCTGCTGTCAAGGTCCTCCTCCCTCATTGCGCATGCAGGGTTGGTGCCAGCGAGCTGCGCGCATACGTATATTTCCTGCCGTGGCGCACCCGCATCGTCATCTCGGACATCGACGGCACCATAACCAAATCGGACGTGCTGGGCCACTTGCTGCCCGCCATGGGGCTGGACTGGTCTCATCCGGGTATTGCTAAGCTGCTCACCAACATCCGCCAGAACAACTACCTGGTAAGCTTTGCCTCCGTAGTTGGACGGCTGCGGCACAAGAATGCAGGGCTCTCAGATCTGGGTTGGGGATGCGGCCTCCCTAATCGGTAGATTAAGACGGCGAGGACGCGCGGCCGGTATAGTTGGCACATCCATTACCACGGCCTGTAGAATGTTCACACTGGTTAGGCGGACGGCTTCGTTTGGCCCAGGGCATCACCATCGGGATGGGACTACAGGAAGCAGTGAAGCGGCATGCAGTGGAGCGGCATGCGGGTGTATCCATCGCCAAACACAGGGATAACGCCAAACTAGATTGGGATCTGTTCGCCCCTGGCAGCCGACCCCTACCTCAGATGCAGAGCTTTCCCCATCCCGCGACCAACCGAATAATAAAGGCATATACTGTCCTGGCCACTTTTCAACATTTAATGTACCGGTTAGCTACAGGAGACCCGAGGCACCCGGCCGCCAAGTCACCCCTCTGAGGGCCCCATGACCGGTATAACCCTTCTGATTGATCATTCCGTATTCCCCGCAGATTATGTACTTGAGCTCCCGCTCTATCGGTCAGGCAAACATCACACGCGACTTCATTAACACACTGGTTCAGGGTGAGCACCGCATGCCGCTGGGGCCGGTCATCATCTCCCCCCACGGCCTGCTGCCGTCCTTGTACAGGTGGGCTGGTGGAAGATGGGGAGGGTGTCTGGGATGCCAGCGTGTGCGGTTGGGCTGGGATATCCTCATTGCCATTATAGGACACGCAGGGTCGCAGGCGCCGCGGCTACGCACGTGACGACGTTAAGTCGCTGCGCGCATAGTGCTTGAATGCTCAGCATACATCCTTCCTGTAGCCACAGTCGCCAGCTAAGACCATTTCGTAATCATAGCGGGAAGTCGTCCACAGAGCATGTGGCGAAGCGCACGATATTCAAAACCGAATTGTAAAGCAGGCATTCGTGGGGTGTACGGCGTAGGACGTGACTCCTCAGGTCTTGTGTTTGTCACATACCGCACACCACACCTCTGCCATCGCGTATTCCGATCTCTACCCTTATGACTCTCCATGTTCTGCGTCCGCCTGCCCGAAATGGCCCAGGGAGATGATCTTGCGCCGGCCGCACGAGTTCAAGATTGCGACTCTTCGGGACATCCGGGCACTCTTCCCAGCCGATTGGAACCCGTTTTACGGCGGCTTCGGTAACAGGGACACGGATGAGATCAGTTACCGCGAGGTGGGAAACGTGCTGCGGGTTGCTGTACACTACGATGTATGGTGTGAGTTTCGGCCATCAGTCTGGGGTTTCAAACTAGCAGGACGGGCCGCTGTGGTGTGCAGGAACATCTTAACTTTCAAAAATATATGCGCCTATCCTTAGGGGACCTGCAGCCTGCACCATGACTTCTGCGGCAGTCGGACTCCCTGTTGAGTGGAGTCCTTTGGCGGTCTTTTTCCTGTGCATTGCAGGTGGGGGTACAGGCCTCGCGCATCTTCATTATCAACCCTCGTGGAGAGCTGCGCCAGCCCGCAGACTCTTCACCACGGGAGGAACTGCCAGCTAACAGCAACAGTAGCGCGACGACGTTAGATGCGGCCAAGGCACAAAGCCAGGAGGACGCAGCCGTTTCGGCCGACGGGGATGCCGTTGCAGAGCAGTTATCCGATACTGCAGTGGCGCCGGCAGCGAAGGTGGTATCCCAGTTGTCTCGGGAGCTGTCTAGCCGCAGCGGTGGTGCGGGCGGCTCCATCGGCCGCGGTGCCAGTGGTTCCACGGTTGCAACGCCTACATCGATGCATTTATCCACATTGTCCGCCATTAATGAGCTAGTGCACGACATCTTTCCTCCTCTCCGTGACGGTCAGCCAATGACGCCCGTGGGGGATCGCCGTGATGAAAATAGTGGTGCACAGCTACACGAGGATGTTGGCGCGGATGCGACTGTGGGCCAGGATTCTGGCACACGCGTGCGCATGGGAGAGGGAAAGGAGGAAGCCCCGGAAGAAGGCAATGACGCCAGCGAGGAGGGGGACAGCGGTGCAGCAGCAGATGGCACTGTGCCAGCCGAGCGTTCTCCGGAAGGAGAGCCAAATGGATCGCAGCCTACCGGCGTGGACAAGGGCAGTGACAGCTACCATCGAGGTGCCGCCGCCGCTGCTGCTGCACTTGTAGGACCCGTCTGTGAGACGGGATGCAGCGGCAGTACTGAGGCTGACGCGGTTGCCAAACTCCAGGCTACGAACTTAAATAGCAGCTCGGAAGGGAAGCAATCGCCAGGCGGATCTCAGTCAGTCGCCACACCGCGGAGTGCGTCGCCGCCACACAGCTCTAGTCCTGCTGCAAGCATGACTGGCGACCAACAAACCGCACCGGTCGATGACGTCGACACAGCCGTGGTCGCACATGCTGTGGCACCGTGCGAGGTTAGCAGCGGGCTGCTAGATCATGGGGAAGCGTCCGGAGCTGTGGATGCTCCCATTAACTTTAGAGCTGAGGCAGTTCTGGACGCCGCAGCCTCTTGCAGCATTGAACCAAGTGCTACAGTGACGAACAGGTGCGATGCGGCGAATCGCAGTGCAGGTCCTGCCGTCGGCGGCAGCTGCTCTGTCTCTATCCCCGGCATCGCACCCGGTGCCGCAGTAGTGGATGAGGTTGTGGCGACAGCAATGCCGCTGCCCGCGTGAGGTATGGATACACGCCTGATTCATGAGGCGACAACCACGGCGGCGCAGCCACGTCACGTAGGATAAGGCCCGACAGTCGAAGACGTGCATAACAGCATAATTTCCAACTTGGGACCCACATGACCATTGTCGAGGCCTTCCTCTCCTATGACATTGTGGGCCCCTGTAAGGGCGCCAGTGCGCCCACGGCGCATCAGGGTGCCGGATGTGCACGCAGCAGCATCTTTTTCCCACTCACTAATTGGCCTTTCCTAACCTCCACTAAGTTTATCTGCCTCATTGGCTCCTAGTACGTTTCTTGGCTCAATGGCTCATCCTGTGTGCGCGTCGGCATTTGGCTAGGCCTGAGGATTGTCCTGAGGCGGAGGAAAGATTAAATGGATATGGAGATGGTTTGAGGGCAAAGTCATTTCTCCTTTTTAACCCACCATGAGGCATCCATACCGTTGTTTGCCAGAGGAGCTTTAGCGAGGGTTGGCGCTTGCTGACCGTCTTCATCTTCAGCAAATACGACTGGCAACGCACAAATTAAACCCCGTCTAGTATATAAGGGTGCAGAAGTTGCCATGTGTGGCATTTATGTTTTTGCACAGACCCTGGGTGTATTGTGCCGCATCCAGCTTCGGCTCTTGTCCACGGGAAGGCCATCCACATACCGTCAATTGGGCACAGTTTTATTGTCGCCGTCAGGATGTACTGCCCTAAATGCGTGCTATTGCTGGATGTATAGACCTGCTGCCAGCGGTGAGAGTGACGGTGTTGAAGCCTGGCGGCCGTACGCGCCTGTGATTGCCCCGGGCAGACGGAGGTCCAAAGGCTGCCCGGTCTGCAGAAGGCGTAGAGAATACCGATTTTGCAGATTATGAGCCATGAGTGATGAGCCTTGTTATCCCGTGTTTAGGTGGCAGGTAGAAGCAGGCTGGTTGCAGTCGAGAGAGCAGCAGGTGGAGCATGTGGCCCGATGGTGGCCGAGGGCCTCGGGTGGCCACTCCCGAGAGTTGTGGAAAGTCGCGCCGTCGTCCATGACTTGATAGTTCTGTCTCTTTCCAACCTGCCTGTTCCTGAAGAACCGGGTTCATGCCTGAGGCAGGTTAGACGTTTGGGAGGGGGCCTGATACATCAGTTGTGCCCGGTGGTCTTCTGTTAACGGCAGCTCGCTGTCACTAAGGTAGTCGCAGCACTTTCAGGGGATGGTAATTCGTCTGGGTGTGTACAGCGTTCATTGAGTACAGAGCCGCGAGGAATGTGTGTGTGTGTGTGCCCTGACGTGGGAGAGTCAAGCAACTCCTCTGTAGGGTTCCGTAGGGCCTGTTCAGTCCTGTCACAGTGGGTTGCAGAAGTTGAAATTGTCCTTTAGCGTGGTGCCGCAGCTGTGGCGTGATAAATTATGCCTTATCACTTGTGCCTTTTTGCGAATTTGATCTGAAGGCCCTTTTCACAGCTCAAAGACTATGGGTGGCAACAGTAACGCAGTTAGATAGGGGTCGAGTGAGCCTGGGCTTAGATGGAGCTCTCCGCTGCGACCAGGTGAATGGAATGCGTGGGTTGCGGCAGCTTCAGGCCTGGAGGCGAGGCTTAAAGCTTCGTGGAAGTGACTTGAGGTACAATTGCAGATACTGCCAAGGCGCGTTGCAAGGATAGACAGCGTCCCTACTGGACGCGCAAGGCGCGCATTTTCATGTGATGGGCTAGCTGTTGGCTATTGGTCAGCTGTGAAGGCAGGCAAACTGGTGGACTTCAATGCACAGAACGAAGTGGCAACTGATGACCTTGAAATTGGGTTTACACCTTTGGTGCTGAAGCTTGCACGTCGAGGTGGCGGTTCACTGCAATATGCATACTTCAGTCCGCTGGTTCGATGTTGTCAGCTTTAATTCCGTTTATAATTTGGGTGGTTAACGGTGATCAAGCCTTAAAGTTGTTTGTTTGTTCCCCGTTACATTATAAAGGTATCCATTTTGAGGGATTAAGTTCAGTCCGTCCAGCATAAAGTTGCTTTGCACGTACACGTGAAAGCCCCATGGGTGGCCATGGCTGGCGCGGATGGGAATCATGATACGGTCAGTACGTTTCTCTTCTTGGCAACGTCTTTTGCTTCCCTGGCTCGGATGTAAAACATTTTCAGTGAGGTGCTGCTGTTACGTTCATTATTATCACCTAGTATCGTGAAAATGGTAGTATGATATCCACAACAGCTTTGAGCGGTTCAAGTGATGGCAAACGGCAACATTTATACATTCCGAGCCATTATGTAATACGTGACATGACGCCGGCGCACTAACGATCTCGCCAGCTGCTAAACCCGATAGGCCCGCCTTCCATATTGGCTGGGGCTAAAACAACCCGCTATACCCCATCCTTATAAAGCGATAATGTTGCTATTAACTGGTGGAGAACCAACATGTGTGTTTGGGCTCCTTGCGGATGCTCCAGGATCATGGCTCAGGGAAAGTGAAGAGTGCGCAGCATGAGAAGAGCCTAATGGCGGCTTGGCCCCCCAGGATAAGGTTTTGAACGAGCTTATGCGGAAGTTAATGCTCGCCATAACGACTCCCCGCTAAGATGTAAGGTGTGCCTTGCTCCTCCCCTACATGTCTCTGTAGTATCCTGGGGTATCTCATGGGTAGAATCTAGATTAGGCCAGTTGTCTGGCATCCTTTTGGTCGAGCCTTTGCTGTAGGCGGATATAAGAGAGATACAACAGTAGTGGGCTCAAGAAGAGAAACGTACTGACCGTATCATGATTCCCATCCGCGCCAGCCATGGCCGACCCATGGGGCTTTCACGTGTACGTGCAAAGCAACTTTATGCTGGACGGACTGAACTTAATCCCTCAAAATGGACACCTTTATAATGTAACGGGAAAACAAACAAACAACTTTAAGGCTTGATCACCGTTAACCACCCAAATTATAAACGGAATTAAAGCTGACAACATCGAACCAGCGGACTGAAGTATGCATATTGCAGTGAACCGCCACCTCGACGTGCAAGCTTCAGCACCAAAGGTGTAAACCCAATTTCAAGGTCATCAGTTGCCACTACTTCGTTCTGTGCATTGAAGTCCACCAGTTTGCCTGCCTTCACGGCTGACCAATAGCCAACAGCTAGCCCATCACATGAAAATGCGCGCCTTGCGCGTCCAGTAGGGACGCTGTCTGTCCTTGCAACGCGCCTTGGCAGTATCTGCAATTGTATCTCAAGTCACTTCCATGAAGCTTAAAGCCTGGCCTCCAGGCTTAAAGCTGCCGCAACCCACGCATTCCATTCACCTGGTCGCAGCGGAGAGCTCCATCTAACTCCAAGCACAGAACGAAGTGGCAACTGATGACCTTGAAATTGGGTTTACACCTTTGGTGCTGAAGCTTGCACGGTTCACTGCAATATGCATACTTCAGTCCGCTGGTTCGATTACATTATTTCTCCGTTTACAAATTGGGTGGTTAACGGTGATCAAGCCTTAAAGTTGTTTGTTTGTTTTCCCGTTACATTATAAAGGTGTCCATTTTGAGGGATTAAGTTCAGTCCGTCCAGCATAAAGTTGCTTTGCACGTACACGTGAAAGCCCCATGGGTCGGCCATGGCTGGCGCGGATGGGAATCATGATACGGTCAGTACGTTTCTCTTCTTGGCAACGTCTTTTGCTTCCCTGGCTCGGATGTAAAACATTTTCAGTGAGGTGCTGCTGTTACGTTCATTATTATCACCTAGTATCGTGAAAATGGTAGTATGATATCCACAACAGCTTTGAGCGGTTCAAGTGATGGCAAACGGCAACATTTATACATTCCGAGCCATTATGTAATACGTGACATGACGCCGGCGCACTAACGATCTCGCCAGCTGCTAAACCCGATAGGCCCGCCTTCCATATTGGCTGGGGCTAAAACAACCCGCTATACCCCATCCTTATAAAGCGATAATGTTGCTATTAACTGGTGGAGAACCAACATGTGTGTTTGAGCTCCTTGCGGATGCTCCAGCATCATGGCTCAGGGAAAGTGAAGAGTGCGCAGCACGAGAAGAGCCTAACGGCGGCTTGGCCTCCCAGGATAAGGTTTTGAACGAGCTTACGCGGAAGTTAACGCTCGCTGTAACGACAACGCTGGTATTCCCCGCTAAGACGGAAGGTGTGCCTTGCTTCTCCCCTAGATGTCTCCCGGGAGCCCTTATGAGTAAGACGCATTTGAAAGTATGTTGCGCAGTCTGCACGACTGATTTCCCCGCCATTCCGTGCAACTGCGACTTGCAAGACATCAGGGACCTCCCCGTTACTTCTGAGTCCGAAGAAGTTTTACCCACACCGTCAGAACATATCCCCAGCAACCCACATCTGCCAAGGTGCCCAACAGCAGAGTACGTGTCATCAGCGCCTTTCAGATGTGCTGACGATTTGGGTCAGCCACCACTTCACATAATTGGCGCCTGCAGCATTTCTGTTGTTGTCCCCAGATGCCTTGCAAAATCGCGCCTGGAGACTCTGCAGGAGGCCGCCGTTGCCGCGGGCAGAGAGCAGCAACAGCCGCAGCCGCAGCGAGTGTGGGAGGACTTCCAGCTCCGCTGGTACACACAGGCGGCCGTGGTGTTCCAGCCTGAGGCTGCGGCGGCTCCTGCTGATCCCCGAGACCCACAAAGCTGCACAGCGGCAGGGGCTGGCGGGAAATGCCGTGACAGGCAAGACCTTGGAGGCGCTGCTGCTGCTCTTGCTGCTGCTGCTGCAACGACCTGCAGCAGCAACAACAAAGATGAAACGTCCGGCAGTGATGAGGACAGAGATACCGAAGGCGTTCGAGCGGCAGCTTCCATGCCTGGTTCGGCATCATGCACAGCACGTTTGTGCTATGTACATGGGGGCATTCCATCACAGATGTCTCAGCCAGTGGAGCGCGGCATAAAGCGAGGTGGGGACGGCGGCCATCCCATTCGCGTACTAATCGATTGCGCACATTACAACTGTCGCCACTCTGCACATGCTACATTCTCAGATCCCGCCGACATATATGGGCAAAGTGGCTTGTGCTGCAATCCAAACCATGTAGTCCAGCCCCGGAATGGCTATCAAGCGATTTTGGCTAATCCTGAACCCACATCGGTCGTGGGCCTTAGGGTCCCAACCGGGTGTGGGGTCCTAAGGCACCTACCTGGTGACTCTGAGCCCAACCCAGATGGTGATCCACGCGCCCATGATGAGTCAGGGCCGCAACGGTGTTCGCCAGTGCGCAGAGCAATGCAGCTGCCTGCATGACGATGGCTAGGCCATTCCATCTTGCTCGGACAGGTCCTCCTGCCCCAGACTCAACCCGTTTCACCACTTGCCTGTGTATTTCGCAGCCGCATGGGAAGAGTACGGCATGAAAGTGCTGGAAGTCTGTTGTGGAAAGGACGGCAAAGGTAAGTGGCTGAGGCAGTGGCGGCGGTATTGATAGCGGAGAAGCGGCTGGTGCAGGCGGACAGCACTACACTGGGGGCAGGAGACTTGCCAATATCTATCGCAAAACACCCCTTCCGACATGCGGTCACGCTTACCCGGCCCCTTTTGGTTGCTCTTCACATCCTTTGACGTGTGACTGGTTCATACATTTGGGAATTGTTACACGTCTGACGCATTCCGCTTCCTCAACAGGCACACTGCTGTACGGCTTCACCAACGACCTATATACGGCTGGGGATGCACGCTCCTGGAGCCTCTCCCATGTGGTCCTCAATGTGTTCCTTGACGCTCGTCCCCTGCAAGGTGGATCCCTGGCAGTGCGGCCCTTTTTCGGCCTCTTGGCTTATTTGGGCCTTATGAACTCTGACAAGCGTGTCGTCATCATCACCAGCATTTTACAGCGGTCTGTGCGTTCCTCCCGCACTTGCTGCCAGTCATACGTGATAAGGGGGCCACCAGCGCTATCACAATAGCCGCAATTTATAATTTATAAGCGCCGTGCAACATATCGAAGTCAAGCGTACAAGATTCGATTGATGTTATGCTGAGCAAGATTATCGCCGTGTGGTATGATTGCTTCGTGGGCTCATGCCACGATGCCACGATGCATTTTTCGCTAACAGTCCCCTCTCCCACTTATTGATCTGCCCCACAACACACACACGCCGCCGTCCCCTTACCACCATCACGTGCAGTCGTCCAATCGCAGCTGGCGCTGGCCGGTGACTATCGCCTACTACCTCGCCGCATAATGCAGTTGACACCCGGGACTGAGACACAGGTGCGAGGCACGGTAGAGGACGTCAATAAGGTTCGTGATCTTTCGTGATCGGGACAAACGCAGAAGTTTCGGGATACCGACGAGGTGGAGGCAGGAACCGTTGGGGTAAATTTCCAAAAGCCGGTACAGGATTGCGGCAATACAGAGTGTGTATGGTGTGTTTATGCTCGTGTTTTGTCCTCCCTCCGCCTCAGTCATCGTCCGCCGACGAAGGCTTCAACTGCCGTTAGAATCAAGTATCATCGATGTTGTGGTTTATAACCAAACAGCTCCTGACGATCATTCACGCCTCCCTTCTATCCATTGGGCACGCGAGTGCGAGACAGATGGTCCATGCCGCAATGACGGGGGCGCTGGCGGACGCCAAGGCCCAGCTCCATGCTGCGATTGCGGCTCACGGGACAGCAGGTGCCTTTCGCACCGGCAATCTGCTCATGGGCCGTCTGGAGACACGACTCAACGTGTCGGTGCCTGTGGTGGCTGACGCGCTGGCGTCCATCACCTTGTCAGTCGGTTGGGGGCACGGAGGGACGGGGTTGGAGAGCATCACGTCGCTGCTGCAGCGGGGCTAGGGTCAACAAGGTGGCAACCCAGTTGCGTACTTTAAACCCTAAAACCCTAACATAACAGCATATAGCCCATCAGATCAGGCATTCAATTTTGTCTGAGAAACGCATCATACTGGCAACAGCTTTTCAATGTCCTCACCCGAGGAAACCGACAACTTCGCTCACCGTATGCCCATGCTGCCGATACCTGTTCAGGCGAGCCTACAACCCCAACCTGGCGCCATATGCATGTCGCCTGCTGAATTGCCAGGCTGGTGGACTTGCGGACGCGCTGTACAACAAGTTGCATGACAATATAACCAGGTACATGGCCGAGGCGGAAGCCGCCAGGGAGGCGACGAAGGCAAGTCGAAAGCGCGGCCGCGGCCGTGACAATGGCGGTTGTGAGAATGAGGAGGAGGCGGGAAGGGGCTACGGTGACGCGGGGGACGGCACCGATGGGTCGTATGAGGTTCGAACTGAAGGTGGGGATCTGCTGGTGCTGGCAGCCGATGCGGGTAGCGGCGAGAAGGCCGACTACTATGACATTGAGGACGAGGTTGACAGGGTGGCTGACGATGGCCATGTGTGGGACGAGGAGGACGGGCTGGTCGCCGTCGAGGGCGGCTATGGATGGGAGGAGGAGGAGGACGGGAACGGGCCCGCAGTCATGGCCGGCGTACAGGTCGTTACGACTGTGGCAGACAGCGATGTTTTGACTGAAGCTGACGCTGCCTTATTGACAACCCAGAAGGGACAGAGCGCAGGCGCTGAGGAACGGGTAACAGCGGCGGGGTCAGCGGCAGCGGAGCAGGACATCGGTTGCCAGTCGACGGTGGCTCCAGGCCGTGATGCGGCGTGCCGGCCAAACTTGCGGCAGGTGATGCATATGAAACAACAACAGTCGCACCGGCCCCGACATGCGGTGGAGGCAGTGGGCGCATTGCTGGGAGCTCGGCCGCTGCGCACGGTGGTGATAGAGGAAGGGGAGGAGGGGCAAGGGGAGGACGACTGGGCATTCTGACCGGCATGCATGCCTCCGTACATTCCGGTAGGCAGGATAGAAATGAGAGGCTCGCAGGCACCCGAGTGAGCGCAGCTGAGTACACCACTCGTCGGCCACACGAGGTCGGCCGAAGGTTAGCACACGGCTCTCCTCAAGGAACCTAGGAACCTAGGTCATTGTCCCTAGACGCGCGTATGTAGACAATGAATTTGTCTTTTGAAGTCGCCTTTGTGATGCTTTGGCGCATGGAACACCTTCCGTAACCTGGAGGACAGGTTCGTTTTCCCCTGGATAGGTGTCTTCGCCGAGCCTTGCCAAGCTGCTGCTCCTGTTGCTGTTTGTGCTGCGAGGGATACGCCGCGTGTGGGTCTGCGCTTTGTATGCGTCTGTGAAACACCTCACATGTGCAGATAACTGACGATGTGGTTGTGGCTTGAAGGCCAGAGCTGTCTACGGCATGGTCTTCTGGACACGCTCGCTGCGAGACTTCCCTCTTTTACACGATATGGCGACACGTCCCTCCTATCTGGACGGCAGCAGTCCGTAACAGCCAGGGACCCTAGGGAGCCCTAGGCACAGGGGGACAGAACAGAAGATCACTAGGTGGACACACTGCTGTGTCACTTCACCAGTCCTGGCTCCACCCAGGGCCCACACATAACAGCAGGGGGGCACAACCTTCCGGGACATAACCTGGTCGCAAATGACTGAGTCATGTGCGCTCAAAAGCCTGCAAAACCGTCATCAGCCGGTGTGGGCGACATGCGCTGGTACCGTTTCCTCGGCTGCCTTGGTCGCAATGTATGTGGGAAACCCGTTCAAGAACTCGGCAAGGCGCACAGCAAGGCAGGCGAAGGGTTTTGAACCTATAAGCTCTGAGCGCAGCGACATGTATATCACTCCAGGAAAGAATATAATCCGCCGTCCTTCCCCCGGGTTATTATATTGCGGTGTGCCTCGGACACGCGGAATAAATAAGAGCCGCGGTTATTGGAAGGATGAATGTAGCCTGGGCAGCTGGAGACTTGTTTGTGACTTTGGCTTTGGGACTGGCGCGGCGAGGACGGTCAAACGCGTACGATCTGGTGCGGCAAAAAAACCGTATTATTACAATAATCGTGCATTATACCATTACACCATAATCGTGCACCATATCGTGCATAACTGTCGACCTGGTATGTGGCTCGTGGGGAAGTGGCTCCTGTGGAGCGGACCATCGCACTTTGCATCGCACTTCCTGAGTATCCTGAGCTGCCCTTGACAGCCCGTGCACACCCGCTTCACTTCATGTCAGCCCCTATCATATCCTCCTCCGCTGCCAGGCCTTCATCGGACAGACATTTCGCGCTCAACGCCCTTCAGTGTGTCTCAGATGCCATCTTCAAGCCGGTATACGGCGCTCTGAAACCCAACCATCGCCCGTTGCCGTGGCGCCAACAGCGGCGGCGGCGGCGCTGCCGGCGCTGTTGGCGCCTGTCGCAAGCTGAACCTTGCGTAGGCCTGTACACCCCACGCCACATCCTCTCCTGCGGGGTAGAAGCGCGACGTGACTCGAGCCCGCCCACAGCCCCCAAAGGCCTCCAGCACCGAGTGGTCCACCAGCGCCTGCAAAGAAGTTCCCAGAACAGCCACTCGCTGCGGGCTGCTGTCGCTAAAGCCGCCACTGCCATCTCCTTCATCGCCGTTGTCGCTGCCGCTGCTGCGATTTCCTGATTCCCATGCAGCAGCAGCCGCAGCTGGATCTGGCACTTTGAGGCCTACTGGCGGTGATGGGGCGCTGGCTGGAGGGCCGCCCTCGGACATCATCCACAGGGGCAGCCAGCCCCCCTGGAGCAATGTGCCGTTCGTCATCCCGCCCGCACAAGATCGCTCCACGTACAACCCGCTCTCATCATCACCACTATCACCACCAAGCAATGTCGGCACCTCGCTGGGTATTGCCCCCCCCAGCGGCGGCGGCGGCGGCACCGTACCGTTGATGTACACTGAGACGTAGGCGCCATGACCCGTCAGAAGCCGCATTCCGACTTCAAAGTCCACAGGCATCCATCCAGGGAAGTCGGACGGGGGCACGGTGGAAGTGTTCGTGGCGTTGGGCTGAGACCCAGGTGCCGGTGGCGGCGGCGGCGGCGGCGGTGAGATGTAGAGAAGCCGGATGGTGAAGTTCAGCTGCACCTCCATTTGGCGGCGGAGTGCTGCCGAGACCCGGCTGCGGAACGTTGCGTTCGTCCATTCGGGGCTGGCACTGGCGGCGCCGGCGACCCCGTTGCCTCCTGCTGAAGGACAGGCGCGCGGAGCGGTTGGGGTTTTGACGGTGAGCATCACCGGCGGTAAGGTCACCGGTGACCGATATGAAAGAGACGGACGTGTGGATGGGGTGTACGCGAAGGAAAGTCAGCAGCGCGCCGTAACGACAGCGCCCGGCCAGTGAACCGCGGTATCCCGCCAGCATGCCCTCCTCCCCCGGCCCAGGTCCTCAGAAACGATTAGACCAGGGAAGGCCTCCGTTGTGGCTCAAAATCCACAGCTACAGACTCAGTGCGCTTTGCTCGGCCCGTGTGTTGAGCGACGTCTCCTCTCGACACGGCACGGTGCTGTGTGTGTTTCAAAGCCTCGAAGCCGGCGGATGTATCCCTCGCTGACCGGTCAGGACGCGCAGGTCTCTTTGTACGGAGGAACCGCCAGAGAGCATCCCATGTTTCTGCTTCGGCCTTCGCCACTCCGTCGTCCTCCGCTCCAGATTGCCCTTGAGGAGCCTTTGAGGAAAAAGGCCTGTTGTGGAAAAGCAAGCGCTGGTTCCGGACCTTTGTGTCGTACCTTTTGTCGTTCGTAACGCGGATCCGGGGTCCTTGAGTGGCTGCTGGCTCAACTCCGGAGTCGCTGACCTAGAGCTGAACGTGAGCCTTTTGCCGAATGACAATCAATAAGTCATCCAAGCAGCAGTCTACAGTTCCCTTGCTTTTGTAATAGAGAGAGAGAGGGGGGGAAAGAGAGGGGGGGGGAGAGAGGGGGGGAAAGAGAGGGGGGGGGAGAGAGGGGGGGAAAGAGAGGGGGAAAGAGAGGGGGGGGGGAGAGAGGGGGGGAAAGAGGAGGGGGGGAAAGAGAGGGGGGGAAAGAGAGGGGGGGAAAGAGAGGGGGGGGGGGAGAAGAGGGGGGGAAAGAGAGGGGGGAAGGGAAAGCGAGGGGGGAAGCGGAGGGGGGGAAGGGAAAGCGAGGGGGGAAGGAAAAGAGAGGGGGGGGAAAGAGAGGGGGAAAAGAGAGGGGGAAGAGAGGGGGGGGAAAAGAGAGGGGGGGAGGAAAGAGAGGGGGGGGGAGAGATGGGGGGGAAAGAAGAGAGGGGGGTGAAAGAGAGGGGGGGCAAGTAGGGGGGGAAAGAGAGGGGGGAAGAGAGGGGGGGAAAGAGAGGGGGGAAAAGAGAGGGGAAGAGGGGGAAAGAGAGGGGGGAAAGAGAGGGGGGGAAGAGAGGGGGAAGAGAATGTGGGCGACATCCCGAGTGCGCCTGCCTGGTTGTATGGACCCAGATCGCACCTGCAGATGCAGATGCAGCGTCGTTGTACACCTCTGGCTTTAGCTCTTCCGCCAGCAGCGTCCAGCACGCGGAGTCCCCACACGGGAATGGAGTATCACTGCCGCCAGGAGCACCGGCTTCAACGGCAGGTGCAGCCGCTGCCGCTGCCGCTGCTGCACTATAGGGCCCGGCGGGTGCCGCCACGCTTCTGTTGCGACAGGTTTCCGCCAACGGACGACAACAGCTCCGAGACGTCGTCGTTCGGGCCCCTTCACCGCCGCCGCCGCCGTCGTAGTCTGCTGCGGCCGCAATCTCCACCAGCGTCTGAGTCGACCCTCCATACAATATTTCCTTACTTCTCAACAACTGCAACTCCTGTACGGGCCGTACAATCAGCTGGTGCAAGTCGGCGTCGTACGTTATCGTCCTGGGGAAAGTCAGCATCCCCTGCCAGCCCAGAGCCCCGGTTAGCGGAGTGCCGCGAGCACACACTTCCGTACAACCCAGAGAGTCCTGCGGGGCATGATACCCTGGGTGATTGAACGTACGACACGACGGCAAAGTGTGCATCGGCCCCTCCATGACGGGGAGATCTCCACGAGGTGCTGGTGCGTGTGTGTTGGACGTCGAAATTTACAACAGGGGCAGAAAGAAAAAAGGCCTAGGCGGGTGTACCGCAGGCTGCAAGCAGCGTAACGGACCGACAGACAGACGGCCTGGCGGACGGGCGGAGACGGGACGGGCTTCCAAAGCGCATTACAGCAGCCCCCGGTCTCTCGGCACCGCAGCCCGGGGGTGCCACGGACGCGTGCTCGTGAACCTGACTGAGACCAGACCCGGGACCCACGTGCCACTTCAGGCAAGGGGCACCTCTCACCTCGTACACCCAGCCCAGCCATACCACCCGCCCGTCCCCCATCCTGAAGCTCTGCGATGCATACACCGTGCCGTAGTCGAGCAGCCGCGGCTGGCTGGCGAGCACATGGCGACCCGGCCCAGGGCTTCCGCCGCTGCCACCCCCGCTGGTGTCATTACCCTCCCCGCTGCGGGAGTCCGGAGTCCCGGGTGAGGGCAGCGGCGGCAGCAGCAGCTCCGGCGCGAAGACGTCCAGCCCGTCCTGGTATGCGGCCAGGCTGTAGTTGAGGAGGCTCGGGGAGCCCAACTGATACCAGTCGGCAGCGAAGCCGCTGCGGTTCCGCATCTGCGGATGCAGTTATGGTTATACAGTTACCGTTACGGTTTTAGGCTTACATATGTACGACTGTGTCAGCCGTGACTTTGCAGCAGCGAATCGTGCCAGGGACAACCAAATCGCTCAGCATACCGTTGGCATACCGTTGGCATACCGTTGGCATACCGTTGGCATTCCGTAAGCTCCAAGTTGGGAGCACTATTCTGCAGTCATCCCGTCATAACTCACATGTGAGCTAGATCTGACAAGACCCGACCGATTTGAAAGTAGATTGAAAACGACAGTCGGACAAGTAGGGCTCGATTTTGTCGTCGTACCTGGTCGCTGTACTTGAAGATCACTACGCCGACGTCGCCGCCTAGGGCATCCGAGGCACCGCCATCACCGCCGCTGCCACCGCCATCACCGCCGCCTGTGTTGTTGCCGTATGCGTCGCCTCTCGCTCCGCCAACCTGCTGTGCCGCCGCCAGGGCCGCGGCCTCTGCCGCCATCTGGGCATTCGAAGACTCCACAGCGTCCGCAAAAAGTGTAAAAAACCCTGTATCCGTACGACAAGAGGAAGAAGAGGAAGAAGCGGGAAACATATGTCGTATCGTCATACGTCATATGTCGTAAATCCAACTAACGGTGTTCGTTTACAGTTTCAAATTGCAGCAGCATTCCGGTGGGCAATCTCCCTTCACTCCCTTCCCTCCCCTCCCTTCCCTCCCCTTCCCTCCCCTTCCCTCCCCTTCCCTCCCCTTCCCTCCCCTTCCCTCCCCTTCCCTCCCCTTCCCTCCCCTTCCCTCCCCTTCCCTCCCCTTCCCTCCCCTTCCCTGCCTCAGCAGGTGGAGCACCCACCAGGGCATTCCCACATCCGGCACTTGGGCCCTATCTGGTCGCAAGGCCCGCCGTATCCCCTCATGCCGGGGGGCAAGCCGGTGGCGTCATTAGACAGACACTCATCGTACTGCGTGAAGTTCTGACCCAGCTGCGAAAACAACGTGCCTTGGGGTTAGGGTTTGGGTTTGGGGGGGAGGACGGGAAGGGGGGTGGGGCAGACAACAGTGGGTATGGACAAAAATGACGTAATGGCACTCACCTGCCCGTGGGCTTCTCGTCCCGCGTCACAGGGGCGGGCTCACAGACTGCCAATGCTGCATGGGGAGCCCCGTGTCGGCGCGGCGGAACGGTCATTAAGGCCATCCCAATGACCTAATGCATGCATTCTCAGCCCTTCTCAGGCGTATGTGTGTGCGTGTGCCCTTCAGAGCGCTCCTCACCCCGGCTGTAATTCGACGCAGCGCGGGTGACTAAGCCCGGTCCGTATTTTTGCTGCGACCGCCGCCCAACCGCTCAGCTCAGTATCTGTCTGCCTGTCTGTCTCTGTCTGCCTGTCTGTCTGTCTGTCTGTACTCGTAGGGTTTAAAGTAGGGGTCTCCAAGATTCTGAGCCCTCTGGGTCTAACGACGCATATTCAGGTCCTGCGCTGAGCTCACGCCCCACCCACGCACCCGCATAGGTCCAGGACAGCAGGTCATGTGAGGAATACAGCGCAGCAGCCCCAATGCAGTCGTCCAGCGCCCCCAGCGCGGTGAACCACACCGCCGCCATGCCGCCAGCGTCGCCGCCGCCGCCACCAACCCCCCCGCTGCTGTTACTCGACTGACCCGTCGGCCCGCCGAAGCTCCGGTTACCCCTCCTCGGATCTGCTCCGGGGGCCCATCCTAGCCACACCCTGATGTGGGCGTCTAGTTCGTTCGCGGACACACGCCACGGCGCGATGGGGTCACGAAACTGGGATCGTACTCCCCCCGGCGGCAGTGCCAGCCCCAAGGGGTTCATGTCGGCGGGTTTGAGCCAGCGGGTGAGGAAGGGGTCGGCAGGATCAGCTGGGAGGGCCACCGCCTGTGCCTGGTAGTAGTAGCCGTACTGGCTGAAGTTGGTGACGCCTGCGTGGGATAGAGTGGGGTTGAAGTACGAGTAAGGGAGGCGGGTGCCCGTAAAGATCGGAACAGACATCGGAATGAGAGCGAGAGGGAGCGTGGGAGTGGGCGAAGGGACCATATCTTGTAATGCTTACGGCTCAGGGCGTCCGTGACACGTCAGCGGGTGATCGTGCGGAGGCTGGAGGCCTTATGATGTCCTCATACAGTGCCCAAAATGACATACACCGCCATTGCTCGCGCGGGGGGAAATCACAAGGAGCCCCAAACCCTCCTGCCTTCTTCTTGAGGCAAGAGGAAATTCAAAAGGCGAAAGCTCATGTGCACGGGCACAGCCCCAAACACAGTGCCTGTACGGACCCACCGGTGTAGAATAGCCGCGGCACACCATCATCCATCAATAGTGCGCTGCCGCTCCAGCAGCCGTCACGGTCCCACGGGTCACCCGGCTGCAGGGCTACAGGTAGGTGCACCCAGTGCACCAGGTCGGGGGACACGACGTGACCCCAGTGCATGGGACCCCATATAGCATCGTACGGATTGTACTGAAAGAACACGTGGACCATATTGCGGTACTGCATGAGGCCGTTGGGGTCGTTTATCCTGCAGTTGGGATTAAGTACCGGAATTGGTTGTCCAGTATCATGGGTGAGCTGGTCATGCGTGAGGTTCCGCTTTTGTGTGCTGCTATTACTGCTGCTATTACTGCTATTACTGCTGCTATTACTGCTGCTACTGCTGCTATTACTGCTGCTACTGCTGCTATTACTGCTACTGCTACTACTGCTACTACTGCTGCTGCTACTGCAACTTGGGGGTTTATTAAATAAGAAAATCGAAAAAAGGAAATGGGATCGAATTAGAATCGGAACAAAACAGAGCAGCGCACTTCGTGGCAGAGCGGAGAGATCCAGTAGTAGTGTCTGGCGAGACAGCTCGACTGAGATCACGAAGCGGACCAGGAGCCTGGCAAGGACCCGGCTCCGCCACCCGTACAAACGAACCCACACAGCCCTCGTCATCGAGTTCGACATGCTTCGCACGCAATGGCCCCCTCAAAAGGGTCATTCGCGCATCCTCCCCTTTCCCCCCTCCCCTCCCCTCCCCTCCCCCCTCCTTCCTACCAGCCACCCCCGGGGGGTTGAATATGGAATCGGGGCCGTAGCAGCTGCATGTCACGAGCGGTCAGGTTGCCCATATCTGTCAGTGTGGTCGCGACCCGCGGGTCGGTGGGGTTGTCCAGGTGACGACCGGCTCGGCTGCTCCAGGCCGCAGAAAAGATGACGAGGAAGATGGTGATGGCCAAAAAGGTTGTGACTGCCATTGCAGTTTCATATAGATGGGGATGGGAAAGGTCAGGAGGTCCCCGGAGGGGTGTGTGTAGTCGTTCGCAGGAACGAGAGAAGCGCTGGCGGGTCTGCGACAACCGAATGATGTGCTCGCAGGACCTGGCATATGCGCACGTCTTGCTGGCATCTGGAGGATGCTAGATGCATCATTACGTGGCAAATGACATACGAAGCGTTAACTTAGGGTTTCACGTCGACGTTGATTTTCCGGTAATGCTTTCGTCAGATTATTATGTATGAGCGTAAAAGAATCATTTTAAAATGGTAGATGTAGTAGTATTTCTGCTCCTGCCTGAGACGGTTGCAGGCCACCTAGGCCTGGGCCCCCACACGTCACATCATAAGGGGGAAACACGCCCCCCGGGGAATTTCCCCCGTATGCCGTCCATATGCATTGGAATAACGTCATTCTAGCATGCCGTATAAGTACTCCTTGAGCCCGTGATGCCGTACGCCCACCTGCCATGATTGCAAGCACCGCCGCATAACGCCATGCCCGGTTGGAACTCGATGTGGTGGGACCCGGTGGAGTGCTGCCGGACCCCCCCACCGGCCCCGTTGGTTCCGGAGCCGATGACGAGGTTGTGTGGTGGTCCTGGGAGGGTTGGGAGCTGAGCGGTAAGGGGAAATCCGATTCTGACCTGCACCGGAGGGAGGGGAAGGAGCGGGGACGGGGTCGTAGAGCCGACCAGGTAACAAGAGCGCGATATTAAAACGGCTTTGAGGCCATACCCTAGCAGCCGAGCCACCAGATCCACATCAGTTAAGTCAGGTACGGTCCGGGTTACATGCGTGAAGGGGAGGGGACAGAGGCCTGGGAGAAGTCTGTGACATGCAAGGCCGCGCACGATGTGATGCGGCATGGCGACGTGCGGCGGAATAAGCGGCCTGGCACGGCTCTCACGGCCCCCATCGTCTCCCCGATAACAGCGCGAAAGGTGGGGCCCCACGCAACATCAGCAGCAGACACATAAGTACCCCAGTGGTGATCTTACAAACATACTCGCTGCTGTATGATCTCGCGCAACCCTTACGTAGTACACTTCGTGGCGTACCAGGGCGCCCGTGTCGCTGAGCTGGGTTGTTCCGCTCGAGGTCTCTTCGAAACCTCGTGCAAGGTGTCGCCCGGGCCCCCAGGTGGCGCCGCCAGCTGATTCTCCGATGGGATGTCGCTAGCGTTTGCCGCTGCCAGCTGAGAAAACCTTGGATGATCTCGGGCAGCGACAGCTACTGCCGCGACGCCAGCGTTGCTGCTATTGCTCAGAGAGGCCTGCCCAGGCACGGATTGCAGCAGCGGCTGTTCCTCCAGCCTCAAAGGGGGCCGTGTTGCAGGGTCGGCCGGCAGGCGCTGTCTTCCAATATTTTCCGGCCGGGGTTGCGGCCGGGGTTCCCCTGCTTGCTGAGGCGGCGCCTGTCCTTGTCGTTGCTGCGCTGATAGTTCTTCGCCTTGCTTTGATGTTTGATGTAGTTGTCGCTGCAAACGTTGTTCCTGGTGGTGCTGATTCTGTAACTCGACGTCCAAAGATTGATACCGGCTTCGACTGCTGATTCCGCTAGGGAGCTCTGGAGGTCGCCAGCTCGCCATATTGCAATCTTTGCCGTTAGTATCTTAAGGAAGCTGAAAAATAGGATGAGCCCAAGTGCTCCTCGCACAGGAAAAGTGTGCACAGGCGGAGAACCATGGGCCATTTTCGTACAGTATCAAATCATCGCTGAAGCAGGGTGCCGGGATCTAAGAACATAAGTTTCCACCTCTTGACTGTCTCTGATTATCATCACGTCTTTGCGAATTCTTTTTGCGAAAAGCGAGTTTCTTGGGCTTTCCTGAAGATATTCGGGTACGCACCTGGTCGCAAATCACCACCTTATACATCTCATTGGCATTTCCTGGACTTACCATGTTTTGTGAAATGTGTATTGGATAGGTGATTCAATACGTGGTTGCGATACCAAAGGTCAACGCAAGGGCCATCAAAATGCCAGAGCTTATTCAGGCAGTGCATGATAAAGTCAGGTGCGCTGGAGTACGTTTTAAATGCTGTTGTTTTCATCGCTTGCGTGATGCAGTCGGAGGTGGGGTGTTGCACAGTAGGTCTTTACGCAAGACCAGCTGCTTTCACCCGGAAGCTTGCATCCACATCCATAGGCCCTGTTTGTCGTCATCATCCACAGCTGAACTACCATTTCCATCGCTTGGTCACTGATGTCCGTTCGGGACCCAACCCACTTAAGCGGCATCATACCATGGCTGCCATGATTTCGTCACGGCTTATGGCATGATGATAAATCGGTACACCTAAGCTTCTTTGTCCTAAATGACGGTGGCGATCAGCACTAGCTGCCTGCGTCCTGCCTCGACGCATTCTTGGAATGAGGGAGTTTCCCAGCTTATCACCCAGCCACACGGGCCCTTTTCAGCATCGCCAGCCGAGTTATCCAGAATCCCGATCTCTACCATTTACTTGTTATCGAACTACGCCCCTCTTTCCACACACGTGGGCACGTGCGTGCATTAGGGAGCCTATGTTGCACACGCACGGCACACCCGGCTGCCTGATCCTTCCTCCTCGGCTGCCGTAACCCCACGGCCCGCACTTTGGAATCGCCCACAGGAACTTTGTCCGCAACAGCGAGCAGTTTAAGCGCGTATGCGAATCTACCTTCGACTCAGTGGACTACCGTTCTGCTGGCCGGGTGAGCTTAGATGAGGCGGCCTCGTGCGTGGAGGCGCTGTTTGGAGAGCTGGAGCGGGCGTGTAAAGAGTATGGTGGGTGATGTTGCAGTGCGGATGGGCTCGGGCTGGGTAGGGTGAGGGCGGCGTCATCACGAAAGCAGAGGGACCTAGTCACTGGAACCGGGACCCTGCGCACGTGGGGAGGGATGTGTAATGCATGGGGGGTGCGTTTGATGTAGGAGTAGGAGTGGGCATCAACCTCTACCGGCGGCCTCACGTACCTCGAGTAAGTTCAGCACCGTGGACGTGGTGAATTCGTGGCTTCAGGCCCCGGTCTTTTTCCCGATGGCTGTGTGCACGTCTTGCGAGAAAAAGGGGGGCCCTCAGGTCCCGCCACTTAGGGTTTCCCGCCCCCTCCCCGGCCGGCCCCCTGCCTGTCTGACCCTGCTTCCATCAGGTATTGTTCTGGACCCGCTGACATCCGACAACGTGCGGGCCATATTCCGGGTAGGGCTGCCTAGCAAGAGGGTGGAGGGGTGCTGATGGTTTCCCTTCGTGTGTGTGTGTGTGTGGGGGGGGTTGTATTGCCCCTTTGCCGCGCCGCCCTTCCTGTGTCCACCATCCGCACCCCCGTCAACTCCGTTGCCTTTGATTATCAGAAATGCCAACTCCTAATGGCAAACTCCTAACCCCCAAACTGACTCGGCAGGAATGTGACTACGATTCGAACGCGACTTTGGACCGCGTTGAGTTCCAGGTGGGCCGAGGCGAGGGGGGCTTGGATGCCGTGCTGGACGACTGTAGGGTTTCTAGCAACGCTAGAGAGAGAAGGATCAGCCCCATGAGTGGGTGCTGCATGCGGGGCAGGTGTGTTGGCATTCCTGTGGCTGCTGAGCAACTAGTCTGGAAGTTGAGAGTGTACGGGGAGTTTCGAATCATGCCGGCGTACGTGACTTCTCGCCCCTGCTGCCGTTAATGCGCTAACCTTGAGCTGCATCAATATTGGGATGGGATGAAGAAGGGGCGTGGGGCGTGGCAGTCCCCGCTCGGGAACGGCGCTGTCGTGTTCGCGGCAGTCGGACTGGCTGGCAACCATTCAGTGGGGTACCGGGCAGGGTTCTTCAAGGGGGCAGCTGTTTGTTCCGGGGTTCCCCGGAGCCCTAAAAATTCTTTTCCGGGAGGGCCCCCGGAACTCTACCTAGTTACGCCCTAAAACGTTCCGGGGGGCCCCGGAACGTGCACAAAACTTTCTCGGGACACAACTCGTGTTTATTACATGGTAAATATTTTTCCAGCAAAGACAATTTTCATACCTTAATAAAGAAATACATTAAATTGTTTTTCTGGCAGCTGTCGGTTTTTGCTACCCATATACCCACGGCAATACCCGGCATCAGCAGCTTATGAACTAACACAGATACCAGCTTCCCTAGCTCTCTTAATCTGCTTCATTCTCTTCCTCTCCATTCGAGATATACTTAGTACTTTGCTTGCTTTAAGCTAACACTCGTTGGCTTGAGAAACGTAGGAATTTGCTTGGCTAGCTTTACCCAAAATGTCAATGCTAGAAGTCCTGTGGGTAATGTTCTTTTGTCTAACTGCTTACAAATTAGCTTATAATTTATCCTTAGCTAATAAAAGTGTAATGTGTTTTTGCTTTTCCTAAGCGTCAAGCTGTCAAGCATGCATCATTAATCCCCGGAACATGGCCTTACTTTAAGAAAAATTTCTCCGGGTACACCCGGAAAAGAGCCTTTTTCTTCACGGGGCACTATTTGTCTGCCCCCGGAAAGCAGCACTTCACACGTCATGAAATTCCCGGGGATCCCCGGAGCAGACCCAACACTTTTACGGGCGTTTTCCCAAAATTCTAAAAATTTCCGGGCCCCGTCCGGGGTGAAGTACCCTGGTACCGGGGCTGATGTCGTGCGTGCGACAGCAATGTCCGGCACAGCATTTGGCGCGCCTCCTTCAGTTATGCGAAGCATCAAGTCTCGTCCGTCCCTCCGTTCTTATTTGCGCCGCTACCTCCGCCGCCGCCGCCATCATCGGTGCTCCACAATCCGTCGCTGCGACGTCCAGGACTTCTACGCCAGTGTCGTCACCTATGCGGCTATGAAGGCCTGCGCGGGATTTGGGCGAAAGTGCGTGCTGGTGCTTGGGTGGGGCCTTTCCGCACCTGTTCCTGCGGTCAGATGCGGATGCTGGGTGCACAGTCCAGTGGCAGCTCGCGCACCCATGGGGTTTTTGGGGCCGCAAGACACCATTTGAGCACCGGTAACGTGCAGCGCTGTGTGACGAGTAACGCCGAGGAGTAACGCCGAGTACTACACTGCTATGTGGATATGGGCAATTCTGGAGCTCTGGAGTACTGGTTCTGGAGCTCGTTTCTTGATGGGCAGAAAGTCATGTTTACTCACACACATTGTCTCTCCTTCCTATCTGCACTTGAATGTCGCTGCCGGACCTCGTGGCGGTGTGTGAGGGCGGCTGGGCCCGGTGATCACAGCTGCTTGGTTGGTCTTGAGCATCTCGACCGATGCTCCCGTCCCATTAGCTCGTGTCAAGATGCACATGAGGGGAGGGGAAAGCCAGGGCTCTTTTGGGGTGCTGTGACTTTGGGTGTGGCACGTGCTGAACGGGTTTTCCCACGCAGCCGTTTGGTTTCACCTAGCCCTCGTTTCTTGGGACCCGCAGGTACGGAGTCGGCATGCTGGGGGGCATTGTGGGGTTGGTCCTGGTCAAAGCGGCGGTGCGGCGGCTGCCCGTGGTGGGCCTCATCGCATCACCCTTGCTCGGTGAGTGCCGGGGACGGTGAGCTGCAAGGAAGAATAACCAATAAGGGATGGTTGTAATGCACAGCACTACACGCGCTTGCCGTCTGCTGTGTGTGTGTGTGTCGGGCCAGACGCCCAACTCACGACCTAAGTTCACCACACAAGGGGGCTGTGGGAAGTGCTTTGCTGAACCTCCTGCTCTCGTGTTTACCCGCATCACTCTGCTCGTCTGCCGGGGCCAATTCCGAACTGAGGCCAATTTGGGCGATCCAGGTTACTTGACTCATGCCTGGTTGAGCCCCGCACCGCTTTCAGCCACCGGCCGGGCAGTGGCCTAATAGGGGTTCTTAAAGCACTGCGCAGAACGCGTTTCCTCAATTCGACCATTCCACCCCACATGGCCGACCCACATCACAACAGGCCTCCTACCCACACTCATTGTGGGGCCATTCCTCGGTATTGCGGTCGTGTACGGCATTAGTCAAGATGACCTTTTTGCAATTCGCAACAAGCTCTTCCCGCCCAAGCAAGGCCCCATGCGCGATTGAGCCGTTTTCGATTGACTGCCTGACAAGTTCGAAGGGAGGGGGGGGTACCGAGGCACGAAAAGGTCTCGGTCCAGATGATCAGTGTTGTTATGGTGGTTGGGGGAAGGGAACGGAGAGGCAACGCGTGCCTCCATTATATATACACGCGACTACGTGGCGTTGCAGGGATTATCTGCAGCTGATCCGCAGTGAAGCGCGGATTGGTGTGAATTCTCCGTTGTCTGACCTGGCCCCTGGGGAGCAGGGGTTGAAAGGAGTCGCCCAATACGTACTGACTGATGATGCCGGGTATGGCGCCCCGCTTGTAATTATTGGAGGGGTTGTGGGTGAAAGCACCAAGGCGGCGCCGAGATTCGTGTTGAGGGATGGAAGTCGGGGCGAGGGTAATGACGGGTAGCCAGAGAGGAGAGTGTAGCTTTCGTCCAGTTTTGTAAACCTGTAAATTCCTGCCGCGTCGCGAAGCTGTGCTTGGGTTTGGCCACGCGGGCTGCGAGCTAGGTCAGCGGTGCGCTGTGCATGTGCGCCTGCGGGTGAAGCTGTACCCAACTGGTTATGGATCTTGGAGGTCTGATACGAGGACGTTTATGCGGTGAAGCTGATGCAGGCTTGGACCATGCAAGCATGTTTCTTAGGATGCGCAGCAAACGGCAGGTGTATGTGTAAGCCATGGCAGGAGAAGTGTGTGAGGCGGCCGGCTTGGAGAGTTGGGTAGGGGCCTCTCTGTCTGGCAACGGCACGGTTTGTACGTGCACATCACGAAGGCACAGGTCTCTCGCAATCGAACAACCAAAGGTTGGTCCTAGCGCCCCTTTCCAGGTTTGGATCAGCTCGGCGATCGTTGTGATTAATGATCCCTAGGCGCAGGTGATGAAGATATGTAAGCTAATTAACCTTGACGTGGTAACTCGGCTTGCCACCTCCGAAATTAAGGCTGTTGATATGCTGTTCGTTGTTAAGGTCATGAAGCGCTGATAACTCGTACTGCCTACACGTCCACCAGGAAGCGGTGTGCAGACCGCGGGTTTTCCCAGCCGCTTAGACAACACCGAAGGCCTAATGAGCCCCCTTAACGGTGTCCTTGAGTTCTAGTCATCCACTTTGGCGTTGCGTACCTCAACAACACATTGATTGCTCAAGAGATGTAACCCCCGCCTGCATGGCCCACACTCCGGACACAGAAAATTAAATCCCTGCGCAGAGGGACTCCTTTTCAGCCAAAGACCCCAAAGGAAACCATGCTCTCCGGATTATCCACATGAGCATACATCTTTTCAACACTTAAAGTCTGTTAGAACCCATGCTTAGCTACTCCAATTTGCATCTCGACCCCTTCGCATCACAGCAGTAGAATAATCATACAGGTTTATTGAGGCGGCTGTAAGACTTCGGAGGCGGGTACCTGCGCTTCTAACGCAAGACCAAAGTTTCTCATCTCCCGTGCATACAGACATAATGTTAAAATCGAAATGATTATGTCGCCATTGATCCGGATGTTGGAAGCTTTCCTTCTCGTCGTACAATTGGACATCTGCGTGTCAGCGCGCATCCGTCCCCCTCCACTTTTACTGGATCTTTTCGACGAGGTGTTGCTATAAACCGTCAAGGATTAATAAGCGTATAAATTGACGTTGTCTTCATAGGACCGCGCCGCCACGTTCTTCCTTTCTATTCCCTTCGGCTTTGCGTTGTTTGAAAGCACATCCATAACGTATTGCAGACGCCTTTAAATCACCCAGCCGGTATGAGTCTAGCAACCAGTAACATCTTCAGTGCCCTTGACACGAGTAAGAAAGTCAAGAAGTCCAGTGGCAAGAGCAAGTCCAAGGACGGCGACAAGAAGAAGAAATCGAGCGAGGCCAAGAAGGTTGTAGATACTGCTGAACTTGAGAAGCAGCTTTTCTCACAGCCAGTTGGTCTCGCAAGCTGGGCCGACGATGAAGATGACGATTTTACGCCACCGATAGATGCCGGCTGGACACAAGTGAGATCGAACTAATTATTACTCGGAATATTTATGGATGGGGAATTCATGGATTTCGACATTCCCGTAGGCCCCACGAGGTGCCGCACCTGCCCCAGTTGCTGCGAACGGCACGCACGAGGACGACAGCCACGACGAAGGAGAGGGGGAGGAGGTGCGCCTGAAGTTTTCGTGGGTCATTAAAATTCGGCTCTGCTGATAGTAAACTTCCGTGCAGGACGAGGAGATAGACCTTGAGGCCGAGCTTGGAGTTGAGCTCGGTACGGGAGACGATGGTGATCACGAAGGTATCTGGTCCGTATCCCCCACCTTGGTGTTGACGGGATGATTTGTAAGCTATTCGTTGTAAGGATCAATATTCCTTTACAGAAGAAGAAATCAAGGAGCAGGCGCCAGCCTCCGTCCGTGCTGTTCCGGCGCCTCCACCCAAACCTGCGCAAGAGACGGAGAAGCAGCTTTCAAAGAAGGTGTGTGGGATTTGGCGATGCTAAGTCATCGTACACAGAAGGGGGGCTAAAATTCTACTTCGGGGCTTGTCCTGTGCGCGTGGGGGAAAACTGAGCCGTCATAGACCAGATTATACGTTCTATTTTGACGTTGGTCCATCCACAGGAAATGAAAAAGAAGGAACTTCAAGATTTGGATGCAGTATTGTCAGAGCTTGGCATTAGCATTGGAAAGGAGAACCAAGAGACGCCAGCGAACGGCGAGACCAAACGCAAGCGCAAGGATAAGAAGAAGCACACTGGGGACGCGGCCGCTGAGGGCGTGCAGCAGAACGCCAAAGAGGTTACAGACGAGCCAAGCGAGGAGCCAAGCGAGGAGCCGGCTGAGGACATCACTGGCCCAATTGATCCCGCGGCGGTGCGTACACGGTCTCCAAATTTTTAGTCCTTGCCCCGCACCCTGTCCCCTGACGCGGGGCGTCTAATTGGAGTATGCCTGTCTAAATCTGCTATAGGTTTAGGACTTATCCGTGGTAGAATCCGCTAACGCACGGGCCTCGTATGACTGAATCTGCAGGTCAAGGCGAAGTTGGCGGCAAAGAAGAAGGCTGGTGAGCAGGCGAAAAAGAAGGCCGCCATGTCAGCTGCTGCACTGGCGGAAGCGAAGCTGCGTCAGGCTAAGGCAAAGAAGCAGAAGGATCCAAAGGCATATAACCAGGTGAATATTGAGGCGCGCCTTAATGATAGGGTGATTCCACTTGGTGGTCGTGGCAGTGGCGACATGCTGGCTGGGTTACAACGCGGACATGTTGGGTAACTATTCCCGCGTTCGTGCTTGTCTTCTAGGAAAAAACGAGAGGTATAAAATAAACGTCTTAGGGATTAGTGGCTTCATCCCCTGCCAGGCCATAAGGATAGAATGAGTGCGCTTTTGCCTTGCTCTTTTACCCTGCTTAAAACCTCTTCATGTGCATGGATACCTGGGAAGTCCCTCTCGTTGAACTTTGTGGGCATTATGTGGATTGCATGGGTTTGCCATTCCAATTCGGAGGGATACAAACGACAGGGTGCCGACTAGTAGCATAAATACCTACTCCAGTACCTGTTCCGTCATGCCATGTCGATATCGGCGTACTGTCTCAACGAATCTAGACCAGTCCAACCTTCTATGGCTTCGCCTTCTGAATTAATGCATTACCTTACATCGTTTTTGTGCCGTAAACCTTTTGCCGTTGACAGATGCCGCCGAGGTAAGCAGCCGCTGGGTGGTTCGGCAACGGCTCCACGCGTTATGGGGTACTTGGCTGCTCGACTCTCAGGACATGTCCGTGGTGCAATACTGCGATTTTAGGGAATCGCAAGGTCATTTGGTGGGCCGTCGCCTAGAGGTGTGCATGGGCAACACATGCATGTGTGGAAGCGAAGGACTGAAGGTGGCTGCACTGCGACGGTATGGGAGGGCACGGCATGCGAGAATGGCGTACCCAAGCGACATCTGCACGTATCATGTTGCACATAGCCAGCTAACGTGCAGGATGGTCGCGGTGCGTACCGGATGCATTGCTGAGGCGCATGCTTTTATGTATGGGTGCTGAACTTGCGCACGCATACAGTAGAAATGTGGGGCCTGCACGCGAATCGTGATGTGCTTGCATAGGTTAGTCGAGTGGTACGCGAACTGAGCAAAGACCGCCGCGACCACTGGCGGCTTTTGCCTAATGCCCTGGGAGCCGAGTAAACGGCTATTTTGCAGAGGCGGGCATTATGCTACACTGGCTGTGCGCTAGTTGGTAGAGCAAATCGCTTGGCGAGGGTGCAGAGAGGAGAAAAAACATTCTTTCTGGGTCGCAGTGGCGTCGCCATACATAGATGGCTTCCCTCGATCAATTCCGCATATGGCGCGTCTGGATGGACGACCATACATTTGAGGCCGAAGTTGCAGTGGCACCATTGTTTTGGCCGACGCAGATCGCCTACGCAGGTGCTGGTGGTCAGGCTTCATTGTCACTTCGCCGGATGTAGTTGCGCGCGTGCTGTCCGGCCATTGGCCGCAGCTTCTAGCTTCGTTAGTCGGCAATGAAGCTCCTAATAGCTTCAGTCCGTGCTCCGGCTCCTGGGCTGGAAGGTCGTGCATTGTCTGTGAAATAGCAGGCATGTCGTTGTACTGCAGCAGTGTGTGTGTTATCATGCCGCTGCCGCTTTTTCGCTTTGTTTTTAACCTTCCATTCAGAGTTATGCTCTTCCAATCTTATTAATCTACACCCTGTCCCTGCATGGTCCTGGGGCAAGAGTTACTCATAGAACAGCTTGCAGAAGTCCACGTTAGCCAGTTTCTGAAAAAGGGGGTGCTCCTAAATCGGGCATGCTTTAAAAACAAGAGTTGTATTTTACCAACAGTGAGGGTTGGTCCATCGCCTGCATACCAAGAGGTACCTAAACTGCAAAATAATGTGCTTCGCAGATCGCTTCCCTGGTGCTTCGGGTGATTTTGCCTGGAGAGGCGAAAACTTGCCTTCGACTACTATGGCGTACGTGATTTTACAAGGTCAGAGCATCGAGGCCCCACAGCCTGACTTTGATGCATCACATTGCGAATAGCATTTGTAGCATGTCGTTGCAAACTAAAGTAAGTGTTTTGAATCACAACAAGGTTTAAATAGCAGCGGTTGAGCCCTTCTGTGCCAAGAATAACCCTAGCTGCAGACTGAAGGGAACAGTAGAAGGGCTTCATGCGAGAATGCTTGGCTTCGGGGTGTAATTGACTGCAGATTGGGTGAAACGGGAAGGCTAAACAACGACAAGACGTCTCCACTTCACCAGAAAGCTAAGTACGGGCGGAGCCCCTCGCAACCGGTGTTCTGCCTGATCGTCACACGCCACACCTGGCATCTGCGATGTCCCGATTTTTGAAACGTATTGGGGCTGCAGGCATGCAGGAATATGATTTTGATTTTAGTGCATGTATATCCTCAACTTGTCGACTATGTCTCTGCTGACGAATGCAAGCCGTGGACATATAAGAAGTGCCGGCGCTCCCACCTGCCTTGCTGCTGCAATACTGACCAATAGATGCCTCCGATGACCCACTGCTGGTGAGGTTGCTGTGGAGCTTTACCTAATACGCCCCTTGCGGTAAGGGGGATCATCGCAGTATTCCACGTCGCGTCCAGCTTGCCGTACAATGTGATGCGGAGCTTGCAACAGCAAGCTGCTTGTCGACGAATCGTGTTCGGCGGATTGTTCGGTTTGTTCGGTGTACGAGTGATAATTAAGTCGGTGCATTTGTTACATAGCAACAACACTGCAGTCTAGACTTCTTTGGCACATATTCTCCAACCAACAACGCACGGCAGCCAGCAACACCGTGAGGGTGAGGGTGCAACTCTCGGGGAAGGACAACGTAAGACGTACAGGAACTGCACAGCCAGGAGCACCAGCAGTAGCTCAATTATCATCATCATCATCATCATCATCAAGTAGTCTTACGTCCCGCCGCAACTTCAGTCCTCGCATGCGCACCACATCGCAATAATTCGAGTCTTCTTGTGACTTAGGATTTTAGACTAAAAGGTTTAGGGTTTAGGGCACTCCTCGAATTAAACCTCCGGAAAGCGGTGCGTATGTCTTTCCGGCGTTTCAGCAAAACGGTTCACCCTCTGGGGGAGGGGGGCATCGCTGTGGGGGTATGTAGCTCGTAGCGTTGTACGGTAGGGGATGCAATCCTTTTAGGGAGAGGGAGAAGGAATGTGCCTTGCTTTTGCTCTGGCGGCAGCTCCTCCACTCCTCGCAACATTGCCATCATAGCCTTCCTCACTACCGCTTGCCAAACCCTCAATGACTCCTGCGCCGCCACCCCTAAAAAGCAATCAATTCTCAGGGGCAACCCGACGCCATCCACGACAGGCCCGACTGACTCAGCCGTCCACAACGTTCGGTCCCGCCGGCTCGGCGGCGACGCCCTCGCGATGTGGCTTCCGCACCTCCTCCCCGACGCCTGTGGGGCCTGTGCTGGTTTCCTCCTCAACCATCTTCTTCAGCGCACCGAACAAGCCGGGGACGCCGGTTTTGGTTAGCAGCTCACCTCCCGTACCCTCCTCCGTCCTCGCCACCGCCTCCACCTCTTGCTTGGCCGCCGCCGTCGGCTCAAGATCAGAGGCCCCCAGATGTATGGCGCGTAGCTGCTCCGAAACCGCCTCGGCTCCCACCGCTGCCGGGGCCTCAGTCAGTCGCTCTGGTGTCACCGGTTCAGATGCAGTGTTGGCGGCGGCTGATGGCACGGTGGCAGCGGCGCACCCTGCGGGCATGCGGAAACTCGTCAGATCCGTCAGATGCGCACGAGCTCTTCAAACCCTAAGTTTACATCATCCATCCCACCAGCCGCCGCCGCCGCCGCCGGGCGGACCACCCGCATCGATTTTGCCGGTAACCCCGGCCCCCCCCCAAAAGCTGGCAGCTCACTAGGAACGCTGCACCAACCTTGTTTGGCGACGTGCAGACCACCGCAGTCAGAAAGCTGCAGGTTCTCCGGTGGCGGCGGTGCCGCCACCGTCGGCGGCCGTGCAGCGGCAACGTCAGCGGCGGCGGCGGCGGTGGCACGCGAGGTTTGCTGAGCTGAAGCGGCGGCTGGCGCCTCCTCCTCCTCCCAAGCACCACCACTGCTGGCGCCTGTGGGGCCGCTAGCGCCAGTGATGCCGTACTCCCTCGCGAGGTCGGGTACGGCGGCGGTGGATGTCACTTCCGCCTCATCACCTCCGTTACGGAGGTCCAGGTCCATCGCCGCCACAGAGGCGTCCGTGGCGGCCTCCATTGCAACAGAGGCGGCGGCAGTGGCGGCAACGGCAGCGTCCATGGAGGCGGTCGCAGCTTCCATCGATGCTGCGGCGACATCCATCGCCGCGTCGGCAGCGCTCATGGCAGCGGCGGCGCGATTCGCCGCCTGTGACACGGTGACCGTTCCCGGCGTCGCGTACGGCATCTCGGGAAAATCCGCGACGTCCTCCATCGTGCCAGCTGTACGGCAGTCAACGTTCATGTCAGTGTACTGACAATTTGCCGTATTACTGTGCAGTGATGGCGTGACTAAAGTGCCGGTATGTCAAAGAGGTCGAGTACCTGCCCTCTCTCTTGACAGACTGTCAGTGATAAAGATCAGCCGCAGCAGGTGGCCGAACGGTTACCGCTCCGACCGGCTCACACCCCGGCGAGGAAACTATCACAACTACCCGGTCTACCCTGGTCCTAAGAAGACAGGAAAGATCTTAACAGCGCTCGTCCCCGGGGCCCCCCTCCTCGCATCCAGCGCCACGCACGTTTCTCCGTCTGATGGAACGAGCATCCCCCCATTCCCCCAAACACAACACAACACAACACAACGAATAATGCATACATGCATACAGAGCAGCCACCCTTTGGAGCTCGGGCCCATCATCCCCCCAAGCCCACCCTCGTGACCCTCCCCCGTGCCGCCCCTCTCCCGAGTCGTCCGCGTCGCCCTTCCCCGGGCCCACCCCGCAAGGCACAGATACCAACGACACACCCGCGTAGGTCTCCACGGGCACCGGCACCGGGGGCGCGAGGTCGCTCGTGGTCTCAGCACTCCTCTGTAGCAGCGCCTCTACCGGCTGTGCGTACATCGTGGGTACGACAGCAGGCGCAGCAAGCGTAGGTCCGGCCGCCGGCTGTGGTGGTGTTGGGTAAGAGCCTGCGCCCGGCCGGAGAAATGGGGGGACCCGAAGCAGCCATAAGGGGCGATAAGAAGAGTCCCTGCTCCACATCGCGCATAATCGATAAACGCCTCCCTGGACGATTACACGCCCGCGTGTGTGTGTGTGTGTGTGTGTGTATAGATACGTACTGCAGCGCGCCCCGGGTGCTAAACGCGGGTGAGGCCGGTCAAGGGCGCAGGGCTCAGGGGCCCCGCGGCAGCAGCACACAGAAACCATGTCCTCCCCCTCCCCCACTCGGCACAGAGATCATCCTCGCCCTGTAATGGTCCCGATCATCCATCACCAGTCCAACATGCCTCACAGCCCCATCCATCCGGGCCGGGCTCTGGTCCCAGAAGCGTATGAACCAGGAAGCCAGACGAAACGCCCGACACCGTACACCGTACGGCCCGCGGCGCCGCCAGCCGCCGGCGCTGAGGGACTGGGCTCATTAGTCACCTCCACCTGCTATCTGGTGCCCGCGGGCAAGTTCGCAGCTCCCCCTGGCGGCCGTACAACCACCAGGTCTCAGGAAATCATCGGTCCTCCCAACGGTTGCCTCACCACGTCGTCCCACACCATCCCACCCCACCTCGTCCCACACCGTCCGATCGTCAGGGTCATAACCCTTCTTCTCCCGCCCTTCCTGACCCCCCTCCTCTCGTTTGTCGTACGGCTAGCGGCCGACAGCGGAACACATCGAGGTGGAATCGGGGCAAGGGGCCCTTATGCGGTAACGACGGTCAAACATCCGTACTCCGCCGACGTACGTACCTACAAGTAATTCCACAATAATCGAGCTGTACAACATTCTGTTGCACAAAAACACCCTGCACTCTCCTCCCTAACCCCCGTCCTCCTCCCCCTGTTGGCTCACCTGATGTGGCGGGCGGCTCCGAAACACCCGAACGAGCTACCCCGCCAGGCATCGGAAAGGGACCTGTCGCCGCCTCCGTCGCAAACCGGCACGCCCCGGCACCCCCGCCGCCGCCGCCGCCGCCGCCGCCAACTCCTACACCTGCCGCCGTCGGCTGCTCATCCCGCAACAGACCCGCCGTCATGTCGCTCATGAAGCGCCCCACGCCAGTGTCCGTGGGAGACAGGAGCGCCGCACTCGGTGTGTCGCCCGGCCCATGGGTCGCTACCTCCTCCATCTGCTCCCTGGCTGCTGCGGCGTAGTTGACAGTGGAAGATGTGGGTTCCGGAGCTGTCAGGATATGTGGGGGGGCCGCGCCTGCGGAGCCCCCCGTGGCAGCAGCGGCAGCGGCAGTAGCCGCTGGGGTCCTGTGCGGCTGCGGCTCCTGTGCGGGTGGCCCCAGCAGCGTGTCCCGCAGGAACTGCAACGGACCGCCACCAGGCACCCGACGTCGCCCTTCGTGTGCGTATGTTGGACCGGGGGGGGAGAGGAGAGAAGGGGGAAGGAAGGCGAATGGACCGTACTACTAATCAGTGCTGCTTTCCTTAACAGCAGCAGCACCAGGACCAAGGATCAATGGAGCCTCCCCATCCTCTGCTCTCGCCCCCCCTTAGGGCTGCACGATGTAGACCATGACAGGTGCCGCTGGTGACAGCTGCACAAGCACACAAAACTAAACTGTGATGCCCTACCCTGCTGAACGACCAGCAATGTCAGGATGCCATTTCATATGCCGTACTGTGCGGCCGTACTACGACGGTACCGTACAACACACACCCGCCAGAACGTATTCGGGCGCCGCCTCCGCGCGCATGAGGAAGCCGCCGGTCAGCCCCGCGCGCTCCCTCACATCCTGCATCTGCTCCTTAGCGTGTTGAGCCAGCGTCTTCTCGGAGAACGGCAAATTGAAATCCCGGGTTGTGCCATAGTACGACAATTTATTCGTACACCAGTGTGGTGTTTAGCAGGGTTGAGCACCGGGTTGCGGTTTCGGAGCACCCGCCGCACCAGACCGCGTCGTGGCCCATCGGGAAGAAGGCCCAGCACACAGCAGGTTGGGTGGGTGGGGGTGAGGGAGTGAGTAGCGCGGTGGACAAGGTTTATACGTACGGCACTTAAGCCGTCACCTTAACCGCTGTAAGTCAGCAGCAGACAGACACAGAGACAGACATTCCAACGACAGCCGGGAGAACCCTCATATAGCTGTGGTGTCGTATGGTCGTGCAGAGGATGTACGTCAAGTCGTACGAAGGTTTCTTCTTCGGCGCCGTACGTGCCTTATGCCTCTCGGCGTACATGGCCATCTGCACCAGCGACCTCCACGCCGCCCGCACTGCCGCACGCCGGTCGGGTCGTGTGGCGAGCTTGTAGAGGCGGGCGGTTGCCGGCCCACCCGTGCTGGCGGCCTGGAGCAGACGCTGGGGGCGAGGGGCCGGGGGCCGGGAGCGGATCCAAAGGGTGGGCGGATGAACGACCAACTTGGCAAATGCCCTTCCGGACTCTTTTAAGTCGTGTTAGGGTTTCGCTTCCCTCCCCTTCCCCTTTTCCCCATCCCCCGCCGCCCCCTCCTTCCCCCTTACCTCTTCCATCTTCTCATGTTCCCGCAACACCCGCGGGGCAGTCAGCGCCGTACCCTCCGCCGCCGCACGACCCACAGCTGTTGCCGCTTGTAAGGCAGCTTCGGTCGCCACGCCGGCTGTACCCGGCGGCACTACCATCACCACGTCAGTGGCGCCGCCGGCACTCGCGCCGCCCGTCACGTCCGGCCCCAGCATCACCAGCTGGGGTGGCGGCACGTCCAGGCCGGACGCCGCAATAGCGGCAATGGTGGCGGCTTCCACGGCCGCCTCCGTCATGGCGGCGGCAGTGCCGGCGGCGGCGGGGCCGGCGGGGGCGGCAGCGGCTGCACGCAGCGTCTCCGGGCGCTCCTGCACGGCAGCAACGACAATACTTATAATGATACTTAAAATACCGTTCATGACAATACTTAGGACGTGCATTCCTTGAGCCCAACTAAAGAGGTTCTCACCGCGCGGGCGGGAGTACACTCCTGCGTCCGGTACGTGCGTGGAAGTGACTACCAAATGGCCACATCGCCATCTGCCCCGAGTCCCCTGTCCCCACGGAGACTGCTCCTCATAGGGCCCCCACACACCCCCGCACCCACCAGCAGGTCGCGCGGGAAGTCCTGTAGCAGCCCCTCCGGTGGCATCATCGCCCCCCGCTGCGCCGCCGTGTTGACCGCATGCAGCGCCGCCACGACCGCTGCCTTGAGCCTCGCCGCCCCGTCCACCAGCCAGGTCAGGTGGCGGTCCAGGGCCTCCTGGGCATCACGGAACTCCGACATGGCAGCTGCCACCAACAAACACACGTACACATGTACACACAGACGGACACGCACAGACATACGCAGGGTTGGGGAGGCCGAGGGAGAGGACAGTGGTGAACGCGCAGTCATAAAATAAGAAGTAGAGCTCCCAATTGGGGTCCGCTGATGGGGAGCAGGTTGTCTAAGGCAGCGAACAGGCCGAGGGCGGTGGGGAAAAAGAGGGCGCGCACTGATCCTCTACAGCCCAGCCTGACGGCGTGTAGCCCCTCACCTCCCCCAGTTTCTAACCCCTCCGACCGCAGCTTGCCGCCCTTCCTCGGCGTTACTCACGCTCGTGCTCTTGCTCGAGCTGGATGAGCAGCAGATGCGCCGGGGTGCCCAGCTCGTCCGCTTCCGGCGCGCGTGAGGCGTTGTGGAGGGCGCGGCGAGCCGCATCGTAGCGGATACGCACGTGCTCCAGACCCGCCAGCCGCTCCTGGGTACGAGCGTGTGCGTGTGCGTGTGGGTGTGTGTGTGTGTGTGTGAGAGAGAGAGAGAGAGAACACGGGGGGGGGGCCACGTGTCACGTGATGGTCGTTTGGGGGCGGGTACGGAAGGGAAAGAATGAAAATTGCAGTTGAGCTGAAGGCCAGGAGGTGGTTGTGGCGGCTGTGAGTTGGTTATTACCACTTCCGAGTGCGACTGTACGTTGATTCGAGCAGCCGATGGCAGCGAACCGTGGATCAAGACCCATGGGTCGCGAGCACGAGATAAAGCTGGATCGAGGGCTCAGTCGGCAGCAGCGTACATGCGAGGAGGTCTGCATGTTTATGGTGCGGGCCTCCGTCAACAGGTGCAATCACCCCCCGGGAAGTGAGGGAAGCAAAACATAACACCCCTTCGCGGTCCCTGGTCGGGGTCCTGGCGGAAGACAAGTCCGAGTCCTCTGTTATCCACATGACACCACCAACGACCAGGACGAGGAGGCCTGCCGTTATTAAACAACCCCCAACTCCCAACTCCCAACCATCGCATCTATTCTGCCATTCCGCTTGTCCCCCATTCTCTCCCCTTCCGCCGTAACGCATCCCTACTACTCCCCGCACACACGTACAAATACACACACACACACAAACACACACACCTTGGCCGCCTCCAGTGCAGCCAGCCACACCGCGATGGGCTCCTCCAGCCCCAGCCGGAGTACGTCACCAACCGTCAGACGTGTTCCCGCAGCCAGCCGCCGCAGCAGCGAGGGCTGGTTCAGAAGGGTGAACTCGGGTGGCAGCTCCGGGGGCGCGGCGGTGAGTGCCGCGGGGTCGCACGGGTCGAGCTGGGTGAAGTGGCGGGGGCGGGGCGCGTCGGCGAGGAAGTGTCCCGCGCTGCAGAGGACGTCTGCGGATGGTTGGGTGAAGGGGGGGAGGGGCGGGTGAATAAACGAAAGGCCCATGATGATGCCGTCAAGTAAAGAAGCACAAACCACTAATCGCCACCACCGCCATATCACCGCAGCCACCACCATATCACCGCAGCCACCACCATCGGCAACCCACAGGAGACAGGACCCATTTACTACAGGAGCAATAGGAACACCGACTGCATCAACGGCAAGCTCGTCCTGGATATTTCCGTACCGTCGGTGGACGCGGCCCATTTGGCAAAGGCGCGCTCCAGGTTATGCAGCTGGTGGCCGTACAAATTGGCCTCCTGTACGGAGCGGTGCTCGGCCTCCAGGGAGGTGGGCCAGAAGTCCCGATCTCCCAGGCCCAGAGCCTGACGGGTCTGGGTAAATGGGTTAGGCCCAAGGACACGCATCAGCAGGTGCGGGATTGTGGGACGGAAGGCTTAGGGCGGATTTTAAGCATCATCATCACCACCAGCAGCAGCAACAGCAGCAGCAGCAACAGCAGCAGCAGCAACAGCAGCAGCAGCAACAGCAGCAGCAGCAACAGCAGCAGCAGCAACATTGTGGACTTAAAAGGCGAAACCATATCAATCAGATCTCAAAAGACAGGACGAGATTTGGAGGGGTTGAAGCATGGGGGAACGGAAAGCGGCTAAGCAGCGACCCGTGGGTCGGTTGCGCCGCGCCGCGCTGGGCCAAGCTACTTCTTTTGTAGCATAACAAACACCGAACGTCCCGAATTCATCAGAATTCGTTGATACTGATGAGAGAACAGAAGGGCTCGACCACAGGCTCTGATCGAACTGAGCTCGAGGTCACTCGTTGCCTCGCGGCTACGTATCTGACGCACTCACTCGGCCTGCGCCCCAAGAACCCCAAAGAATGATCCCAAACAGCGGAGGCGATACCGCAACGGAGACCTTTTCGAAAGAACGAGTGGCGATACGAGCGACGCAAATCGCGGCTCTCCGTTCCCGAACAGAGCACGCACTGCGAACCAGAAACATACACCTACCTTTTCCGCTAAGTACTGCATCGCTCAGCTTAACTTGCTTCCAATCATAAGAACAAATAGTTCATAGAATTAATTATATTTAGAATCTCCTGATGTCGCAAACGCTGATGGGCGCAGCCCGATAGTTAAGAGGGTGTGGATGGAGCCAATGCTGTGTGCTGAGATCTCTTTGCTGACGACACTAAATCGTACGCAGCAGAGGAGGGCCCCGTCGTAACACCAAAACTTCATCCTTGGACACATGCTTTTGCTCATAAGAAGACGCAGATTTGCACAAGCGCGTAGTAAGGCGCTCGCATTATTGTGCATCAACCAACCAAGGTCGCCAGCAGCGTGCTGGCCTATTTTTATCGTACGTGAATCACGCGTCCGTCCAGCGCCCCTTGTTACGCTGCTCTGACCTTTTCGGAAACCAAGCAACGAATACGACACGTTCACGCATGCGCGCCGGCGAAAAGCTCCGTCTCTTCAAAGAGGACGGATCATACCGGTACCGTCGGTCGTCCCCTAGAACAAAAATTGGCATTAGGTCGCGTATTAGGGGACGGGCTGTGTTCATGGGTGCTGGACCCGAAGCTGTACGTCCATACCCACTCATTCCTGCGTGCAAGGCCCCCGTGATTCAAAAAAATCAGAAGTTGTCGCCACAGGTGGGCCTGCGGTGTGCAGCTGCACGGAAAGAGGGAATGGGATGCGGTGTATGTAAGGCTTTTCCGGGGAGGTGCACCTGGGGCCCTTCTCGCAGAAGATACTTCCAGAGCTCCAATCAGGCATTCCAAAGGGCCAGTCGTACATACGACATACACATACCGTACCCGGGCAGCAGGGAATCTGGAATTTGTAACCAAGCGACTCATGTGCTCGCGTCCTCTTTTTGCCAAACAAGCCACGATCTGCTAATCGCGACCTGCTTTCGTGGATTAGCATGACTCCCTTTTGATGGAACCACGCTGCACTGATTGCTTCTGGTCCTGTGGCACCAGCTGCAGGGTAAGCCCGAACCGCTCGAATGCAGGGCCCAAGAGAAGGCCCTCTGCACAGCGCTGTGGGCCTTATGCGGCCAGGCATACGACTTGAAAGCCTCAGCTAGCACACATGTTAATCCTAAACATGATGACAAACGCGAATTATCCTGCGAACAGGACTACGGCAACTTAAGTCGCAATTCAAGCGCACCGCGCCCTAGTGTGTAAGCGTGGGAGTTGTACGAGATAACTGAGACATCTTCCGGAGAGGGAGCCCACGTGGCACGACGCTGATAATTATGACTAAAGTAACATTCATGTCAGTATAATATATTTCAAATGACACCAATTTAGTACGGAAATTTTTAGCCTCAATAATAGAGCAAAAGAGGCGATGCCCGGGCGAGGACAGCGACATAATTTAAGCGGAGTACCAGTTATTATTGTTGAAAATGGTAAAGCTTGATGATTCTGAAAAAATCTTGGAGGATTGACACACGCTAAAACACACGCTGTAGTTCAAGACTACCGAGAGTGCGTACCGCACTACGTTACAAATGGGGATATTGTGCTCGAAGCTGGCGCAGCACAAGGGTGCACGACAAGCGTGATTGCTCAGTACGCCGCCGAGGTGTGCTCCTGATTGTCCCTTGATTACTCATATGCGCGGTTGGGACGTCACTACATGCTTGATTTATCGCCATCCGACAGGTCATAGGAATTGATAAAAGCCCATTCAATACCAGGGTTGCACAGAACCGTTATCCCAAGATAGAGTTCCTGGAAATTGACGCCGGGGACATCTCTTCACTGCAGCGACTTAATAAGCCCTTTACAAAGATATTCTTGGATATCAGGTACAGGCACTGCTGACTTGCCCGAATCGCTTTTGGTTCACATAGCCTACGATTGCTTACCTTCGTACTACATCTTAACTCTACGGCATATGATGTTATCATCGGGCTGACATGACTTACAGCGGTTCACAGCCAGTAGGTGAGTTTACGATCCGGGATAATTCAGAAATCCCCACACGCCGCCTTAACGACTCATGCCCCCTTGCTTTCTCTGCAGGACCCCTTGCACAGCTGCTTGAAAAATACGAGCGCGCTTTTCCGTCCGTCAACCTGTTCGTTGTCAAGTCTTATCGAATGAAAAAGCTTGTGGGTTGCAGCACAGTTTTCCCTGAGCAAGTTCTCGGTACGACACGAAACTCTTCCGCTGAGTATATGCTACAAAACGCGCCATCCAAGGCTCTGCCTCCCAAAGCACGAACTAACATACAGCGATGTCGTAGCCATGGCGCAACAACTGGGACTGCCTGGCTAATGGCCCTAGCCTTCAGTGCTGGAGCAGCAGTTGGCGCCATGTGGCGGGCAAAGCGAACGTGACTATGGTGCCATAACCCTCGCGCCTTAGTCCGATGTACATCTCACACCGAATATCATTCGTTCAGCATTGTGTGTTTCTGTTATACGAGCCATCCGTTCCCAGACATCAGTATCCCGTAGAAGCTCCTCCCGGCTCCTCCATGTCGAGCCGGCAACCCTCTGTAACATCAAACAAACGCTTGCGCAATCCGACTAGACGCCCAGTTGCAGATTGCTCTCGCCCTGCGGCTTCAGATATGGGTTATATATGGGTTCTCATTCGTTGGGCGTATACGTCGTTGCTGTCCAGACGTAAGATGCTAACGGGACGAGTTCTTCCATTGCCGTACTGACTAAAGAGTACTCGTACTGCATTGCGCTCTACAGCAAATATACCACGATGCGGGTGACGTAGATGTACAGATGTACACCACAACCATGACGTGAACTGGGCGGAACAGTGTGCGTGTGGCGCCCTCCAAGTTGTACGTCACCTTTCCGTCAGCCTGCGCCGCCTCCCGCAAGTGCTTAAAATGGACCAGACGATAGGAAACAGAACCGCACAGCAGCAGAAAATGACCACAAGGTGGAAGACGTCCCGTCCCGTTCAGGTAATAAGCCAGTCCTTCACTGACGAGGGGCTTCCCCCCCCCTCGGTAATGATGTTCACAGGTGATGTTCGCAAATACCTGTAGCCGAATGACAATCAGATGATGATCCTGACCTCTTAGTCGCCTAGGAATATTGGTTTCATGTAGGACCATTTTCCGGTGCCGATCAGGATTACGAAGAACAGATCTAACAGAATTCCGCGCAGGAAGGTGAAGACATCCTTAGTAGACGATATTCCTCCCCGTCCCGTCAGCGGAGCCTGTCCGCTCAATTTAGAAGACCATGAGAGCTTGGGACAGCAACATCATCGTCTTAAAGCATCCCCCCTGCGTGAACGTAAAAAGTGGACTTCGCGCGCATACTACTTGCTTGCTGTGAAAATTCGAAACGGCCTAAACAGGCAACAGTCGCCAGCAGAGGGTGAAGCGCGCAAACACCTGGCCTGCAGACACCTTAGGAAGGGGTTGGGGGATCCGGGTCCGAGGGACTTTCACCTTGCCGAGCCAAAAGTGTTCCGAGCCGCTTACCCGCTGTACCGCGTCAAGCTCAATGTCACCAACAGTCAGTCCTTACGCCCCCGGCTGCTGGGGTTGTACACTTCAGTACGGCTAGTGAAGGATTCTGGCGCGTCATCTTCGCAGCTGGCAAAGTACCTGTGTGCCTACAAATAGAACAGTCTCACGCACCTTGCCTCTGGATGACGAAGTGGGGAAGGTTAGGTAGATGGTCACGCAGGCAGAGATACCCTGGATGCCCTAGATGCCGTGCACGGTGTTGCTGCTGAGGTAGATAGATTGCGTATATGAGGGACATGAAGCTATATTATGTTCGCAACTGGAAAACCCCTAGGAACAAAGTCCAAACCATGGTTTTGTAAACCCCGCATGCATGCCAGCCCATGTAGGTTTTCATTAGATGATGTTTTCGTTCCATAAAATGTCTTCCATATCCTGGTGGCATCCTTACTGCTATTGGATGCTTTACCAGGCAGGATAACTTCGTTGGAGGCCAGCAGGTTATAGTAAGGACGATGTAAGGGTTTTATGGAAGCTGAAACCCCCATCCGCCTCGTTTTCCCAGAGTGTAAGTAAGTGTGGTGTCGAGTTCCTCGTCCTCAGCGAAACCAAAAGCATATGGTCATCCTTCCCCACTGTACTGTTGCTTGCTTGTGGATCTTTGCCTTAACCTGCCTGCCTGTACGTACTGTTGCTAAAACCAGCAGAAGAAGACGGAGCGCTGATCGAGACATAGGAAAGCCTTTTCTCAAAATACAGAAGGATCTCTTTTCAGGTAAGGCACGATTCTGTGTTTACGTAATTTTGTCAAGGCATGGAGATAGGTGCGGCCAATAGGCCAATAGGCCAACAGGGCAAAATAGTGGCACAAATTGATGGATGACATAAATATACGATGAGGTCGCCCGAGGGATGCGACCGGTCGCCGTACATGAAGCGCATTCCGGTTCCCAGTTTCCAAAGCATACGTAGCTTCTAGTACAACAGCGACCTCCCGTACGGCAGCAAAACACCTACGTGGTGCACCCAAAACCGTTCGAGCAAAAACAAAAGTTGTTTAACTTTTAAGCCGACGGCGTTGCGGTGTCAACTTTTACTTATTTGCCAACTTGTCACCCGCTGAGTGAGTGCCGCTACAAGCGATTTCTCTCGAGAGGACCCTTTGTACAAAACAAATTCCAGTAAATCATCGCGCTAAGCGATGGTACGCAAGGGATTCGGCGCCGAACGGCTAGTCGCTTTCCACACGCAGTTCAGCAACTGGCAAAACCCTTCGCCGGCTTCCAGGAGGCTCGGACCTGCAACTTCAAGCCCTGCGCAAGTAACACATGTATGCACCGATGCGTCCGTCCTCCAGCAGGCCTCGCAATACAAAAAGATCGGCCCCCATCGCTCGGCCATTCTTTTTTCAGCGCAAAGTAACGCGCCCGAGGGCCTCGGCCACCTTCTCGCGCACTTGCTGCGGCCCATCCACGCCGGCCGGCGGCACAGCGTCCCGCATCTCAGCGACCAGCACCTCCGCGGTATCAGCCTCTAGCCCCTGCCGTGCTGCACCCTCGTGCAGCACAGCCAGCCAGTCAGCCTTAAGCTGCTCCACGGCGCGAGGCTCCTCCTGGAAAGAGGGAGGCAGGACCGCGGGCAAGTTGTAGGAATGAGATGAGGGTAACCGCGACGAGTAGCAATCATGAGATCAAGCCAACGGACGCCATGTGCATCACGCAGGGCGACCTGCAGGCAGATGCTTGCACTGATTTCATGCACCTGGGCACTTGCCTGAACCGCCAGAATAAGGATAATCAAATGTTTCAATGAAAGGCCGCAGGGCAAGCTCCTCCATGTAGACCGTAACGTATATGTATCATATTGCTGTATGCGACCCGCCTCTCAACTCTGCGCAATGATGGCTTGCGTGTGCTTCCACCGGGGTCCGCCAAAACTTCGTCATCCTAAAACCCCGGCACAGTCCCACCCTCGTGCGCTCGCCGACCGTGCACAGGAGGGCGCTCCCAGGTCGCGGCCCGACGTCGACGCCTCCCTCTCTTCGGGCCTGGAAAGCGACCCCGCAAGCACGAACCGTCGCACTCTCGCATCTCAGGCGTACGTATCTACCATATCCAGCCCCTCCATGTTGGCGAATTAAGATCCCCTGACGCCCTGGCCCCATGAGAGGTCAAAGGACAAGAAGAGGGATGCGCTGGTCAGGAATCATCCCCCCCCGCGGTGGTGGTGGTGGTGGTGAGCTACGTCGCTCTCACCAGACCAGATCAGAGCATGCCCCCCCTTCATGTCCCTCACTGGCACCTCTCACCAGCAGCTGCTCAGTTAGCTTGGTGCCCTTGCTGACCAGCAGCAGGGTGGACTTGCGCGCCGCCAGGGACTGCCACACGGCACGGTCCAGCAGCTCCGGATCCGGTCGGGCTTCTGCGCTGACCACGTACACCAACACCGAAAGCACACCTGGAGAACAAGGGCCGGGAGGGGGGGAAAGACACTGTCCCGCGAGAGGAGTAGTCGCCGCGTGGATCCGCGGAGTCGTGAAACTTAGCTGGCTGGCTGGCTGGGGAACAACGGTCTTTCCGGTGGGGAAATGAGAGACCTGTGAGGCAATCAAGCCTGCAAGCAATCCACACCGGTTCGTTTCAACAGCGCCTATCCGCCATGCGCTATGCGCCATGCGCTAAGTCCCTGAAGTCTTCCGCGCGGCCACGTTTCTTCGGTTGGGCCGTTGGCAGTGCTGCCCGAAGATGGCTGCATAAGACCCTTGTAGGCAAACTGGGCGACTTCCATTCTCCGGTGATGGATGAGGATCAAGGTGATCTTCGAGCCCATAAGGCCCAGGATGAGTCATGGTGTCCATGAACCATAAGGAGACGGGTAAAAGTAAAAGATTTTACATGATTGTACGACAAACACTCGATGCGCCTTTTACTCCAGCAATTCCCGCTGGTCCTCCACACTACACCAAAAAGGAAACTGACAGCCCTAGCCCACCCACCGTGGTCCAGGTCTGCGAAGTGCTTTGCTCGGGTTGAGACCCGTGGGTCGCGTGAGTCCAGGCCGGAAACTAAAACCGCGTAGGCGCCTTGCACGCGCGGGATGGGCCTTATCTCGGCGGGCACGCTCGGGGGCACCTGTCGGAACGGCATAACACCAGCCGGACCACATGGACGGTGGGCGCAGTCAGATGCGGGTCGGAGTACGGCAGCGGAAGTTGGGATCCTCACCAAAGTTTGTGTTTTGCTTCGAAGGGCCTACAATGGCATAACCAACAACGGCATGCCATCCGCCAGGAACCCTCCGAGACCCGGCTCCGCGTGTTTCCCGTATGGTTGTCCCAGAACGGCGGACACTGGGAAGAACGGCACATCCCCATCCGCACTTGACCATGCACCTGGTAGTCAGCCGACAGGTTGACCAGGCCAGCGAAGGCGGTGGTGCGACCTGCGCCACGGGCCCCCAGCACAAATACGTACTTGAGCGCCTCCGACTTGGAGCACAACCCCACCCGCTTCCAGGCCAGTAGGCGTAGCAACAGCACCGCGCCCGCCTGTTTGTGTGGGTGTCGGTGATGAAGGAAGTCGTACATGCATGCATACCAACACGCGCACGTGTACGAGCATGCGCTAATAGAAGAGCCCTGCCAAACAGCACATAAGGGTCTATCTGTCTGTTTTTTTGTCTGTCTGTCTGTCTGTCTGTCTATCGACGATACTTCGAAATCGCAGTCCAGGCTTTTTAAGACTGTGTCATTGCCTCCTCCCGCACGAATCCGTCCATCTTTGGTTGGACAACACCTTCCCTCATCCGCCTGCCCTTCACCACGTGTGGGGGGTGTTGCGGCTGGCTGCCCAGAGGGGGCCGGGTTCAGGGTCATGCAATATAGGGATGACTGGGGCAAAGTAGATGTTGAGGAAGGGTAGGGTCTTAGGATCCTGCGCACGCGACGACCGCTGGTGAGGCAGGAGAGGAAGCAGCAGGGGACGCGCGGATGTCGAACCTTGCGCATTGTGGCGGAGGCTAAGCCAAAGAACCCGCCAGACTCGAAGCGCTCCTCCACCGCCACCATGTTGTCCACCATCACTCCGCCGCCGCCGTCTACCAGCTTCATGTCATACGCACGCAGCAGCAGCAGGTCGCCCTCCAGGCGGGCGACGTCGGGCCGCGACCTGTGTCCGTGTGGAAGCGAGGGTGGCACCCAGATGACCTCTGCTTACCCCTTCACAGGCTACCCCCCAACCGCCAACCGGACACTTACAACACATGTTGAGAGGTGCCTCTGCTCAGAGCCTCCGAAGTCCCCGATCGGGCATCTACAAGGCCTGCTGTCCGGCGGCCCTTCGTTACCACGATTAAACATATCTCGGCCATTGCCTAGTTAGGCAACCTTTCGCGGGGCCCGGACCCGCATGCGCGACCCTCACAAGACCCACCTCAGCTTCATCCGGTGCGCCACCTGCGTGAGGAACAGGTCCTCTAGCTCCTCGATGTTGGCGGGATCCAGGATCCGCGGGCCCACCTGGCGGTGGCAGGGTTCCGGGCCCGCGGCGCCGAGGACAGTGAAGGGGAATTGAGTGTGCGGTTATGGGTGCTGTCGTTGAGGACGTGACGCAGGATTCGATCAGGAATTTTGGATTCGAACGAGGGGTGTCCCTATAGCGGGCATCCGGGGGCCGGATCTTGTGCGTGAGAGCAGGAATACGATACGCAAGGCTGAGGGGCCCGCCTGAGGGGATAGAGGAAAAGAAACATCATTCCTCTCTTCCTTTTTCCTGCTTGCCTGTAAATGTGAGGGGCACATCAACCTCCCTGAGGCGCAAACTAAGGTCAGATTTTCCTCACACACGGCCGCATCTCCGGCCCGGCTGCCCGAGGCTTTAGCGCGATCCAGCGGCCGTGCCACACACCCAGCTGAGCCCACTTCGTTGCGGTGCATGTCGCAACGGCATTATAATAGCAGCTGTGCAGCCTGGCAATTGAGCAGACAGCACATAATGCCCTGCTCGGGCCTTCATGCCCAAGACACAGGCCTAGAGGCAACGTGGACCGCATTCTTCCCGCCCTACCAAGTCTCCCTCAAGCTGCTGTCGGACGGCGGGACCACGACTGCGACTGTACACGCTTTCGGTCGCACTCGCCAAACCGCTGCGGGTGGCAATTGGACAGGGCGGAGAGATCAGCAGCGACAAGGGACATTCAAACCTTCGACCTCCAAACCAAGCGCGCACAACTCCAGGGGCGACCGCAGCCATTCTTCCAGGCAACATGGGTGTCGACTCCGCTCTCTCTCTCCCCCTCTCCCTTCCCCACCCCCCTCTCTCTCTCTCTCTTTCTCTCTCTCTCTCTTTCTCTCTCTCACGTCATGTCTCCTTTCGGTCAGAGCTTTAGTTCACACTTCTTTGCGCTTTGACGTTCTGACATCGCCTTTCCCCGTTAGACCCCGGCGCAATCATTCACCTCAGTCTCGCCTATTCATCCTCCCCTCTCTCACCGGAGCAGCGATGCGATAGCCTCCGCCGCAGTGGCTGCTATTGTGAGCAGCGCCGACAGAACCGATAATGCAATCGAGAAGACCACTGTGAAAGCCACGGCACCGCTCAGCACCTGAGACCCGGTGCCCATCAGCCGCAGCACCATGGCTGCCAACGAACACCAAGTCGCCACCAGGCGAAGCCAGGAGCGGAAGATGCCCAAAAAGATCTGGAGCAGGCAGGTGGTCGGGGGGCAGGGAGAGGCGAGCGGGTAGGTACGAGTGCAGGCGTGGCTGCAGAAGGCGCAGGTCATGAAGAACGGGGGGGGGGGGCAGGGAGGTTATCGGAGTCAAGCGAAGGGGATTACGAGGGATGAGTGGGATCGTCAAAGGCCTGCGATTACAACAACTGGAAAAGACGGATCAATGTTTGCCCAATCAGATGAGTCTTTCAAACCGTGCCGCGCCGGAGCTCCCAGCACTCCTCCTCGTCCACCCGATGGGCGTCCCCGATGGGCGCTTGAGGCCCTTGCGTCCAGGACTCAACCCATGGCCATGTCCTCATCCTTTTCCCTGCCTTTCCTCACCTGTGCGAATTCCAGCCAGGTGCGCCCCCGACTCAGTCGGTAGCGCTGCATCATCGCGCGGCCGATCTGGGCCAGGTTCGGATTGACGGCTGCCGCCAGACGCCGCAGTGGCAGACCGCCTTCCCATCCCACCGCCACCGGGCCACCTAATAGCGTGGGTCCCGCGCCTGAGGGAGCATCGGCAGAACCGCCATCGCCCAACAAGTAACACAGCCCCGGGCGACTCGGTAACATGCTTCAATATCAATGCTACCCACATGCGCCCGAAGCTGAGGTTTAAAGACGCATATTCCTGTTCTAGAAGCTTCGGCCCACTTCACGACCTTCTGAGGGTTGTCGATTCTTACGGTCTGAAGGACTCAGCCTCACTGCACTCTACTTTCCTCGTCCTCCTACCTTCAGTGATGCTCGCTTCCTCCGCACGAGCACCTTCACGGGCTTCACGCACCGCAGCCTCCACCACTGCCTCTAAGCGCATTGGAGGTGCTGCGTCGGGGAAGGCATCTAGCCAGGCGCGCAAGGAGCTAGCCAGCCTAGGGAGGCGGGAGGAAGCGCCACCGCGGGGACTTCCGTGAGCGCGTGCATGTGCGTGCAAGAGGTACCAGGGGGGCCGGGCTGAGGTACCAGGGCATGGTCACAACCCAGCCAATGGACCTCCCACGGTAAGGCTGAAAAAGCGGCCTGTCTCTTCTGCCTTGCCTCCTTGCCTGCTGCTTGCTCACGTGCATATGCTGCAAATGTCGAATGCGCCTGCCATGTTGCGGTGGGAGAGGCGTCTAGCCTCGCGCCTTCTCCACTCACAATGGAGGTGCGGTATGTCCCTGCCTGGAAACGCGAATAATATGTATAAATATGACCCGGTTAGACCGATATGCCGTACTCAAAACATGAACTTGAGCTCCAGTGTACGGATCCGGACGCTGCCACGGGCGACCGGCTGCGGCAGGCCCCTGCACGAATCAAAACCCTCTAGCCCCCTCCCTAGGGTAGCCCGACCCTCACCAGGGCGGCAGCAGCCCCGCTGCCAGGCATCCCCGCGAGTACTCCCGTATGTGAGCCCACAGCTCCCCGCCCAGTCCCAGGTACACGGGTTCCCGACACCACCTGCGCCCGCAATGCAAGCGGAAAGGAAACAGCCAAAGTAAGTGACACAGGGTTGCACAGCGGACATTGCGTGGCGCCGGGCTCCAGCTCCCTTTCCCCCGCTTCGAAGTTTCTCTTTACGCAAATCTGAAAGCATCATATGCTGATTACGTGGTGACTGTGCGACCCTAAAACCCACATATTCACATACCCGCGTCTTGCGTGCAATGTTCACACGAGCAAACTCCCACCTCTCCAGCACCACGAGCGCGCGGCCCTCCGGGAAGTCGGACAGTCTATAGCGCGGTTCCGGAGCCAGCGCCATCACGGGACTCGACACTTCGAAAGCTTCAACGGCGCCACCACCGCCAGGTTCAACCTGGCCCTTAGGCACGATTCGCTTGAACGCAGCCTGGGCCGCCCCGGCTGCGCCCCAGCGGCCCCTCCACTCAGGAGATGCAACTTCATCCTGTGGGAGCGCCCTCTGGAAGGGCAGGTGGACCGTACGGGTCAATACCGTGTCACAAGGCTGCATCGGAGCCGCCGCCGCTGGTCTGCATGGGATCTGCGCTGGCGCACGGGAAATGCCGTACAACGCACCGTCTTCCGAAACGAGAGCTTCAGCATGGGGCTTCAGCCCCACGCTTGCGGCCCACTGGCCACCCTGATCGTCAGCTTCACCAGAAGTGCAACATTCCTGAGTTCAAGTACATCACCCGTATCAAGATCGCCACTGGCAGCACCGAACCAGGTACGGGTCATTCCGTGCGCGGCCTGTCGTGTACCGCAAATCCCATTGTGCCATTGGACAAGTATGCACTACGCAGTGTGCAAGAAGGCGCAGATCAGAAAGAGTCTGCGCGCCCCCCCATTCCCACGTTTAACCTTCAGCCAAAGCTCGCCGACCCTGCCTGCTGGACGTGCGGGTGCGTCTCACCGGCACCTCTCCGGCGGGCGGCTCCACACCACTGGCAGTAGCAAATATGTAGAGCGCAGGGTAGGTCACCAGCGTGGTGAGAAAGTAGATATGATGCTGGAGCTCCTCTGGTTTGAGCACGTGAGTGAGGAGCATGAAATGAGTTTTGTCCGGGGCGGTATGGTGTCAGCTGGGGCCCAGGGGTCCAGGTCCCAGGTCCAGCGGGACAGACTGGCATTTGCAGCAGAGGTGCGGTTTGGATCGGCTGTGGGGTGCAGCGTTGAGTTTGCCTCCCGGGCTATCCCGGTAGCTCTATCTCCACTCAGCCTCAAGAGAATACGTCGCCCCTAGTTGTCCCCCTTCGTCTCCATGCGGGAAAATTAAGCATGCCATCCCTAGGGCCTTCACACAATGTCGATGCTCCGTGCGACATGGGGACACCGTAGGCTCTTTGCCCAGGAATAAACACGTTGCGGACGTGCTCGAACACAACCTACCATCGGCGGCAGTTGCCTCGCCCGTGGCGAGCCTGCGTACAGTGTTGGCTGTTGACAGGATCTGGGCCAGCATATTGCCGCCTCGGGAACGCTTTGCGGACACGCGGATACGAACGACAACAAATGGCAGTTCTTGCTTAGACTCTGTGCCTGTCAAACCTAGAATTAAGCAGGCCGCTTTGACCCGATGCACTCTTTCTCTTTTCTCTTCCCAGTAAAAAATAAGTTACGAGTGAGATTCGATGCTCGTGAGCGTGTCCATGGTTACGATGCCCATCGTCGCGCACGCGTCAAATGCCCGAGGGACTGTCGACCCTATCGTACTAATGTCTGAGACTTCCACGAAACGACAGCTTCCTTAATGAAGCCTTAAGCAATTGCATTAGTACCCACTTGCGCTACGTCTAGACTTAACTTGTTACAATGCTAGAGTTATGTTGTGCCGACCCCTGGGTCTTTGACGCTGTTTCCTACCTGAGTATGAGTCAATGTGCTTCACTCCGGACGGGACACGAAAAGTTTTTAAAGTTTAGGAAAAGTGTTGGGTTTGGTCAGGGGATCCCAGGAATCTTTTGCCGCGGGAAGCACAGCTTTCCGGGTGCAAAGAAAACGTGCACACTGAAGAAGGTTTTCTTCCGGGTGGTGAACCCGAAAAAATTTTGCTGAAAGCAAAGTCCAGTTCCGGGGGAATTACTGGCTCCAAAATTATTATGATTTAACGTATTCTTGACAGCTTGACGCTTAGGAAAAGCTAAGGATACTTCATAATACTATGTAAGCGGTTGGACAAAACAACATTTTCGTCGTAACTTTTGCGCTGACATTTTCGCCTTCAACATGCAAAATAATCGAATATTGTAAAGTTTTCAAGCCAAGAGATGTTATCTTAAGTTAAGCAAAATACTTAGCATACGTATATCGGATGAAGGGTAGGAGAATGAAGCAGATTAAGAGAACTGTGTTTATGAGCTGCTGATGCTGGGTATTGAGCAGCAAGGAAATGCAACTTATTTTTCTTTTTATAGAGTTCCGTGGGGGCTCCCGGAAAAGAAGTTTTACGGCTCCGAGGAACCCCGGAACAGACACACTTGAATAACATACTCGAGTACGGATGCACAGCATTTGTCATTCAGGGCAGCCAACACGGGAAGCATTTGAATCGTGTCCGCGTCACTTGGCAACCAAGCCCGTAGTATATGGTATCGACCCGCATCGTGATGCGGCCATTCCGGCATACATGGTCACGGCAGAAATGCAAATTATAGGTCCAGATTCTACTTCCCAATTGGACACTCGACCCCACCGGTAAGGCCACCTGAACCCTGCAAATCTGCACGCGACCTACAGATCCGTCAGCGGCTCTGGACATCCGACCTCGCATCAATTATTCTTCAAACGACAGGATGCACTTTCGACAGCCGCTTCTTAAGGAAGGGCCCCACACTTCCAAAGGTTCCAGCACCGTCGGATGTGCGAGTCCCAAAGCCCAGTTGCCGGGTCACGAGATGTCCCGCACACACAAGGACGCGGCTCGCGGCTACAACTGAAACAGCCGCAACAGTAAAAATGCAGCAGCGCAACGGGAAAAGATTTGTATTATGATAAACAAACCAATGCATCCAATGAAGTCCGGGTGCCCTTAAAGCGAGCTGCGAGCAGGTTCAACAAACAGCTGTTTTTCGAAGTCGAACACCTCCATGGGCAAAAGCCAATTGGACAATTTATCGGGGTACCCGAGCCGAAGTGTAGACCACCGCTCAGGCGGCATCGAGTAGGTAGCATGGACAGCAGTCGACAGCAGTAGGCAAGTAGGAATCTATCAATAGGCGCCAAAGATGGTCGTAATTGCGCCATCCAACTCGCGCTTCGCAGCAGTGAGGGCATCCTGAGCGGGCGCCAACTTGCGGCTGATCTCCTGCAAGATGTAGATTATTTAGCAACGAGTTGGGATCTCGTGACGACTTCACACGCAGCGTCACTAGCCGTTATGCAATTACTGCAGTTGCAGTTGACCTCCGCAGCACAATGAGCATGCGCCTTGCAGCCAGACGGCATGCTGAACCCAAGGTTAGAGCTAGGGACAACACAACGCCGTGCCAGATACCTCACGAGGCATCAGCTCTTACACACCATGCTGTCTGTCGCCCTTTTCCCCGACCCGGAGGCACTCACGCTCAAGCCAGTGCCCTTCTTAATCAGGTCGATGCGGTCTGCCAGCTGCTTAAAGTAGCGCGACTGCAGCAGCCGCGCCTTCTCCAGCACGTCGCGAACTTGGCTGCCAACTCGGACGGAGCGCGACTCCACAGCAGCCAGAAGTGGCTTGACCTACGGTAACGATGCGGTGAGAGGGGGTTTCCGGTGTAGATTAGGACAAGTACTAAGAAAACAGCCGGCGTGAGGCTTTCTTCGCACACCCGGTTGCACCATGCTTATGAGCGCAAGACACCTGGGAAGCGCGCAATCTAAGGTCCTGACCCGCCGCGATTATTCGGTAGGTCCCCTCCAGGGGTGTCCAGGAGAGTCATTCAATTTAAACCTGGACTTTCCCTGGGCGCTCAGAAATTCCGAGCCCCACGGCCTAGACAAGTAATTCTAGCGGGAGCAACCCGATTATATAGCCAAACATCTCTCCTGGCACACGCGCAGCTGGCAACAGGCCAGGACTGGCACCCTGCACAGGATCCAGAAGGCAATGGCGCCCCAGCAGCAGGCTAGGACATCGTCCTGGCCAATCCCTTTGCCCAAGATTTCTCCCCGGCCATTCTGACTGTAAGTTACTGATGCCATCGTGGGATAAGCATATCGTTCGGAGTATGCGCTCTATATAATAACCTTGGCGCCTGGAGTAAGTATCCCTTGGAAACACTCCACAGCAACGTTTAATCGACAGTACACATTGGCACTAACATTTTACCAATGCTTCCCGGGTAACACAAGAAGGCAGCCACCAATTCCTACCTTCTCTTCCAGATCCTTGAGCCGCTTCTCCACAGTTGTCTTCTCGCGTTGTGCGTTGTCAACCTCCGACGCCTCACGCACCTGGTTGGTGGCGCGCGCCAGACCCGCCAGGATGGTTGCCTCGTCTGCGGACAATTGGATCCAGGTTGCCTGACCATGGTAGCCGCAGCCCCACAGTGGGTCCGATTGTCACGCATACAAGATGTGCATGTTCGCCTTACACCGATTTCATCAATGACACATCTCCCCATCCATTTGTGCACTCACCCTCAAGCAGGGCCTGGATCTGCTCCATGTAGGTAGCCAGAACCTCCTTGCTGCGAGCGGCCTCCCACTTGTCGTCCCGGGTAATGGTGAATTCCATCCGATTGTACGCAATAACGGCCACAAAGAGCGCAAAGAAAACGCCGACCTATGACGGATGGAGCCAAACAGCGCGAACACAAACAAATATGTGAAGCGGGAACGTGGACCGTGGAATGTGCCCCAAGCGGAATTAAATTTAGCGACGGAAAAATGGAGCGTGGGGCCGTCACCAAACCTGTGCCCTATTTACCCTTTGCATCTCGCCCTATCCCCATCACTGCAATAGGGTTCATAGCGGGTACATAGTGATGCACAAACATACATACACGCATCGAGTGATACCCGACAGCCAGATCGGCAAGCATACGCCATATGGCATGGCGGCAACCTTTGGGTAATACCGCACCAGAAGGAGTGGCTCCCGGAGGATATGAACGGTGTTGAAGTCATAGTCGACACTGAATTTTGCCGCGTGCTCTGGCGCTGCAATGTTCTGCTTGTGCAGGACCAGCACCGGTCGACCAGTGGTGTCAAGGTAAGTGTACCTTTTGCGTTTACGTGAGGGCCATTATTACGACAAGGAAGAGGGATGGCAAAGGGTCAAGGAGGCGGAGGACTGCACCTTCCCACAACACGTACGGAACGTTTCAATGACTGCACGCACCCGACCAACTCATGAGCTCAAGGGAGGGGACACGTAGAAATAAATTGCTCTTGTCAGCTTCATTCGGCACCCCGTATACCCTTGTACCAGCCAGCAAGCTAATGATAGGAAAAACCCTTAAGCCCTAAGTCTACAACGAGCGTCCGTAACGAATTCGTGCTCCAACATGCAGGAAAGAATGACATAGAAGAGAAGATACGTTTGTGAGGATGCTAGTATCACCCTTGCTGTACAGAATCCAAACATCTCTGTACATCTGCTCACTTGATGTCATAGCTTTTCTCCATGTCGTACGGGAGGTTTGCCTTGATGTTGGTAGCACCTTCCGGAAGGACCACCTGCAAATCGGAGATAGCAAACCGAAACAACTTTGCGGGAGAGGACTCCTCCTTGTACACAGATCAGGCAGGCGATAGGGGCGACTAAGCGATACATTTGCCACGCAGATGTCACTGACATGGTAGCAAATCCATTCTCTTGACGACAACCATCCCGCTGGCCAATACCTAGGGCCTAGCCGAACACACAACAGAATGCAAATAGACGACATGGGTTATGAGCGGATTTTACTACAGCATGTACAGCAACTCTTGCGTTATAGCATCAAGTACTAACGGAAGACCGTTTCCAAGCAGCCATGCACCCCCAGGTTGCGGGTGGTATGCTGCCTTGGTTAACGCCATATGCCATAGTAGTGTATATATGTGCACACGCGAAACCAGAGCTTCCACCACGTCCCTAATACTGGGCCGCTGTACCTACCCGCACCACCATATCTTCAATGAAGACGTCCTCCAGTGGGGACGATAGGTCCATGGTAAGGCGCCGCTGGCCACTCTTGGCAGACGTCAGGAAGCCCTTCAGTGGCACACTGTAACCTGGCGTTGAGGAAAGCGGTCACCAGCACATGCAGTCAGTCAGTGCTGCCCGTGGAACATGCCCGTGCCGACAGGATATACAACCACGGATCAGGTACATACTGCCCAACAGAGCGCAAATCAGAAGGATGCATGTCGTGTGGCACTTGCACACTTATTTCCGAGTAATTCCATTAGAATTTTCTTACCAATGGTGAAGTCAACTTTCCATCCGCCCAATAACGGATAGCGGAGTTCCAGGTCCATGATAGTCTGCAACGGAACATTGTCAGAACTCAGGACGCCGGCGACAGTATAATTGGACGATAGGTCCTTTGAAGACTGATTGCGAAAATCACACCCTGAGCACAAGTTGATGGCACAAATCCTTCGGTCCTGTATACGGCTTCCGCGTCAGAGAGCATGTGAAGTGGATGCGTGAGGTGAGGTGCGTGAACACCTGGAGGGTAATATTCACGACCGTATCCCTCACCGATGCCGATGCTTTGCGAACGTTGGACGTGGAGATGTTGCCAATGAGGTCCACGTAGTACAGTGAGTGCGCTGAACGGGGCAAAACGGCCCGTAGGTCCTGTGCAAAAGGACAAGGGAACCACATCATTCACGTATTTAGAGCGGTTCCCGTCATCTGCTCCTCGTGCCCACATCACAGGAATGCCATGCATGAAAGCTCCAGGAGTCCGTTCCATCGTGCACAGGGTCATTGCGATTCCCTAAGACGCCAAGGCCAGGTTTGGCATCGCAACGCAGGTTCTGCCCTACCCTGAATGAATTCGCCTTGAAGCCCATATGGGCATACTTCAGGCGTGAAAACGAGCCGGTGTGCTTCGCGCCTGCATTCTTGATTTCATATTTCTCCTCCACATAAATGTTACCCCAGTGAGAAACCTCAATCTCCTTCACGTAAGTAAGGATCTGCGGGCATGCGACAAAAGGGCAAAAACATTGACACCCTTCCAAAGCATGTCCGCACGTATGTTCCCTATATCTTAGCAACACAATGCGTGTGCTGCGCCTTGTGGCCCCTCTGCTCGCCGCCAAGCGAACGATGGCACGGTGTAAGGTATGCGACCACGGCATATTGACAGGCACCTCTTTGCATCAATGGAAATTTCCTTACGTGTTTGAATGGCTTGTTGTTCTCGAAATGCACCGACAACTCCTTGACTGTGAACGGCTTAATAAGATCGTACTTGCCGTACTTGATCTTATTGTCCGACTTGCTAACGGGCTTCTCGTCAGTATAAGACTTGACCGTGCTGGTTGGTAAGATGACCTGTTCGCACAATGCGCAGCCGACGCCAAAAGGGGCAGCGACATGCTCTGAAACTAGATAATTGCAAACGATGGATAACCCCAAAGCCATGCCCGGGACCGTGACACCAATCGTTGGCATCCCCGCCGAACACACTGTTTTTCCTTTCCACGTCTTGTTTAAAACGAACCCAGTGCCCCACGTTTGGCACACACCGCACCCCATTAATCCACGTGAACATAAATGACTAACTATCCCGTACATGCGCGTCCATGCGTTTCCCTACTAGATTGGTGAAAACATTTAGAGGAAAAAACATCTATAGAGGCGATTAAAACAGATGGACTGAGAATCAAAGGTAGGGACGCAGTTTATTCGCACCTCCGTGGTTTGGGACGATACTGAGTAAGGAGACAGCACGTAAACATTGCCCTTGTAGAGCATAAGCTGTGTTTCGTGCTGCCCCAGCTCCGCTGGATGTGGAATCTGTGCTTTGGCCAATACCGTTGTGACTGTTAAGCCAACGGTCTCGCCAGCGGGAAGGGGGTTGGCCAGGTTAACACTGTGGCACGCAGCTTCCGCAGGCGCACCCGCAACCGTGCTGGGCGACACCTGGACAACCATTTCTTGTTTCTTAGAGAGCTAGAATCGAATAGAGGTTAGGAACAGGAACCATGAGGCATGCCATGGCTTTTCCCATGTAACCCGTGTATGCGAACCCACCGTTAACACGTTCTTTGAGGATGTCTCGACGACCTGCATGAGTTATTGATGTGTTGATGAGGATGCAAGGCTATATCAGGCCACATACTCAGCCATAGGCTCCAGGATCGCTCTCCTCACCTTGTAGGACGAAAGCACGGCGTCGCCACCGAGAGACTCACAAAGGATAACTTCAGATACAACCTGGTTTCCAACATTCTTAACCTTTATGGCCTCGGTGATACGCACAAACTGTGAGTTCAGGCTGATCTGCGCAACCGTAAAGACCAATCAGGGTAATTATTATTATAGCTTCATAAGTATTTTTCATACGTCCATCATTCCGATATCAACCATTAGCTAACCTTGCGATCAACTTGTTGCAACTTGATGTTATCTGCGAGTACACTGCTGGCCAAGGCCAGCAGTGATGCTAGCAATACATACGTTAAACGCACCATTCTTAGGTAGGAATGACGGTGTATGACGAAAGCAATTCATGTAAAACTTCTCATGCGTACATTGGTACGGAACTTGACTGTCGTACGATACAAAGACAAAGTGGGTCTTAGCAAAGGGATGGAAGCACGTTTGGAGAAGCACATATTATGTAATTTCGGGGTGGCGATGCAAAAAATGTATCACACCAAAGGATAAATCGAGTGCTTTCATAAAACAGAACCTAATTCTCAGCAGGGCGGAATCCGCATGCAGATGAACTGTCCAGCTGCCAAGGAACAGTAGGATGGGCTTGTACAGAGCGAAAACCCCCCGGACGATGTGTATATTTAATTAAATATGATTAATCAGGCGGTGATTGTGATGCTGCAGGATTCAAATGGAACCCGGTAGTTGCGCAGGGACACGCCGTAGGCAACGGTAGTAATAAAGGAGACGTTGGGGTCTGTCGCTGCAAAGGAAGGCTATCCCTGCGATGTATCATCTGACCATTCGACGCGAAACCTGCTGCACGGACATTCATCGTGCGGCACGGTGCCACCCAGGAGTTACGCAGGGGTGACCCCTGGTGCCCCTAGTGGATTCATGGCAGGCGGCAGAGGCGGAAACGACGCATCGGAGGCACAGATCCATAACTGAATTGCTCTATGCGCGACGCGGGGAGAACCATCTGCTCATAAGTAGCGTCAAGTGGTGCAATGTTTAGTATGACAGCAGCTTGGACATCTGCATGAAAAAGGAAACGTAACCCGCAATTAAACAATCCTCGCATGAATCAGCAATACTAATGACTTCAAGATAACTATTTTGTCGCAGTGGACGGCGCCGAAACCGTAGATTAACTCAGGAGGCCGTCGGTAACTCGGTATCCGAGCAGGCTCTAACTCTGATCTGCTCTTTTTAGGTTTTTAGGATCCTATCTAGGATGCCGTGGAGACGAACCTTGGAGACCACAGCCGACTCTGGTGGAGACTAACCAACTATCCAGGTGATGTCACGAAGTCACGATGTAAGCCAGGGTCACAATGTGAGCATTATATGTGGAATAATGTCAAGCCGAAAAAGTAGCCACGAAAATATGTCAACCCGTCCCCGCCGGGCGTCCCGAAAACGCAACCCCTAACCGGCCGGATCCTAACGGCAGGTGCGACTCAACAACAATGCGGTCAATCAGGTCAGACCAGGTATTGATGTGCAATGAGGAAATGAAGAAGCAATTACATGGGGGCGCCATTACGGCAATAACGGGAAAGCACGGTTGCATTCCGTAGTACTTGTGACACCCCTGCACAACCCCATCGGATCCCCGAAGTGTACAGGAAGATTCGAACCTCCCGTCAGGTATATGTACTCTGATTGCAGCCGACTGCTGTATACCAGCCCACAGGATAAACAAAGAATGTTGTATCTTGCCTCGGGCTTTCCTTGATGGTGGCTCTCTCTTCTTCCCTCCAGCGGCAAAACCAGGGAAGAAAACAGGGATCGGGATTCGAGAAGCTGTGTACCTAAGTCGTTTTTTGCGTTCTCATAACGGTTCCCTTAACAAATACTTGATTCATATGTCTATGTTCGATTGATAATATAAGTACGCACGGGGTCTCCATAAAATTGTGCTCGTCAATTTAGACGGTTGCCAGGCCCCCAGGCCAAAGTCTGTTGTTTTCACATGGGCACGTGCAGGTTTGACTGGTTGGTAAATCCTTCCTGACACTTACATTTACGGCATGATTATTATATTCGCGTATGTTAGGCTGAGGGGGGTGCGCAGCGCGGGCTCTGCAACTTTTGCATTACCAGAAATCGCTTGCCTGCACCTTATATAAGTGGTAGCCATCATCATGGCATCAACGAGTCCAAATGATGCGACTAAAAAGGTTCCGCTTTGGAAGCAGCGGCTGGAGAAAGTCCAGTGAGTTGAACGTTCGTTATGTTACAATGTTTGTCAAGTCGATACTTCAAAGTTTTGCACACGCACTGTTAATATTTGTGTGGTATGTGTTTTACCATTTATTGTACAATTCCGCTGAGACGGGGCCCACTATGTAAGCGACTGGATCCATAAGCTTGAAGGTGTCGGCAAGCTTATAGAAAACACACGTGTCTACGTTCAGATTTGTGCAATATTCTTGTTCCCCTGGGATCCTTGGCATGTGACAGGGATTTTGTTGTAGAGAACTACCTCCCCATAGCTTTTGCGGTTGCCTTGACGTTTGCGCTGGCGTACCCGGTACCTGGCCGCTTCCTGGTGAACATCGTGGTGGCGAAGAACGTCCACATCATCCAGGTGGGATCTGACTTCAGCACTCCTCCCACACGGCTGCACATGCGCATGGGTTGAGCCTGAAGTGGTTGGCGGAAAGCCGTAGTACATCCATTATTTTCGCCAGGGGCATAGCCTACCCGAGAAAACCCGGAGGACTCTCCCTCAGAAAGTTTCGCTGACGTGACTTCGTGAGTTCAACCCCTCCTGGCTCATCCTGATGCATTTACAAGTTGGAAACTGCGGCAGGGAGGTGTGTACCGTTTTTTACCTCTTGGCTTACATGCAAGTCGCGCACACAAGGAGCGCAATGCCGCGCGTCTAAAAGGGTGATGTCCGCATATCACTGCCTACCGATTGTTGAGCCTTGAAAGCGCAGGTCCGGATGCCAGGAGATGGCACCATCGCACTGCTCATCGTCAGCTCACATCACGTAAACACGCCGCCCTACTTTGTTGCCGTCGTTCTTCCTTCCGGCATCCGCGGGCTTGTAGCCTCTCCAGCTTCATCTATCTCGGTTTACCTGCCTGCCACCTTCACGGCTCCCCGTCTTGGGTCCCCTCGCTCCGGGTCCCGCCTGCCCTGCCAACCTTCAGGAGATCAACATGGCAATTGTGTTTTTCATCAGCGGCTTGGCCCTCAACACCACTGAACTAAGGAAGGCTATGAAGCGGGAGAGCTGGCCATCTGTGGCGTTCGGTTTCCTCATGATCTTGCTGGTCACACCTGCGCTGGGGTTTGCGATGCGGGAGATCCCCCTCACCCCCCCCGCCTTCGCCGTGGGTGAGTAAAGTCGGACGGAGCAAGCAGTAAGTAAGAAGACCTTAAGAGCGGCAAGAAGAAAAGACTGCGGAAAAGGGAAACAGATAGACAGACAGACAGACGGACATGCTCCCATATTAAATGTAGGACCAAGTAAAGCGTTTGCACCTCGCCAAAGGAAGGGGAGTACATCCCATCAGCGACTGACTTGATTGCAAAGCGGCAGAGGGCCCTTAGGACCCGCCGAACGCACGATCACCCTTGCAGGGCTCCGCCCGCCGCCTCTCCATGTCGCCCAATTTGAGCTGTGGCCCCTTTACCCAGGCCTTACGATATTTTGCCTGGTGCCCACCACCCTGGGCATCGGGGTGGCTCTGGTGCGGTCGTGCAAGGGCAACGAGGCGATTGCACTGCTGTTGACCGTGGCAACCAACATGGTGGGGGTGTTCACCATGCCGCTGTACCTCAAACTGCTCTTCCTGAACTTCGACACCGAAGGCCTCAGCCTCAACATCAATATCCCTGACCTGCTGCTCAAGCTGACACTCACTATCCTTGTGCCGAGCGTCCTAGGCAAGGTGGGCTAGACACCGGCTCTGTAGAGCGATGTGGAAATATGGAATGGGGACAACGGATGGGCTTTGTAAGCTCGGCTGCGTTCAGAGGGGAGCGGGGATGATGGTGCAGGCCGAAGGGACGGGTGGGCTGCACGGGAGGAGCTGTGGCGGCACCAAGTGGAGTATGGCGAACAGAAGGCTGTGCGCCCCGGACGATCGGAGCTTTAGGAGTTCCACCGCCAATAAAGCAGACCCACAGGATTACTATTTTACTCATCTCTCGACCTCGCCACACACGAAAAGCGTCATGATTGTATGACCGTTTTACGTCACTCTGGGCTTTACAGGAATTAAAAACATGCATTTAAATGAAAATCCTCATGCTCTTATATGAGGCGCAAACTCGGTGTCATAACATCCTTCCGCTCCTCCATCCCATGGTCATACATTTTCGCATCGCACATTCACATTCCGGCCCCTCACCAACCACGTCCTTCCCCTCAGGCCCTCCGGGAGCTCTTCCGTCCAGTGGAGGCGTTCGCCAAGAAGTACCGCACACACCTGTCCCTGTTGTCCACCACCAACCTAGCCTGCATTGTGTGGCAGACCCTTAGCGGCGCCCGGGACATGCTGTTCAAACAGCGCGCCTCCATGATTGTGTCCGTCATCGTGCTCAGCGCCGCCGTGCACGTCTTTTACCTCATCGTCAACCACATCATCGTCAAGTGCGTGGTCTGACTCAGCTCAGCTTAGTTGCAGAAAGCTTATAACCTTAAGTGGCCCTCCAGGGTGGCCCGTCGCCTAAACAGGACGCAAAACGCGATAACAGGTGGATGCTAGTCGCGCAGAAAGCATGTGTGTTCGCAGATGCCGGTGTGTGCACCAGCAGTGCTACAGGCCGCATGCACAGCGCTAGTAAGCGTGTCCTTCTCGACAGCGGGCCTCTTAACCCCAAGGAACGGGACCCGGCCCGCGCTGTCCTGAAATCGCTCCTTACCGCTGTCTTCGCCCCCAGCCCAAAGTCTGATGCCAGACGCCTAGGATGGGGGATGATCCTCGCAAAGAAATGTATTCCTGGGACCAGGCCCGTTCGTGGTTTGCCCCCTTGCCTTCCGTCACCCCCAACGTATGCCCTCAACAGCAGGCTACACACTCAACGTGAGCAGCAAGCAAGACATCTTTTCATAACGTCAATTTCCTTTCGGTGCCTTTACGGTCTGCGCCGCATGCAGATTTATTTTCCACCCGCCTCTAATTGAGCACGTCTCAGTGGTGATCATGGCCTCACAAAAGAGTGCCCCGGTGGCGGTGACCGTCATCTCCTACGTCACCTCCATACCCGCTCAGCAGGGTCTGCTGGCCATTCCCTCCGTTGTGGGGCAGCTTAGCCAGATCTTCATTGGTGCGGCGCTGGCTAAGTACATCGCACCGCTGGTAAGGATTATCTCGGTGGACTGCGCGCACGCGTGCATATATATATATATATATATATATATATATATATATATATATATATTATGTATGTGTGTATGTTGGGGGCTGGTTAGGACGATAGTTCAGGGAAGCTAGGCGATACGGGTTGTATATGGGTAACACAGTTCCCAACTCCGCGAATGAGGATATGGGAAAGAGCAGAACGCGTCGTCAATATGCAGCGTAGGAGGCCCGCTGCTAGACAAAATCCCGAAGCGTTGGAGAAGCACAGCAACGCATCAATCAGGAAAGAGTGCCGTAATATTATGTACACAGCAGTGAACAACACCGCAGTGAACACGTTTAACTCTTATGTCTTGGGGCTAATGACCGCCCGGATCTGACTCAAGCAGTTCCAACCCAGCCCGGCTACATACCCGTCCAGCCACTATCAGCAGTTCCTGAGTCACCATCTTTGCCCATCTGTCCATGTGCCTTCATTGGTGTCACCGTATTCCGCACTCTCTTGCTCGCCACTCCACTTTGGACTGGACTCAGCATTCGCTTCGCTTGCCGCGAACCTGAACTCACTGCTGAAGAGTTCTCTCGTGTGAGTACGGGTGGCCGAGTACAGGCCTGACAGCTGATAACGGGCGCCCACCCCTTGACACCAGGTGACTCGGGCTACAAAGGCAGCTGAGGCGCCCGCAACTGTTGCTGGAGGAGGCGATAAGGATAAGGACGCGTCGGTGCCTGAGCTCTCAAATACTTGTTCCACCGGCTACGCGGGTACCTCGGAAACCAACACTGGAAGCAGCAGCGGTGGCGGAGGTGGCAGCAGGCTGCAGCAGCAGGGCGCCGGCAACCGCGTGCTCTTATCGGCTGCGGGGACTTACTCCAGCTCCTGCCCTTCACCACGGTCGCAACCAAAGGCTTCGGATGTGGTACGCGAACCTTTGCCGGTATGCGTGGTGGTGGAACCACGATGTAGTGGTGGAGGCAGTGAAGTGGATCGGGACAGGAAGATAGGGAGCGAGGGTGAGGACATGGGAGGGGACCGGGGGTAGGGTCTAAGTGCCGCTGTCACGATCCGCCCACCACAATCTACCAATCGACAAGCCCAGGTGGCGACAAGGAGCTGGATTGGAGCGGCCCTGGGGGAGCATGCAGTCAGGATTCCCAAACGGTTGCAGTGCTGGGGTATGGCAACGGCCCCTCATAAACCTGACCCCGATAGCTATGTCGCTTCACCGCTTCGAGGTGACGAGCACACCTACCGCCACTTTTAAAGCGTCTTCCATCCGTGCAATAGTCCATCCCCCGGACGTCCAGTTTCAGGTGCTGACACCATGAGCGATGGCAGGGAACGTGTTGGTCACGAGATTGATAGCTGCCGCGGCGGGGTTGCGGAGGGCACGATAGACCCAACCCTTCGCGGTGGGGCTTAGGCGCATGCCGCTGGATTGCAGACGTGTAGGTTTATATCGAAATCATAAGGCTTGTCGCGAAATACTTCTTAGGAACACAATCCTCTATCATAGATTAATGTTGTGTGTTTCCTGTTAACATTTGCTCGAAGAATTGAGAGCGGTTGCGTTGCAACGCTCAGCAGCTCTACTAGGCATTTGACGCAGGGCAATGCTGGCGATATCGCTGTTTGAAGAGTGCACTTCTTTCGGCTTTTACTCGGACAGTGCTCGACCGTGCTCGACAGAAATGAACAGGACGTGTATCGGAGGATGGACAAGAAAACCGGGGCGCCCTTCCCCGGCTATACCGGGCTGTACATGATGTGTGGACCTAGGCTGTCCGGCATTGTGGCACGCGGGACAAGAGACGCGGGTTGGGGTTGCAGCAAAGACCATGGACGGGGTGCCATCTGCAACGTGGACGCGTTGTCTTAGTCAGTTTTAGCAGTTACGAGGAGTAGCGGAATGGGCCAAGGATCCAGAGAGATAAGCTGCTGTCAGGTATCTGCAGCTATGCCTACCTGTGTTGTGGTGGTGTTTTATATTACGGTATTTTGTTACAGCGAGCTCCAGAACTCTATTAGATAGTGGCTTTATGTTAATGGTAGCTGCTGGTGAGCTGTTTCATTCAGAGTACACATGACGTGGTCATTCCCTCGCGGCGCGGAAGTGTGGTTCGTCAGTTGCCACCGGGGACCATTGCGGAGGGATGCGTGTGACAAGTTTGCATAGTTGGTAATCGTGGGACATAGACGTGAAAGCATCCGCCACGACGCGGTGCAATCGAACGACTGTTAGTTAACTCTGGGAGGCTGTTAAACAGCCTCCCGCATTTTCGTGGAATGCAAATGGAACTTTGGCAATAATCTCCCGGATTATGGAGGCCAGGTCTCTGAACTTCGCGCATGAAGCGAACTTTTATGTCTCGTCGTATACTGTGAGAGGAGTTTGGAATGTAAGTCAGTGTCGTGAATCTGCTGCCGAATGTGAATGCTTGAATGGTCGGCCGCAATGATAGCAGGGTTCTTCAAGGGGGCAGCTGTTTGTTCCGGCGGGTTCCCCAGAACCCAAATAATTCTTTTTCGGCCGGGGGGGGGTCCGCGGAGCCCAACCTAGGTACGCAAAAAAAAACAGGAAGCTGCGCTTCACACTGGAAACGTTTTCCGGGGATCCCCGGAGCAGCCCCAACAATTTCCCGGGCGTTACTGAAAAAATTCCGGGTCCCGTCCGGGGTGAAGAACGCTGAATGATAGTGATGTGGTGGTGAACTTGAACTCGATGAAAATAGCCACTTCCACAATGAGGTGGGACTAGAAAGGGATAAATTAATGACGCCGTGCATTCGGGGCGCTTGTCGCTCGTTCGGTTGGTTTTGGTTGATGGCGTGAAAAGGGGCTGATGAGGGAGATCAGGGACTTCAGAAGAACAAAGCAGGAATTGGCCAGTCGGGTGTTACTGTCGTTCGGGTCTCGATTATGTGGAAAAGCATCGCGGCCAGAGGGCCATTCCAGCAACGCCAATGGACAAGTGGATCTGAGCTTTCGTGAGGCAGTCTCATTCGTACCCGACAAGACGCCCCCGATATTCTATTCCTGTGCGCTGGACGACCTGATCTCCTCCGCTTACCCTACCGGTACGGCACAAATGTAGGCGTCGACAGGTTGAAGCCTCTACGGTATATATCGCCTGTGTGGCCTGTCCGGACTGCTCATACGGTGGATAGGAAGGGGTAGGATTTTCATAAACCAACCCCCAGGATTCGAAGCAGGTGGGATAGAAAGAACTTTGAGGACATTTTGAGGTCAGTGTTCCACGGTCAAAGCTATCAGGCAGCAAGCTCCTTGTGTTACACGGGTGAGCAGTCAACAAACGGCCGGATGGGCCACGACCTCCGTTGATAGGCCCTGAAATCCATACCCCTTCTTAAAGGGTATTGATCTACCCCTTCAGACCTACTCTTTCCTTGTTGAGCCCCCAATAATCCGTGGTCTCCAGCTTCACCATCTCGAGCATCATCGTGTTTCAAGGACGACCGTAGCCGTCTTGTGTCAGCGATATACTTTAAATATCCAAATCGTAATCAAGGATACTGATGGATTTAGCGCACAAAAGGGATGAGGCATGGTATGGACCACACTGAACGATGTGGGACGAACGAGTGCACGAGCGTGGAAAAAGTGACATGCGAAGGATTGTGAACACCGTGACGGGCTTCGGCCAAGCATGTAGGGCCACCTAGAGAACTTCGACAAGATCTATAATTTTCCTTACCTGGTACAGAAAATTGCCACGGGCCGGCAATCAAAATCTCGTCCCATGATTTTCAAGGTACAATAACCTACGTACAATTCGCAGTTATACACTTTACAAAATATATGCAACAATAAATGAGATACTGCGCTCTTGAGCGTGCGGATCAGGAGCCAGAATGTTCGCGCATCAATGTGCTGGCGTCAGCATGGCTGTAATTTCCTTATTCGTACGGAAGAATGCCAACGTGTCGTTGCCTTTTGGTTCGCCGATCAACACCTGTGCAGTCATCAAAATTCATGATAAAGCATAATATTATCATTATAGATAGAAAATACCATCAGCTTACAAACCTCCTAGCTCCTACACCCCATTTGGGTTCGCGATGTTTCCGGACGGATCGTTGGATTGCTTATGAATTCTCTTGAGAAGTTAGGCTAGTGACAAAAGGCGGAAGGCTTAGATCTCTTGCTGTGTCCTGGACGCCAGTTTGAAAATGACACAGTTAGGCTCCTATCAGCAGCAGCAACAGCAGCAGCAATCACTTCAGTCTAAACGACGCGGAAGGGGGCTGCTATCGCGACTTTTGGGGTCGCTGCACGGCGCGCGTCGGGGATCCAGCTCAGCGCCACCTCGGCCTGGCGTGGGTTCCGCATGCGTCTCACCTTGGACGACCATTTCAACGCCGGTGGCGCCTATGGTAGCCCAGGCGCATGCAACGCTGTCTGTGGCACAAACATTTTCAGGCGAAAACGGCAACGCCCCGTACCTTGGGTACTTGTTGGGCATTGAAGAAAAATACAAGTTTGATCGCGAGATCGGCAAAGGTGGTAACGGCGTGGTCCGCGTCGTCCTTAATCGCGAGACCGGTGAAGAGTTCGCGTGCAAGTCGATCCGAAAGGTGCTGACAGAAGCTTCCGAAACAAAAAAGCATGGCCATCTTGAAAGGTGAATCATGAATGGGTTAGGAGTGCAAATGCTTTTTGCGTTCTCGGCAACGATAGGTAAGGCTCGACTCCATGGCTGTTAACCTGCAGCATTCGCCGGGAGGTCTTGGTTCTGACCAAGCTCAAGGGGAGTCTAAACATCGTAAAACTGGAGGACGTGTACGAGGATGATGACTACGTGCACATTGTCATGGAACTCTGCAAGGGAGGCGAGCTGTGGCATCGGATAGGCGACAGGCACTATAGCGAACGCACGGTGCGTCGAACCCGGGTGGAGTGGGAACGAGGCAGGGGCCGTTTGCCCGTGCGGCAAACGGTATTGCTCGCTGCTGTTCATGCATTCCCTGTGCTTCTCCTTTTATATGCCCCTCTGCCCTATTCCTCCATCGGTCTGGCCAGGTGGCAAGCTTTATGCGTGCAGTGCTGAGGACTGTGGCGCAGTGCCATGCCCAAAACATCCTCCACCGCGACATCAAGCCAGGTGCGCCGACTTCTAGCTTTTGTGGGTGGGGAATTATGCCCGCAAGATGCCCGAGTGATGGTTTCCGATGGTGCATCAGGCGCCACCTAACCCTAACCCTCGGCTGCTCCAGGAAACTTCATGCTGCTAACGGGAGAGGACCGCGCTCCCCTCAAGGCCATTGACTTCGGCTTAGCGGCGCCATTCGACCCCGAAAATTTGCCTCGTACCGATCTTGGGTTGGAGGGGGTGAGGAGGGCGGGACGCGGGCGGGAGGTGGGCCCGGGTGCATTTTGCTTTGTTCGTTGAAAGGCGTTGTGGTTTGTTTCCTAAAAGGTCGTGTGCTTCCGGTAGACCCTGTCGTTGGAAAACGGAGGTCCATAGCTGTGACAGGCTGTGATTGCAGCTGTGACAGGCCTAGAGATATGTACCCTGCCTTGGCCGCCAGCACGCACACGCATCCGGCTTCGTCCTCTGTACCCTTGTCGATTAATAACATCAGCATCGCTTTAACGCAACCATCTTTCCCCTCCCCCCGCTCACCTGTCTTCCTCGCATGGATGTGGTTCTTCGCTGCGACAGACGCCCTGGTATATGGCGCCAGGTAAGGCGGGAGGTTATGGAAGCCCGTTCATAAGCATGAAGATCGTGCGGAGTGGGTGCAAGGAATCCATGCATGTAGGTAGGATGGGCTAGCTCGTTTCTGATCACGCAAGCCTCGGCCGCGTTTCCCACCCAACAGAGACTCTCCGTGGCGATTGGTACCCGGCCAGCGACATATGGGCCGCCGGCGTGATGGCGTACCAGCTGCTGTGCGGCCGCTTTCCCTTCGACGACCGGAAGAACTCCTTCGCGCCGGCCATCACTGCGGTTTGGTAAGTGATCATCGCGGAGGACGAACCACATCATTTGCACGGAGGGTTATCACTCGGGCTTGAAATATGCTTTGTCAGGGTATGGCGCTGCACCGCGGCGTAAACGAAACCCAAATCACAACGAAAACGAGGTTTAAGGCTTTAAAAAAAGGCGGTTCGGCAGCGTGCCGTATATAGAAGGGACCGGTCATTCGCATCATAGCATGTCGTGTGCTGCGTGCATGCCAATGCCGCACCCCATCAGTGCCGCCATCCAACCACTTTGTCCGGTTCAAACTCGCAATCATCAAGGTAAATGTTAGGGCGACAACGGATATATTTCGCAAGATGTCAAGGTTGTTTATACCATCCAATATTTTATTCCATTTATTGTATGGGTAAGAAACTGGTATATGTTTTAATGATTCAACTCCACCGATTCAACAGGCGTTCGGTGCTGAACGATCCACTGGACTTCAAGGAGCGGTTCTGGTCGGGGATCAGTGAGGAGGCCAAGGACTTTTGCCGGCTGTTGCTTAATCGAGACATCGGGACTCGGCCCACGGCCAAGGATGCTCTCAAGCACCCCTGGCTCAATGGCAATTCATCTGAGCGCTCCACGGGTGAGATAGATACCACAACGGGGTTTTCAATCCGAACGCCACTTTGCGACACACACTACAACCTGACGCTTGCGCGTTCTGCTCCAGGGGGTGCAAAGCAAAAGATAAGTGCTTGCGCTCTTGTAAAGCATGGCATCCGAAGCGTGGTCTGATGCAGCTCGATAATGCGCAGCTGACATTCCGCCGCCCTTGCTGCCGGGGTTGCATCTTTTTGCGCCCGCAGGCCGCAAGCTCCACCAGAGCGTGGTGGCCCGCATCCAGCGGTTTGCTGCAGGCAGCCAATTGAAGCGCACAGTGCTGCAGTCGATCGCGTCTGAGCTGCTTACGCATCCGGAGCTACTGCGGGACGTGGACCGCGAGCGCTGCGTGGTCTCAGACACAGGGCGGCCCATCGTCTCGGCGCCCGACTCGGCGTGTCTGCAGCCGCTATTGTCGCAGCTTCGCCTGGACAAGGGTGGAGCGGTGCTAGACGAAAACCAGCTGGGCGAGGCACTGGAGCGCATGGGTGCGCGGCGTGGGAACCTTCTGGGCTTTTAGGAAGCTGCTGTTTTGGTAACCTCATAGGCGTCGCTCACTGCAGGCCTGCAGCCCCGGCGCTGCGGCATGACACGACACGGCCGTTGAAGGGGCGTGCTTACAAGGGGCCAAATATGCAATCCAAATTTATTACTGTTTAAATGTGGGAATTTAGAGCCTGGGCCCGTCAAGAGTCAGCCACTGGTTCTCGTTTTCGGGCCTTGAAACAAACCCGTGTGGCAACTTGGCGCGTGCCTTAGGTTTCAAACTGGATCCAAGCGAGGTGTCGCGGCTGATGGAGCAAGTTGACCTGGAGGGATCGGGGGCTATCGACCAGGCCGCCTTTGCCGCCAGTCAGATGGACTGGCGCCATCTCCAGAAGAACCACGCCGAGGTCTGGCTGGACCTGGCGGCCAAGTAGGTGGTGGGGAGGAAGGCCTGGATGGCAATGACGCATGGATTACCTTATCACGGAGAAGGGAAAGGTCGTTCTGCGTGGAATCTGGAGAAGGGCGATGCTAGGCTGTCATTTGCTCGTTTGTTCTAATTGTCACCACGTGTTCGGCTGTGGTGGTGATCCTGGCAGGGCGTTCCGGGACATGGATACGAATGGCGACGGAGTGCTGGAAGCGGATGAGCTGCTTGCTGCGTTGCGGGAGCGGCTGCCACCTGATGATATCCAGTCCGCGCTGCAACTTGTGTTGGAAGAGGCGCGCGCGAACCGCGGCGTGCCAGGTGACGCTTCTGAGGACCAAGGCATCGACTTCGATGCTTTTTGCAGCATGCTCAAGGTGCGCGGGACGTGGGCGTGGGACTGCGGCAAAAGCTCGATCTGCTTCGCGTCCAACTATAGTTCGTTGGCAGAAGACGTTCTTGTTGCCTCTGATCTCTAAATTTCCACTTATGCAGTCAGGTCAGCCAGTTGTATAACCACACTAGGTAGTAATGAACTCCGCTATTGTTGTCCCGGCACAGGTCAACTCTATGGACACCCTCGACCTGTACGATGACCGCCTGAGCACGCGCTCAAGCAGCTCTCTCCACGGCTCTATGGACCGCCTCAACGGCATGCTGTCGACGTCCCTACGTGCTAGCGACTTGAGCCGTCACGGCGGCAGCAGGCATGGGGGTGCCCTGGCCTCGGAGGCCTCGGCGCACTCCCAGGCCAGTGATGGTCCCGATGCCTCAACACGTTCGACGGACAAAAACTTGTCACAGCACGGAGGGTCCTTGCCGCAGCCCGCTGCAGCCGGCGCTGCCTTCCGTTTTGACGTGGACCGCAGCGCCAAAGGAACGGCTGCATCGCTCGAGGGTGCGAGCGTAATGGAGGGCAGCATCCAGGGCGTAGCTGGCGGCGGCCAGTCCTCCGGTGCTGGCGCCAGTGGTGGTATGGTATGGCGTTTCGATGTGGGCGGCCGGCCGGCTGCACCGCCGCCGCCGCCTGCGCCAACCCCGGTCTGGCGCTTTGACGTCGTTGGCGCGGGTCGAGCACCTCCGGAGCCAGCGGTCTCAGACGCAACTGCCGGCGGGGACACTGGATGTGGTAGCGACGCTTCCCCCAGTGAAGGGCGCAGTGGCCCGCCGGCGGCAGCGGCAGCGGCAAATGGTACAAATAACGGCATAGGCCGTCAAGGCGGTTATTTTGATCGTCGGATGCACGGCAGTAACTTGTACAGAAATGTGGCGCTCAAAGCCCTACAGGGGCCTGGGCATCGCCTGGACACTGTAGCAGAGTAGGCGGGAAAGACCACGGAAAAAAGCGGAAGCGACCTGATTTGCATGCTGGCTGGGTCGTTCTGCGGTGCGGGGGGATGAACGCTGCTGTATTTCTTTTCATATTGGTCCTAACACCTTCCAATCTACCAGGGGTTGGAAGGCACCTGCTAGTAAAGTGAGCTCCTCCGGGTTGGTTTATGTGGCATTTTGTATAGTAATAGCCACAAAGGTGCGGCTGCGGTGGTGACTGCACGCAGCGGGCACGTTTTCTCTAGTACAAGAGGGCGTAGTACAAGAAGCGTTTGACGATGTCCCAACGAGCGCAACTATGAGGCGTCGTCAGTTCTCGTAGAGCGATGCCAAGTCTTCAGCGGGGCCGTAACCTGGCGGTTATGCTGGGAGGCTCACCATATTAGCGCAAGCTTGGCTGGTTTATCTGGTGAAATCTCGTTATGCTTTTCTCAAGCCGTTGTCTGTTATCCGCTTTGTCGTGTGGGTTCGCAAATGCATGTATGGTACCTGGCCTTCGGTGAAAGGGTCGCTCAGCAAGACGACAAGACCTATATTGAGCTTGTCGGCGATCCAGTTTTGCGCATTGAAGGCGATTCTTGCAATTTACCTGTATGAGTGTGTGGTGTGAGAAGAACCCGTTGTTCCTCTGTCGGCGAGAATACGGACGTCTAGCAAATGCCTTGTTGGACTCGAGCGCCGGCTGTTCGGTTGGCCGTTGCCCAAACTTGCTGACCATCAATCACGTATATATCCCGCCTGTTAGTTGCAGACGGGGGGTGGACAGCGCCTAGTCCGTGGTGAAGATGTTCTGGGTTGGTTTGACGAGCTGCTCTTTCGTGCTTTCGTGTGGGTGGGTGGGTGAGTCCTCTCCTACTTCGTATAACCAGTGTCCCTGTCACCCGCGACGGGGCGAAAGGTCCCTGTCCCGGCCGCGTGACGAAAACAGATTTATGTTGTAGAGCCCTTGGTGTGATGGCTTCGTTAAACGGTGTCTGCACGCAAGAACGAAGCGGCCTGTCGGTGCTGTGAGCATCAACTGCAGCGTAATAGTAGGCGCATCTTGTCGGCGGTGTTGCGGCTCCCGGCGCCTATGCGCCTACTGGCCTATGCTGTTTCGTGCCTATGTTGCGCTCGCAGTTGGGAGTATGGATAGTGCCAAGCTGTGGGCCTTTGTTGCTGTGTGGTATGTGGCTGTCTGTGGCGCGGTGTGTGGCCAAGCATGGGGTGTGCTCTGTGCTGATCCATGCCTGGCGATATTTTGTTGCGTCCCTGATACGGCGCAATTGCATTCTCGTAATCAGTTCATGTTAAGTTCCTCAGAAATTTATTTGACTATATGTGCATGCAATCTCCATTATGCTTTGCACGAGTTTGCAGCATACGGAGTGGCAGGCGATAGTATATTGGGGACCGAGCCTTTCATAGAGTGTATTTCCAAGCTTAACCACACAGAAAACGGTGGTGAGCAGGTTCGAGCGAAGACTAAGCAAAACACTATATTTGAGATAGCTCCAGATGTACGAGATCCCTCGTGTGAACCCAATGAAGGAACCAAGGTCCGGAACGATGAGTCTGATTACCGAGCATTGACAAGGCGGCGCTAGCAAGCGCATAAAGACCACCCAGGAGACACAGCGCGTAGGTTACGCGGCAACATAATCGTCAACACCGGCAGGAACCAATAAGATACGTGTCAGAAGGTCGCCGGGAGGTGAATAAGGAAAGGGGACTTTCGAGAGACGACGACGCCCCGCCTCACAACTGCGCAAAGCAAACAGGCAACGGCAGTCCTCTGGGTCTACCAGGCGACTTGCAGCCATTCCTGAGCCGGGCAGAAACCCCCCAGCGATGACCGCACGATCTCTAAGAAGCCTTAGAAAAGCGATCAAAACCAAAGTAATCCGGGGTGTGTGGGTGGGTGGGGAAGAAAGACACAGCCGCCGGCCAAACTGCCGCCTATATTAAAACCGACCTGCGTCGTTCAAACGTTGCGCGCCAAAAACTCCGGGTTGCACTGAACCGAGTTGAGGTGACAGGCTTATGGCGCACGGCTTAGGAACAAGATCAAGGACAAAACAAACAACAATAGATCTACCACAATGATCCTCGAACGATCACCCGCCCAAAACGAGCTCCGGAACCGCGGGCAACAAACCACCAGCAAACCACCAACAAGAACACAGCAAGACAACGAGACCAAGACGGCCTACGCCGTCGTTCAGCTCCTTCAAACGTTATTTATCATCCGAAGAACTCCTGCTAAAACAAGCATTTGCTGCGCCTATGTTTATGTTCCAAAGAACTGCTGGAATGGCCGTGGCAAGACCGTTCCTTACCCCGGCACACATGTCATGCATGCTTTTTGCGATGTACATGGACATCCACAATTAACATAATAAACATAAACCATTCAGAAGTGATCCAGCAGTTCCAGAGTATCTCTTCGGCAAGAATTTTGCTGTCTCAAAAAGACAGAAGGTCACACTTCCTACATGCGGTACACGTGTCGTAAATTGCCCGCCTATGTACAGCGTTGACCACAACAATATAGAGTATGTTGACCCTACCCGTCTCCCACGGTGGCTCTGCACTGGTGTTGCAGAGACAGATGCAGGAGTTACGGAAAGGGATGGAGTACATCACCCTCATCTAATTGCACGTCTGGTCTAATAGGACATCCTCGCTTCTTTGTGACGCTTCTAAAATTTACTTTTGAAACAATTGCTGGAACGATTGTGAATTTAAGAAGGCGGTCCTTTTCGAAGCCATGGCTCCTAAAGTTACGCCCCCTACGGAGGTCCTCAAATTTGAGGGCTCCATGGATTACCCGATTGAGAACAGGATAGACGACTGGGGATTGAATCCTGAACAGCAGGTAAGAACTGGGGTTCGTCGTGGTAACTGACAGCGTCCGCAAAGGTAACAGAGATCAGGAACGACTCTCAGGAGACTTACGTCGAGTTATTTCGTCGGAGACTGGTTGTGGAAAACCTCTGGGACCCTGATGAACAAGGCGAGTGATGGCAACAGGTCACCTTGCCAGTTTTCCAGTGCATACCGATTAGGACCTTTCTGACTGCATTGGTACTATCAAGTGTACAATGGTTTACTCTATCTACTACCTCGCTGATCTTTTTGCTCCTCCAACTGGCGATTTGCTGCTTTGTAGACTTTTTCATGCTGCGGCGCTTTCTGCGTGCGCGAACGTATGATCTGGATAAGGCGACGAAAATGTTAAATGATCACATAATTTGGCGCAAGGAGCATCATGTCGATACCATCCTACAGGATTTTTACTTTACGGAACGGGACAAATTCTTGGCAGCATACCCGCAGGGCTATCACAAACTGGACAAGCAGGTGAGGCAGGATCGACTCCCCTATGGACTTGCAGCCTCGTGAACCTGCTCCCAGGGCCCCAACTGTCACCACGGTTAACGTTCCGCAGGGACGACCAGTGTACATCCAGCTTATTGGCAAGATCAACGTGCCGGCCATTATGGAGTGCACGACTGAGGAGCGCATGTTCAAATTCCACGTCCAGGAATACGAGCGCTGCGTTAAGGTTATCATGCCAGTGTGCAGCAAGCTAGCAAACCGCAAGATAGACCAAACGTTCGGGATCATGGACGTTCGAGGTGAGACAAGACCTCTGCATTCCCACCAGACACGCGATCATACCTTAGAATAGGCAGCAAGATCGCGGTGGGTTTCCCCGACGCTAAACCAATAAATACCTACTGGTGGCTCCCAACGTAGGATACATAAGCCCTGCATCCCGGGGCTTTAACTAATCTGCGTGTGTGTGTGCACCCCAACTTGCAGGGGTGGGCATAAGCGCACTCACGGGCGACGTAAAGCGCATGCTGTTGAAATTCACTAAGACGGACCAGGATAACTATCCGGAAATGTTGGGGCACATTTGTATTATCAACGCCCCTGCTATTTTCCGCATGGTGTGGTCGGTGGTGAAGGGCATGATCGATATCCGCACGCAACAGAAGATTGAGGTAAGCATGAAGGAAAGAGATGAGGGAAAAGCAGATTCTTTGTCCTTGTCCGTTTGTAACCCATGGGTCGTACCCACATATACAAGGATTCATTTTGCCGTCACTTCGGCCGTTGGTTACCTGTATTACAACGCTTATTAAGCTGGCATATCTCATGAAAGAATATATAATATGAAAGAAAGGTCGACCCACACGCCCCCGGAGTAGCCGGCGATATATGCAACCAGTTACTTCATCGAACATCGCCATATGCAGTTTAACTTGGCGGCATACAGAATTTTACGGTGATGCCTTTATAAATTACCTGGCAATGTATAGTAGCCCCTCCCCCGCAATTACAATTACCATGCACTTTGATGTCTGTGCTGCGGCATCCAACACCAAGAAATGTGTAATGGCGGTCATGCAGCCTAGGTCATGAGTTCGTGAAGCAACAGGAGTCTGCCCAGGCTCTTTTGAACACGCTGGGTGAATGTGCACGTATTCCAATGCATAGCGATTAGGCTTTTCCTAATATGGCTTTTTACACATAGATAGGTATAGAGTTCTGTAACGGGTTTGCCCGTATCCAGATACCGTACATATACCAGATCCTTTTTTCCCACCATGCTAGCCGTTCCCTTGCCGCATTGTGCCCTCGTCCATCCAGATCCTGGGACCCAATTACATGGACGCATTGCTGAAACACATGGAGATTGACGCAATTCCAGAGTTTCTGGGAGGCAATTCCACGGGGACGTTGCTGGACGACGTAGGGCCCTGGAACAACGCTGAGCTCATGGCCAGGTTACAGATAGATTTAGAAGCGCTTCGGCAGGGGCGACACACACAAACCCATCCGGCGCAGCAATTGTCGCAGGCGCGATCATTCGGGCGGCCTTCAGCTGAAGGCAGCTTTGTAACGCCTCAGGCCAGCATGGTGCTGAGCATGTCCAGGTAGGAGTTACGGTTGCGCAGCATTATCGGGGAGGGAGGCGAAGAGGGCGGCCTGCAGAACGCGTAAGCTTTTAGCTGGTGTGCTCATCGGTGATGAGAGCTGGAAACAGTGCGCCACTTGGGCGTTTAGAGCCGGCATAGTGTAATTTGAGATAGGAATGTAGCGGGTGCGGAGTGCTTTGCGCGGTTAGCAAGTATACAGCTTTCGCCAGGTTGCCTCGTCTAGGCGAGCTCATTGCGTGTGCGGCACAAGCCACATGATGATTTATTGACCCTTCCATGATGCAGTGTGACTGGCGCGGCAGGACCGGGCAACGGTGCGGCTGGAGGCGTGGCCCAGGCGGCGATTGCCCAATTAACGACTATCGCTGAGGCGCGCAGCCGTACACTGGTGGAGCGGGTCAAGGCCATCGAGGCAAGACTGCCCCTGAAGCAGGAAAAGGTGCGGACGGTACGGCGTTCTAGGCTTGTCGGAACACGAATGTAGGAAGGAAGCGCAATGCTGGTGGGGCGGAATTTTGCAAGTGCGAAATTCAACGGATAGCGTCGGGGGCTGGTCACCATCATCAATGCACTGCTAAGAGTGTATCAGATCTGCGGCAATGTCGCCCTGTGTCTGCTCGTATCCCTCTGGCATCCAAACCATTTCATGCCATGCGCAGGTTCAGACCGTTCGGGATGGTGTCAGCGTCCGGTCTGCACCTGAAGGCAGCCTGCTGAATCGGTTGGAGGTAGTCGAAGAGGCGCTGGACGTGGTGCTTAGCGCTCAGGAGACGCTCATGACACAAACAGAGCAGCAGGCAGCGGAGATTCAGGCCCTCAGAGCAGGGCAGTCACGGCTGCAGGAGCAGACTGCTCATGCTGCACAAGGCTGTTGCACTATTATGTGAAGTTGCCACAGCTGCTGTAACCCTGCCTCGGGGCGCGGTGTTGGCCGGAAGCCCATATCATCATCTTTGGCCATGATTTAATTAGATGCCCCTCAGGGTGCACGAAGCAATGTGCATGTGGCCTCGGACTGTCCTAAAGTGGCAACTGGGTCGCTCGCTGGGCGGCATTCGTGTGCGAGTCGGGTGCCCTTGGGTCGGATACGAACGAACGAATTAAGGAGTACATATGTGCATGGTCCCAAAGCTTTGATACAGACGGATTGCTTTGAGCGTTCGTTTGAGCGCCGAGCGCTTTGGTGGCAACTGCGATGCTAAGGAACCGCTGATAAGGTACAGTCGGAGGGCTGGGCACAGAGTACATCAGGGATGGGATGGGATGTGTGGGGAATACGTCAAGCTGGACCCCAGACGCGCATGCGTATTGACAAGACATACAGCTATACCGCACAGAGCCCGTACTTCGCTGCTTAAAAGTGGCGGGCTTACAGCTGCTCGATAACCATCGTGAGCCCCAAAACGGATCGGAAATTCCTGTGTATGTACTTGCCTAATGGCTTCAGCGTGTGTGTGAAGTTGATGTGGCTCCCGGTGAAGTTGCAAGCCCTGCTGCCTGTGCGATGCAGCATGCAAATCAATCATGTGCGGAAAGTGGATGTCCCTGCGTGCTCCTCGTCGCGTTGCAAGTTGGCGTGTGGCATGGCATGGACTGTGCCTTCCGTTATACGGTGCCGGGGGCAAGGCCGACTGGGAAACTGGATTGTCGCTATGGGATTATCGCGTGTGAGAACACACCCGGACTGGCGTGGGAACTTGGACACCTCGTAAACTACCCATATATCAATTCATCGTTCGGCTGTTGGAGCTGGCGCGGAGAGAAGGTTATGCATTGGGGGGCCGGCTGCCTTTACAGAAAGCGCTTTTCTGAGGTTCATGAGCGCACCCCTCCGCTTAGCGCATGGGAGAGGCGGTTAATGGCTAGGATGGGGCTTGGCCCAACAGGGATGCGGTGTGCGGAAAGCTGTCTCATCCTTCGGGGACGGCACTGTACATCTGCCGCGTTGCTTTACAGAGTCGCGATTCGACAGGATACTGTGAAATGCCTCTGCGCACGGTTTAGCGGTGTTTACTGAAGGGATATGATAACAGGTATATGAGTGCATATGGGTGTTCTTTTCCAGGCGTCTTGTTTTGTAATCCGCAGGCGGGCGCATCTGTTTTCGTGGATGCAACTCGTCCGTCCTTTGATGTGTATTGAGTATCGTCTGTCGAAGATTGGTGGAGGAGATGCCCAGATGCATGTGTGCGAAATCGCGTAGGCAGCATCGACGAGTGTAGTGTGAATGCCATCGCGTGGCAACCTCGCACCAAGATCTGCAAGCCATGTCATTGGAGCCTGTTAATGCATAGGGTCGCGAGGATTCATTATGCATATTGCTGGCTGCATACTGTGGCTCGCTGGGGGTGTCTTCATTTGTTTTTGACGCTGTCCTTTGCATCCTGCCAACATGTGCTGGTCGGGGACCGCTGTGGGGCTTTTCAGGTCGAGCAAAAGCTGATTCAGCAAGGGACGGTGGTTTTGTTGCCTTGCGCATATCATTCTGCTTTTTCATTGTGGGTGGTGACCAGCTCTTTTGGAGGCGTTTTGAACGACCTTGAAGACGCGACATTGTGGGTCCAATCCACTCCTAACCAAAGACCCAGTGTTCACGACGCCGCAAGACAACTTGGATTCTTCCCATCTGGGGTATCGACACGTACACATCGCAACACCCTGCCAATTGCGAGGTGTGTAAACCCCTGGTGATCGACGTATGGAGATTGGCGCCGATCCAGGTGGCCGTCGCTTGAGTCGCTGCAACCCAAGTATGGTACGTGAACAGTAAGCAGATGGTTGAAACGTTGATTGGGCTTTGGTCCTGTGCATGGCCCCAACCGATAACTGACAAGTGACCTGCGTAACGGTTGTCCCTGCCGACAGCTAAGTAGCGAGTACACCTACTTTAGCCAAGCAACAAGGGGTGCAAAGTTCGAATTCTGGCTGCAAAGCATCCCAGGAATAAAACTCCAAACATGTGGTGCAGTTGATGAGTTGGCAGCGCTAAAGGGTAGGGCATGACAAGATTTGTGCTCGGACTATGCCTTTGGCAGCAACAAGTAGGGCGGTGCGTCCAGCAAGCCATGGGCGCCTCCGCAAAAAGCTAGCCCAGAGCAAACCATTACGGACTCTTAGGGTGAGGAAAGCCCAAGAAGGACGACAGATGGATAAAATACGATGGATAGTTCTATCCTGTGCCTTCACTTTGGCGCAGTTGTCGCGCTAGGCTTGCTGTTCTTATCATGTCGATTGCCTGACATCACAATTCTGCGCGGTGCATGCGAGATGGTTGACCAGGAAGTCCCACGCCACCTCACTATCTTTAGTATTCCCAGGCAAGTTTGCAAAGATAGAGACTTATGATATATCGAACGGCCCAGAGGTTCGTACAGTTAAAACAGGCAGAGAGTGTAACGGCGCAATTGTCCAGCGCATGGCAAACCGATCAGTGGCGTTGCAATTTACAAAGCTTAAATACCGAATCCTATGTTTCCGATGTGCAGTTTCAAATCGTAAGTCCCTCGGCATAAGAAGGTGGCCGCACGCACATGAAAGGATAGGAATCTTCAACGGCGACGGAGGGACATTTTCAGGAATGGCAGGGCCAATAGCCCATGGACATCCTGAGGTCAACGTATTGGATCGAAGGACGCTGCGCAATGGCCGTGTCCATATTCGCGGGGCAAGGTCTAGTACGCATACGCATGCACCGTACACTTAAGGATTCGCCAAGACGCATATATGCAATACACACCACGTGATCTCTGCTCTCCCTTTTACCCTAATTACACCTGCCTTCCATGCGCTTGTTGGATGTCCACCTGCCAGCCCTGAGTGTGCCGACACTCATTATTGCCCCAGCGGCCAAATTAGGAAGGCACCAGGCATCGGACCAGCCTATTGAAGCTTTCTCTCGCGCCTGTAACCGGAGGTCTACGTGTGCGTTTGAAAATCTATTCATACCAGCACTGCTTACGCTGCCGTTACCATTCGGTTACTAGCATATGCCTCAACACTTGCGATCTGTTCCGACTTTCCTCCTGCGGCTAACATATGGACTCGCATTACACGGTTCAGCGGGCGTCATAAGCGCGAGCACCCCGGTCGAAAAAGGGGTCGAAAAGCAGAGGTCGCCTTCCGTGTTTATTATCGGTGTTTTTTCAAGTATAATTGAAGCCGGTGTGAATGGAACCAGGCATTGATCCGCGTGAGCTGGTCCTTGCCAAAGCCGGCGCGCTTGACAGCCGCCAGCAGCTCCGCCTCCGCAGAGTTCAATTTGATGATCAGGTCCACGAAATCCGCTTTTCGTGCGTGGGATACGACAGTTGCCAGCAGAGCGTCCGCTAATTCGGCGCTGTTGGCAAGCTTTTGCCTACAAACATCAAACATAATTCGGCCAAACCCTTGCAGCAGATTAACTCAGTATGCCATGTAGCGGGCTGCGAGCAATGTGCAGGGAACTGGGACAGCCATGGGTATTGAATGGGGTTTGCTGCCCCTTGCGGCCAACATAACACAGCGTAGAACAGCAGGGTTCCATGCTGGGTTTGAAAACTGCTGTTTCATATGTTGCAAAGCCCTAAACCTGTTCAGCGACAATGTCTATCGATCACCCCTGTCGCCACGCCATTGGCCGCACCTGACAGCAAAGTATGTGAGCTCCGCTTGGCCGCCCGTCCGGTTTCGTACGCCCACGCAACCGACAATGCGTGCGGCAGCAGAAATGACAAAGAACCGCGATCCTGACTCGCTATAATATTCTGGCAGTTTCTCTGACAACTCGTTCTCAGTACCTTTACGAATGATAATATAAAGTCGCAGATAAATAAATACAGCAACGATCACGGGGACGGACGCTAACGTAGCGAGAGCAACAACCCACGGAACTAAACTATGAGGCTGATAAGATATATAGAAAGCAAAAATTGGCAACAGCAAACCTCTTATCCATAACGATGAAGGTGTCAAAAGAGCTTTCTCAATAATTGGCCTTGCTAGTGAAAATATGTAAGCACGATACAGTCCAATGATGGCAGGAACATCGCTACTATGAGCAATCCTTGGTTGCTCCTCTGTATTAGAAACGCGCGAACTCATGTTAGGTTCTGGGAACGTTCCTTAGGGGTATCGGACGTATTTGCGTAGTATATGTTGCATAAAAGACAAAGAAGCGAAGTCTCCAACGGCCTCGGCCAGCCAGCTTCCATGTACGACATCGCCTCGAAGTCCCATTCAAAACCAGGCATCGCCACGCGATGGGAAGAATTCCACATCAAATTATGGCTGCCACTGTGGCCTGCTGGGGGTCCAGGATGAATCGTCATCCTCATCCTCGCACCTGGTATCGCAACAGATGCGATTATCCGATCGTCCGTGCCGTTTTGGGTTCGAGCAGCTAACCTATCCAGCATCGCGCTGACCCAGACGGTGTACACCAGTGCCGATCCCTCCAAGAACCTTTCCCAAATCTATAACAGGAATTGCCTTTGTCCGCAGCGTTACGTTAGTAGGAGCAGCTGCGTGAACCTTTGCGACCGTGGCATGCCAAAATGCAGAACGCAGGGCGGGTGTACGGAGGCGTCATTGGCGAACCAAGCCTGGCAGTCTCGCAAAAAACCAGGATGCAAGGGTTAACATTCGCCTCTCTGGAACATGGGTGTCGATGGGGACTCTTCATCATAACTTCGATGTGCGTACCCAATGTTTTGAGGCCTGCACCCACACGACTTTGTTAGCTGGCAGGTCTTAAAAAATGGACCGCACAACATGTCGCTGCACATGGGAAATGCATTTAGCCTGATGGCCCTTCTCAAAACCTTACAAAATCTCTAATGCACATTCACCTTGGTGCCCGTGGCCATTACTCGGCCGTTCCCACAAGCCTGATGCACTCGTCGTTAGAAGCTTCGCTTACCGATGCCTTAATTTACAGGCTGAAGTAAGCCATGCGAAGGCAGAAGCCTTCATAGCCTTCGCGACGCCTCCTGTTGAATGCCATCCATCCGAACTCAACCCGTACGGTGGCATCATTGAAAGGACTAAGCGGCTAACCTGTGTACACCAGAAAGTCGCCCGCCCTTTATCTCTCAACAGGTTTCGCTCCACAGGCGCGCAAGACACTTTATTCTTCGCACATATGCCAGTTTTGCCAGTCCCTCGGCACATGCACCACGCCAAGCTAAAGGACCGACGCCGTGCCGGCTCATACTGCCAACCTGCATCCATGTCAGCGGAAGCCCATATGCAATACGATTGCGCCAAGCTGCGGCCCTACATCTTCCAGAGCAGCACCGCTGTTCTCCCTCCGACGTAGATGTAGAGCAAGTTCCGAACCTATGTTCAGGACGCGGGGTCACGGATGGGGTTGCATGGGCGGGTCCGGTTGCATCAATGCGGTATCCAGCGTATGCTGGGCGCAATTTGCTTTGCCCAGTATTATCCACACCGGTGGTGTATTCGCCTTTATCCCTACTTTAAGTAAGAACACCCATGACCCGGCAGTGAACATGTTAGCCCTGCCTGGCCTCTGTGACCCGATACCTGACCTGTCCCAACTGGATCAGTGTACCGCTTTTCCTATAGCAACCTGCGCCCTACCGACCTCGTACGTGATCTCGTAGGAGAAGCCTTTCCCCACAACTACGTGCCAAGGTGCGCCGAATTTCTTGTCCATTTGGTCTTTAATCATCTGCGCGTACGCGCGGGTTCTCAGTCGAGTTGAGTCGTTTATGTACGGCACGTGGATGCGTAAGAAAGCAGGGCTGGAGAGAAGGCTAAACCCAACGTGCCTGTGTGCATTTCTCGGCATCGTTTGGGTACTTCTCCACTGCCGTGATGCAGATATCCATCGCCTCCTCCTTCATTTCGACGTTCATGTCCGTAAACTTAACGAGGGTATACTGCGCATGGTGCAAACCGGTAGAAGGTTAAATATTTCATTCCATATCCTTGCCTGACTGACATTATGCACCAACGGATGCAATATAGACTCAGATGGGTTTACGTCTTCACCTTAGCCACGCGCAGGAAGGCCTCCATATCTTCGAATTGTTGTTCCGCCATGATTATAATTATAAGTAAAGCAACAAAGTTTACTTTGGCAGCGCGCCCGAGTCACAACGCGCGGAATCCTTAGAATTTGTCAAAGCCCCCTCAAATTTTCCATAAGCGAAGCTATTTCAAAATGGGGCAGATATTCAATAATTAGATATAACTAGTAAAACCTATGGTCAAAGTCGCCAAACATAACGAGAACACGTTCGATTTCGACAAGATACTCGGAGGCTAGCATGCAAAACTCTGTTTAGATATTGTGACGATTCTAATCGCGACCACGATTTGCTGGTTGTCTGCTTGTGTCTTTCTTTAATGCCGTACATGTACGAATTGACATGCTAACCGAAACCTCTCTGAAGCCGGAAGCCGTATAAAGGTACAACTCTACAGACCTATCGCGGATCAATCTATGAAGCCTCCTTTTAATATGCTGTCATCGCGTTTCCGCATCTATCCGACATTTTCATTTTGCAGGCATGAAACGGTGAGCGAGGAATTTCCCTGTAAACAATAAGAGAGAGACATCTTCATCATCCTTCAACTTAAATAACCCACCTTGTACCAGCTAGCCTGTCGGAACAAGTTTCAAGTACAGGGCGACTTGGAGGTTTTGAACAAATCGTGGCAGCAGCCGTCTACAGCACATCGTGTATTCTGCACTTCTGCATTTGTGCCACCATCAGAGCCCTCTGTGAGTGAGCTACACGGATGCTAGCTGGATTCATTGTATTGTGAAACAAGCTAGGTTTAATGCAACGGTTTCAGTTAAGTCATGTATTGTTCAATGGTTACGGTCTCTTTGCCCACCATCATGTCCATCCGTACAATTTACATACTGTATGGCGACAGCATTCCTGGCTAAACTTCCATGCCACTTCCTGAGTTATAAAAAGGTCTTGACATCGATCCATTGGCCAACTGTCTTTTGCCAATGCCATTTAAAAGCTTGCATTGATGACTGATACGCTCAACAAAGCTGGGGCCCCCCCACACACACAATGCGCCCCATGCTGCGATCAGGACGCAAAGGCTCCTGGGGTGGCCAGCCGCGGCAGCGGCAGTGCTCTAGCACCAGGCCAAATCACCGCCGCCTCCACAGCTTCTGGAGCCATGTCCGAACGGGTCCTGTTGGCGAATAGGTACGGCTATGGTCTGCCTGGCAGCTGCGTCCATCATCCGAGCTCAAAGCCCGGTGATCTTCGTGGCCCCATAGACGACGGGTCCGATGGGCTGGCAGGGGATGATGGAGTCGCAGCCGGGTATGGACATGGATAAGGGGAGATGTGGGAGATGTGCAGGGCAGGGCAGGTCAGGTCTAAGGAGGCCACAAGAAAGGCAGCCAGCCAGCATCTTGTAGACCGATCCAAGACGCAGAAGTTATCAGCCAAACCGCGGCAACGAAATTGGAGAATCCCTTGCTGAGTTCGTTACCGAAGCATTTGATTTCAACGGGTGAGTCGTTTTTATGTGCATTGGCTTATTGTTTGGTAATCCGTGTTGGGGATGACCCGGAAATGTCCGACAATGAGTTTACGACATCTGCAGGCATCTGGATGGTGTGTGACCAGCTCTAATCCAACGCTGATCATCAGCTTGGTCGGCTTAGCTCAGCACGCGCGCTTTGGTGTACATCCAAGACGTTACGGCGTCCGCAAAGATCTCCTCCTGGGCGCCGATTCCGGAAGACGCACAAGCGACGAGTCTTTACACCTCGTGTCTGCATGAAGATGGCAGCGGTCCTATCGCTCCCTTCGCAGCTTCCCTTTGCAGCTTGTCTTCGCCTCGAGCGATCCCCGCACTCCGGACACCTGTCACCTTAACACGTGAATTTGCGGCTTGCGGCCCCCAACCACCGGCGCTGTGCTCTGCCCCCTCCCCTCCCGTGCCACCCTCCCTCGTGTACATCTGTCTGGATGTGGCTGTCCGTTCCGTTGCGCTCCCGCACTCGCATGCCCACAGCGACTGGGAGCGGATGGGGGCGTACCTGGCGGCCTACGATGAGACGCGGGAGGGGGTCATCAAGAGATGCCGGGGTGGGTATCTGCGGGGGCGTCCGCACCCACTCCACACCCGCCTGAACCGCATCATGGTGTCCAATTTGATCATGATCATTTTGGGGAGAGTAACCAGCGCGCGGTTAGTTGGGCCGGGTCAAGTCGGTGACGACTCGGGTGGCTGATGCGTGTGCGGGAGGCGCGTGTGGATGAGCCCCGTCGCAGTCTCAATATCTGATCTCCAGGGATAGGGTCGGTAGTTGCCTAAGCAGGGAGCCCTGCTGACGGGTCTGAAACAGCACCGCAGAGGAGCCCGCCCTATCAGTATCAGTAGTTCCCGCTATTTTGGCTTTCTGGTAACCAGGTCCTAAGGTAGCCGGATCCCCTCCCTTCACCACATTCATCCCACGCAGCTCTTTCATCCACTGCCGCACTCTTTTCCGCAGATGTCCAGAAGCTGGCCAAGCAGGCGGTCTACTCACTCCACCGGGGAGATATGCAGGGGGCTGCCAAGCAGCTGGCGAAAGCTGGTAAGGACAGTCCGCCGTAGCCGCCGTCCAGAGGGGTGGGCGAGGTGGGAAGATATCCGCTTGTACGGCATTCCACCTTTGAGGGTGTTCCGTTAGCATTAGTAATATTGCCCGCTGCACAGCCCCCATAAGCAGCTCGGGGCAGAGGGCGCTGCGCACTGCGGCGCTGTGTCGTTATGTCGCTTCGTTGTTTCAGGTGGCTGAGGAAGCTGGAAGTTGGGTCCCCAGCACTCAGCACCCCACCCTGCCGTAGCTGTGCTCACGTGCTGGAAGTCGCCTTTCCTGTCTTACAAAACACCTGTGGGCACGCTGCCCTCCCGACTGACCCTGATCTAGATGTTGAAACTTCCCGAATCACAGTCTCCCTTTCTTGACCCCCAGGCGCCTCCCAAGCTCCTCTCGCTATGCTTGCTTGATCCCCACCCCCTGATTCCCCTGAGCCCCAATGAAGAGGCAGTAGCGGCGGAGATTTCGCCCTCCATTGCCAAGTACCCGGCCTTGCGCTCGGGGTCCTTCGCGGCGGCCGTCGAGGAGGTGAGTCGTCTGGAGGGGCTGCGTCTTATCCGGGTTATCAGGGAAGACTGGGGGGAAGACGTACTCAAAAAGAGGCGGGAAGACTGGAGGAAGGGAAGACTGGTCACCCCAGGACCTGGTGGGTTGTAGCCTTCGCGCCTTCACACACGCGATGATTATCATCCGCGTCTGGATGGACTGAAGGCGTTCAGAAAGAGGACGCGGATGGCCGCTGAAGATAAATACGTTGCTTAGTGGGGCTGGGGCTGGGACTTTTCTTTCGGGCATCGCTGTTTGTGGCATAAACGCTAAGTTGGCCGAAATTCTCATTGTCCTCTCACTGTAATAACTGTCCTCGTTCTCCGTACTGTTTTCATGTCGGTCCATAATCCATCTGGCCGCCAGTATGTGGAGGCACGAGCGTTTGCTTGCTTCCTGGAGGAGGGCCGTCTCATTCGCTCGGATGAGTTGCCGCTTGCGGAGCCGGAGGAGTGAGGAGTGGGCGCCGGGGTGGAGGAAAGGGGGAAGCCCGGGGTCGGGCCCGAAAGTTTTACGTCGCTCATGCTGCAAGCTGTTGGCTCCTGGCTAGGAAAAAAGGACCTTCACCCTCCTCCTCAACCTCTTCGATTGCATCCCCAGCCCCCATCTCCCGGATACGGCAGGGGAAGGGGCAAAGGTGAACGGGGCATTGTCGAGCCCGGTGGCAGCCCCGGCTGCGCAATCAAGTGCGAGTAGAGGACTTCCCAGACGCGCCCAAAGCTGACAAAATGAAAAACCCCTCGTGCGGTCAGTGCTGCGGAGGAGAGACAGGCGGCGAGGAAGCGAGCAGCTTGGGGACAGATGAAGGCTCCTCAGGTGAAGCAATCCACAAGCGGTTTCTCCTCCGCCCTCTCCCGGTTCGTCTTGCTCCTCCTCTTCAGGTTCCTAGGCGGTGTTTTGGACTTCACTGGGGAGCTGAATCGCTACGCCATCGCGCGGGCTACTGTGCGGGACAGTGCTGCCGTACAGCTCTGTCGGGATTTGGTAGACGCACTGATGGGCCGCTTCCTGCAGGTGACGTGATGCGTTTGAGAGAGGGGGGAAGAGAGAGGGGGGAAGAGAGAAGGGGAGAGAGAGAGGAAGAGAGAGGGGGATAGACAGGGGGAGAGAGAAGGGGACAGACAGGGGGACAGACAGGGGGAGAGAGAGGGGGAGAGAGAGGGGAGAGAGAGGGGGTGACAGAGAGGGGGGGATACGGGGAAGGGATTGGGGTCAGATGATAGGGGAGCAAGAGACGGCCGGCAGTTGAGCGTAGATGCAATCTGTTTGCCATTCGGGGATGCATCTGGAAGCAGCGAGTACCTAGGATGCCGGGAGCATGGGGTCCTCGTGTTGGCGTGATTGGTGCAATGCGCAGTAGTCCGCTCAAGCCACCTGTTCTTACCGGCGGGAATTGATACGCCACAGTTCTGTCGGATAGGGATAGGGAAGGAAGCTGCATCCATACCTCCTTACCGCCGTGGCGCCATGGCTGTCCTGATGACGCCACGGGGTCGCCCGCCTCAACCTTAGACCCTGACCGATTTCCAAACCAGCATCGACGGGTTCGCTGCCCGCCTACTCCCTCCCCTTTCTTCACCTGCCGTACCACCTCGCAACATTATACGATTTGTAGTTTGACCTACGCAACGGATCCCTGCGGAAGAAGTACGACAGCCTGAAGTACACGTTAAAAAAGATGGAGGTGGGAGCACCGGGCGGGGGCTGCAAAAGGTGACATCTCTAGGGAGGATGTTTGTGTGTGATGTGTGTGTATGGTTTGCGTGTGCGTGTGCTTCTGAGGTTGTGCGCGTCTGTGTGCTCTTTGTGTGTTTTATGTGTGTGTACGTGTGTGTGTATGTGTGTTCGCAGACGGGTCATTGCTGGGGCAGCTGAGCGAGTCTTCAGGATGATCGGCGCCCACAACTCAGATCTCAAATTTCACAACTGCCAGAACTCCGCGAAGCCCACCGCAATGAGTTATGGTGTGTGGTCTCCAGTGCCAGCTACGAAGAGAAGATCGCGCGATTCGCTCATACGGCTCAATACCATACAACGCGGTAGGCAGACCAGGCGCCCTTCACCGCAAACCCAAGCACATTCCGAAATATCCCTGCTGTACCACCTCTCTGTCCCACCAGGGTACGCTGTATGAGCTGGCTCTGACGGAGGGGATGGGGCTCAAGATCAGCAGCGAAGCCGCCATGGGGGTAGGTTTGGGGCGGGTCAAGGAAGGGAGGGGAGCCGAAGTGTCTACACTCAAGGGCCCGCTTCATCTGGGGCCCCGGCATGCCCTTTAGAGTGTCCATGGGGGTATCCTTCGTTCGTCCTTCGTAACTTAATGTGTGCACGCTGCCAGGGCTTCATTAGGGTTGTCGGCTATGTCTCGGCGACTCAGGACCTATCTGACGAAAAGACAGATGGCTTCACCTGCGACCATCCTGATAACTGAAATGGGTGTTGCGAAAATGATCAATTCCTACGATGGAGTCACGCAGCATTTGTTCCAGGGGATTCTTCCCACTCGCTGCTCGGGGTTCTTATACGGCACCTACATACTGATCCACATGCTGAATGGCACGTCACATCATTCCTACAATTTTATGGGGGAGGCCGGGCAAATCAGTGGCTGTTACCTGACGCAGCGTAACCAGTGCACGAACTCTATACACACCGCACTACTCATCACAGACAATATCTCCCTGGTTCTTTTGCCCTGCCCTGCCCTACACACATTACTCTGCTGTCGCCCTGGTGTGTTTTGATTGTGAAGGAACCCCCGACGGGTGCGGGCGAGGTTGAGAGAGGTGAAGAAGAGGACATGTGACCCACGGCCTGGTCTGCGCAGATTTAACACGCAGCAGCGGTGTCGGTGCTTTTCGGTGATTACGACCCCATTACCGCTTGGAAGCATGCGGCAGCGAAGTATGCTGAATGAACAGGTGTCTCGTTCCTTGAGGCCTTCGGGCTGTCGCATACGCATGTTGAAGTGGTATGAACGTCCGATATGCCCTCGACAATATGCAGCTTTGTGATGCCGCTCGCATCCAAGGCACTAGTTGCGCGCGACATGGCAAGGCTATAGTTGAAATTGAGGAATACGAAAACCGGTCTTCTTGTTCTGTTGCTGCTTTGCGGTTGCTGTTGCGGTCAATGTAACAATATTGCCCGCAGGATTGCCCATTACCGATCGTATACGCATTCATTGCAAAGACCCAAGCGCAGAGCCAACACGCGTCGTCGGTAAAGGCAACAACATCACGTCACGATGCAGCAAGGACACACCCGGTTATGATGTAGCGAAAGGACGGAGCTTTTCGTCGACACACGTGTCGTATTTGTTGCTTGGTTTCCGAAAGGTCAGAGCAGCGTCACAAGGGGCGCTGGACGGACGCGTGATTCACGTACGATAATAATAGGCCAGCACGCTGCTGGCGACCTTGGTTGGTTGATGCACAATATGAGCAAAAGCATGTGTCCAAGGATGAAGTTTTGGTGTTACAACGGGGCCCTCCTCTGCTGCGTACGATTTAGTGTCGTCAGCAAAGAGATCTCAGCACACAGCATTGGCTCCATCCACACCCTCTCAACTATCTGGCGGCGCCCATCACCAGAACCCTCTTTCATGCGTGATGAATGAAGCGTGAATGAAGTGTGTTAATCCTGGTGGGTGGGTGTGGCTGGGAGGGTGAATAGGTGCGTGAACAAGTGGGTGGCTGGGTGGCCAGGTGGGGTCCGGATGTACGTAGGTGTAGGTGGTTGGGTGCCGGGCGTCCGTGGCAACGTGATCGGTACGACGCGGAACGCCGAACTAGCAGTTAATTCAAAATATATGTACGTTCGGGTAGGTAGGTCAGCCCAATCATTAATGGTGGTGTCGAAAGGGTACAGTTTGGTACAGCACACTTGATTGGCCGGTGTTGGGGGCGTGAAAGGGGGTGGCAGGGTCTCATATATGTTTATATATGCGTGTGTATGTGTGTGCGTGCGTGCGCGCATGTTTGTGTTCTCATGTGTGTGCACGTCTGTGAACTGTTTTTAATTTGTGTGGGTCTCGAGGGAAGATGGCCTACGGTGATCGCGGGTTGAGCTGTTTGTTTGGTGAGGTGAAGGTTACCTGTGCTGGTGATGTTACGGTTGGATGAGATGTCACATTCCCGTTTTGCCGCGAAGGTGGGGGAACCGCCATTAAGGAAAGCCCACGGCGCGAATATGACTATTTTGCGAGTCTGGTGCACAGCAATTGGCTGCAATTAGGGTACATATACCTGATGGGAGGTTCAAATCCTCCTGTACACGTCGGGGGTCGATGACATCACCCAGGGGCAAGTATGGGGATGCAACTGTGCCTTTCGGTTTTGGCCGTGATGGTAGGTGCCTTCATTTTTGTGGTTGTCCATTTTCCATGTTAATAGCATACTGGCAGCATGGTTGCATGTCACCTGCCTGGCGAAGGGCTGCGTTTCGAGGCGGCTGGTCGGGGGCACGAGTGGAGCGACCGCTGCTTATAGTTGCGCTACTGAACGTCCTCGCCTCCTTTACGCTGTGTAAGCACAGCACGAAACGTACACGAAACGTATGATACAAGAGTATCTAGCCAGTTATAGAGGGCGTCATTTAGACCTTGCGTCTTACTTTTTGAGCTATTTGCGTTGCCCTAAGGCTTCCTTAAGCCCACGCTAACTTAATTATGTTAAGTACTCGCTCATCTGTGCATTTTTTCTTATTTTTCATTATGACTGATCCTTTAATGCTAGACGCAGGCATTATGTAGTCTGTTATCTTGCGGGACACAACCACACCTTGCTGACGAGGATGGAGTTGACGCTGCCGTTGATCCGGCAGATTCCATTGGATGTTGTTGATGGGTGCTGAACCCGGGAAAATCACTAATTTCGGAGAAGTCGGCGTGGGTGAATGGATAAGGGTGCCCTGAAATTCTGGGGAAGGTGGGGACTGCCAGGTAGTGGCCACGGGTGAAGTATCCCACACACATATGAGCTCATGGGGCCCACACAGCTGCCACTTGCGGACAACTTGCTAGTTATATCAGCATTTTCCTGTCGTTCGCCGAGTGCGATTCAGATGGCTGTTGTTAAAACCGTGATCGGGTCACATCGAATCATCCAAAGCAGGCCCAAAGCAAGGAGGCGGTTACAGCTGGCACTTCAGGCAACCCGGCCCCCGAACATAAACCGTACCCAATGTTAGCAAGCCCATGTTACCTACATACCTGTAGGCAACAATTAATCCTACCTTCCCACCCACGGTTGTTAAGCTGAGAAAAAAACTGGCTGTCACACCCTTGCGTTGTCGTCAATGACTGGGACGACAAACCGGCACTCTTGTCGTCACACGATTCGAATCCTATTTCAAACCATCGCCGCAACTAGAAGGAGCGCAACTCAGGCTGGACCCTTGCACCTGCGCCGCCTAGTAGCGCAGCCAGTACGACCGGCGGCGGAACCAATTATAGTCAGGCATGAACTGCACATCCCCGACGGACGCTACCGCCATGTCCTGGTCGTAGATAAAGCGATCCGCCACAGCCCGGATGGTGTTAGCGTCCACCGCATCAATGCGAGCGAACATCTCGGCCTTGGGGATGCGGCGGCCATACATGAGCAGATCCCGGCCGATTGACTCCGCAACATCTGCGAGTTGTTTAATTTATGTGAACTCACACTAATGGAAAATGCGTAACATGCAAGCTGCGCGCGACGCATTTATCCACTGCATGATCAGAATGGGAATATCACTTCCCATGTCGTCCCCATCCTGGCTAGATTTAAAACATTTCGGTTATAATCGCCTTAATTTCGAGTGTGTCAATACGGGTAACAAGCCAACCCCATAGGACCCCAAAGGTTAAAGACGCAACTTACGGTTGGTAGAGTCCTGGAAGAACATGAGACTGGCTTTGAGCTGGTTCTTGGCACGCACCACGTCTGCCTCCCGCACGTCAAAGCACATCTTCGTGAGGTGTGACATAATGGCGTAAGCGAAGTCCTCACACCGGTCGCGATCCGTCACACCGTACACGCCAAATAGACCAGTGTCATGGTAGTTAGTGTTGAAGGCCATGAATGCGTCAGCCAGGCCCTCGGATGCCACTGTCTGGACAAGCATGCTGCTGCTGTGCTTGCCAACTGTCGAGTTCTTGTCCCAAGCACCTAAAGGTAACGTGTGCATGTAGACGCAAGGTCAGCGCAGCGGCATCTTTGGTGGATATCCCCGCACGCGCAAAGCATCAAGATGGCGAGCTGCCTCCCGAAGTGCCCATTCACAAAGGGAGATATATACAAGTGCCCATACCGTTCCGACAAGGGAAAGCACGAGACCTTGAAAGCGGTGCCAGAAATGCTCAAAACTTTGGTATCCGTATTCACGCCCGCGATGCTATTTTCGCCGATACAGCCTGCCGCATGCAGAATGCAGCGCCCACAAGCCCAGACATTCTGGACCCACCCAAGATGGTCTGCATGACCATCAGCGGAATGGAGTCTGGGTCAGTCCACGACGCCCCTTTGAAGGCGACCGCCATGCAGCAGTCCGTGGCATCTGGCCAGCGGTCATGGACGTACGAACCCGTGAACCTGTACGGCTCCTGCAAGACATGCAGACATAAGGAGGTAAGATGCATGGATACGCTGCGGCATTGACCTCCTAGGCTTAGTTCTGGTATAACTTGCCCGGGCCGTGTTCGCATGTCAGACGTATAGGCTCGCATGCGGCCTAATTCTACGCCCTGGCTCTAAATGGTGTGGGGACGGCGGACTACGAACGTCTCCTCTGGGACACAACCAGCGAAAACTGGAGGTGCTGCCAGTTCAAGTCACTGTCTGACTTGAATTGGCAGCACTTCCAGCAGGGTATCCTGGGGGTGACCTTCATACTGCATTTGTATATTACCTCCCGCTCACGAACCCCCCTCCTAACGAAAGGATTTGGTAACAAAGTATACGGTGATGCAGCGGCAATCGCGCAGCAGTTACGCACCTTTGCAAGCAGCGCCCGAACTGATGTAGTGGGGTCCTCATCGGGAATGGCGCCGAACGCGTCCGAAGCCAGCTTCACCAGCTCATCGTGGTTAACAGCGCCCGCGGCCGCCAGGACCTGCAGGGTTACCACACCCGACATAAAACCCTGACCAAACAGATGGATGCCTAGCGAATGACGACTTTCGTTGACCCTCGAACGAGACAAGATGTCCCGGGCCCCAGTACTCGCATCTGTGATACCCGTGCAGGAGTATTTAGTACATGCGAGAACTAAGCAAAAGCAACTAGGCGACGCCCAAGTTAGGCCATGTGAAGGAACAGATTTCAAACCGCATCCAGTTGCAAATGTGTTGAGACTGGACACAAAGATCTACTATTGTAGCGGGGGTATCAACCAGGCGACTGGGAGAAATTATGCATTTCCCAACCATATGCGATCCTGGCTTAAACGGGCGGGGCAAAAAATTTCGTGCTCGTGGCTTAACTGAAGAAACAGAGCAATAATGGGTGCTGCTTTTTGGCGTCGCAAGCCATGCACAGCGCGGCGCCACGCCACACCGGCACAATGCCGTGTTGTGCATGGCTTGCGACGCCAGGACCTGCTATCTTTGCCGTTCCAAGATATCCGATAGGCAGATGAAACACCAGGAGCTCGAAGCTCCAGGCAAAAAGTTCATGAAGTGCCCGGCAGAATCGCATATGCACACAATCATGCTTCAACGCTCAACCCACCAGCTAGAAATCCCCCGGTCAACAAGCTTCCCGAGCTGCATAATGATCTCATCACTACAGCCGGGCGGACAGTATGCCGACGACATATGCCCAAGGAAGCAGATAAAGGCGATTGTGACAATTTTCCAAACCAGCTGTTGCAGACAGCAGAGTATGTCGATTAACGTACCATGCGTGGCCCCCGGTAGTGCGTCTTCATGTACTCCACCAGCTGGTCGCGTGTGATAGATTTTATATTCTCCACGGGGCCCAAGATGGTACGGCCAAGCGGGCTGTACTGGAAGGCCGTTGCGTGCAGGTGGTCGAAAACCAGCTCCGAAGACTGTTTATTGACCTGCAAAATCCCCAAAGCCCCGTGCGGGTTCACATTGAGGTAAATCAATGTCATGCTGATTAACCATTGCCACACGCTAATCACCCACCTCTTCCATTTCCCGCAGGATGACATCGCGCTCCCGGTCAATAGCGCGTGCGTCCAGATTGGAATTCAGAAGGATGTCCGACAGGATGTCAACCGCCTTTCCCGTGTCCTTCGCCATGACCTTGGCATAATAGCATGTTTGCTCACGCCCGGTGTAAGCGTTCAGCTGACCACCCATGTTCTCGACCTCCACCTCGAGGTCCTTCACAGTTCGCTTCTGCAGGGTCGCGAGCGTACGCAGCCATCATCACAGTTCCCCAGCATAGGTTTAAAAGTGATTTTTGACGGGCAACCTGCCTTGGTGCCCTTGAAGAGGATGTGCTCCAGGAAATGGGCAACGCCGTTGTTGGCATCAGTTTCAAAGCGGCTGCCAGAGTTGATCCAGATACCCAGAGTGGTCGTCTCCGCAAATGGAATCGCCTCCGTTGCCACGCGCAGCCCGTTTGGCAAAGTGGTTATCTGCCATCACGCACAATAACAAGGTGATGAAGCTACAGCATGTCAGGCACTGACATGACCGCACATAAAACATCTTCAATATGCAGGTCCACAAAGCGTTAAGGTGCTGCGCAGCTTAATACCTACCCGGGTCTCCGGAAGTGTGCTAAGTAGGGGCGTATGGTCGATGGGGCTAGGCCGGGGGTTGCTGAAGCGCAGGAATGGATTACTGTCTGCTGCAATGACATCCTTAGCAGCAGTGCCGAAGGCGCGCAAAGCCAGGGCGCCGGCATCCTGCTGCAGGCGAAGAATTTGCTTCAGAGACCGCATTTTCGACCCGCCTACAACTGAAACTATGATAGCCCCCTATAGGGCGCCACACGCTGTCAACATGGTCAGTCAGCAAGCGCGTATACAGCAACGAACTGCGGGCCGTACTCCGGGTGCTGTACTAGTTCATTATTAGGCTTCCCCTTTTGCCTGGCCAGCTTGCATCAAGCACAAGTAACTCGTGATATATATATATATGTGATTAAACATGCATTTTAAATTGTTCTAGGCTTCGTAACCCAATGTTGCCTAAGGCTGAGCAACAAATATTTCCAAAGACCAACGATAAAATGAGTAGGTTCAACCTAGTAGGTTCAACCTACTAGATTCAACTTGAGGTAACTGGTAACATGAAAGAACGCACTGCATGCAACTTTACACATGGACGGCCCTGCGTAACTTGGGATACCCGTACAGGCAACCCTCTCCTTGCCGTTGCATCCCTCCAACATGTGTCACGATCCCATCATCGAGTTCGTCTGCTTGTCCTGCAACAAAGGCACCAAGGTCACGCACGCGCAGGGACGGCCCTTTAACTCTTCTTGGCCTTGGTAGTCCCTTTCTCCCCGTTTCCCATTTTTTTGACAAGCTGTTTCCGGAGGAACTTGTTCTTAAGGTCCTCACGTCGTGACCGCGTTGCCTCCTCTTTACGTGCTTTAAGTGCCTCAGCACGTTGTCGCTCTTCCTGGGTCTGCTTCCCAAGGGAGAGCAGCTCCTGTGTCAAACGGCCAAGTTGGATATTTAATGTTAGGGTTTTGGCGGACTATCCAAACGACAGGTAGCGGCCTCACCGACGCGCAAATCCGCTCTGACCCGAAAAGGGAACTCCCTATATTATGCATATCCAAGAACATATATTCCTGCTAATGCAATGACCAGATGCATGCTTTCACACAAATTCCACGTGTCTAATGCCGGACGCAAGTGTAGCCAAATAAATACGTGGATAGGAACCTTAACGAAGGAAGGTGGAGCTGTAAGGCTCGTAGAGTTTTATGTCAAACCGCCACCAACCCGGAGCCTTTGATATCCCTGAAAGTTGCAGCCGCACGCCCCCGAACCGAAAGGATGAACTCCCCCAAAGAATGTGCGCTGCCGGGAAATGGGTTCACACCTCCTTCTGCTTTAGCCTCCGAGCCGCTGCTTCCTCGTCCGCCAAGGCTCGATCCTGCTCCTCCTCCCAGGCGCGCCGCTCCCGCTCTCGCTGCATGTCAGCCGACATCATACCGCCTGTAGTACGAAGGGTCCATGTGCCCCACAGTGGACGCAATTTGGGTACCACGGGAACAAGCTACCGTAGCAAAAGATATAGCAAATACTCATCGTGCCCATGCCCATGCCTCTAACCTTGACCATGCATGCCAGCATGTGCCAGCCTCAGGAAATCCATTTCCTCCACTGCCACGTTTCCACATCCGCGTCAGTAATGGCACACTCTCTGCATGGCGTACCCGTTCCTGACACGGCTTGAAGCATGGTATCCAATTCCCCGCCGAGTCCTGGCCGTCCGGAGGGACCTTCATTGGTTTTCCGCAGGAAGTCCACTTCGTAGTGTTCGTCATCGTCCTCGATCTCTCCGCGAGCTACAATGACATACATGCAGGGTAGGGACAGATGCAAGGATTGCAGATGCTCAAGTTTCGTGGGTCTGCTGGCACGTGAGAGAGTTTGTTCGACTGAGTAACTCCAGCGACAAACTGTAGCCTGAGCGGCACTCGTCCCCGAGTAGTCCTTACCTAGCTTCTCATAAAGTTGCGCCTTCCGCTCCAGTGCAGCATAACATTCGCCCACGCGGTCGGCCGTGCTCTGCAGTACGAAGTAAGGCGACGGGTTTGCGACGTGCACTCGGTTTCGGACGTTTCCTTTTTTCAAACCTTGATTTCAAGCTTGTCTCTTCGATCGCGCTCTTCCACGCCCGCGTTTCGTCCTTTCATGAAAGCGGCAACGTTGAGACCTGCCGTTCGCCGGTCCGGCAAGTCCACGCCATTCGCGCGTAATTTTGCATTTTCTTGAACTCGATATAGCTGTGCCTGAAGCTCAAGAATGCTACTGCCGCTGACACCTTCGATGTCCTGCCTTTTGCGAGGGAGTGCGCCACTGCTGGCAAGCCATCCCAAATTTCCAACCCGTTCCTCGTCACGAGGACGCTTTCCAGAAGTAGTCGCATCACCCATACTGTCATCAACCAGTGCCCAGTTGACAATCAAGGCCAGTTGACAAGCTCAAGGTTAAAGTTTTCGCAAAAAGACTTCTTCGCACAAATTTGTATCCTGTTAGAATACGAATTTTTATATATGACTTTTAGGATGTAAAACAAATCGTAACCCTACTTGACCCTTGGGACGTATGTCGTGCGTGCTTGAGTCCAGAGTTTTAAGTCGGTGGTTAGGTGTAGATCAGTATTACGATGAACCGAACAGGCGGCATGCGAAGTGGCGGTCGAAGCTGATAGCAAAGCACATGGCGAGACACTGCCCAGCAAGGAGACCTGGAGACGGCGTACGTAAGATCCGTACTACCCTCGGCTGCCAGCTGCTAAGCGCAGCAACCGAACTTTTTGGAGTACGGTGGTACATGGACGATATGCCTCCTGCCACCGTCCACATAAACTTTGTCATTTTTGACATTTTGCAATGATCCCATTTAGATGAGGTGTGTGTGCCTCAGCGTCATAGTTTCCCCAACTCTCCGTTTTCGTTGCATCAGGTTGCATCCTGTTGCATACCAATTTTGCAGAGCTGCCTCACGCCTTGTGTTTGGCGTTGGCCGATGTGACACTACCTCTTAAGCGGAAGCCCCATGTGGCTCACGTGGACCCTGATAACTTGGAGCCGTATAACAAAATCGAGGTTGGGTGATAATGAGCAGGCTCAAAGCGGAGTAGAGAAACAGTGGGCCCAGCGACAGGAACAGGGGAATTAGGACAGCCCTTCCTTCCCCACCCTTCGGGGCAGCCAGCCCCCTTATTCCCCCACATGGCGATGTGGTGTGTGCAAGTCCCCTACCTACACAGACCCTTGATAGCAAACCCTTCCATGCAGCTGGTCCGACCCGCCAGCACAGTTTCGCCTAGGCGCTGGCGGATACATAAATCATTTCCCCCATCGTCAAGGCCCACTTAAAAATCCTTGCACATACATATACCCAAATGTTCTACCCGACTTAAGCTTGAACCTGGTAAAACTCATGCACTTCTGTTTAGCGGGTTCGGTCGTGTGTTGAGGTCGTATGTCGTCAACGCGTTTGGGAGTGTCATTCCTGTTGCAGGTCCTGCGGGACGACACTTATTTGCGGCAACTGCTGAACAAGCTGAGAAGCAATTCTGGCTGCTTAGCTAGCAGCCTGGTCAGTGAAGATGCACGTGTGGATATTTCTGCAAGGACACAAGCGAATGATAAATCGCCTTACCTCATGATCGGCCTGCCTTCCCTGTGACCATGCGTAAAGTTAAATCCTGGAAACACATCGGGGGAGGGCACTCTCTTCAACGCGCAGCTGACTGGGCACACTTGCTCGCAGAACACACCATACATAGTTCCAAAAGTACATGGCGGACGCCTAACGAAATAATCGGCCTTAATCGGCTAATATGAATTGGGCTTCGTCTGGCACACGCACGTCCTCCTGGGGCACGCCGGCAAACCCTCCCTATCACAGTAAGGCGCCGTCCCAAACATAAATGTGGAGCCCGTTTTATTAGATCTCCTTCCAACTTATTAGTTAGCACGCAAGACAAAGCTACATATTACTCCTGCCATCAGAAGTTAAAGAAACAATCGTGTCCTCTCCGCCCGTCCACCTCGAGAGGTGACGAGTGGGTGAGGTATGAGACCGTAGATTCAATGACGAAGCCGTACCCGTGTGTGCCATGTCATGCAGACGGGCACACGAACCTGCGACTGGCGAACATGGCGTCCAATTCCAAATTTCCGCGGCAACAAATACGAGACACGACGGAAGTTGGCTAGTACACTGCTGCTCGCCGAGGTATACTCCGAGGCATACCCAGGCTAGCAATGTCTTCGCGTGCGGGCGCTGGTGATAAACGCCGTAACATCTTCTCGCGGCGATGGCCGAAACACAATATAGTAAAAAAGGCTCACGCGTCTTTCTTTCCTCGCATCCAAAATCGGCTTCATTGGGCTTCCGCAACTGAGCTTCAGCACTCTGTAATACGTATTGCATAAGTCGTGCAAGACGCTTCATGGCTCATCTCCACATAAGGCGCACTAGCAGCTGTATAGACACGAAACAGACGTAGCCACGCCAACTGAACTGTACGCCTGCTTCCGAGGAGCATGCGGTTTTATGATGGTTCACATATCACACACTGTGTGCACAAAAAACGTAGTTTGGCGATAGGGCTGCGCACACGCACGTGTCCACGTGCACAGTATACATGAGGACAAGTATACGCGCGCGCACGCTGCACGATTGCTCCCAGCCACTGCTTCCATACAACCCTGGCAGGGATCATCATTATAGAGTATCTAAGGTCGCACCTAATAAAGCCCCCGGTCTCCGCCATAAGACTTTTGGATTCCAACATGGCGCCGGCCGAGGCACAGATAAACAAGCCCTACACACGCACATACACACGCACACACAAACACATCTGTGAAGCTCATAGCGGTCGCATTACAGGTTGCTGAATCGCCGCCGCTGTGGCCGCAGGCGCCGGCGCAGCCCCTGGCGCCCGAGGCATCGGCGACGGAGCAGTTGCTGGAGCCGGCTCCCCATCCGCGGCTCCTCGCCTGAACAGGAAAAGTGCCCCTCCTGATCCACGCCCGATGCGCATCTCCTCGTCAAGGTATGTGGTGCACCACTCGCTGCGGCTGCGCAATACATCTGGAACGGGAACCGCCACTTCGGGCAGCAGCTCCTCTACCGGGAGTCCCCACAGGTCCACCGGCCGCACCGAGAACGACTCGAACTCCGCCGCCGCACACAGCCCACCGCCGTTGTCCACCCAGCGCCCGCGCACGCACACCCGCCAGCTACCTAGGGGCCCGAACCGAAACACAGCGCTGTTCTCAGTGAGAATGGTCGCTGGCGCGGCGGAGCCACCCCCTGCAGCCGGCGCAGCAGGGCCGGCCTGCTTCTCCAGGGCCAGGCGTTGCACCACGTGAGTCATTCCGAAGCCGGGCAGGCTATCCGCGATGTGGAGAATCTGTGCCAGCAAGTTCGGACCGCCGCCAGCCGCCTGGGACTGCGGGGCAGGGGTAGCAGACATAACGGCGCGGGAAGAATGAAAGGTTTTTATAAAGGTGCACGGGCATACCGCAGTTGGCGCGACGGCTGGCACAGGAGGGCATAGGTTGGAGCCGCGGGAAAACGTTCTTTCGTGGCAGCGATGATGCCGTCGAGAATGGACTGGACCTGAAGACGATGGGAAGGCGCTAATCTCTTGCCCAGCAGGACATGGTCATCGTGCCAGCTTCAAAGACCACAGGGCGGCCCCGTCAACGGTGTCCCAGACATTCCACGCTGCCCATCCTTGTGACACCCCCGGTCACACCCGGGGATATCCCAGACTGCATGTGTTTGCATTAGCACCCGCGTTTTAACCTATGCGGCACTCCGTAACTTATCCAAAGGTCCTGGCATAAAAGAGGTCCTCACCGCGGCACTGGGGACACCGGCAGTGCCGGATGCGTTGGACGCGTAAACCAAACGCCACTCGCCCAAAAGCATGGGGTCCACGAGCGCAACAGGGGCGCCCACGGTGGGACGCCTGCACGTATCATAGAAACAGCGGATCCAACGCGGGTGCCGTTTTGCACTAACGGAAATCATACTGGTTTTGCAAGGTTGCATGTGCCGGGTATCAAGTGGGCAGGGAATCCTCAAATATCATCACCTTCTACACTTAAAAGCAGGTCGGCATGGCCTGAGGAGCGAAAGGAAGAAGATCGAGCCGCCGCGCGGCTCCACGCGACTCCACGCGCGCATTGTAGGAAGACCATCCCACGTAACAATACGCCGCATTGTACCACAGAAAGCTAGGGTAAACAGCACAGGTAATCCGACAAAGAACCATACCACCACCACCACCACCACCACCGCGCCACGGTGCAGCCTGACCGCAGTGCGTGGCCGAGTCTGTTGCACGCACCTGGCCACATCCACTACCGTGTTGAGTGGCTTGTCAGTGGGCGACAGAGCCTCCAGCTGCGCCAACAGACCGTCGACCTCCTCCCGCAGCGGCTCCCCGCCCGGGACCACGCTGCTGACGGGGCCCAGCGCCAGACACACCCAGCGCAGCCTGTCCTTGATGGTGGCCCGCAGCCGGGCACGGTCCTTGGACAGCCGCCGTTCCTCCGCGGCGCGAGCCAGCTCAGCCATCTTAAGGTCAGAACCGGCAGTGACGCCGCTTCCCACGGCCGCTGCTGCAACTGCGGCAGCAGCCAGCGCAGCGGTGGTATCGAGCAGACCGCCGTTACCGATGGCGGTGTTGCCGACGGCACCCGCCACCTGTGATGTGTCCTGGATGCGTCGAAAGGCTTCCCAGGACTCCGCGACAGTGGGGCCTCGCGAAGCGGAACCACCCGGGGACTGGGCTGGAGGTTGAGGCGGTGGTGGCGCAGGTGGATTAACGGCCTGCGGCTGCATCTGTTTCTGACTTCGTTGACCGAAGTTCCACCAATCCGTCCGGTCGCCCTCCCAGTCGCTACTGCCGGACCTCCGAGGCACATTCGCGCCGGCGGGGACAGAGGACGAGGCGAACATCCCCGAGCTGGTGGACGGGGCTGCAGGAATTGGAGCATGGGAACAGGGAAGGGAAATGAATGAGCATTCAGATAAGGACCCGACAGAGTAGTACGACTGAAAACGGCTCTTCGTAAAGATGATACAAAATGGAGCACAGTGCCTGCGTCAAGCCGCGTTGTCCGGGGCATCACGTCACGTCATATCCGATTACCTAGGTCCGCGATCACGCGCTCGCAAAAAGGGTACAAAATGGGCAACAGAAGGCGCCTGGACAGAACTTCTACGCCGTGCAAAACGTCCGCTTTGACCGTACCATGCCATACCTGCTGCGGAGCTTGCGGTCGTGCCCGTCAGAGTCGTCCAGCCATTACCAAAGCCAGCGCTGCTGCTGCTGCCATTTCTTCGCGCGCCGCCTGCCATCCCCCCTGCCGCCGCCCCCGCCTGTGTGCGATTGTTGACGCCGCCTGTTGCCTGGGCCTCATTTGAAGCACCGCGCGCTGCGTACGGGTCGTTAGGGTTCAGACCCTCGGATGGCAACCGAATATCTCCGAGCTCCGTGTCTCGGTCCGTTGCCGCCAGCGGTCCCGTGGGAAGCTGCCCGATGCCGCTATCGCCGGCGGCGCTGCTGCCGCCGCCGTTGGCTGCAATTGCGGCAAACGCCGCAGCTGCAGCCGCAGCAGCAGCCTGTCCGTTGCTGTTTCCGTTGCTGTTTGCGGCAATGGCAGCGAATGCAGCAGCGGCAGCAGGGTTGGCCACTGTGGGAGGTGCGGCAGGGCCAGAGTCAACGGGCCCGTTGCTGGACGCGGGTGCCGCTGCGCTCCCACCGCTGCCTCCCCCTGCCCCCAACTGTCCAAAAATTTTCGTGGGAGCCAGCAGCGCGGGTGGAAGGCGGGTGCGCATCACAAATAGCACGCCGGCAACGGCCGCGATGTAGGCAATCAGGCGGCCGATGGGAGGTGCACCGGTCCAGGCCTGTATATGGGACCAGTGAACCAAAGCGTCATTGTACGGGCACTGGGGATGCGGATGCGCCGTGCGGTTTTTCCCTTTGAAGCTGTCCAGAGACTCGGGAAGCGGGGGATCGAGGAAAGAGTGACGGGATATGATATGCCCCCAAAACGCCTAGTTTTCACAGCGATTCCACCCCTTCATCTTCAATCCATCGTAGGTTCCTGTTTCTTGTCCTTATCATCCACGATCCTTCACCCAATTCCAACTGGCATCTGCCGCCACCAGACCACCGCCCCTATGCGGCCACCGACAAGGCGTGCCGACGTGCCGAACCCCCAACCTACCACCGCCATGCTGGCCACCAGGCTGTCCCCCAGCTGCTTGATCCCCGCCAGGAATTCCCGCAGACCGCTGTCCACGACTACTGCCTGGTAAACCCCGTCCAAAACCCTCAAAAGGGGGTCGCGGTACTTCTCAGCACCGTAAACCTCCTCCGGCCGCACATACGGTGCCAGGTGGGTGGCCGTATCGACTGCACTCGGAGGCGGCACCGGCGGCGTCGGCGGCAGGGGCCGTCGGGTCGCGGCCACCGCTAGACGATCTGCCATGGTGGTGAGCTGCGATAGCACCTGCCCCATGGCGGCCTTCTCATCCGGATCAGCCATGGTAGCGTACTGCCGGTTTACCTGAGGGGAACGGAGGGGGAAAGGACGCGGGAGTTCCAGACGACGTGGGAACAAAAACGTAAACATGTTTGGGCATTAGGCTATACGAGAAGGGGGTGAAAAGGCAGAAGGAATACGGCACCCATGAGAAGCATGGGACAGTCGGAAATTATGTGTGCATTTTGAGGAAGGAATGACGTCATATCATATCATGACGGGAAAAAGGCGGGTTCAGACGAGGTGTTCCGATCCCAGGGATGTATCAGTGCACGCAACCATGGGGGCCCATTATAACGCAAAGGGGACCTCCAAGGGAGACGCTGCCACTGCCCCCTCACCTGCTGCAATTGTTGAATGAGCACCCGTAGCGAATTCGATGCAGCTCGGAGCTGTTCCTGCTGCTGCTCCAATGATGCTATCACGGTGGGATTTTCCAAAACTCTGCCATACGCGTCAAACATGTACGGCTTCGGGTTGTTGTTGACCAGCAGGTTGTTGACCCAGTCCAAAATGCCAGTCAGCTGCAGCCAACCATACGTGATGCTTTCAGCAGATTCGGTGGCACAGAGGTGAGCACAGAATATGCCGTGCGACTCGGGTTTAAAGCGCACACAATTGAAGGATATTCGCCGGGCCGCGCAAGCCACGAATTTCCATAAAATACACAGCCGCACGGATGAAAACTAGGCGAGTGAATCGAGAGGGCCAAAGTTCCAAGCGCTGTATCCGGTTTCTTAGTGCGCTACGCAGGCGGGACCATGCGCCCATCATTTCCCTTTCCCCCCCCCCCTTCGTCGTGTCCCTTCCAACAGGTTTACGACGGCAACGAAAATTTCGGAGCCCAAATTGACACTGCTCCTCCGTTACCGGCGAACGCACCCTGTCCTCTTCTTCAACTCAAGCTTCCACCTACCTGCTCCAAAATGTAATTGTGGTACACGACGCCATCCCCGGGGGAGGCACCGTCGGCTACCCAGCCTGCTGTTGCGCCCAAGCCGCCAGCCGCTGAAGCACCACCCAGTCCCTCCACTGCAGCCCCATACTGCTGCTGGCTGTAGCCCTGGATGTAGTCTTGCAGCTTGGCTACCGCGGCGCTGATGCGCGCATCGGTTTCGGAGCCATACTGATTCTTATACTGCGACAGGAATAGCTGTAGCTGTCGGGCAGCTGCAACGGGATCGTCCTGTACGGCATCCTGCCCCGCAAGAACTTGCTCCGCAAGGGTTGCCACGGGCTGAACTCCAGCGGTGGAAGCCATGTGCGTGGCAGCGAAAGGTCCTGGGGTAGTGGCTGGAAGAGTAGAGGCGGCGGCTCCTCCTGCATTTTGCCCAGCGGCAGGACTCTGGGTACCGACATCGAGGGCTCCTGCTGCAGGTGGGCGCGCTGTTGTGGAAGCCACAACCACCGCAGCTGCTGCTTGTGTGGCGGACTTGACCTAGAGGATAAAAGGGTTACGGGCGGGTCAGATTAAGCCCCTGTGGTATCAGCGTATTATCCCCGGCTTAACGAAACCCACATCGCCGTGCATCTGGCACTCGACAACTTGCCTTCGGCGTGCCGAAATCGAAGACGCTCCGGAAGACGGACCCGAAGTCTAGTCCTGCGGCAATACCAATCTCGGAGCCATCTGCCTTGGTATTCTGGGTTCTATTAGGAACTCCCGCACAGATCTGCAAAGTGCCAGGCCCGTGCGAAAGTAAATTAGGCGCCTGGTGAGCAGCGCCGTCGTGAGTTTGGGCAACTGGAAGCTCAGCCGCTTGCGTCAAAACGTTACATAGAAAACAAATTAAATAGGTACTCAAGGTTTTAAATTATAATGTGTCGATCGGCCGTATGCTAAAGAAGTAGGGTGCACGAAAGGGAGCGGCATGACCTTCGCTACAACTGCGTTTTATGGCCTCACGGGATGCCTTGACCATAGACTACAGCAACAGAATCCCAATACCATACTTGAGCTATCGCGCTGGCGTCAGTCAACCGGTTCAGCAAAGCAGACGGCAAAGTGACGCTCAATGATATCCAGCATCTTAGACTTAATAGAAAATTTTCATATTTAATGTCCTTTCTCATGGCTTGTGGCGTCGGTCATGTCCGAAGCGGAAAACGCAGAGCCAGCAAGCACGCATGGAGCGTTCGCCCTATTACTGCCGTTTCCAGACCAAACAAACCTGTTGTGAGCGCACGGGACGGTAACGCAGCTGTCCTCCAGGTTGAAGTTTTCGAAGCCGGGGCGTCTGATTCTTGCGACCGGCCGATGGAACAACCTGTGGTGTGCCTACCCCTTGGCCCAGCCCAGCCATCCCAAAAGGGACGTACAAGTACATGGGAGCTCAAGTTTCCAAAGCTAGGCGTCCCAGCTTCCCACTATCTGCGTCGCACCAACATATCGCCTAATCACCGAAACTCAAGTTATTCCATAAGTTAGCTTCAGGTCCTTTCCTTGACGACGAACCTGCACCCCTATAGCAATAATAACGAAAGAAACCCTCATGGTGAAGGAAGCCGCGGTACGGGTGGTTACAAAGAAGTACAACAGTTACAAGCAACCATTTCAGAAGAGAATTCGTCTCAGACCCCAAAGGCGGACTCAGTGGAGAAGCTTTTGGATCATGGTCGCCACACTTGAAGCAAAGAAAGCAAGTGACAGCATGCCTGCTCCAAAATTTGGCACCCAAAGCGGGAGGCAAAAACGGGCAAAGACAAAGAGGTGTCAACATCACTCTCACCCTCTAGTGATAATACAGTGAATACCGATCCACAACAAGGTCCTATCGTAAAACCGTAATAGAATCGCGCTTTGCAAACGCACGGGTATGGCCTTCCGTGGTCTTCGGGTCCCATACTCCATCCCATGGCTAATGGCACGTCAGGCGCCGCCGGCAAAGCGCGGGTTAAGTTTTATTGATCTTATAGTGTTCATTTGAAGGTAGCCGCCAACATCTGCAGGACATTCGGAGCCCCCAGCGGAAATCCCTCCCGCCAACCCTCGCGAAACCCCTAAGGTCGCCGTGTAAATCAAAACTGCATCGATGAGATCTAAGCAAATGGTGCACTAAGCAGAAAACGGGGTTACAATAGACAGCACCGAATCAGGGCAGGGCCTTATACCAATCGTCCGATTTCCATTATCATCAAGGCAATTATACAGACGTCACACCTAGCATACAAAGGTAAATATCGCCCTGCCAAGATCGGACCCAGCCCCAGCTGCAATCCCAGCCCCATGTTAGACCCGAGGGCTCATGTACCCAGGGGTGCCTAAGGGTCCGCCCTACACACACATGGCCTTCGGGCCACAAACCCCGCCCTTACGGCCCTGGCGTAGGCCACCCGCCCCACTCGGATGCGACAGGGCTGAGCGCAATTAAACCTTGTCCACAACGACGCCGGTTTCGCACCAAGATCATGACCGCCATCGTACCTCTCGCCAAATAGACTTGGCCGTCTAACGCCACAAGGAAACGCCGGGTGGACGAGGGATTACTCGCCACCACAAGCAGCCGGTCGTCGCTGCCGTCTTCATCATCGCAGCCAGGGAAAGTATCACCGCGGCCATTGGTAAGCGCAGCGGCGGTAGCCCGGGCGCGTGCAAAATATCTGTATCCTTCCATGCGTCTTGAATCCTGCGGGTGTGAGTCCAAGGCGCAGCGGACTAAAAGCCCCAATAAATGCTCGTCCTCAGCAGTTTGCATGTCCGCCGAGTGAGAAAATGTCAAGGGCACCTGCAACTGCCATCGACCCAGGAACTCATGGAGCGGCAGCCCGAGCCAAACCCTCGTCTGATGTCTAATGGTATGGCCGCGTCCCCTTCCCCGCCCTGTCTGTAGCACTCTACCGACACAGCACCCTCACAGCCCGCTGTCCAGCCCAGTGCATTTTCGACACGGCACAGGCTGAGGCCTCGCCACTTTACCTCAGACCACACCGAGCTTGCACCGGCAGCCGCGGCAGCCTCCGTTGCGATAACCGCCGCCGTGCTGCTGGAGCCGTTATCAGGGGCCTGCTTGTGTGCTGGCTCCTCTGCCGGCTCCATTTCTTCTGTGCAAGACATCCGCACGTGGGGAAAAGGGAAATCCACAACAGGATCAGAAGACGTAGCATCCCAGCTTGCAGCTCGCGAGCATCTGTCTCCCTGGATTCCACCCCACCACCTTGTCCTCCGCAGTCACGATCCCGCCTCGAGCGCCCCTCACCAATTTCTCCGGGCCTCAACATGGCCGCTCTCCCATTCCCTGGCGGCCGACCCATCATCGCCAGCCGCCGGCGCAGCTCCGGTAGACCAGGATGATGCTCAAGAACCAGCTCGTGTAGACCTGCAGGCAAGCGGCAACCCGGTCGCATTTTTGTTGCTAGTTCCAGTGCTATATCGTTGCTACGCTTCGACTTCCTGATGGTACGGCGCAGTTCGTCGGCCATTCTAAGGGCGTCCCGTGGTCGACCGAGAACTTCATTGGGAAAGCAGTTGCCGGATGCTCCTGAACCGGTCATGTTGGCGGACACATGTTTTGAAATTTTATGCCGTCGCTGGCTTTCTTTACATCCGTCTTACACCATGGCCACTGCAACCCGTTTCTACATCTGCTGCAAACCGCCCGTATGCTGATCGGCACATCAGCAGCCATCGTTTCCCCCATGCAGCTCGCTGCCGCCGGCCTCCCTAACCTTCTCATCATGCGCCAGAGGGATCCCAACCAGGAGGACCGCTTCATATCATTCGCACCGCAATTTCTAACCACTAAACAATTCGTACACCGCAAAAATAACTCCCACGCATCGGATTACATACATACACACGAACCCACCCCACCCCACCCCACCCCACCCCACCCGCGTTTCCCTGCCCAACCCACCCAATAGCCTCATATCGTCTGCGAAAGTGACGAAGGCTCCAGGAGCTTGGCCATTGCGAAAGCGGTATAGCTCCCAGAGCTCCCAGGGCAGCTCCACACCCAGCCTTTGCTCGCATGCGAACAGAGCCGCAGCCTCAGCACCTTACCGCAGTGGAAGCAGTTGAGAAAAGGTTGCGGAGTGGGCAATGGGTCATCTCGCGGTTTGAGTTCAGCTGAGCCAAAAAGTGGCGGACTGGCAAGAGGGCCGTGACGCAGGGCGGTGTCGCGGTGTGCGTAGAAGCACGCAAGGCTTGGGTGTCCGTACACATGCACACATTCCTTGGGCTGTAGGATGAAGGAGTAGTGAAGACAGCACCAGAGAGAGGACGCAGGGACGGTGCGTAAGCCACAGGCTGCCGCGGAGGGTGACGACTACGTGCAGATATCGAACAAGCGCATCTCATTCGCTCATGCTTAATGCAGGGCAGCTATGCTCTTTGGCACCAGACTGTTCGGGCAAACATCTCAACTGACTCAACCAAAGTGCTAGTTACTGCCAGGAAACAGCACCGGGGCTATAACGTCTGTCTTTGGCGCCTGGATGCCTTCCATCTGCCTACCTCCTCGGTCGAGTCCAATGTCTCCGCGGCTCGGCGCTTCCAGCTGACAGGTGCCCAGACAGCCACTGACAACATTCCCCACGCTGCAAGCGCCATCCGACATATCTCGCGCGACCTGCCAAACCACAAAACACATCCATCCAAACCCATCCCAGTCCCTTCCCTCACCCTACCCGGCATCAGAGCCATGCTGCTGGGGCGGGGCAGGAATGTCATGTACAGCCGGATGAAGCGCCTGCGGATAAGCAAATATGTGGATGTGAAGATGCAGCTGCATGTAGGCGCGCGGAATATAGCGAACGGCGGCCGCGTATCACATGATGTCAATTGATATACCGTGCAGATCGCCATGGTGAGAGTTTCCGGGACCACATGCTCAACGTTGCCCGAATGAGGTGTGTGTGCATATGTGCGTGTGAATGATGCTTTCACATTTTCATTAAATCATGAATGATGCGTTCTCTCCAACCTACTAACGACTAAGCCTTCGTTGTTTATAAGCGCCTACACCCCACAACGTACGGAATGTTTTAAGCCCGCAAGCGCATATTCCGTTCATGTACCCCAAACCATGGCATGCCGTGTGGAGTCCACCGGCCGCATATCGCGCCCTTACAGCACGGTCCCCTTCCCAGCAGTAACCTCACCTCACGTTTCTGCGGCAGGTCATGCGGCGCGTGTAGTAGTGGAACCAGCGACGGTCAAAATCCGCCGCTGTAGACAAACCTCCCTCGGGGCCCGCAGTATGAGCACCCCGCAGTGCAGTTGCCCGCTGTCGGACGTCGGCAGGACGACTGCGCGGCACGAATCATAAGCAGGGAGCCCAGAATGTGAGGCAGGGAGATGAGAAGAGAGGTCTCATTGGAAACGCACACATCACCGTCCTCGCAATTACACAGAGCCGGTACGAATTACGGTTGGGTGCGGGAACGGCTGTTAAACAGCCTAGAGCCCTGCGGCGAGAGGGTGCGAAGAAGCAGGCGGGAGGATTTTGCCGGTGCCATGTATGGCAGCTGGCAGGGGTAGGGCCGTATACACAATAAGCTAGCTTTCCGGCGGGAAAGAGGTACCCAGCAACCGTGCGTTGAGAACATCATCCTGTGTAACCATCCTCTCCTTCTGTGAAGCGGAGCTGGCCCACGCGATCTCCTCTTATTTTGACCTGATACCGATCAGCGACCCAGCATCCATCAGCAATCCTCGCCACTCCCTTGCGGGCCCACCTCCATCCATGGGTAATGCTGAGCTGTTCCCACAGCCCCTCCGCTGAGGTAACTGCATTGAGCAGCGCCCTGCACACCTGTACAGCCACGGATCGGAGGAAATGGGTGAGACGACTATGTGCCAAGCCATGCCCTGTCGAAATTTCTGTATTGTGATATAACGCGGCGTTGTATGCGGAAGGCAGATCAAGTGGTGAAGCGACTTGTGGTCGAGACGAGTTGATGCCAACAGCGGAAGGGGAGCCATTATCAGCGAGCCATGCTCTCCAAAAATAACTGCTCTTGTGTATTTCCAAACCAACCCTGCCTGCAGTCGTCGTGCAAGCTCCGGGGCCGGTGCATTTCGGCGTACCACAACCATCGTGCGAACAGCATGGCACCGAAATTTGGGATATTTAAGGGACCTTAGTAATAAGCAGTACGGCGAAGCACGAATCCAACACCATTGGTATTTTTCTAATTACCAACCAGTTTGCGATGATGGTGAGGGCGCGGTGTGGCGGGCTGTGAACACCCAGCATGCACGGCATACGGCGCAACATGCCGTATGTACGCACCAGCGCCAACTTGATGACCTGCCCCGGATTGTTGCAACGAAGAACGTATCCCATGATGTTTGTGAGGACAGAGTTTGGTAGGTTGAAGATCGACGTGCCTGGTTCGGCCGTAGACGCATCACGCAGGACTGCGCCACAGCCTTGGCTGATGCTCATAGCTGGAGGAGCCTAAATCAATAGGATTTAGGCTTCCATATTGCCATATTGGATTGCTTTTATGCACAAACACATGCATCAAAAGCTTGTGCTGCGGCGATGTGAAGTTAACGTTTCCGCGTCTTAGAAAGCAGTGTTTCATGACGTTTCTGCAGCCAATCAGTCTGTTCATCAAGACAACATAATTTTTAATGCATAGAGCGCAATAGTAATTGGTGGAGTACAGGTGCGTACAGTACGGCGGTTTCCAAAGATTTCAGTCAGTTGCGCAGTTCCTTCTGCTGCATAGCCTCTGCCGCCTTAAACGTGACATGTTGCTCGCAATGTCCACGTGTACTAGTTAGCAGCACCGATCGGCATCGCTGAACCATGCAGCAGAGCAGAAGGATGTAACATTAGTTAAGGCGAGCACGTGCCACATGTCATCAAGCTGGGAGCTGGAGAGCCCACAGCAAGTTGAGGTGACGAATGGTCAAGGCATGCCTGGAGAGCATGAGGTCCACAAGCTTTCCGCGCTAAGTACCGCATTTTTGCTAGGACGGATCCATCCGTACCCTGTGACTGTACGGGAAATTGATGCGCTTCTAGAGGTTCTGGCACTGGAGAATGCCGGAGCTATGTTCTTGCCGTTTAAGTGGCAAGATGACGTGCTGCAACAACTTAGAGGAGCAGCATGCTTGTTCAAGTTTCTACCAGGTAAGAGCTTTGGAGCGGGCGCGAAGGGACGGTTTGGGCATGAAGGTTAGTGCAGAAGATGTTGGGGCCGAAGTGTTGGATTTGGTATTCCCGGCTATTGTGCAGTTTGCTGGGGTCCTGGCTCTTGCATGTGTTTCCTACAGCTACCTGGCGAGCCGCTGATTATGCCAGGATGCGGTGGTTGCTCGGTTTGCACAAGCAGGGCAGGTTAGCTATCTTAAAAATGGGGGATCGCATGTGGGTCATGGTCTTTAGCAATGCCCTGTGGAAGCATGCGCTGCTGCAGGATGAGGGCAGTTTGTACGAACTTGCTTAGGGTATTTTGCCTTATGCCATCCCACGGGAGCTGACACAGCACGCGGAGCTGGGGGGGAGTAAGTGTTTCGCATGGAGTATGTTTGCGGGGTGTAATACAGTGTGACATGGCCCTACGCCTGAACCCTCTCCTCGGGCGTCAACTGCTGGCCAGTGGCCGCACATGGGCGCGGGGTGGCGGCGACCCAGTTGCGCCATTGCGTTTCCGCACAAATTTAGCTCCAAGTTATCCCATAGAAAAGTTGGATGAGTTTGCATGACATGTATCTTGTAAGCATGAGGTGGGTCAAATGTTACTTCAAATGTTACTTCCTTCTGCTCTGCTGCATGGTTCAGCGATGCCGATCGGTAACACATTGGTATCCTGCAGAAGCAATACAGGACGGAGATAAATGAGTTCCAACCAGCGCAAAGCCGATTATTTCCGGGGTCTCACCTGGTCTCACCGAGTGATATCTGGAAGAACTTTGATTCTGAACCTTGCGTATGGCTTGCGTAAAAGAAAGATAACCAGCACGTAATTAATCACTCGCAAGCGTGATCAAACACTATATATATGGGCCTCTCTTTGGATCATAGGTGTATGTATGGACAAGCGTCATGGCGATGCACGGCACTTGTGTATCTTTGTAATCTTCTTTTTTTTAGGATCAACTCTGCCGTTTACCCGCTGAGACTACATTCAATGTCGTTACCAAGCAAGATTTCGCCCAAGAGGAGCATTTTCAGGGTCATTGGTACAAGTGCAGACTACACGAAGTAGTCGCACGTGGCAGCAGGTTGCCGTTCATGTATGAACTTGTTTGCTAGGCATTTTTCAGCAGTACATGCCGAAGATTTCGGGCGTTCACTTGTTTCAGAATTTGCTGGCCGATGCCAGCACCTCAGACACTATGTGTCGTCTCACTCCACGGGGTGCAGTCAGGATTTGCCGACTCCATAATACATGATGACGCAGTACTGTGTATAGGGACACACATATATAATGACAACCTCCGAGTCCCTGCTTATATGTATAAGATAACCCTCTTGTATGTAAATACATACATATATCTACCCCGCTTCACCCCCTTCAGGTGGTGTGGGGCACTTTGAACGTGAAACCATATGCATATGTCGTGCGCCCTCGATCGCCTCCTATGTCACTGGCGGGTTTTGACATCTGCGCTACTTCCGGACTCCATCCGGCCCCCGCTGAGCAATTGCGCAAGCTCTTTCCTAGCTGCTTATGTTATCAAGCCATTGGGTTTTCGGATAGTTGTAATCTTTCAAACTTGTGACATCTTCGCCAGCCTCCATCGGCTACCTGCGTCCATAGCTGCATCCATCCATGTAATCGGACCATTTTAAGACAACGTGTCCTGATGTGTTTGAAGGTGCAACGTCGGCAGCAGGACCAGCAGCAGCCTGTCTCTCCGGTGGCACAGCGTGCCGCAAGCATCGAGGGCATTCAGGCACGGATGGCGCGTACAAATTTGCAACAGGTAAACACTGAAGTCCGTTTGGGTTTCGTTCTCTTTGGTGCGCCGGGGAAATGGACGGTTGTGACATCTCGTAAAGTATTGGTTCCTTCACGTAGAGCGGTTTTCGTCTAGCAAGATGTGCGGGCTGCTGGGTTTTCGGGTGCCCCGCCACTCCGGTCGCCTTTCCGTATCATAACTGTCTTCGTTGTCCGTTGTGCAACGGCTGCTGCGCTTCATCTCACTCATCAGGGTGGCCTGCAGGGCCTACACACCACCGCATGCAACCGAACGGAGGAGCTAGCTGCGCAGCTGTCTGCGGCTCGAAACGAGCTGGAGGATCTTTACCAAGAGCGCGATCAACTCCGTTCAGAGCATACAAAGCTGGTGGACGAAGTCCACCAGAAAGCCACCCACCTTGCCTCTGGAGGAGGCGTCAGAGCTGTGGGACTACACGACCGCCTTGGATAACGAAAAGCAGAAGCTCTGGACTTCCTATTTCTCTTTGTTGTGATGATTGTGTTGGTAGATCCTTGGCTACAGCCTAATCGATAACTGTTGGCATGTCAAGGCACAGACCAACCGGCACTAACACATTGGTATACAGTGGCACATTGTGGCACACACGGGCACAATGACACCGGCACACACAAAGGGACACACCTACACTGGCTTCCTCTGGATCAGATTGATATTTAATAAGACTTTGCTCTTAGAGGGTTAAAGGTGTATAGATAACTGTATGATATGATGTACTGTGCTTGTCAGCGGGACCCACCAGAAGCGTATATTCAGGTCTTGGTATATGCAGACCTCTGTTATAAAGTCAGCATTTAAGTATCCTCATATCACAATAGGGCAAACTGTAATTTTTGGGGTTCGCACACATATCTTTTGTTTGAAGTCTTTCTTGACGTAGGTGGGTAATTTGAAGCTGTTTAACCAAAAGATCTACAGGATCCTTATTCACACTGGCCTCTCTGGGTGCGGGGACGCACCCACCTGATGGGGGATAATTGTCGTGGGCTGTATCTATGGGTAATATCCGGGATGACCGAGTCCGGTCATCTTCCGATCGGGCCTTTGTTGGCGGATATAACAGAGATACAATAGAAATCCAGGAGCACGGAGTGCCACTGGCTCGCTGCACATAGCAAGTGCGTATCAATTAAGGTGATTTTTTGATTCGAGAAGGACCACCTCAACATCCCACACGTGAAGAAGAAGGAGCTTTGCAAGTGCCGCCAAGGCATTGTAAAGAAACAGTAGGTATTATTTGATTGGCAGTATAGGTCGGCTGCTGTTAGAGGCATGAAAGACAACAATGAAGATACATAGCCCAGGGGCCCAGGGGCCGGGCTTTGTAATAATAGTGGATGGGATTGTGGCGGGGTAACACGAGCAGGTAATGGGGAGTAAGGTAATGGATCCCTAAACCACAGGAGGGAAGAAAGAGAGTAGGCACCTGCAGGGTTGGATAATGGATCAGTTTATTTATCTACAGGGGATTACGGACCCGTTCATGCCATAGTCCATCCCAATAGCCATGCACTCGATTCACCTGCATCAAAAGTAGGTCCTGGAGCTGACATTGAAGGGTAAAACGTTCACACAGTAAGCTCAGGGCACGAACAGGCAAAAAGAGAATCGTCCAAAATTGCTAAGCAAATCCGAGGGGAGGGGGGGCCGAGGGGCCAACAAGCAGACACCTTTGTTTTCTGGCGCACGATTTCCTTAAAAGAGGTTGAGGCGGTCAAAAAGTTTACATGTAATCAAGGGCTACCCACGTAGGAAAGCAGGGTGGGGGCTGAGTCAGATTATACCCCCCCTACATGATTGCCCTTGATGGAATAATGTGGAGCTGAAAGTTGCGTTAAAAAACGATGTATACTTATGTATGCTGTTGCTCATATACGTTGATGTCATACCAGCTACTGGCATGCGGGCCAAGCCTCCTCGTGCATTGCACGTGGGTTATATGGATCGAATTAAAGAAAACGACGCACCGGTATCCACCACTTTGCACTTCAATTAAGATTAAAAGGCCAGTGCAGCTTGCATCACTTGCTTGTATCCGTCATTGTCTTTGTGCAGAATTGTGTAGAATTTGTGCAGAACGATAAGAACATCCCCACCGACAAACAAATATGACCACCATCATCAAAGATGCACTGTTTATGTAGCCAAGCATTAAATGGTCATGAAAGAAGTGCTTTAGAGAGGAGAAATGGTCAAGAGCCACTGAGAGTACGTACACTTCAGAAATACACCTGCCACCTGTTTATCAGATGACCCCCCCATCCAGGGTAAAAGATAGAGGTAGGTGTTCTGGACCTGCCATATCATACACTTCCTTCCACCACAACCACCACGCTCACGCCCTGCTGCTCTCATCCTGGCAAAAGCATGGAAAAGCACAATACGACAGCGTTAGAAAGCCTTAAGCAGATGACCGGATCGATACGTGGAGACCTGCTGAACCGCTATACATCAACCGTAAGGCCACCACCGCTGTTCTGGCTGCGGCCCAGACTGATGCGGCGGTTGCTGTTTAGTCCAGCTAAAATAGCGCCGACACCGCTGCCCCACGCGCCCGACTGGCAATGGTGACGCACGTGAGAAGGCAGGGGCGGTGGCTCTGGAACAGCGACTGGCTCGGCATTCAGTCCAGCTAGCTGCTGCCGTAGCGCTGAAACTACTTCCTCGTAATACGACATGTAGCGCGCCGTCTCCTCTTGTGCCTGGGCATATGGGACATGGGCATGAATGGACATATGGCCCTCTTTTCTACTTTCCACCCGGTAGTCGGCCCCATCCGTAACCCCCCTCATCAACCGGTATGTGAACTCCAAATGAACGTGCATGTTGCGGGTGTCACTGGTGAGCTCTTGCGGCTCTTACGGCCAACGGGACCATACAAACTACAGAGGAGAAAGACAATAGTCTGCATCGTGTGCCCCATGCCGTAGGTTCCTGCGAAGGAAAGGCCCCACCTGGCCCACACCCTAGACACCGATAAGAATAAGGATCCCACAGGTTCGATACATGCTGCAGCCACACCGATAATTACGAGCGCACTGATGATTACGATCTGAAACTTCCCCACACGGAGAAGTAATAAAAAATGCATGTGTGAACACAGGCAGGACTCACCTTCACCATCTTCCCGCTCATTTCGGCGTGCTCAGCACGTGACTTTGCATGTTCAAAGGTCATACTCCTATATGCAAATGCAGTCGTAACGACAGGTGGCCAGAGGGAGTTGAGCTCGCGTTCTGTGTTATGACTGCACATGCCCAAATTATGGGCATTAAGAACTACCGACCCGACTGAGGGTGCAGTTAGCATGATGCAAGGTATGGTAAGCATTCGCTGAGTGGGAGGTGTAAGCGTGCTGTGAGTAGCATTACAGCCGATGCCTGCGAACGTTTTAACGTGCCGATCTGTATGCGTGATGCTTGCATTAACGTGTAACATGCATTCGGAGCATATATTTATGCCGCCCTACATATTCCAGCCAACAACAAGCAACGGGTCACAATACAGGAATGTCATGTGCAGCATCTCTCTCCATCTTCAGGCAGCTGCCTGAAGGCCACACGCACCGGTATTGCGACTGCAGGTCGTTGAGCTCCGATTCTACCCTGGACAGTTTCATCTCGAGTGCGGCCGTGGATGAGACCGACTGCTTGACTTCCTCGAGTTCCGCAACAGCTGCAGCAGCCCGATGCGCTGCCGCTTCCTCGGCAACCTTCATTTCCGCCTGGGCTGCTTCAGCAGCCGCCAGGCGCTGGTGCACCATCGCTAGCTCGATAGCCTTCGCCTTCACATCGTTACGCAATTGTGCCGTCTCATGCCCCGCCATCTCTAAGCTATTCCTTAGCGTAGCTAGCTCGACGCGCGCCTGCATGAGCTCCGACGCACTTTGCTGCTGTGCCGCAGACAAATGCAAAACCCGCTCCCGCAGCGCCTCCATCTCCGCTGTGGCCGACTGTGCCTCGGCCGCCGCCGCCTCCAGCTTCGCCTCCCGCGCCGCGCTCTCCGCCTGGATCGCCCGCAGCTCCTTGGTAGCCCCTGCTGCCGTGCGTTGCGCCTCCACTAAATCCAAGTTGGCCTGCGCCTCCGCCTTCCGCACCGCATCGAGTTCAGCACGCAGTCGCTCCACCTCAGCTCGTGACCCGTCCTTACGCGTCACCTCCGCACGTGCACGTGCCTCCGCCACTTCCAACTGCGCTGCCGACATCTCCGTACGAGCGGCTTCCAGTTGCGACTTGAGGCCCCCTACCTCTTCCTCTGCCTCTGTGCGCCGGCGGCGACTAACTTCAAGCTCCGCCTTAAGGTGATCCACCTCCTTCCATTAGGGTGCATGCGTCACGAAGAGGATCATCAGATTTGGTAAAGTGGAAGAGAACACGAGCCAGGAACTCAGTACATATCCACTTTCTGTACCGGGATTGTACCGGGATTCCTTGGTGAAAGGACCACGGTAAAGAAAGAATAAAATTGAGGCAAGACAGATGCAGACATTGGGCCGTGTATTGACATGTGCCTGCCTTTTTAGGTAAAGGTCATGCGGCGCTCCCACGGTTAATGTGTCTTGGCTGGGCGTGGTCTTACCTTTTGCAGCCAGCGTAGCTCATCCTTATGCTGTCGATCCATTTCCGCCTACAAAATGTCGGTACAAATGATCCAGGCAGAAATCCATGAAGGCTGGCAGTTGTGCAACAGGAATGCACGTGGCGAACCACTATCTACCAACTCAATCATCACAACAAAGAGAGACAGGAAGTCGCCACCCTGATACATGAGATGAAGCGCAGCAGCCGTCGCAAAACGGACATCCGCGCAACGTGGCGGACAACAAAGACAGCTATGATACGGAAAGGCGACCAGAGTGGCGGAGCACCCGAACACCCAACAGCCAGCACACCTTGCCGCTGAGTAAGCAGCTAGCCGAGATCCGTCCAACGTGAAAGCACCGATAGTTAACGAGATGTCAAAACCGTCCATTTCCCCCGGCGCACCAAAGAGAACGAAACCCAAACGGACTTCAGTGTTTACCTGTTGCAAATTTGTACGCGCCATTCGTGCCTGAATGCCTTCGATGCTTGCGGCACGCTGTGCCGCCGGAGAGACAGGCTGCTGGTCCTGCTGCCGACGTTGCGCCTTCAAAGCGGATGGCATGGCAGCTGGACTGGAGATAGACTGCAGGGCCACGAGCACATCAAAACACGTCGTCTTAAAATGGTCCGATTACATGGATGGATGCAGCTATGGACGCAGGTAGCCGATGGAGGCTGGCGAAGATGTCAGAAGTTAGAAAGATAACAACTGCCCGAAAACCCAACGGCTTGATAACTTAAGCAGATAGGAAAGAGCTTGCGCAATTGCTCAGCGGGGGCCGGATGGCGTCCGGAACTAGTGCAGATGTCAAAACCCGCCAGTCGCACAGAAGGCGAGGGCGCGCGACATTTGCAGCGGCAGCGCTTCCAACCTACAGAGCTTTTGTTGGATTCCACTGAAATCCTACCGAGTTTGTGAGCACTCGCGAACAAGACAGCAATGGTGAGCAAGGGCTTCCCGCGTTAAAGTTGCTCAGGCCACACACCTCGGCGCCGTCATCTGTTGTTATAGCCATATCGTTCGAACTCGGAGCCATCATATGATGTCGTTTTAGTGTATTAGGGCCAGGCGGATTAGCGGGACGAGAAGCGTTCAGTATCGTCAAGGCGACCGCGTCAAGAGGTTCACACTTGGATACGAGAAAATGAAGATTACCAAGAGGAACGCTGGCACTGCACGCCCGCACACTTGATGCACACCGGCATTGATTGTGGTGGCTAGAAGTGCAGTTGGGTCCTCCTAAATTTCAGCACCAATCACTTCCATTATTTTACAAGGCAAAACTCATGTATGTATACGTTTCAGTTGGTGTTGCGCCCCCATGCATCCCCAACCTAACCATGGCGATTACGACGCCCAATATATGAAAAATCCTCAACGTTATCCAAAGTACATTTCTTTGTTTAAGATTACAGTGATATGTCACGGTACGTATCAGGAATTTAGACGGGAAAGTAGAAAGTTGCACCAAGCCTAAGGCAAAATATTACGGGTACTTCATAATCGAAGCTTCAATATGTCACATATAAGTGGAGATTTCGCGGCCGAGGAGCTTAAAACAGTTGTAACTGATTTTTACGATTTTAACAGGGCATTAAGCCATTTGGCGTCAAGCCTGCAGCACCAGTTCGAACGCTGCAATGGGAAGCAAGAATGCGAAGTGTGCAGCATAATTTGTCCCATCCTGCTGGGCACCAGCTGGGTACTTGAGCTATGGGGCGGGCTGCCCATATTTGGATTCAGTCGACGGCCATGGATTATGTTGGCACGAACCTCCCAAATGGCCAAGGACTGTAAACATCGGGGCGAAATGTTGTCCACGTCACCTAAGGTACCCTCCAGGTACAATCCTGTACAACACGGTCTACCGAGGTGCACCTGGAGATGCTACCCACATACAGCTGAACCCCACGTAATTTCCATGCCAAGACTAACACTACAGGTACTACGCATGAAGCGTGGAGCCTTGATGGTGTAATTCACGTGCGTAGCCTAGTTATTGCATGTTATCTGAATATCCCACATGGTAATTGGAGCACACCCGCGGCAAGTCGTAAGATCTAACATTTGGGTCCTGGCGCATCGGCCCGCGCGATAAATTGTCGCGCAAAACCGATGCTCACCGCGTGCTTCATTACTATTGCCGTCCTGCTACTGATAGCACGACCTCAATTTGGTCTCGGTTGTGCTGGCGTCCCCAGTCTCCGCTCCTACCTTAAGTGCAGGTAGACCATGCATAAGGACACAACACATGCCAGGAGTGATACATGCCTTCCCTTTCTTCCGAAAGCCTCAGACCACTGCGGCCTGTCTATAACGATAGTTGCCTCCGATGCCTCTGGTATACGCATCCATCGATGTTCGAAGGGACAGCCCAGCTCCAACCACGACCTTTATGTCCCCTCCCGGACATGGGCATGCCATATAAATGCCAAAGAAGGCCGTGCCCGTGCGATGTGATGTGACATTACCGCTGCACGTCTGGCATTAAAACCCTGCATCGATGAAGTTTACCCAGAAAGACTGACGGAGATCATAAATTGAGCCGCAGAAATGCCCATGTTGATCGTTGGGATTTGATCCCTTAATCGTCCCATCGTCTATCATATGTTCGTCCGACGAAGCATGCTGAATGCCTCTGCCACGCCTCGCAGCTTCTGCATAGTCTCGGCGCTGTTGGCCAGCTTCACCCGAAGATCCTCATTTGTGCTTCGTAGCTCCGCGTTCTCCTCCTCTAGCTCGTGCTTGGCTGACTCCAGCGACTTGAGCTTGGCAAACAGCGCCGTCAGGGAGGACTCCACTTCCGCAAAAGGGCTCTGCCCAACTACTTCGGTACTGCTTTTGCCCGTCTCTGCCGCTGAAGCAGTCGGGGTGGTAGGCTCGCCTCCCTGCTTGCTTGTTTCAAATGACCCGGCCCCATCCTCCAGCTCTTCCCCTGAGGCGAGATCATCCGTATCGCATGCGCCTGCTGGTGCCGCCTCGTGTGGGTTGGGAACATTTGCTGGCGCCTCTGCAGGAGACGCCGCCTCCCGTAGCGCCCGCATTAGGTCCAGCTGCAATGACATAGTCTCCACGCCGCTGCGGAGACGCTCTGCCTCCGTCACCGCCTCACGCAGACGCTCATGCTCAGCTCGCAGAGCTGGTAACAGCTCCACGTATGGCGCCAACTGTGGGATTTCTTGGGACAGCTCCAACACCTCCGCTTCGAGCTGCCGCAATGAGTCACGCTCTTGCCGCAACGTCCCCACCTCCGCTACCTGCGCGCGTAGCGCGTCTACCTCCGCTGCGAGGGCGCCACGCTGTTGCGCCAGAGCTGCGATGGCGTCCGCTGAAAAAGTCGCCGTGGCGGGGTCAGCCGGCAGAGGCGTCTGCGGCTCCAGACGCGGGCCTACACCAGCGCCGTCCTCCGGCAACGTACCCCGGCCCAGTGGGCCGTAGAAGCTTGCGGAGCCACCGCCGCTGGACATGTACGGTAATTGCGGTAGGCGCTCCGGCGGCGAGGGCATGGCCAGGGCATCACCAGAGACCGCGTCTGCCAACAACTGCGGCGACACTGACGTGTCAGTCGCATGAAACCCCACGGCTGTAGTACCCACCTGGCGCTGTAGCTCCTCTAGATCCGCCTGGAGGGCCTTGCGTTGGTTTACCAGCGGTGTAAGCGCGCGAATTTCAGCCTGCAGGCGAGCCACTTCAGCTTCCATAATCTGTCGGGCGGAACCAGTGGCACATCAGAGAGGCAAAGGAGCAATATCAGTGAGCGTTGAATGTTAAGTTGGGTCCAGATGAAGCTCATTGGCGACCTTGCGCACCCAGACGCGGTCTGTACCGACATGACCGAAGGACTAAAAATAAAATAAGGAACTCGCCCGTCGCAGTGGACCTAATTAACATGGAAGTATAAATGCAAGCCACACCCGTGGCAGCACAATCTGCCAATCAATTCATTTCCTCGATGGTGGCTCGGCACAGCCATGATTTCTTGAGGCATACAGTAGGCGCCAAAGCAGCAAAGCACCTTCCCCGTTAAACATCCCGGCTCATCACGTCTTCTCTTCCTTCCCGGGAGGCCCCGGACCTTAAGGTCCCGCAGCTCCTGTTTCAATGTCAGCCTCTGGTCCATCAGCTGCTGCAGTTGCGCCATCTGACTCTGCCGCGGCGCAAGCGCTCCCTCAGCTAAAGCCACTTCGGTCTCCTCGTTGTTCGTTCCGAGCATATCCACCACCAACACCTCCTCTTCTTCTTCCTCTCCTTCGGTAAGCGGCTCAACGTTCTTCTCCGTAGGTACTCCCCCGGATCCCCGCATTCGTTGTCCCTTCTGCTGTGCCTCTGTATGGCGCCGTTCCTGCAGCTCAGCCTCCAGTACTGTCACGCGTGCACGCGCCTCGTCGCGCTCCGCGCGCAACTGTGATTCCTCAGCATGCTGCAGGCGGTTGGCCGTGTCGTTAAGGCCCGCCAATTCAGCCTGCAGCACGGGGCCCTTGCTGATTTCCGCTCGCAACTGATTAACGATGATCTCCAATGTGCGAACCTGATCAGAACACCACAACGAGAGGCAAAGGGCCGTGTTGTCGGCGTCTTAGAAGGTGCTCTCCCAGGACCACATGAAGTCCTGAGAAAGAACCCGGCAACGTAACGGACCAGGAACGGGGGCCAGAGAACGCCTGAGGGTTCGCGGGTTAAGACTTCAGCTTTCGCGTGGAGTTAATAAGGTGAATAGCGCTGTCTTAAAACCGACAGCGTTACAGCCGAGCTCACCCGGGCGACTTCCACCTCTGCAGCCTCAATTTCCGCCTCCAGCTCCGGCCCGCGCGTCACAAGCGCGCGCTGCTCCTCTAATCGTTGCTTCAGTATGGCCGCCTCTGCTGCAGGTCCGGAGACCTCTGCCAGCTGGGTTAACAGCTCAGGCTGACCAGCTACCTGTGAGGCCGTGGAGCGGGGGACGTGAAGGATAAGAGTCAGTAATGCAGTGTGACAGGAACAGGTCGACCACAGGCAGGGAGGGGGATAGAAAGGACGTGTCGACACTAATCGGTTGGGACTTGGCATGGAAAGACGGATTCATAAATGTAGTGTGCATGTAATAGTACAAAAGTGCAACAAGTCCATGGAAAACACAACCAGCAATGAGGAAAGACTGGCAATAGCCCCCATTCCGTGAAACCATCAACCGCTTACCAGCGTCCGCGCCTTCGCCAGCTGCGCCTCCAACTGTACCTTCTCCGCTACCTGGGACTGCAGCTCAGATAGCCGGGCTTCAAGGGCAGGGCACTCCAATGCCAGCGCTTCCAGTGTCGCCACCTAAAAACACAGACATGCCGGATCGAGTGCTAGGGATGATTGAAAGAGCAGGATAACAACAGCCGCGGGCGTGTTACCAGGACGGGTCCGGAGGCCACAGGTTGCTATCCCGTTCCTATACTGCCACTCTACGCAATTGTTTACAATGATTTAAACTGCAATTAACAATTATACGAGGCCTTGGTAAACTTCACTACGTCAATGAGGTGGGTCCCAGCATCCTATCGAACAGCATATCTGAGAATACATCAAGTCCGTCGAACATCCCCAACCCAGTCAAAAGGGCCTTGCTTCCCAGACCTCCCTGACCTATGGCCGGCCTAGCCATGGACAGCTTTGACTCACCTGCCGAACCTGGGCCAGTTATCATGTCCTTATTTTAATCCCTGACATTTATCGACAATGCCCTTTCTGCACGCACCTGCTCCCTCAGTGCCTGCACCGCATCCTGGATCGGCGCCAGCTCCGCCAACCGCAGCTCCAGCTCAGGCCTCTCCGACGCAAACTTTTGTGCCTGCTCCACACGTTGCCGCAGCTCCTCAATCGCATCTGCCTCAGACTGCAACGGACAACGTAGCTACCATATCGTCAGCTTACGGACAGTCAAGGGTAAATGTCACCATGTCCAGAACACATTGTATTGGGTGCTGTGGCCACATCTCAGACCCTGGTTATTGGGCACTATGGCCCATGGCCTGGGTTCTGTAACGCACGCGCTTAATGCATGCATCCACTATCCAAACAATATTTATGTAAATCCAGGTACCCAACCTTGAAGTATGGTGTGCGCAGGCACGTGATATAACTTACACATCAAGCACAGCGAACCTGGCAAGAGTTCAAGTGGAATATAGATGTAGCCCAGGGCCAACCAGAATTCTCCTGTTATCCAGGGATTACCTTACCATCCTACCTGCAGCTGCTGCAGCTCCGCCTCCAGTTCTGGCTTCCTCGCCACGGTTTCCTTCCGACCTTGCAAAAGCCGGTCGAGTAGGTAGATCTGTGATTCAAGTCGGGTGAAAGTTGTGCAGGCGCCGCACAGGCACGGCGAAGCAGACGTGCAGCGAGACGTGAGACGTGAGACGTGAGAGGCCAGATGTTCATATGCGAATGGGGAATCAGAAATTAAATCATTGGTGGAGATAAATAGGCCTCAGCCGCACCTGTTACTTTTGGCCAGCTGTATCAAGCATCCCAGATACCCAATTTTGTAATTGCCCGGGTAGGAGGTCAGATATAGATGGATATGTCATCCCCTAAGGGATAAGGCAGCCGGAGATTTCTATTTCTATCTGAGTCCCATTGCAAAAGGGTCGTTCGCTGCACCCCACCCGGCCCCACCTCTGCAGCGGTCGCTTCAAGTTCTGTGAGCTGTAACTCCAGCTCATGTTTCCTTTCCAGCACGTTACCCTGCTCCTGTATCCGCTGCTCCAGCATCTCAACCTCCTGGGCATGCTTTTCTACTAGGATCAACTGAGCCTGCATGCAAGGAAACCAAATAGCCAGGAAATCCAACGAGCTGCAGGTTGGAAATCCAATTAAGAAATAAACCCCAAACTAGTAAGCCTGGTTGGCAACGACTAAGGATTACGAAGAAGTTGAGCTGTAGATATCCTGTCCTGCTAGTTTCGTGGACTCCTTCGGCCTCCAATTCGTGTATACCTATGGATTCATATCTCGGTCCCCACGCACATGAATACCACAAGGAAACTGCATGCCACGTCTTGTTTCCTACACGGTCCCCGCAGCATCAAGTTTTTCCTACCTTGAGGTCCTTCTCTATGTTCCGTTGCACCTCCTGCCGCTGCTCCGCCAGTAGCCGCATATCAGCCGCCTGAGCTTGGAGTTCCAACGCCTCCCTGGCCTCTGCCTCCAGCTGCGTCACCTGTGCACGCAGCGCCACCAGCTCTTCAGGGGACGACAACCCCGCCGCCAGTCCAATTGCACGCGCTCGCAGTTCCTCTGTCTCCTGCCGGTGTGAATCCCCTGCCGCCGTACGCAGTTGCTGCTCCAGCTCCGCAAGCCTGTCCTTGTACTCAACCTCAATGTGCTGCCAGGAGTGTTGCAAAGGCTCCAGCCCCCCCACCGGCGGGCTGGAACGGGCTGTTGTGGGCGTGACTTGCGACTGGGACTGAGACGAAGCTGCTGCGGCAGCCAGCAGGGGCGCTAAGCCCGTTCGTGGAGTGATGTGGCCGCTGGATGGCGACGCCAACGGTTGAGGCGCGACAGGTGGCGGTGCCAAGAGCGGCCCATTCGTACTACGTTGCAATTCCAGCCCAAGGCTCGTCACAGCATCAACAAACTGGCTGCTATCACGCGTGGCGCCGGTTGTCGCCGCCATCAAGGCGCTACGCGATGACGGCGCTGGGAATGCTAGGCCACCTGCTGGGACTAGCGGTCGCTCCGCAGCTGCGCCACCGCTGGATCCGCCTGCGGCAACGGCGCCTTCACCACCAGCCGCTGCCTCTCCACCCAACGCTCCGCCAGCAGAGGCGCGGTCCTCATGTTGCTGCTGCTGATCCACCGCGGGCACCAACCCCAGAATGGACACGGCTTCCACAAACTGGCTGGCACCCTCGCGCCGACGTTCCATGGCCACGCTGCGCATTTGAACCAGCTGGCGTTCCAGATCCTCGCTGGACGCCAATTGCGCCTCAATCTCACGCAGAGCAACACGCAGGGCCTCAGTACCGGCAGCCTTGGGTGCCAGGATGTTGATTTGCTGCTGCAGCGCGTTGCGAAAGGCAACCTGCGGCACGCGGGAAACAAATGGTATACGAAACCAGGCTTTACTTAACAACCTTCGATAGGGTACCGTAGCTACTACGTAAACTGCATGAATTGCTGCCGGCTGCAGACCACCACTGCTAAAAACAGTGGAATTGCCATATCCGAATTATGCCGCAACAATTTATGTCCCATCTGTCCATCCCTCCTTCCGCCATTTTCCAACATCCGTTTTGAGCCAGCCTGGTGTTTCAAAGACCCAGCTGGCGCCCGCTATACCTGTTGTTTCAGCTCCGCCAACTGCACCTCCAGGTCCGCCACTTCCGCGCACTGCGCCACCAGTTTCTCATGCTGAGTGCGCAAGACCGGCAGGCGTGCCGCCACTGACTGCAGCTGCCCAAACCGTGTCTCCAACTGCATCACTTCACCCGCCGCCAGCTGGGCCGACTCCACCTGTCGCTTGAGGTCCTCGATATGCACGACCTTTGCGTGCAACTCTTCCAGCTGTCCATGCAGCTGCAGCCTCAATGCCTCCATCTTGTCGCGCTGCTCCAGCTGCTTTTCCAGCTGCCGCACCTCCGCCGTGCTGGCCTGCAGCTTGGCGTATAGAGCCTTGAGGGCCGGCAATTGCTCCGCAACCGGGCTCAACGCGGACACCTGCTCCTGTAGGGCCTCTGCTGCGGCAGCATCGGCACGCAATGCCGCAAGCTGCTTGCGTAAGCGTTCCGTTACCACAGCTGCAGGTTGCAGGCCCGCTACCTCAGCCTGCGGGCGTGTAACGGGACAATGTGGTGATGGAGCCACAAAAGAAGGGACAAGTATCTGGTGCTCGCAGCCTGTGGCAGGATTTTGAGCAAGTTCGCCAGACGAATGCGACTGCATACCCACAAACAAGCATGCAGAGTATATGACACGCACAAAAAACATGGAGGAACAAATTGATGGGCGAGGTCCAAGTATGCACTTCGACAAGACCGCATATACACCTCGGCCGTACGCGAAGGCCCGAGGGAATCTCGCTTCCTATTCCTTCCCCTCTTGCCTGCAGCGCGTTGCGTGTGGCCTCCAGTTGCCGCAGCTCCTTGACCTGCTCCTCCAGCACTGACAGCTCTCCCTGCAACGGTTCTAGCCGAGCCCGCTCCGCCTTCAGGGCCTCTACCCGGTTGACTGAGGCTTCCATGGCTGACACCTCGGCTGCCAGCCGCTCTGCTTCAGCAGCCTACCGGCAGGTAACCAGATGAAGCGGTTTACGGGAATGTGCGGCCAGCCATGAGACGCGACGCACGGCAGGAGTGGACAGACGTACTCTCATACACTCCCTCATTCCTATTAACCCCAATTTGTCATCGGTGAGTCTGCTTCCCACTTTGCAGACGCGCCGTCGGTGTCGTAACCCTCACCTCGCCAGCCAGCGCATCCTTCTGTTCGCGCAGCTTCTTGATGTCGGTGCGCGCCAGCGTTTTCTTGAGCTCCGAGTTGGTACGTTCCGTCTCCAAAATCTCTTTGCGGATAGCTGCCAGGCGCCTTTGCTCCTCCTTGAGACTAGTCAGTGCACTCTGCCGTTCCATGCTCTGCTCTCGTGTAAGTCTAAAAATCTTATCCTGCACGCCTAGCAGTGCCGGGTCCATAGGTGATGCCAGTTGCGGCATCAAGCCGCGCGGTGAAGGCTCTCCTGACGGCGACGTTGCCATCCCAGCCGCTGCTAGCCGCGCCTGCAGCGTCGCATTCTCCGCCTCCGATGTTTCTAGAGAAGACTTCATCCGGATGTTGGCGGCTTGCGCCTCCGCCAGCCTTGCCTCCAGTTCCGCCAACCGGGCGTCCTTGGCAGCCATCTCCGCCAGGTGGGCCACTTTCCCGCTATCGCCACCCCAGTCTGACATGGCGCACAAGTGCAACTAAACAGCAGACCGCGCCAGGGCTCCCTGGACTACCTTGAAATAAAGGATTAAGTTTCTGCTGATATGAGGCTTGTTTTTGAAGATGCGTTTCTTCAGGGCTTCGGAGGTGATATGACCTTGCTGCTATTGTATCGTCGTTGCTGCTGCCGCATGTATAAGTACGGCAGCTACGGGATGCTCGGATGATGCTGGTGCAAACTGTACCGTCGTAAAGGGGTTCTGACTTATATAGCAAGGAGCTCACCCCGACCGCTGTTCCCGGAGCAACGTCAAGAAGTCAAGCTACAACCAAGAGCTCTGGACACTGCGATTGGTTCATCCGAGGGAATATTATATGCTGCACACCACGGCCTGCGCATCGATAGTCAATTCCAGATAGATTGTTAACGGTCATTGTCGTCTCCTATCGTCATATCACCGGTCAAACAAACCCATTGTAGTCCGGACCCCACGAAATGCATCAAAAAGAAGTCAACTTCCTGACTTTAAGAATTTCAAGCAGCTTCAGGAATGTGTATTATCCCACGACACGCACCCCGAACCCGATGGGCGTTGCGAACCTAGGCTACCACAAATATACCCATATACAGATTTGCATGCAAGATAGCTTTTTGAAGCCACTACATCAATTGATTAACATCCCAGTGTTCATGCCCACGATTGAGTTGCTGCCTATAAAGTATGCCATCAGCGAAATGCCAAAAATGTCGCCCCATCATCTTTCGACAAAAAATGTTTCCTTGAACGAAAACAATACATCCCAGATCCAGACTAAAACGCCTGCTGCAATAGCAACGAAGGCTGTGCGACACACCTTTAGACGCCTGCTGTCCGTGCAGGCAACCTCACGAGCATCTACGTGAACAATATGATGCCGACGGCGAAATTATAGTTATCCATGGCTGCAAGAATTTGAGGTCCATGTAAAATCATAACTGAAGTCTAGGCTGAGATGGCAACAGCAGAGAAATCCCATGTTTTTTCAGAAGTTATTGCACTAAAACATGTTTACAATACTAAGAGTTCTGTGTTGCTTATACGGCTCCGAGGGCTAGGCGCTAGGGCAGTAGCATCCCTGCCGTTCATCATTCATTGGAGCGAGATCGACCGCGAAGAAACGCATGATTTGCAATTATCTTAATACTCCTCTATGTGTTGGTTACTTGATTGGCTGCTCTAACATAGCAGATGAAGCCGCCGACCCACGGGTTCTCAAAGGTTGCCAAAACAGTTGCTGGAGCTGCTGCAAACATCCCGGGACTTCTGCGTTAACGGAGAGCACGCTTATAGCGGGAAGAGGCCTGTTGCAGCCTTTTCCTGAGCTCTGGCTCTTTTGTCGTGCATGTGCAGCTGTTGTGCGGATTAGAGTTGGGGAGCGGACGCACCAGCCCGGTCCCCTAATGGCCTGTCTCTCCGGTGGCACTGCGTGCCGCAAGCATCGAGGGCATTCAGGCACGGATGGCGCGTACAAATTTGCAACAGGTAAACACAGTAGTCCGTTTGGGTTTCGTTCTCTTTGGTGCGCTGGGGGAAATGGACGGTTGTGACATCTCTTATGGTATTGGTGCCTTCGCGTAGAATGGTTTTCGGCTAGCAAGATGCGCTGGCTGCTGGTATTCGGGCGGGTTCTCCACCACTCCGGTCACCTTTTCGTATCATAGCTGTCTTTGTTGTCCGTCACGTTGCGCGGATGTCCATTTTGCGACGGCTGCTGGGCTTCATCTCACTCATCAGGGTGGTTAAAGGTGTATAGATAACTGTATGATATGATGTACTGTGCTTGTCAGCGGGACCCACCAGAAGCGTATATTCAGGTCTTGGTATATGCAGACCTCTGTTATAAAGTCAGCATTTAAGTATCCTCATATCACAATAGGGCAAACTGTAATTTTTGTGGCTCTGCACACGTTCGCACCAAGGCGCGCCTCCGTACTGTCTTCGTGCGTCTATCAGAATCTATCTCTAGAAACACACAATTCAGCAGAGTCGAAAAGCGACTGTCACTGCTGTGAACAAGCACGTATGCGAGGCATCACAATTCATCACAAATCTGTCATGCGCCAGCGCGACTACGGCAGACGACTCGTAACCAGAATACCAACCTAGCAGCCGAACTACCTACTACAGTCACCAAAGCTCGTTGAGTAAGCCGCAATTGTCTGGGAGTAACCAAATCCTGTTTCCTTACGCATCCTTTCTCATTTTACTCCACCTATCACAGCCTCTGCCCGAACTTGCTCTGACCCTTCTACAATTCGAGCATGCCTTGCAGTTTTCCTCACATTCAGTCCTCGCAAGGATACACGCCTTGTCTACCAGCACGGTAAATCCGCGCTGTGGCCCCACCCAAAGCTCAACTAACAGGTGAATGCGTATGCTTGTCGCTCATCCAAACGACTATCAGCTTTCTGACCTGTAGTTGAGGTTATGGCGCGGCTCTTCAGTCACCCAGCCTCAAGGGGTACACCTCGAAGCCCACGGCCTCCAAACTCGGCTCTGTAACTTCGCGGTCTCCCACCACCACGACCACCTGCCGGTCTGGGTGAAGATGTGCCGCCGCCGCCCTTGCAACGTCCTGTTGCTCCACCCGCTCGATGCCCTGAACATACTGAAACAAGAAGTTCTGAAATGGGTTGAGGGGCGAAGCATGTGGGAGTAACCGGGAGCTTTGCATAGGTAAATGGCAACTGACATTATGGAATCCGGACTCCGGCAGGTTTCATGAGACAGAAGCCCTGCTCCTTTTTCAGTGGCGGCGCTAGGGAATTTTGGCCGGCAAAGGCACGCCGCGAGGTTGTACGTTCCGTGAACGTCCACCCTGTAGAGAGGTCCCTCGAATCATGCATTTTATTGACGTCAATATAGTCCCTCATGTCACAGCAGGCCGACCCAGGCACTAATCACCAACACAGTATTGTACATCGCAGTATCGCACCTGCGGTAGGCCCAGCAAGTCATACACTAGTATACGCTGCAGCTGGTTGGAGGTGGATGAGAAGTTAAAGGCGAAGGAATTAAGGGTCTCAGCCTTGGCGGCCTCCAGCTCCTGGACGCTGGGGGCCTCGGCAGCAGCCCGAGACAGCAACTGGCGGAGGGACCTCAAGAATTCCCCTGGAGAGGAGGTCTGGCCACCTGGGCATGCGGTGACCGGATGCACAGTGAAGGCAAGAGTTATGAACTGATTTATGCCGTGCAGGTCCCAACACAAATAGAGTAGGATTATGAAATGGAGAGCTGGCACCAAGAGGAACGACAGAAAACTAGGTCGAAGGTTGAGCAAGGAAGCCATGGGTAGGTGCGGTGTGAAGGCCAACCGGTAACAGCCTAAAAAGTGACAGGACGAGGGAAAATCAGCCATCGACTGAAGTTTTCAGCAGTGTGCATATGGCCCAACCGCGCTATTCCACAATAAAAGCCTGTTGCGTTCTATGGTGCACAACAACCCCAAGCCATCGTCCTACAGCACCGCGGCCGTGTAGTTGTGCTAGGACAGTATGTAAGCCGCATTTCTCAATCTGGCACCTGACGTTGCCCGCCTAAATTATCCGCGCCGCCCCGAGTAGTACAGCCTTTCCTCCAAGTTGTATGCCTGCCACGCTTGCTTGTTTACCTGCGACGAACAGCCCGGGGTGGTCGGGAGGGCTATCCCAGCCACCCGACACCGAATACGCCAGGCCCTCCCTGCTGCGCAGCTTGTCAAACAGCTGGCCACCAAAAGAGTTGAATACGCCGCTCAGGACATCCAGGGCAAACAAGTCGGGGTCGGACAGGTTGATACCTGGCTCAGCCGTCAACACGTACGCCTGCAGACATTAGGGATCCAGGGTTTCTTACAAGGCTTTTCCAAAATGAAACACACAGGAGGTCTTGGAGGAGGGATGCCTATGACTTGAAGGCCCATAAGGCATAGAGGGAGAGCGTGGGATTATAAACTAAAATAAACTAAAATTAAGGGCATTTATGGTGAGCTTTGACTTACTAAGCGCGAAGACTGTACAGCAGAAAACGCTTCATAGATAGGTCTAGACTGAACAGCCGCCAGGTAACTGTTCGTATTTGTTATTCGGGCTACCTATTTGGCTGAACCTGAACTTCCACATTCGCTGATGTTTTTGCGCATTCTATGGCCCCCCCTGCCTGTCATGCCCTCGGGTTGGTACAAATAGGTTACGGTGTCACCTGGGTGAGTCCCGCCCGGTCCACCAAGTACACAGCGGGCCGTCTACCCGATGACGCAGACGATGTGACCGCTGCTGAATCCGTTACGGGAATGAAGGATGCAGCCGTATTGGGTGACAATTCCATGTCGGCGGCGATCGTGTTGGCAGCGGATCGAGACGGGGATGGCTCAGCTTGTGTCGCTGGCGTGGCGGTAGCGACGGCAGCAATTGTTGGGGGCAAAGCGGTCGTCGTGGAGCCTGGCAAAAAGGGCATTGCTGGCGGCTGCCCGCGGGGTACCGCTGGCGGCTCGTCTGGCTGGCCTGGCGCAGGTGCCCAGTCGCCAAACTCCCGTTCCACGCGTGCCAGCATCTTGCGGGGTTCGAAGGCCCCGACCACGCCCAGCACGGCGCCGTCGGGGCGCTCCCATCGGGCGATGTAACTGCGCAGATCGTTGGGCGAAATCGACGACACGCCCTCCTGGGTGGGTGTGCGCGCGTAGATGGAGTCAGCGCCGTATAGCAGTTTGGTGATCTTGCGGCGGCCGATGGCGGCAGGCGAGTCGTTCTGGTGCTCCAAGGCGTTCAGCACCTGGGCCTGATATAATGCTAGCTTATCGGCTGGCATGACGGGCGTCCTGTGGTTGCGTGGGTGTATAGGGTTGACAATATGAGGCATTATGATACCGTAGCCCAGAAATAGCACCTTGAAGCAGGGTAAGAGCAACCAGGTCCTGCTCGGATACCTAGGGTGCAAGGTCTTCAGGAACCAGGGGCATTACAAAATGTGGCTTGGCAGCTCCTAAGCAAATTCGTCCTAGCTTGCCCGGAATTCCACCTGACCAGCTCCGCCATGAGACCCATGACCTCCTCTGCATCCTCCGCCAGGCACTGCAATTCCGCACTAAGCGCCTGGGGACCCGCGCCGAACTCAATGCTGGCCGCCAGTTCCTCCAGGCGGGAGTCCAGGGAGGACGCGGGGTGCGCCTCGCTGCCGCCCGCCCGCTGCACATAAGCAGTCAGCGATGCGACACCAACCTAGGCGCGGGTTATGAGCGGATTCTTAGGGTTAACAGTTTGGGAAGGGGATGGGGCAAATGCCCAGGGAGCATTCGTGCCGGGAATGCGACTGTGGGTGCAATTTATGGCGGTGATCACATCGGGCTGCGGTCATGTGTGGAGTTGAGAGTGAATGAGCTGGACTGCTCCCTAAAGGATTCCCTCAAGCCCGAGAATTCACAGCGCGAGAATGGAGAAAAAGTTATTTCCTGCGTGTCCGCCAGCCCCCAAATGTGCACCGTTTCCTATTTAGCCCGAAATTTTGTGGACCCAGCTTAAACGCCGCTGGCTTCCCTTTGCACGGTGCAACCCTGGATGGGATCTCCGACGTATGAGATGACGCAAGCTTGCAGATCGACCTGGGCCCATAGATGATGACTTCCGGCTGCTAATGCGCCATTGCCCATCAGTTGCGCTTCCATGATTACCCTTTAGAATGCGTCAACAGCTCTGTCCTTCTTGGCTACTACTAGAACATTTTATTGGGTTACTAGCTTTGCATGGCTCTTGCCTTGTCTGGTGGGCTGCCATACTGGCCCCCGCGCATGAGCAGCGTTGCCCTAACCAGCGGCACCTCATCATCGCGCAACAGAAATACACGAAGGCCGTTGCGCAACTTGGCCTGGTGGAGATAGGGACAGGGTGCGGGAGTCAGGACATGCGGAACCCAGGGCACTGCGGGCAACTTGCGCGGTGGTCCCCCATGCGAGCGTGTCTTGGCACGGGATCTAACAAGGCGGTGTAGCGTGTTGGAACATGCAACCTCAGCCTGTGGTCATACTGCCGGAGCTGAGCTGTGCTGTCGTACCAGTATGCTTCTGTCACGTCGGTTCCAACTGGAACTGCACGGATGTACATGCATACAAGCCGACTTGCACCTTACATCCCTGACCTCTCCCTTTGCTAGGAAATATCGTCATTAGTATTGGTAACAAGGGGTTTTTGCCACCGCGACACGCCTTGTAAGCCATGATATGTGAACAGGCCGCATTCTGCATTATGGTTCATGACTCTTAAAGCTAACACCATTGCACAGGGCGATTGGAAAGCCGCACCGTGGTATACGGCGGCAGCTTGAGCTCAGGGAGTGGAGGAAACTCAGTGGGAAAAGGAGGGAGCTTGTCGAGTATATCAGGGCTGGTGAAACGGATGGGGGGCTCAACGGGCCCCGTCGAGGGTAGGTAACTGGTCAGCGCTCCATCGGCGGCACTGGCGGAGGATTCAGCCGCAGGCACCGGGGCCATCTGCTGCTGCAGCGACCCCAGGGCCGCAGCCGCCACCGCCGACGACAATGGCGGCTCTGTCATCATGACAACTCCCGCGTTTGCGTCATTCACGAGTGGGCCCAGTGTAACGGTAAGTACAACGCTGGTAGTGAGCATCAGTGCGATCGCGCAGCGAGCTGCGGCTTGTAGCGGAAAAGGGATAGGAGGAGGTGGCCAGGTTAGGGGTGCAGATAAAGAGGTTGGTTGTGGCCGCAAGCTCTGCGAGTGACGGGGGTATCTGTGTTGTTTCACCCGGGTGCTGGTCCTATCGCCGGGCCCGCAGTAACTAGTTTGCCGCCTGGGCCAGGTGCGGGTGTCCGTAGCGGCACTGCGCGTGCTAGCCTCATGTCCGTGGGAGGTTGCGTTAAGTTGTCGGGAAGCGTGGGAGGAGCATAGATAGCAGCAATGCGCGAAACGGCCAGAAGATAGGGTCCTTAGGAGCACGAGCTGCGGCTGGCCTGGGTGCGTTGGCCATAATCCACTCAGCATGGCCGGGGGCGAACAACGTGCTCTGTTTAACATTTGGTTCTTTACTGTTTAGGTTGATGAGACCCTGGTATTATAAATTGCCGTTGATACATAAGCCAGCAATACATCTTTAGAAGCCGTGCAAGCAATCAGTGGAACTCGAACCGTACGACACTTTGTAGCTTGAAGCTCAACAGCTAGAGCCATTTTTGGTTAAAAATGAATAGGAGCAGCTGAGTTCGGCTTTGCGCGTTTGTTGTGCAACTGCTGATAGACGCGGCTAAAGAAACGCAGTGTACAAGTATTGCCCCTCTGGGTCGTGATCGCATCAGAATGTCTCCACATCCGATATACGCGCCCACTCAACACGACTTTGAAGAAATACGGAAATTTTTGCCGCACGATGCGCACGAAGTACTTACGAGCGCGTTTGAGGAAGGCTTAACAGACAAGCTGCTTACGAGATGGATTGTAGCACGTAAAGGAGATATAAAGGTGCGTCGCAGTGGATGAGCATTTTGAAGTACTTGGATTCGTCACACTGTTTGGGATAGCGTCACCCTGTTACGCTGCATATATGTAATAAATAATGTGCACGCCAACACAGTGTATTCGAAATTGTTATGATTGATTGTGTATAGGGCATTGAAAGTACGTTTGAGGTTGACGGTGCGGGTACTGCTGTGTTTCACAGCCTGCCGGGTTGGCAGGCGCTATCACGCAGCACATCCCCTGTTGACTCCGACGTGCACCAAGGTAACGGTTTGGTCGGGCCCAATTTATGAGATGAATATTTCGCGTGCTCGACGGCCCCGGCAGGCCGCTGCTGCGATGCTAGAGAAGCACATAACTTGGAGGCGGGGTCCAGGTCGCCCCGTGGAGGAGGAGCATCACGGAGTGCAGGTTAATCTCCAGCATAAAAAGGTACGCATATCCCACCGCACGGTGGCAACGAAGGGCCAATTGCCGCTTGGCCACCCATTTTTCGGGGAAGTCTATACCTAGATATCACTTTAAGGGCCATATATGCGTCTAACGGAGCAGCTTTGGCCATGGAAATGGAACACCACCCTCCGCTCAAGCTGCGCTCACATCGTATCAGGCGGTATGGCCCGTCAGCCCCGTGTTGCCATCGTGAAGTGTCGTTTGGGGTGAATGTGTACTGGAAAGGCTCGGGGTTCGTTCCATGTTTCAGCGAGCGCGTACGATGATATTTAACCATTCTCCCGCCGCGGCACTAGGTGTTTCTGCAAGGTCTGGACAAGACGGGGCGGCCCATCGTGTTAGGTGTGGGGGCGCGACACCGCAAATTCGACAGCAAGGAGGATGCGATGGCCTTCTGCATCTATGCCCTGGACACCGCTGTGGCTATTGGGTAAATGAGCACCTAGCGATGTGGGTTGCATTGAAGTATGCACAAGGCTCCGGCACAGCTCCGGCCAGCATGTCCTACGAATTCAGGACCAACTGGTTTATGGGAGTTCTGGCCGAGCAGCATGTTGTCAACCTGTCGCTCCCTGCCTGGTGCCATCCCTGCTGATAATGCCTTTTACCGCTGTGGTATGTTTACACGTTGCACAGGAACTCGCACGATGACTGGGACGGGAAACTCACGGGCGTGTTCGACCTGCGCAGTGAGTGCTGTTGGGGCTAGGGAGAGAGGGAGGGAGAGGCAGCAACGGGAGAGAATAATCCCCACATCGTGGTTGCGGCCATTACTAGGTCCCCAGGGACATTTGAGCTATACAGGAACATGGTTTGCGTGCAGTCTGGGTGTTAGTGCACCCGGCCCTGTCGATGGTAGGCCTGCGGAGTGGATTTCCTTGTGCTTGAAGACATGGTCCTAGATTAGCACAAATAGGTTGCTTAAGTCAGCTCAAGTGCTGCGTGCAAAGCCCGACCATAGGCTTACGCCTGGTCGGTATCTAACAGCCTTTCCCGCCTTCTGCATGTATCATGCTGCCTTACATCATTCCCAACAGACCTGGGCATAAAAAATGCTGACTTGACGGCTTTGCAAGTCATGTTCGAGCTGCTGCAAAATCATTGTAGGTTGCTACCCGGGAATGAAGGGGTATGGTCCTCTTTCGTATCGCTGAGGTGTCTGACGACCTGGATTGGGGCAAGGATATTCCGGTGCAAATGCGAGCTTTATGATGGAACGTATCTGCATCGACTGACAGCAGGTTAATGCCATAGGCCTGGGACTCGAATTTCGTGATATTGTGGTACCTGACGCCTTTACGGGGTCTGGTAGGAAGATCGCATTTCCGCCTGCCTTGGAAACGTGAACCCTTGTGGAATTTTCAATGATTGCAGATCCAGAGCGCCTGGGTCGTTTGTTCCTTTATGAGGCCCCGATGGCCTTCTACGCGTTGTGGCGTGCTGTCAGCCCCTTTGTAAGTGACCGACGGGGTGGCTGGACGATGCACACGAGGGCGCGCGGCGCTTACTGTATAAGCGTTGCTTCGTTGCTCAGACATCCCCGTGTTAACCCCCGACACTTCTGACCCGAGAGTAGGATGTGGACTCTCCCTGGGTGATGGCTTGACCTCTTGGGTCCGGAATGATTCCTAATATGGCCATCTTTCCGGCCCTCTGTCGCTTTAATTCAATCCTGTCGCCAAATCAGACAAATGTCACGAACTGAAATGAAAAATTGCCGTATCATTCCCGCTGGTAGCAGCCTTTGGTGTCCGCTGGCACATGCGTGTATTGACTTACAAGCGGTCATTGGTTTAGAGCGTGCACTTGCTGAGCAAGCAAATTCCTTTAGCATCGTTACACCATGGTCCGGCAGGTCGACCCCGTCACGAAGACCAAAATCAACTTCGTGTTCGCCAAGAATGCTCATGAAGAGTTTGAAAAGGTCTTCGACTTGCAGGTAAATATCATGAGAAGGAAATTGACACTTAGCATTAGGGGGTCTACGCGCGCAAGATGCGTCGTAGGTTCTTCACCGTTGCTGGTGGCGATTGAGGCTGGTTTGTGATCACCCTTTGCTATGTCTGCTGACCCGCTGCGCGGCTGTCTGCAGCTGCTTCCGCGAGAGTTGGGCGGCGAAGGTGACTGGCACCCGATTGAGGAGGCCCATCGGAAGGCAATGGAACGGGCGGCCAAACAGGACAGCGAATTACTGACTCCCAATGCACTGGCTGACGGGGCGGCGGCGACAGCAGTGCAATCGCCGTCCGTTGTGGCAGTAGCCGACGCTGCGCCAGGGCCAAAATCTGCGACGGCATAAGGTGTTTGCAGGCAGGGCCGCGACGGAGCGCTGCGTAGCTTTGTTTAACTTGCCAGGATGGCGAGTTCGGCAGCTGCAGGTTGGCGGACCTGAGCGGATCTCTTGTTCTGGTAAGTGTTATGTTGCCGGGCATCAGCGTCACGTGACGCGCAGCACACGTGATCATGAATATACTGGGTGATCTGCTCGGAGATTCAAACCGTAACGTACGTTCTTTAAGACTGAGCCGTGAGGCCTGTAACGTGCTTGTTAGGTTGTCAAGATCTGGGATACGTGCAGGGTTTGGCGCCAAAGCTAACATCCGAGGGCCCATGTGGCAGGAGGCTGATGGTGGCAGCACTGCCTTGAAGATGCCTGCTGTACCCGTAGGCTTGTGTGATGCGTAGGCCCACATGAGCAGCGCAGTGTGGTATGACGCGCGGTCAACAGCAACTAGGAGCCTAGCGCGACATTGCATGCTAGCAGATGGGCTGTCCGTAAAGAGATGATATGCGAATACGTATGCAGGCTGTGCAAGCGGCCGTTACGTCATGGAAAGGCTTGAAAAGCTCAATCGCGCGCATTTACCTATTGTTGACCTCTTCATACTTCATTGACACGGCGCAAGGAAAAACATACGTGTTTACGTTCATTGGGAGGGATAGATACGAGGAGACTACTGTCGCGTGACATCGCTAAGGAAATCCCATGCCGGTCTGCGCTGACCTGACTGAGGAGTAATGTAACTAGAGTCCAGGCTGAAGTAGCACGTGGGGTTTCTAAACGCAATCCGTCGGAACTGAATACTGTCCAGCAGCCGCAATTTCATATTGACCGGGCCATCTTGCAATTAATGCGGAGGGCGTGGCGGGGCAGTACGAGCTGTACGGTTACATATTTAGGCTAAACCTTATTTATTTACCTTTTTTTAATGGTTTCTGGTGGCTTTCAGGTGTAAGTTTATCGTGTGATTTACGGATTTCTCCGGTTTAGGGCCGTCCATAGAATGTGGGCATGGATGATGGAGCAGGCGTACGACATCTGAGCAAAATGTGGGCCGACAGTTGGAAGGCTTCGGTTCGCTTTGATGGAAGCGATGCGGAAGAGAGACTCATCGTGATCCTTTAGGCACGTCGGCACCTGCAACCGGCGATGCCACGACAAGTCTTTTGCGGGGACCCATATGAGAGACATCACCACATGAAGCGCTGTTTCCAGCGTGGATTGCTACAGAAATCTCCTGTAACTGTAAGATCCCGAAGCATCATGCAAGCTTTCCTTGCTTCTACGGTTGCATGAAACAGGGATAATGAACATGTCTCTCGCACAGCATGCCGTGCTATGAAAATATCGATAAGTCACGCCTGCCGAAGGGCTGCTTAATATCCTCAGCTATGGAAATCTCTCTTTCCACGCCGCGACTAGCGTAAAACACCAACAAATGGAACCGCCCTGATACCTGGCCAGCGGGGGGTGCGCTGCTGAAATGAATCATAGGCATAAGATATCCCGCGGTATCCAGGGGTATAGATTTGTCGGTTCTGCTATTAATATTCAAATTCCTGCACCCAGGTGCATGCCCCCTGTAGCTCTTGCTTACGACGCTGTACCTCGTACCTTTCCAAAGGCTCGACACCATGACCCTTCACCTTCAAAGCCCTTTTCAACACCATCGACCAACCGCTCCTGCTCCGCCTCTAGCCGAGGGGCCTCTGACCCGCAGCTGGTAGAGCTACTAGTACGATGGTCCTGAAGCGCTAAGAGGCGCCCCGTAACAGGATGTCCCCCGGAAGATTCTGCATGAATTTACAACCTGTTCACAGGTTTCTGTTGAGGGAAGAGATTTTATGTCGTAAGATTGCAAAAGCTATTAAAGTCCAAACAAGCCATGAGGCTCAAAGGACCGCGAGACCAGTCAAGAGAAGGAAAAGGAGAAGAAAACAACAGCTGCCGTACAATCCGGCAGTTACATCGAACATCCATCCATGCGTAGAACATTGCAACGATTTACACAAAACCAATAACGGGCATAATATGTCAAGGTAACGTGATATATACGCATCGTTCGGCTGTTCAGTTTTAGTCGCAGCAAGGCCAGGGTCATAAACGTTGTTTTGTAGGACAATCCTTATTAAGCTGTAATATCTTAATTCCTTTACTCTGGTCTTATAATGCCGACGGCCACGAGTAAATTGACCTCCGTCGCTGAGGTAGCGGGTATCCTTAAGCAAGTCGACCAGGCTTTCACAGCTTATCAAGTCGCAAGAAATACGTTTGTCACAGCGCTCCAGGTGGATGATGTAGCTATGCGTTCAGTTGCTTCGTCCGGCGACACATGTCCTAATCCGTGGACGGCCCGTCCATCGCAGGGGTTCCTCGATCGGCTCGACTCTCAGAATGTGATGCTGGAGGCGTTAATGAAAAATGACGTGCTTGCTACGCTTTGCTGTCCGCTTGCACAAGACCCCGTGCCAGGCAAGGCACCTACAACCTTAATGGCCCAGCCCCTTGGCCTTGAAGGAGACACGGGGTTCGGCACATAGGGGTTTTCAAAGAGATGTACATCTCATTAGGCCCAGCAATATAGACGTAGTATGTCGTCGCAGGATGCCATCGTGGTCCACCCTAGTTCGGGCATAACTTGAACGATGACCAAGGATTAACCGGCCAAGATCTGCGCAAACTGCATCTAGTGCTCAAACCCCAGTTTTCATTATCGCTCGTAGTTCGGGGGCTCATTATGATGCCAATCAACTTTGCCCCGATGTAATGGAGCTCGCGAATCTCCTCGTGAACCAATCATACGGGGCGCAGGGATTCAGGCGATCGCTCTGCAGAACGTGTCCAAGTTGGCAGCTTGCGACCCATTGCTTTCACAGGCGGTGGTGTCATGTGGCGTTCTCGACAGGTACGTGCCGCAAGTCCTGCCATGGTAGTACTGAGGGTTGAAGCCGGGCGTATATTTGAGCCCGGCCAACCATGAAAACTACAAAACTTTTTATTACCCATCAGGATGATTTCACATCCTTAGAACCTCCTGCAGAAGTGCATCCCAAGATGCAGCGGTGCCTTGATAATTATTTGGGATCATCGTCCTGGGCTCGCACCAGTCTGACAGAATCTGATTGATATGAGCCGCTTCGTAGTCCGTGCTTCCGTATCCTCTACACCTCCTTGGCCTTGGCCCCTCCCCCAACTTCTCTTCTCTCTTGGAAAACTTCCCCGTTTCACCCACTTCCCTCGGTCTGTGCCAACCCCACAGTGTGGTGCTATCCATGAGCCATGAAAGCGCCCCGGTGCGGTCGGGAGCCAACATGGTGCTGGCATCGGTGGCAGGCAGCTCAGTGGACTTTGCTAGGAGGGTGCTAGAGGCGGGTGCGCTGGGGAATGTGCGCAGGGAGGGACGGGGCCCCGTAATGCGGGATTCGAACGAAGTGACACGATTTGTTGTTACACTGGTGGCATTGGCTCGGTTGCGACTGGCAAAGTTACGATCTCGTATAAATCCTGCTGAGATGCAGCGCATGGGAGTGTAAACCCTACATGGTGTGGCGACCAGTGCAGCTGAGACGAGGAAATGGACGAGCAATTGGGTGCCCACGCATTCCCCTCTCTCCGCCTCCTCTAGCATGGAAATGGTGTCCAGATGGCCACAGAAGCGATGCCGTCACACAGGTTCAGGTCGGGCATGGCGGCGCTTGAGGCACGATCGCGTATTATTTACCCACCATGCTCATCTAGCACAGTTGCCTATTTAAAGCAGGTGCACATGAGCGATGCTGCTTCTTATCTTCCCACTGCATCCCCTTACCTAACTCCATAGGCGCCATGCCAGGGATACTCACGCAACTGCGCAATGGAACCGCCGCTGTCAAGGAGAGTGCCGTGCGAAACCTCAACTCATTGATCGGTTCCCATCGCGACCACGCGGGCCTCATTGCTGACGATGCGCTGATGTCACTGCTAGTGGCGCTCCTGAAAGCGCAGGACTCGCCACACACGTTGTGCAAAGCGGTGGTGCATACGCTAGCTACCACCGCGCATTACGGGCCAGATATGGCGGCGGCCGTCATCAAGTGGGTCACGGAGTGGGGCTGGTCGGCCCGGTAGCATTTAATGGGGCTTCTCAAAGGGAAAAAGGGAGGCGCAGTAACCATCGACTAGCTTTTAGTTGGGTACGAGTGGTTGCATGGAAATGCAATCGGGATTTACAGCATAAGTGGGAGGCCTCTACCGTGCGGAGATAGGACGGAAGGATGCCAACGGTGAAGGCCTAAAGAGATTGTCCATTTGGTGACGTCCGTTGTGCAGGGCGGTAACAAATGGATCTATCTTTCTGGGTATGGTCCTGCCTGTTTCTAATTCTCCTGAAGTCTCTAATCTGGGTAAAGGACGGAAGAGGCGGGCGTGGTGAGACATTTCTGACCCCCCCTGCACTTTCGTGCGTTGAGGAACCTCGCTGTCAACCCCAACATATTCCGTTGGATCACTCGTATCACGCCCCAACCCATTCCATCATTCCAAACTATTATTGTCCATTAGAGCCGAGGCCTTGCCGCCGGTGACAATGCTGGTTCGCGGCGGCAACACACCACCTGACTTGAGGGCTGCTGCTATAAACTGTCTGGCGCATATCGCCACCCACAACGAGGACCTGGCAGCACAGGTGGCAAGTCCGGGACTGGTGGAGTCAGTGGTGGCACGTCTGGCGGATAAGATGGTGAGATGGGAAAAGGGCATTGCAGGAGGTGGAAGGGCGGGGGTTGCGTGATCTGGATATATGGATATATGGCTACAGCGGATTCCATTTCACGCCATCCCGGCCTTCCCCTCAACCCATCAGCATGTCGCGCGGTACGCATTATCAACCACGAATATTACCCGATCGAATCCGAAAGATATAGGGATAAACGCTTGGGGTACACACGGCCTCGTAGGGGGTTGCGTTGCATTCCGTCGGCTGTTGCTTCTGGTGTTGGCATATTCTCCATTATCGGGATCCCCCTCCCTCCCTCCCTCCTAAATCTCCCTGCCCGCCCAAGCTTTTATCAGCGTGATTGATTTCAGATGGAGACTACTGCAACAGTTGCTGCAGTCTGTCGATAATATAAGCGGTCATTTGTCTGGTGCAAAACTTAAGCTCCAGAGATGCAAATAGAAAATGGTTTACAGGTGCACTGACTTCAACCTCTGAATATCATCCGCAACACTGTGCCGCAGGTGCCCACCGTTCGTCGCGCTGCAGCGGCATTACTGCTGCAGCTGAGCCGCAAGACGCCTGCGCTGGCGGCGCAGGTTTGTGCAGGCGGTTGCCCCACCGCACTGACCAAGTTCCTGCAGATGGAAAAGGATGGCGACGGTTGCTGTACGGGTGTGACGTTAGGGGGCACCCTGGCCAGCTACAGCCCCATTACTGCCAAGGCGGTGGTGGATGCAGCTGTTGGGGCGGAGGTAGTGCAGGCACTGCGCCGTGGTGATAGCGCGGGCAACTCTAGCACGGCGGCAGCAGCGGCTGTAACCACGAAGAGCGGTGCTACGCTGAAATCCGCAGCAACAGCTCAGAACCCCACTATGACGAAAGGAATCGGTTCTGCGGGGGATACTTTTGGCAGCACTGCACCAGATGCGCCGATCAGCATCCCCGCTGCGGCGGCGTGGGCACTGGAGCAGATGGCCCAGCACGGCGAGGAGACAACAATGGCGCTAATCAGCCAGGGCGCGCTGTCGGCTGTGTTGGACGGCTACAAGGCGTCGGCGGCCAGCGCCACATCGGCGCCTGGCCGCCCGGAGGCTGCCGTGTTTATGCGCTGCAAGGCCGCGCTCAAGGCGCTCATCCGCCACTGCAACAGCACGGCTCCCCTGGAGCCCCTGGTTGCGGAGGGCACGCCACCGGCGGTGCTGAAGCACGTGCTGCGGCGCGCGGAGCCGCTGCTGGCGCGCGATGCCAAGAGCCGGCAGCAATTTGTGACGAGCGGCGGGCTGATGAGGATGCAGGAGTTGGAAGGGCGGTTGTGCGCCAAGGGGCTGGAACGCCTAAAAGCTATCAACGCCCTCTTTCCAGCGGACGTTGTAACATACTACCGCCAGGGCGGTAACAGCAAGTGACTGACTGGATTGCTCAGTTCGAATGCATTTGCGTGTGAGAAAAGTGTGGGCGCCACCGTATTGGTGGGAGCCCAGAAGCAGCACGCGCGGAGGGCTGTGGCTGTGGAAGCGATGGTCGTGTTTGAAGGTCTTGCCATAAGTCACGTGTGGATAGTCTTGAGTCTGTTACGGACCTGGATGAGTGGAGGGGAGCTATGGCGTGCCACGTTTCGGGGTGCTATATGTTGCGGCTGCGATGCCTCCTGGCCTGACTCAAGCGCTCGATGGCAGTGGAAAGTAGGAGTAGGAACTTGAGGGTGTGGCGAGTGAGGACATAGCCTAGTGAGGGGTAGGTTGTGCGGTCACGTAAGATTGTGCACGCGTGCAGGCAGTTATCCAGAAAGCAGGAATGTCAAGGCGGATTAGAAACGGAGGTGTAACACACGGTGAATTGTTCAGTCTCTACAGGCGTGTTTGGAATGTCTTACCACAGATGCCCTCTCAGGGCCGGTGCACCACCACACCCCGCGCTAACGCTCTCTCGGGCATTCATAGGCCTGTTTTAGGTTAGGCCAAATCGCAACGTTTTCATAACACGCAAGCTTTACCTTAGCCAGCCACAGCATTGCTTCTACGCAACTATCTACCATGTGCAAATGCTCGAATTCATTGGGGGTGCCCGATCATGTTCTACGCAGCTCCGTGCATTCTGCCGCATTTCAATAGGAAAGTACCCGGGGCGCAGCACACAGCGCAGTACCTTCCATCGTCAGACCAGCTTCCCCATGATATAGGGCCTGGTCATGCCAGATTGTTCGTGATGTACAGACCAGCCCCGCCCCTTCGTGGCACCCAACGCCAGTCCCCATACATAATTTTGCCATTAGTCCCCATACATTTCTTGCACATCACGCAGCTCTCAAATCCTAATTACGGTCACAGTCAACGCACCACCTCGGGCCATTCGCAACGCAACACCGAACCGAACCAAGCGGCAAGCCTGGAGTTGTGCAGTACGGGCTCGCAGGCGCCGGGTTGCCTCGCTGCTTACCTATTTCCACACCCGCTTGTGGATCCCGGCGCATTGCCCAGGAGGACAACCTCCGGTGCAATTTGGGTGTGGGCGAATTTTTGAAACGAACGGTAGTTAAAAGATGAAAGACGGGTCGCAAGCAAGAAACGGTGTGTGCTTTTCCCACGTATCGCCCAGTCCATGGGAGCGTAGAGCCCTCGTGTTCCCGTTATAGGTTATGTTAAAACCAACGGAGCGCTTAGTTGCAAGATACCAGAGCCCCTCCTCATGTGCATCTCCAGTGATCTCAGCGGCTCTTTCAGTCTCTAGGGGGTTAAGGGCACAGGTTATTCCGCATCTCATCGGTACCTGAAGCCAGCTGGATTCCTAAGCTTAGATGCACAATGTACTCGACCGTGACACCACCCACGTCAGCATATTACACACACATCCTCTATACTCGTTGAAGGCTACATTCGTTCGATGCGCATGCAATGAGGGGTAGTGATAGCCGCACGCTTGTTGCTTGCGCGCAGCCAATATTGACACACACAGTCGAGGGACACTGTCCGGATACACAGCTGCCCACGCCGGTTCGCTGCCCAAGGCATGTGGCTGACACGCCTGCCAAGGAAAAATCGTCTTTCCTCGGACGTGCATCCGCACGCTGTCCCGTATTAGGGCATTACAGCGGACTAAGCACCCAAACATCCACTTCGAATGAATCGCATTTCCCTGGCAAGCCACGCCATGGCCTGTTCCCTCCAAAGGCATTCACCGCTGCGGTGAATGAGGAGCCATTCTTCTCCAATTGCCACAATTTGGGATCAACAAAAAAATCGCACATGTGCCTCACTCCCGATCGCCGGAGAGCCGAGGGCTGCTTAATGAGAATGACCTCGTCGAAAGCTGTCTCAACTTCCACAGCAGCCCAGCAACCCAGGTTTCAGCGCGCAATAGCACCCGTCCACATCCCACAGGCCAGTCGGCCATTGGCACGTGAGAAATAGGTCCAAGCTGTCAAAACAAGATCAGCAGCTTGCGGGTAGAGTCAATCGCCGTCCCTTTTACAGGCCCCCGATACAGCCGCCCCATTCTGTCCTGATGTCAGAGGGCCCCTCAGGAACCCCGCTGACTCGCAGCGCTCCCTGTCCGCCGTGCCCCTGCTAACATGGGCGAGCGGGGAATTTGGAATGCCGGTATCCCCGATTCAACGCTCGTCTGGCGGCTACTGCCTCTCGCCGGGGTTCCTGGTAGGGAACCCTGGTGACCGACAGATGGGGGTGTCGGCGGCGCTGCGGCAGCAGTCCCTAACCCCTTGCGCATTTCCACGTCCAGTGTGTCCTCAGGCGGCGGTGACAGCACCTCAGGCCGCTCAGGTCCCTTGACGGAATCGCGCTGAGGTGCAGATGCGGTTGCTGGCTCAGCCCCTTGGTGGCTTTCGCCATTCGTCGAAAGCGAACGGGAGCGAGACAGCCGAGCGGCCCCTGTGGAGGACTGGCGCGAGGGGTTGTAGCTGGGCCAGGCGCTGGTGGCATTGAAGGAGCCATCATCTGAGCCGCGCGTCACTGATCTCGTCGGTCGCGACGGCGGCAGAGCTGCAGGGGTGGCACCCGACGTTGGTCGCGAGGCGCACGAGGGCACGTAGCCAGACGGTGGGACCCCCGTGCCTCCACGGCTACCGCCGCTGTTGCTGTAGCGGGTATTGGGCAGCATAGGCGGTCGCCCGGCCATAGGACTGGGAGCGCGGACGCCGCCGGCGCCTCCCGGCTCGGGTCCAGTCTTGGGCCGAGGCACCGGTTCGAGCAGCTGTGACAGCACGCCCTCCTGTGGAGTACGTCCCCCGGTAAATGAGTTCCTTCGGGAAACACGGCCCGTCCCCAGCCTGCTAGGAGGACTAGCCACCAGGCGCCCGCTGCCCGTGATGCCACCGTTGCCGAGCGTGCTGCCGACGGTGCTGCCGAGGGTGTTGCCGAGGTTGGCCCCACATCCGCTAACTTCCCCCACGCTAATTGCACCAACACTTCCTCCGTCGATACTGCTGCCGCCAATGCTACCTGCTCTCATCCCGATGGTGCCATTGGTGCCGGCACTGTGAGCGCCGTCTCCCCCTCCACCACCTTCGAGCGTAATACTACCTTCACCGCCGGCGACGGTGCTGCTAACGCTACCGCTGCCAGCCGTTGAACGTCCACCAGCCTGCAACACTCGTCCACCTCCCATCGGCAACGGTCCCACGCTGTTGGCGCGGGAAGAGTACAGTGGGGTGGCGGCGGGCAGCGAGCTGTTTCGCAACAGGGTGTGCTCGACGGGTGGCTGCGGGGGCGCACCGGTCGACTCAAGGGAGGGCGTACAGACACGCAGCACCGGCGTGGCAGTGCGCTCGGGCAGGCCGGGCCGCTGGGCCGCGTACCGAGCCAGAAATGCGTCCAGCGCCTCGACGCTGGCAGCCCCAGTTGTGAGGTCAGTGATGCCCTGGACGGAAGGGGCCAGTCGGGCACGACCAACCATGCGTTATTCTTGTGACGCCTTCGTGGCGGAGTTTGGGTTTGCATGTCTGGCCGGTGAACAGTTTTGGAGCCCCCGACAAGCTTCAACAAACTACAGCCACTGGTAAAGTTTGCACGGTACAGCGCATACTTCCTCCGAGGGCCAACCATTGCATCCTTGCATGGGCCGTTTTCTTGGTATCCTATCAGGCTAGCTGCACCCTACCACACCTTGAGCATCTCCAGCTTCTCCTTGTTCCTGTTCATCACAATGTCAACATCCAAGGTTGTGGGAAGGGCCGCCGCCTGACGACTGTCAGGCAACGCCGGCTGGTGCTCCGAAACACAGCTGCCCACCACCGATGCCGACAACGATCCCGTCGCCATCGGCTCCGGGGCAGGCGCGTCAATAGACGCTGTCGGCACCGCTATGACGCTGTTGGCCAGCCCCAGGCCGCTCACCACTGATGATGCCGGGGCCGCGCTCTGTGGAGTCAGCGGCAACGGGCCCGTCTCCAGCTCTTGGGTGGTGACCACGGTGGGGATAGCAGCTGCGCCGGCGCCCATGCGGTTGGCAACGTGAATGGACTGAAATGGCAAAGGGCCAGTTGGCGACGGCGCCTGAGATGATGGTCCGCCGTTGGCGTGCCTGGCCATCTCCCGACCATTTGGATAAATAAAGACGCTCTCACCCGCCATGGATGCTTCCAACGGGTTCACTGCGCGTAGCCGTGACGGCGGCCGGCCATTCATCGCCACGGCGCCGCCGTTGGCGGCAAACGCTACAGAGGAGTTTATAGAACTGGCGGCGGCGTTTTCGACCATTAAGAGCGAGTTGTTGACAGCCGGAATGGCGGGGCCCATGTCGTATGCAGGGGGAGGAGCAGCACTGCGCCGTAGCATGGCGCCCGTCGGCGGCAAATCCAGGTCAATGTCCGCAAGAGCTGGCGGTGGTGGTGGTGGCACAGCCACTAACTGGTTGTCGAAGTCGTATGCAGGACCACCGCCCGCTGGTGCTGCTGTGCCTCGCTGCTGGACTAGCCCCAGGCGCATGGCGGCGACCTGCTCGCGGGCGCGTCCCGCCTCCGCCTCCATTCGTTCCGCATGCGATTTAAGCGCCGCTACTTGTTGTCCCTGCGCCGCCACCACTTCACGCAGCTGCGCTGCCTCTGCCGCCAGCTCCTGCTTCACCGCTGCTAGCTCTGCAGCCGCCACCTGTCGCACCTTCTCCACCACAAGCGGCGTGCTGGGCCTCCCAACGGCCATCGGAGCCCCCGTCATCAACTGCGGCGGTGGATACACGTCTCCGAAGCCTCCGCCACCCTGAACCTGCGGTGCCGACGGCTGCGAATGCAGTTGATGCGGTATCTCAGGGCCGCCGCCGGCCCCCTCACCCCACGGGCCACCACTCCGGTCGCCGGGTACGGGAGAAGCACTGCCAGCCCCCGGGCCGCGGCTGACAGGACCTGTCCCACGCTTTGCTGCAAATTTGTTACGCCTGAGCTCCTCTGCCTCCAACCGGGCCTTCTCCCATGCATCCGCCAGCACCTCCTCCTTGCTGCGGCCGGCACCATCCCCGGCGCCGCCGTCCTGCCCCCCACCCCTTTGCTGCTCAAGGCCGGCTCTGAACCTAGCCTCCTCGCGCTCAATCTCTGCCATTTCCTTATGCTTTTCAAGCTCCTTGGCCCGCCGCTTTTCCTGCACCGGGAAAGAGACGTAGTTGCTTTGAATTATTCGATGCTGAGCTCTCTCCCTCCTTCCAAGACATGATTGCGATATCAGCACCCTCGACTGAACAGTCCCGCTACTTCGTCCCCTCGAATGCACGCTCGGTAGCTCTACGGCCCATCCGGAGCGCAGCCACAGCGCCCCGGCCCGTACAGAACCGCCATTGTGTGCCCTTACCCCCGGACACGGCCGGGCGGCCCTAACGGCGAGGCATAAGGTTTCGTGAGCCCACCTGTATTTGCTGCTCCAACGCCTCCTGCAACTCCCGCATCTGCCGCTGCTTATTGTCCAGCTCCTTGGGAGTTAGGTAGGCATTATCGCTCCGGAACCGGAAATTAGGCAACACACCAGGCTGGCCACCTTCCATTTGACTTGGTCCGCCACCCAAACCACCCATCATCCCTAGTGGTGGGCCCATCCCCTGTGGCGACCCCATCATCGGGGGACCACCCATGACGGGCAGTAGCGGCGGCGGCCCATTCATCATGGCGCCCCCCGAGGCCCCATTCATCAGGGCTTCGCCCATGCCCATACCCATACCCATGCCTATGCCGGGTGGAGAACCCACCAGCGGCGGCGGTGGTGGCGGCATCATATGCCCCATGCCCATGCCTCCTGGAGGCCCCATGCCCATGCCTCCTGGAGGCCCCATGCCCATGGCTCCTGGTCCAGGGAAACCTTGGGAAGGTCCCATGCCGCCCATGCCGCCGCCCATTACGCCCACGCCCCGCAGGTTAGCCACCACATTGCCTGCGGCGTCACGGAGGGGGGCGCCACCACCGCCGCGGCCCATTGCCTCGCGTGCTCCAATCGCCATCTCAGCCTCCTTGCGCATATCTTCCTCGCGCTGCCTGGCCTTCTCTGCCACCTTCCGTTCCTCGCGCTCACGGATCTGCGCCTCCAGCTCCAATCGGTACTGGTCCTTCTTGGCCTGCTGCTCAAGGCGGTGCATGGTGTCACGACCGGGACCAGGGGGTGGCGCAGGACCCGGCAGCAGCGGTGGTGGAGGCGGAGGAGCGGGTGGTGCGTATCCTCCGCCAGGCGGCGGGCCGTAGCCGCTAATGCCATTGGGGCCGAAGTTAGGCAGCGGAGGCCCGTTGAAGCTGGGAGGCTGGGAACCATAGCCATTGGCGCTGCCGAACGGTGGCGGAGGTGAGGGATTGGGAGGTGGCATTCCGTACAAGTTCCCAAGCGGCCCGGCAGGCAGATACTGGGGCGGCATCGGCGGTTGGAACGGGTTTGGGTTGGGCTGGTACGGTGGCGGTTGACTCCATATTGAGGAGGGTGCTGCCCCTCCTCCTGGGCTGCCAGTCGGCGGCAATCCAAGTGCAGGTCCGGGCCCGGGCACGGAGAAGGCTGCGACGCGTTGGCAGCGAGATGGACGAGGGTTAATGGTGTTAGTTGTTGGCACAAGTGCACACACTTACATATGTCCTGGCTTGGACAGCCTGTTACCTGGGCACCTGATATTTGCCACACCCTACCAGCCCCTCGGCTGGGGGGCTTTCCCATCGGTTGCTCAAACTCACCACTTGGGGGGCCAATTTGCGGTCCAGCCGATTGATATGGTGGAGGTGCTGCACGAGGTGGCGACACATGTCCCAGGCCCATCATGCCGGGCCCCTGGGCGCCCGGGGAAACTGAAGCGCCGCCATCAGGTAGCCCTCCCTGGGGTGGCGCTTGCAGTGGAGGCGGTCGTGCGATTCCCAATCGCTCCATCCGCTCTCGCAGCTTGGCCTCTTCGTTCGCACGCATTTGTGCCTGCAGCTCCGCCGCGTAGTTTGCTTTGGCAGCTTTCTTGGCAGCCTGCATCCCGAGATATGCACGGCGTGGTAATGGACCGTACAGGCCATAGATGGGATATCGTCACCTACAACCCGTGTGCCTCGGTTGGACATGCAGGTACGATATGCATAGGCCGTACTTGAGCGATAAGATGCCACTTCGGGGATATGTTCCTGTGACCGTACCTTGAGGTCTGCCGTGGAGCTAAGATTAGCTGCGCCCATGAGCTCACGGATTTGGTCCGACGGTGCCGCCCTCATCTGTGTTGGAAGTTGCCGTTACAGTTCTGGTAATGCGTACACCGGTGGTCCCACTGCGCCTTCAGTTTGCGTCTGACATAACTTCCATTATAATCAGTACAACATTTCTGTGCGTTCCAGCCCCAAACGGCTTCAAGAAGGGCGTCGAAGCGTGAGAAGACTGCGTGCACGGATTACGCACAACCCACGATGCAGTACATCAAGGGCCACTATGAAAATGTGCGGGCGATCAAAAGTATCACGGGGAGTAACTATAGAAAGTACAACAGATTTGACTGGGTCTGTGTTTTCTGGAATGTGTTCTGGAACTCCCTCATAGGTATGTCATGAGAAATATAAGACATATTACAAAATATTTATATAGGATTTGCAGAATTCAATATCCAACAAGCTCTTAATTTGGGCCGCGGCCTAGTAAACATTGCTTGTGCGGATAAAGTTCCAGTATACATATATATAACGAAATTGCGGGCGCAAAGACGCAAAAATTAACGGGCACGAAAGATAGATTGTCGGTGCTGGCGGAAGGTGCCGTACAATAGTGTTTTTGCTTGTCCAGATGAGCACCATGTGATGGTGGAATGTCCTGCCTATGATGACATCCGTGCCGATTTTGCTAGCCTAGGTGTGGGACAAGGCTCGACTATGCTTCAAATTATGTCAATGCAGGACCAATTACGCCTTGCTCTGGTTATTCATAGCATCCGTCAACACGACTTAATCTTGCCCTGCAGTACGTTTTCTTTCACCAGTTTTCATTTTCGCAATCTTGTTGACTAACACTTTTCCTTTTTACTGCTCGTTCTCGCGGTCCTTTGAGCTCCTGGCTCGTACGGGCCTTACGAGCTCGTTCTGAGTTTGCAACATCATCATCATCATCGTTCAGCCACTCGACATGTTTCCGGCTATTCTTGTAGCTCTTCTGTAGCCGTTCCATCGACGTTATCATCTCCTAGCGTTGCAACGTTGCAGCCTGTCACTGCCCCGGTGTACCAAGCACTCTTACCTCAGTTGTTGTAGGTGCACTCACAACGCAAAGCCGGAGTATTTACTTCTTTCGGAAGTCTACCGGAAGAGCTTTTAACTGTCGAGGGTTTTTTCCGCCCAGTCACGAACTGAGCTCGGCTTCCCAACGCAGCCATGGCGTCGACTGTTGCAGCTGCCAGTGTGATGCTTGCTTCTACACGCAAGTCTGTCGATTCTTTGTTGGCGGAAATTGGTGGACTGTTGGCTGACCTAACGTCTCAGGAGCGTCCAACGGAAGCGTCGGAGGATGAGGAAAACGTGAAGGCTCGGCGCGTTATTGATGTCGAGCTGCAGCGGTTCTGGCACGGCTATTACGAACTAAAGCGGCGCCACGACGAGAACGCACTTTCAGTTGCGGTGCTTGCTCTTACCAAATCTGGTGCGTTCATTGTGTCGGAATTGCATATTAGCGGATGAACCCATGAGAGAGAGTCCATTTTAAATGTGTGAACAATCTTTTTCGCTGGCATGGGCGAGCCTATGGTGTGCACCCTGCCAGTCCGTGAATCTTACACGATTACCACTCCTAATACTTTCTTATGACTTAACCTGGGTGATGCAATCTAGCCATGTTGCTTGGTTTTATTTATGCCCTGGCGTCGCCCCTGCGAAGGCGCGCAGAGCTCTTATATAGTCCGCGTGCCCCCGCAGTTACCCCACGAACCGGAACTTCGTGGAAATTGAATGAAAACCTTGTTGAAATGCCCCCCTGACATACGGAACATCTTCTGTAGGCAAGTCCACGCTGCTCAATGCCTTATTGGGCATGGAAGTGCTTCCCATGAACAACGTTCCCGAGACGGCCCGCATTTGCCGCATCACTCACGATGCGTCAGCACGCGAACCATTGCTGCGCGACGCTACTGGTAAAATCCTGGCCCGTGGAGAGGCTGACGTACGGACCCGGCTGCAGCAGCTAAATACCGTCGCCCGTGGCAGCAGGGGGTCTCCGCCTTCGCGTCATCCTGACAGCCTGGGTCCTGCCGTTGAGGACCAGGCTGCAGATGGAGCTGGCGGAAGCAGTAGCACCGGCAGTTACAACACAGGCAGCGGGGGTGGCGGTTTGTCCACCGTACTTGACATCTCGGCGCCGCTTAAGGCTTTGGAGGGCTACGGCCCGGAGTTCGGCCGGGTGACGCTGCTTGACACACCAGGACCAAACGAGGCCGGCGAAGAGCAACTTAAGTTTCAAGTGGGTTTCGAACCGCGTACCTCGCTGCTCCTGCTTGCCACTGAACCCATTGCCGCAGCTGAGGGGGCCCCGTCCGAAAGTCCATTACTCAGGGATGCCTCATCGGTGGAAGGGCGTAGAGTGGCCATCCGTTGGGACGCACGCTTGTCGATGACGCTGCCAATACATGGGTTGGTCGAGTTGGGCGATAGGATCGATAGAGCTGGAGCCCGAGCTATCTGTTGGGGCCTCGTTTATAAGCCGTGAGGTCTTGAGTCTTGACGGATGGACAATTTGAAACGGAAGCGGCTGAACGCGAATGGGATTGTCGAGGGCGCCGGCTGGGAGACCAGGAGCTTTTCTCTACTACTATGCCACGGCGGCGGAATTCTCTGAAATAGTTGTTTTCATTTCACTATTCATCTACTCTCTATTGACTCACACGTACGCGGTTACGACGTTGATGCTGTTTCGGTATTCTTGCCACCAGGTGGAGCGGCTGCTGGAGGGTGTGGACTGCGTGCTATACCTTTTGGATTACACAAAGCTGAAGACAGCGGAGGAGGAGGGGCTGTTTCGCCGGCTCAGGGCCATCAATCCACAGCTGGTAGCGCGATTGAGCAGTCGCCTCTTCTTTGTCATCAATAAGGTGGGGTCCCGCACTGCTTTCCCTCACTTGCTGACATCCCGCACGTCACTTACTGCCCTAGTTGCGGTTTTCTGACTGTTTGCCGTGAGCTTGTGCGTGGTGCGTTCATACGAATGTCGTTGCCTGGTGAGGCAATCTGGTGATGCCATGCACAGGTGGACGCCAGTGAGACCAGTGAGGGGCTGGATCCCGAGGAGGTGCGCAACTACGTCGCGGACCTCGTCACACGGCAGCTGGGGGGAGCAGCTGCGCCCGCGGCTGGCGGCACCACTAACTGCTCACCAACCCCGGCCCCAGCACGACCGCACGCCGTTGCTCGCAATGGTGGCGATGCCGCAGGCATGCCGTATGCGAGTCCCACAATTCATGGGGGCAGCGGCACTGGTGCTATCGCTACCGCTGGTATGGCGGCGGCAGTCGGGGCGCAATCACCCTTCCGGCTGAACCCCGAACAGGTTCTGCTGCTCTCTTGCCGTAACGCACTGATGTCGCGGCTAGTGCTGAGCGGACGAGAGAACCCTGACGCGGTCAAGCGTTTCCAGCGACTGGCATTTGGTGCATTCGGGAGTGCGGACATGGGACAGGTGTGTTGTACGCAGCGGAACCGGAGCGCAATGGACGATAAAAAAAGAGGTTGGGAACGAAATTTCGGTTCCTATCTCGGAAAGCAGGGACCCCCATAAACGAGCTCCGATAGCCAAATTACCGATGGATATGGCGTCCATGCCTGATGAGGCAACACTGGTGCCATCTTATTCCCCTTTTCGATCCGCCGCCTTTTCGTTTTCCCCACGTCTCTCGCTCGGGCAGGAAAGGACGCAATGTCAGTGCCTTTTCCCTGATATTTTCGCACCATGATCGTATATGCATGTCCTACTGCCATTCAACGCCAACATTCGATGATGCCGTAATAATGAGTTCGGTGCTTCTGCCACTGCTGCCGGTCCCAGCTCCGCACCGCCGCGGGTCATGTGCTCGAGGGAAGCGGTATCCTCGAGCTCGAGAGCCGTGTATTGTCCTTCCTGGCGGCGCATGCGGGCTCCGTCAAATTACTGGCCGCTGCGGATGACCTCACCAGGCTTCTGGCGCAGGTGGAGGCGTAGGAGGGGGTGCATGCAGGGGGTAGCAGGACTGGTTGCGGCAAGAAAATCGGGTGGGGGTTGGGGATGGAAACTGGAAGTCCTCGCGCGTAAACATGGGCAAGACGTCCTTGGCGGCGCGATCTTGGCTTACGGTCGGTATTGGGGGGTAGTTGCCTAGTATCCCGTCGCGCCTGTAGCGCCTGTAACCCCGCGCTAATCCACGAAATTGCTGCCATTCGGGGATTCGGCAACCAGGCAGCATACCTTCAGGGCTCGGCGAGTAGGTTACAGGTCAGGTGCGGATGCTGTCCTTTGGCTCCAAGTTCCCCTCCCAAGTGCCGTCTCGTCTTCTCGAACTGGAATCCGTATGGACGTGGGCCGTGATGTGCGTTTCGCCGCGCCCTTGTTCGTGCGCAGGTCCGCAACGTCGCGCTGGCCTGCCGGAGCTGCCTGAGTGCCAACGTGGCGGCGCTGCAAGAACAGGAGAGTGGCCTGAGGGTAGAGCTAGCTGAGGCAACGGCAGCGTTTGAGGATGTGCGGACGCGGACGGATGCCGTGCAGGCCGAGGTCGTTGCGGAGGTACGACAGCAGCTGGTGCTGTGAAGGTCGGGGAGAGGGCGAGCAATCGCGAAGGAGGTCTTGTGAAGGTGCAATACACTTAATTCCAGTTCTTGCTGGTGCAACGTTTTCTGGGTTGCACAGTCTGTGGAATGAGATTGCAGGTGGTTCTGCAGCTGGTTCTCTGTCGTGCTCCTGCTAGTTTACCCAACCAGGCCTGCCACTGCTCCCGATGTGCCCGAACACCCCGAACAGATTAAGACACACCTCAGCACATTGCGGCAACGATTATTCACCCACATCGTCCAGACCTTGGACACAGATGTGCGCGCCCCGCCGCCGCCCGCGCCGGAATGTGGTCCGCAGCTCACCAATCGGTGGCACAGCGTGCGGGAGAAGTTTTTGTCCATGTTCACCGCCTCGTGTAGGACTTTGCCGCCCCAGCCGCAAGGCGCTGGGCCCAGCCTTGTACCAGAGGCCCGCAGCCCCAGTCGGGAGGAGCTGCAGTCGCTGCTGCTGGACTTGCACGACGACGTGATGGGTCAGGTGAGAGGAGAGCGCCAGTCAGGTGGAAGGAAACCGGCCCAAAGCACTCACGAAACAGTTGGGCGATGAGAGCGGGTGTTTCCCATCTTGCGGCGAACGGCTGGGGAAGTTGTGTGTGTGTGTGTGTGTGTGTGACGTGTAACGTAGAAGCGTATCCAACATTTGCAGACTGCACCGAGACTGCACTCGTGGGGACGCAGTGCATCTGATCTGATGGCCGTGTTACGCGTGTGCCTGCTTTATGCGGCCGCGGGCGCAGTTTGGGCCAGCTTTAACGCCTCCCCGTAAACCGGGGTGCCTGCCCGGACCCCGAACACCAAAATTTCCAGATCCACTCCGAGGTGTACGACTTTTGGGGTGTTCTTGAGGTCTGCGTCGCCAGCCGCCACTCGGAGCTGCTCGCAACCCTCAACAGGCACCTGGCGGCTCTGTCTCAACGCGTGGAGGGGGCTGTCAGTGAGACGCTGGGGGTACAGTTGGCGCCGGCGGATATCAGACTGCGTCCACCATCCGCGGAGCAGCTGCATTCAGACGTGCAGGAGCTTATCGAAAAGGGTACGACAAGAAGGGAACAGATCCCACCATCCCAATATTGCATGATTTACGAGGGGTAGTGGCGCCGTGATGTCACGATTGGTCAATAGCCGAGTGAGGGCGGGACGCTTTGGGCGGTTTGAAACGCGAGGATGGCTCTGAATCGGGTTGCAAGTGGTGTGTAAAATGGTGGGTGTGTGAGCCGTGTTTCGTTAGTGGTGGTGACTGCCACTCTGTTTGAGCGATAGGCTGCCTTTTTGCCTGCCGCCACGCGCTGAAGCCAAGTGACTGCTACCCGCACGCCCTGTGGTTATTTGCGGGCGCAGGTATCCGGGAGAGCACCGAGAAGCACATCCGCGTAGGAGCCCGCACCACAAAGGAGCCTGTGTTCCGTCACCATCAGGGCCCGCAATCGCTGTGCCGGTGGGGTGGCTACTGGGTAGAAGAGCCCCGCACACGCACCGTGGTGGAGACTTACACGGCAACCGTGTACTCCCTGAAGCCCGGCGAAATAGAAAACCACTTCATTGGTAAGCCTGGAAGTGTGTCTTGGCGTTGACTAGCTGCACGGATTAAAGAGGTATGGGGGATGGGGGCTTCAAACTGAGAGGCAACGAGGAGAAGGGCTATAAGGTTCCGGCGTCCTTGGGCGCGTCTTGCGTAGCAAATGGCCCTTTGTGACACGTCCGCTGGATAGATGGGTTGGGGGCCTCCCGGACGCAATGGCAATGTGATTGCCAATGCTCCTTCACACAAGGTGGCTCGCCTGAAGCTTTACCTGTTCGAGGAGGACATTCTCCAATACGCAGGCTTCTGGCTGGCAACGATGCAAACGTACTGTGTTTTTCAGGTTTGGTTGATAGAGCGGTGGCGGCGAGCGAGCATGCCCTGGAAACGTACGTGGGGGCAGTCGTCGAGCGGCAGCTGGAGGCGGCTAAACAGCAGATTCGGGACTATGGTGACAGGTAGGTCGTGTCACATCGAGATAGTATACTACTGGTGCGCGCGGTGCAGTTGAGTTCATCCGTTGCAGCAAAGCAGGTTGACGATTATGCTCTGGATCAATGTAGATGAAGTAGTTCATTTTGGGATGCGCTCACGGAAGGCAATTTCAACATGAGGTGCAAGGCATAACGTCGACTGACCCCAAAAGGAGGCTCATGCGTAAGCATGTAGACTAGGAAACGTGGATAAGGTAGCCGAAGGGGAGCCAGACGGACGAATCAGCTATCGTGGCGGTCTACCGTTCACACCGTGCCCCCGGTGCTCCTATGTCTATAGTGTTTCTTCGCCAGCCACTTAACATGAAATGGAATGGCCCGTCAACCGGGCTGAACAGGTACCTGAGCGCCATGTCAGCTGCATTGGCGGCCAGCAGCCGGGGCGCTGAATGCCGTAGCGATGCCCTTGCCTCCGTGGAGGGCTATTTGGCCCGCCTGGAGGACCTGCTGCTGCGGGCGGCAGCGGCACAGAAGGACGCAGAGGCGTCGGTGCCAGGAGGTGCCGCTGGTCTCATGGACGAGGTTGAAGTATATGATGAAGTATCCGAGGAAGATTCGTATGACAGTGAGCGCTTGCACGCCCAGCAGCAGCTGCAGGACTTTGACGAGCAGGAAGTGTCAAACGATCAGGGTGCGGAGGACGTGCGACAGGCAGCACCAGACGTTGGGGAGGTGGCTGAAGAAGCTGCTGAAGTGGCAGCGCTGTTGGAGGCTTCCTGCGAGGTCGACACTCTGGCGGCGGCCACACGCCTCGGCAGCATGGGGAACTGTATCCCAGATGTCCCCGATGCGGGTGCTGCCAGCCAGGTCCTATTCAGTGCCGTTCTTACAGAGCCAGCAAACGTTGAAAATGGCGATAATGCAGCAGCCTTGGTGGATGGCTTGTGCCTCGACGCCGGCACGGCCCCTGCACCGGAAACGGACGTGGAAGCGGAGGGCTCCCAGAGCGTCGGTGTGACATCGCTCTCATGCGTGAATACGAATGATTCGCCGGCCACGGATGTGCTAAATGACGAGCAGGGTCCTATGCAGACGCCGGAACGATTGCAGCAGGGTGATGCACTGCAGCCACCGTCAGTTGCTGTTGTCGCTTCCTTGGGCGCCTCAGCCCTGCTGTCGCTCTCTGCAGCGTCTATGGCGTCGTCGTATGCAGCAGGTGAGATTGGCGTTTTCAATGATGAAACTCATTTGTTTGACCGTTGACCTGAGCGGTTGACATGAAGGCTGGATCCCTAGGAGGGCAGGAATAGTTGCAAATTTCGAACCGCCTCATGGACAGTCTCCTTTTTTCACTCCCGAGAGTCCAGGCGGTCCCTAGGGTAGAAGAAACATGGTGTCATAAGCAAAAGTTAATGTTATCAAATCATCGGCAGAACAATTTGTACCTTGTGTATACATTTGTGCAGCTAGTTTTTTAATGTCCATACATTCTTCGGTGCTCCCCATGTAGCTGCGCCGTTTGACTACGGCCGGGCTTTCGAAGCTATGTCGTCCAGCCAGGTGGCGACCGGGCTGAATGTGGATGAGCCGCTGACGACGATACCACTTACTGCCGACAGCGAGGGCACCAGACGCGGCCGTGGGACCAAACCCCCATCAACCAGCCGAGGGAATGACACTCCGCGATCCGGAGCGAGTGAAGACTGGCAACTGGTTAGCGAAGAGGCTTTGGATGCCCCTGAGACAGCCTGCGACCAGAAGTAGCGTGGCCTCCAGAGCTGCTGCGAGAGGCGGAGTAGTGCAGTGTTTCTATACACCGAAGCCTTCGCATAGCGGTAATAAGGTGCAATTGGATGGGCGTTAGTGCCGAACCTGAAGATATTTGCCTCTTTGGTTGCTGAATGTAAAGAATGTCCTTACCTGTATGACTACCTCTGATGCTGTACGAACCATAATGTATCATCTGTTCGTGTTGTACTATAGCTGGTGATGTCAGATGCATTTGGATTTCGATCAACCTTCAGCGTTTGGGTGTGAAGGGGCTCTGATAATCCTTATGGGCGTCTGGCCCAGGTTTCTAGGGTTGCCCAGGTTGCTAGGGTGCTAATGTTGCGAGTGCATCTGGTAATGTGTAGCTCGGAAAGGACATCGATGTCCTGAGCATGCCGCCGTGACATTTTGGAAGATGTCAATACAGCAATGATTCAACAAGGCAGAGGGTCCCGGTCCAACAAACTATCGGGACGTACCTCGTGGCCAGTAACTGCAATATGTCAACTACCATACTGTCATACCTCGATGAACAATAAGCAATACGCACTCGTGCTATATTGCACTGCAAAATCTTTTACCGTCCTGTCTGCAACTCTCTTGTATCCCCACCAGTGAATTGAATGCAAAGCAACTGGAGGCTTAACCCGACCAACTGTCTCTCATTTCAAGCGTAATGGTCTATATCCCCACGCAAAGCAGGCACATGTTAACATTTCTCTATTTAACCCACGACAAAAGCTCTGTTAAGAATAACAAATAAGCACACAAGCTTATGGCCAGTTGGTAACAGTGGCGAGTTCTGGCTCCATCATGATAATAATCTCATTGGCTGCCGTCGATGGCCTTGCCATGCAGGCCAGCCTCTGGGTCCCCTGGGACTCCTTTGGTAGCAGGGTTGGCGCCTGCCGCCATCAGCAGCATCTCAATAGTTTTTATGTTGCCTTCCTGTTCCTCACGCAGTCTCATATCTAGCACGTCCACCTGTTTTGCGACCTGCAATAAGGCACCGTCGTAGCGCGCCAGTCGGGAGTTAAGCTTTTTCTCCAGTGCCTCCACGTGACCGGCTGTCAAAAACCCGGAGCCATTCTTCGCCAAATCACTTGGCAGGGACGCCAGCTTCGCAGCTAGCTGCTGTATTTGTTCCATCTGCGCCACCTGTTGCTGTTTCAGCTGAATCACTTGATCTGCCTGCTGTTGGTGTTCCAACTGCGCAGCACGGCAGGCTGATACCTGCCCTGTCAGTGAGTCCAATCGGGACGACAACGTCTGCATTTCCCGCCGCAGGCCCGTCACGGTATCCTGCAGGCCTCCCATCTGTGCCGATACGCTTGTGAGCCGCTCCTCAACAGCAGGAATCGCTCCGCCAGAGCTGCCTGCCGCCGCACTGGCAACGGAAGCTGCCGCAGCTGCCGATGCGGCAGTAGAGGCTGCTGAGTCTGCCCGGTTCTTGACCCGAACCACGTCATCAGCCATCTTGTTCACCACATTTTGCAAGCTAGACAATTGGACCGCCAACCGTTCCGCGTCGTCTTGTCGTGAGACCAGACCGCTCACTTGACCCTCCAGTTGTCGCAGCTTGGCGCCGAGCAACGCATCAGCTGATGCAGGAAGGCCGCCACTGCTGCTGTTAGCCGGTCCTGAGGCAGATGGTGCTGCCCCCGCCATGCTGCGACCTGTGATGGCCTGTCGTTCAAGCCGCTCCTCTATCTGCCGCACCAGCGCCTCCATCTCCAACCGTAAGCGGGCCTCCATCATGGCTAATTCGGACGCTGGTTGCGCTCCCGGGTGCATGCCGCCAGGTACACCGCGGCCGGGCGACATATACCCAGGCGAGCCGCGGACCCGCGGAGTATTATGCCCTTGACTGTTGAGCGCGCCATTAACATTGAAGGACGATTGAAACGGTGCTGTCGCCCCTGGTACAGAATAATCTTGACTGTCGTACAGGGGGTTGTTATTCACCGAGGTGCCACGGCCGTTGGCACGCGCGCCAGTTGCACCAGTGCTCCGCCCGCCAAGGCTTGTACGACCGCCTGGGCCAGAGACCTTCTTGGTAGCCTTGCCCTTGGGCTGCAGATCGAGGGATTTACGATAAGATTGTTAGTCTTACGGCAGTAAAATTCTTCGCTCATGAAGGGCTCGGTAGCGAAATCTTGCGCGCTTACTCAATCTGAAACCCATGAACTGAACGTTAAGTGTTAAGCACATTCGTGTGCATTAACTGCACTCGCTCTAGAACCGCTCACCGCTGACGCCTTCTTGCCCTCGCCCCCTTCGTGCACCGTTGCCAGTGGGACGCCCAGTCCGTCCAGGCTGGGGTCTCCATTTGCGTGACCTGCTTGGGGCTGCTGCTGCTGTGCTTGCGGGTGCACGTACTGGATGCCGCCTGGCTCGCTCAAGCTATCTCGCTGTGAACAACATCGTGGTCATATGGCAATTAGGGTACTCAGTTCCCCTGCTGGAAGCAGCCCAGCTCTAGAACTGTACACCGACACCGAAAGCTTCACATCAAAACAAAAAGTCATTTTGCGCCTGCCATGTTCGGCAGAGTTTTCCCTGCACATGTTCACGACTGGCTCTCTCCTGTCCGGATGGTGACCTGCCCGACCTACCACGGTTTCAGCCGGCGCCAAAGGTTGTTGACTACGTGCGCCAAGGGCCTCCATAATATCATCAAACTGGAAGCCCATCTCGTACGCGACTGCTGCAAGACAGGCGATGAAGTCCTTGAAGGACAAGCGACGGCTGTTGGCTGCACGATATCTTGTAAAGATTACATCCAGGGCCGTAGTGCTCAAGCGACCTGCAGATAGATAGCCCTGGTTTAGCGTTACGGACATTCGTGTCAAATCAATGACATCCCCCAAGTTCGTGTTCTCGCACCTTCTGGTTCCATGAAACCGGCGTCCTGGCAAAGGCGGTGGAATTGTGCGCTGTTCATCTGCGGCAAACCGTCCGCATACACTCGGCCCTGACCGATTGCCAGCCGGGCGTAGTTCTTGAACACCCGCTTAAGGTGCGCGTTGTGCTCAGTGCCTGCAAAGGTAACCAAACCGTTAAATCGGGGGTGAAGCATACGCAAGGACACCGTCATGCATTATGAGGGTCCATGGTAGTGCCGTAAAGCACATGTAGTGACATCAGAACAAAAATAGTAACCACACGTTGCATTCACCTTGCGGCACCATCTGCTTATTCAAGTTGGTCATTGACTTTATGCGACCCTCTCGTGCCATTTGTGCTTGGTAGTAGGCGATTTTCTCGTAATAAGAAATGAAGTCCTGAAGGTTGACGCGCCCGTCTTTGTCCTGCGTGTGTCAGGGAGACACGGTTGAAGCACATATTCGCTTTTCACAAGAATTGCTGCTGTCGGCCTTGGCAACGCACAAACTTTCAGGTGGCATTTCAACTTACCCAGTCAGCCTTCTTAAACTCACTGTCCAGAAAGCGCCCTGCCGTTTATAATGGGGGTGAGGTGTAACGTAGGGAAAGGCGTTAGCATCAGGGTTTGCACCAAGGCAGACGGACAGCCCATTCTGACACATTTCAACATCGGCTCACCAACGTGTTTGGCCTTAATACCATTCAAAACGCCCATTTCTTCTAGCGCTGCAAGCATCTCCTGCTTGTTCAAATAATTGTCCTCGTTTTGGTCGTGCTTTCGGAAAATCACGACAGCCTTCTCAGCTGCTCCACCAGCTGCAAGTGAGGCGCTCACGCGGAGGCGCGTGGTGCCCACCTACAACAGGTTTGGACCGGGACGTTAGGATCGCGCATTTATTCGTCACCGTAACCTGGGGACTTCGGATAAACTATAGTGGGAATTTCAGGGAAATCCTCGTAATCCAAGTTATACCCTCATTGGTTGCGTGCATACTGTGCGGCAGATTACTAACCATTATCGTCCGACGGCTCATGTCTGTCAGGCCCCCGAAGGACAGGTAGGAAGTGCTGGTCCGATGCGTACGGTGGGTGCGACCCGTCCGGTGCGTGGCATGGCTGTACACCGACCCGCCCGCATCTGATCGCGGGCTGCGAACGAACTCGGCCTGGGGTGGCGAGGGAGATGATGGCCGGCTGCGGGCCCGGACGTACTGATTTTGGATTGTTCGGGGGCTTCCCGCATTAGCACTAGGCTGCGTCACCTGCGAGTGGTGTTGGAAGTAGCTGTTGGTGTGACCGTGGGGGCCCTGGTACGAGTTGCGGCTAGGGCTTGCTCCAGCAGAAGCTGTAGCATTCTGGTGCTGGTAGGCGATCGTCGAGTCCTCAATCCAGGCGTGGATGAGCGGCGAGCTTGCAACTGCAAAGATGCGCAACGGGGGGCACAAGACGATAAACCGCAGCTGAACGGTGATCAGCGGGGGCCTCAAGCTGCCCGCGCCTGGATCAATACTTACCGGGCGAGCCATTTATGCGGCGCACTGTGTTGGCTGCGAGAATTTCCGACATGGCTGTCAGAAGCCCTTCAGGAACTGGCCCGCCCAGGGTGATGTGCATGAGGCTTCGGTTGGCCGGGAGGTCTCGTGAAATGGCTTCGGCACCCTCAGCGGACGCCACGTCAACCCGCAACGTGTTCAGGCTGGTTGTGTAGCGCAGAAGCGAACACAGCTGGTTTATACCCTGAAGCAGCAGTGTGCACGACGCCAGGTGAGACGGGCGGTGCAATCAACACCACAGATGCTGTCAAAATGTTCGCATGGAAGGCGCACCTCAGGCCCAAGAGGGACTCCGCGAATATCCAGCAACTGGAGGGTGTTGTTCTTGTTGGCTGCCTTTAACAGCGCCACTGCAGCGTCTTCGCCTGCTCGACAGCCAGCTAGAGCTACTTCGGCAAGCGTGCCAGAATGGAAACGTACCGCGTCGGCCAAGGCCATCATCGTTGCAGACGTCAGTCCCGAGTTCAGTGATAAGTTCAGGCGGTGAAGCATGAGCGCAGCCTTTGCGGCGCGACAGAGAGCCAGACCGCCCACGTCCGTTATCTGCAGTGCGGTATACATCTCCGTTATGATGTTTTTAGCGAGGCTGACCCTGTTGCCGTGCAGTAACCGCACGACCCCTAAGCTTTACCTGGTTATCCTCCAGCTCAAGCGTTAGCAGAGGTACAGATGATGGGGATGCCTCGCCCCCAACCATGGCAGCTAATGCACAAGCACCAGGGTCACCGATGCGATTATGTGACAAGTCCAGATGCCTCAACGAGCACATCATGCCTGTAGGGTGGGATGATCCGGTGCCGTGATTCGTCAGACCAATGGGGGTGGTTCCGTTCTCATTATTGCACGCTATGTGCAGGGCCTGCCGTAAAACAAATTGCTGTTCGTTGCGATTAGCTAGGCGAGCGGCATCTACGCACCTATGCCTTCGATGACCTTCGCCAGTCGCACTACTCCAGTGTCGCCGAGTCCACAACCTGACAATCGCAATGTGGAGAACTTCTCGTTGCCCAGCAGTGATCCATCGGTCAGACCAGAAATGAAGTCATCGTTCTGCAAAATTCAGGGCATTTTGTTTGCACCGCCTTAGCGTGGCACCATGAGGACAGATCTTATGAGGTCTTTGGCTTTGGTTTGATAGGGGCCTCGAGGGTAATGCTTAAGCCCCAAGGACAAACGTTGTCCCGACGGATTATGTGACCGGGGCCCTCTCCCCGAGTCCCAAGCCGCAGGGCCTCGCGTGGGCATCACATGTCAGTGTGGAGTCCACGCAATATGAAGCCCATGACCAATCTATTTAAGATACCACATAAGTTTTACATACCAGTTGGCAGTTGAAAATTTCCAGACTCTCAAGGTCCGCAGCAGATAGCGCACGAGAGAAGATTGCCAGGCCTTGACCTGTCAGAGCGGAAATCGGAGCAAAGTTTAATGGCGCAAGGATGGAAATGGCGCAAGGTTAAGGCCTGCGGAAGATCAGAACCCAGATTTTGGACATTGCAAAAGCAGGAAAATAGGCAAACGTTTCAGTGTCAGGATGCCCACTGTGCCCTAAGAACCAGATCCCTTGAGCATTCCGTATACACAAACCTTAAACACCGACAGTGGCACTCCCTCTGTAGGTTCCCTAGTATCCCCGTGACCTGCCGAGTTAAGTCCTCGAGCATTGTCCCGTGTATATGCAGGCACCTGCTAGCCCTGCAACAGCTGTAACTGCGCTGAATTATAATCCTAACAGACTCACCATCTCGGAAGCCGCAATCCTTGAATACAAGATGCTGCAAAGTCCGGGTTTTAGAACAGGCATCCGCGATGGCCGCCCAGCTGTTGGTGCTCTGCGAGTATGTATGAATGAAATATAGTTTTCAGGTGGCAACAGAATGAAACGAGGCTATCATAGAGCCTTGAGGGCCCGGGTCCATCTCTGGTAGTCCGGTGTGTCTCCAACAGACCGTTGATTACATTCCACCCGTCTCCCTAAAACCTAACGACACTGTCATAACTTGCATGCACATTGCCACCCATGTTGTGTGGAACAGCTAATTTTTAGACATGCCCTCATCCACGAACACGCGTAATACCCACCAAATTCAGGTTGTGAAAGCTACAAAACTCGAACGGTGACATAGGGAGCACGGCGCACAAAGAGATAACAGTGCCATCAGGAAGGCTTTCTGTAGGACTAGTAATGAAACATGCACGTTGTCCAGTTTTCCTGCAGGTACAGGAGTTACCGGTGGGTGTCGGGATTGTGCCCGTGCCAACGGTATTTGGGACAATGGATCCTTACAACGCCTCGACAAGCTCCTGCATCGGCTGACATCCAATATCACTGCAGATTTTGAGATATGAGGCCGACAGAGCCGAGGGTCCACCCCCAGGCGGAGGAGGTGACGCCATGGCCCTCTTAGTCGTGACGCCGGGAACAGGTAAGCTGACAGCCTCAAATTGAGTTTTAATGTTGACTGCGTGCGCTGAAATGTTGAAGGGTTGAAACGTGCGCAAAACGGACCAAGTCAACGCAGCTCAAAAGCAGCCTGCGGAAGGAGTTCTGCGTGTGTTCAATATTTAAGCTTTGATTGCGTATGAATACTATGTATCAAACTTGTAGTAAAACGTAAGTTTTAGTTATTTTGTCTCTCCTGTAACAATTCTAGCCGTGCTCAGTTCTACTCGCCCGTGCAAGCGACATCCCGCAGCTGATAACAGAAGTCTTCACAACATTTCGTCCTGTAATAAATAAGTCAACTAGTTATATATATTATAGCTGGACTTCTGGAGGCACGCCCGTGCTCCGGAAAGCCATGGCTGAGGCACAGCCCACCAGCGATACGGTTGGGCAGGAAGCTATAGATCAGGAGCAGGTTGTCATTGAAAAGTTTGACTATCACGTTTAATTTATGTGCATGACTTTACCTTAGGGTCTGATTCGGCCGCCACACTTGATTTCGCCTACGCAGGTTGTCGACCCATGGAGTGTTTCCGGGGGGGCTGATGGACGCATTGATTATAATAAGCTGCTGGAGCAGGTATGTGATTTGCTGGGGTGCGTACTTTAGCCCACTTACAGAGCTCCGTGCTTTCAACTGCGTACCCACCACAGTTCGGCTGCTCCAGGCTGACGGAAGACCTTGTTGAAAGGTGTGACGTATTAGCAATTCTGAATTGATTTCAGCTTGAACCTTGCAAGACGTTGAACGCTATCAGTTAGCAGAATAGGTTGCGGGCAGAGAAGGGACTATAACGATAAAATAGCCCCATACATGCTGATCTCACGAAATGAGGCATGCGGTCGCTTGCCATCTAACGGTCAGCTTGACGGGCTTATCTCTATTGAGGGCCCACGGGTCGCTGGTTGATGCATATCAGCGTTCTTCACCCCGGACGGGACCCGGAAAGTTTTTAATTTTAAGGAAAACGCCGGAAACATGTTGGGGCTGCTCTGGTGATCCCCGGGAAACTTTTCCAGTGTGAGGCGAAGCTTCCCGTGTTTTTTGGCGTAACTAGGTAGGGTTCCGCGGACCACCCCCCGAAAAAGAATTTTTAGGGCTCCGGGGAACCCCGGAACAAACAGCTACCCCCTTGAAGAACCCTGCTGCATATATAGCTTCCCTTGCCCACATGTACTCTTCAGGGTGGAGCGCCTTACCGGACGGCCTGCGCATCCCTTCCTAAAGCGAGGTATTTTTTTTGCGCATCGAGACCTGCATGAGATTCTTGACTGCTACGAGAAGGGCATCCCGTTCTACCTTTACACTGGGCGGGTGAGGAGCTCTATTTATCCTTCTTACGGAAGGAACAGGAGATGACTAAGGTTATGCATTCGTTTCCCGCGGTTCGTTTCCCGCGGTTCGTTTCCCGCGGTTCGTTTCCCGCGCTTTCTTATTCTGTTGACTGCCTACAAATCATTCCGTTATTACGGTGGTGTGGCGTGTCGCCTGTAGCTGTTCCCTTGCAACAATAGCGTTGCCAGGAATACCCTGGAAATGTACAACTCCTGGCTATGCATATAAACTTCCAGGGACCGTCGTCGGAAGCTCTACATCTGGGGCACTTGGTACCGTTCATGTTTACCAAGTATCTACAAGATGCCTTCAAAGTGCCGCTGGTAATCCAGCTCACAGACGATGAGAAAAGTCTGTGGCGGGGTCTTGACATCGACGAGGCTCGGCGTCTGGCTCGAGAGGTGGGTTGGTGATTGGGAGCTTTGCCCTGGTATGTATGAAGAGGTTGCTAAGGCAGAGCTTTTCAGCAAGGGGGTCAGGGCGTACTTCGTTGATGGTGTATGAATGTCAGGTTTTGAAGGAAAATGCGTTGGTTGACAGCAGTAGATCCTTTGGGAGCTGGCGGATTTTGTGCTCAAGCCGTGTGGTTGCAGTGATCGTGCGGGCACTGTTACACACGTGCTCACCTGCTGCGGCCGCTGGGCATATTGTCTCCATCCCCTTGGGGCCGCAGAACGCTAAGGACATCATTGCCTGTGGCTTTGATGCGTCAAAAACGTTCATCTTTTCTGACTTCGAATACGTGGGTGGCGCCTTTTACCGCAACATTATACGCATCCAGAGGTGCGCGCATATGGGCTATTCCGCCCTTCCTTCGTCTCCCCAAATAGATCAGCGGGTGTTGAAAATTATAGCATGGAGTTGGGGGCGAAGGCGGCGCCCTGTACGCCGGCCGGACGTGCCATAGGCAGTTCGCTTCGTAAGGCCAATACTATTGATAGGCCCAGCGGTAGTACCTGGCCTGCACTCGGCTCAGCATTGAGCATCGATCTTCTCAATGCACTGGAACCTTTTGGGCCACTCGCTTTACGAACGGCAGGTGCGTGACCATGAACCAGGTGCGTGGCATCTTCGGGTTCACCCAGGAGGACAACATCGGAAAGATTGCCTTCCCGGCTGTGCAAGCGGCTCCGTCCTTCCCGGATTGTTTTCCACACATGTTCGGCCAGCGCAAGGATGTTCGTTGCTTGATCCCATGCGCCATCGACCAGGTAGGTTATAGAGGGATGGAATGTGTACGTCGTGCCCAAGAGGCAAGGCTCAAAATAGGTGCCGATGAAGCGCGTCAGCAACACACAATGGACGTGTCTCGCTTCTTCGTGATGTGGCGGCGGCCAGTGCGCATCCGTAAACGTGCGACATGTAAATTATTGTAAGATCTGAATTCCTATGAAAATAAAATGCTGTGCCCTCCCGCGCCGGAACGGCGTTATTGGCGCGCGAGGTAGGCGGCTACTTTCTCCTGAGCTGTTCCATTTGGTTACTGTTGCAGGACCCGTACTTTCGGATGACTCGTGACGTCGCGCCCCGCATTGGGCACCAAAAGCCAGCCTTGATCGAGTCCAAGTTCTTTCCGGCATTGCAAGGAGAGAGCGGAAAGATGTCGGCCAGTGACATGAACTCGGCCATCTTCGTAAACGATACCCCGTCGCAGATTAAGGACAAGGTGAGGCCACTTGCAACCGTATCGCGTGGGCAAGAACATGGAACGCGGTTGATGGCAGCAGTCGCATGCTGTATTCCGCTGTTAAGCCACAGTGGCATCCGGGAGGTACCGGCTCAGCAATACCGGTGTGTAAACAGGCGACCCGAGCGGCGACTTACCACGTTTTACTGTAGCCGGCGATGCCATCTGCGTGTTGCGCACATAACCACGGCCCTCCCGTCCGCAACCGCCAACCAGATAAACAAGTACGCATTCAGTGGAGGCGGTGCTACTGTTGAGGAACACCGCGTCCGGGGTGCAAACCTGGCAGTGGACGTGCCCTGGAAGTACCTTAACTTCTTCCTTGAGGACGACGCCAAACTGGCAGCCATCGGGGAAGATTACAGCTCAGGCCGCATGTTGACGGGTGGGTTCAGGATTACAGTGTCTTGCTCCTCTAGCAACCATGTGCTATTGCGTTTGTAGCTGCCAGGTTTCAGGTGTCGAATCGTGCGGATCCTCCAGGCCCAACGAAGAGTTTTTGAGAGAATATCCTTCTTGGGACGACCGCTCTGGACTGCGCCGGTTGGCACATGCGTTGGGCGGTGCTTGCCTTTTCTTGTCGCTTAGCCCAATGGCGTCAGAGAGAAACCTAATTAAGCCCAAACGTTTGACTGTTTGTGCGGCAGGCGAGATCAAGAAAGAGCTGATCACCGTCCTAACCGACCTGGTTTCTCGTCATCAGCGAGCCCGGGCACAAGTGACGGATGACGTTGTGGACGCGTTCATGGCGGTGCGGCCCATGCCCTGCGTCTAGAGAACATATATGCTGGAGCAAAGCAAATTGCACCTCTGGAAAGAGCAGCAGCTATGCAGTTGAGAGGATCTAACGCAGGGGTGTTATGTTATCGGCAAGCATAGACATCGTCTGCAATGGGAACCATCGTGACGACGTTCGCCACGTTTGCTTTTTGGGGGTTCTATATTCTGTTCTATGGCGCACAAGAACATGGTTCTGAACCCAAGAGAAATTTCTTCCGCCAAGAAATGAGCGGCCTGAAGGATTGCACCATTGCAGTGGCAGGTTTTCGATGGAGTGACGTACACAGCTCCAAGGACGATTAGATACCGTAATATATAAAGCAGTGCAAGCAGGTTCAACAATTTTCTCGCCGTTCGTGGCCCTAAACTGCTTCGTGCATAGCTCGTCAGCCCGGTTTGAATAGGTGACATCTTCATGACAGATCGCGCGGACTTATGCTTAGTTCTTCCACGTTTATCTTCTTCCGATTGGAGGCGCGAGGGAGTGCGCAACGGCATTTTGGTTGTTTATTGCACAGTTTGCCAAATGTATGACTGCCGGTCGTAAGCAAGATAGCATTTGTGTGAGCGCCTGCTTGCGTGCGCGTAAGACCAAGGAAACGGGTGTGCTTATCTGCGCTGATGGTGCGTTCAGAAGAAAAAGTGTATCGGCGGCAAGAAGCAGAGGGGGTAGGAGATCGAGAGTTAGGCGATATAAGACGACCCGGAGAAATGTTAGCAACATGGACACACACACACACACACACACCGGTTTTAAGATTCATCCATGGACGGGCACCTGATAGCAGTGATCTTCATGGTAAATGTGTAACGCTTTACTGATCGGATGTTATCAGAAAGGCTTAACGATCGATGAACCGTAGTCATAGGAACCGTTAGGTCATACGCTAACCCCGTGGGCCTGCGACCTGACGGACTTTCCGAGGCAAGTGATGCCTAGTGGCACACAATTAAAGGCAACTACCGATCTCCCCCGTAGCAATGCTTGTGTTCCCATTTTTTCAGACAAACAAACATCTGGAGGGAGTCCTTTACAAAATACCCAGGGTCTCAGGCAGGGGTCTGGTCTCAGGACATCCTAATGGCTCTCGAGGCTGCCCTCATGGCTGACCCAGGCACGCATTTAGAAAACGCTCAATCGCTCCAACAACTACGTGTTAACACAACGGTGCCTGCCAGTCCGTGCCCAGCATGATGTAACGTGGAAATTGCCGTCGTGGACTTCATAAACATCGTGCATCGTGCTGGTGGCTGCTTGACCAATTTCTCCCTGTCTAGATTTCTACCACACCGTACGCACGGAAATTTGCATGGAGATACATAAGCTAGGATTTTACATCAGGTGCTTAAGCGAGCGTTTGCATCCTTTCGTTTCCGTACTTCCCCAAACGACAGGTGCGTGGGTCCCACGCACCAGTTGCACTCTTCTTGCGGCCTACGAAATGCTCTGAATCCACTGCCTCCGGTCCTCCCTCCTCACTTCATGGCTCCAGCCTGAACAGCAAAATTGAAGTTCAGCTAATGGCCTTTGACCCATGCCTGTCAAGCAGCCAACTCCTTGGCGCCGTCCTTGACGCCACCAGTAGATTTCTCGCCCGTCAATTTTCGTGCTTCCCGAGACTTAGATCGTCACCTCCCGTGCCTTGCAATGTCGCCACAGAATTCATGGTCCATGACGACCCCGGCTCGCCCACCTCAGGCGAGCCTGGCCCTATGGCTCCCTACTGGCCTCTACCATGTGTTCCTCGGCCATGCGCTTCACGTATTATTTCGCTTTGCATCTCCTTGCAAAGCACCCTTCTGCTTAATTTCATGAACACACCGCCATTCCATTGGATTAAGCGCAATGATTCACCAATTATGCCGCCCTTGTCCCTCGCTTACCACACACCCATCTGTTAAGTCCTCGTGCCGCTTCATTCACCCCATCCCCTCCAGGGGATGCCATGGTGCCTTCTCCTCACGTTTTATTCACATTCTCTCTGCACCTTTTTCGCAATTTTTGCACCTTTCTCAGGGGCTCATTTTCCCCCGTGATGCCCGGCCCCATCCCCCCCATTCCTTCAAATATTCAGTTCGATCTGCGCCTCCCCGATGTTAACAGTGATGAGACCCTTGACATATCGTCCCCCTTCTGATCCTCATCGATGCTTGGCCGTCGTTCCCTCATCCACTTTCCTGCAATGCCTGACCGAGCCAGGATAGGGGCGGTCGAATGCCGGGTGTCTGAAAAAGATAGAAACGGCCGGATGTCACGCCCGATTACCGTCCCGCAAACATACTAGATGCGAAACACTTACCACCGACAACTAGATTGGATAGAACCCGCGAAATTGACTAACACAAAGTAAACGGTTGGGAAACAACGACCTAATTGACAAAGTCGCTCTGCCTGCCACATTTCTTGTCGTACAACTGACTCGCTATAAAAGACTTGGCTCGGTCCGGCCATTTCCCCAAAACATTCTTGACTTAGCCGTCCCGAATGGGCCAATTGTCAGGTCCCATTTTTCTAGGTTGTGCTATTTGCTCTTATGATGCCCTGAACACCGCATGCTGCCATCCACCGTGCTACCTATCATGCACGGTAACCCCATCAGTCATGACACGGAGGGTGATGTAAGAAATTGATGGCAGCCATGAAAGAGGCAGTATTGGTGGCGCTGTGGCGGATGACCTGGAGGTAGTTCATGAAAGGTGTGATGGACAGGGAGCAGGCGAGATCGGGAGGTGGGCCAGGCACACACACACACAGAGACAGAGAGAGAGAGAGAGAGAGAGAGAGAGAGAGAGAGAGAGAGAGAGCGCTCACACATGTGTTCTTCAGGGTTCCTCGACAACTCGAAGGGACTCTCATTCTGCCTCATTTAGCAGTGTGTAATGTAAAATATGTGCTCGGCACTGGGAATTCCTGTTATAGAGGTGTGGATCAACTTAGTTTAACGGGGAAGGGAAGCCCCGTGGAATGGATGGAGGCGGATTGAGGACCGCGAATGGATTGGGGACGATCAGGAATGGGCGCCTCGAAGCGATTTAAATCGTCCAGATGGCCAATACCGTACCCCTGAATAAGGAATGTGGAATAACCCCTAATGCAAATTCCCATTGCTACATTCCACTGCTCGAACGTCAATATGAACCAATAAACCTACGTTTACTCTCTCATGTGGCATTGCGTTGGAAACTTTCCGTCACATGAAGAAGATCGATGACTACTTTTACTATGGTAAAAGCCGCCTGCCCCGTCAGCAGTGCTCACGTAAGCCATCGGGGAGAACGCGGGAAGATCAGAAGAGGCCATGTACGGACGGCCTGGGACCTCTAAACAGCTTTGGGGCTGTTGAATGTATATCTCGTTTCTGTTAGTAGTTATACAGTGCTGCGTTTGGAATAGACATTGAATTTCGTTAGTGTCGTCCACGCTCATCACCTGTCATCCCGGAGGGAAAGAATGGCTTCAAAGTGCAAGCCATACATCTTTTGCCATAACCTTCTCTGCTAACGCATATACAATCGGTCCTCTTTCCTTCCGTAACTTGATCCAATTTACCAGTCGCACGGCTACGCACACTGAAGAAATGGATTGGATAACATTGTGGTGACAACCCTACTACATGAGGCTCTATGTTATATTTGGTCGCACAAGCTTTCCCGGGGCCAAAGCTGTCGGGCATCTGATGGCCATCACCTCTAGGATCCTGAACTCCCCAGAAGTTTGGACCGGCAGCACAAGAGTACCAACGAAATGCAAGGAGACTCCTTGGTTACTATATGCGGAGCGGTCTAGCCCATATCCTAGCCCATGACGGATAGCTGACTTTGGCAGTGCGAAGTTTTCGAAAATTTGAAACCTAGCCCGAAGAGCACCACGTCAAGCGTCGCGTCAAGAAAAAAATTTGCAAAACTGCCTACGAAAGACACTACCTACGATGTATGTTGACTAATGTCGCTGACCCTTCCTAAGACCCCACGGGACATTGACAGCTGTTGAGTTACTCGTTCGCGCAATAAAGTTCCCGTCGTATTATATTTAGGAGTATGAATTTTAGCCCTTGACAACAAATGAAAACTGCGCCAGTCAAGGTCCGCGCTTGAGGGCGGGCAGTCAAAGTTTGCTTGACCGACACTTTTGACAACGCTCGCTCGGGTTGCCGTCGCTTCCATGCAGACTGGCGCTTGGACAGAAGAGGAAGATATCCTACTTGTGGAGTACCAGGTGCGGAGCTTCGAAGGCTCCGGGTTCTTTGATGGAAAAGGAAAGCGTGGAAGTCCTCGGTGTTGTTGCGATGCAGGCGGTATATGGAAATAAATGGTCCCTAATAAGCAAACATATACCTGGGCGAAACGGGCAAAGCTGTGCTCAGCGCTGGCGGCATAAAGTAAGTTGGACGAAGTTATTACGGAACCATTCGCTGGAATGAACAACTATCTGAGAGAGCATGGACAATGTGATGCAGGTTAACCCCAACATTATTAAAGATAAATGGACGCCGGAAGAAGATAGGTGATTAACTGCGAATCTGTAATTACCTGCTATGCCTCGGGCAACCCGACACGTAACGTCTGAACTAACCGTCCTATTTGTTACTTGCAGCATCCTCACGAAGTTGGTACAACAAATAGGCGTCGGCAAATGGGCAACCGTGGCACGTCACCTACCTGGACGTACGGACCAGCAGTGCATGGTACGTATGAAAGCTTTACCGTCGCTACTGTAGAGGAAAACTACCTGACCTCATCCTACATCGTTTACATGTGCAACGCAAACATTTGACAGGGTCGATGGCGACGACACCTCGATCCCAACATACGGAAGGTCAGTATACTGCCAATGCGGAAGATGTTACATATGTCAGCCCTGCCTCCTACTTATCCCCGAACAGCTCACCTTGGCATTGTCAGACCTGGTGGGGTGCTTCCTAATCCCGTCGGCACTACTTCCGTCAATTCATGCACGCTAACGTCACAGGACGCGTGGACCGTGGAGGAGGATGCTCGGCTTCATGAGCTTTACGAGGAACACGGAACCGCCTGGTCCATGATCGCTAGACGCATCGCAAACCGCACGCCACAGCAATGTCGCGGGCGTTGGTGCATCCTGATGGCTAGCAAGAGCAAGGTGCGTTCATGCACGATGCTGATTGCCGTTGTGCTGTGTGAAACCGAGCCATACGTATGGCGGCGTCAGGATGTAACAGCCGATCGTCGGCCAAGGACAGTGAGCTCCCACCCTTCAAATCTTCCGCTTCTTCCGCACTTCTTGTGTCCTTAATGCCTCTCTACCGTAGGGAACGTTGCGTACTACGGCGATACCAGATTCGAAACGTGCAACTCGAGACTGCACAGGCCAAGGCAGTGCCACAGCCGTGACTGCCGAGATAGCTCGACACGGACGACCGCAGCTTCACGTCTGCCCCTCCACCGTTGCAAGGGAAGCTGACACGGAGATGCCTGTGGTACCGGCATCGACAATGGTACCCATGCATGCCAATGGCGATTTGATGCAGCCGCCGACGGTTCAGCAAATACGTCTCACGAGGTCGCATGTGCGTGCCAGCGTCACCAAGACCAATTCGCCCAAGGGCGCCGAGCTGTTACAAAGGGATCGGCGACCAGCTGTGTTGCAGGATCCTGCATCAGCAGCCGCCCGTGCATTCACTGGAAAGCCCAAGGGCACATCTCAGACTTGTGCCAACCAGAAAGGAGACATCACCGGGACAAATACGATTGGCGCCCATAGGGGTAAGCCCTCCACATTAACACTTGTCAAAACTAGGGCATCCTTACACGGAATGTGGCATCCATTCCGTATCGCCGTTTTTTGCGTAGAGTACGGAAATGAGAGCTCGGATCGGTTTGTTATGCAGGACATTTGCTGCTGGGCACCCGAGTCCTCTCTTTCCTACGGCGCCCAAGGTCGAAGCAGTGCAGGCCGCGCAGCAGGTTGACAGCCATTGTCTTGCCCGCCTTCGGTGGACAATTCTCAGGGCGAGTCTCGAAGCAGCCGCCGCTTGCCAGCGGTGCGGGAGCCCCTGCTCCTCTGGTGTCGCCGCGAAAACGGTCTCTTCTGGCGATTGACCTACAGTTAAACAGGGAGCCTGCGACATGGCAGGCGGGTACTGCTGAGCGAAGATCCCCGCAATCGCATGGCGTGGACGGTGCTTGCCAGAGAACCGACAGCGACGATCCTGTCGGGGCCACCGCTTCATTACCTTGCCAAACAATCAGAGGCGCCGGCACTAACGCCATCGCAAGCACATGTGAACGCCCAACCGTCAGCACTAGCAGCCGCATTGGACTTGACAAATTTGGGTGCCCGAGTCGGCGACCTTCTGGCCGGACTGAAGAAGCTGTGCCAGGTGCGGTATTACGTATTGGATGGGTGGGTGTCATGCTCGGTAGTCGCGCGGCATGTAGATGTCCGGCGCCCCTGAAGCGTGGCCATCACCTTTGTAAGCTAACGAGCATCATGTCCCGATGTTGGATACATTGCAGGTGCTGTACTGCTGCACATGCCAATGCGGAAGACGCGCAGCGGCCGTTGCTACCCGTTGTTAACGAGGCCTGCTGTAACGTCAACAAAGCCAAACCAGCGCGACAAAATCATCGACGGCATGTCGGCCACTAAATCGCATGCAGATTCCCTTGACAGAGTTGCGAATATGGCAGCGGGTTGTAGGACAGCATCCTTGGGGCCATCTGCTGTGGAACCAGGGCAGCGAAATTGTGCCAAAGTCGCTGCTGCCCGGCCGCCTGACGACGGGGCGCAATTGGTAATATCGGACTACAGTTTCTTCAGCGTCCAAGCACCGGACGGTGGTCCATCTCAGATCACCGATCATTTACAACAGGTACGCAGAAACGAAGCGCCGACCATCCTGCGCAATGATGCTTAATCCTCGCATCCCTTTTTCCACCTTCGATTAATTTAACACGCGGTCATTGCACTGCATAGTACGGCATGCCATGCACATGTCTCAGATGGAGCACGCCTACGCACCATCAGACAGACGCCGTTCAAACAAGCTAGTAACAGGTCAAACGAGACGACGTCTGAGGCAGCTGAGCTCTTTTTTCCATTCCAGGCCATGCCGAGCGGTAGCGGGAACACGTCACTAAGCCTTCCCGATGGTCTGTTCGGAGAAGCAGGGATACCACCAACGGGAGATCAAATGCTAGACTGGCGGGAAGTAATTGGCTCGCCGCCAACCAGTTCCTTCCTTGCCTTCGTGGAAGCAGGTGAGTTCTTGCGTACAGCATGTGGCCATTTCGTCATACAAAGCACAACACGAATATTGTTAGTGTCGCTTTGTGCGCTTTATGCTTTTTTCCCGCACATGGTAAAGGCCCTCCGTACTGTGGAAATACAGGGATCTTGCAAACACCATCTGTCGCACCGGGACCTGGCCCAGCATCGGAGCTGCTCTGCGCGCCCATACCTCCTGGCATGCCCAAGGTGACCCCAGATTCCAGCAACGAATGGTCAGACGTGCCTGCACTTTCGTGGACAGAATTGCAGGCGTGCCACGGCGGGTTCGGCACTGTTGGCCGTCACAGTGCCCATAGTACCCCTGACAACTCGCAACCTGCCCATCGAGCCGTGCAAGGTGCGTTGTGAGATAAACACATCAGCACCACCAACACGATTTGTAGAAACATGGCTATGTATGACATACGCATGGGGATAATGAATGTGAGCGTTGTGTCAAGACCAATATGCTTACGATATCTGATATCATGAACATATATTTTACTTGGATCTTCCATGGGCCCTGTCTTCTGTTACACAGCCAGTGACCAAGCCGGAATCACGCCGCGTCGAGACATGTATGTGCGATCAGCTGGGCAGCTTGTAGGGGCTGGATCTACATCCATGGCTGCCCACTATATCCCCGGCCTCGCTTTCTGTCCTGGTACGCAACGCAAAGGACCGTTTAGCAAGGTGCTAAGAGTCGAAATGCTTTTACGTGCCTGACACAGTACATCTTTGTGGCTCAGGCGAACCAGCTGGTGCTAATGAAGGTCAGGGCGATACAAGGTCAATGCCGCCATCGCCCGGCGGCAGGAATCCATGCCCCGGGTTACAGAGCAGTGGCGTTGTGGATGGAGCAGACGATCGGCAGGTGGGCGCCAAGACCGTGGCAATGGACTGCCCGCCTCCGTCACGTACAGCTAAGCTTAGCACAACGAACGGTGACCGGACTGTACCCGACTTCTGCAGCCCAGCTAGGAAGCAGCACGTAGTCGCCCCTAGTCTACCGGGGCCGAAGCTGCCGATGAAGGTGCCAGGTACGCGGAGCTCAGCTTGGGATGTTGCACCTTTGGGAAGCAACCGTGTTCCTGTATTGCATTGAAGAGGCTGACAGCAGCGTAGACAACATAGGTGCAAATTCGCAAGCGGATCTTAAACAAAGCCCTCTTCCTGCAGGTCTGCCGGATCATTCTATGCACGGGAGTGAGTTTGTCGGGACTACTTCGCTAATCACTCCATCGATTCTGCTAAGGCCAGTGGCTCTGCCTCACGATGGCGTGGCGTCGCACGCTCTAGGCAGCGTGCCGCCATGCCTTGCGGCAGCCATGAGTGAGGCGTCACCACATCCGTGCCTGGGTATGCAGTCTCCTGTTTCGCGACCGTCATCGAACGAGGGCCAGTTACCCTTGCCTCCTGCTCTGGCATCCGCACTTTTGCCAACCATAACACAGCAGCTGCGTGATTCATGTGGCGCTGGGATTAGTTCTTCACACCAACCTCCAGCAGCCGAACAGCAATTCCCTGCATTTGCAACAACAGCTCTTGGCTTTGCACCCAGTGGATTGAACGGGGCGTTTCCGCGCCTTATGCTGCCGAGGCTGCCAGCGCAAGGAACCGTCCGTTCCATGTTTCCTGTGCTTTCACTTCATAAGTATCAAGCTGGCAAGGAAAACGTGATGAGGTAGTAATCGCTGGAGGTCTTCTTCATCTGTATACTATCGGTGCACCAAAATAAAGTGGTGCATGCCTCAATTACACTGAACAGGATGCTTGGAATATTCCATGACTTCAAATATTAGCACTTGGTTGGGGAGGCTTTGAGCGCCTGTGAGGGCGCTTTTGTGCGATCTATGCACTTGGTTATTTTGTTGATGCCCGATCTCCGGTGGCATCCCGACCTCGTGCGCTAACACACATTGATTGTAGTTTAATAATCTTAAAATGGCCGTTTTGATGTCTATTGAGTGCGTGTGGGAATTAAAATAGTTAATCATGACCGTCTGACGTGTCGACCCGTTGTTCGTTGACGATGGTTGGCTGAGGCTCCCGGACTGGGGCATCCTATTCTTTTGACAACGTTATTGAAAGGCAAAAGCGCAGAAAACCAAGAAACTGTTTGGGAATGAGGTAGAACTGACACTGGCACATAGTAACCGCTGACTGGCTCGTTGTTGCTGTGGTTATAGCTGTATGCGCGCATGCGTGTTTATCCAATTACTTCCCGTATTTGTGGTGTCTGCGTCACGGATGCCATCTATGGAACTTAATCATTAGGTGATGTGCATGCAGACTTGGGATACGTCTGCATAACCCATGGCATCCCATGGTGTTCACTGACGTTACTTGTGCAAAATATCAAGCTTTCATCCTGGGCCCCTGTGCGCTCCGGTGGGCGATACGCGATGTAACAATCAAAGTTGCTGCATCAGCGAAGATCTGCCAGCAAAGTGCTATGCACTAGCGACCATCTAGCTGGTGTTTGTGTGTGTGTTTCATGGTGTTTCCAGGACGTAGAAATGCCGTGCCCTGTACTGAGGCAGGGCTTATGGGCTAAATCTACAACCGAATGCTTTTCTGCTCGATTCAGGTTGCATTGGTGATGCCTATCCAGCAAGAACCTAAATGAACTTCTCCGCTGTATCCATGCCGGTATTCGGTTGCCTGTGCAACAGTCCAACTCCGCAAGCCTTTGCGTTTTAACTTGTTTCATTGATGATCAAAACTATATTGTGGCGTCACTGTCACTTGGAAATTTAAGCAAAAGCAAGGATGCATTCCGTGATCTGATTCGGTTCGGTAGACGCGCAGGATGCTGGATTCCCTGAATCGATTAACCCGTTGCCCACGGCGATGAGTTATTAGGTTGTTGAAGTCTCCTGGCCGATGCACCGGGACACGAAGCCGAAGCTTGCTCATCTGCCGTACTCTTATACGACGCTGGTCTGTCCCAACACCGAATTTCCGCTTTGTTTCCAAAGTTAGATTGTGAGCATTGTGATTTTGAAGTGCCAAATGGACGGCATGATACGCTTTTGAGCTTCTGGATACCTTTCTTGCTGTATGTATGCTTAGGAAGGCAAAATGCCTCACCTTAAACAACTTGACCGCTCGGCAACAGGGGCATTCTGCCCTCACGCATCTTATCTGGCGGCAGGGACGGTCGCTGGCGCAATTGACATTAGTTTCTCAACTTCTTCTGTCCTCGAGGTGTGCACAGGTTTTCCCAATGTCATGCTTTTAGCTTCTAGGACACTAAAGATAATTTATAGCCCTTACATTTGGGGCTCTTGCACTTCGAGCCGCGTTGATCACTGGCGCAACTTGTCGTTGCAGATTTTCCCTATAGACTTTTCGACAAGTTCTGATTACCTTTCGCCATGTGGAAGCGTTGCGGCACCCGAGCGTTTCAATAGGCTTGCCTGGGGCCAGCGCCTGTCGGATCAGTCCTTTCCCCAGGTGCGCGGTGTCTTGTATGCAACGGGATGGTACCGGGCTGATACGCCCATAAGCACTTATTGTGAATTCTTTTTTCATGTAGCTGGGATTGCTAGCGGGCGGCCTGGCAGACGGTTCTGTGTGCCTCTGGGACCCGTCTGTTCTGCTCGATCCGTCAGCGAAGGAGCAGCATCGAGTATCGCTGCTGGCAAAAATGCAAAAGCACATTGGTGCAGTGAAAGGATTGGAGTTCAATGGATTCAGCCCTAATCTGCTTGCCTCGGGGGCAGCAGACAGTGACCTGTGCATCTGGGACCTCGCCAAGCCCTCCACTCCCTCGCTTTACCCGGCCTTGAAGGTGGGTTATAAATAAACTTACCTTAACTTACCGCATGTTGACTTGAATTTTTAATGAAAATGTCTGGGGGTTCGGCTGGGCAGGGGAGCCCTGGGGCCCCGGGGTCAGCGATCGGAGGCGAGATCACATACCTGGCATGGAATAAGAAGGTGCAGCACATCCTGGCTTCATGCAGCACGAACGGAACGACCGTTGTTTGGGACCTGAAACGTCAGAAGCCCGTAATAAGCTTCCGGGATACAAACAGGTGAGGGTTGTCTTGCCGAGGCCAGCCGTTGGGTTTGTAAGTTCGTGCTCTTGTGGTTCTTGCTTTGGTTTGATCTTGAGGATCAGTTCGTATTCCGCTGGGTCCACCCCGTTCACACGAAATGGCCCCGTCATCTTATCCCACTATATCGACAGCCAACGCCGCGCGTCCGCCATTCAATGGAACCCAGACATTGCAACTCAACTTATAGTGGCATCGGACGACGATCGATCACCCACATTGCAGATGTGGGACCTTCGAAACAGTGTTTCCCCCTTAAAGGAGTTTGTCGGCCATCACAAGGTTAGCTGCGCTGGGATTCTGCATGCGTTCTTTAGGGTTCGTGGTGGTATACGGTGTTTAAATACGGCTTATGCTTAAGAAAGCTGTACCTTTTTATTTGCAGGGTGTGTTGTCCATGGCTTGGTCACCGCACGATTCGTCCCTGCTGCTTAGCAGCGGTAAGGACAACCGGACCATCTGCTGGGATGTTCAAAGCGGAGACATTGTGTGCGAGCTCAGCAGCGCGAACTGGAATTTTAATGTCCAGGTACGTACGTATGCCAACAGGCCCAGGGCTAATAGTCTTTACAAAGATGCTTGACAATTTACATGGGATGGGACTGGTGCCTGGGCAAACATGAGGGGTGCTGACTCTTGCCACCAATGCTTTTGATGGAGTTGGCCAGATGCATGTTAATGACTTGTGATTGCTGCCTTTCGCGCAAAAACCTTTCCTGACGAGGAACTGCTCCGGTTCTTACCCTGAATTGGATACCTCAGTGGAGCCCCACCATACCGGGGATTTTCGCTACGTCATCGTTCGATGGCAAGCTTGGCGTGTGCAATTTGCACACATGCACTGGTTCTAAGGTCACGGAGACTGTGAACGCGGACTTCACGGTCACGCAGTCCATCGTAGGCGACGCCATACCTCTGAAAAAGGCCCCTGCTTGGATGCGCCGGCCCGTGGGTGCTACCTTTGGTTTCGGTGGGCGCCTTGTGTCTTTCATGAATAACCGTTCACAGCATACTGATTCAGCGACGGGTGCTGTGCGGCTTCAGGAAACGGGCCTCTTGTCCGTTAAGCAGGTCGTCACGGAACAGGACCTTGTGTCGAGGTCCGAGGGTTTCGAAGCTGCGATTCAGGGAGGCAACCTTCAGACCTTACGTGATTATTGTTGCACAAAGCGCGCCGCACTGTCGTCTGCAGAGAAGCAGTCGGCCGAGGGGAAGCACGAGGCCGAGACTTGGGCGTTCCTGTCCGTCCTCTTTGAAGGGGACGATGCGCGCCGTGTGCTGCTGCAAACTTTGGGTTTCAAAGACTTGCCGGCCCGTGAGGGCAGCCTCACGAGCGCACCATCAGAAAACGGATTGGATATGGTCACAGCACGAGTTGAACACCTAAACCTGCAATCTTCAGATGGTGAGAGCTGAGGGACAGCTGCTTCTGTAGCCAAGAAGATGCTGGGAAGTACTTGCAATCATGCGGGAATGCTGTTCCTGATAATTATACTTCGCTGGAGGGTATAAGGGGTCTTATCCACTGGTGGACGGAGGGATTAAGTAGGAATTGTTGCTGCTAATCTCATTCCTGAGCTGCATGATGCGTCTCACATTTGAACATGCCATTTCCTTGGTTGCTATTCCTCTGCCTGTTGCTGCCTAAGGTGTACCGTGCCTGGCTGTGCCAGGTTCGGGCACTGGTGGTACACTTGACGCCGCAAGTCCTCAGCAACTACTTTCTCAGGACGACCCGGCTTTCTTGAAATGTTCACCGAGTGATGATATCATACAGCAGCCTCTGCTGGATGCTGGAAGTTTGGCAGCAGCTGCCCCAGATCTTGGCGTAGTACAGCTGTCCAGTACAGCATCCAGCAGAGGCTGCTGTATGATATCATCACTCGGCGAACATTTCAAAAAAGCCGTGTCGTTCTGAGAAAGTAGTTGCTGAGGACTTGCGGCGTCAAGTGTACCACCAGTGCCCGAACCTGGCACAGCCAGGCACGGTAGACCTTAGCAGAAACAGGCAGAGGAATAGAAAGTGCAGCCGTTGAACATGGCTACGGTTATTGGAGCACTAATTGTTGTCATCCCATTCGTCAAAAATTCGGATCGTTAGGAGCTGTATCTGTACGCTTTTCCACAAATGGCCTTCTCACACCTTCAAAGTATACCTAAGAGGGGCTGTCTTGTTTGTGGTCAGGCGAATCAGTGCCGGACGGACACGGCCATGTGCCTGGCCACGCGCCGAGTGGCGAGCTGGAGGCGGAAATCGTCAAAGCACTGACAGTTGGTTGCTACGCCACTGCCGTTGATCACTGCCTGGCGGTGCACCGGTACACGGATGCGCTCCTAATTGCCAACATGGCAGGACGCGATCTGTACCAGCGCACCATGCACAATTACATGCAGAAGTGTCCCCATCCATATCAGGTGCGAGATCCTGGGTTGTGGTGTCTGTGAGGTTTGGATTGCAATTATTACTTGCTTAGGTGTTCAGAGATGAGCACACTGACGGGATATTATTGGCAGCAAAGGGGGGGTCCTTTTTCATGTATTCTCTAGAGCAGCTGTTAAGTGGGTCGATGGCGATGTTGTGCAGGCAATCATTCGCGCAAATCTGGAGGGCGACTACAGCACATTGATCCGAACACGGCCGGTGGCCCAATGGCGGGAAACCCTCGCCATGCTGATCACTTACACTGATCGCGACAAGTTCCGTGGCCTTGCGGACACCCTGGCCAGTCGGCTTGCGCAGGTAAAATAATTGTGAGACCGAATGTGTACCGTGGTCAGTATAGATATTTATCAGCGATGATAATTTGTTCCCGCATATATACCGTGGGTCGTTAGGTATGTATGCCATTTGATTCCTGGGTTGCGGAAATATGCCTGCAGGCCGGCATGCACCACGAAGCTTCATTATGCTGGGTGTGTGGTGGCCACACAGATCAGGCGGTATCATACTGGGCTCGTAATTGCACCGGCGCTTCGTCAATGAAGGTGGAAGTTTTGCAGGTATGATGCCTGTCCATGAGGCGGGGAACTTTTGTTCAACTTGTCTTTTGCCCACTGTGACCTCGACCTTGTCCCAAACTAACCGGTGACTATGAGTGTTGTATGCATATATATTGCGGGTAACTCGATCGACATGCCCCTACAGAATGTAATCGAGAAGGCGGTTGTGATGGGCATGGCCCCGGGCGTTTCGTCCACGTCATCTTCGCCGGATGGCGTCAACAAGGCGTCCCAGAGTCTCTCTGAGCTGGTCACAGCATATGCCTCGTTGCTGGCATCTAACGGCCGTATGGCTACAGCTCTCGATTATCTAGAGCATGTACCAGGGGAGGTGCGTCTTGGACATTGTGAATGACTCTGTCCAATAAGTTGCTTTTAGCATTTCCCGATGGATGCCAGATGGTGCTCAGGTTTGGTCGGGTCGAAGCCAGCGTGCCACCATCGCATGCACGCATGAGCACATTGATCGTGGTTCCCTTCCTGACGCCTGCAGGCCTCTACGACGGTCGCTGTCCTGAAAGATCGCATCTATCGTAGTGGGGTCGCGGAGCTTCCGCATGGCGTCCACCCTCCACCGTTTCCATTCGTTAGAGAGGAGGTGGTTCCCGTGGCACAGGCGGCGGCGCAACAGGCAAGTGCTTGAATGATCTTGGATGAATGAAGGCCTTCCAGTTCTTAAACCTCCGCAGGTGGTTTGAGCCGCGAATTGATCCTCCGTATTTACAGCTTCGAAAACAAAGATCTTCTATAATTTCTTTTGCAGGCCGCGCAAACTGGGCAAGCTTATTCAGTGTACGGTGCACCCAACACTGCGCCGGCATATGGAGCGCCAAACACCGCGCCCGCTCCTCAAGCCGCCTCAGCAGTGCAATACGGGCAGCCGCAGACAGCGAATCCATATGCACCGCAGACGACCACCCAGCCGCAGGCATCTAGTTACGGGCAATACAGCCAGTACCAACAGACACAGCAGCAACCCTCGGCATACACACAGGCGTCGTTGCCGCAGCCGGTGCAGCAGCCGGTGCAGCAGCCGGTGCAGCAAGCATCAGCGTATACCAGCGCATACCCGGCGCAGGTGTACCAGCAACAGCGAACTGCACAGACGGTCGCGCCAACACCAGCTCCATTTACGCCTACGGCGGCCGTTCCGCCTGTCGTGCCGCAAACGCAGCAGCCAGTGCCGCCATCACAGGTACCCGCGATGCCGCAGCCGACATATATGGCTGCAGTGGTACCATCAGCCTTCGTGCCAACTGGTGTCCAACAGCCAGTGCCCGCGGCTCACACGACTGCCACAGCTGCACCGCAACCCAATTTCTTCGTTCCCAGCGCGCCCACGGCCGCACCTGTGACTATGGGGTCTGGTGGCGGAGGCAGTTATGGTGGTGCGCCGCCAGTGGCACCTATGCCTGGTATGCCGGCCAGCGGCATGATGCCGGCTGCAACTTCACAAAAGCCGGCGGCACCACCGCCACCTCCAGGACCGCCTGCTAGTATTTCTATCGCCACGGCTGATACAAGCGCTGTCTCGGCAGAACTGCGCCCTGTCGTCACTTCGCTGACAAATCTCTACAATGCGTGCATGCCACTCGCGAACAACCCCGGTAAGGCGATTTGCGCACTCACGCCTTGGTTAGGAAATGTGTTTTACGCATGTATTGTTGCTACTGTCACGCAGCAAAAAAGCGCGAGATGGACGACAACACAAAGAAAATCGGACAGCTATTCTGGAAGCTTAACTCGGGCGAGGTCAGCGCAAGCGTTGTCCCGAAGCTGCAACAGCTGTGTGCTGCCATTGACGCGGGAGATTGGCACACCGCGAATCATATTCAGGTGCAGATGACCACCACAGACTGGGATGAGTGCGGCTTCTGGCTGAGCGCTGTAAAGCGCATGATTAAATTGCGCCAGACGTCGTAATGGAATGCTGGCTAAGATTTTGGGTTGGTCCCAGATTGGGGTGACAGATGATGCCTAGGTGTGTAGCTGCGCGTACATCGGTGTGGCATCTGACCGTGTGGGATGTTGCGAGGAGATGGCTTAGGCAATTTGATTTGTTGGAACTGCAGCCAAGGATAATGGCAAGGGGAGGAACATGACGCTGGGACGGCCAGTGCAGTTCGTCGTACTGTTGGGCACATCGCAGGGGAAGGTACAAGGTAGAGCGAGTGTGGCAAGGTGTTAATGGTTCTATGAACATAAGAGATCCACGTCATCGAAAGGGTTCAAGCCAGTACTGAAATTCCGGGGAAAGGCGTGAGAGTGTCCAGGACACGACAAAAACGCTATGTTGTAATGCGAATAAGCGACAGCAGTCGGACTGCCTGCTGTTCAGCTAGTTCTCCATCGCGTGCTTGAAGAATCATTCTGGTCAATTTACCGCCACTGGCCAGGTATGTGGGAAACCCCACATAGAGCGATCAAATGGGTGCAAGGCTCACTTGGGGACAAGACAAGCAGATGGACGAACGTAAAATCTGTTTACGTCGCAATATTGCACTCATGCAGTTTGTTACATAACTGGTTGCGTCGAAAGTTAGCAGGCCGTAGCCGTGGTTGCGTGGGTAAGTGCCATTGCCATCGGGGCTGGCGTGCAGCGAGACCGTATGCATTTGACCTTGTGTAACTTAATTCAGTATTTTGTAAATTATATTGAAAGATATGCCTCATTTCATAGGATACTGACGGAATAAGAAGGTCGGAAGTTTTCCTTACTGCAGTACGAGAAGATCTGTGCACAGAAGGTTGCAGAGGTCATGCCGGAATACAATGCGAATTGTATTGCGAATGCGAACGTAGATCTTCAAATTAGAATGTTTTCAGTTAACTTTATCCTATCGCTTGCCCAACTTTGCAATGGTACCTGAGACAAAATGGACGCAGCACATAAATTCATTTGTCAATGATATCTTAGAAGGTGAATTTCAACTTTGGCGGAGCTTTCCGAATGCTGCAAGCTTGGGGACGAAAGACGTCGCCCAGGACCCTGTCCTCGAATCGAACGGGTGCGGGCTGTGACTAAATAAAACTCGTTTGATACACATGAGTCCATCATCAACTATCCAATTATTTGATAATTGGCCGCACCAGGGCATAATGCCTTCCGAACATACCCTGCTCGTGGCCTGCCTGCAGGTGCGACGCACGTGAGATGCAGCTTGCCACGTAATACGATTTTAGCGCAATCGGTGCCATCTGGGCTGGAGGATGCAAGTCCGCTGGAATCGGCCCCATCCGGCACCGGTCGCATACCTTCGTTTATGGGGCAGCCCTCGGCGCCGGAAAAACCATCAGCAGGTGCGCCAACGAGGGAGGGAAGCTCATCCGCTCATCTATTTTGGGGTTTACCTGGATGGATGTTTGGGTTCGGATATGGGTCGCCCCGTAATAGCGTACGGGGCTTCCCGGCTGGCAGACCTTTGCGTGGCCACAACCAGTTCCACATGGACGATATCCATCGCCTTTTTTGCTCGTTTGGTGGCGCGCGGTAGTATCTGCACAGCTGATCTGGCGTTGTCATACCACCTTAGGACGGCTCAACCTCTGTTCAAATGAACGTTGGAATGGTGTTTCCCGACCTGTACTCAGGACGGATTACGCCATTAAAGCTGGCGCGTCTATCGGAGGTGCTGCGCCTTCCCGTCATGCGCGTGGAAACAATCCTCCAACGCAGCCCAGCGGCGGTACATCACATGGAGCCAGAGCACGTGGCACACCGGCTGAAGGAGCTTTGCCTGGCCTTGTACATCCTTCCTAAGCAGGCGGCCTTCATGGTCTCCAAGCAGCCTGCGTACATGTTGCTGACCCCCCTATCGGAGATACGCGCCAAAATTCAGCAGCTGTCGGACACGCTGGGCGTGCCGGCAGTCGCCGTACTCCGCACGGCGCTCACTGTGCCGTCCATCCTACGGCGCAGCACAGCATTCACTGAGCGGCGGGTAAGGGCGTACAGCACACTGCTCCGGTGTACACCGCTGGACGTGCTTCATATAATGGCCCGTGGACCCGAATATATGTCCGATACGCCCTCATCCGTGCGCCAGAGAATGACAGCCTTGGGTTATGTGCTACGACGGCCACAGTGCACCATAGCAGCCATGCTGCAGGCGCGTCCAGACCTGGCGTTTATGTCCGGTAAGGTGATGAATACCAAAGTCAACGGCCTGATGTGCATCATGGACAAGCAGAAGCACCACGTGGTGACTCTTGTGGTGAAGCTGCCAGCGTTACTACGCTGCAATCTGGACAGTGTCAGGCATGCGTTCGGGGGCCTGCAGGATCTGTTGCAGAAACGTGAGGGCTTTGTTTACGCCATGGTCTGCCATGCACCGAGCTTGTTGCTGCTGACGCCACGGAGCCTGCACCAGCGGTGCACTGCGTTGCAACGATGCCTCGAAGCTTCGCCCGAATGGCGCGAACAATTTACGCAACTACGGCCGCCAGGGGTAGCGCAGCTGGTGCTCAACCGCCGCAGCAGCCTTAGCGTCATGATGTATCTCACTCAGCAACGACGAGGGGGCACGGCACATCTTGTGCAGCTGCTGTCCTCAAGTCCGGACGGCGGACCGGTGAAGGTACTGGGCGAGGGATGGCCTGATTTCCTGGAGTGGATGGAGCGGCGGCGGCAGTTCATCACCTTTCGCATGCGTCAGCATAAGGCCACGATGCAGATGGTGGCTGAAGGTGTGGTGCGAACGGGGCCTGCTGCACGGCAAGGGTCAGTGAGTGGGTCCGTCCCCCAGTTGCAAATGCCTTTGGCGGCCCAAACGCAAGAGGAGCAGGGGCAGCTGCAGCGGCGTGATCAGCAGCAAAAGGCTATCTCTTCAGCTGCTGCTGTCACATCGCAGGTGGTATCAGGGGAAGCGGCCGCCGCAACGATGATTGACAACCAGCTGCACCATGAAATCGGCGGTCTACCGCATCATGCAGAACAAGGAATTATCGGTTCTCGTCCACATATAACGCTGCCGCCTCGGCCAGCTGATATTTTTCTCAACCCTAGTGAAGATTGCAGCTGCAGCATTGAGGACCGTTTGCACAGTAAAAGTAATAACTTTGGCAGCAGAGATGACGGGTGCAGGCGCGAGAGTATCACGCAGCAGGATACGGGTGGGTACGTTGTTGCAGGGGAGAGGCAGCAGCCAGGTGCTTCCACATCCGGGCGGCAGCTATCGTGGCGCCAGCTACAAGCAGAGTACAGACGGAGCTTGCACCCGCGAGCCCGCCGGAAAGCTGCATCGGCTTTGCAGCAGGTGGGTCGGCCAGCAAGTGAAGTCTTTCCAGGCCTTCAGGCGTTACCGCCCATAAAGCGGGTTAAGTCCATACAGCGCAAGGCTCAAGCGAAGGGCGCCAATCTGCTCATGCCTACCTCCGCTGCAGAAGGGCGGTCCGCCTCTCCAGATGAAAGAGGGCATCCATTCGCTGACCAAGATGGTTCAGGAGAAACACCGAGTCCACGCTCCCAACGACTTGTAGGCGGATCATCTGCCTTGTCAAGCAGCTCTCATGTGCAGCCGCGAAACTCCAAATGGGCGGTGGCCTTCGTGGCCGCGGGTGCTGGTGGAACTGGTGTAACGGAACTTCGGACTGCGCATGGCAGCGACAGCTTGCTTCCCTGGGAGGCGTTGCATACAGCAGGCACAGCACTTTGTGATGGCGACCTCGATCGATTGGGAGAGTTGACCTGTTTGCATCCGATGGAAGATGGACGGCAAAGCCACGACCTCAGCAGCTTGCTGTTGTCAGGGCGTCGTCAGCCGCCAGATCCAGGCCTGGTGCAAGCCAATGCGGGCAAGGACGGAACAACAATCGGCTCATCCGATGGGCTTGACCTGGGGGAAAAAGCATTTAGTGCTAGTCTTATCGCTTCACGCGGTGCTCAGCTTACACCTCACTTAGGTACGTGCTTCGAACGGGGCCCTGAGGACACGGCAGGGGAGGGTGAGACCATCAGCGCTGAAGGCGATGGGGCTGGTATCGGCTGGCCATCAGAAACGACAACGCAGAGCGTCGGTCCCCAACACGTTGCTGAACAGGGTGCGCGAAAGGTGTCCTTGTGGCTGCACCTCGACCCTAGCGGCATTAGGAGCAGCGTGATTGACCAGGCCGACGTCAAATCGCCTCAGGGAGAAAGCGACGTTCTCAGCTGCCGGCGAGCGGCTGCGCCTCCCTCAAAAGAGGCGCCACAGCATGGGCCGACAGATGAGGTAGTTTTGGTCAGCGGGGACGGGTCTATCTGCGACATCACGGGCTTAGGTAGGGACACGCACGCCATGGGTTCACGGGGCCAGGAGACCGCAGCAGCCGTGAGCGTAGGGCACGGGCAGAAACGGGATTCAGCGCTCGGTGCGATCGTGCCAAGATGATTTCCTAGAGCATGATATATTTCATAGCTTTCGAGTGTCGAGTGCTAAATGTGATTGCTGTATGGTCTTGTGATTCTTGGCCTCGACCAAACGTTTATCTCACAAAAGGAATGCGGACGCGGACGTAGGTTAGTACACAGAGCTGCCTCGGAACGCATGACTTGTCTCTTTCTAGAGAAATTGAGCATGAGCTCTTATCACAGTCGCGCCCCGTTGCACGTGTACGCGGCCCTGCTTGCCGAGCGTGTACTTTTTATATTTGCGGCCCAAGTTATAGTATGCAATGTCTCTCTATAGGTGTGGCAGGTATTGGGCCAGGGCCTTCGGAGGCTCACAGCTTGGGACTAAGCGAGCCGTAAGACTGGTAACAGGGATTGTCCCAAGCAGTACAGAAGGCATTGCGAGCGGCAGGTGTGCAGCTTATGGATAACACGTGGTGCGGAGAGCACATGTCCGTGCATGCTATGGGCCTGAGAGAGGTATATGGGTGGAATTGTTTAATTTGGAGAGGGAATGAGAAGCGTACAATTACTGAATGAGCCTGGCCTCTGGATGTGGTTTGCCTCCCAGTTGCTGTTTTCGCATCGTTGTGCTGTAGAGCTTGAAAGGTGCGTTCAGAAATGCATCTCATCCACTCCGGGATTGCAGCTTCACATGGGAGGACCTTCAATTTCAGCACCAGGTTTCCTATAAGTTTAGCGCGTGAATCCCCTGTACCACCAAGGTAACCGCGCTACGAATTTAAACTGGCAACCCATGCATTCCTAGTGCTGCTCCGCCGACGCAACGAGTAAACTCACGGATTCCGAATCTCGCTATACTTCATTTACGTCATTTAGCGCGCTTATGATGCAGTAAAACCGGGGATCCTTTGGCTCCTGCGGACCCGTGGGCTCTGGGTTACGCGGCAAGAATGTACAGAAATGGCCATTCATTTAGAACGGCGAAGTAGTTGGAGTGATTGGCGGTTAGGTTCGCTGTTGGACCACGAATGTTGTGAGTGCAGTTGCCAGCAAGGAAGTTTGTGCTATCTCCTGCGCATGCACGATCGTATGAATATATTCTGAGATGGTGCAACATGCCATGGTACATTCAGAGTCTCTGTGGGGATCCCTAAGCGACTGTGCAGCGTTAGTCCCTGTAGTACATGGCTTACGGAATAATATGAAGATTACCAATGGAGTAATACCATATCGTTTTAGTAAAGTTAGGTAACACATGGTTGCACCGTCCAGCTAAGCTTCTTCAGAAAGCTGCACAGTCTCATGGCATGTCCATAGACTTCCACATACATCGCGCACAGGCGCAGAAATACCTAGCTCAAGCAAACTTTTGGGAAGGGTTTTTTGTTAATTAATTTACTTGGAATGGCGGAGTGCGTGAAGGTCGCGGTGCGATGCCGCCCCCTTAACAGCAAGGAGAAGGGAGACAACCGTGCTGTAATTGTAGAGGTTGACGGCAAGATTGGCCAGGTTACTCTTCATAATCCTAAGGGTGATGAGCCTCCAAAGACTTTCACCTTCGATAATGCATTCGATTGGAACATCACCCAGAAGGAGGTATACGACGTTGTTGCTCGCCCTATCGTTAACAGCGTCGCGGATGGATACAATGGAACCATATTTGCATATGGCCAAACTGGCACGGGCAAGACGCATACCATGGAAGGCCAACCCACCCCGGAGCTTCAGGGCATCATCCCCAACTGTTTTGACCATATCTTTGAGCTAGTCAATGGCAGTTCTGGTCGGCAGTGGATGGTGCGTGCTTCGTACTTGGAAATTTACAACGAGGAGGTTCGGGACCTGCTCTCGAAGGACCCGAAGAACAAGCTTGAGCTGAAGGAGCACAAGGATTCGGGAGTTTACGTCAAGGGGCTTAATGCCTTTGTTGTGAAGGGCGTACCTGAGCTTAAAAATGTACTTGAGGTAAGGGTAGTAAGGGGCACGGTATCAGCCGGGTGGTCGAGGTACGGGGTTGCTAATCCTACCAAAAATCATAATGTTGCCCGGTGCCGGAGCTCTTGTTTGGATGCTTTACGCGCTTGCATCATCCTGCCGTATATTCGTACAGGTAATGGGTAAATCCAAGGCAATCGCATTGCACACTAAGGAAGAGAAATTGCGCGCACAGATTGTGCCACCTGCCCAAGAGGTGTTCCTAGCCTCTTGGGGCCTTTAACACATTACAGAATAACAGGTTTTGCATTCATAATGGACGGGATGGGTAATGGACGCATGTCTCCTAACCTGACATCTGAACACAAAGAGACACAGTGCTTGTCCGAATTCCTACACCATCGTAGGTGGGGAAGAAGAATCGCTCGGTGGGAGCGACGCTGATGAACCAGGACTCGTCTCGTTCACACTCGATCTTCACTATCACCATCGAGACTATCGAGCAAACAAAGGCGCAGGTACGCGGCTGGAGGTTACGCGTCTACTTGTAGGAGGCGTTTGTGAGTATGTAAGCAGGTACCGATACAAATACCTGGTGGGAGTGATCACCATTTCCTATATTCAATACGGTAATTTCCACAGCAGCCACCTCTCGTGATGGCCTACGGCATATGCTTATGTTCGGGAAGATGGACTGGCATGTTGCGCGCTGCGTAATGCTGCGCAGTGGGTAGGCAGCTTCCATGCGGTGCAAAGCACAAGAGACGCGGTATTTGACATGGAAGGAACGAACGAATACTGCCCAGTGTGTGCGCACGGACAGCAATATGAAAGACACGCAATTTATGGGAACAAGGCAGATTTCCCAGAGCCGAACCGACCGGCAGGGCCTAGACCGCAAGTAGCGATGCCAATCCTAAGCGTACGCAAGATTTATGGAGTCGTATGGTAAGTACGAGCTGGTCTGGAACTGCTTATTGCCCGGCCTTATGCTCGGTTGCCTTTGTCAACGTGCAAGACCTGAAAAGAGCGTATGGGTCGACGCGCTACCATTGTTCGCAGCCCGAAGGCCACATCAAGGTAGGAAAGCTGAACTTGGTGGACCTAGCTGGCAGCGAGCGTCAGTCCAAGACGGGGGCTACGGGCGACCGCCTCAAGGAGGCCACGAAGATTAACCTATCGCTCTCGGCGCTGGGTAATGTCATCTCGGCTTTGGTGGACGGCAAGAGCGGTGGGTGTGGCAAACAACAAAACGGAACACAGGAACTTAAGGGCATATATTGCTCTCAGAAAGCTCCAAATGGCCTGTTAACTAATAGCTGCAAAGCGGACGCGCAACTGCCCAACTGACACGCAAGGTACCTAATGCATAAACCGGCATGCATACCCAGGCGGTAACGCAAAGGGGCAGCTGAGCTTATATGCAATGATTGACACGAGGATAGAAAAACGAACGTTAATGAGGATCTGCGAAGGGTGGTGGGCATGCAGTGCAAGATGGGGCTCGGGCCGGGGACTGCTGGGGACTGCCGGGGCCGGGGACTGCTGACTGATACACGAAGTTGGTAATGGATTACAAAGTACCTGAAAATTCTGCCCAACATGTTTTGGGTTTCCTAGCTACTTTGGTAGCCCAAGTAAGTTTACTGAGCCCTGCACGGCTTGTGTCCGGCTGTGGCGGTGACGGGTCTTATGCCTTATGGTATTTACCTACTAGTCAGTTCGTGAAATTGGTCTTTTCATGGGGAGCCCTGATGCAAGGCGTATAACATGGATTCATTGGACACATCCCAAAGCCATTTTGTCGAGTGCTGTGCCCATATGTATTGTATCTGCGGTCCCTGCTGCGGGGCAGCCGTTCGGAAGCCCTAATTAGTTCACAACTGCATGCGCACTTCGGTCGTGAAATCTTACATGCTTCCCTCCAGATCCCTTGACATTAGGTTTGCGGCAAAGCTCAAGCGCGCTCCTGAAATACCTTCTGTCCATGCAGCGCTAGTTACGGAAGCGCTGCATATGGGGTCAGATATACAATCCCAAAATATTCCAAAACTCAGGTTATCATCCTTAAGTTAGGCGGTATCATTGCAGGAAACAGCTACTTGGGTTTAGATGCTTATGAGCAGCTGACAGCAGAGGCCTTTGCTGGACGGAAGGTGGAGAAATACGGGGGGGAAGATGGATGCGCTATGACCCGTTCACTTGCTGGGGTTTCACAGTCATGGCGACTTGTAAGAAACACCTTCTGTAGAAGATCGTGGCTAGATGAATGTCCACGAATTGCGTGCATATGTCCATTCTGCGGCCATCCTTTGCAGGGCACGTGCCGTACCGTGATTCTAAGCTCACCCGTTTGCTTCAAGATTCTCTGGGCGGCAACACGAAGACAATTATGTGCGCCAACATGGGGCCAGCCGACTGGAACTATGACGAGACGTTATCGACGCTCCGCTATGCAAATCGTGCTAAGAACATTAAGAATAAGGTACTCGGGATTCGCTTTCTATACGTTAATTCCTTCAGTTGGACACCGCCCTCGCTGCGCTATGTGGTCATGCAATGAAATGAACTATTGCTTACAGGGCGTGCAGTGCTACTCGGCGACACAATCGAGGTATGCCTAATCACCATTCCCTTCTTGTGTTTGTTCCTTGGGTCCCGTAGCCCAAAATTAACGAGGACCCCAAGGACGCTATGTTGCGCGAGTTCCAGGAGGAGATCTCGCGGCTCAAAGCGCTGCTGGCGGTGAGTCTAGTCACGGTGGATGTGGTGTTGCATAGTGCTCCTATCCGGGAACGTTGCAAACGGAGCACACACAATGGCCATTTGAGCAATTAAATGGTTAAAATGAGTTATCCTGACGGTTCCACCTCTGGGTACGGTAGCGACTCTCCAACATAGTAAGAAAGTTAAAGTGAGTGAGTGAGGCTTTGATACACCCACGTACAGCCAATACATGTCATACGCTCTCACATGCAGCTATGGATATCAGGCAGTCATGTCCGGCAAAAGGCGTTTCTGAACAACGTCATCCTCTGTTGCGATGTCCAGGCCGAAGGTGGGGCGCTCCCAGAGGGTGTTGCAGCGGGCCCTGGCGGCGAGGTGGTGGTAGAGAAGGTGGTGACGGTGCCCAAGGCACTAGATGCCGCGTTCCTGGAGAAGATGAGGCGCGACATGGAGGAACAGATGAAGGCTGAGCTAGCAGCAAAGCAAGCGGCGGCGCTGAACGAGGAGCAGCTGCAGAAAGTACGTGGGCGGTCTGCTTCGAACGGGGTCCTGAGGTACAAAGCCTGTGCTATGTATTGGAATTCCCGCAGCACGCGAGGGCCCGTATCCAAGCCTACATTTTGTATGAACATTTCCTGCAGGTGAAGGAAGAAGCTGCCGCAAAAGCCAAAGCTGAGGCTGACCGGCTGGCGGAGGAGAAGCGGAAGGCGGAGGAGGAGGCAGCTAAGATGCAACGCAAACAGCAGAAGATTAAGGAGGAGATGGAGAAGAAGTCCCAAGACGCTGAGCAGGTGTGCAAAAGTTCTCGTCTTTTGGCACAAGGCAACGTGGTGTAATGACCTTAATAAAGCTTTGCAGTCCTGCAGCCCTTGTCAAATCGCGCCTTTGTTTCCATGTGTTAATGACTGGTACCCGCACAATCTTTCGCAGAAGGTCTTGCTTGCGACGCCTATATGTGTCCTGTACAGATTCGTGCTGAGAAGGAGGCCCTAGCTAAGAAGCTCAAAGCCATGGAGTCGAAGATTCTTAAGGGCGATGCAGCAGGCGGTCTGGCGGAAGTCACGAAGAAGAAGGAAGAGGAGCTCCGGAAGAAGGAGCAGGAGCTTGAGCGCAGGTATACCCACATGGACTGGACGGAAAAAGGGCACAGGAAATCAAGGACCAAACGGCCAGAAGTATTGATTTGTCGGAAGTGCGTAAACAAGTGCACAGAGCAATTGTATACCGGTAGGTCCCTTGTGACCATGTGGTCATACAAAATCCGTGCAGTGTATACGGTCCGCGTCCTACCGTCCTCCTGGCGGCCCCTCTAAATAGGGGCCTGCACCTGCGCCTATGTCGCCACTGGATGCCGAGCCCTTGCAATCTCTGTATATCCTGCCAGACGGAAAGAGGAGGAAGAACGGCGACGGAAGATTGCAGCGATGGAGGAGGCGCAGTTAGCTGCGGAGGAAAAGTACAAAGACAAGGCGGATGAGGCGGAGCAAAAGACCAAGAAGTTGAAGAAGCTATGGAAAAAGTTCCAAGAGGTCAACGCCGAGGTGGAAGATATGTACAAGGAATTCCAGCGCGAGAAGGTGTGTGGGCGTTGATATTGTGGTGCCCGAAGAGTGCCATCGCCTTGCCTGTGCCTGTACCTTGCCTGTGCCGTTCGCGCTTCCACCTGGCCTGACGCCATCCGCCTGCCGCCGCCTTATCGCGTATGACCCGTCATACGTGTTGCAATGTTTTTCCGCTAAGCTGGGATTGGCATTAAAGCATGTGTGTACACCTACAGGAGGACCTGCTGGAGAGCATACGTATGCTGCAAGATCAAATGCAGCTGAAGGACATGGTCATCGAGGCCTTCATCCCACCAGAGGAGGTACAAAAGGTACGGCGACGATGCGCACAATACTACGTTGCCCTTTTAAATTGGTTGGACCATTTGACTCTCGCGTAAAGCAGCTTCTGTGATGTAAAAAGGGCGCAAGATATCATTATTAAAATATATTGGGACTCCACGGCACATTTTCCTAGCTGCACTAAGATCCATCATGTTGCATTCCCCACATCCCAGGTAATGAAGCGTGCGCACTGGGATGATGAACGGGAAGTGTGGGTCTTGGAGCGGCTCAGCGATATTGGCAAGCGCGAAACGGCGGCTGGCAACGCGCGCAGGCCGGTGTCGGCATCGGGGCAGCGCCGCCCCACTTCGGATTTTGCGAAGTTAGCCAACGCCATGGGCGACATGAATCCGCGCTTCAAGTCCGAAAATATTCTGAACCTTGAACTGGATCTGCCAGAGCGCACGACTTACGATTACGAGGGCCCGGGCGTGGATCCACGCGTGCAGGTAGGTTGTTTTCCAATTTGGACAGGCTTCGATGCCGATGTTAGGTGCATTTAGTGCAACTTAGTTATGTGTACGCGAGCGTACTCAGGAGTTCGCGCTCATTGTTCATTCAACGCAGGCTGCTATAAATGCCGCGTTCGCGGAAGATGGAGAGCTCATCTTCGTGGGGTCGGAACAGAACGTCCACCTAGGCGAAGTTACCGCGAACGTGGCTCAACGACCCGACTCGGCAAAGAAGCGCCCCGCTTCAGCGCGCAAAGGGACTAAGGCAACGCGATGAAATACGCTCATATTCGCTGGGGTATGCGCAGTTTTGCGCTGCCGACATTTGTACAGATGCGGATATTTGCATTTGTGTGCAGTAGAGACGTAATGGACGATTTGCAGCAGCTAATTCTCTTTTACAGTTTCAATACTTACGCCGAACAGGCGAGTTGCATCTTAGTTAGGTTACGTGCATAGCGTTCATCCTAATCCAAACTTGCGGACAAATAATCGCCAACAATTATACAAGACTGCAACCCAGTGCGACGGATTGAGGCAATTAAACTAACCCTCTTGTAAGGGACATGTCACGCTGGGAGCTTGTCACGCTAGGTCTGGTGTAACAGGAGACATTTAGGATGTATCACGCAGTCACGTGCAAAATATACACGTTCCACCACAACACCCAGCCGGAGATGGTGCACTCTCAGTAAACCGCATGATTATGGAGTCTGCATTTGTAGTTTTTTAGCAGTCGCTTGCTTAAGGTAGGCTATGAGGTCCGCAGGCTCCTCGGGCTTTTTCAGGCCTGCGAACACCATGTTGTTGCCCGCCATAAACCTGAACATGCCTGAACGAACGATAGAAGAGCACGTCAATTACTTGGGACAGAGCTAAGTATAGTATAATTTTAGATAAGGAATCCCAGAGATGGCAAGCGCAGCCGAAACTCCTATTATCGATAAAGTGTCCCGATTATGTTTTGGATCATAAGAATGCACTGTGCAAAGAACGTGTGTTTCATTTAAAAAATAATAAAGGTCTTATAGGACGATCAATTAATCTTGATACTAATATTTCTTTGTCACTACCTCTTTGAAAAAACCACCAGGAATGTTTCCTGCAGCATAAGCACGTTCTTGGTAATTAACAGTAAGAGGGGAAAAATCTGCTCCCTCTTTTACCTGTTTTGTGCTAACTACCGTAGATAAATTTGCAGCATCGCCCATTTTTAGCATTACCAAGTTCTGCTGTCTGACATTTCTGCTGCCGCAACGAACAACGTTCGTTAGCCGTAAGTGTGGAAGAGTGCTTCCACGTTCCTAGGTGCATGTTAATAATTGTAATTATGTTTTTCGGATGAAAGTTTCGTTTGTGTCCCGATGTATGTATGATGGAATGATGCTGTGGTCATTATGCTACCCCAAAACATGTCCGATGTGCACCGATCAGCGCAATAAGATCAGTTATGTGGTAGTATCGAACATGCGTTCAGGGCAGCAGGCGAAATTTGCTATTCAATTTCTTGTCGTCGTAGCGTGAGGCTGACGTGCTGTTGCAAATATCTGCAACTCTTATCCAAACGACCCGGTATGTGCTTTATTCATTCTGAACTCTCGCCTGCTAGTACAGAAGCATTTTGTGATGTTAAAAACGAGCATGATAACTAGACCTTCTTGGCCAACACGAGACAGTGTCCTTCGGTGGCATGGTGCCAAAGCGGCAGCAAGTTCTGCATAACCCAACGCCATCAAAAATAGCAATCATAAACACAAGACTCAAAATGGAACTCAAAACCCGGCATTCTCACAAGGCGCCATTACCGAATCGTAAGGGTAACTACGGGCCCCAGCGCAGCCGAGAGCGTCTCGAAGCCCCATAAGGGGCGAAGAACAAAGCGCAGCTGCAGGGGTTCACTCGGACGAAGCGATTCTCCAGCAAGCACGCGTAGGGAGACCCGCGCGTGGCCCTGCGACGGGTCCCCTCCGATGTTGCCCTCCATTAGCCTTGGGGCCAGGCTGAACGTAATGGGGCTCACCTCCAGCCAGCTTGGCAATGGAGCCAAGGCATGTGCCCCCGAACTTCCGCTTAGTCGCCGTTCTGCCATAACTTGCACTATGACGGACGCCGTGCTGCAGTTAAAAAGGTCCAGCGTTGAGGTACAGTTATACCTGAGATCGAGCCTGGAAACAGACACCTGTACCGGCTGCGGTTGCTGCACCGCCGAACCTAAGGCCTGCGTACATAGGGCTGCCTGATGCACTGCAAGCGCGGAGGCGAGACTGTGTCGACGCTTTTGTTCCTGTGGTTGATGAAGTTAAGGGGAGACGTGTGGGATCTCCGTGTCAACGACAGTGCAGGTTCAGCACATCAGGTGGTTGCCCTTGGAAAAGGAGGTTTGGAAATTGCTGAAGCCGAATCCAGCAGTTGCAGGCGCGTATAACGGCATGAAGTCTCATAGAGCGAGCGACAGGCAAGCTATGATTCCGCATAACTTTTTAACATGCTTATTTGCGGAAATCGGGCGACACGATTCTCATCCACCAGCGTTGGCATGGTTGACCTGATATCAGCCCTGCCGAAAAGCGCACTCGCACCAGCGGACTACTCACCTGAAAAGGGTTACGTTAACTTTCACTTGCAACGCGCATTTTAATAAATGTAACATCGTAAGCCCCGTGACGCCTCGCCCTCACCTACCTGTGCATAGCCCGGTAGCTGCACTTGCAGCAGCGCGAACACGGGCTTGTGGTCTGAATCGTTCACTTCAAGGACGCAGTTGTAGTCTGGGGCCCGGGCCATGGTGACAATCACCTCTTCCGCAGCTACATCTGGCGTACAGCAGGAGTGGAGGAATGTAGGTGGATTTCGTGCGCGAGAGCAAGATGTCGTGAAGCCGCAGTAACTATCCGTTTTATTTCGAGACTGGGACCACTTATGGGGGGGGTGTAGGTTGCAAGTTTGAAATCATGCACATGCCACGGATGACTGATCGCAGCAACGTAAATGCCGAAGGCATTGGAGGTAACTGGATTGCTATGCAAGTATGCAAAGAGATATTATAAGAATGCCGAACAGACGTCAGCCAGCCCGTGGCTATAAAATACACATATCGTACATGATCAGCAAGTTCCTCAGCCTGCTCATCTCCCCCGCCCTCACCGAGGCTCCCCGGGCGAGAGCCGCGGAAGAAGACACGATCTGTCCAGGCCGGCACGCGCTGCTTCTCGCTTGAGTCATAGGGCAGAATCAACCGGCCGCGGCTGCCTGGCTCGAGGGGCGGGATAAACCTGTGAGGTTCGTTCTTGTCGAACTTATATGTCGGCACGAACACGGGGTGCCCCAGCGGCAGCGGCTCACGCAGGCCGCGGAACACGTTGCCCTTCTCCATCTCGATGCGGCACTGGTCAAGCTCGAACAGCCGCCTGAGCGCAAGAGTACATGACCATTCACGCACTTCCGCATACGTGCCATTGATTCTATAATTGAAGTCGCCCGCCCACACTAGCAGTGCTGCGTCAGAAAGGCCCGGGCCATGGCCATCATCTTCATTCTCAGAAGCGCTGACACCTGTGTTGGCGACTGTAAAAGGGGTAACAACGCTGTCGAAATCTGACTCCACGGCTCCATCGCCGCCGGTCTCGCCAGCTTGCTGCAGCATCTGCTGTTGTTGCTGCCGCAGCAGCAGCTGCTGCTGCGCCACCTTGCTCGTGTTGTCGAAGTGCAGCATGCGCACAATTTTATTATAGTTCTCATTTCGATCGTCCACACGCTCTTGGTGCGCTGCGAAATGAGAGCAGACGAACATGACCCTGCGCCTGGAATCACAACGCACGCCATGTGAACGTGCCGACGACACAGAACAGATGACGTTAGCCAGCACCACGACGAAGAGCCCAATACCCGCGTAACGCATTCTAGCAGCATGATGTTTCTTCGCTTGTTTGAGTGGCATATTGTACCTCAGACGCACAGCGCTTAATGCTACCGCCATGCATATTGCTGGGTAATCGCGACCACAATGCGAATGAAAATAAACCCTATTCAAATATTTCAACTAAATTTGGACATCAAGATAGACAGCAGGGCCGCGGCGACACTATATTGTTCCACATCACTCGACCCGGCGTATGTATTCCTCCTTTTATCCGCACTCATCATATCGCCTCAGCACCCTTCCCAGGATCTCCCCGTACCTGAACACGGACATGGAGACCGCCACGGCGCCCTTGTTACCCCCCACTCCCATAACGCCGCATGCCACGTTGGCAGTGGCTACCTCGCCCACATGCGCCTGCAGCTCAGTTCGGCAGAACACCACAATCACCAGTCCCGACATTTGCCGCAGCGCAACCCGCTCCCAGGAGCGGCCCGTGGCGGTCAGCGCGGCAGCCAACTCCGTGGCCCACCACTGCGCGTTCTGGTTGCCGCGCTCCTGCAGATGCATAGGAAAAATGGGACATGAACATGGTAGGTGCAAATTGCAGGCGTTGAAAATAACGGGGAAACCAGGGCAACTGGATATCTGGTCGAGGAGGCTGCAAAGAGTATAATGTCGAATGTGGCAGCAGCCCGAGAGCGAAAGCCGATCAAGCCGGCCCTGTTATGCGCCAAGTGCCAGGTGCCACCAATGCTGGCCCAACCTAGGTTGGACCATCAGCCTTTCTTGTATTCGTCCTCCCTCTCCCTCTCCCTCTCCCTGCCCTACCAGCATACTCTTGGACAGCAGCGTGACGGCGGCGTCCCAAGCCACACTGCTGGTGCCCATCTCCACTTCCTAAAGAACGATAGCGGGTTAACACCGATTGAGCCCCAGCCTACGGAAGCCAGCTGCAGGGAGAATAACCTGCCAACGGTCTGGCTCGACAGGGTATCCTGCGATATCCTGCTAGCAAATAAGCAAATCTCCATCCATGGTTTGCTGCGCTGACTGGTTTCATGACACCACGCCAACCAATCATCGCTGTTTTCTTCGGGTCACCTAACCTGTATATACACGTCAATCCGGCGCAGGTCTTTTGCCCCATGTGCAGAAGCGCCAACGCAACAAACGGGGCATTTTTTAATTGGCACGTAAAAGAAGCCGTCAACTCCATACAGCGCCATAGGAGCCGCGTTGCTATCGCACAGACGCACCTGCAGCGAGATGGACACAATGTCGGCCCTCGACGCAGGCTCCAACCACTTGCTTATAGACTGGGGCGACGGTCGGGTCTCGTTGACGTTCCAAGTGGCTGCAAGGACAGCCAACTTGTGAGGCCGCAGGCTGGGCAGCAGGCCATCCTGTAAAGGGGCGCGGAAATGAATCCAAGATTGCACATGAGCACCACAATTCCCTGAGATACATGTGGCTTAGGCTGAGCACGTTCAGTGGTGCTTGTGTCCGGCCGTTGTCGTAGTGTGGGTCACAGTGTCCAGGTGCACATAGAGGGAAGTAGCACAGAGCGTGTCGATTAGAGCGCGCAACCCGCCTTGTGCGTTCATGCGCACAGGATGGTGTTCCGGATGGACAACGATTGATAGCGCACAGGGTTCAACACGTCTGGATTGAGCACACAACCCTTAACACGACGAAAGATGTTGCGTTTCCACGGTGGCCTCCGAGGACAAGCGTGCCAAACCCACCTAGGCTCACCGGGCGTATAACTCAAAATACGTTGAACTGTACGCTGAGCCAACTATTACGCAATCCTCTCCCCACTTGAAAATTGGTAACACACATTCGAGACACCCCTCTTTTGAGAGCTGGAGAGCAGGGGCAAGACGATTAGCGGACAACGCATAACTCCCCCGCTCCACCTTTCCCAGCCAAGAGCCACATCCCTTTGGACCTACCCTCCACGCAAGCCGCTGCGCTTCGGACGGCAGCGCCGCTGGCCAACCACGCACGCTGCCGTTCTCGGACAAGCTATATACAAGTGCGCTGCCACGGCCCGTGCTGCCCAAATCGTGCGCCAAGCCCACCACGGGGAAAACGTGTGCCTTCCAGGCATGGCACACCTCCCCCGATGCCGCAGCAGCTGTGCGGATGTTGCCATCACCGCAGCCAAGCCACAGCAGTGACCCCACCAGTGCTGCACTGTAAAGCTCCATGCGGCGGCCGTAGTCGCGGCTCCACAGCAGCCTGTCAGCAGTCAGATGGGAAGGCGCGTCCCCAGGCCATGGCCTCGTCATTGATTTTTCTACTAGAATATTTCCATGTTGGACCGTAGCTCCTTTGCGCAGGCATATACTCCTCGGTAGGCAGGGTAGCGACAAAGTTCAACAACGCTTCCCGACAATCAAAGACAGCGGGTCGCAGTTTCACTTCGCACTACTCGGCCATCACCAGTTCTCAGTGATCTCCTGAGCCTCTGGCTTTTTACCCAGGTGCTTGGGGCCCATACAAGGGCTACCTGGTCTTGCCATGCATCACTCGCTGTTGCCAGGACGCGCATTCAACCTGCTGCAGGAGGCCTCAATCGCCTACCGCCTCCAGCGCTGGTCATGCCCCAATCCCCTCCGCCCCCGCACCTTCCCCACTCTGTGTACTTCTCCAGCAGACCCCGTTGATAGGCAACGTACACCGACTGGTCCAGACCCGGAAGGAGCGCCACTACCTTGCCCCGAGAACCAGGTCCAATGCCATTGACCTCACTGATGCCGCCCGCTTCGCTGGCAACCCCAACCCCTGTGGTCTCCTGGCCCCGAGGGATGCGCGTAAGGAAGGAAAGCATAAGTTACCGGGTGTTAGCTACATCCAGACCGTGGGTCGGATGCGTTTGCGAGTGGCTCGACCAGACCTGGTCAGCTCTCACCCTGGGGTTGAGAAGCAGCCGGGCACCGTGGAGGATGATAATATATTAATTGCCGGCTCGACTTCCTTCGCTCTTCCCTTGAAAACATCCTCTCGCCAGGTCAGGCGCTTTGTAGACGTGTTAAAACAAGTTGTGTGTGCAGACGCCCCTGTCGTGCCTCTTACCGCGAAGTTCTGACGAATCTTCTTGCCGAGCTTGAACGCAAGCTTGGCGGCTCCCGCCAGCCCCTTTATGACCTGCTGCCCTAGGTACAGATCCGGGTCACCCGCCTCTGCATCGTCACCCGGGTCCAGCACCCGGCGGGGTTGAAACGGCCGGTTGATCTGGCCAGCCTCTAGGCCCTGTGTGCCGGGGACGCAGCAGGAACAGGAGAGAGGAAGAGTGGCAGCAGCAATAATAACATCAAAAACAATGGGCTGGCCGGGCGGCAGGGAGCTGTAGGATGGTAGCAACGGAATGGAGATCATTCACCGTCATGCAGTGTAAGCAACAAACCCAGCCACGGGTACGGCCACAGGTGCTGCGTACTTATCTTTAAACAGGAAAGCTATGGTAATTGATCTGTTAATTAATGGCTGGGTAGTCCACGACAGAAAAAAGAGGACAGATGAACGATGAATGTGATGTGAAAACTCGCGACAAATGGAACGCGAAGCAGGCTGGGCCAAACACTGAGAGCTGGAGCGGGCGCAGGTCGCAGGCAGCTATACACATTCAGACGCGTATCGCAGCCATATAGCCTCTCCCAACAGCATAACTTGGTGGGAGAGGTTGTATCTGGTAGCTGTATTGCAAAGTCCGGGTTTATTGGTGTGATGCATCAACAGGCCACTAAAGGCAACTTAAAAACGTCGGTTTACCAACGCTGTGCTGTTGCAGGTTCAGAGTCGCCGCAGGTTGGTTAGGACTGACAATGTACGGCAGGCACCATTGCTACAGATTGATCAGAGTGCAACGTACTGAGGACAAGAAGCGTTGACTTCCCTTCTGAGAGAAGGCTGGATGAAAGTATGGTAATGTCGTACTAGTGATTGTTGAGTACTTAAACAGGTCCATGGGTGCTTCCAATGGCATCCACCGTTAAAGAGCATCACTAATTTAGTTGGCATAACTTGGTAGTCGTTACCTATCCAGAGGCATGGACGGTATGGATCCCCCAGCCCACCCATAGACAACCCTCCGCACGATCGCGTGCATGCTGGGGCCTGATTAGTTTTGCGCCGGACTGGCTCCGGGTTTATTGGTGTGATGCATCAACCATTGCCCACATTGCCCGTCCCGCCTTGTACATTCTTATCCATCTCCATTCATGCAACCAATTTCGCGCCAACCAACCCGTCTGCCACAGCACGGCCTTTCATGCTCGCACAGCCCCGTCACGTACCGTCTGAGGGTTGATCTCAAGTTGCTGTTGTTGTTGTTGCTGCTGCATGCCTCCATCCCTGTACAAAGCACCCGTATCGCCCGCATATGCTCCTGCCGCCGCAGCACCACCGGGCGGGGCCCCGCTTGCCATCCGGCTATCCTGCTGCAGTCCCGACACAAGCATGCCTAGAAACTCCCCATCATAGGCGCCCCAGAGGGCCATGCCGGTGCGCCCTGCGGACCACACAACCCGACCGCTGGGCCCCAGGCACAGCAGCCGTGCCTTGCTATGGGGCCGTGGCGCATTCCCCCGTACCGAGGGCCCCATAGAGGTCTTGCAGCGCCTGCACTCGAACAGCTTGACGGGCGGCCGAGAAGCTACGGCAGGTGAGGCGGACACGAAGACGGGAGCGGGGGCGGGTCAGGGTTTGGTTAGGTCAGAAGCTGCTAGGAGAGGTCAGGATAAAGGTATTGGGTGGAGTGGGCAGGAAGGCACTTGCCGCATACATGAACAGGGAACAGGCTGTGTTTGTCAAACCAAGTTTCGTGCGCTGCTCGTGTCGTTGTGCCAAAATAGGACGCTTTGGATGATGGCAGATACCTACACGTAACGTCTGCATCTGCTGCGGAAGCAGCTAGTGGCACCCCACACATTGGCGCCTGCAGCCAGCGCAGCGCCGGCAAGTTCAAGTGGTAGCAATATTGCCAACCAAAGGACGGTTGATGCGACCGCTAGCAATTAGGACTTGGCAGGCAGCGAACACCGGTGCGACAAACCCAGCATGTGACTGTCCCTTCTTTCGTGCGTTCGCTCATGCACATAACATGGTGATTCATTTTTTTGTGAATTCTGTGCAACAGATACGCATTACACAGTTACACGATCGGCACCTTCAGGCTCTATCTAATCCCCAAGCGAAACGCCACCCAGCCACCTACCTGGCAGTCCGGACTGATACTGCCATGCCCGGATAGTACCTCCCGATGAGGCGGTCCACAAGTCGCCCCAGGAGCTCAGAGTCATGCTAGTAATCTTACCGCGGACGTGCGCCTGGAAAAGCGCGTGCCATGGGGAGGGGGGGGAGAAGGGGGCGAGGCACTGAAATTGCGGAGCCAGCTAATGGAGCGGGGTGGTGGTGGAATAGGAGCTAGAGGTGCAGCCGTCTCTGGCGTGCAAGCCAATAATACAGTAAACGCGCAAGGGTCGAATGGCCGAGCCTGGATATTATGGCTTGAAGCTTAAGACACCCAAGGACGTCGCGATGAATGTTGTTTCCATGTTCTCGGTCATCAGGAAAAATATCATCGAATCTCAGCGCGCCGAACACGAACCCTCACCCCCACCTGCACTTACACGTAACTGGCGATAAATACCTCTGTACAATGAAGCATTGAGAGCTCGGAGGTGCAAGACTGTAGTGGTTCTTACAGCTCTCGTCTTTAGTGCCCTAGCACCTAATCTCAACCGCCCATTTCGCCACGCCCACACCCCATTCCTTCTTGGAGCTAAGGTCTTTAGCCCCTACATGACATACTCACCCTCCAATGGTGTTCATACACTGCCACCATCCCCGGTTCCACACGCCACCGTACCACCCGGCCATCCTTGTGGCCTGCGAAGGGATTGGTGAGTTGAAGCTGCATCGCAAGAGACTGGCAATGGGCACGGAAGCGGCGAAACACGAAGGTGAATCATTACAACGCAACGATGTCACATATCAGGGTGCATTGTGAAGCAAGGCAACCGATCAATCCCGCCTCATCCCATTGCCTCGCCCTTGCGAGGGGATAAGAAAGGCCGATCACTCAAAGAACTCGTTCCCTTTCCCCTCCCTCCCAGCTTGGGCTGGGCTTCCTTCCTCAGGCTAGCACGCAGCTCGCCCTCCTCATCAAGCACCGCGCCAACCCTCACCCGTCCAAAGGCTTCCGCTGATATCGTCCAGCAGCATGCAGCACGTAGATTGCAACTCCGAAGCGGGTGGTAGCAGCGACACAGACGCCGCCGGCGCCGAATCCGCGTCCTCCGTGTTGCGCTGTGCCATCAGCCCTACTCCCGAACCCCTCGGAAGCGCAAAGTGCGGCCCAGAACCCTCATCCCTTCCTTGCCCCAGCCCTGCCCCAGAGAGCAGCAACCATTGCAGCGCCGCCACGCCGTCACCGCCCGGCGCCGCGAAAAGCATCCCCATCCCTGCAACCATGCGCTTGGGCCAGGCGGCCTCCTTTGGCTTGAGAGGCGGCAGCCGAACCTCCACACAGATCTGATTCGGCAGCGGAGCGCCCGAAGCCTTGGCCATCGCCGCCTGGAATGCAAAGGAGGTCGAAGCCATAGTGGGGGAAGAGGTGCATTGGTTTGCTGAATGGGTCGTCGCCCGGGAGCTGGAGACGTCGCCGTTAGCAAAGACTGCGGACGCGCCCCATGGGGATACATCATCGCCCGTTAAGGGCATCGCGACGCGATCGAGAGAGGGCTCAACAGCTGCCGATAAGGTGACAGCCTCATCATATGAAGGCGGCAGTAGCGGCTGCAGTGATGGCGGCTGCGCATCCGGCATATGCAAGGCCTCCATGTACGGTGGTGGCGGCGGCAGGCCGAGGGGCGATGAAGCCGCATCAGGGAGACTGATAGCGGCCGAGCACGTCGGCGGTGGAGGCGGTGGCACACCTGCCTGACTTCGAAGCTGCGGTGGTGAAAATTTGGCAGCGGGACGGAAAGTATCAAGATCAATGGTGCCATGCCCATGCCCCGAGAGAACTCCCGGCTCCTGCTGCGTGGCGGACGGTTGGGGCGTCCCAGCCGCTAACAAAGATGTGCCCGGCTCCATCACCACACCCGGCCCCGCCATCGCCACTGCGGCCGTACTGAATCCCATAAGCGCAATCTCAGGCGTCTCGGCAACTGGAACATCATCCAGCAGGTGCGGCACGGCGACCTGTGCTGATCGCGCGGCCGACTGCTGTTTCTGTTGGTGCTGCTGCTCGTGGAGTGCGGCAAACGAAGGGAAGACCGAAGGCCCTGCTGTTGCTGCCCCGGGGGAAACTGAGAGCACTTGACCCCGGGCCATGCCCAGCACAGGCTGTGCTGCCTGGGGACTTTGCGTGATCACTGCTAGGCTTGAAGATGGAGGTCGCCGGAGACCTGTGCCTACCAGCGCCGTGACCCCGATATCTTTCACTGTGTCCGGTCGCACCTGCGCTACCATTGCCCCACCATGCTCCCCCCCCGCTGGAGCCGCTCGAAATGCACTTGGCCCATGGATTGCGCCCACAGCGGTTGTTCCGGTGGCCACTAGCCGCGACGCTGGGGTTGGAGAATTAGTGGACGAGGTCCCTCGTGATGCTGCCATGGGCGGCGGCCTGGGCAGAGAGGGCCGCAAGGACAAGCCCGCGAAGGGGTCCAGGCTGCGGTTAGCCGTTGTGGCTCCAAGAGGGTTGGTGATGGCGGCGTAAGGGTTGCTGCTGGCGGCACCCAACATGTGAGGTTGCACGTCATGTGCCCCAAATGGATTGGCTGAGGCCGCTGCTGGGGCCGCTCCAGCTCCTCGCGTCAATGAAGTGGGCGGGCGAGGCAAACGCCCCTGGATGGAGCTTTCTGACCCGGCAGCAGCAGCTGATGCTGAGTCAGTGGGTATAGCAGAGCTGCCGGAAGCGATAGTGGTATTGGGGACGCTGGCGCTTGCAGTCGTAATAGGAGTAGGGGCACCGACGTACAATGAGCCAAACGCGGGAAACATAGGCACCTGAGGCGCCGTAGGAGAAGCTGCCGTTAAGACAGATGTGGAAGTTTCACGGTTCCTGAGTGCTACTGCCGGCGCCAACACGCTTGCAAGTGCCGCCGCTGGTGATGCTGGTACGCCTGATGTTGGCATCATTGCAGCCGGATGGCTAATCGTGCGCTGTCCGACGTGTGGTTCAGACGCCATGGTTAAAGGCCCTGCGGAATCAAAGTTGACTGCCCAGCCGGTTTGGGTACTTGGGGCCGCTCCACTGGCCTCAAACGGAGGAGCAACAGGCGCCCGGAAACTAGGCCCACCGCTGTCATCGTCGAACGAAACCCAATTTGTAGAAATGGTTGGACTTTGTGGTTTCATGGCGAGTCCTTGCGGACTGGCAACGGAAGGTGGTGCGAGGGTGCTGTCGACGCTGCCAACTCCTACCCATAGGGATTTGGGCACATCAGGGAGACCATAGGGATTCATCCACTGCGGTTACGGATCAGCCGCATACAACTGGTTGACAGCCGTACCAACACATCATCCGTGCCTACCCCTGGAAGGGTAGCTCCTCGCTCAACAGCTCACGGATTTGATTGAAACGTTTGTCACGTGTTTTTGGGGTCTATCCGCACAGGCTGGCAGCTGCAGCCTGCCAAGTATGGGATTCGTCGTCATCACCGCGTTCTACACCTCTGTAAAGCTCCCCTAATTCCTTGGCATGCTTGACCTTAAAATGCCGAGTTAGAAGCCTAATTATCTACCCGGCACTAACGCGCACGTAAATGCTAGAGGGCCTAACCGTGTCCACCCAAGCTAAGGCCAAGTAGTTTACTTGAATTATACACAATGAAAATTGCACAGGATTTTGACATGAACAACGCAAGGGGATCTTAGGGTTGAAGGACGAAGCACGTACGACGAAACTGGCCTATAATGCGGGAGAGTAGCGCCGCAGTTGCATCGAAATCCCGTAAGATTATGAACATATCAGGTACCTAAGGAATAAGCTTTATGCTGTACCGGGGGATAATATGCCTGGAGAAATCGCTCGGATAGTCCCCAGCCATGAGCCCGGCGTTTACTATGTTGGTAGAGATACATGGCAGGTGCGTTTGATTCCCTGCTACTTTATGCCTCGAGCCAGATGACGTCGAAAGTTTACGGGAAAAGCAACCGTCGCGTTCCAGGTTGGTGCTCGGTATGAGCTTTGTAAGGTCCTTGGGACGGGATCATTCTCTGCGGTGTGCCTCGCTTACGACAACCTTGATGGCGTGAAGGTGCGTTAGGACGCAACTCGGTGGTTCCCTCGTCAGTTTACAAGTTTTTTCTCCTCACGTCTCGCGTCTGGGCCGCGGTTACACGTCGTGTATTTAAGTGGGCACGCAATTAACTATTGGCACATGGCTCTGCTGTGGGAAATGGGAAGGTGTCGCCCCGTCAATTCAGGGAATTGACCGTGTGGACGATTTTGATAATGTAAATGAATGCCCAAATGGCTTTTACTAACGGACAGCTACCTTCACGATCGAGTTACGTGATTAGGGTTTTCCCTGGACTTCAGGGCTGATCTGAACAGGGACAACGCGTGGCAAATGGTAGCTCATATCACATAAGCCAGGCAGGATGTGCGGTAGGGTTAGTGGTCGTTTCAAAGTGTACGAAAAGTACGGTGTTAGCACAAAGTGTTGCGGATTGACCTGCGTATCCGTAAGACTGTCAACCGCCAGCCCCCTTTTATGCGATCACCTTGATTTCCAATCCAGCTGTAAGATTAGCATGCTGATATTGAAATGTGGCTGTAGGTGGCGCTGAAGCGAGTAGGCGATGTGTTTGCAAGTCCTGATAACGCAAAACGGGTGCTGCGTGAGGTATGCATCATGCGCCGCCTGGAGGTACGTGGGAGCAATGGCCAACATCGGTTGCACCCATATGCCATATGATGGCTGCCAAGTTTATGACGCGCTTCTGAGCCGGAGTTTAATCCAACAGTATGCTGCTTGCTGAAGTCATCCTCTGCTCTTGAAACTAATCCCCGAATCTCTTGTATGACGTGCCCGTCGTTGGCTCTTCACTGCCTGTGCAGCATCCCAATATCGTCCGCCTTACGGACGTTTTCCTCAAGCCCTCGCCCACCGGTGAGTTTACCATTAAACACCCCCGCATAATGCAAGAAAAGTGCTTTTTTGAGACATGCTCGCTGAGACCAGGAAGGTCGCCTGGCAATGCATCTTGCATGCACGGGAGTTATTTTGAGTGCCGGTGATGCACCAGGCCGAGTGCCGACATTCATCGAAACTCTGTTCCTCCTAGGCAAATACGTGTTCCGGGGCGGCCGCCTGGTGCCCACCAGTTACGACTGCTATATTGCCATGGAGTACTGCGACCAGGTATCTTAGGCATGGGATGTATGGGTTCTATAACCATCGTTCCACAGAAATGTTGACGCCTCTGTTGCAAACTTTTCGGGTTTCCTTACGTTTTAGGATTTTAGTATTGATGCACAGTTGTCTCGTGTGCCTCTTGCCTGCAAAAACTGAGATTCCCAGCAGATGCCTTCCTTCTTAGGGCGGCTCTTGTGCTAACGTGACGTTCAATCCTTCCATGATAGGGCGATCTGTTCAACATGCGCGGCCAGCTGCCGGAGAACGAGGTTCGGAGTCTCATGTGGCAGTTGCTTGGTGCACTGAGGTAGGTGGGGCTAAATGTGCAGGGCACGTGCATGGTACGGGCCCTGCTTGAGTGGGTTGCGTGGATAACCGGATGGGGCTTGACTCAGTCCTCAAGTAACCCACACAGGGCGAGACGAAATGAAGTATGCAGCAGCTGGATGGGCATGCGGACCAGGCAGGGTATAGTTTATATAGGCACCGGTAAACTGGTTGTGGGCAACCGCTGGGGCGCTGGCGCTGGGAATGGTTCCGCTTTTCCCCTGCGGGCCGTGGGCCAGGCAGGATTTGTTACCATTTTCCCACACGGCAGGTACCTTCACGGCTTGAATGTATGGCATCGGGACATCAAGACTGGCAACTTGCTGCTCACGCTACACGAGGGCCGGCGGATACTTAAGGTAGGCTGCCCACCAAGGGCGGAGATGAGACCAAGAGGGTGAGTTTCACCGGTGAAGGTTCGGCATGGAACAGGGCGAGAACGAGCCCCCGCAGGTCGTCCTAACACGCACGATGGCATACTGGGTCTGCTTCCAATGGCAGCCATTGGCTCCAGAGGCAGTGACTCTGCCTGACCCGCAGCAATTGGGCCCTGCTCAGATCCCACCCTGTTCAACCATGCAGGTTGCCGATTTTGGTTCAGCCCGTTCAGCAAAGGAGGCCAATGACCCAAGCAAAGTTATCCAAGCAGATAGCGGAAACGGGCGGTAAGGCAGCAACTGCATTTTGCCTATATTTTGCCATGTATTTTCTGTATGCCAGAAACTCGATGCTTATGATATCAGGTATGCTCGCAGCCCACTGCAACTTCTCTTTAGTTTATCCAAGGCAGCAATGGAGCCGGTATACTGAAAGTGGGAGTACATGCGCATGGAGAAGTTCGTGTCTATTACGGTTAAAGGGGCAGGCCCACCTATGCGCACACGAAAATAGGGTCGCCGGTCGACAAAGAACCTGATTTACGTTAAGGGGAAATGTTGGTACGTTACTGGACTTCATATGCAGCTCTGGCCGCCTGCGGCCATGTCTGATTTGTGCTTTCTGCGTGACGTCTTGCATCTTGCCAGACCGCAGCCTCGGTCCCCAACGCCCACGTTGCCTGTCTCGTTGATCGGCGTTAGGTGAATAGCTTCGTGTGTTAGAAAGGGCTCTCGCCCCATTTTCCCCCTTCCCCGGAGGACCGCCGTACAGCCACGAGCTCCCCTTGGCGGGCGGTGACGGGATGGACATGGAGGAGGAGAACTCTAGCGGTTCACTGGGGTATACGGCCTTGGCCCATGCCGGTGATTGCTGCGGAGAAGGCAAGAGGGGCAACGGCGCCGCCGTAGGGCGTTCGGGCTACACCACCCACAGGCCGTCACGGCTTGCTGGGGCTTGTGGCGGCTTGGTAGCCAGCGGTCTGGTGGCCGTTCCTGCGCCTGAAGGTGGCTACCAGCCTCCATTGACGTCGCTTGTGTGTACACCGTGCTACCGCGCCCCGGAAGTTGTCATGAGTCGTGGCGGCTATAGTAGCGCCATTGACATGTGGTCCGCGGGCTGTGTCTTCGGGGAGCTTCTCCAACGGGCCGCGTACGTGGGCAAAGCCGCAACTCCGCACCTGCAGGTGTAGCGGGATATGAGATGGAATGTAGAAGTGCATATGTGTAGCGAAGGGGCGAAGACACGAAGAGGACTTGGAGAATGGAGGCTGCAACGCAGCGGCTGGCGGACAGGTCTTCTGGCGTGTCCTGACAGACTTTCGTCGCCATACGTTAGCTGTGCTCATCATGAGGTGGTGTCTGATAGTAATAGTAGACTTTACTAACGGAAGGCGGCACTCCCGCGTGGTGCATACTTCTCCATCCTGCAGGTCGCACCGGTGTTCGCTATCACAGGCAAACCTCTGACGCCCAACTCGGGCCAGCGTTACAGTGCCGCAGAGCCGGGCGGCAGCGCGTCCGCCTACGCCGAACTCTCTGCATTATTTGCAGTCATCGGCACCCCAGCCTGGGCCTGCATTGAGGCGGTGCCCAGTGATGCATGGCGCCGCTACCTTTTCCATATCCCCGGCAGGTGCGTGTGCCTACATAAAACATATGTTTGTTGGCTCTGTAGTGCTGGGGCGCGAGCAGATGCCTCGTTAGGCGCCAAGGAGACCCAACAAATGATATGGGAATTTGTCAAGGACATGTTGCAGGGTGTCCTTGGAGGCAGGTTCATAGAATTTACATGCGTTGGTGGACTCATGCCTTTCGGGACGGCCCTTAAGGTATAGCCTCTACCCAGCCTTTCTTAATGGATGTGCCGCTGGGGCAATGCGGCTCCAGTTGCGGTGAATACGCGGCGAATTCTTTCTTACGCTGTAAGCTTAAGACGGCCCCAGCTTCAACGGTTGACAAAGAATTTTGCATGCATGCGAACTCTCCTCCCCTTCCGCTGTCTGTCAGCTTGATGTAATGGGTTCGACAATGCTGTAAGTCGTTGGCATGCCAAGTTTGCAAGTGGATATTTTAACATCAGTTGACTCCCCTTGAAGCATGACGGCATCTGTTCTTTGGACCCCAAGGGCGCCCACTCTCCAGCGGCGCTTTAACCAGGCGGGGGAAGTGGCAGTGGACCTGCTGGCAAGGTTGCTGCAGTTCGATCCGGGAAGGAGGGCCAGTGCCGAGGAGGCTATGGCGCACGAATACTTTGCAATGATGCACATGGAGGCGCAGATGGCAGGTGCGACAGGACGGTCGAAAAGAGATGGTCCCTGATGCACTTTCATTGGCTAGACGCCAACCTATAAAACCCAGGCCAGAGCGTTAAGGCAAATTCCGAGAAACTTGCAGTCTTGGCGGTTGCACTTCGGATTGGTCTCTTGTAGTGCGCCCGAGGCCATGTGGATATGGGGATCCATGTCGAAGGCCACGTGAAGAAGAGGTCCGCCCTGGCTCGGTATATACGGGGGCTCTGCCCACCATCACAGCTTCCCTTGCCGCGTCTTCATAAACCTAAATGGCGGGATTTCTGCATTGGGCTTGCCTCTTTCCGTTCGCCTGGTTTTGGTTCATCATCCTTCCTTTTCTCGGCTTGCAGCCACAGGGCTTGCGTCACAGGTGGCCGGCTACGGACGTGTGCGAAGCCGGCAGCATCACAAGTCAGGATCACCTTGGGATGGAGATAAAGAAACGAAGCCTCTTGCGGAATCGGATTCAGAGCCGGCACCGCTGCTTGTGTGGCCACCGGCGCGCGGGCTATCGCGACGTGGCAGCGGTTCCGGAGGTACTGGGCCGGACGCCAAAATGGAGGTAGATGCCCAAGGTGGCGAGGGTGGCCGTACGGGGCGCACAGCGGCACAGCGTGGACTGGTGCCGAGAACTGGCTCACCAATAACACGGACCCTAAGCGACCGGGCGGCAGGCGGCACCTCGTTATTAACGAAACGAAAGCAGCTGGAGGGTTCAAGCGAGGACGAGCTTCCAGAGCGCCACCTGATCCAGCTGCAAGGTCAGGGCCAGCAGCAGGCACCCAGACAGTCGGAGGGGGCCCCAGGCGAACGGCCCGGGCAACCGCAGGCAGGGCTGGTTCATGGGGCTTCCCACTATCCGGTGGATGACAGGCGGAAGCTCAGGTGCGGGGAAGGCGAGCATGGCCATCTAGTGCCAGTATAGACACGCTTTAAACTGAATCATATTCATGACGATTCGGTATGGGGAACTTGACATGAGCCTGCCTCGTCGCAAGATTTTCTACGTTTGCGCCTTCATTCGGCTGGCTATTTCATCACGGGTTAACTGCTTGCACACCAGGCGGGTCCCAAGGACGTGCGCGTCGCCCTCTATAAAGGCTTTCAGTACCTTGAAAACTTTGGGTTCGTTACGGCGTTCATCTAGCTTAATTTTCAGGATACGTTGAGTTGAGGCAATTGTAATACTACATGCGTGCAAAATGCTCTTGTTGATTGCCGACTGCTTTGCAGTTTCTGGCAAATTGATGAGCCGGCACTAGCACTGGCGGCCTTGGAGGCAGAGTTGGTGTCGCTGGTGCCGCCTGATGTGTCAGGCAACTGCGTCGATGCAACCCTGTTGGTGGACCGTGCGCGCACAGCCGCCACCTCTCAGACGGCTGAGGCGCTGGCGTTCGTAGAGGAATGCAAGGAGCGGCTACGGGAAATGCTAGAGAGGGAATGCACCGAGCACGATGCACGGGCGACGGTTCGACGTGGGGCCGAGCAGGAAATGCGTGGGCGCCGATCCTCGGGTGGGGAATCCGCTGGCCCTAGCAGCAGCAGTGGTGGCTGCGGGATCCTACGGCGCAACTCCGACGGTCTGCCCGTGGGGTCGGATGTGCAGATTCTGGGCGGTGGAGCGGGAGCGGCCGTTCTGCACGGCCACCTGCGGCCAGATCCCGGACAGCAGCTGGACCCCTCTATTATAGGTGTGATCTGGGCAACGGCTTTGTCCAAATATCTCTGCAAGTTGGTGTTTGAAGCAACCAGAAGCGGCATAAATATTCGCAGTTCGATTGCTGATCCTTTCCCGGCCATAGCAGGCATGGATGGGGCGCCGTCATCCCGTGCCTTAAAGGGTTAGGGAAAACAACGGACCAGGACACAGGAACCCACGGGTGTTTAATACTTCACCGAAGGCGGTGAAGGGTCTCTGCCTGTGACGGCTCTCTATATTACTGGCCTGCTGCCTTTTTCTTCTTTAGGCTACGAACGCGTTCCCTATCACGCGGACGCGGCAGCTGCCCGGCTGGAACCTGAAAAACACCTGTGGGCCGGCCGACATGGAGAATGGACACAGTCGTCGCTTGCTGCGCAGCGGCGGGAAGCGACTAGCGGCACATGGGGTGTAACGCTGATGCCCCCAGGACTGGATGAGGGTACACCAGCAGGCAAAGCGTATATTGACGTTATGAGGTCACAGCAAGCACGGTGATTGCAGGCATTTGTCTCGGAACACATCGGAACGTTAAGAGGATTCGAAGGATACAATATATACCGGATGTAAGGCGGGTCAGCAAGCCATAGGAGCTTTGCAACGCGCACTGACATGTGCTATATGACCGACTTCATTTTGCAGCTGTAATGTGAATGATGTACCAGAGGCGCACAGGGACACAAAAATGTGCCCGTCAATGTGGGGTAAGCGCTGCGTCTGCCGTCGGCAGCTGATTGTGTACACGCTGCCGGTGTGCAGCGGCATTGTTACGTCACGAGAATTTTTTGTGCTGCAAGGGGGGCGGCCATACGTCGTTTCCTACCTTAGGACCACGGATAACCGATTTCATGTCAAACACTAATCGACTTCATTATATTCTTTGTACTGCTCATCAGGGGTCATGACCCCTGCTGCTCATAGTCGTGAATTCGCTAATCCACGATGGGCTGTTTGGAAAAGATGAAATGTGGTTTTGAGCTTTGCACGTGAAGTAGTGGAATACCATGCCTAGAGGCACCTTGCCTGTAAAAACATTTGTGCGATTATGATTGTTTACGTACCATTCGTACTTGTTATACGGCCTCGGCAGCACGGCTTTACCCACATACAGTGCATTCCTAAGATCGGATGGGTTGACTTAATACCGTCTCAGGAGCTCGAAAGGAAATGCCGCCGTAGACATGGGACAAACGCGACACGCAAGCGACGTTGCCGCCGCATACCTCTGGATACCCCCTCTCACACGCGACCTCCTCCCACAACGACTGTAGAGATGTCAGAAAGATAATGAACAAAAACCTGTCCTCCTTCTAGACAGGACATCAATCTCGTATCTCTTACTCCGTGTGGCGACATCCAGAACAGTGCCTATTGCCATCCCACCTCTCACCTTTCCTGCGCTACCCAGCGCTGTACACCCTTCCTGATACCACACCCGTTATGTGTATTCACCCTGCGGCTTAGGCTATATGTCTAGCGCCCATCCTAACCCACACAATACATCCAACTCTGTCAGATTGCCAACGTTGAGTCTGCATAGATCAATTTGTAGCATCCATGTTAGCCAAACTGCCCTGCAATACAACCCCTGCCGAATAGCACTACCCCGCCCTCACACCGGCACAATTCCTGCCAATCCCTCGGCCTTTAACCACGCCGCCAGGGCCGGTTCATCCTGGTCAAACTCCGGATCTTCTGCCAGGAAGGCGCCAGCCGCCAGCCCCACCTCGTTGCATAGCTTTGCCAGGCCCTGGTCACCCTTCACGCTGCGCAGCACCTTAAACGCCGCACTGCTGAAGCGGCGTTTCGGGCCCACGGACGCATCTCCCTCCATAAGCTGCGGCAGCAGATCCAATGACGCAATGTTCCGCGATACGCAAGAGCCATAGAAGCGGCCCAGTAGCAACGGCGCCTTAGGTACATCCATACTGTGGACAGAACAGGGCAAGAAACGTCAGGAAATGCCAAATCATTTGTGCAGCCGGGCGGCTTGAACGGACCATATGCCATGCAGCAAAATTTCAGTTCGCACCCAATGTTCCTAGCCCCCCCACGTGCCGAATCACCCGCCCTTCTCTGAAACGCTATGCGGTGCCTTACCAAGTCAGCACTTGATTGAACAAACCTACAGCCCTTTGATTTGCGCTTTTTTGCCCTTTCGACACAGTGCAGCTGCGTACAACGCACCTGAGGTCCTCCAGCTGCGTCGTGAACGTGACGAGGGCATCCACAACGTTTGCGCTTGTGATAGCGCCCGCCTCGTGCAAGTGCAATATGAGGTCCAGCAGTGCATCCTGCTCTTTCTCTTTAAGCGAATTGAAAATTTGATCCAAACCAATTTCCACGACCTGACCATCGCCCAAAGGAGGAATATTAAAGTGATATTTAGGCTTCATCGACAAGGCGTTCCGACAACATAGGGTGTACAGTCCCCGGAAAAGCATGTAGGTAACCGCCACTGGGCCTTAACCTCCTATGGACTATGAGTGTATCAACATTCAAAACGGCCTGAAGTACCCCGTATGAGCGAAAACCTGAGTGCGTAGTTGAAGAGACATCCAAATGGCAACGAACCCACCAATTCCAATCCATGAATAGAACATAGAACCTACCTTGGCGAGGTGATTCGGCCCAAGTTCTCGGACACACGTTGTCGCCTCCGCCTTATCCAGCGTGCTAGTGAACTCCTGGTATAGGTTTTGCGCCTTGCGAATGACCTCTTCGTCGCTGAGTGGCTTGCCACCAGCAGCTGGAGTAGCCCTAATGCATTAGCAAGGAATGATGAAGCTGGCGAGTTAGCTACTGACCGTTGTGGCATGCATACATACACTTAGTATATAATACCTTGGCTATGATATCATGGAAGAGCGTTATGTTCTTGAAGTACATAGCGCAATCGCAGGCAGGTTCAATCCAATGGCACGGAACCCTAAAACCCTAAGTATGAACACCAGAAAACTATCCGTTGCTCCCTTCCATATTACCTGGACGGCGCCACTGCTTCCTGCACTATTGTCGCCACCTGTTCCTGCCGCTGCATTGGCAGCTGTACGCGCATCGTTGGCGGTGTGTAATCACCCAGCAGCGCGCTGCCGCCACTGAAGCCCCGGTCGGCCCCCGGGTCGCCACGGAAGGCCGGGAATAGCGCGATATCAGCCTCGGAACGCAGGGGTGGTATGAGTCCAAACAATCCCTCGTCAACGGCGCCGCCCACGCCACCAGGACCCATCCCCATCGGCTCGCCATACCGCGGAATTGCGCTGGGCAACTGCGGCAACGATGCGGCAATGCTCGAGCTGATCATGCCCAGCTCCGCCTCTGCCTGTGCGCGCACCTCGTCCAGTTTCTTAGCGGTGTAAGCCTCACGGCGCGGCACCCAATTAGCGCGCTTAAGCTCAAGCACGTCCTTGATGGCCAACCGCACGCGCGTCGATATGCCATTGCTCTTGTCCGTCATAAGCCTCTCTAGCTCCCGCAGCACCTTCTCAAGCTTCTTCAAGGTGTCCTGCTTTTCGCTCTTGGACAGCTTAGCACCCGAAAGCTTGACTATCTCCAGCACAGCCTTCACATCACAAGCGCAACACGTAAAACAACAAAACAGCATTAATTTTAGATATCTATTTTCAACCCTTTGCCACAAGTGCTGCTGCCAGTGTCTGATATCTGAACACATTTACTCCCCTATGGCAACCCAAGTACCACCCTTAATATGGCCGACAGACAATTAAAATCAGAGCATTTCAATAGGGGCCATGAGAGCCAGAACACCACTTTCGCATATACAAGGTGTTTCCCACGTAACCCTGTTAAGTGCTTGACATCTGTTTAACCAATATGCTGCACTTGGGTACGACAATGACAATGAAGGCAAGGGTATTAATTCAGTTCCGTTGTCACGAACAGCTCCTGGAAGTAGCTTGAACCCATGATCGACAACTGCACCGTTCACCATGGCCAACTGCCTATGCATCCGTGGAGCATCTCCTCCGAAATCCCCATGGCAGCGCCGCACCTCAATGTTATCCTCCGGAGGCGTTTTGGCAGATTTGGTAGCCCGCGCTGACAGGAGTTCATCGATGCACGTAACCATAATCCAATCCTTCACCATGTCCTGCTTGTACAACTCGGACATCAGCCGCATATTGCCCAGCACGCGCTTCTTCACCCGCCGCTCTGCTTCCTCGCGCTCAGTGGGATCGCTGATACTCGCCAACTCCTGCGCAGGCAACCGTTGCCATGGCACATTATGTTTAGCTACGGTTACAACTAAACCGGCAATCCTTGCGCAAAGCGGATGGCCCCTGCCCTCTACTCCGCACACGGTCCTGTTGCACTGGACCATGTGCGCTGGACAACAGCTTTTGCTCACACCTCCCTCGGAACTTCCTTCTACATAGACAGTGCACTTACAAGGGATATCCCATGCTGCTTATGGCAAGACAGCTTACAAGGCAAGGACTCGAGCACATCCTTTTAGCCAAGCCTTCGTGCCTTGCCCTTAATTACTGTACCTTGCTCTGTTTCCATCATCCGCACTACAGTACCCGGCAAGCCTTACAGAGCGCAGAAGTCATCACATTGCAGGGTCCCACCTCGCGCGCGTCTGCTGCACCCTCGAACTCATCCTGACACGTATTGAGGAGAATCTGGCGGAAGCTAAGCGGCTTATCGGAGCCCAGCGGCGGTGGAAAATGCGGCAGCTCCTTGGACAGGCTTACGCACAGATCGCCGTACATGGCAACGTACGTCGGTTGCTCCACAGCATTTTCAAATACCAAAGCAATAGTTTTCTGTAGGATATCTGCAGTTGTGATAACCTCGAGCAGCTGATTAAGTAGCCGCTCAAACTTCTCGGGAGTGAGCTTGTTCAGAATACCCTTGACAGAGCGTACCGCCTGGGAATCAAAAAGCAAAAGGGGGCACCATCGTCGCACATTCACGTTAACCAACAATATGGTCGGCCAGCAATACAAGCGCAATCATTTACAGTTCCTGTGCAGGATTATGGTTCACCTCCGCTCCCAATCCCGAAAGTAACACTCGGCTGGAATAGTTGGAAATGATGCATTGAAAATTCTGACCCTCCTCCGTATGCGTGGTGAGGTACTCATTACGTGGATCCAACCGACCCTTCCCGGGATCTTGGAAATGTTGGTTTCACATCAAAACAACGAGACGCCAAGGCGGGTTCACCCGCAAAAACACGCAAACTTCCTAGCTCCATGCCGCTGCACCAGATTCCCCATTTCCTTGTTGACATATATATATATCGGGCGGTCAGTCATGCCTCTACTTACGCGTTCCTCAGCTGATAGCACGCCTCCAGGCCGGTAAGCTTGACGGCCCAGATCCGACGCCTTAGCAATACGGGAGACATCCTGAAGGGTTCGGGACGACTCTCAACGCAGTGGCAACATCCATCAAACCTGTGTCCCCCTTCGAAAGAACCGAATGGTACTGCAACGACTACAATTTACACATCAGCAAGGGTCCAGGATGACTATAAGGTGATGGATTACCATCAGCACACCTGGCCGTTCGCAGCTGAGGCAGTCGCGTTGTCAGCGGCCTGTTGAGCTGCCGGACCCAATTGAGCAGGCTGCTGCGGTACTGCATCCTGGCGTGCCGGTGCTAATCGTTGTTGCCTCGGCTCGGCAGGCTCTCTGGAGGATAAAAGAGGGCACATACGTTGATTAAGCAAACTAGCCGCAAGGCTGAAACCCACGCCATATCCCAACGCTCAATATGCACGCGTCGAGCGAATTCATGCTATGCAGCATATCGGTCATCACCTGGACTCGCGCGGCTGCTTCAGCTCCCTAAATTCGCGCTCTTCGCGAGGCTCGCGATAATTGCTCACAACGGTTCGAGAGCGCCAGTCCCTATCGTCGATCTCCTCCGCAACTTTCTGCAAAAGTGACATGTAGTTCAAATGCAATCAGCAGCCGTGATGAAACCGTGAGCTGGAAGCCGAGAGTTTGAGCAATATGCCCAACACAATTATATACCATTCTTAACAGATGAATATTAACACCATCAACCATTATCCCTTGCCTGAAGAACCTCCTGCTGTGCCTGGCGGTCCTCGCCGGAGACAACAATTTCCAAGTTCAGCTGCTCCAGCTCGCTTGGACAACTGTTATACTTCTGAATTCGACGAAGTGAGCGAGTAAGAATCTGTCAATTCTCCATATATCCATAACGTAAACGCCTCCTTCAGAGCGCACCTCCATAAACTTGAGCAAGAACTCCTTTGTATACCGCACTCGCTCTGCATTCTTCTTCAGCGGCTTATCTTCTGATGAAGATGATGCTGCCGCCTGAATAGTAATTCCGCGGGGCGCCGCCGCTAGTCAGTCGCTGAGCAACGCGGGAAAGATCCCTTGAGGCGGCGCGGAACACAGCAACATACTTTTTTGCCCTTAACGCCGAAGCCAAGGCCTTTACCGAAGTTTGCAAATGGATTTGCTACGTTGCCCCCCGGCCTGAGGGCTAGGGGCCGGAGGCTGACTTCATCGTCGACTGTCATTGGCAAGCGTAGCCCGTATGGCCAACAAGCAGTCTTAAAAATACGGTGCAACAAATCGATATACTGGAACCTGAAAGCTATAGTGAAAACTTTTCCTGGCCGTGTACGACAATGATTTTCTCATGGCTCTACAAAAGCTATGGAAACCAGTCATATAACCCGCAGTATGTATGTATTTCATAATGGGACATATATGTCAAGTTATGAAGACGGGTATCTGTGTTTGCGCAGGTATATCACGTAGCTACAGTTAAGCGTTCCCTGTCACTCTGCCTGTGCTACCACTTGAAGCCAAGGTCAAGGCTCTAAATTCTCTTAGCACGTAATATTACTTTATGATTAAGGCGGTCTGCCGAGGATTGCCTGCCTTCGGAGTCTCGGGCGTGCAGACACAGTTTCCTGCGTAATTTGGGCAACATTATTGGGTCTTCACTTTTTACGTTATTTTGTCAAGTTCGGGGCTATCACCAAATGTGGGAATGAAACGGTTTCACGTCGCCCGTGGTTGCCGCTTATCAAGGTTATCAAGAGCTTGGGGCACAAGTCTAAGAGGAAGCATGGACTAAATTGTGCTGCGCGAATCTGCGAAAGGTAGTAGTGAAACGATTGAGATGAGGGCCGAGCAGTCACATAAGTCCCGTGTCGTCCTCTGCCCAAGCGTCTCCAAATCCTGGAACCCTGGTTTGTATGATTGCACCGAAACAGCACGAGCCTGTTATTAGGTTAAGTAGTTTCAGGAATGGAAGTAATGAACATTTCAAAGAAGGCGGAGTCGTGCCAATAGAGGCGTGTAGAAGCGGCTGTTTAATGACGTGCGTACCCGTCCGCAAAAGGGATCCCTGAAAATGAGGTGACTAGAGACCCATACCCTCCAACGTTGTCAAGCCTTCGGAAGTGTGCAAGAAATGAAAGATCACTTAAGATACGCAACCATGTTTTAATATATATTTTTCACCAGTTTTCACCATCTTTGTGGACTGCCTCTTTAGCCACATAAGCCAGTCGAACACGCGGCGTGTCAAGGTGGTGACATGGCATACTACTTACATCGACAGCGCCGAGGTGTAAAGCTCAGCGACTGATCAGCTCCTGACGTGTCTACTGGCATTGTCCCGAAAGGTGCCGCCGCTGGCATTAATCACGAATAGCTTAATGTGTGCGGGATAACGGGGTTCTGCTTCACCCATGGCCACTACCTGGCAGTCCCCACCACCCCCAGTATTTCTGGGCACCCTCATCCACTCAGTCCCGAAGTCCACCAGACATCTCCGAAATCAAATTATCCCGGGTTCAGCACCCACCACCAGCCTCCAATGGAATAGCTGCATTTGTACTGCTGTCTACCGCTGCAAATTTTTCAGGTGTCGGGCACTCCTTTAGGAATGCAACTGCTAATATTGCTATTGACCGTGATATTGCTAACGGGATGGCTGTGCTAGCAGAAGCTATCCCCAATCGTGACGGATTAACCTTTCTTAGCATCGCCCCTTGATACAGCCAATCCCCCGACGAACCTTGCAGCTTACAGCGTTCAGCAGCTTGATTTTCCTTCCAGTGATGCGAGGTCTATTGCGCCTGCCGCTGCTGCTGCGTGCTGCTGCTGTCGCTGCTGCCCCGACGATGTACGAATGCGCTAGCATTCGCAGTACAACCTGCGCCAGGAACGCAGGGAGAGCACCCTCAACGGCTTGGGACTGACACAGCCACGCTGTGCAGCTCTGTGACTTTGAGCCGTTCAGATTTGACACTGGTCATCGTCCGGATGAGCCCTTTCTTGGGACGTCAACACATCGTCAGATTTCATAGCCTTGAGTAAAACGTATTATTAATAAATGCAAGGCCCCTGCAATCGAACAATTGGTATACGCGTTAACGAAATGTCTTTACCTGTCAAACCGCTACGATAGCCGCCAGCTGATCTGCGCGATTTCGACTCCTTGAGCCGTTACAACGATATGGCCTGGGGTCAGGCAGGTGCTCGAGCAATAGATGATTTGATACACCGCATAGCGGGCAACGACCCGAAGTTGACGTCGCTAACAATCCTTCGCCAGCGCCGCTTCAATCACGACGTAAGGCTGATACGTTATATAACCTGCAAAATGCACGTTTCGATTACGTTTACGAGGCCTTTTCAGTTGTTGTGATCCTTGGTTAGGATGTGGCCTCCTTTGTTCGTGCCATGGCAACCAACACAAACCTGACGGAGCTATATTGCTCGAGCCATCCGGTCGCCCCACACACTGCGTCCTTATTAGCCGAGATGCTGACTGTCAGTCAAAGCATGCGATCCTTATGCGTTGGGGATAGCTCCTTTGGTGACGATGGCGTGGTTGAGTTGGCACGCGGCGTCGCTGCCAGCAGCCTCACCCACTTGGACCTATCGAATAAGGTGATCTTGAATATTCTTAAATCGATTGCATAGGATGGAAAATGTCACCATCTGGCCTGGTCCTTCGGTCCCACGGGTCGGCAGCCTTTCGAACCCTTTATTCGGCCCCGGTTCCTGCCCAGCTTCTTAATTCTCAAAACTCCTCTTATAAGCTTGTAAGTTTTGAATTGCACCTGAGAAACTCAATTTAGGGTGAATCTGGCATGTGGTATCAGCCCTGCGTCATATACCTCGCACTTTTGACTAGGATGTGTTTATAACAATATCTGCCAACATGCGTTCCTCCGTGGTCGTGCCCTCTAGCGCAGGGTGTTGGGCAGCGCGGTGCTAAGGCGCTTGTTGCTGCCCTGGCGGTCGCGCCCTCCCTGGAGCACCTCCAGCTCAACTCGAATCCCCTCCTGGGGGATGCCGGCCTACGCACTTTGTGTGGCATTGGGGATAGTGTCACAGACGGCAGCAATGGCGACGGATCGCCGGCAGTAGCGATCTGGGCAGGATTGCGGACACTGGAGGTTCAGGGCTGCAGCATCTCAGCGGCGGGCATCCGCGCCCTTGCGGCGTCGCCAAACTGCGTCCGGTTGCACGTGCTCCGGCTGGACGGCAACGCGCTGGGACCTGAGGGCGGGGCGGCTGTCGGGGAGCTGCTGCAGGTGCGTGGGTGTGCAGGGAAGGTTAAGGTCTAAAGACTGAGATGAGGAGCGGGATGGAAGCAAGGAGTGGGAGGCTGGGGAAAGAAAAGGGTTTACAAAGCGCAACTTGAAGATCTAAGACGGCACAGAAAAACGACATTGTCTTCAGGGCCGACGGCAAGGAAAGGATGGGCTGAGTGAATTGCTGGTATGTGCGCAGAAATTTAGATGGCTTCGGATACGGGGTCCTCTCGCCATTCAAATTCCTGTGCTGGCAGGCGACTTTGTCAGGAGCTGCTGTGTGGCCCAGCTGTCAAATCCTCGACGGCTGCCCTATTGTTACAGGACCTCCGCTCACCTCAGGTCACATGCATCTTTATCCGTGAATCCCGGTTGTGCATTGCACACAATCCACACACCGCTCCCAACCATCCCGATCCGCATCCGCGGCCAGACAGCCTCGTCTCTCAAGGAGCTCTCCCTCCGGCGGTCGGATCTTGGCGACCTGGGCGGCGAGGCGCTTGCAGCCGCACTAGTGCCCAGCTCCACGTCCATCACCCAAACCAGCAGCAGCGTTACAGACCCGGCAGCGCAGACCCGCATCCGGCTCCTCCTTGACTTGTCGGAGTGTGGACTGGGGTCTAGGTCCATGTAGGTGGGGCCCGAGTATGTACTGCATCAGGCACCTAACAGGCGGGCAAATAGCGGCCAAGGTGGGGTGGAAGTGCCTAATTGTGGAGCCGCTGAAGTGCGTAATGCGTTGGGGTAGGGTGTGGCGGGGCGGGGCGGGTGGGGCCGGACACGCTCGATACAGCGGCCACGCGCAAGCTCGTCATGTTTCATCTCCGTGGTATCGCGTCTCCATTTTACCTCCCGCTCTAATAAACTCATGAACATCGTAAAGCGTCTCGTTTGCGACCCTTTCCTCGGCATGTCAAAGATATATGGAATGCCCTTCACCGAGTGAAGCTGCAAGCGGCCATAGGCTTTGCTTGGCAGGAAATCCCATCACGACCAAATCCACACGTCTGCATCGCCGTGCACCGGCCACGTCCGGGTCCCGGTGTGCAGGGCAGCGCTCCAGGGCGCCATCTTGGGCGGCGCACGCCTGGCCCTCCTTTGCCTGATGGGCAACGCCGCCGTGTCAGATGCGGACGTCGCGGCGCTGGGAGCCGCGCTGGGGCCGGGGAGGTGCAAGGGGGGTTCGGAATCGGCGGTTGCCCATCTGGACGTATCGGGCACAGCGGTGGGTGCGGGGGGAATGCGCTTGTGGGGCCGGCACGGACCAGGACCGCAGTTCATTTCGTTGCGATTAAGGATTGGATGGAGAACGATGAGCTGTGTGTTCCGCACGTCCACTCAAATTGGACCCCATGCGTTGGCCTTCTCAATCACGGACACTTCTGCCATTATTATCCGGCACTGAAAGGGTTTCCCAACCATGGACTGTGCGTGCGTGTATGTACCCATGTTAGCAAATTATAGATGGCACTGACCCCATGCACAGCGCAAGTCATAGATATCAAACGAACCTACAGCCCCAGCAGAGCCCCTTACCGCTCGAGCTTAATGCTGTACATTACACAATATGCGTTTAATGGCTTCATGCTTCCAACCGACTGAGTTGTCAGTCTGCACGTCTCACACTTATCGGACGGCTCTATGTGCGAGACCTTCATCCGCTGTAGGCCCCAGCGCAAACTCACTCCCGACATGACCGTCTGACTTACTGTTGCTGCCAAACTACCGTACAGGCGGGTCCTCAAGCAGTGTCGGCGCTGTCCCTGGCGGAGGGTTTGTGCCATCTCAGTATGGTGGGATGCCAACTGGGTGCGAGTGGGGCTACAGCCCTTGCGTCCAGCCTTGAAGCCGCCGGGAGAGGGAGTACTGATTGCGGTAAAAATGAATCATCACCTGTAGCACCCCGCTGGGCCGAGCTGCGGGAGCTGTGCATCTCGGGAACAGGCCTGGGCATTGAGGACTTGAAGGCAGTGTTTGGTGCGTTGGCCGCTGGCGGAGCACCCAAACTTCAGGTGGGCCCTGCGATCCGTACATTGTCAATTGGGATTCTGCCTCGTGCGTGGTGGAATGTGATGTGACCAGTAGGATGGAGAGTGCCCTTTCTCTCTGGGCTACATTTGACGGGCATTGGGTAAAGTGTGCGTTGGGAAAACGGTGAGCAATAGATGTGGTATGCGGCAGAGATTAATTGACCAGTCGACTGATGTACATGTGGGCTCGGGGTCCGTCGCGATGTCCGGTTGCACTGCTGCCTGTTGTACCGTACCCGCGATGTCAGTCCATATGTGTCATCTTCCATCCCCTGCCGGCGGAGCCCCTCGCTTCGTTCTCAGGTCGCCCAGTCACACGTGAATTGTTGCGTGTCCCGTGTTGCAATGGTTGCATCTCACCCTCCCTTCCCCGCTTTCCTGGCGTCAACCCGCGTGTATCGTAAGCAGTGGTGTCGCTATCGTTCTGCTTTTCAGGACGATCCGGTCCACGTCAGAGTCGTTTAGCCGTAACAATACCAGCTTAACGGTTCGAAGCCTAATGTATAATTTTGACCACTGTTTGAAGGCATGGATCAGGTGTCGGGGATCGAAGATCACCTCGCCTTGCCCACCGCACGCAATTCCCGGCTCTTAGACATCTGTTATCATATGGTCGCTGTTCCTCTCTATCCACCTCCTTGACCGCTCTTACCCGATGATTACCACCTCCCTTCCCATCCATCAGAGTTTGGAGGTGGGCGCCAACCCGGGCACGCGGGAGGACGTCTTCCAGGAGCTCTTGGGCTCCTTGCGCGACGCCCGGCCCCAGCTTGCTGTGTACTGGCGATCCGGGGACGATCTCGGGACGCAGGTGCAGTAGGCATAATTAGTGGCCGCTCCGCAGCAGCGTATGGATTCGAGCACCTGCTTGTGTCCGGGCCGCCGGGCCAGCTGCTCGAAGCGCTCGGGTTGCAAGGTGTCCAGGGAGATGTTGACGGCGGTGAGGCCTGCCCAAATGATTAACGGTTGGAAGCAGCTTAGTCAATGAGGTAGCGGACGAGCGGCTGTGTCGTTTCAAAGAATGCTGATTGGGCACGCGATGTGTCAGGGTGGGGAGGCGGAGCGCGCATGAGTCCGGATCCAATCGGGTTTTAGGGTTTTAGGGTTTGACAGGGGGTTAGACAGGCCCTGCCGATTCGGAGTCACCGCCAATCCAAGCTGGCTACAGGCACCAATATCTCGGCCAGAACCCCGGTCGACCGGTCCTTCGTTACTCCGTTTTCACAGGTTAGGCTGATAGTACCTTGACATCTCCCGTCCCCCTTGTAAAATGTGCCGGAAAGCTGTTGTCTCTGTCCATCTCTATGTCCACCAGAAGCCCAGCGAAGGAAGATGGTTAGACGGTATCTACACAAGAGTGTGCAAAGGGGCCTGGTGAAGGCAGCTGGACGCATTAGGGCCAATCGGAACCAAGTTGAAGCTCACTGGCACACGCTTCCTTCTTGATGACGTTGGTGCATGCATTCAGTTGTATGTGCTTCGGTAGTTCCCGATTAGGCTACAGAAAGCCTGGTCATGGGATGACCAGTCCTCTCCCCTCTTGGACCACAGGGCTTGTGACGGTTACACTGTCGATAGATTAGGTTCGGCTCTGATGTTCTATCCCGGGCGGTTAACCAATTTCAAAATGCGGGATCTTCTCTGCAATCTTCATTTTACGTAAGCGGGTCTGTCGTCCTCCGATCCTACAGTAATGACAAAGCGCGGGGCTGCTCGATGCTGCTTTTTGTTTGTTCTGTTCCGACACACGCATGGGCGTAAGCAAGGTTTCCTGCCCCTTACACAGGGGCCCTCCCCAATGCTAATGCATCCTATCTGTATGCCGAAATCCCGTCCCACTTATATCGGCTCGTGCTCTACTTGCCCATCCTGTCCTCGCCAGTGATCTTCCCTGCCCTACCTACATCCTAGCGGGCCGTGCAGCCTCTCCTTTCGGAGGATACACAAGCGTGTTACTTTGGCATGTGACCACAATAAACCTAACCCTGAACGGAATATAACATACATCCATGCGCTAAACAGGCAGGAGTGCCTTTGCCTATAGCACTCGCCAGACGGTAAAGCGAGCTAAATGCTGCCGAGCCCAATAACCTAGACACGCTCATCACGCTTCCCACCCCAGTCAGCCAACCGCCGTTTCCTCGCACAGTTTTTTGCACACCTTTGCACCACCCTTAATATCGCGCCCTTACTATCATTTGATGATCAATCGTCATAGGTACATACGCAACGCTTATCCATTCCTCCTCCTGACCAATCCACAAACAGCCACGCTTTTGCTAAAAGATCAGCACGATAGGAATGCTGGCTGGTCAATCGGACCCAAAACCGTCGTCAGGCAAGATCTGTGCTGGCCATTGAGCTGAACTCCCCGGTCAATGTCATTGTAACTGTATTTGTGGTAAGCTACCGTGCAGTCGGGAACAAGACGCGTTTACTTCACGCGCCCTTACGTGGCTTCTGGCCCTCAGGCAAGGGTGCCTCTTCCCTGCCTCTGGGGCTTAGCTCTGATATTCCCTGCAACAACCTGCAGTAACTGAGTCACCACACCCTATGGAACCTGTACCGCTTATCCTCATAACCCATCCAACAGCGAAACACGTCTTCCGACCTCTATCCGCCAATGGTGATCATGGGCCGGTTGGCGGACGCGGCCAGCTCGAACATGCCAGCATGCGCCGATCGCTTGCGGCCCACCGCCACGGAGATGATGGCCCGCAGGTCATCGTCGGAGGCACCTCCCCGCATGGCGTCACGTAAGGACACCTCCGAGGCGCCGAACAGGCACACTTTGAGGTTTCCATCCGCCAGCAGCCGCAGCCTGGGCACCAGGCATGGTGATGGCGGGGGCAGCGACGATAAGTTTGACAGGGCCAACGCACGGCGGAGTGGGAACGGCAGGGATGGGCACAGGAACAAAACGGGCGGACAACGTTTGTTGCAGAATGGGGGCGGGTGTTGAGGTGGTACGGGAGATAGTGCATTGTTAATAACGTGAACGGGATGCGAAGTGCGTCTCCGGGGACTGAATGACGGAGGCTCCCCTCCCCGCATACCCATCAGGCTATTAATGAAGTTGTTGGCTGGGATGTGCAGGGTCAACACGATGCGGTCAGGAAGGGTGCTTTCACATGCACTCTCACACTTCCAGCAAGGTTGCCGTCAGCCCGCTAAGCTCCGGAAGCAGTCCACAGGTGTCGTTTTGCAACACCGCGCAGTCGCCATTCACTACTTAGCCCCACGTGTCCACGTTTCCTGGACCCTACCAAACCAGCCAACACAACCAAACCTGACCCCTACTTTCACATTTTATCTCTGTACCCATTCTTACCTGTTGCAGTCGCTGCAAAAATGCTGCGTCATTGCAGTGATGAAGGATACGCTGCCACGGTGGCCCTGAGGTGGACGCGGATAGGGCAGGGGCGCATGGGCAAGAGCAGGTGGCTTATGGTCAGTGTTGTCCATCCAATGACAAGAGCCCTACTTGACAAATGGCGCTGATGCCGATGGTGCAGTCGTGAGGCAAGGACGGAGGAGCGTGCCATCAGTCCGCAACACGGCAGCACTCCCAAACCTCAGCAAAGCTGGCACTCCCAAACCTCCGATCACCCAAATATTCCACTTTCCAGCCCCACGCATTGTTTGCGCCAGCCCCCCATGGTCTCGCCGCCCCTTAACCTACACAAACCTCGCTAGCCAAGCGTCCACACCCGCGATTCTAACCTTCAGCCGAAAGTTCTTGGCCACCTCTCCAATAGGGTCATCCAGTCGCTCCAGGGGGGTGTCCGGAAAGGCCGTCTGTATCCGGGACACCAGTTCTCGGTATGGAACCTGAAACCCGGAGAACCCCACGCGGCACCGGAAAGGGACCAAGCCAACGGACGCCATCAGACGGGCAACTTAGCAGCGGAAAATCATTTCGGCGAGTCACAGCAGCGGGGGTTCCGAAAGCGCATCCCAAAAGACGCGCAGTGCGCACTGGCCGGTAAATGAGATTTCCACCCTCCAGCACGCCGGGCACCAACCCACCTTCCAAAGTACCAATCATCTTGCGAAGCCCGCCCTTGTGAACCCTTTCACAATTGCTGCTAGTCCGTCTGTAGCATTAACTAACCTCTCAACTTATGGCCTCGCGAATTCTCCACCCTGTCCCTCAGATAGGCGGCCCCAGGTTCCCAGGCCTCACCACCGGTCCCGGCCTCTACCCTCCCGCCAGCCAGCCCCCCACGGACCATTTTGCTGTCCGACCAGACGTTTCCATCAAATGGCATATACTCAATGAAGCGCACGTTGATGGGCTGACTTATGGTAAGAGCCGCGAAGTCCGCCACCTCGTCATCGTTGGCGCCCCGCATGACCACCACGTTGACCTGGACGAAGCATTGGGCAACACGAGGAATAGGCGCAAACTTGGGCCAGCCGTTCCGCAGCCGCAGCAGTGGTAGGAGCAGCAGATGCAGGAGATGCAGGAGGAGCCCAGGAGGGGCAAGGCGACGAATTACGTTGGGCAAGATGGGGCCACCGATAGGTGTGGCTTTGGATAGTAAGCTAAGGGTGGGGCGATTCCTCACCAACGCACGGCGGACAGTAGCGTGCAACGTCGAACCCATCTCTCATGCAAATAAACCCTGTGCGGAAAGCGGGAGAACGGCTGGGTTCCCATTGACCTACCTTGACTGGGTCGTACCCCAGAGCCACTGCTGTGTGTATGGATTCGAGCACCCGCTTGTGTCCGGGCCGCCGGGCCAGCTGCTCGAAGCGCTCGGGCCGCAAGGTGTCTAGGGAGATGTTGACGGCGGTGAGGCCTGCCCAAACGGTTAACGGTTGGAGGCAGCTTAGTCAATGAGGTAGCGGACGAGCGGCTGTGTCGTTTCAAAGAATGCTGATTGGGCACGCGATGTGTCAGGGTGGGGAGGCGGATCGCGCATGAGTCCGGAACTAATCGGGCTAAGCACCCTTAACGACACTGGAGCCGAAGCAGGTGGGAGTGACGTATACGGGCCATTGAAAGCGTGTTTCTGGCGGCTTCCTGCTTGTTGCCATACTCATCTGCGGGTACACCATCGGCTGTCAACTACACATGCCATCGCGCACGTTGCACAACCGCAGGATCGACAGGGTGCGTGTTGCGGGACACTAAGCGCCAGCCGTCACCCATTTCCGGCTTTCAGCCGCCCCATTCCTCGCCTCCTCACCCGCGTCCTTGAGGGCCGGCAGCTGGCGGGCCAGGACTATACCGTTGCTGGTGATCGCCACGCCGCGCAAACCCATGGGACTCAGCGCCGACAACTGGCGCACCAGGTCGCAGATGTCGCGCCGCAGGGTGGGCTCACCGCCCGTGAGGCGGATTTTATTCACGCCCGCCTCTACAAAGATGCGCGCCTGTGTGAGGTTTTGGGCCGCACGATGACATGAAAGGCGAACAGACAATACTTTGCACTGCCGATAGGCGGGCAACTGTCAAATCGCCGGTCACAGAGCCACCTGTCGATGATGGCGCAATGGCCGACTTTTGTCGGAGCGAGGGTTCCTACGGCTCGGGAAGGCTAAGCCCCACCACGGACTAGTAGGTGTCACATTGGGATTGGGAATTAGGGATATGCGGCGCTGCGCGGGCCACGATAAAACCTACGGGCGCATGCAAACATGCCTTTGTTTCACAATGTTTGCCCATCTCGTAGCTCTTGGCAATAGGAAAGGACATTGGCATTTTAAAGTACTGCAAAACATAGGCACGTTTGCGTGCGCCTCTGGGTCTTACAGCAGTCCAGTTCTAGCTGCCCAAAGCTGCACCACGCCACGTGGAATCTGAGTGTTATCAATCACCATCTGCTCACCCTGCCAAGCCCCGCTCCGCCCAAACGTACCCTGTCGCTCACCTCACATCAAGTGCCTGTTTCCCTGACCGGTTCCTCAGACCCCGGCCCAACTCCCCGGCCACATAACCCACATCCTGCCAATGGTGTAGAATCCTAGGCTCCCTAGCTTGGGCCCCCGCCGAGGTATCCCTTCCTCAACTCCCACGCACCATGCCATAAATCTGCACCCCTCTGTCCCTTCCGTGGCCTACCAGTTTCAGGATCTCCTGAGTTGTGAGCAGCTGCTGCGAGGGCGTCAGCACCACACCCTCGTCCGGCATGCAGTAGGTGCAGCGCAGGTTGCAGCGCTCTGTGAGGGAGATGCGCAAATAATTGTGCATGCGGCTGTGGGCAAGAGGGGCACAAGGGCGCGGGAGCTTGACGTCAAGGATGAGGGATATCCTGTGAGCCACTGCCACTGCCGCCTCCCCGACGTAAGCCACAACTACATGCCCCTCCCTTCCGTCCACCTTCCACGTCTCTCGCACGCCACGGCGAGGTGCTTGTCATAATGTTGTTCGGTCCGTGTGCAAGAGTCAGATGAAAGCAATCTACAAAATTCCGCTACCCGTGGACATCCAGTACCTTGGAACCCGAATACGCCCGCGTTCGGAATCACCTGACCTGAATTTGTCAGTCAGCATCTCCTTCCCAGACACCTGGCGATCGCCATGCATCCGTTTCGCGAGCTGCAGGACTTCTCGCCAGTCCACTGGAATGGGAGAGGCCGGGTGAGGCTGCGCGTAAGGCGCGGCTAGGGCAGTGGTAGCGGTAGCAACAGAAGACTGCATAGGGTGGGATGTTGCAGCGGCGGTGCTACTTTTCCTCCCGCTGCGTCGGCTGCTCGTGGTGGCACAGCCGCCAGCTTGTGATGGCGTGAAAGCCGGTACATCGCGCAATGCCGCGCGGGCCCGGTCACGGGCGGCGGCGGCGGCCTGCATTGACAGTGACGCCTCCAGGGCTGCTGGAGAGAGCGACGGTGGAGGAGATGCGGCCGGAGCAGCGCTATGCGATGCTAGCGCCAGTGACCTTGAAGAATCCGATGTTACGGTTTCAGTTGGATGTGCTGCTACTGCTGGTTTTTTCTCGCCGACGGCGTCGGCAGCCAACATCGATTGGATGGCTGCCGTATCACCTCCACCTTCATCGGTTACACTACCAACGGGGACTTCCGATGGGTTTAGAGGTGCAGAGCTACTTGCAGAGGTGACGGGCTGCCGCTGGTCAGGGGGGAGGTCCTGAATTGTGAGTGAGGAATTGAGGAACTCCTGTAACCGACGATCATATGCCTCTGCGGATGCTGCGTCGAGGGCCCAGCGTGCTGACACTGCTCCCTCCTGACATTTTGGTTGCGAGGTGGCCGCCGCGGTAAACGACCATGAGCAGAAGCCGCGAGCGTCGGTCGTGCGATAAGAACCGCAATGCCATACTGTAACTGACGTCGGGCAAGAATAACTTGTGCTGGGTTCATTCCCGTCAGAATGGTAGCTGCCGAGGGAACCCCCTTTCGTGCTCAGTGCGCGACTTCGGCCTATCGCATACCGAGTTATGTTATAGAGGACATTCCGTTGTGTCATCGTAGAAGTTTTCGCAAGTCTGGTGGATCACGAGGCCGGCGTGGGTTGGCGTTGGAACTACTAATACAGTTGCTTAAGAACGATGCCTCATGGATATGCCTTGCATTTGCACTAATTTAATGGATTATGTGCGTATGTGATTGAATTTTCACGTTTTGGACGTGGGGGTTTCCTTTGTTGTTTGATGCCCATGAAAAGTGGTGCTCGTCCAGGCACCCTCTGGGCAGGGTCCTACTCGTGAGGGAAGCCGATCGTCAGCATGCAAGAACACTTTTCAAATTATAATTACATCTGGGAGCATTAATCTTACATGTGTGCCCCGTGTCAGGTTTCACGCTTTGCCGCCAGGTGCAGCACACCAACGCGATGCTGCGAGTAATCTTTTGCATCCTGTAAAATATGTTAACACTCTGCCCCTAGATACAACTCAGAATGCGTTGAAACATAACATGCAGGTCCCAGATATTTCCCTAAAAGTGACAGTGTCGGCAATTTGCACACGTCTTCAGAGGGCTAGCGCCACATCATCGCAACTCCAGGATTCTCACAATTCACGTTAGGGATTAAACCTATCTATTCAACCCGTGCCGAAACGACCGTGGGTTTGACGGTGAGGTACGATGCTGCATTGTAAGGCAAGCCTTGGGGCCTCTGCAAGTGACCGCGTCTGGCTCGCTAGGCTCCCCGTTCAAGATTTCTGGGAAGGCCAGTTGGCGTAAGGATGAGCGTTACAGCAGCAGCGGCCTCCACGTTCCGGGTACCCGCCGGCACGTCCTCATTGGCAAGAGCTCGAGCCTCAATACCATTAATATCAAAACCATCCGCGGAGCTGAGTAATTGGTTCTTCTTTGCAAATGTATGGTTACGGCGTTCACCTTACGATCGCATCCTGGGTTGTGCTGTCGCGTGTCGAAAACTCTCAATTGCCGGGGCGGGGATGAGCCCCCCGCCTCTCCAGCCCAACTCCCTCCCTTCCGCCTACGATGGCGATTCTAGCAATCTCAATGACGTTTTGCCCGCGGTCGCGGCCTCTAAGTCCGTAAATAAGACTTCTGTTGATGACCGTAATCTTAGCGCAGTGCCCGTTGTCTTGGGCCCAACACAAACATCCCCACTGCCGCCAAGACGTAAGCCGCGTATAAATACATCCGTTGTCGCCGCTGGTGACAGCTTCAGTACCGTTGACCAGGATGCAGCGGCATCGCCCTCTGCTCTGTGCGATCCTGGTGCCAGTGCCTCTCCCGCAGCCGCCGGGATCGCCGGCAGTGACGCCAAACCCAGGCACGCGCGACGCCGTACGGCGCACCTCAAAGGCACCACCTCTGCCAGCGCAGCCCCGACCACATCTCCTTTGCTGGCTGGTGTGTACAACAGTGACGACAAGGCCCGCGGCAGTACAGCAAGGCAGCAGCCTAGGCGCTTTCGTGGCACAGATGGCGGCGGCGGTCGTGGTGGTGGTGGGGGTAATGGCCTTATCGGAGCTGCCGCCACAGCCGCCAATGCGCAGCAACCTGGCGGTGACGGCGTTCCTCCGGCGGCGGCGGCACCTTCCCCGGTAGTGACGTTCAGCTCGAAGGTGCCTCGTGCGCCGTCATGGTCAGGTGTCCGGCATTGGGTTGTGTTTTCCGATCTTCATGTGCGGGAGAGCTCACTGGAAACATGTCTTGAGGTGCTACGGGCGGTACACAGAGAGGCCCGGAGGCGGAATGCGGGGGTGATATTCCTTGGTGAGCAGCAGGGGGGTAGGGGAAGGACGGCATGGGCGCGTGGGCCAATCATGGCGTGTTTGCGTGTATTACAAGCTGAGGAATGTGTGGATTCGGTGGGTTGCGGGGAAGCTGCGGCCGTTAAGTTGGTCTCTGGAGGTTTGCGTGATAATGGTTGTGGGGCCGCCATACCGTTTACGGAGTGGCTGGTGGCAGGGCTGGGCGGCCGTGTGCGTTCTTATAGCAAAAGGGCAACAGCGGGCAGGCATGGCAGGGAACGGTAGAGGAGCACAACACGTGTACCCGGGTCCCACCTCCCCATTGGGCCCGGGGACATCTCTGACCTACCAACCTCTTCTCCCTGGATCCACGCATATCCCAATCTCCCTATCTGTTGCGGTGGCGATGTGATACGTTGCATTGGCGGCGCCGTTTGGTTATGGCGGCTATCGCGTCTGTCCGTTTGACAATCCATCGACGGCCTGTCAGGCGATTTTTGGGACCGCCGGGGGGCGCTGCCTGTGGAGCCGCTGAACCAGGTCCTGCAGGCGAGTGTGTGGACTATATGCAACTGGGACGGTGTCCCACATGCGCCGGCGACCACCCGCCCGACTTCCACTGCGTCAGCCTTGGATAACAGACTTACAGACTTGTGCCTGACTGTTTAGCTGTGCCTTGGGGCTGTTGAACTCCCGCGCATAAATCCGCCGACGCCGCTGCCGCCACGACCACGCAACTGCTGTACGCGCGGACGTCACCTCTACGGAGAAGCCCCTCCTAATCGCAGATAATGAAGGTCCATCACCTACTGTTTGTTTTCATTCGTCACGTCACGTCCGTGGATAGCCGTCAAAGCTTATTTTTTCCTCTTCCTTCTCCACACCCCCCACCGCCAGGAAATGTCCTCATGGAGCTGCCCGGTCCTAATGCTGGTGGGCAACCACGACCAGGTCAGGCCGATACCGACTTTAAACGCCGACAACGAATGCCGAGAGGGCTGTGTCCTGTAACGGGTGGCTTAGGTTGACCCGGGTGCCCCAGCAGGGATAGCTCCCGCACGAGCACCACACGAGAGCCAACTACTCCGCCAGACGAACTCCAGCGTCCGAGATCTGACCGTCGTGCATGGAGTGCATAGATGGGTCAAGTCTTGTGGCCCCACTAGCTCCCCCCCCCCACATGCCATCGCGATGGATCTCTGATGGCTCTTCGCTGAAGACTCATGCGGTCGGACTCGTGCATCAGCTGATCCTTTTTGGTCACACCCGACCACACCGGTACCTTACCCCCCATCCCAAGCCGTACCCGCCAGTCTGAGGATGCACTCGCCTCCCTCCGTTGGATACATGAAAACCATGAAATTCAAAGCTACGTCCCCGACACCTCCCTGGAGCCCTTGCCTCGCGGGTCCGCAGTCATAATGCAAGTTGGACTGACCTCCAGTTGAGTAGGTAATACGGGACTGTTCCCAGCGCACGTACCTGCATCCCACCCACTACGGCGCACAGGTCGATCTGGGGGGACTGCAGCACGGACTGACTCCTCTGGAGCTGGCCTGCCCTCACGTGCATGTGTTCGACGAGCCAACATTGTGGCACGGCGCGCTGTGGCTACCGTACCGGCGGGAGGTCCGGGTTATCGAGCGTGCCATCGCACAGGCGGCGGTGGCATTGGGGGCCGCCGTTGTCCCGGGCGGTGAAGGACAGGCGGCGGAGGCGCCACTTAATGCCATATTCCTACACGCAGACGTGGTGGGTCTGCGTGGAGGGAAGGAGACGGGGAAGGGTGGTCAAGGGCTAGGGTGGTGGTTGGGAGAGAAATCGAGAGACGTGGAGATCTTTTGGCGTGATGGCGCTGACACTCAGGACTTGGGGAGCTCAGTGGACGTGTTGGAATTGTGGCGGGCTATTGCCACAACAGGCTCCGTGCACCCGGGGCAGCCAGCCAGCTGGTGGAAGCAAGGGATTTCGATGCGCTGGTTTGCTGATAGAATACCTGGCGTTGGTGGTGTCCCGCGCTTTCTATGCCATAACAGCATGCGTGCCTGCGTTCAATGTGTCGTTTACGGCATATGCGTGATGCCGACCGGTGCGTAGCACCCAGGACCAGAATCCATCTCCTTAACAGCCGCCTACCCTTTGTAGCCGATGCGCCGCAGCCTCCTTCCCACCACATTTCCATACCTTCAGTGTGTCCATACCCGTCATCCATCACGGCCCCTTGGCTTGCCCCGTGGACCGTATGTACGTCTTATCCTTGAATCAGGTGTTGATATGTCCCTTGGCTTTTGCATGGCCGTACGGCGCCACCCACGTTCACCCTTTTTCGTGGGCCTCCGATTTGTGTCTCATCTTAGGTACGTGACCTCACCCCTCCCATCCCATCACCCTCTCAGCGCACCGCCCGGAGCAACCAGTGGCGACAGGCGGAAGAGGGGTTAGAGCCGGGAGCCTTCCCGCCTCATTTGCTCGTGTACAGCGGCCACTACCACCTGCCGCACACCGTACGGGGTACGAACATCACGTACGTGGGATCACCGTACCAGGTACGCAGGGGCGACCATCCCGCCATGCAGCCAGGGAGTGCAGGGATCACTACACCCACTAATCCGTTAACCACCGAGCTGCATTACTTCATGGCCTCCATGCACATGCACTCCCACATCCCGAGTTCAGTCCGCACCCTCTGTCCTCAGCCTTCTGCTAACCAAGGGCAGCCGGAGCTCAATCACCTCATCCGAGCTCCACTTTGGACCTCACTGGAACTAACAGAGCCACTGATTCTAGGTCCCGTTCTCATGGACCGGTCGTTTTCTGTCGCCGGGTGGCTGATTCATGGATTAAAGCTCTTGATTAGGTTCAAAATGATGTGATGTAAAGAGCAGGCGCCGACAGTTCCCATACGGACATTTGCCGGGATGTGCACAGGTGAGCATGAGCGAAGCTTCCGAATCTAAGCGCTTGCTGATCCTCGAGGCGCCCTCCTGGAGCGTAGTGGACGAGATTCCCCTGGCCATAGGTCCCCGTCACGTCAGGCTCAACGGACCCGCAGCTTGCGACCAGCTGAGGCAATTTGCGGAGGCGGCGGTCGCCACCGTCACTGCCGCCGTCAGTGATGCAGCACCTTGTCACGACGGCGGCGGTGAAAGCAGCGACGCCGCCGACCTCCTTCCTGGGCCCAACGCCATCCCGGCCCCCGCCCCTGCATTGCGCCAAGGAGATCGCGTGAAGCTGTGGCTGAGCGCAGCGGAAGCACAGGACGAGCGCGTCGTACGGGCGATGGGGGATCTGGAGCGTGCTGGTACGTTTTCGGCCTGCTCTGGGCAGGGCAGGAAGTAGACGATATGATCAGTCATTATGAGATGTCACAGCCAAGGTGCAGAGGCGTATGATGAAACACTGCAATGTTGGAATACCCTGCGATGCTGCGTGTGGGAGGGGGGGATGCACAGGCGGCCGGGGACGGGGTATTTTATAACCTACTGGGGTTGGGGATCTCGTTCGGGAGAATATTTACATACGTGCAGAGAAGGGGCAGCCCACGGAGGCGTTTATCACGGCGGGTATTGACAGCCGTATCCTCGCTGCATAACGGCTGTCCGAAGTATTTTGTGCCCGGGGAAGCGATAGCAGTCAGTGGTGGTCAGTTCGACCATGGCAGTCCTACCCGCCCGATCTTTGCCTTGAGCCGCTCTCTAATTGTCCGCTCCCACGTATGTGTGTCCACAGGCGTTTCTGTGGAGCAGGTGCTGCAGCCCGAGGTGCGTCCCGCCCGGGTGCAAGCAGCGGAGGGGATGTCGGCCGACCAGATGATTGATCTGTACTGCAGCGGTGGCGGTAGTGGCGGAGAGGGGCTGAGTCTGGAGGCAGAGGCTCTTGTGCGCGAAGCGCTGGCACAGGCGCGTGAGGACGAGGGCGAAGGCGGCGATGGCAACGGACCCATGGGTCGATGCGTGGAGCTGGAACTGGGCAGCGTGAGGTTGCGGGGCTTCGGACCATTCGTCGATGAGCAGGTCCGAAGCTCGTTCTGGTGGGATGGTGCTGGTGGGGTGGTGCAGCTTAGGAGCCCTTGGGGAGGGAGTTGGGGGAGAAGGGTGCCACGCACGCCAAGCGTCCTAGCACACTGCTTGCTGGAGGACCACAAAAATCTGATATCCGGTATGCTGTTGCCATAGGTGCGTGTGGCAATGTCCTCTTCGGGCAGTGTCCGATCCTTTGCCACCTGTCCCAAGCCGGACAGGGAGTCCTTTCCCTGTCACAGGGATCCACGACATAAGTAGATGATGTAACACGTGCCTCATCCCTTCCCCGCTTCCTCACTCCCCGACTGCCTCACTTGCTCCGTGCCGCTGCCAGACGTACCCGCTAGCTGCTCGGGGTGTTCGTGTCATTGTGGGCGAGAACCAGGACGAGCCGGGGGCGGACTCCAACGGCGCAGGCAAGACGAGCTTGGTAACTGCGCCGCTATGGGCCCTTACCGGCGACGTGCTGAGCAGGACGGAGGTGAGGTGAGGGTGGGGGGAATGAGAGGCCCGGTAAACTCGGGGAAAATTAGCCGTAAGGACCCCACAGGCAGCGAATGGAACGTACCGAATTACCGAACGTACTGAATTCACATTTTATGCTGTATGTGAATTCAGCTTCACCTGAGGGAGTACCGGTGTAGAGCAGTCCCGGGTAGGCTGACCAACTGTTCGAGGGAAAAAGGGGGTGACCTTGAAAGAAGGGAGCCTGAGCCGCTGGGCCGCTTACCGCTTTAGTCTGGACTGGCTTGCGCGTTGGGGTCATGTATTTCCGGCCTGTTGCGGGAAAGGCTGACACGGAGCGGCTCCAGGTGTGGTGCATGACCCGCTTCCCTTTCCTTTCCGGTACGGCTGCACGGCGTATTGATATGCGCGGACCGGAGGTTGTGGTTGTGGGCCGGATTTGTGAGTGTTGGCTGCGAGATCTGACAGGTACGATATTCCCTTCTTTGTTTCTACTATTTTCTCTCTCTCTCCCTCCCTCTCTCTCTCTCTCTCCCTCTCTCTCTCTCTGCGCCTCGCACGACTCCTCCGGCCCCTGCGCCCTTCTCCGAAACTCAAGCTGTGAATGCCTTGCAGTCCGTTCCGCTTGCTCTCTCGCCAGCTTTCAATTAGCGGTCCACTCTCCCCCTTCGACAGAGCGGTGGCGGCGGCCGTGTCCCCGTTGATGTTATGCGCAATGACCTCTGTGGCTCGTGTATGGTGGCGCTGACCGGTCGACTCAATGGCGTGGCCTTCGAGGTGGTTCGGGAGGTCAAGGTAGGCAGCCTTATGGGGAGGGGGGACGGGGAGGGACAAAACGACGAATGTAATGATGTACAACACGCTGCGCTGGTGCTGGTGCTGCTGCCCTTTGTCCTAGTTTGATAAACTGGCCGGAAGTACACCGGACGGCGATTAACCGAAGGGGAGACACTCACAGACCACTCAGAGGCCTGCAGCACCGTATCCTCTTCACACCCCTCGCCTCCACTGCCCGCCGCTACCCTGCCCCAGCGTGGGAAGACCAGCAGCCTGACCCTTCGGTTGGGGGATGAAGACCTCACGCTGCAGGACATCAGCGGGACGGCGGTGCGTGCGAATCTCCCTGCGTATGTGTGTGTTTCTCAGGGGGTGGCTTTTTGTCCTTCAGGATGAGGGGTAAGTAGTTCGGACAGGCGTTGAAGGGAAGTGCTGAAGGAGAGATTCTGCGCGGCTATGCGGTGCATTGAAACAATCTCGCGAGAGAGCCTTATTCTGCTGAGTGGACGTGTAAGGTACGCACTCCCTCGGATCGCAGTCACAGCAACCGGAAATGCGTTGTGTTCTCAGGAGCGCATACGGCGGCTATTTGCAACGGATCTCATGCGCTGCGCTGCATTCTTCGGACAGAATGACATCACCGGGCTGCTGGAGGTAGGCAGGCACTGGGGGGCCTTAGGAAGGGGTGGGCGGGCGAAGAGGCCCATACGGGGTGTTGTTCTCAGCAGCCCGGAGGAGGGTGTGTATGCGAGGGATATACCACCAGTAACACCCTTACCTTGAGTCTCGTCCCTGTCACTATTAGTTCCCTTAAGAGTCAGAGGTGATGGCGGGCTAGCAACTCATACGCTAAGTGGCTTCTCCTCCAAATTCATTTGGCCCAGTGTAAACTACCGCAATTGTTAATAATGCCCATCGGATTGCTTTAGAAGAAGAATCCTATTTGGGAAAATTTACACCGCAATGTATCCGCAGGCCAACGATGCGATGCTCAAGCAGAAGCTGGGATTGGTGGTGGATCTAGAGGTATGCCGCGCGGCGTAACCCGAATGGTGGATGGCCCACTGGTCATCACACTCTTCGTTCAACCGCCTGCCTGTGTGCGTGCGCCTTCCGCCGATGCCCTGCCATTTGGAAACCCAATTTTGCGCCTCCATCAAATGCTGGTCGAGTGTTGCTCAATTATTGGCCTTTGAGTGTGCATTTACTTCACTCGCTGATGTACCGTGCACGTACACGGTACACGGTATTTTGAAGTGTGCATGTCCTTGTTGCATTGTCGTTAGATCTGGGAGGTGGCCCGACAGCTGCTGGCAGGGCCTCGCAAGGCAGCTGCAGCCGCTGCAGCAGAGGAGGCTGGGCGGGCGCGGGTGCTGGCTCAGCAGCGGGCGCGGCGCACGGAAGAGGTCGAGGAGCTGCGGCGGATGGAGGCCGAATGGGCGGGGGAACGAGAGCGGCGGCTGGTGCGTGGGGACGCGGGAGCGGCGGGGACGCTCCCCGGAGGGGCTGATGGGGGAGCGCCCTCATATGGACAACGGATTAGGTTCAGGCGAGGTTCATGTCAGCCACCCGCCTGCGAATGTGCGCATCTCCCCGGAAGGCAGCTCACTTTTCGCTGAGCCTGCATTCACCTGGCTATGCCTGGGCATGCTAGGTCACAGATCCGTAATTGTTTGCCGTTTTATCTATATCGCGAGTACTCGGAATAATTGAGCAGTCTGGAACTGAATCAATCACGTACTTCATGAACATATGGAAGCAGTGGAGCATTCTCTGCAGCGTTAGGGTTTCATGAAGGAGATGTGCCCGCTAGGTCCCGCACAGTAGGCCCCGAAGCACGCTGCAGTGGCCCCGTCGGAAAAACGTTTCCGTGATGGCCACAGGAGGAGCAACGTGCAGTGCTTGCAGACCGAGTCACACAGGCCGTGGCAGCAGCCGCGGAGCTCGAGCCCCGCGCCCTGGCTGCTGGGCGGCTGGCTTCAGAGCTGCGCCGGGCAGCTAACGCTGCCGAAGAAGAGCTGCGGCGGTGGGAAGCGGAGCTAAAGGCGCAACGGGCTGCCCGACAAGAAGCGGTGGGTCGGCGGGTCGTTTCTGACCCGTGGGCCGGTCGCCATGATAACTATTCATACTGTAACACGCTCAACAATTGCTTTCACAAAGTGCTGTTCTGCGTCTATATTGTCACCGGCCGGGGTTTGTTGAGTAGCCGATTGAGTGTCGTTGTTTCTATTGGTGGCACCCCCCCTCGTAATCCCTGCTGTTAGACTGCGCATTGCCACTGCCTGTGGGTGCTACTACGTTATGACTTTGGGGCAGAAAACGCACTGCGCGTACGATCTCGCTCCATCCCTCAGGATCTCACTGCCACATCACCAAGACTGCAGTCGCCACCGCCGATGTCATCACTCCCACAGCAACGGGAACAGCAACGGGTACAGCAGCAACAACAACAAAATGTGCAGACGCAATCGGATGCCACTCTGCAACAGGTGGCATCCGATTGCCAACAAGAGCAAGAAGCGATGCAGGTGCTGCGGGCGCGTCAAGCGGATGAAGCTAGGATGCAGCAGGCGCTACTGGTGAGATGGCTGGAGATGGGCATTTCACAGCGGTGGTTTTGTTGGACAGGGGGTTCTCCAGGAATAAGACTCTCATAACAAAAGTCAACACGGCCCCGTTCCGACGGCCCTCCACTTCCTCCCGGCCCTCCCTCACACCCAGTTGCATTTCACTGGGTGGTTAGTAATTTGTGCTTTTTTCCTCAACAGCAGCACCACCGGGTCTCTCGTCCATTCGCGCCACCCTTCCCGGCCTCCCGGCGTCCTCGACCCCTTCGCTCCGGCCGCGCAGCTCCGCCCGGCCGTTGTCTCCTCTTATACCTCGTCCCACTGCTCTGCTTCCTTATATTTGATGCGACTGCACCGCATTTCCCACCCCCCGGCATCGGCTGCGGTCACATGGGTCATAGGAGCGGCAAAGCGCCGCCGCCCAGGCTCTGGGCCGGCTACAGCAACTGGAGGGCAGTTTGCGGGAGTACCAGACGGCCGTAGCGACAGCAGCGGCGGCGACGAAAAGGCCGTCCGCAGCAGCAGCAGCAACCTCGGACGTCATTGCTGACTGGGGACCTCGTGACGGCACGGAGTTCCCATTAGCAGGTCATATGGCGCTGTTGCAACGGAGGCGTGGCGGCAGCGGCGAAAAGGGACATGAAGGCGATCTCAGCTACAGTCATCGCGGCACTGCTGGCGGGCATTACATGGAGGGCAGGGAACGAGGCGGCAACGGGCGCCACGACGAGGAGGATTCGAGTCAAGTCATTATGGCAGCGCATCCCCATCAGCACACCTCGGCCATTTTGGCGGTGTGCGATCGGTGCAGGTCGGCACCGCTACTGCGGTGGCGCAGGCCCCGCAATAAAGAGGGAGGGTGTTTGCCAGTTGGGGTGGTGGTGATGACAACGGGAATAATGCCCACGTATCCCATGAGCCCATGCTTCCACCGCCCCCAGATCCGCCTCGCAACGCTGTGGGGCCGCGCTGCATCCCTATAAACACACAGATGATAATTTGTTGCCATACGCGTGGTCTGCAGGCAGCCCATCAGCGAGGAGCAGTATGCTGCAAACGTGGAGCGGCTGCAGGGCGGCATTGAGGAGGCCAAAACGGTACAGTACCGCAAGCTTGCCATGATATTGCATAGAGTCTGCACATGTGGCATGTCGTATATGCACTCCACACACTGAGGTTCAGCATCTCCTCCGGAGCTTCGGACAACTGCGCAATCAGCTCTGCTCCCAGTCAGCTCGTAAGCTCGACCAGGGGATTGCCCACTAAGTTATCACCCTTATAATCACGTAGGGGTTGGTAGGAGGATTTGAACCCAGAATCGCATGGGGTATTAGCTACACTATAACTTCTGCCTCGCCTCCTACCTCGGCATATAGGTGTATGATAACGCTGTAGGCGAGGAGCAGGAGGCGCAAACATTGCTCGCCATGGCTGCGAGCCGAGCTACCGAGGTGCGGGTCCTGGTCCCCCAGATGACCAGGAAAAGGGGGAGGGAAGGGAGAAGGGAGGAAGGATGGCTGATGAGTGCAAGTGGAAGTTGGCGTCTTTGTTTGTTTCTGTGTGGTAGGTAGTGCTGCTTGCTCTTTCATGAGGCTTTGGGTATCGCCCGCCCTAAGCATCTGCCAGGCGGTGCATGACTTCAGCCACGTTGGCAAAGCACGGCGTATATGCACTGAACCAGAAAATTTATGCCACCTTCCTCCTGCTGCTGCGTGACGTAAGTCCTCCCCACCCGCCGCAGCGTTGTAGCGCCCCAACTTCTGCGACACTGCGTTCAGGCGCGCCTCCACCCGTCCACAGCCACAACCCCTCCGACCCCTTAACAACAATACCAGGTCTCATCGATTCGCCCTCACCCTGACCACCACTTCAGGCCAACGCTGTGGTCCAAGAGTTGCAGCGGCGGCGAATCGAGTTGGAGCGCAGGTGGGCTGGAGGAGAAGCAGAAACCACATTGCCCAGGCCCGTGTCCCCGTGCACAGCTGCCGAGCATGGAAATCCCCGTTCTTAACCCCGCTCACCATTGCACCCGCTGCTCCGCTCATCTAAATTGTTGGCACGCTGAAGAAACCCCTTTTCCCTTGCCCAGGCGCTGTCCTTACCCTCTCGGCGGCATTCCACAATACCATTCTTACGACGCACCGTACTCCTGCTACCTTTGCGTGTAGCCTCACATGCAACCTGCCTTATTCCAAAACGATGGCCGTGATGTAGTAAGGCCCTCATCTGGCCTTGTCGCAATATGCACACATACCCCCTGAGTATGCAGAGCGGCTGCGGAGGCTCTCGCGGCGGCTGCAGTGGCGGAACGGGAGGCGCGGGCTGAAATGGAAGCGGCGCAGCGCGCCCGCGAGGCGGCATGGAGGGAAACGGAAGCTTTGCTGAGGGTGCTGCAGACGAGGATGGCGGCCAACAGCGCGGCGCGAGGGTGGGAAGAGGCCGGGAGGGAAGTGGGGGCTGGTGTGGTTTAGAGAGGCTAGATGCAGGCAGGGCAGAAGCATGCGCACCACAGCGGGAGCATGTGCTGTGAGGCCGTTTGGAAGACTTCTAAAAAATAGTCCTGAGAGCGTGGAGTGCGGAGTGCGCAGTACAATGCTGGGCAGGCCAGGGTGTTGCAGGTTAGGTTAGGGCAGGCAGAACCTTTTGTGGGACTGCTTACTTGTATGCAGGTGCATGCCATTTTCGCATGTCGCGCTTGCGTGTTGGCTACCACCGTTCGTTGTGCTCCTCGGTCCAGCACAGAATTGCAATTGTCTAAACAAGGTATAGTCTCTGTGTATGGCAGGGACCTCCTCGCTGCCGCCGCGGATCTGGAATGTGTGATTTTGGAGCTGGACCAAGCCGCTGCAACCTGGGCCTCCCATGATATTGATGTCCACCGCGACGCTGCAGCCGCCGGCGACATGACAACAGTACCCCCGCCATCTTACAATCACAAAACCATCAAGTACGTGGCTCACGACCTGGATGCCCAGGATGTGGGTGTCCCAATAGATATCGCGGACGGAAGCCTCGATGGCCCCGCACCAGCAGCAGCGTCCCGGGCTCCAGAGGAGCTGCCGGCGATCGCCAAGGAGGTCGCGGTGGGCGGGCGGATGGCGGTGCGGGCGGTGGTGCACGGTGTGGCAGTGTGGAAGGAGGCGGCTGCGGCGCTGGACGCCGTTCTGCGAGAGGTGAATCCACGGTCCGGGCTACTGGACAGGTGAGAGACGGCTGGTGGTAGTTTTGGTGGTGGTTAGGTAACGGAGATATGCAATCCAGGCTGCGGGGCGGAGTGTGGCGAGAAGACTTGCGGGTCTAGCTCGCTGTGAGTTGCAGGCGGTAGGCTGCGACTTGTTCCAAATGGACAATCAGGCGATCGGCTGACTCCTGTAGATCGAGCTTTGGACAGACCGTGTTGGCGTTGCCCATTAACCGTCTGCGGGGTGTATGCTATAAGTCCGACATCACCTTGCCATATCTGGCGAGTTCGGATGCATCCTTCGGTCGCGACACCCTCCCGCCCAAATCAGTTATTGCAATCCCAAATTGGTCTGCGCATTCACGCTCGCACTGTTCGGGGGCTGCACCATAAGGTTGCGATGTGCGCGGGGGCGTGTCTTGCCGTTCCACGCAGGGCCCAACGGGAGCTTGCAGATTTGGAGCAACAGGTGGCGCAGGCAGAGGCAGCCAGGGTGAGCGAGAGCTGAACGCTGAAGGGCACACGGAAAGCTGCAGTAGGCATGATGTGGTTAGCATTTCACAAGTACGGTATCTGAAGCAGTGTGACCAGTGATGAGTTAATAATTGTGTGTGTGTGCTCGCTCCATTGTACGAAGTCCGCACCGCGATTCCGCTGTTTTGAATAAAACAATCGCGCTTCTTGTCCCTTCCCAGCGACATCTCTTTCCCATTGCCCTCTCAATCTTATAACTTCGACTCTTTTCGACGCCCTGCTCCCGGCACCCGTACGCGTGAATTGTTTGTACCACGCGTACGCCCGTACAAGTCAACCCTCCACGCGCTCCGATCCTCCGTCCGTACGCTAAATGCACCGGGAAGACAAAACAATTGCGACCTCGGCACTCACGAGGACGTATGCGCGCATCCGCACCTTGCTCCAGCCACCAGGCGCTTCAAACTCACGCTCACACTTACCCTCGCTGGTGGGGCCTCCTCTCAGGCTGCCGCCGATGTCCATTTAGCGGCGCTGAATGACGCCGATCGAGCCCTGGGCCGCACTGGTATACCCAGCCTCATACTGGAGGGCGTGTTGGCGCAGCTGCAGGTGGGGCCTTGTATGGGGTTGGAAACAGGTGGTGGTGAGGCCCGTGGACCGTGGACCCCGATGGGGTGAATGGAGCCGCCCTGTTGCTTGCGATCATTGGCGACTGATCTGCGAAGTACAGAGGTTGTCCCTGATACGCTTATTGCCGGGAAGCGCTAAACGAACCGATGCTGACATGGACGTGTCATGGACCGGTCACGTTACAGCGCCTATCAATGGTTTCTTGTGTCGAAGATCGTAGGAAGATGAGCCTATGGCCCTTGGCCGCGCTCCCCTGCCTTGCACCAGGCATACACTGCGCGGTTCCTAAACGAGTTGTGTGACGGCTTTGTGTTGGAGCTCAGCGCCACTAAGCCTTCCGCGGGAGGCGCCGGGGGCGGAGGTAGCAGCGGCAGGCGCAGCGGAGGGGGAGCAAGCAAGGACAAAGAGGAAATACACAAGGTGCTGCCTGGATGGGATTCCTGGGAGCCCCAGGCCGCGTCTGTACCCCTGGAGGAGCCGTACGCCCGGATCAAGAGTGGGGTTTCCCAAATGCCGCGCCTATGGCGCCAGCACGAGCCGTCTCTCTTTCTTGGTTGGCCAGGAGACAATGAGAGTGATACTCATCCCCCCTCTAGCCAGTAGTCCGCAGTCCCATCCCTAGGCGAGAGAGACCTGGACTGCCTCTCGTCCCCTGATCCCCATTCGACGCTGGCACCGCCCTGCCCTGTGCACCCACAGGCGGTCAAGGTGCGCAACCCGGTAGACGGCTCCCTTCGGCAACGTGATGTGCGGCAGCTATCGGGCGGCGAGCGGCGCCGCACGGCATTGGCAATGTGCTTGGGCTTCGAGGAGCTTGTGCGGCGACGGCGGCGGTTGGTATGCAACGTCATGGTGCTAGATGAGGTGTGCCTACAGATAGTCAGGGATGGCAAACATACTGTATTGCCTTATATTTTAGGTGCGAACAGGTACAGACCAAAGCTTGTAGCGGCTCCGTACATCCCCGTTCACCAGTCGTTACCCCAACGGTCTCTTCACATATCCCTGGCTTGATTTCCCCAAATCGTTTCTAGAGGATTGAGCCATGTTAAGCCAACACGACATGGCTCAACATGAACATGGCATGACACAACAGGGCGTCGTTCTTGACCATGATTGCGCCCCTGCTTCAGTTTTACATTTCTCTGCTCACCCGCCGGCCATTCCGACTATTCCACCAGCCTCTTCCGCATGCCTTCCGCTGCGACGTCGAACCCTCCACCCCGCCCTACGCAAGCTACACCCGACGAGGTCTGTGCACTACTGCATTCCCGTTCCCGATGCTAGGTTCTGCAACAGCTCGACAACACGGGCTGTGAACTAGTGGCCCAAGTGCTTCGGGATCTGCCCCATGAGAGCGTTTTGGTCGTTGGCCAGACCAACAGCAGCGTCACCTCCAACTTTGACCTGACGGACGTGGTCGTGAAACACGGGGGAGTGTCGTACGTACGTGTGGCGGCGTGACTGGGGCGTTGAGGAGGGGAAGCTCGTGTGTGGTATTATTGCTGTCGCCTGAAGTTGTCTGAAAGGGAAGAGGCGACCCATGCACCTTACCATGGCTTACTTACATGGGACAGGACCATGGCTTATTTACATGGAACAGGGGGAAGAAAGTGAGCAAACGGGACGGATAAGGGTTTTTGATACAATGCTGGAGTTGATAGCTACTCATCCTGGTTGGGCTGAGGGTTATTCCTTGAGCGTGGGACACAGTGGGTGGGACTAAGTTTGATACACACGAGCATATGTGAGCGCGCTTTTGTGCGACCCTATGCGAAGTGCGTGGGGGTTGGATTTGAGGTGGGTACTATGTCTTCTTGTACCAAACACTTTGGGGAAGTGCTACTTTGACATCGCTTTTGAGTTGTTGAATGTTTAGCCCGTATGGATGCAATTGTGCAGTCATGTGCCTTGTGAGCAGGGCGACATAGACTCGGCTGCCCTAACCGGTTACGGCAAAAAACGTTTCCAGTAATAGTGGCCCAACTTGGAACTACGACTGAAGTGCTCCAATCGAGGAGAAAGCTTCGGCAGGCCTGGGCGTACAGACCCCTGGAAGAAACTCCAAAACTTCAACGGAACCCGATGTCACTCAGCTGGCTCTTGAGCTAACTTCAACATTTTCATGTATAAACAACTCTTCTAAACGCTGTTGTCAGCTCCGAGGCGTCCCACCGGGTCGCTGATTGGTGTGCCATTCCGAAACTCCATGTACTCGTAGCTTTAAGTGCACCTACTTTGAAGCTATAAAGTGTCATATGCGTAGTACGGTAGTAACGGGAAACATGCGGTGAGCTTTCAATTCCTTAGTGACGGTCTAAACCAGACGGACTCCAGTAACGCAGAGGACGCGCGTATCCTTTGAGCAATAGCCATGTCAGCTTATTTGAATGCCTAATTTGCGGCCTCTTTCACGTCACCGAGGGTGATACATGTGGAGGCAATAACTCCGCCTGCTCTGTTCGCGCCTATGGCCATTATTTGCCGTAACTACATACAAAAACTTCTTTATATATCCAAGAAACTCTTGTGAAGGACCCGTAATGCACCCTTTGAGGCCCCCCTGGAGCTTTCCGAGCGGACTCACTCGGACAGTCTTACAGACTTTGTAAGATTAACTTTAGTTACTTAGCTTTTTAGCCCTTAGCCTGCTTCCGCTGCTGCTGCTGCTGTGAACGCATATTTCCACGCGAACGGCCAGCCCAACAACTCAACCAGCCGGCAATGCAAGCCCCGTCCGTTACCTAGGCCGGCGGGGCGCTTAGCTGCGCCTTTCCATCGAAGGCCAGAGGAGCGTCTGCCAGGATGACAGCGAGGAGACGGTAGCCCTGGTTCATGGTCGTCCTGGCAGTGCTCAGGCTTCCACTCCGGCTCATATCGCGCCTTTGCGCTTGGTGGCTTCGCATAGACCTCAAAACAGCAGAGCTCCTCAGGCGTCATGATAGAGGGGCTCTGCCTCCGCCGCAGCAACACGACGTGAGGCAGGAGCCCAGCAACTCGACTCCTCGCCATCAGGCCACCATGAACGGCGGAGCTCCTGCGGGGCCTCACGCCAACCATGTCGCAGACCAGGATGAGAATGCTTCCAGCTCGAACCGGCAAATACCGGGTCATCTTGTCTATGACAAGTATGCCAGCCAACGGCAAGGCTGGTGCGACTCCATCCGCGACCAGGTCCGGAGTGCCTCCACGTTTTGCTGATCGGCGCGGAGGGCCGTGGCTGGTCACCGCCTTACGATTCTCCTTTCTGAAATGTTTCTGTGTTCTATCACAGACGTACGCATGGAACTTCAACGCGTTCGAGCTATATACTAGGACGCATGGGAACCCGCTGGTTACCATCACCGTCACCTTGCTCGAAACATACGAGCTCCTGGTAAGCGCGGGCCTCTACCATGCCATAAAGGTTATCGGTAGCTAACCCGAACCTTGAGCGCAGGACGGCTGGTTTCTGGACCGCGCGAAAGTCGTCAATTACTTGTTGCGGGTAGAACAGGAATACAACCCCAACTCTTATCATAACAACACGCACGCGGCAGACGTAACGCAGACAGCTGCAGTGATCTTGGAGAGCTTCAAAAAGCAAGTTAAGGAGATCCCTAAGCTCGAGTACTTCAGCATCATCATTGCCTCAGCGGTGCATGACCTAGGGCACCTGGGCGTCAACAACGACTTCCTCATTAACAGCCGGCATCCACGGGCCACAATGTACAATGACAAGTCGGTAAACGAGAATTTCCATATCGCACGGGCCTTCGCAATTGCCCGGGAGTCCCCAGACCTGGACATCTTCAGCGGGTTCAGTGTGGACGACCAGAAGCAAGTAGGTTGCATTTTGCTTCACAGAAGCTCTGCATACTCTTACGGGTGAATGAGCGGACATGGGTTGCGTTGCAGATACGGAAGCTTATGATCGAGACGGTGCTGTCAACAGACATGGCAGTGCACTTCGACCTGTTAAACCGGTTCACGTCCCAGGTGGACGCAAAGCCGGACCTTAGCGAGTGGACGGACCGCACGCTCTTGTACCAAATGCTTGTCCATTTAGCGGATATCGCGAACCCATCGCGGCCGTTCCACCTGGCGCGAGGCTGGGCAGAGCGGGTCATTGAGGAGTTCTGCGACCAGGTACGAAGCTGGTGAGAAAGTCATAACGGTAATCCTGTTTTGATCCTTAGCACCTGTCTTGTAGGGTGACCGAGAGGCAGCAATCGGCCTGCCTGTCTCGGCCATGTGCAACCGGACGGCAATGAACATGCCGCGCGCGCAGCTGGGCTTCATAAACATCTTCCTTAAGGTTAGTGGATGGTTGTTCTGCACCAATTTGGCCCATCCGGGTAGGCAAATTGGCTGGCAGCGGTGTCGAGGCTGTTTGTCTTCTTGCAGCCAGGATGGTTAGTTCGGGGTTTTTAGTCGTTTTATCCCGCGCCCCTGAGCAGAGACTCATTCACCCCATGTTTGTAGCCGACCTTAACCTGCTTTGAGCGGGCAGCGCCAGACTTCGTCAAGATGGCGTTGGAGCACCTCGAACTCACAATCCAGGAGTGGTCGGCCCTGGACAGGGCGGGCCTCGTGCTACCACCGCACCTTATGCCGAAACCAGCGCAGCAGCAGGACGAAGCAGGCGGACAGGGGCAACCGCAGCAGCAGCAGAATCCCGGACAGGGGCAGCAACAGCAGCGCGCACCTGTGCCACCACGGCCCCAGGCACCGACGCCCAGAGAGGACCGGCAGCTTCCGCAGCGAACTCCTTGACAGGGCGTCCTTCTCGAAGCGTTTTGTGTTTGCGGGCAGGAGCCTGGGCGACCGGCCGAGCCTGGGTGTGTGCTAACAAGCAGACTTATTGGCGCGGGTAGAATCGGCTATCATTAAGCTCGTAAGGGTGGGCTCGGGTGCTGCATTTGGGTTGTGCACCAGTTGCCAGGCATGTGCTAAAGACACCACGTGCATCCCCGGGCTTGAACTGTTAAGGTGCTGGATGGTGCGGCCTAGGTTACCTGGAGGAACGAAGCATGCGCTCCGTGAGGTAGCCGCTTGGGAACGTGCTTCCCCGCGTCTGTCCAGAATTGGGCTGTCGTTGCTATGTTCGAGTATGGGGCCTGGCTTGCGACTTGAGTGACGCGTGCGTGATTTATGGGGTTTTGGTGTTACAGATAAGGTCTGTGAAGAGGGGAATTAATGTATCAAGACAGGTTGCGCTGCCATGGCAGCTCTGTGCCGAACATGGGTGCAGTAGAGCTGGTCAGGCGCCGACGGCATGACAGGAACGGCGGGATTTCGTGGCACTGCAGTTGTCCTGAGATTATTGTGCTCTGTTAGGCTCCCATTAAGCTAAGAAAGAATGGGCAGGAGGTGGACGTGATGTGTGTCTCCCAAGCTGTTGCTTTTGCGGGCACACGAGGAAAGGAGGGGCCACAGGAGGACAGTTTCTTGACGTTTATATGCGGTGGGTGCTTATGGCTGTCCAATCAGCACCCGCCGGAGGTTCCAGTCCAATTGCCAACGGTGCCGTCGTCTTAACCAAAATACATGAGTGAACATGCGCGTGCGCTGTGTTGCGCAATGCCGCTGACCCGCCGGCTTGGTTTGAGGCGGGCTTGCTGCTGCTTGGGCATCCACGCCGTCCGGGAGCGATTGGGCAAGAGCTTTGTAAGGCGGGCTCGCGCTTGCTGCGCTGGCGTTTGAGATTGTTCATGCGGCACAGGGTGGCAGGCTGCCGCATGGATGTTGAGCGTGTAGTGCATGGAGCCGCGTGTAGATGAAGGCCGGAGTTGGAATTATTGAACGCTGCGACTAAACTCCCCTGGTACTATAGCCAAAATAACCTTGGAAGTGGTGGGCAGGACCCTTTCGATCACTGTGCCAACGCAATTGTGACAAGCGCATCCACAGCGAATGCAACACCACGTAACATGCATCTATGTCCTCGTTTCTCCTGCGTCGACTCGTGATGCGTGCGCTGGGGTCAGTTTTTATTAGTTCTTTGTTGAAAGGTTTCTTGGTAAATTGCGGACAGTGACAGCTCCGGCATGTTTAGAGCACCCGCTCTGCGATGCTCGGACGGATGGCAAGACAGCTTTACAACGTCTGAATTGCTTAACACAGCGCCTGAAACCCGTGGGTCGTGCAACCTCCGCAAAGTGGCGAATTGCGTCTTGAAGGCACGCTGTAACGCACGGGAAGGGGGTTCCTACTGGATTAAAAACCAACCCTACAAAGTCGATCAAACGTAAGCAATGCGCACGAGCTCCACGATAAGGTAACATGCATGCGTTTTAATTGTGGTAATTGTGCGCGCCACCTTCCAGCCTGGACAAGTGCCTATAAAATGCGCCAACCCGTCGTATCCTCGCCACCGTGCAGCTGCGGTGACGCTCAAAAGAAATTGGCCTATCTTCATGCTCAGCAACTAAATTATCGTCATGATGCAACTCGAAAGTGATGGCAAGTTGATGGATTAAACATTAGCCGTGTTACATTGCCCAGGAAGCTCGTTGGCATCATCCATGTTGGCGCTAACCGCACTTCCAACTCCCCTCTGGGCCATACGCGAACCAGATGGGGAAGATGCGTTGGGATCTGATGGGGCAGGGTTCGGCGGGATGCAAGGCAGCACAACGGGGGTTGCAGGACAGCACATGTCAAGCGATGGTCTACCGGAATCAGTTATCTATAGGTGGACGGCAACCAACAGGGCTGTTATGCAGTGGTTCAACTTTCATGTTCTTTTTCATTACCACATAAACACTTATCTACCCAGACGAGCACCACTGCCAGCACCACACAAACCCGGTGGCAATGCCAAGCTTGCGTCCCCGCACCATCCCACACGCTCATCTCACTTGATCCGTGGCACGGGGAGCTGCTGCGTGCAATGCCTGAGCCCCGGTGCAACATCGCCGCCTCGTGGTCCCATGGCAGCTGAAGCAAACCTTCACCAGATTGGTGATGCGGCTCGCCGTCATCTTCCCCAGGACGCAGTAGCGACGGCGTGCCAACGCGAGCACAGGGAGGAGGAATAGGCGGCGGACCGCCTTCCGCATACTTACCGCGTCCGTCGCCACTCTTGGTAGCAACAGGCCCCACCCTGGAGGCGCCCATCGAAGTGCTGTTAACCACTGCGGGCCAAGATATCGGGCCCCCTGGCCAGGACGGGACGGGAAGAAGCAAACCAATCGTCAGCTTGCAAAGGGAAGAGACAACCGCACAGGCCGGTCTATGGTTACGAAGCACGTTCATGTCGGATGCCTGCCACATGGACGGCGCCCGAGGACCACAAAACCTCAATGTAACAGCAGATGGAAGACCAATGTCCCTTCCAGGTCACACCATGCTTGCTTCTGCGACCAGCAGAGCACCGCAACCTGATCGCTGCATCGTTGCCCGTGCCGCGGTCCGCTGCTCTGACGGCTGCACATCCCGCCGCAGCATTACGGGCTCCATCTTAAAGGTAGGAGATGAAGCCATCAACACATGGTAAAAGACACTTACATGGCACAGCGCCTCGGCCTACGTGCAGGAGGGGCCACGGCTCAGGGTTGCGTGCCCACCCGGCTCATTACCTGCTGCCAACTCATTTCCACCATCGCCGCTGACTCCCTTCCCAACGCGGGCGCTGCTGCCAGAGCGGCTGCTGCGTTCTGCTGTGCAGACCCCCTCGCCACATGTGGCTTCCCATGCGCTTCTTCCAAGAGGGGAGCGGGGGCTTACACAGCCGACCACCCGTTGCGGTGCCTCCATGGCCAAACCGCCTTGCACCTGCCACGGCTCCTGCCGGGCCACAGCCCCACTAGAACCTCCCTCATAAGGCCTCGGTTGTCCAGGTGCCGGTGTCCCATCTTTTGATTCCCGATTTGGGGGTGAACGCGGCGGAGATGGGGCCAGAACTGAGGGCGATGGCGAGGAGGGCTTTTGCGGATCGGACGCGCGCATCGGCGCCGCCTCCTTCACTGGCCGCACCACCATCATGCCGCTCCCGGCGGTGTTTAGCGCCTTGTGGCTAGATACCAGTGCAGCACCGGACGACGTCAACGAAGAGCCACTGGAGCCGCCCCCGCTGCCGCGCCTGCCGACGCCCCCAACCGCATCATCCGAACTGGGCGACGCAGCGCACGTCCGTGTCATCAAAGAAGGGCCGCCGCCGCTAAGCTGGGGCGCCCCAGTGAACAGCGATGCGTCTCCCCGTGCACTATCGCCACAGCTGCTTGAAGCAATCTGTGACTGTACAATCGCTGCGGGGTTAAGACCGCTGCTGCCAGTACCACCACACCCCGAATCACGGATTTCGACCTGCCCCTTGTCCTGATCCCTGCCTTTGATCGCCTCTTGCACCTCCTCATTCCTGCCGCCAGCAGCTCCTCCATCAGATTGGTTGGTGGCAACGGTCGCTGCTGGTAATGTGGTGGCGCTCCGTCGCTGTGGGCTGCTGCTATTCCTGGATCCAGTGCGCTGGAGACTCCCGATCCGAGAGGGCCCCGCCAGCTGAATGGAGTTCTCCGTTAGCCGCACGGATGGCGCAACAGCGGCGCGGGCAGCTGCAAGGCACGTTGAAAGGTGCAAGACGGCAGTCGGGGATGGCATGCGAGGTGGAGTGACCGAGTGCAATGTGCCAAATAGACTACGGCTTCACACATGCTTCACGACATGCTACGGCTTCACGCAAATCGAAATCAGGACAGAAAAACAATCGGGTACCAGCATGAAATAATCCGAGGCAAAAGGAAGGAGAAAAGATAGATGGCTAAAGGAGAGACGGTATGTCGCATTGGGAACAGCCTTTGAGTGGTGGACGCGATGGCAGCAGGGCAAACCCAACATGCAGGGTGCGGAGCGTCTTCCTCGTCATCATTTTTCGTTCACACGGAGAGTCTCGGTGTTCCCATCCCACACCTTATCTCGCCCCATGTGTCGTCCTTATCCCCAAACGCAACACTACCGAATCTGGTTTTGTATTGCCCGGCTCTGAAGCAAAACAGCTACCGACCTGCTTCAACAATGCACTGCCGTCTGGGTTTGCCTTCGTGTGATTGCTTTCTGCCCACTGCCTAAGTGAGTATGTTTATGCTCCCGTCCAATACAAACGTACCACCACCAACAGCAACAACACCCAAACCCCATCCGCTAATCTCACCCGCTACTACCGCGTTGGCAATGATCTCCTCTTGCTGGAAGAGGGACCGACAAGTGAGCTGCATTTGCAGCGCCTCCCGGCCAGCCTGACCCAGATGGCGCAGGTGGGGATCTGAGCCCAACAATTCCCGGTCTCGCTGCTGCTTGCGCAGCTGCATCGCACGTAGCGACCACACTGGTACCTGGAAGGAGTCCTGCACAGCGGGTTGGGGCATAGAGGAACTCATAACGAGGGCCGAAAAAGGGTGAAGAAACCTCGATGAGTAAGTTGGACGGAGGTTCAATGGAACGTTAACATCCTTGGGAGGGTCCAGTGTTTGCCTCTTCTCTAGCGGTAGGGGGACCGGAGGGCCGAGGATACAACATTGCAACGCCAACACTCTCGTCGTTGCGACGCCAAAGCTCTTCGCACACCTCTCGGCTCCTGTAAGGCACTCGCCAGTTGACTGGGTTATAGAAACATGCATTCAGGGACTGCTGCTGTTTACCCATGGGGACATGAAACGCGGGGTAAGGCTATGTTGCGGTCCCCCAAGCTGTGTGACAGGCGGTGAACGAACAGAACGGAGCCATGTAGCATCTAGCGCTCAGCCTTGCTGGCAACGGCTGCCAGCGCCGGGCCCAGTAGGTCCCTAATGCCACTCGGCGCTGATGACCCGACATCATCAGTTCGACGGCCGTGCCCCATTGCCGGCCGTATTGCCCGGCTCCCTCTGTCCCTCTCACCGGATCCTCCGTGGATGCTACATACGGTGCACGTGTGCCCACGGGAATGGCAACACTTGTCAGGTCAATTTGCTCCACCACCTCTTGCAGGTGCGCCGGAGTCAGGTCCTCGCCGCTGCATTACGGAAGGACGGAGACAGACAGCCGGGGTGTCACCAAATGGTGCACCCGGGAAACATGAACACATCAGGGATTTGCAACACAGGGAGAATGGCCACCCTTACACAAAACAGGGAAAGTCCATATGCCCTGATAACCGTGAATGAATGCATAAGGGTAGATGGCTGGCGCCAACACGGCAAACAGGCCAATTAGTTATCATTCCGACATAGCCTGAAAAGCAACCACGTAAACACCGTAGCGCATTTGGTGTCACGGAAGTGTACATCGGCTGGTTTAGTCAGGACTGATACATGCAGAGATATCTGCATGTGTTCGCTGCAACCTGACGGTTTTCCAACGACGGCTCGCAGGATGGCGATCGAGCTTCGATAAGCCTGGGAAAGTGCTTCCTCATTTACTACACCTTCGACGTTCGTATCAGGCTCCCATCGCATCTTGAACCCCAAAGACCACATCGACCATTCCAGAATGGCAACCCCAATCCCCCACCTTCCCGACCGTATCCGCAGGGTCTCGTCGTTGGCCAGCTGTGAAGCCACCAGTTGCAATATGCGCGTCTTGTCACCCTGAGAGGCACAGGGAGGCAAGGATAGACAGAGAGAGCCAGAGGGAGGCGGCGAAAGCAAAGAAGGAGCCCCGCGTAAAGGAGGGCGTCTGGGAATCTTGTGGGACTCCAGGACGGCAAGGGTAGAGGAATGCAATACCACTACACCTCAACAACTGCCTTCAACCGTGCCCACCGTCGCTTCAAATGCGTCCACCAACGCTAACTGACGGATGAACACACGGACACCATCATCCAGTTACCGACACCGCCTAACTATATGCAGTTAGGCAGAATCATCCGTTCCACAGTCTGCAAGACATCCCTACCAGCTGCCCCGACGGCATCAAGTTCTTCTTGCTGTTCGCGGCGGTGCCGACGCCACTGAAGGCGCTGGAGGCCTCCCTGACTTGTCGTGTTTCTCCGCCGGCCCCTTCGCCCATGGTCCCCAGCGCAATATATCGGAAAGCGGCACGGTCTAGGTCTTTCAACAGCGCCAAGCCATCAATCTGTGGGAGCGTGAATATGAAGAATGGAAATAGGGTTTGGATTCCAGGGTGCTCGTGAGGCCGCGTAAGTGTGCGGCAAGTGCCGGCGATTAAGAAAGGTGATACGCACGGTACGCGCGATGGCTAAGACGTACTCAGGGTTTGAACGGCGCCAGCAAGTGCGCGGCTTCCTTAGGCTACGTTTGTCTTAATCCTAATTGCTCCGTTCCTCCCGCACCCCAGCATTATCTGCTGTTCAATGGGCAAAATAAGGGATCTTTGTCCATTGTCGGGCGAGACCAAGATAAGTCGCATCCAGTCACCCCCTATAGGCATGCGCCCGTCCCCGAGATCCGCATGCATTTACTCCAAACAAACAACGCAATTAATATATGACAACAACATATACCCATGCACCCGTACCTTAACGCAGCCAGCCCACCCCTCATCGCTGCCGGCCCCACTGCCAACGGCGTTTCCTCGGCCCTCCTGCTGCGGCCCGTCCTCGGCCTGGGACTCCTCCACTCGGTAGAGGGTTTCGATGACACGCATGCGATTTTGCGGAAGCGTGACATTGTGCCGAAGCAGCAGGTCCTCCAGGAGGCTTTTGGGAAATGCCGACCCATGGGTCGCCATAATCGCCTCGAGCTCCGAGCGGTAGTGCACATGCTGTGTTAGTAACAGGCCCGCAAGCTGAGCCAGAGCGCGAGGCTGCATATCGCGTCATGCAGCGCGTTTGTATGCCATGTTGTGTAGTTCGTGCCATGTTGCATACACCGTCATACGCATGTTTGGGGAATATGGGCAAGGGAGTGGGGTTATTTTTGAGTGCGTGTGAATGCCGGACAAGAGAGGTCACCTGAAAGCCCAGATTGAAAATTGCTCCCCCTTGGTTGGTAATTGATGATGCAGATCTTCGCGCATTTGGCGAGAGAAACCGTAATGGACCCATTGAATGCACCCGTCCCTGTCTCGCGCACGTCATCCACATCAGACACCTAGGTGCCCACAAGCATCGCCATGCAATAGCGTCCATGAGCTAACCCCACACCGTTAAGACCAACTAGTAGCTTCGTCTCAAGCTCGACACCCGAATATGTGCTGCCTCGTAGTCAAGATAAAGCAAGTAAGATCTTATCCCGCCCAAGACCTTCCGCACACAAGCCTGCCTATCCACCCACCTCGCCATCAGCCTTGCTAGGTAGAGGTAAAGAACCGATGACCTTTCGGGATCCGGCTGGGGTCGCCGCCGCTGTCGCCATCGCTGTCGAAACCTCCTTGCCACCAGAATCGGAGATTTTAGCTGAGTCATTTGGCAGCAGCAGTCGCACCCTGGCCCCACGTACTTCCGCAGGAGATTTGCAAGTCGCCCCAGTAGAATCATAACCGGAAGGGAAGGCACTAGCCACCACGGTGTTGCCGCTCTGTCCATCGTTCACAGTTTCGAAGCTGCTGGTGACACCTGTCTTGTTGCTGGGTTTCACCGACGGCGCCTCAGCCAGGAGGGTAGCTGAAAAACCTTTCTCGTCGGTAGTTATACCTCTCGCAAGCATGGGGGTAATGGCACGTGGCGAGTCCGCGGCGCTGTCGAACGTGGAAGCCCCTAAGCGCACCCGCCGCTCTGCTTCGCTAAACGAGCTATTTCGTTGGGCTCCCTCCCCGATCGCCGTTCCACCAACAACCGCACGCTTGCGACCATGTGCAGCGTGCGAAGACTCATCTCCCGTTGTTGAAAAGCACGCGCGCAGATGAGCCCACATACCACACGTACGCGCTAGAGGATTTCCAATTTATCGCATGCGTCTAGATTTATTCGGCAATGCTGTCTGCGCTGCATCTTTGCAGGGAGGGCCAGAAAGGCCCCTAAAGCTGCCATAACAACGTCAAGGCAAGTTCTGGTAAGAGGCCGAGTTAGATAATTATGCCTATATTATCGCAACAATGCAAATTTGTATAAGCGTCCAAGGCGCTCTACCAACAGACACACGTTCACAAAAAGCAAAACTTCAAGGCCAGGCAACGGCCATACTCAAAACAAGATAGCGCTTAGCTAAAATTCCCAAAACAGTTCCTTTCCGTCGAATAGTACGTTTCGTAAAGTTTACGATAGAAACAATGCTTGCATTCGGTCAGGTCCATTAAAGATGCCTGTTGTCCAATTAATTATCCCTAACTGGCAGCCAGAAGGTAGGTACGTTTTTCCAGGTGCCGTACCCTCAAGTGACTAATAGGACGAGCTTAATTTTTAATTGATCAGGAGCACAAGGGCTTGCCTTTGGGCGTCAACCATGGACTGTTGCCTATCTATATAAATCCACCCTATTTTTGGTTGAGGTCCGATTTTTTGGTTGGTTCTGATTTTGTAATCGGAAACAAACAAGTTGTCGTGAACTACATCAGGCATGATGAAACTCAAATATGTGAGTAAGGATCCCTGGCATAAGTTGAGATGGTGTTGCCATCTTGAGAAGAACAGACCATTCCAGACTCTCCATAGCCGCATCATCGATGGATGCGCACGGCAGCCCTTGTGCCCATTTTCTTGCTCATAATGCCAGGGTATATATAATTTCTATCGTTTGTAGTGCAGTCGTCGGTACCCAGTCGTATGCCGATGTGTGTGAGTCGGTATACCGACCCCTGGGTCCGCACTCCATTTACAAATGAAGTGGCATGTGACAATGCATACTTTGACGAAAACAAAGCCTTTTTTTATAATACCTCTAAGGTTTGTAAAGTAAATTGGCCCTACCGGGCATGAAACATTGCCACTGGCCGCCCTGGCGCTTGCGCCTGGGATCAATGATCATGTGTTGGCCATGCTCACACCTTCCGCTAAAAGCTATGTAATTAAAAATTAAAAATTAACGTATTCAGGTTCAGCTCATTTGTGATTCCCACTTTCTGCGGACAAGTGTGGACACGGTATCAGCAGCGTCTGCGATGCCACTATTTGCGAGCGCCGATGCTGGGTTTTTATTTGCAGCATTTGGAGGAGGCGTCTTGGCTGTGTTACTGGGTACTTTAATATTCTACCTCAAAGCCGCGCTTAGGTGGCTCCTCAGGGTGAGATCCTGGCGGCCAGTGCCTTCTAATAAGTTCGGACTCAAGGAACTAGCTGAGCCATACTTGTCAGTAGGGCGCTGCCACTTGATTCCTCTTACACAGCCAGACACTAGTGTTCAACGTATAATGAGTGCTCAGCGGCAATTAGAATGTGCCTCGTTCGGTTCATCTCCAGGACGATGGCCATGTAACGTGAGTCGGCAATACCATAAGACGGCAATCGCATATGCGTCGCTCGTTCGCTCGGTTTGACTGCTACTCAACACCGTGAGAGAAATCCACGCCAGGCAACGTTTACGTGTTCCGTTTAATTGCACTCACCCCTATTTGCATTATAAGTGATGCACTGTGACCTGTTATCTCACCGATTAGCGCATCGGACTTCGCGCCGCTACAGACTTATCCAGACTGTCAACCGGCAGTCGGCCGAGGGCGGCAAGTCATGGAGACCCGCGGGTCGAAGATCGATGGTGGGCCCGGCTGCAGGTACGTCTGGACAAGATGCGCTTCCACACACACCGACAAACGGGGGACGATGGGACAGTGTGGGAAGCGTGTTGATCGCTGGACACATGCCGGCACGAAACACGCCATTGGTGCCGTATTGCCGCCATCCACGCCCGCGCGGTGCCAACAGCGCGGAATTATTTGTATTTAGCTAGTTGTACGAGCGCCTACCTTCTCGGCACTTTCAAATGCCTCGTACTTCGCTGCCAGCAATGCCAGGCCGCGGTCGCCAGCGTCGGCGTACATGTATAGCACCGGCGCTGCAGTTGAAGAGCAGCAGGTGTCCGCAGGTGCGGTGACAGGCGCGTGCAGGAGCATATAGCACCGGATATCCGATAGGGGGGAACTTTTGCGCAATGTTGCAAATAGTTGCAATGCCGCACACGATATGACGCCCGAATGCGGGAATGCTCCCGGCCTCGTCTACCCGTGAATGAGGGTCCGTACACGCAGTCTCCGACCGCGGGCGTACCGTATGCCGCTACAGGATTTGGGCCCTTTCACATTATTGGCGGGTGATGTGTGTCTGAAGGGCCTCTTGTGGCCGACACGACAAGCATACCGGTACGGAATGCGTTGGTGCAGTGCTCGGCATGGCTGGGTCAGGCAGTTCGCCAGGCCGCTCACGCTAAGGCAACGTCCGGAGCTCGGAAATGCCGCATCTCTTCCAAAAGCAATCTCGGCCGCTTATCAACGCTGCAACAGCATCAACATAACACCACGCGACTGGCAGTCACCTGCCACCCGCACCTGTTTCCTGCCGCTGCCCTTTTCCTCTGCAGCGGGATCCGCTGGACCTACCCACTTCGGGGACCTATCCGCGCGCCCTACCTCCTCGCGGGCCCAAGTGCCGCGACCGCAGCCGCGACGAGGCAGCGTGGTGTCCGATATCAACCCAGACGTAGCGCGCAGTCCGCACGATGTACCGCAACTCCAACATCCATGGGACGCGCTGGATAGCGGCCCGTCGTCGGGACGAGACAGTGGCATGGGAAGGCAAGCATACGGCCGCGCCTACAGTCGTGCTGGCTCGGCGGCCGATCTCATAGAGAGCTCGGTCATGGCTGTTCCTCAGGGCGGCGGGGCGGCGGACGTGCGAGGGCAGGGGTAGGTCAGGAGTAGGTTGAACACATCTTGCCACAGTCCGGTCCGAGGCTGGAATGAAAGGAAAGCTCCAAATGTTATTGATTTCAACCAGCGCTGCCCATCCCTAGCAAGGGCCCGCTGATGGAAATGGTTCTGGGAGGGCCATGCTATTCTTGTAGCTCGTGACTTCGTAGCTGTTGTGCGACCTACACGAGACCTGTTCAAAGTCCGACCCATTGCTGTATACCTGCTGCAACTGCAGTGCGTCTGACCAGGTCGCCACCATATAGGTCCGCCGCGTACCGCTGCCCGAATATCGCCTGCTCGAGAACCACTTCGAGTCATGTTCTTCCGTTACCGCCATCCGATATTTGCACCCTCCCTGTAGCCTGAGGGTGTGCGTAACCCCGCCCCGCCTGGTCGTTGGTCTGTCCCTTTGCAGACCCAGCCGGGCGCGAGGCCACACTTCCGGCTCCCGTCAAGCCACCATGAGAACACCAGCTCCCCATGAGACCGCCCTTGTTCCGCATGACGCACAGCACAACCCGAATTCGGTGGAAGGTGCACGCGTCAAGCACCGACCTGGGGGGCAGCAGCCGCCGCAGCCCGGACAGGCAATAGGGGACGCCAAACCCATAGGTGCGCCTGACCCCGCAATTTCCACCGGCGGCCGCATGCGGGGGCGCCGCTGGGGAGTGGCCTGCAGTGAAGCCACCGACCTATCGACGTACTACGGCGGACCTTCAGCCAGCGAGCCCACTGCTGCCACACAGCGCCACTCCTTTCCTGGTTGGGGTCCGGGGCCGGCACGCCTGACCCTGGACCAAGCGGCGCGGGGCTGGGCGCAGGACTGCGCCCTGGAGCGCCCGCAAGGGCCGCCACAACAGCAGCAACAGACGGATAGAACTCCAGCGCTTACAGCACCGGAATCGTACGGCAGATTGATGGCAGCGATATCAGAAGTATCGGCTGAGGGCCGTACAGTGCACGGGCGGCCGGGAGCCGCAGGAGAGGAGGAGAGGGGGGTGACGGCGGCGGCGGCGACTGGCAGCCAGGTGGACCCGTGCGTGGCGGCATGCGGTGACCCAAGTCAGCAGGACGGCGACCCCGGTGGCTTTCAAGGGATGCCGGTGAGCTATGTGCAGGGTGGCGCTAAGGCGAGGGAAACAACGCCTGCGCACGTCGTCGTCCAGGAGGGTGTTGGAACTTTGGCACTGGCCGCTGCTGACGAGCCGGTGTTGGAGGCGGTGGCGCTCCCCGAGATACGGCCGGATGTGGGCCCGGGGAAGCTGCCGCAGCAGCTGCAACCCGCGGCGGCAGGTACCTTGGCGGCTCCCGAATCGGCCCCGTCTGCTCCGTGGCGCATTTCCAACCGGGACATGACTTCTTTCGCCAGTGGTGGTGCCGGCGCCAGTGCCACGCCTGCGCGCGTCGCTGCCGCCGGGCGGGGATTTGGCAGCAGGCGTGTCGGCGCAGCATTCACCTCTGGACGCTGTAGCCTGGACATGCTATCGCCAGCTGGCACCTTCGCCGCAGGCGCCTTAGCAGCTGCACCAGCTGGTCCCGGCACCAGCGTGGACATCGATTCCCCTGTGGCGCGGTCGTCCGTCCTCTACGGATCCCCCTTGCGTCATGTGTCCGTCTCCATGAAGGTTCGCCCATGAACGCCATGTACCCCGTGTTCGTTGACGTGTAGCGCGGGATATGAATCTGCATCAGCCAGAGGCTGGATATTCAGGGGGCAAGTGCCACATGCGCGAGTTGCTGTCTTGCACCGCTCAAATACATCTTCGGCAGCCTTGAAGCATATATCGCCCTATACATCTCTCTGACATCGCCTCGTTGACTTCGCAGCCGGAAGGGCGACACTTGCGTGGTTATATATTGCGCGGTTGCGACCAGCAGCAGCCTGAATTGCGTGTAAGACTGCTCGCTGGGAGATCAATAACCCTGCTCTTGGCTTCGCCTTCGGTACAGCGGGGCCGACTGCAGCACCAGCCACCCGGGGTGCATTGAAGATGGTGAAAGGCTAGCGGGCACGAAGAGGCGCGGCGTCACAGGGGCATAGCAGCTTCAACAAATATGACGATGAATATGATCAGCTCCGATTTCTCGTTGATCGTTTCTGCATGACGGCCCTTTTTCGCGTCTCCCTCGTGCAATAGCTGGCGGCGCCACCAGGCGCGCAGTACAGGCACCTGGAGGCTGCCCTGATGGCCATGGCCCACCGGAGCATTGAGGCCGTGTTGAACAATCCCAGCGGCCGCAGCGGCGATGTCGCAGCCCCGGTTGGCCTCAATAGCGACGGCGGCCGTATGCGCTATGACAGTCAAGCTAACATTGGAATGGGCGGCGGTGAGGGTGAGGGTGAGGGTGGCGGCAACGGAGACACGTCATCTGTCGACATTGCTGGCGGCTCTGGTGGTGGCGGTGATGGTGGTGGTGGTGGTAATGCTGGCTCCCGCCATCGCGTACGCTGGCGGGGCTACAGCGCCCAAGTGGAGTGTCTTCCGGGATGTATCCAGCTAATACTTCGTGTCCAGGTGGGACCCACGCGAACGCCTGTAAGAGCATTCGGGGGAAATGCGCAACATCTGCATCTTCTAATTCCCGACGTCCTAGTTGCAGTGTTACCATGAAATCATCCGCTGCCACGCATCAGAGAATTATTGTATTGTGAACGATTCCCTGTGACCAGTTGTCGCCTTCCGTTGTCGCTGCAGTATGAAAGCGATGTTGTGTTGGACGACGTGGCGTTGGCAGCCGATCTGGAGGTGTTGCAGCAAGAGCTGCTGCGGCAGTTGGCGGCCGGGGACAGCGCACCAGCAGCTGGCGGTGCCCCTGGCCGCGAAGGTGCGGGACCTTCCACCAGCGGCCCCATTGGAGCTCCGGCGCAGGAGTACCCGGTCGGTCTGGCTTTTCTGCGGCTTCCGCAGCGCCTGAGGTTGTAAGGCCTCGTCGGTCTCGCAAACTTACATATGTTGGGCGCCTGCCAGGCACCTACATAATGCAGCATGTTTTTCTTTGGGTGGGGTTGGGGGTGCTGTCGGCATTCACGTTCTGCTTCGCAACTTCTGCAACTTTTTGAGATCGCCTTAATTCGTCTGTGGTGCGTGGGGCACTCTCCGCCGCGTCTGCTCGCCGCTGCGGCCGTCTATGTTTTACGCGGCACACCGAGCGTTATGGATCCCTTCATGAGTTAGGCGTGTGTATGCGGTGCTGCAACACGTGGTGCAGGTGTTTTGGGTGCCATCCAACCCTGCGGCATCTCCATGCGCACCCGGTCAGCCGGGGCCATTGGCAGCTATATACTCGGTCGCAGGCCCAGCGGGTCAGGGCTCCGGAGCTCGAGGCGATCCCGCCGGGGCTACCGCTGCTATATTGCGCCATGCGCCTGGGGCTCGACACGCCACCCGGGCGGCGCCGGTGGTGGTGTACATCCATCCGCCGGTTTTGCCCTCAACGCCCGCGACAGGGTCACTGTCTGATGCCGTGCGGTCCGATGACCTCCTCATTCTGCGAACGGCCCGCCCGGATGGCAGCGACGGCGGCAGCGCTGCAGCTGCCAATCTCGCAATCGACTGCGTGTCGAGCAGCGTGGGGGCCCCCGGAAACGGCAGCGGCGGTTGGCTAGGCCGGTTGGGTAAAGTCGCCAATCATACGCAGCCATACGTTCGACAAAACAGCGCCGAACGCAGCACGGTGTTGCCGTCACCGCCAAACCAGCACCGCACAAGCCATAACAGAATGGGCACCAGCGGCCAGGGCCGCGCTTTTGACGTCCAGGTCGGGGAATGGGGCGGCAGCTGGACGGTCAGCCAGAGCAGCCAAAGCAATACTATGGCTGGTGGTGGGCACAGCAGTGCGAGCGAGGCGCTCTGGTCACCATTCCGCTCGCCGCTGACAATGTCCCTGCGCCAATCGAGCGAGGCGCCAGTGGAGTCGGATGCGGTCGCCCCCTCCTCTTTCCGTGCACCACCGCTGTCTGCCGTGCAGCCAGAACATGCGGCGACATCGCTGCCATGGTACCGGAATGGTCGCGGTGGCAGCGGGGCCAGTGGGAGGGGGAATGACGCCAGCGCAGCAGCTGCAGCGAAAGCTGAGGGCACTCGTGACGGCGACACAATGCGCAGCGGCCGGCGGCGTCACACCAACCGCGCTTTGACGTGGGATGCGTGTCACTTCAAGGACCGCTGCATGGTCGCAGGCGCTGCCAGTGACCCAGTCGGCGAGCGCCCGAATCCTCGGCGGCTGCGTGAAATGCATCGCGATGATAGCTTCCACACCGTTGGCGACAGCGCTAGCGACTTTGCTCACTCAATGGCGGACTTAACCGCCCGCCAGGAGGACGAGCACCACCACCAACACAAATACCACCAAGGCGACACGGACGTAACTGAACATCAGGAAGGAAAGTCTTGTCAACAGCAACAGCAACAGGAGCAGCAGCAGCAGGAACAGGAGCAGCACGGCTCCAAGGTACTGGAGCGGCGGCTGGACGAACCCGTTGACATTGAGTGGTTTTCCCTGTGCTCAAATGTGGGCGGCCGTAACCCGCCGAAGCCTGCGTCTAATGACGGTGAGCCCGGGTTAGACTGCACCAGCGCCTCCCCATTCGATGAGTCGGCCGCACCGGCGGACGCTTTTGATAAGGACTTCGGAGCCGGTTTCTATGGCACCAGCCGGAGTCACGATGCCATGCCACCTGCGCCGCCGATGGCTGCTGCCACCGGTATGGTCGTCGACCGCTTCACGGACCCCCATAGGCCGCTGCACGCACCTCACACTCCGGCTTCTGCGGCCTGCACACCGCCAAACACGCTGCGGCAGTCCTTGACACCATCACCGCCGCCATCAGCTCTGCCAGCGCCAAAGATACCTTCTTCTCGTGGGGTCGCACAGCAGGCGCATCAGCTTGTATCATCGTGGCCGGTCCCTCCTCTGGGTAATACTGCGCTTGGATCGGGTTCTCAATGTGGTGTTACCCGCATCGTGCGCATTGCCATCTTCATAGACGAAAGCGATGTAGGAATATATCACCATACCGCGGAAGCTGCTGCGGGTGGCAGTAGTGTTCGCGACGCCGCTACTGGGCTACACGTGCCTGTCAGAAGCTCCATGGACGTGCGCTTGGTTGTGAAGCAGCACGGGTCTGTGGTTGCTGAGGTGGAGCGGCTGACAGTGGGTCCCAGGGGGGCCAGCGTCAGGTGGGGACCGGGAGGGAGGGGCACGACGTGTGGGCAGGGGAAGTGGTCGAGGGGTAGCTGAGCGGGGATCTCTCAGAAGGACGTAAATGGAACCCAGCAAAGGATGGTTCAGGATGCGCGCCCAGAAGATGAGGAAGTGGGGTGGGGCCGGGCGGATGGGGAAACGGGCAGGGGGAAGGGTGCAGAGCCTAGGGGCTTTCATCCGCAGGGCCCAGGGGCTTTCTCCGCACGGCTGCAACCCTAGATGTTGCAGGACGATCTAGTTGCATCACACTCATTCCAATAGTTGTGAGTGACCGGGTTGTTCTTATTGTGCGGCTTTCATACTACTTCATGCGACATAGGCTGGATCTTTCGGAGCTGGAGGAGGGCAGCGCGGCAGTGCTGGTGCTCCCGTGCAGGGGACAGCACGCGCAACAAGGGCTGCGGAGTGCGGAGGGCGCTATCGGCACGGAGGGGAGCAAAGCAGCGGAGGAAAAGGTTATGGCTCAGGCGGCGCTGTCCTACATTCCGATTGCGGTGGTACCGCCGGTAGTGGCTTCAGAGTTGTGCGGCCTCATGCGTGGCATGGAGGAGGCAGCTGAAGCCGCTACAGCCGCCGTCAGCTCTTGCCCCATTAACAACCCGCGAGTCGTTCGCGCCCGCGCCTTCACGCACCATTTCAGCGCACTGATATCGGATATCGTGTCGCTACTTTTAGGCTGCGAGCGTCTGGCAGAGGAGGCGGAGCAGCAAGTCGCTACCGGCAAGAAGTGCGACAGCGACTGCGTGGCAGAGGAAAACACGCATCTGGCAGACCTGCAAACGCTGGGTGCCAGCATCGTGTCGTACCTGACCCAGATGGGCCTGAGATGTACAATGCAGTACCTGCTTGAGGAGATACAAGCTGCCGGCGTCCAAGTGCGTGGCGCTGACCAGGAGGTCGAGGAGAAAGTTCAAGAAAATTTCAACACCGGAGAGCTGAATGGAAGAGGCGTGGCTGCACTCGAAATTGAGGGGGTTGTCGAGAAGGGGGATTCGACTCACCCGTCCACGACATGTGCTGCTGAGGAACCAACCCAGGGGTCACTTGGAATCTTTGACCGCAACCAGCTCTTTACCCCTGTAGCCAGCGGACCAGGCGCCGGCGCTTCGGCGCGCCATGCGAGCCACTTCAAGCTGTCACTCTGCACGGCTGCTGAGGTCCGGGGCGGTGGTGAGGTCAACGGCAGCGGTGAGGTCAGCGGTGAGGTCAGCGGCAGCGGTAAGGCCAGCGCCAGCAGTGAGGTCAGCGGCAGGGGTGAGGCCAGCGGCAGCGGTGAGGGCAGCGGTGAAAGGCATTGCGTCCAAACGTCACCTGGTGCGCGGTCCCTGGCGCCTGCCGCGGCCCTCTGGAGCTCCGTATTCCGTGGGTTCGACCCGCCGACGGAGGCGCGCTTTGAGGGATACCTGTGCGAGCAGGCCAGCAATATCTCAAGGGCCATGATGACGTCGGCGGCAGCCATTACGGCGGCCGTCACATTCCGCTGCTTGGGGGCGCCCTACTATGGGGTGCTGCTGTGGACCTGGTCGAGCGCCATGCACTTCCGAACGGACGGATTGCGAGGTGGAAATGGGAACGGCGACGGCGCAGATGTACCCGCTGGCATGGGAGGATGTGGTGGTACTGGTATTGGCTGTGGCTGTGTCAGCGACGACAACGATGGTGCGATTGCACCGAGGCCCTGGGCGTCTGGCGGTCTGCACGCAGGCATTCGCTGGCTATGCTGGGCTTGGGGTTTGTCCTTGGCGTTGCCGGCTGCGGTGTTGGGCCTCACCACCTGGCTCCAGCATGACGTCGCCTTCAGCGGGTTGAGGTACGGCTCTGTGAAGAAAAGGCGCACTACATTAAGCCTGACCGTGAGGAGTGTTGTTATCGTGAAAGCTTCGATTAGGTAATTTCAAGGGTGTGAGCACAGCGCTTTCCACGCCTACAATTAGCAGGAGTAACGGTGTTGAGGCGTGCGTGCGTGCTGCCCTGCCGTTCGCCGTAAACGGAATAGCCCAGGCCTTGGTCTGCCGTGGAGTTAAGGGCTGGGCGGTGCTGCCGCTGCCACTTGTTGCTTGTACCGCGGGAGATGTACCCAACAGCTCAGGGCAAGAGGCCATCGACATCATGACCTTATGCCGTCACATAGGAAGCAGGATCCGCTTAAGAGGGATGTGGCGTGCGCAACCTAGCAGATCTCGCTCATTTAAGCATTACAACCAAACCGATCAACTGAATGACAGACCGGTTGATTTGCAGGAGCAGTCACGATTGCGTATGAACCCCCCGCAGGCGGAGGGAGATCGTCGTGCTCTGTATCCATGTTGTCGCTATGGCTCTATTATGTGCATACGGTCGATGTGCGGCGGACGCGTCGGGAGTGGCGCCGCCGGTGTTGTCACTTGCGGCAGCGCTCCTGGTGGTTCTACAACCGGCGTCATGCAGCGTGAGTGGTGTCATGGTTGATGCGGACTGGGCGGTGAGGCGTGGGGTAGAGGGTTTCTACAGAGTTGCCCACATTAAGGGCAAATACGGACCGGGGTGATGGGCACGTTTACGGCCTTTTGCATCGCCGTGCACCACACCTGTCCGACCGGGGAGCAGTACCCGTCCACCCGTTCAAATGCCGTTTATCAGGATCAGCTATACATCAGTTCGGCGTACGTTCACCAGCCCCGAAGTCACAGTCCCAAACGGCCCATGAACCGGCGGGCCTCACGTACGGGTTACATTGGGGAGCACCTCGCAAGTTGAACACCGACCCGGTCTTTGCTAAGGCTGCAAAGCCTGCTGCGAGCGCCGTAGCCAACGTTTGAATCATGTGCTTTGTACATCTGGGTTCTTACAGGTCCGTTTCCATTCGTACCGCATTTGGTGGGTACTGGACGCCGTTCTTCTGTTGTCGCTGATAGGTCCTTTGGGCCGCAGCGCGTCAAGCCCCGTTCCAGGCTCATGGTCTGTTTTGCAATCTTTCGCGGCCATCGGACCCTTCCTGGTGGCGTCTGTGGTGACTGCAGCTGTCGTGGATCTCAGCCAGAGGCGGCGGTTCCTACAGGCGACACAGCGGGCAATGTAATAAGGCCGAAAAGGTGGAAGTGCTTAGGCAGGCTTCCAGGTCGTCCGCGTTGAGCAATTAATGGCGTCGCGAAGGCATGTTTCTTAGGTGTTTTCTTTGGCGCTTCGTTCTATGCCATCGACTAGATAAATAGTTACACCGTCCTATCTAGGTGTGTCGATCGAGGATCAAGAGTATTTTCAAGTCGGGATTAGTTGACAAAGATCAGAAAGAATGTTTTGGGATGTACTGCTGACCCTTGCTGATGTGCATTCCTTGTGTCAGTGGAGGCCGTGAGGGCTAACACAGGTGGGCGCAGCAGGTTGGTGTCGCTCAGAGCCGGCTCCGGTTTCACTGCTGTTCCTTGTTAGAATCATGTCGCTGCGGCTCTTGCAACATTTGATGTGTCAGTAAGATCTGTATGGACACGTAAGATAATATACACTATATTTTCCCTGCCGTAGCTGGGTAGCGAGTACGTGGAACGGTTCAACTATTCCCCGTTGCCGGTAACGTTTCCTGCTGGATCATCAATAATCATCCAAAAAGGGCCTGAGGCAATCGCGGTTTTGGTAGCTAGGCGAACAAACAGGGTGTAGTATCATGGGGTATCTACGGGTAGTATCCGAGGTGGTATCTGGTCATCTTTCGATCGAGCCTTTGCTGTAGGCGGATATGACAGAGATACAACACAGGGAGAAAATCGTTACCGATGTGAAAGAGGCTCTAAGAGGCAGTGTGACTGACTCTATCTGGCCAATCTCAGTGCCTCTCCAGCAGCCAGCCACTCCAATGCAAACCGCAAGAGTCCCATCCTTATTCTCAGCATAAAGCTGCCGCGTGGGATTCGGTACAGTGTCTTAAGTCCAATCTTCTATAATCCTGGCACTGTTGCCACACGCACCGCCCTCTTCCCCAGGTTCTCTATGGCAGTCTGGATGGGAGCGAGTAGCTCAAGGCTCCCCAGCTACGGGGCAGTTACTCTGATAGGCTATCCTTGGACCCATTAGGGTTTAAAAAGGCCGATAGTTTTCACTATGACGGTTTCTATTGTTTTTGTTCTGCGTTTATTCATGGCCCTGGCGGCAGCAACCTAGATAATGAATTTTTTCTTTGCATCGGCTCCTTGGATGAGGACAATTGTCAGCCAACTTTCACGGTTGGTTTTTTTATAGTCGGCAACCACCTGTCACGACGGTTGAGGTGACCGCACATGTCAGGTGGTGCGAGTCATGGCATCATTTCAGTGCTTAGGATAAGACAGGGGCAAACAGCATGTCGAACGTATCATGGCCAGGGATAATTGGCCCGTTCTTAGTGGCTGAACTAAGAATACTTGGTGGACGGGTCAGACCGAGGCGAGCCTTTTATAGCGAAGTGGCTGTACGGCAGCATATCGGCTACGATGTTAGTAAGTTTGTTGACCTCCTGTCTATTTATGTCATAATAATTAATTCCGAGTGTTTTATCTAGTGTTATTTTTCGGAATCCGTTGGGAAGCACTCTGGCCATTCGACTGTCACGGCAAAAGTGTACGACAGAAGTAGTCGAACAGGTATATTAGCGATGATAGAGCAAGTGAACTTTGAAGTGTTTCGCATCTAGTGTGTTTGCGGGGCGGTAATCGGGCGTGACACACCAGCCATCAGATTTCCTATGTTTGCCTTCCCTCTTACCTCCCTTCCACCTCCCCTGTCGTAGTTGAGTGCCGAAAAGGCCTCTTGAGATGTTGACAGGGTGCTTCTTGCACCTTATATTATGATAGTGTGTGCCATACAACTATGACTACATACTACATCCCCTTCCAGCCTCCCACCACACTTTCACAGACTGCACTGGAAAGAGGCCTCTTCGTGCAGCCTGCCTGATCTTGGCAGCTATAGAAAGTACTTACAATTGGATTAACTTGGACAGATTCGGGCTTCATCTGTGGTTTATGTCCTACAGCCTCCCTGGCTTGCTGTGCAGGGGAAAGCTGGCAGCGACTTGGGGCTGTCTGCCGAGGGCCTTACACGCACCACTGCAGGTGCTAAAGCTCTCAGAGCGCCAGAAGCACGCAGGCGCCAAAGCACAGGCTGGCACCACAAGGTGCAGTCAGAACATGCTAGGCGCGGACACACCGGCACGGCCTGAAAACCCCACACAGGCACAACTAAGTGCAGCATCGATAACCACGCTCCTCTTAACACCCGCGCCAAGGGCAAACCCACATGTGCGTCAGCAACACCCACACCACAAGCTGAATGGAAGGACCGAACAACTGACAACTAACACCAGTAAAACTAGGCCGTGTGGTGTGTGCTGTTCTGAGAGCACTGGGTGCCATGACCGCTGCACTCTCTGTTGTATGTATCCCTCCTGCCTTTCAAGCATTTTTTGCAATTCTGCACGCTTCGGTGTTAAGTGCTAAGCCACAAGAACATCAAGCCAAGCATACCATGATGAGAATCAGGGACAGCAGAAGTCTTCAGAGGCCAGGGATTACAAGGTACGATCCAGAATGCAGGCTCTCAGTGTTGAAAGTGGGCTTTCATTCATCATCTAGCTGCTCCCCTCAATGCTCAGGCTTAGCTGGTGCCAGATAAAGCGTATCCAGACTCAGAACATCATTATGCACGATAGTCCTATCAAAGGAGATCAAAAAGCATTTGATATCAACAAGGCCATCATCGCACATCTTATACTCACAACGTCAGCTCGTGGCTGGTTCATATCACAGAGATCTCTGATCCGCATGTGTGACATGTTGGTAATCATGTTGCAGATGATATTCTATCATCCTCAAGCCTTCACAGCATTAAGGCAGTGCAATTGCAATGATTGCCAATGTTAGTTATGTGGTGCAAGCAACCGCCATGCAAGTCATGACGAATATCCCTAATACAGTCGTGTTCTCTGTTCAGCTCTTGCTTGGCCCATACCCCATTGTGCGCATGGTAAGGAACACAGCTGTCAAGCTTACGTTGCCCACTGACATGAACATCCACCCAACATTCCATGTTTCACTCATTACACAGTATGGTCACAATGGGCATTTTTAGGTTGGAGGGGAAAGAAAGGTCTCACAAAATTGCCAGTCTGCTGAGCTTCAATGGCTATCTGACAGCCTGTTCCGCACCATTAGTTGCTCTGTCTCAGCCCCATGCCTCAGGCGATGTGATGTGATGTGATGAGGTGAAAGCATGTGCCCCAAACCTTTTACTACTTCTTTTACATGGATCCCACAGTCCGTCTTGTAGGCCTTTCCAACCCGCCCGTTTAGTTCTTAGCATGCGCCAGTTGTGAATCAGATACCCAAATTACGACATTCACACGTGCGTGTCAGGACAACCCACGCTTTCATGCGTATATACCTTACGCGCCTAACAGCCTATCCCGACCAAGGCGATATTATTGTATTGTATTTCGAGGTAATGACGTAATACCTCAGGCCTATCTGTGCGGGCCAGTACCTTCTCTCAGAGGCAGCCCTACCGATGGATTTATGGATTCCCACCTTCCGCAGGCTTTTCCATGCTGAACCCCAACCACTGCCGCAGCACGTGGTGACGAACTGCCGCCCAATTGGGGGCCACACTGCGGTGCAATGAAGCGTGGAGCTAGGGGCCTTATCATAGTTACTGCCATAGTTACTGCCATCTTCATCTACCCTGCAACACCCGCTAACCGCTGGCTCACAATGAGCTGCCGGACCCCGTAATGTAGCCCCACCCTTCTTAGCTGCCGCCTCCTTCTCCGCCACCTCGTATCATTCGGAACCCATGAATTTGTGGTTCCGAATCAATGTTTCATTCAATATCCATGGACAACCTAACCTCATAGGTTCCTAATTATAATAATAATGTAGGTGATGCATTTAAGTTTATTTCATCCGAGTACGGCCAACCCGTGCGTGAACCCGTTAACTCCCAGACTTAGCACCTATATAGCGGAAGGCTATTGGTATTCTAGCAGATAGCCTAACTGGCACATGTCCAGGGGTTATCGGATAGGTAAGCAGCTAACCCGGCCCTGCAGGTCCCTTGCTAGCCTAGCAGATACATGCCCGGACAGGCCTTCTCCTGCTAGCCTAGCATTCCCTATCAGATAGGGGGTTTCTCGCATAGGAATACCTCTAAAGGTAGGTAGGTTTTGCCAGAATTTTATGATCTGCTTTCACGACACGCAGGAGTCCTATCTTCGACGAGCGTAAGGCGCACAATAGTCGTAACAGGTTGGGCCTTAAAAAATGGATTATAAAATTAACTTTCAACAAGAATATATGTTATCACATATATCCAAGTCGGACGTCAATTGCTCGTTTGATACATGTTGGCTTTGTCGATCGAATGCACATGCGATTCGTCGGACAGAAGCGCTAACGACGCGAATAAAAACTCTATACATTGACGTATTTTCAGTCAATATCTTTAAAAAGTATTGTTTCCTACGGTACCAAGCCAAGTCCAATTCAGTCGAATCATGCCTGACTCGTTTATATGTGAACACGTCATAATAGCCTATAATCCACGTTATGGAATAGAAAATTTTTGCATCCGGGTCCGCAGTTTTCCTTCATTTCCATCCATTCTGCATTACAGTGCCTTTCTTGGATACGATGACTTTGCTAAATTATAAATTTGATTCCTGTAAGGACCATTATAAATATGCGATCATGATGTAAAAAACTGGAGAAGACGCAGTAACGCGGGTGCGGGGGATACTGTCTTGGTTGCTACCCATGGGTCTTTTTGTTACTGAATGGACAAAGACCGTGTACAAAATCTCCTGCACGTAAAGAAGGTAGAATGCGTGAAATAACTTTTGAGGGTACGGTCATGGTCGTGTCAAGATCAACTCAGAAACTGCAAAGTATTGCTATGTGTCGTGCAGGGATAAAGCAGTATCTATGAGATTTCCATCAAACCGCGACATATCAGTACCTTTTTCATATGACTCAAATTATTTGCGAACGTATGATTTTTACTAGTACCTGACTGAAGTATGATCGCCAATACGGGTTCTATTTATTGCATGCTTTACAATGCATGCAGATCTACGGATTACGATGGTTTATAGTTGAAATCGCGGAAGGTGATGGGAACGATATTTCGAGCGCAAGCTGGCATATTGCTGTTGCTCCTCCGAACATTGCTGTGCTCATTTTTCCTCACGATCAATATCGCAAGCGAACATGGAGCTCAGATACATGGAAACAGCCCTGATACTGCAGCGAGCGCGGTTTTCTCATGTTACAATTCCCAACACGTCCCAGAGCCCATCACGATTGGCTCGTACCTGCATGGCATACCAAGTCGCAGGTGATATAATATCGCTTATTATTGATGACTAGTTCATAGAAAGTGTAGGAAAATCGATATGTTCGTGTTGACAAACCTCGGGCCATTCGCAGCTTGCGTATACATCGGATTTGGTGGAGCAAGCGCAAGCATCGGCTGGCCCTTACCATGTTCACACAGTCTGGTCTGGATAGGCTGAAGGTGGGCTGAAAACCGTACCTATCGTACTGTTGCTAGGCCTTAGCCGTACAGCGTAGGGGGTCGCAACGCCTCTAGTTCTTAAGGAGTCGACAAAGCGCACCACGTCCCTGGCATCAATATCTACTGCTTGCTGCGTGCTGCAGAGTGAACGCCATAGTTATGACAGGATGTTGTGCTATTGTCAAAATTTTCTCCAATACTGTTCGGTCCGGAACCAATAAGGGCACTACCTCGAAGATCGAACCGGGTTGAGTAAACAACCGGGGCACGGGAGACATAAGAAGTACCCCACTTTCCCACACAGAACAGACAGGATGGACCTTTACCTCGGATAAGATCACCCACCCTTTCCGCCCCCACCGCGGTAATCTGCCTGCAGTCCTTGGAGCGGCAGTGCCATGGTTATCCAGGCGGGCTGATCACCGTCGCAGTGTGGGTCCCAATCATAGTCGCACCTGCAACCCTACCGACCCCAGGCCAAAACCCACAACGGGGGTATAACTTGACTGCAACTCAATCAGCCATGCTTGCAAATGCAACGGATACTGTAGACCGATTCTATAGAATCTTTGAGCCGCACTCCAATGACTCGTTAGCAGACAGCCACCTGCGTACATGCGTACTGCGCGTTGTGCTCGTGTACGAGCTGGTGGCAGATAGCATCATGGCCACCCTAATGCCGCTCAACATCCTGCGCAATACGGCTCTGCTGATGGCAACTACGCCCCTGGTGGCCATGGTCGATGCGGACGTATTGTTGAACTGGGGCCTGGCTGCCAAGGTGCTTATGAACGCTAGCAGGTGGGTGGGGTTGCATGTTCATGTGTATCTGCTTTAAGATAAGCTGGCTGTGGCTGCATGTGTCGGTGCACACCATTCCAAGGTGTGGGGTTGCCGAGCAGCCTGTCCATCACCAGCCGAGGGGCTCATGATTTGCCCATCGCATTGGTGCCTTCCTTCGCTACGGTAGTTGTACATTGCAGTCGTACCCCTCTCGCACGCTTGTGGGGCAGGGTGGTGATGATGGAGCGTCAGGCCATGCAGGAGCAGACGGCTTGGGTCATGCCCATCTTCGACACAAATGAAGCGCTGTCAATTCCTGAGCGTATATCACTTGCTCAAGAAGCGGTGGCAGGTATGGCTTGGCCCGCTGTCCTTGGTGCTTCAATGCGATCGTCCAGCGCTCGGGCGGGAACATTCTGAGTCTGGCACGGGTCTAAAGGAGTGCAGTGAAGGGGAGATGATTTTTTAGCAAAGCTAGCGCAATGCCGTGAATGAAGTCGCTGTGCCTCATTACTCGCAGACGGACCCAACCCAAAGGCCAAGCTGCTTGACATGTGGCAGAAGAGGGGGCTTGTCTTCCCCTATGGTGCGCACGGCTTTATGCTCGGTCATGGTCCCACTGACTATGACGCGTGGAGTCATACAAGCAGCGATTACAATGTTACCTACCAAGCCGGCTACGAGCCGTTCTTCATCGGTGCAAGGCGAGTGTCGCATTGTCTAGGTGTGCAAGTTGCGGGTGTCCGGCTGTGCAATGATGCTGTGTAACAAGCAATACAATTTGTGTATCTGACATCAAGAAGTGGACACGACAGCACCTTTATATGTGAATTAGACGGAAAGAAAGCAGGTGCCGCCTGAGGCACCATGTAAGCCGCCTAAGGCTATCCATATGTGATCGGGTTTTAGGGTTTTATGCTTTTGCAGCAGGCATCTTGCGTCACTTTTCACGGTATTGTGTATCCCCCGTGCAGGAAGACCTTGATACCTTACGACTCCCGCTTTAGGTAGGTCCAGCAGTCAAACTGAAGGGCAGTCGTACATTGTTTGGTCGGTGCATGGCTCGGAGCAACGGCAGTCACCAACGGCAGTCACGGCCACCGCTAATGCGGACTGGGAGGACGAAACTGCGATCCTCTGGTGCTGGGCAGAGGGAAGGAAGCTTTCTGCAGTTAGTATAACATAATAGCGTTCGGACCCTGTGCAAGATAAGCGTGCCAAGGGCCAGTCTGTCCTCCACGCGCTATCAATTTCTTTTCTGCGTTTGGTCCTCGGTGGTTCCATATCTTGATGGCACTCCACATGCGGTTACAAGGTGCGTCATTTTCGTGCAGGGGTTACTTCAAGGACAAAATTGTGAACGTCGCCTATGTGGCTTCCATGGGTTCCACGTTCCGGATACTGCCAGACGTGTGGATGGTGCACCAAGCCCACTTGCCCTCGATGGCCAGCTACAAATGGCTGAAGAATCATCACACGGCCAATATAACAACACCTCTAGACAAGGTGCGCATCCAGGAACATTGCCGGCTTTGTGCACATGGTGTGAGCCATCATTTGTTGGAGCTCGACCTCCTGGAGATGCGAGGCTGCTACTGCCGCCGCTATAACTATATGGTTGTCTGGTATTTCTCCCGTCTGACTTCTAAATATTTACTTTTACTTTCAAAAAAGTCGTGGAACCAAAGGAAACGCGGGAGGTGCCCGACGCCCTTCCAGGATGTTCTTATATCCTGTTTCACAGAGAGCTGACACGACTTCTGTTAGCTGTTTCTAAAATGTTCGAAGTATCCCTGGAGTGACGGCTGAGCTGAGCCGTTACTAACAGGGTCAGCGGGTCAGGAGGTTACGGATATTCGTCGTAATGGAGTTGCGACGAATTCCCGTTCTGAGCACGACTGGTTCTTTCCCTTATATTTATTTCTTATAGCTCCTTTATTAAATGGTACGCTTGGTGCGCGATTCTAGAGTTGTTATTTCGTCCTAAAATCGTCGGGACCTCTAACCGAAATAACTGTTTCCACTTTCATTAAGAAACGCTACATCGCGCATTTCTAATCTGAGTTCGATTCCGATGTTTCCATTATAAAGCTTATTAAATCATCCGGTTTGAATAAAGACATTGTGACACCTGCAATGCAATACAAGTGCATGCTTCCGCCCTCCCGTGGCTTCCCACCCGTGCCACCCTGCCTGCATCCTCTCATGTCCCACCCGTGCCACCTGTGCAGCACATCCGGATAGTCAATGGATCATGGGTAACGGCTCGGAAGGCAAACTCGATACACAGCTATTCTACGTACGAGGAGTCGTTAGTCCACATGAGCGAGGGCAAGTACAAGCTGGTGACCGACAAAGCGACGGAGCACTGCCGCTCTGTTTTACCATGGTGGCAAAATCATACAGCGAGTGACCGACGCCGCTAAACTGTGATGCTCGTGAATACGTTGTAGGTTCGGATGGCGTCCAAATTCAGGATAACCTGTTACACGGTTTCGTATCACCATCACGAAATCGCCGCTGCGCCTTAGCAAAACCCTTGGTCACCTGAACGTGATATATCGTATAACCTCATTTCGATGTTGTGAGGCATGTGCTGTGAAGCCCGTGTTAGAATGCGTTTCATGACGTCGTACCGTTGTACAGGGCCGGTTAGGTTTTATGGTGCGACAGGACAAGAAAGATAGCCGTGCGCCCTCCGCGAGGGTTCTTCTCCACGTATACCCTCCACCTACAATTGATGGTCGAATTATATGCTCTATGTTTGTTCCATTTCGTCGTGTTACGGTGCATAACCGTCGTCCAGCTACATATGCATTTGTGGGCATACGCGTTTGTCCTCCGGGACTGTTGGGCAGAAATAACAGAACCCTTTTATTACGACGCGGATAGATGACGTGTCGCTCGGACCTTCATGCAAGACGTACATGGTCCTGAAGCCACAGCCTGCAGACAGGCCCCGGAGGTCATTCAATGCTCGGTCTCGGAATAAGGATGTCAGGAATGTGCGTAGAACCCCGGTTGAAGTCCGTCTTGCGCTTAACGGTGGCGTGTTGGATGGCAGGGTCGGGGAAATGATGTAGGCAGGATGGAATGGCGACGTTGGGCCACCGCGGCGGCCGACATTCCTCACGGCTCGCAATATTGACAATATTGACTGATATAGTTTCTGTGTCATGTCATGTCCGTGGAGCACGTTGGGCTCTAGCACTGGTGTGCATGTTGCAATGTTGCCGGGACTTATTTTATGCTTTTGGGAGGAGGTGATGAATTGTTGCTTAGTACGGCGGCAGCAGGGTGGCTGACACTGTTTAGAGGCGAGAGTTCGCGCCCAGACACGCAGGCCGTGCCGCAAAGCGGAGGTTTTATTTGGGGCCCCTGAAGAGAATGGAGCTCCACAGTGAGGCGAATACAGCTAGAGAGCGACACGCAGAGTCAGTGGACCAAGAACAATGGAAGAGGGTTGGGACTGCATGCTGTCGTGCTGAACGTATTTTTCATACAAGTTAATATACAATAACCGGCCGGTCCATCCAACCGGCTCGTTGTTGCGGGCTGTTGGAAACGGATGTATTGCGCCTTCTGGCAGTGCATATGGACTGGGAGATCTGGGAGGATGAGACGCGCGCAGCCCACTTCCGGATGATCCACGGGAAAAATACGTCGCCCGCCTGTAGGACCATAAATGCGCTTCATGTTATAACTGCACCTGTAAATGAAGGTAGCAGATGCACAAGATGAATGAAATTTGCATTTTAGCAGGCCTCCACTGAACAACTTTCGAAAGTGCTAGCAGCGACTGGCGAGTCTCTTCGACCCATGGGACGCCCTCTTTATGTGGATTGGACGGTCTCGAGCAGGGAATGCGCTGAGTATGTTTGACGGGGACTCGAAAACTAAGGTTTAAGATAACAAGGTGATGGCGTCTTGTCGCAACTGGCTGGCCCCGGCTGTCATGCCCTTGTCTGACCTTGTTTTCCGGTCATGGTCCCAGGCCCGCCAAAGGGGCGCTCGCCTCATAAACGTTGCATGGAGTCCAAATGTAACAGCGCTCATATCCATGCTTGTGTATTTTTTCCGTTGGCCATATCGTCATGCGCCACGAAGGCATACCTCAGTCTCGGGAGCCTGAAGGTGATAGTCAGGCCGCAGTCGTGGCTCGCCTGGCCACAATAACTTTACCAGTGTGCCTGGCCATGATGTATTCAGGTTCACGTGCTAGGCAGGTACGTCAAATCAATAAGCTGCAGTAGATCGCGCAGCTATTATTGCTTGATAACAGCCTCACAGCGAGGGCTAGTGCTAGTGCTAGCCTTAACATTAACGTCGCTGCTATGTCACGACATCGTGGCGAGCGCTCGCCGCGACATCGAATTGAATACAATCCATAGCTCGGATCAAGCACCTCTTCTCCGTGTGCTCAATTGTTCGTTGGGTTCGCAGATGCTGCCTGTGTATACGATGATAACGGCCACCTGGCCGCTGGCGCTTCTGACGGGGTTGCGCTTTTCGCGGTGGAACCCATCCTCAAGGAAGGAAATTGCATTTCGGGGCATGAGCCGAGTGCACGCGGGCATAACGGCACTCGCGCTCTTCTGCGCAGTATTGCACGGCAGCCACTCGCGGGGCTTTCGAACCATGCAGGCGGTCCTGCAGTGTCACGGTATCATGCTGCAGGTGCTCATCGCCACGCTATCACTTCCGCGGGTAAGCTGGAGAAATGTCAGACCCATGGGTCGGTGTATGTTTGTAGGCGTGTGGGCGTGTGTGGGTGTACGTGTTTATGGGGGGTGCGGGTGCGGGTGCGGGTGCGGGTGGCGCAACATGCCTTGGGGGGGTTCGGCAGGGACTGATTGCACCCCCGTTTCGTGTAAGGAAGGTGTGTGTGTGTGTGTGTGTGTGTGTGTATATGTGTTGATGTTAACCATGCTAGGGCCCCGTTTAGGGCGATCATGGGCCGTTGTGCAGCAACGGGGCCTCTGCCCCTACATGCCGCTGGTTCAGGGAGCGATGTGAAGCAGCTCCGGGCGGCCTAACGTCGGGGGTTTCTCAGCCTGACGGGTGTAGCTGATACCGGAACACTGCTCATACATAGGTTGTGGACTCGCGCATCACGTAAAGAGCGAGGTCATGCGTAATGGGTATTGCACTATGCGATGGAGGGTGACGATTGTGTTTGTTCAATGTGTTCATCCAAACCCCCGAACTCCATCACTGCCGCCATCGCACTGCGTCCTGTGGGAATCTGCAGTCCCTCGGGCCTCCGCAGCTGTTTGCATGGCGCTTCCTCCCGCCGCCCTGCGGTCATGCGCTCCTGCGCTTCGCCTGCTCCATTGCGGCGCTGTGGCTGGGCTATGCCGCGGCTGCCGCGATCAACCTGCCGCTACCACTGCCAACCTCCGCTGCGGCCTCATCCCAGCCTCTCCAGCACAGCTCTGCTGACACGTGCCAGCCGCTGCTCGTAGCGGGATGTCTGCCGCCTAGCGATAAATCCGGCCAGATGGTCACTTCGGCTTCGGAGATTGCTAATGCGGGTGTGGAGTCAGGCGCAAAAGCAGGTGCGCCGTCGGCCGTCGGCGGCTGCCACGCTGGCAGCGGGGGATGTGGTGGCGGTGGCGGCCTCGTGCTGCTTGGGGGCCTGGACGCAACGCTCTTTCTGGTGGCTAGTGCGGGCGGCCTGGCGGCATGGGTCATTGATCTGGTGCTGACGGCAGCGATTATGAGGTTTCAAAATGTGCTGCGTAATAAGGTGGGTGCCCGGATGCTGTGTGTGGAGGGGTGGGTTGCCGCGTCCGAGTCGCACTTCCTGATGGGTGGGCGGGCTAGGCTGTACTGAGCCGCTGTACATTGGACACAACCCAAAAGGGCTTTTGCGTTCTTACAATAAAGCCAGAATTACAGCGGCACAGGGTGCAGGACTTGTGGATGCATTACGATTGCCTGATGGGAAAAACAAACGGCGGTTGTGTGTGCTTGGATGGTGCGCGCTCGATTCACCGGTGAGAGGTGCAAGGTAGGGCAGCGGCGCTGGAGATGGCTCAATTAGAACTATTAGGTCGTCGAAAATGCCCCCCAAGCATCCGGGTCTTCACCAAGCGGTTTGTTGGTCATGTGCCTAGTAAAAGGGGTGTGTGCAGTTCGCGATCCAAACTGATGCATAAGTGCGCCCGGACCCCGTCGAAACGTTCTGCCACGGTGTCGTTACGCCCGGCGTGGCCTCTGTCGCCTGCGCTGCCGCCTCTCCGTGCACCGCTGCAGGCGGGGAGGTATTCCAGTCCCCTGTGGACACAGGCCACCCCTTCTAGCGAACGCGAGGCACAACTGGCTACTGACACACCCGCGGACAGCCAGCCCAGCAGGGCCCAATGGTCGCGCAGCAGGTACGTCGGGGCTATCTACATTTTCTGCGGTCATTGGGTTCTCATTATGATGGCCGTTGCATGTATGTGTTACGTTGTTTTATGTACGGGTTATTCGAAACGATTTGCATGTTTTGCGTTCCCCGGCGCGATCCCTGTTCACAGCACAACGTGCTGGCATCGGTAAAATAATTGGTTAGAATGGTGCACTATTGGGCTACTGCAAGTACCATTGCAACCCGCGGAGGTCGAATTGCGGCGAGGCGTACCTGTCCGCCTCCGTTATGTTGAACTGCCTGTGCGGACCTGTCGGCGGAGTGTAGATCGAGTCCGGACCTCCTGCCGGCCAGCATGGCGCTGCAGATACAGTTGTCAGGCAACCAGCGGTATGAGGTTGGCAACCCGCAACGAGCACGGCTGCTGGGTCCGCCACCCCCCGCGCGTGACTCGTATCTTGTAGTGCTGTGTGGATAAAAAAGTGGATGCGAACCAAACAGCGGACGTTACCTATTGCATGGCGTAGCTCTGACTCTCTGTCGCTTGGAGCTTGGAGTTGACTTTGCCAATGCGATGCATCATGACGCAGTGAAGACGGCGGCACTGCGGAAGGCGCGGCCGGGCATGTGGAGGCGTCACCCGTGTCCGCGGATCTGAAGATGCCCGCGAATAAAAGTGGACAAGCATGCGGTGAGAGATTTGGTGCTGGAAGCAGTTATTGACCATGTCCTAGTTAGGCAATTTGTGGGGACTTCCCGGCTCAAAACCGTATCAACATGATGCAGGGCCCTGTATGCGAAGCCGAAGGTGTAATTCATATTCCCCTTTATAACTATATTCCCCTCGACCCGTTGACGGTATATGACTTAATCGGTATCTTAATTTTAAATCCCTTTTCCGATCTTCGCACGTTTACCTAAATCATGGTATTGTCCTCTGATCTGTTGTTCTCTGAGCTTTGATTCCCCGCACACTTCACGCTGCGGCTCGCAGACAGCACTTCAGCGGCTCTCACTCCCCTGCCGGGATCCTCTTGCGCCACCCCCGCGGCGCCCAAAGAGGAAGCTCCGCCAGCTGCAATACGCACCTCCGCCCCGCCTGGCCCGGTGCTGCGCCTCCGGGAGGAGCGACCGAACGACCCTCCTTTGCGTAGAGCCGAGGGGCGGAGAACTTGCTCCGATACGGCCGGTGGTGCCACAGGGTCAGAAGAGCCAATGCCAATGCGCCAATGTTCCATCGCTCCTTTAAAAGGGAGTCATGCTATTCCGCGAAAGCAGCCCGGAGTTGACAGTTCGATGGACGTGAGCTCGTTCGCCCGCACCGGGGACAGCGACAGCAGAAGCACGATGAGATCTGCCGTTTCCCTGCCGCCGCATCAGCAAGGGCCATGTAGCAAGAATGGGGCAGAACAGTCCAACCGCGCACCCGCACAACACCTACAAGGGCGGCCGAGGGTGCGGAGTGGGCTGTCCGAGGGTGCCTCCGCTGCACCCGTGCAGTCCGCGGCGGCACTTGGGCGCCCCTCCATGTTGTACAACTCCCCTATGCAACACGTGACTGTCATGTTCAAGGTGGGAACTGCTACGGTGGTGGGAACACGTAAACGTGGGCGAGCAAGTGGGTGGGCGGATGGGTGGGCGAGCGGGTGGCCGCACTGTCAAGCACGGCTGGAGATGTTTAGGCACGCTGCGTTCAGCGGCGTTCAGTGCTCGTCGACACAGCTAGGAGTCTGGCTGCCCCTTGAGCTGCATCTGTATGAGAGGAATCACTCAGTGCCAAGCTAGGTGTGTTGTCGCAGCGTTGGGGCCTGTCGGGATTTTCCCCGTCTCACCAGAGGACGATGAGGATGAAGGGCACCCTTCCAGCCACGTCGCGCTGCAACGACGATGCCTTCTTGCAGCTGGAGACCCCTGCTGGCGTGCCGTATGACCGGGTGGCAACTTCTTTAACTGCCGCGGCACACTCAGCAGTGGATGCGGCCATGGACGAGGCCGGGTTCGGAGCCACAGTAGTGGGTTCTCAGTCGGGAAGCGAACCCACAGGTCGCTGGCTTGGATACACCACCCAGGTTCACTGCCTGCAGGGCTGCATCGAGGTGATACTCAGGCTTCAGGTGCGCAGATGGGGCGTTCGGGAGCATCCCGGGAAGTGGGATGTACGATTATGTGTGTGTCGTATCATGGCTAATGGACCTCGACCAGTTGCTGAGGTCAATTGTGCAATGGCCTATCGCTTCCGGCGGTCCGCACCATTTAAGCCCCAATTGAGTAACCCGTGGCACTGAATCTCGATTGAATCATAACTTGAATGCGCATCTAACGTGCTTCCGATTTATTCCGATATGTTTGGCAGCTTATATATTGAATTAGACAGTCCTTCTTAATACGACGATGACAGTATGACGGCGCCTCGCTAAGCGAGGAAGAGCTGGCCGCTGGAGTGGCAGCGCTGGAGCGGGAGTTGCGGCAGATGGCAGATGCGAGTGTCACCCCAGGCAGTACCCTGGGCGGCGTGCGTGGCGATGCATCTGGGCTGGTCGCCGCATCTCTCTCATCTGACCCTGGGCCGAGTGCCGTCGTCAGCAGTGGTGGCATCAGCAGTGGTGGCACCCTCCGGCCCCAGTACCCGGTAAGGTGTTGGTATCTTATATTTTATGTTCGCCATATCGCTCGCGCTCACACCGGGATTCTTGAGGAGCAGAGGCTCCGATAACTGAGCGTAGCCTGACGGGTATGCAGTGATCATGAAGCGTGGGCTGAAGATGTTCGCAGGTGGATTCGGGGGCGGTATAGGTAGGGGCCCGTCTGCGAACCGAGATTAGTCGCTGAATTGGCAGCAGGTGGCAGCCTGGTCTGATGATGCAGGCCTTTATTTAACTCTTGAGTGCAGCCGAGCAATCACCAACTGCTTGGCTGCAACAGGGCGGCCGTGATATCCCGTGTCCTGGACTTGCTGCTGAGCCCTACCATTCGTTCGGCCCGGCCGCAGATCGTCATTCTGCAGCATCCGACGGCGGTAGAGGCGCTACTAGCCGCACCCGCACCAGTAGATGGGGCCGCCCCCATGACTTGGGGCGCCAGCACAGGACTCCCTGGCGTACGTGCGCTAGTGGACTTCCGGACGCACACCGCCGGGCGCACGACTTCCCCCGGTGCCGCCACACCGGCTGTCCTTGCGGCCGCTCCCTTTGAGTCCGCCACCACTGCGGATAGCAGCGGCAGCAGCAGCAGCGCTGGTGGCCACGATGCCCGAGCGCAGTCACATTTCGTTCCGGCGCTGCCCTTGTTGATGTACATGCATCCGCCGGTGCTCGCAGCCAGTGTGACCAACACGCCCTTCGGAACCGCCACGGACGGCAGCAGCGGCTGTCTTGGCACTGGGTTAAGTGCTGGTGGTGTTGGCAGTGGCGGGTCGGGGGCGTCGGCGGTCTGGCTCACAGAGTCCGAGACACGTCACGCGGCTGGACTTGCGCCGCTAGTAGCCGGTGGCTGTGAAAATGTTGTCGGCGGAGGCGGTGGCGGTGGTGGCGGTGGCGGCGGTGGTGGCGGTGGTGGCGGCGGTAGCGTTATGGCTGGTGCTTCGGTACCTCCTCCTGGTCAGTTGCTTCAAGCGATAGAGCCCTGGAGCAGCGCCGACTGCAGCAGCTACTTTCCCGTGGAATCGAGTCGGGAAGTAACGGCCGATGGCAGTGGCGGCGGTGGACGTGTCAGCGGCGGCGGGGGACGTAACGGAGATATGAGCAGCGGGACCGTCACCGACAGCAACCGCAGCAGCGATGCAGGAGTTGCGGGCGCGGCCGGTGCTACCGTTGGGCGCTTTCTCGGCGGTCATGTTCACAACAGCCACAGCGCCGTCATTCGGAATGTTCCTGGTCTCGGAGCGGTCCCTGGATTGGGCCCCATCGCGGGCCTTGAGGAGCATTGGGAGATCGGTGCGCGTGCGGATGGCGATGAGCATCCAGCACCCGTGTCGTCACGCACTAGTGGCACCTGGAGTCGGGGGAAGGAACACGGTTGGCCCGCCGAGCCTCATCCCCCGGAACTGCCTGGTCACCCCCTGGAGCATTCGGCCTCGCCCGCGCGATCGCTTCGTCGCTTCCCGTCCACACCCGATAGCCCCGGCACTCCTTTCGGCACTCCCAGCTATGCGTCATCACCCACCAGACATCGGCGGGCGTCCGCACATGGGCGTACGTATGACACCCACCCCTTCATGGGCTGCAGCGGCAACCTCGATGATGGCGCGAGCGAGCGTCGGGGGACTTCTCACCGAGGACCTAACAGCCCACCCGCCTACAGGAGGCAATCGAGCCGGAGGGCCAGCGGACGCAGGAGCTCCATGGGAAACGGCAGTAGCGACGGCAGTAGCGACGGCAGTAGCTGGCGTGTAGCCCCGATCCAGGGAGGAGGTCCACCGGAGGGCCAGGGGTCTGAATCTGGAGGCGCCAGGGAATCCCCTGGACCTATAATGGAGAAGCTACCAGGTGTGCATTTTCATTTGCCATTCGGTTTTGAGGTGGCTCAGCAGGAGGCGTCGAGTCCGAGTGTGGGTTTGCGCCCTAGGGAACCTGAGCAACGGCGTGTCCACCGCCGTCAGATGTCCGATCCGGTACGCTCCCTTGACCTGGCACCCTGTGGACCTGTTGATATGCGCACAGCTCGATTGGCGTCTGAGCGTCTGGAAGAGGCCGCCGCTGCCACCTCGCAAGTGGTGAGCACGTCTCCAGCTCTGGGTGAGAGTCACCACCATGAGCAGCCTGAGCAAGCGGGCGGACTGCCTCAAGAAGGAGTGCATCGAGACCGACATCCCTACACTCACCATCAACACCACCACCATCAACACCACCGGCACTCAGGAGCGGTACTGTCGTCCCCTCCATCACCGCCGCCGCCATCGCACCAATCATGGTCACAAAGGCCGCCAGAGGTAGCTCCGGAATGTGGGGCGGAGGGGATGCTTGACTCGTCGCCGCTCGCTTCCGCGCTGCCGCCTCGGCCAGCGATCTTCGGTTCATTTGCAAGCAACCGGAGCAGGCGCGCGGGCGGCGTCAGGGGCGTGCAAATTGATCTCTTTTTTGATACGAACAGCCTCGCAAGCAAATCCTGCGGGACAGATAACAATATGGCGGGAAGCAACAGCAGCAGCGGCCGCATTGGCAGGAGCAGCAGCCATGCTATTGCGATTGAAAGTGGTGATCACGACAGTGGAAGCGCTGACGATGACCAGATGACCGCGCTTGCTTCCCAATCCGAGCACCGCTCCTCACCGCCGCGGCCGCCGCCGTTGCGTCCCCAGAAATCACCTGCCCGGATGCCCCCTCCCTGCATGGACGTGCGCTTGGTTGTAAAGCAGCACGGGTCTGTGGTTGCTGAGGTGGAGCGGCTGACAGTGGGTCCCAGGGGGGCCAGCGTCAGGTGGGGACCGGGAGGGAGGGGCACGACGTGTGGGCAGGGGAAGTGGTCGAGGGGTAGCTGAGCGGGGATCTCTCAGAAGGACGTAAATGGAACCCAGCAAAGGATGGTTCAGGATGCGCGCCCAGGAGATGAGAAAGTGGGGTGGGGCCGGGCGGATGGGGAAACGGGCAGGGGGAAGGGTGCAGAGCCTAGGGGCTTTCATCCGCAGGGCCTAGGGGCTTTCTCCGCACGGCTGCAACCCTGTATGTTGCAGGACGATCTAGTTGCATCACACTCATTCCAATAGTTGTGAGTGACCGGGTTGTTCTTATTGTGCGGCTTTCATACTACTTCATGCGACATAGGCTGGATCTTTCGGAGCTGGAGGAGGGCAGCGCGGCAGTGCTGGTGCTCCCGTGCAGGGGACAGCACGCGCAACCACAGTCGCCAGCAGAGACGCGGGTACAGGCGGCGGTCCTCCTCTACAACCCCATTGCAATCGTACCTCCAATGGTGGCGTCGGAGCTGGGAGGCCTTATGCACGAGATGTACCGCACATCAGCTGCTGAACCATGCCGCACGGATCGCCGGATCATCCGCGCCCGCGCCTTCACGCACCATTTCAGCGCACTGATATCAGATATCGTGTCGCTACTTTTGGGCTGCGAGCGTCTGGCAGAGGAGGCGGAGGATCTCGCCGCCTTCGCCGATGCTTCCCTGCCTGGTGGCGTCACGGCTCCGGCGGAGGCTCATCGTATCGTGGCTCTGGAGCGGCACCAGGAGGAGCTCCAGGCTCTGGGCATTAGGCTGGTGTCATATCTCATTGAGATGGGCCTCAAGGCCACTGTGCGGTATCTACTGGAGGAGGTACAGAACGCAGGTAACCTTCGACAAAGCATAGCCACGATGGAACACTCGCTGGCCTCTACCCTGCTGCTGCATACACCCCCGTGCCTCGCACCCTTATCTGGAGGACGTTTTCCATATTCACTCCCGTGTCACGGCATGCTCTCTGCGACTGCAGGTGTGCTGATCGAGATCGGCGAATTGGAGGAGACGGAGACAGTGTATGATATCCTGGGGCTGAGACCGGACGGCGAGCCCACATGTCCGCTCTCAACGCCCGCCTCCAGGGCGGAGGCCGGGCCAGCGGGCGGCGGTGGGGCTTGGGCGCCGGGAGGTTCCGCCCTTGAAGCAGCGGACTCGACGATCCCATCAGCTCCCAAGGCGCCACAGGCGTCTTGGCATCATGCTAATATTCGGGATACATGGGGCCACTCTTGTGATGACAGCGTTCGGAAGGAGCAAACACAACTGCATGAACAAGACGCAGGAGGCGAGAGAGGCCATCACAGTGCCACCACCGACGGGGAGCCCAGGCCAAGTCCTGCAGCCAGTACCAGCACCGGCAGGGGGAACGGCATGAGCAACCTTGTCGATGCCCCTCGAGCCGCTGCTGCCGCAACGGCTGGGCTGCGAGATGTAATGCTTGGTTTCAGAGACCCCGAACTGGAACGCGGCTTTGAGGTATTCCTCGGCAACCGCCGCCCGGTCCGGGTTCAGCGCTTGATCTCCACGGTCATGCCGGTGGTGTTGCCGCTAGGGCTGGCGGTATGTGCCGTACTGGTTGGCCGAAATATCGTTTACGATCAGCAAGCTCCATGCGGCAATGGCGCCGCCGAGGCACTCCCAACCGAGGGGGCACTTGCAACGGGCGGCGGCAATGGGAGCAGGGGCAGTAGCGCGGGCAGCTGTGGTGGCACGAGTGGTGGCTGCAGCTACTGTGCAAAGGGCGGTGGTGATACCCCGGCGAGCCATCCGACCCTGCCCCGTTTATGGGCTGGGCTGCAGGGGGTGCTGGTGGGCCTGGGACTAGGCACCGGGGTGCTAGTGTTGCCCGTGGCAATTAACTCGGAAGATGACGACGGCGCCAAGGTGCTCAGGTGGGACATCGCGGACGGACGGACAGACAACTGGAGGAGGACATGTCCCCATGCGGCAACTTACGAAGCGGTTGGCACGCACACCCTTGCCATCAAGCACCAAACCCGATTACCGCGCACATAAACTTATTTGCATTCACGTTTACAAATTTTTATGATTCGAACAATATTAACATCAGGCGGCCCTTCCAGTCCTTCTACTCACCGCCCGAATGCGCTCGCTGGCCAGTATCAACCTCCCACAGAGCATCGTGCACGTATCTTGAATTCCGGGGGTCGCTCCCTTCTGGCAGGCGGCGCGAGATGCTGGTCGGCATCATCCACCTGGCGGCTATGGCGCTGCTGGTTGGTTCTGTGGGGATATTGCCGGAGACCATGATGACGGGCTCATTGCTGTGGGCCGTATGCCCCGCAGCAATGCTGGTGATGCTGCTGCAACCAAGTATAGCAACAGTAAGTCACTGATGATGTATGCATGGATGCAGGCTGGCAAGGTTCGGGTCATACATATATCAGCCACGCACCGTTGAGGCATCCACTTCAAGAAGTAGAGCAATTGGTTCTCCGTCGACGTAGGGAGCGGCTCAGGAAGGGAGGGAGACGTCACGGATACCGGGCGCGGAGTGAAGGCCTGTAAATGCAGTGTTGCTCGCACAGCAGATAAATGCTCGTAGTGGTGTGCGGCAGTTAGGCCTGTGACTGTGCGGCCTTGTACCCCCGCGCTCCCTGCACATTGGTCCCCAGGTTCGCTTCCTGTCTTGCCGGTTCTGCTGGGTTGTAGACATCTTGGCCCTGGAGTGGGTGGGACTCATCAGGTCGCTCAACGCCTTTCAGGCCAGGAGACAGGCGTCGGAGCACGATGGCGGCTGCAGCCTCACGCATAGCAAAGGCACAGCCTGCGCGATCGGGGAGACAAGTCTTTTTGAACTGGGAAAAGGCTTGGCAACTTCAGGTGCTCTCCTGACTATGTGGGCAGCCGGGCAACTAATGCTGCTGCTGCTGCTGCTGTCGGCCGTTCTGGCCGCATGGGCGGATCTGAAGATGCGGCGAGAATTCCTCGGATCTCTTGAGGGCGGACAGGAACAGCGGAGGCCGTAAAAGAATTTGCATGGGTGGAGGTAGTGTTGAGGATGCATGGCCAGTAAGACTGGGGAGGACTGGGAAGGGCGAGCTCCCCGAAGGTGGCTCGGTCTGCATTACAGGCCTGGCGAGGAGGTCACGTCCATGACCGGATCAGTCCCATGCGCAGTAGGCCACGCTATGCATTATCCGGCTGTTGGGGAGGGGTTAGGTTGAGCTCACCTTACAAACTCGCGTACACTCTGTTGAAAGGTTTGCGGAAACTTGCTGTGCATTGTACAGGCGGCTTGCAGTGTGCATATCATTAAATCTTGCATGTCATAGAGCGATGTCCTACTCTATATCTGTAGGTGATGTTTATTGTCGGCGCCCACATGAGGCCGACGCCTCTATGACATGAAGGGGATTTTCCAGCCAGAAGTCAACAACTGTCACAGCGCATGGAGTGTACGGCATGCGCGATGAAAGGTCCTATGTTATTTCCTAAGATGAACGGTGTTCGTATGTGGTTCATGATGCCCGTGGTAGGATGATCGATTGCGTCTTTCCCTTACGTTGTAGGCCCCACCGCTGCCGGGTCAGTGCAAGGTCTCACACGTGCAGGCCGCCTTCTTGTATGGCACGTTAATACACATGCTGCAGGCATGACAGTGGGGCAGACTGCGGCCTGCTTAATTGACATGCCCCTGATCCTTTTCACCGTTAAGTGGCACTAAAGACTGCTTTTTGGGGGGTTTGGCCATTATGTGGCAACTGCATGTGTTGCTTGAAAGCTGCAGGGCTGAGGAGGGTGTAATAAAGTGCGTGTTTGTAATACATCATTTTTGAGGAACCTGACCCCAACGGCCTCCCGAAGCCCTCCCGAAGCCTCGCAGACTGCTGGCCTTGGTTGGGGACGGTTTATGATTGATGCAGCCGTATCTGGTTAATGGCGTGGACCCCACAGAACCTAGCACCACAACCGCTAGCTATTCCAATGCAGCAGCAGAGCCTCTTGTCTATTCCAATGCAGGAGCAGAGCCTTCTATGAGAGGAGGAGCCACGGGGCGCATTCACTCGCATCACTTGCTCATCCAGGCTTGTGGAATCTCCGAATGTCCAGCTGGCCAGGGTGCTGCCAGCTATCGTGTGGCCGGCTTTTGCTTCCTTGCCGACCCCGCTGAGGCCTCGAGCCTGCCGTGGGTACAGCTGAAGGCCCACGGCCGGTGCGGCCCCGTCTCCCTTCCGCTGCCCAGATGCTCTGCCGTACTACCTGCATGAGACCCATACGGACTAAGGAAAGGCAGCCAGAGCAACGCGACCGGCACAGAGAATGTGTGGCAACCCACATACAAATAATGTTGTAGTCATGGTGAGTGGAATCACTGCAGTTAAGCCTGTCAGGCCTCAAACAGGATGACTCTCACGAGGTCATATGGTCATCAATAACTGATCATTTCACGACCGGGTAAGGGTCGCCATTGAATAAAGCCTGAACGCCTCACGTGGGCGTCCGAAGACTGATAGCCAGCCAAGACATACAGCATTCAACAGAGCACAAGGCGCGGCTACGTGGGTGGGCAAAGGTTCCTACGGCGGCAAGGCACCATTTGGATTTCCATCCCGGATCCTTACCTCCCTTATCTCCCAGGATAGCTCTGCCAGCACCCTTTCGTCAATCTCCAGCTGAGACCAGTCCGCAGCAGCCGGTGGTGCTGAGTCCGTGGCCCTCATTGCGGCACCGCCATCACGGATTTCAGGTACCGCCGCTGCAGGGGCTGCAGCGGAAACGCATCCATGTTTAGATCCAAATCCAAATCCAGGACCGTGCGTGGTTGTGGATTCACGTCCTGTCTCCGGCGCAAAAAAACAGTCACACTCATCGTCAATGCTGCTGCCCTTGAAATCAGCACTGCTGGGACTACTGGCTACCGTATGACGCGGGGCACTTCTTCCCGCCGTGAATGGTGCTGGACCTGCTGCGCGGACCCTTGGACTGCCGCTTGCAGCCGGAGCCGCAGTAAGGCTACCCTCGGCCTTCTGGATCCCTGGATCTCTGTCCCGGTGAAAGGACTCATCATCGCTGCCGGTATGGCGGCCGCTGCATTGACTGTGATATTATCCTTAGAAGAAGGGAGTGCGCACCCCGCGCCCATATCACTACCCCTGTGCCAGTTCTGTGTGCAGCGACTCCCTTGTGCCAAACCCTCCCTCCAGTACGCCAAGGCCATCCAGGCCCCACGTAACCGAGTAACTGCAAAGCACACACACACACATGTTCGCGCCTCTTCCCTTTCATGCCTATTGACCCTCGCCCTCTCTGGCCGCTGAAACCGTCGGCTGCAAATTTCCGCCTTTCGGCACCACCGCTACGCATCCGTTCCCGGGCCGACGTCCGTGATAGAGTGAGCACTTACCTGCGCCAGCCATCACCCCGGAATGGGCCCTCACTGAGCTGGTGCGCTGTTAGGGGCCTAACTGCCTATGTCTCACTGTGCACCGGGTAACTGGCTCCTGGCTCCTGCTGGCGGCCACCTTGCTGCACCAACCGCCTTTACTCCCGCATCATGCATGTCGTTCATCCGCCCAGAAATGATCCGCCTGGGTCCGCCTAGGCTTAATCCTTTGCCGGACTGCAAAGTCCTCTTCTTTTCTTCTCCGTGTTATCATCAGCCGTTCTGCTGCCTCATCCCGCCTCCTCACCTTGCTCATATAAACCAGTGCGCTGTTCCCCTTCGTCCCCATCAGCCTGGTGTCGTCCATCCCCTTCCACCATGTCCGCCCTTCCTCTCTCCCCTTACTACCCCGCAAGCCTCCCACTTCCCACTTCCCCTGCTACACTCCAATGCGTCCACCTCCATTCACACCCAGCTTCCCTCTTTTTGCTAATCCGTGCACACACCAGAATTTGACTCGTGTATTTCATGAGTGCCGCTACATTTACCCCTGGCCCCGTCGTCCCGACCGGGCTCTTTGATGCCGGCGGCAACCCACCATGCATAATGGTGCCGTTGTTATGCTTGGCAACAGCCGCCATGTGCTCCGGCTTGGTCGCGAATGGCAAGAATGCCCCCGTGCACGGCCGTGTGTAACGTCTTGGCGCGACCTGTTGGATGGGAGGGAAGAAAGGGAGGACTGGAGGAACACACAGCAGGGGGAAGACGGGGCTGACGCCAGGTCAGCCGGGAGCGCACCGCCCAAGTGTACGCGAGCGAGGTCGTTGTGGATGGGCGTTGTACCAAACAGTGATATGAGCCATTGCAGCTGCGTTCAATTCGTGCAGCCTACTAGTAGTTTTATAACGACAAGGAGACGCGCTTTTCCAGGGAACGCACCGTCCAGCATTTCCGGGAATCCTAGTACATCCTCGACACAAACATGTGAGATATGCCCCCGATCGGTGGCTAGAGCCATATATCTGACTGACGTAAAGAGATAAATAAGTTAAAACAGCTGGGCAAGGCATGTTGAAGCCTTGCGGGTAGGTGTCAACCGTCAGTCCCGCCGTACATGCCCGCTTTCCCGATTTGCGTATATACTGCGACATCGCGAGTCTGCACTTTGAGCATTTTACAGTGCTTTTTCTCTGCATAAAATTTTAATCTTTCTTCTCTACAATTAACCATCACAATGGGAGCCTTCTGCGGCTATCCGTCCAACGGAGCTCATTTCCGCTCCTCAGCTTCAGCGACAGCCATCAGCCTTGCAGCCATCAGCAACATGTTGATCTTCGTGATGGCTTCGGCTTGGCTCACCACTCGGTTCTGGGTTGCCAGGCTGCGCGTCAACCTGGCCTTGGCTATTTTCCGCGTTTATACCAGGTACGCCGTATTTAATCTTTTATTTGTAATCCTATATACGATTGGTTTATATGGGTTGGGGCATGTCCTAAAGACTGAAGATAGCTGCAAATCGCCGTGTTCATTTCGTTTGCGTCACACCTTGCTTTCGTCGTTGTTTTCGGCCCTGCATCGATTATAGGGCTATTATTCATATACACGTACTCCAAATGTGCAATTCGGTTCCGTAATCATAAATTTGAGGGGACCGGGTTGGCGATGCGCGTATGGGTGTTAGCATGGGTAGGTTGAGACGGGAAACGAGTTCCTTCGCGGCGAGCATGTGACGGCGTTTACAACTCATAATATTTCCTCTGATATCGTTAATTTCAATCGATTTATCGGTTGGTAAGGCCATGGGCCAGAATATAGTCTCGATATGGCTCGCTCGATATTATTATATCTGTTGTTTATCCGCCTGCCCTGCCTGCTGCCTGCAGCGTTTTCGGTTTTCACTGCATCCTTGGGGCAAGTAGCAGCTTTGCTGGCTACGAGCCACAAATGGAGGCACTGAAGCTGGGCGTGAGCCAAGGCAAAGTTGACAACCAGCAGGCGGACCTGGACACCGTGGTGGCCGTTGATGGTGCAGGAGAAGTACGGTGGGATGAGACGGGGACGGAGGACGTGGAGGTGGACGAGGAGGAGGACTCTACGTCGTTGGATGTGGCAGACGACGCAGAGGTGAGTCATCGTGAGGTGTTTGCGGGCAAAAAGACGGATGAGGAGGATAACCCGTCGATGGTGGCGGCAGATGGCAAGACGGAGGCGGATCCCGGTCTTGCGGCGGTAAAGGAGGAGGACGAGGAGGTGAGCGAGGAGGAGGAGGACACGTCGCCGACCGTGGCAGGCGACGAGAGTGAGGTGGTCCCAGAGCAGATGGAAAGGGAGGAGGAGGTCAAGGAGGAGGGCAAGGAGGAGGCGGGCAAGGAGGACGAGGAGGAAACGTCGCTGACCGTGGCAGGCGACCAAACCGAGGTGGTCCCGGGGAAGACGGAAAAGGAGGAGGGCAAGGTGGAGGTGGGCGAGGAGGAGGTGGGCGAGGAGGAGGTGGGCGAGGAGGAGGAGGAGGAAAAGCCGCCGACCGTGGCAGGCGGCATGGAGCGGGCTGGCAAGGAGGATCGGGAGCAGCCATCTGCAGGCACCGACGCAGGCATCCAGGACGTGAGGCGCGTGATCCAGGATGCCATCCAAGCGAAGGCCTTGCAAGACCCAGCGCTCGGGGCCCGGTTGTTCTTCAAGCTGGGCACCGATGTGGACGTCAACCTGAACGAGCTCGAGCACCTGAGTGACAAGATGCGGCGCATCCTCATCCGGGGGTTCAAGAGCCAGCAGGATTGCTCCACATTGGAGTGCCAGCAGGTGCAGGAGGCGCTGCGTTTCTTGCAGGATGCTTACGAGTACCTTTGCAAGGAGGCTGAGAGCTGGCTCCAGTAATCGCGCTCCGTCGGGGAAGTCAGGAGCAGTCGGGGGATGGCTTGTGTGTGCGTGTGTGTGTGTGTGTGTGCGTGTGTGTGTGTGTTTATGTGATTGTCATGCGGGCAGGTATTTTACGTTTACATCCTAGGCGCTGTGGTGGTGTTTAGTGTGCGATGGGCGGGGCCGTGCATATGGCAGGTAAGTATATTTGGGGCTGGATGAGTGGTGATTGTGAGCAGGCTTAGTTCAGCAGGCGTGGTCTTTGGATCGGTTTGGCTAGGTGTTGCCATATCCCCATTTTGCCGTTGGAGGGAACCGCCATTAAGACAAGCCCGAGGCGGGGATATGGCTAATTTTTCCAGGATTTCATTTTCCTGGGGCGGGTGTACAGCAGTCGGCTGCCATCAGGATACACATACCTGATGGGAGGTTCAAATCCTCCTGTACACGTTAAGCTTAGGTTTGTCCGTTGCCGCTGCCATTACTTTCGCCACTGCCACTGCTCTTGCTATTGCCGCTGCCATTGCCGCTGCCACCGCCATTGCTATTGCTATTGCTGCTGACAATGCCATACCCTAAATTCAAATCCAACTCACATCCCCGGGAGGCGGATTCTTCATTACAGCAAGTCATCCAGCCGCACGGCCACAACGTTGTCAGCAACACACACACACACACACACACACACACACACACGCACACGCACGCACACACACACACACACAGCGTTTAGTTTCCAACATCGAATCTCTGGGGTCGCACGGAGAAAGACATGAACCTATATATCCTGCAGTATCGTTGTAGCCAGGCAAACCGGATTCAGACACCGGCGGCCCCCTTTGAGCTCATCTCTCAACCCATGTGCAAGACATGTGGGCGCACACCTTTCAATCTGCACCACCATCCCCGCCACCGCCACCCCACCGCCACCCCATCCTTCCACCGCCTCGTGTTAACACGCACATCGCACTGCCAATGCCTGCCGTGCAGGCGGACATTACCTCCCCTGGAGTTCAAACAGTAAACAGGCAACTCAAGCACCCTCAAGAACAATGCTGAGACATCTGCAGCGCCCACCCACCCCACCCACATAACCCCCCCCCGAAGTTGAAGGTCGCAGTTTTGCGGGTCCCTCCGCGGGTGCTGACGCAGTGGCTTTGACTCTACACAATACCCTCCATACCCTCCCCCCAGACCAGCATGTTCCACCCACCAGCCGTGTTCCCGATTTTCACCCCCCTGGGAGCCCGGTGGCCCCCACCCACCCCTCCAGTTCGCGCGTGGGTGCACTCATACTCCACGACACCGGGCGAAACTCCAAGTCCTTACTGTGCTCAGGTTGCTGGTGCGCACTGGGGCATATTATTTCTTCTATCTCTAATGAGAACAACAGCGCTCAGTGGCGGAAGTGACGGACGCCGGTGGTCAGCAGGACGACGCCATACTTGTTGCAGCAGTCAATGGCGTCCTGGTCTCGGAGTGAGCCACCGGGATGCACAATCGCGGACACACCCGCCTTGCAGGCGATCTCCACGCTGTCGCCCCAGGAGAAGGGGAAGAAGGCGTCGGAGGCCAGCACCGACCCCTGGGCACGGACCAAGTACGGCATCAGTAAGATCCCTTAAGCAAAATAGGCACCAGTCAGTTGGCTGTATACCAGATCCAGGCGGATCCACACAGATGGCGATATCACGGCCAAACTTCCGCCCGGCAGCCCCGTTCTATTTTCACACGCTCCTCTCCTCCAGCCTGCACGAGGCTGCCCAGAACTCGCCCAGAGCCCCCCCACCCCGTTCCACCCTTTGTACCCATTGGCCTTCCCACCTGCACCTCGGCCCCCGCCTTCTCGATGGCTATGCGCACGGAGTTGACTCGGTTCGGCTGACCCAGCCCCATACCCAGCAGCCGACCATCCTTGGCGACGGTGATGGCATTGGACTTGACGTGCTTCACCGCTCTGCAGGCAAACAAGGGAGGCGGAGTAGCCCCAGTGCCGCTCAGCATCTACCAGTGTGTGGTCAAGAACTTAACTGAATGTTGACTCAAATGTTGACTCAAGTCGCTGTCGTCGCACCATCTATCCAATATCACATCCCGGGCCGTGACGGAAACTTAAAAAACAAGTGACACTGTCGTACAACCCCGATATCGATTCGGACGGCCCCTCCTCCCGCCCCCTACCTCCACGCAAACTTGAGGTCCTCCAGCTGCCCGGCTGTGGGTTGTGCCTGGGAGACACACGTGAAAGTGATGGCTTCGGGGTCCAGGGAGTCCGCTCCCTGCCAAAGCCAGCCGCCCGCCACTTGGCGGAGAGAAAGACCGGACGGGGCGCGGGGCTTGGCCTCCAGGATGCGCAGGTTCTTAGACTTGCCCTTCAGGACCTCCAGACCCTCCGGTGTGTACCCGGGCGCGATGACAATCTCATAGAACATCTTTGTCTCGTTGTCCTGAGGCGACCTGAGGGAGAGATGTCCGGGCAGGGAGCGGGATGATATATAAGAAACGTCAAGGTGGTGGTAACCGCGGTAACATGAGTCGGCGGCCTTTGACACACACACACACACACACACATATAGACACATACACACACACACACACACACACACACCATACATGTGAATTTATTTACACATCTACACACGCATAACCCCCTCCCGCCATCCTGTGGTGTACGGGCTGGCAGCCATCCAACCCGCCTTGTGTCTCCCACATACACTCTTTCCCCCCTTCCGCCAATTTTAACTTCCAAAAGGGTGTGCTGCTGCCGTACATGACGTACCTGAACTCTCGGATCTCCCGCGCCAGGTCCGCATCCACAGCCTGGTTGAACGCCACAATGCCGCCGAATGCCGAAATGGGATCGGCGTGAACCGCCAGGCAGTATGCCTCCCGCATATCTGAGCAGGAGGCGATGCCGCAGGGGTTGGTGTGCTTCATGATGGCGCACGTGGGCTCGGCGAAGTCACAGCAGCATTGGTAGGCCGCATCAGCATCCTGAAGATCCAAGGGAGAGGCAGGGGGGAGGTAAGGCGGAATCCAAACCAGGCGAGACAGCCGCGGCGGTAGTGTGGCCAGCTAGCAACTCCTGCGACAGGTGGCCGCACGAGGGCAGGCGACTGTGCAAGGGGCATGTGACGTGCATGATGGCGAAGGGGCCGGGAGGGGGGCCCGGTCCTGGAGGTACCTGAGGCCATGCCGGCTATCCTCTTGCTGCTCCAAATATGATAGCTGTGAAAACCGATGCGGCTCTTCAAGCCGCACCTCTGGCGAACCCCTACTGGCAGCGGTGATTGCAAACGCGTTAGCTTTAGCAGAAGCCACCGTTGCTCATGGTCCTGCTGTGGCTGTGGTTGCGGCTGTAGCTTTGCTTGTAGTTGTGGCTGAGTCTTGTGCTGATTGCTGGAAAGATGTTTATTCCCGGCTCGCACAGTTGCTTCACCGGGTGCTATCACTGCCGGTGTTCCTTGTGATGGTGCACACTCCAACCAGTCCTTCAGGGAGCAGACCGGGGACGTCAAGCCAGATGGCGAGCCTTCTATCCCATAGCCCGCGCCAGCCAAAGTCACAGTGCTCGCGGCCCCACCCTCTGCTGGAAGCTCCCCCCTCAGGATAGCCGGGCTTTTAAGTGATTCCTGGACGTCTACCGAGCACGACTCCACCGCCATCATAACTCCAGCAGAATGAGCACCGGATGGTGCTGGGGACCCCCTGGCATCACCTGTTCGTGAACACAGTTCGGGGCTGTACGCGCGTTCATTACCGTAATTGTAACCGCGGCCGCCATTACCGTCATCCCCTCTGTGGCTGGTTGCAAGGCTCCACCATGTGTGGCGGCCGCCAAGATGGATCCCTAGGACACCCATCTTCGGTATGCATGGGAAGAGGCTGCAGGGGGCGGCTGCAGAGGGATGGCGACGAGGATGGTGGTCGCCGCTGGGGCTGCAAATCAAGCCTCGCCTGTTCCTGTTGTTGTTGTTGTTGTTCTTCTTCTTCTTGTTTCTGCCGCCCCTGTTGCAGTATTGGTTGCCTTGCGGCGGTCGAGAGAACCCGGGGCTGGACAGCACGCGGCCGGGGCCGCAACAGCACAGCTGCCAGTGCCTCCCGGTCCCATTTAGGCCACGAGTGCAAAGTCTCCAACGGCTTTCCCGGTGGGTTATCTGGATGCTGGGACTGTAACGGTGGCGGAGCCGGCCCTGCTGACGCAATAAATCCTGTCAGAATACTCAAGGCCTGGGAGTTGTGAATTGGAATGGATTCCCGTGCGTCGCTTAGCATACCACCCGAATTCATGGCCCCATCGCGGTCACCGTTACCGGAATGAGTAAAGAGAAGTGTACCTGAAATCATATCAGCCACGGCCGTTGGCACCTTATTTACGACTGTGCCCGTCGATATCGGACCTGCACCTTGTTCCGCTCCTCTGGGCGCCACTGCCGCAACAGCATAGTCAGCACATCGGTTGGCGCCCTTCCCACTGCTGTCGCCAGCCGGCTGCCTCGCACTCCTTTGCCACCCGCGCAGCCACGACCGGCCGACCCCCATCGTTGCTGTCGTTGATGCTTAGGGTAGTCCTGCTGTCGGGTCATCTGGTGCGACGCAGATGGCTCGCTGCAAGGCGCGGATGGACTAGGTTTGCTTCTAGCATCACCACCAGCATCATCTGAATCTATATTATCAGCTAGAACTGAGACAGCTGAGCTTGCAGGTGCTGCTGCTGCCATGGATATGGCCGCGGGTATTGGCAATGTCGTGCTGATGCTGCAGCCAGGTGAGGCAGCAACCTCAGGAGATGCGGGCACCAAGTCGACGGCTGAGAAATTGCGATGAGTACTGTAGGCCTTCGCCGTAGTGACTCCGTCCGTGGTGCGTAGATTAAGTTATGAAGGCGCAGTGATGCCGGTTAATACAGCCGGCAACTGCCCCAATAGGGGCGGAGGTGATGTGTGTCTGTGGAATGGCGTTAGGCCGTGGTGCTGCTGCTGCGGCACCCGTTGCACCTCCCTTGGTCGTGGCTGCTGTTGCTGGTGAAGGAAGCGGGTTATAGTGGACGCGTCAGTGGGTGCGGAGTTGAAGCGGGAGGCGGTGATGGAAAGACTGGTGATGCGCCAACCAGGCCTGTAGTGAGAGCGCGCTGCCTCCATTTCCTATTTGAGCCTCTGGGCTCAGTCACATCCACAACCTCCCTGTGGCCTGCTTCACCCCATGCCGATCCAGCCCCACCGCTGGCCGCAGGGCCGTCTTGAGCGCATCACGGTCCCACGGATTGTACTGTACGATCGCCACAGGCTGGCCTCTGAGGGCGGGGTTGCGGCCCACCTCCACCTGGAGAAGCACAATGCCGCGGGCGGAGGTTGGGAGTCCCTCCCCCGAAGTAGTAAGGCAGGCCCGGGTCACACGCTGCCTTATCCTTGCTGCCCGTCGGACCCACTTCCAATCCCTCTCTCGCTCCTTCGTCCAATATATACTTCTTCGCAATTCCATACGCCGTACCTGGCAGTAAATGGCATCTAGGTCGATATGGGCAACCACACCGGCCCGGGACACGTGCTGCATCTGCGGCTGCATTTCTTTAGGGGTGCGCAGAGGAAGCGATTTCAATTCTGGCGGCAATCGCGGCTTCTGCTCTAGCGCCGCAGCGCCCCCACTTGGAAATGAGAAACCCATATGTTGTTCAACTTCAGGCATCCTGTTTGGAGTTGCACCGACTTGCCCGGGTCGTGAACATCCTACTATGGGCCTTGCAAGGTGCGAGGGGCTTGTTACATGCTTGAGGTCAGGGTCAGGCGATAGACGCAAGGCCAATCATATGCATGTATGTTTGTTTTGTTTGTGTGCTAAGAGGAGGTATACCCTAACAAGGGGAGAGCGAACCGGTAAGGGCCGGGGATGGGCACAGTTACAATTTCTGCGGTAACGACAGGATGATGGGCAGCAAGAGGCGCCACCAAGGCCCCAGCTGGGAGAATTTTTGGCGTTCCATTGCGCTGATATCCTGCGTGCGCCGTACAGCAGATCCGTGCTTGCTGTTGTAGATTGAACGGCATGGACTAGTTGCCTGATTAGCAAATATAAATATTTCATACGTGTCACCTTATAAGTCCTACCTCTGCAGACTTTGATTTAAGTCTGCCGGCGTTGGGAGGTAACGTTCGTCGCAAGACGAGAGGGTACGGTAGCGGACAGTCAGCTATTAATGGTCCTACCCGTACTGCATGCATTCCACATGTCAAAAATTCAATCATCTGGAAGTAGAGATTGCTCCGGACCTACAGCCGTTAATCGGAGCGCCATGCTAGGGACTGCGGAACTATTTTTCTGCCTTGGACCAACGTTCCTAAAAACCCCTGATCTAAATCATGTATGCGCATGTACCGTAATTGTCTTTGCTTCGGGATGGGTAAGTTGACATGCAAAGCCAACTCTGGATAACGTGGCAAACTCCTTTTGGCGTCAAAGGTCCAAGCTCAGGGGTGTATGTTATCAAGCACTGAGTCGTGGGATACAAATTACCATAATTTACATTGCCGTGGTATATTGCCGTGGTATTATATAAACCGAGTAACCGGCTTACAGTCCGCTCCAAAGCCGTGGTGCTGTGCACGGCAGGAGCAACCACCCCAAAGCATGCCTCGAACAGTCCGACGTGCTTTGCAGATCTAGTCTGGCTTAGGTACTGATAATTTGCTCTTCACCTTTGTTCCGCTGCCAACGGAACGCGGCGACCCAAGCTCGGTTGCAAAGCGACAAATTTAACTTCCCATCTTTTCCATAAGACTAGGCCTGGCATTCCGTTTCCGTTTTTGAAGCCCATTGTTTGAGTATGGGGCGAAACAAGAAGCCCGAAGCTGTGAAGGTTACCAACGCGGAACCTGCTCGTGATCCAATAAGGTTAAGCAATCTGTATGACGCAGGAGCTCTAAAGGGCACGCTCGATGAATTCGCCCGCGAGGTGTGTTTATAGATGAGGTTCCGATCTGTAAAGAGCAGGTAGACGTGACTCCAGTGCAACTGCAGGTTATCCTCGACCAAGGGTACCAGGAAGACGTTATCATCAATAATGTTAAAATTGCCCTTGGGCTTGCAGCGTAGGTTTGGTCATGGTATCCGTAACGGCAGCTTGTGTTGGTGGCAGGCTTACCGCACCCGGTTGCCGACGCAGGATCGCCTGTGCAGTTTACTCGCAGTATGGGCCGGGTAAATTCCCGGCTAATTGGTGGATGGTCTTTGGCTGCGTGATATCGTACATCGTGCTGACCTTTGTGATGAACGTCTACAGTTGGAAAATGGAGGGCGACGCGTTCCTGGTTACGAAGCCTTTCCGCGTAAGCAGGGGGATTCTAGCGCACCTGCATATGGAAAACGTTTTTGCCACAACGGATGAAGCCCAGTATGTTGCTATGGCATCCAGGTATAGCCATAGGGCTCTGCCGCTCATTAGCGTGTACGTGCTCCACCTCAGGAAGTTCATCCTTTCCGCATGTCCAGCGGATACCTGGGAAGGTATTCACTTCCAGAGCTTGCTCCACTGCCCCATCCTTATGCTGTTTCTGCCCATCTTGCTCCCTTGCAGGGAGGAAAGGGCCTGCGCCTGTCCTCCCGCATGACCCGATTTTTGGACGAGTACACGCTGGTGCTTACGGACCGGAAGGATCCCAAGATGTAAGTGTGCGCGTATTTTGCAAGCGTGTCCTTCCTTGGGAAGCCCAACATTTCTTGACTGGTTGGGTCGGAGTGGTGGCAAGGAAAGTGAGGGCAAGAGGGTGCATGGAAATTCACTATCCAGGACACGCTACGGGTTTTCCTAAAACCAGGGATGTTTGGATAGCGTACTGTTGTACCCGCCTATCAATTGACCTTGAGCACCTCGATTAAGCTTTCACCGCTTATCGGCAGGGTAACTTCAAACCGGACATTACACTGTCGTGCACCGCTCCTGTAGGGCGGACTGCGTATATGCACCCATGCAGTGGGGGCTTTATGAGAGATGTGGCATACTTGATTGCCGCTTTGCGCAATAGGGGAAGGAACAGCGCAGGCCTTGCGAGATCTCCAAAGAGGCGGATCATGTCTTATGATGGCCTAGTGTGGCGTGACACACGCCAGCAGCGTCTGACTGCGGCCAAAGGACACGGTGACCTAGATTCTTGATTAATATCGTTACAGCTAACTAATCATTGCAAACAGCTGATTGCGCTGGGAAGTACAGCAGTGGGTGCGCTACCTCTGTGGCAACGGACAGATGCATGGGTATTGAGCCGGAACATATGCGCAGAGAACGACTCGCTTGGCCAGCCGGTTTGACTAAATGAGTCGAGTGCGAAACACAATTACTACTGCCGCTTTCACACGCGTCCGTTCTTCCTCACTACTACGACGGCTGCCCATAACCCCGGTCGCGGCCTCCCCTCCCGTGGGCATGGTTCTTGGTTTCCTTGCATTCACACGCGTATTCCCTCCCTCGTTCCGTCCTCGGTTGGCTTGTGCATGCTGCAGCGAGGTGATGAATACTGTTCGCATCCCAAACTTCTTTCATGCGGACGGCTACCTGGCGGAGTCAGCCTGGCGGACGGAAGTGGAGAAGCTATGGCGGGCGTTTGAAGAGAAGCAAGGCGATAAGGCAAAAAAGCGAGACTGACTAGCATTGGCGCTCGCGTCTGCTGCAGATGGCGACAGCGTGCCGCTTGGGGCATGAGTAGGATGGGATGCCCCTCGCACCTGACGCGATGGAGCTCCTGTGACTCCGGGATGGAAAAACTTTGGCGAGCAAGCTTGCAATGTCAGCCTGTCGCGTGGATAGGTGTCTACCTCGTTGCTGGGGCGATTGGGCACGAGCTAAGAAAGCCCTTGCTTCTTTCCTTCGTAGCTCCGTGTTTGAGAAAGGCCTAAGTCGGGCATGGACGTTGGGATTACATGGCTTTTGGGTCGCTTAAGCTGCAGCTTAACCGTGTGCCCAACGGTTGCCTTTGTAAGGGTGTTGCAGCTTCCGTTTGGGTAAAAGGGTTGACTTATTTACGCATGTACAATTTCTTCGTTCGGGTAGTGGTGCTGCATTCTGACCTGATGTTGGAGCTCAAATGTGGAAAAGGCTTGCCGGTGGGATAGCCGTATCGTGGGCGAGTGTTGGAATTAAATCCAGCAATCTAGGCTGCAGAGGTGAAAAATAGCTGGCAGTCTGTTAATCGGCCATCTTACTGATAAATTGGGGCTAGTTAGCCTATTCCCGCGGAGCTTTGCTAACATAATCTGCTGGAATTGTTGCTTTGGATATGCGTTCCAGCCTACAGGAAGATTTATATTAACTGGAAGCTGGCTGAGCATGTTGCTATCGTTCATAGTGCATAGAATTTAGGTGAGAATCCTTCGTGATGGCATGAGGTTTACCGATCAAAACTTGACCCGTTGCCAACCAACCCACGTACACTGTAGGTTTGCCAACTGTTGTATCTCTGTTATATCCGCCTACAACTGGCGATTTCGGTTACGAACAGTAGATACCCCAGGATACTACACCAAGCAAGCATCTTTGTACAGCTGATATAAACTTAGATTATAACTGCTCGTCCCCGCACAGCTATTACCTACATTGATAGCCGATCGCTGCAAGGAAGGTGTCCCTTATTTCTGGACGGCCTAGTTGCGATGATTGGAACCAAAGCCTCCTCCTCCACTTTGCTAATTTATTTACTCCCTCACTGCTTTCGCCCTAGCCCCTTGCCTGTTCTGCATCATCAACAGTGCTCCACGGAGGTTGACCTTCCAAGAAGTGCCCTACACGCTCCACTTTCCCACCTTTCTCCCAAATTGGCAGACCACGCCACTCAACTGCCCAAATATCTATACCTCATATCCATTTCATTTAAGCATTTTAATGGCTTGGTCCATTACTTCAGTCTGACACAATGCATACTACTCGCCTCCAGAACCGGGTCCCCAACATGCCCCACCTCATTGGGCCACACTGGCTTTAGCTAGCGCCCAGCCGCCTCCCTCGGCCGTGAAACGCCTGGAAGCCGGCCGGCACAGGTGCCACGCGGGTGTTGGGCCGACGCCCTAAACCCCAGTCTGCTAGTAGGTTCTTCAAGAAAGTAGGTGTCACCAACAGCTGAGGGCCGCCTATAGCAGGGTACATATCGTACAAGTAGTAGTACAAGTGGCCCACCGCTATACCAACCAATCCAACCCAGGGGAAGGCGCCCGTAAATAGGAATTCCAAGGCCACGTAAAAAAAAGGAAGGTAGAAAGACTGGATGGTAAAAAGGTTGTAAATAGAAAGAGGTTGGTCGGGATAGTTGCGGCTCCACACATACAAGGTCATAAAGATGAGTCCATCGGCATTGAAGACAAATAACATGCTCGCCGCGAACAGCCACTCGGACAACCCCGCCGCTGCGAGGATGCACACTGCACCGAACAGCAGCATGTACAGATAGTCGGCTGGCTCAAATTGGTATGTCTGAGACTCCAAGGTCTTGCCGTATGTAAACAACCAAATCAGCCGGAAGACCAAGCGCAGGGACATCTTGTCGCAGAAGAAGAAGTTGGTCACCAAGCGCCAAACCTGGGAACTCAGCAAGTAATAGCAAAGGGGAAGGTGGAGCTCTGGTCACGAGCATGTGCAAGATCGTGCGCGCGCGTGTGGGGAGCTTGCTTATGCTGTCAGGTGGCGGGAATAGAAGCAGACGGGCAATTCCAGCAGATGCGCTTGCATCTTACACCAAAACGTGGCGACGGGGATCGGTGCATCACAAATCAGGGATAAGGACGTTGCAAGGAAATGTGATAAGAAATCATGGGCAACACACACGACCGCCAAAGTAAGGGCGGAGGCGCCGCCGCGTAGGGGCCCGCTGGCTCCTAGAAACCCTCATCGACACCAGAATCATTAGAGATAAAAGCATTATGGAGTCCTTGCACCCGCTGACGTGCGCCTGTCCAGCTTTGCGGCGGCAGGGTTTGTTCATGTGAGAATCAGGGGGGCAAGGCCTGCCACATTCCCCATCTGAACAACTGGCGCGTGCTCTCCGCCTCATTCGTGTATTCGAATGCAACACAGTCGGAACATAACCAAACGCGGCCCCCAGACCGTGTTCCCTCAGGTCAGCTGTCACTCAGCTGACATAATTCATGGCTCTGGTTATACCAAGCCAGTTGCATCGCCATACGAGAGGTCGTCAGTAGTACTTGTATAGTACATGTTCATCGACAGATGCGGTTTTACGTACGACTCATTCAGTTAGTAGGTACCTATACCCGCATCCGACATCAAATCCGACATCGTCCATGTAATGGGCCATCTAGATCGTTACGTCCGCCTCCATTGAAATCCTCAAGAAAGCAATTAGCGAGCAACCATGACCAACGGACTCCAGCGTCAATCACGCCAGACCCCTCTGCCCCTAATTTCGTATTTTCGCCCCCACCCAGCGGCCTTGTTATCTCTCCTGGCCAGGAACGGCTGGGAAGCCCTCCGTCACAACCTGACAACTAAAACGGTGAGCCCCCGAATCAATTGCCGCAAGCAAAGATACCGAGATCCTCACCTCGAAATGGCTGTAGATGCGTGACCACAATAAGGCTAACCAAAATACTCTGATCATCTTGAATGTCTGTAATAGGCCCGTCACGAAAAGGACAGTTCCATAGGCACGTGTGATAGGTGGCAGACCCTCATACCAATTGAGAGGGCCATGCCCTATTTCATTCGCGTTGACGGGCCTGGGTGGCATGGTTAGATGCGTGTTCTATCAACTTTACACCTTTCCCCCACTGTTTTGTGTATATTAATAGTTATATAAGTACTAGGCGATGGTTAACTAGTATAAATCTAATGGAATAACCTATTAATACGCTGTGATCGGGCAAGGGCCTTCTTTTCCGTTGCTGATATAGTGTACAAGGTACAATCAGTGATTGTCTAAGTCCTCTCCAACATATATAGCATAAATGTACACTTCTATAATCGCCCCGATACCCTGTGACTTCTACAGGGTGTCGAACGTCAGGATTACGGCTGCGGAAGGTTCCGTTACCAGAATCGTACCTCTTGTAACCATTTTAAGGCATAGTAGAAGCCAAGGACCAGTGCAATCCAATACGAGACTAGACGCAGTGTGGTGTTATTTCTCATGCCTCCGTTTTGCAGAGGGTTAGGCACACACTAGGTTTGGGTCATGCATGACGGTGCTCCTTTGCATTTTGCAAGGTTAGACGATGCTTTTGTCGCACATACCGAATTTCCCCGATATGTTGCGTCCGGATGCGCAACTGTGCCCTAGACCTTGCATGTTGCGGCGTGCCCATTATGCAGTGTCGAGCAGTAAACCGCAGCCCCTCGGCCGTGGTGCACGCTACGCGCAATCACTTAAAAGCCAATATGGAAATGCACCTGGCATTCGGCGAGAAGATTGTGAGATACTCCAAGAGCACGGTGACGACGCCATCGACGCTTCTTTGGACGACGGGCACGCAGAGAACATAGCTGACCGTGGGGCAGAGGACGGCTTCTTTGATGGAAAGGCTTACCGGCTCGTCCCCGTCGAGGGAGGGGAACATACCATCCTAATCAATGGTATACAAGGCGTCGACATATTCTCTTCCCCAGCCCACATAAGTACTTGGTGCCATCCTTCTACACCGCAGCCACTAAGCCACGCCTTGCAAAATGCAGCTTCATTTGTAGGCTGCAAACCCGTACCTTTCCCAGGACGCAACCAGGCGCAGATCCGGTACCCATTCCAGTATTTTCGGTCAACTTCCCGGCTAGGCAACAGTAACCAGCCCCAGTAAAATGACTAACTAGCTTCAACGCCCTCCCAACATCCTTGCGTCAAGTGCGCAACTTCGTCTTTGCCTATTTGCTCTCCTGTGCCCTTACATGTGGTATCCCCAATCTGCTTGCATGGGCCCCTCACCTTTAGCCTACCCATGCGCATACCACTGCCTACTATCCTCGGTCCGCCACAGCTCGTGCTGTGATCTTGAATCTGTTCCCAGGCGTCAAGATGCATATCAGCATGGGCAAGCTGCCCTCCCAGGATGCTGAGGATAAGGCCCGTTTGGTCAAGTTACGCCGTGGCAGCACCGTGTTAGACATATGCTGCGGTGGGTATCCGGCTACGGTAATCCAGCGGAAAGGGGCGCGGCGCGGCGCTGTACTGTCGGAGGGCGGGAAAACGGTACAAGAGGGTTCTGTGCAGGGTCCCACGGGGCCATGGCATTTTTCTCCAAGCCTTTCGGCTCCCTGATAGGCCCATACACTTAAATGCCTTACCTCATGGGGGGACATCTCCAGCTGCGAACTATACCACTAGACATGTATACTGTTGTAGTGAGCATGTCATCGAATCCCTTCGATGATTGATGTACGTTATGAGCATTCAGTGTCGTGTCCCAGTATTCTGGCCAAAAACTAGAATGCATGTCGCGTGCCTTGGCCAACCATAGGCCTAGGGTACAGCGCCATTGCATGTGCCCGTCTGGGGGCCCGCCGCGTGGTGACCTTGGAGTTGGACCCTTGCGTCCTGGAGGTGGCGCGACAGAACTCCCAGTCAGCGGAGTTGTTCAATAGCGGCGGAGTCATCGAAATCCTGTTGGGACCCGCGCAGGAGACCGTGACCACTCTACCTGATGGGGCCTTCTCAGCCGTGCTGCACGACCCGCCGCGCTTTTCACACGCGGGGGAGTTATACTCGCAGGCAAGTACAGCCCTGGTATGGCAACGCATGCCATGTGCTCACTTATACTACCTTATGTGTACATATGAATCTGTGCGCGTGCCTTGTCTCAACTACTTACAGGCCTTCTACGACCAGATCTTCCGAGTGCTCAAATGTGGAGGCCGCTTGTTCCATTATACAGGTGGGGTGCGCGGGGCCCGACCGGAGGCCAGATTAAACGACGATTGCAGAGCTGTTATGGCTGTATTAGACGATAATGAAGCGAAAAAACGGCTGTAGCCATTCCTCATGCCTAAGCTTGGAGCCGAGCTGATGACATGCTTAACGGGATGGCTTAAGAACCGAATGATATACTAGCACTTGCATCTAGCTTCACCACCGCATAAACACCAGCAGATGCATTGAATACGACTAGCTATGGGGCAGGTGTAAAATACCGCTAGTGTCCACCCCGTTTACGCCTTGTGGGGGACCTCTTCACATTGGGCTGACGCACGCCGCCTCCGCCGCTGCTTCTGTTGCCCCTGCAGGGAACCCGGGCTCCCGCTCCAGCATCCCCAAGGGCGTCAAGGAGCGCCTTATCAGGAGCGGGTTTGTAAACGTCAAGTGGATCGACAAGTGTCAGGGGTTGTTGGCGATGAAGCCATAGGAGCGGCGGCCCAAGGTGTATGGGGATAGGGTCGGTGCGGCCAAGCAGCACAGCCTGCAGCGCGGCCATCATGGATGAGCGACAAATTGGGCTGGGCCGGGTGGGCTGCCTTTGGGTCGAGGCCTTGCGGTGGAAGACCCAATTAGCCCCATCCCAGCGCGTCACGCCCCACAAGACACAATCATTCATCATCCACGCGTGCGGCAGGTGCACCAGGCAGCGTCTTCAAGTTCGCGAAAGATCGGGATGTGTCCCGATAGGCTGCTGTTAACCACGTAATCTTCCGGCATTCTATGCGCCCACAACATGTATCGGTGTTTGGAATCGCCGTGCTCCCGGCCTGCCGCGACGCCTTAATATCATCAGCTGCAGCACAAACGTTAAAATCGGATCTTATTTGATGACCGTTAGGAGCAGGAGTGCAGCACCAAGCGCGGTTACATGTAAGCACCACAGGTGTTTGCCCTATCTGTTCTTTAAGTGTGTGGGAACCCGGTCCGCTGCGTGGCACCGGTTGCCACCTAGTGGCTGTTCGATCTGGTGGTTGATAGAGCTCCAGCCGGTCAGCCATCGCCCGAGGGTTCCCCCTCCCAAGTATAGCCACGTCTACTCGCAATGATTATGGCACGCGATACGCCGAGTCCTCTGTAGATAGGCAGGCAAAGGGTCCCCCATGGTGCTGGTATTACAACCACCTTCACCTCCGCTCATATTCGATACGCGCCGCCTGCCAATAGCTCCCAGTCCAGCAGCAAGTCCACCTGCCCCAGCTCCTCCACTACCCCCGGCCCCGCGGCGACCACCACCGTGCGTACACCTAGTCGCCGACAGCCAGTCAGTGCAGCCGCATGGCGGCGAGAGCCCGAAACCAGCAACAATGTATACGGCAGCTCAGCAGGCAGCGGCGTGCTAAGAAAGTCGCGTCCGCCACTTGCACCGGCGGCAGCGCGGGCCGTGCCAGCGCGTAGCGCGGCCAGCAGCCTATCGATTCCGCCGTTGAGCGCCCTGTCGGAGGCGTCAACGGCATTCTGCGCCACACGAGGCTCAAAGCCTTCCCGTTGCAGCACATACTTAAGTCCCAGTTGGTGCCCCGAGGGAGGCCGGAACAGTTCCCCGCCGCTCGAGTAGTACTCGCGCACGGCACCCAACCCAGTGCGGTAGAGGTTCTTCTTGAAGCTGCCACGTTCCGCCATACCGGCCGCACCACCTTGCGGTGGTTCATCAAGTTCTTGCTGGGTGCCATTGGTGATGGCAGCGACCGCCAGGCTGCGGGTGGTGTTGTCATGATGCAATGTCCGTAGGTGTTGTTCTAGCCTCGCAGCCGTCAGCAGTTTCCCACACAGGGGACACCGCACGCGTCCCGGGGTTGGCGGCAACGTCGCCACGCCAGCAGCTCCGCCGCCGCTGCTATCATTGTCCGCACTGCCGTCGCCATTGTTGTCGGTATCTTGGACGTAAGTGGAAACAAAATAAGTGGGCACCCAGGCCCATGCCTGTCGTGTGCCGTAGACGTAGCTTCCCACCACCCGGCCCAACCGGCGGGCCAAACGCAGCACCTCCACGGCCACCAACCGTGGGTCCCGGTCCCTCGGATGGGCGGACTCCACGTCCCAGAAGACGTGCACTAATGCCGGTGGAGAGGCGCCGTTACCACCGGATCCTGGAGCGCCATCGGTTACTGCCGGTGCCCAGCTTGGCATATGGCAAGCGACTGTCCGTCGCGCATCTGCTGGCGACCGAGGACCGCGAGGGGTCATCAGGGAAATAGTGATGGGTACCGCCCGATAGGGGTCTCAAGAGGGCGCGATGCGTAGGGTGGATAAGGTCCTGCTGCATTGCCCAAGCACAGAATTCAACTGCAAAATCATACTGAATGCACTTGACCGCGCGTCCTGGTTGCCGTTTTGTAGAGGCACATTCTGTCGAATCCATGCCGTTTACCAGACATGGGTAAATAGGCCCACGCACCCATGCCAGTCTGGCAAGCTGGCTCGTACCTGGGAGGGGTTGGGGTTGGGCAATGACAACGCCGCGCCGGCTGGCTTTAGCTGGCTGTCCGTCGGCTGACCTTTTCGTATGGCCTAAGCCTCTGCTCATGACCTCGGCCCTGAGCAGCAGCTCCGCCTCATTGCTGATGCCTTCTGACAGTTGGCGGGACAGGAAGCTCCATAGCAGCGCGGTGTCGGGCTGGGGTGCATCCGGGCTAGGGGGCAGGAGGGTGCCCAGCTGTTTTATGCGATTTTTCAAGAAGCGTTGGAAAGCCCGCGCCTCGGCGCGCTCTCGGCCTGCTGGTGGGGCCGAGAGGATGGCATTTTGGAGATTGTATTTGCTGAGAAACGCAAGCCAGCGAAGGCCGTCGGATCTTTACCGGAAGAGACAGCTAACCAGAATACCGGTGGGCTGAGGACATAAAACGCGTATTAAAAACCTGAGGTTTACGTACTTACTAGTTGCGCAGACAATACGTAGGACGCACCGGCTCGGCCTAAAATAAGCTTTTCGAACCCATGGGCACACAGGCTGGGCTACGAGCATGATCGTGCAAATAGATTTCGATCTTAAATAGGTTCATATTAATTATGAAGTATTGGTCCAAATTTGTCGCACAAGGCTGTAAACTGGGGGTCGTCAGTAATGCATGTCGGTTAAGGGAATTCCCACGGCGATAAACGATCCCAAGCACAATAAGTGTGAATCAACTAAATTTCGATACCATTTCGACAAATCAATTATACTTTAGGAAGCCCGTAAGGGACCGTGGTAGGAACACTATAGAGATGCAGGGAGTTTTGACGCCGAGCAGCAGGCTGGGGCCATTCTTGCCCATGCAGCGTGTTCGCTCGAGCGTTCGTGTTCCATATGCCTTTAAGTCGGGACGACACGTTGGAGGCCGGTGCTCTTCACTCGCTCATCCAGGGCGGCTTATGCACGCAGGTAGGTATTCAGATTCGGATTCCCCCACATCAAGATTTAAAGCTGTAAAATAATTGCATTAACCGGCCGGATCTGCGCTGCAGCGGCCGGCCCGGAGGTCCAGGCCCCTATCGTCGCTGCCGATTGCACACCTGCCGCCTCGATCGTGCCGCAAGAGCTGTTCTCCCTGGCAGAAGGACTGGAGACGCCCATCCAGCTAATCTATCTTGTTACGCTGCTCGGCTTTCTGGCCGTGGGTGCTTACCTGGTGGTCCGTCAAGTGCTTATCCGGCGAGAGCTAGATGAGGGCGCGAAGGGCTTGGGCGAGCGGATCCGGACGGGTGAAGCGACATGCGAGGTGTGCGGCGGGCGATGCGGGCGTGGCAGCCGTCAAAAAGAGGCGACTGAGGGGGTTTTTGCCTTAGCTTAGGCGGCTATGCGGCTTCGCAAAGTAGCGATGAAGAAACTATAGAAGAGTTCTGGCGCAATCTATCATGGCCGTTCCTTCATCTTCTAATGCTCCGAAGTTAAAGCAAGCTTGCTCCGAACGCTTTGCTGCCTACCTAGCCCAACTGTCCGAGCCGCTCTTTTAGTAAATGATATAAGTGAGCAAGTGGAGAAGAAGCTAAGCTGAGTCGTGTGGAGGCCCTCTCGTTCTGTCCCTCCCACTGCGCTGCTTCAGGACTACTACGAGCTGGGTGTGATTCTCACCCGTAAGAAGTTGTACACCCAAGCCACCAAGAATCTCGAAAAGGCCAAGAAGGTGTGGGATGGGGAGGAGTCTGAGCTGGCGCAGGTGCACAATGCGCTGGGTTTCTGCTACTTCAACATGGAGAAGGTGGGTGTGTAGAGAGGGGTGCCTCAGATGGGGTGCAGCGAATGGCAATCCGGCAAAATGTGGCGGAATGGGGTGATAAGTGTTGCCGCATTGTTGCCCGCAGCGCCTAGTAAAGGCTATTCTGCGGTGACAATATGTCTCAACTCAGCTGTCTTTTCGCAGTCTTCACGCGGGTCGGCGCTGCAGGTTGGAACTGAGGATCCCCAAAGTTTCCCAGGATGTTCGCATGTATGCAGCCACAGATGCAGAGTAGCTCCTTGATAGTAGCTCCTTGACATGAGTGCGCTACCCCGGGGGCGTGGGCCTGGGAGAGCCAGTTGGTCACGTTAGTTTGGGTCATCAGGTGACCTCGGTTCATTGCCGGTTCTCCCCGCAGACGGATCTGGCCATTCAGGAGTACCAGCGAGCGGTGGAGCTGCAGCCGGGCTACGTGACAGCATGGTGGGGCGGGCATGGTGGCTGGCTGGAAGTGATTTACGGTTTTGGAGAGGTCACACAGTGGCAGGAGCAATAGCAGCAGGGCTGGACGGACGCAAATAGGGTAGTGGAAGCTCAAACATGGATGGGGCGGAAGAATACGGGAGGACGGGAGGGGAGAGACGGAGACAGGTACCGAGCAAGGAAGGGAATAAGGAGTTGTAGTATTTGGTCTCCTGTCGCCTTTAGTTGCGGCGGTGGGTCTCACAGCTACTCACTGCAAACCAACTGTGTCAATATTGTGTGCTTTCCTTCCCAAGGGGCTGAAGCACACTGTGGATTTCAACAATTCCATACCTGAACGCCGATGCAGTTGTGGGGACCTGAGGGGTTGATGAACCATCACACTAGGGTGCAGGTCATAATTTTGAAGTGGGTTGGGGGATGTGTAATGAATCCAGCGTAATTGGGGGTGGCGCTTTTGCATGGAGATATGGATTGTACTACAACTGCGTAAGCATGACTAAGTAGCGATTCAACAGTGACATACGGCAGAATACGGATGTGGTTCTGAAAACGGGAGCAGCTACTTGTTTTCACCAGGCCATAATGTGCGAGAGCAGCTCAGGATCGCCTTTTCGATGTGCACTCGAAAGGCGCACTACTGTCTTGACAAGCTGACATTCTCAGCGCTGTCGTTGACGAGGAACGTAGCCGTGCATCGTTTTTCTGCCCCCATTACCGTTTTTCTTCCCCATTACCACTGCTCCTACAGGGCAATGGTCCTATGTACAATCTGACTGGGGACTGGCGTAATGTGTGTGTATGTGCGTGCGGTCACCACCTGGCCTTGTTACCAAGTGCAATTGTTGATGAGGAGCTGCTCACTGTTCCCACTGCAGGAACAACCTTGGTGACGCCCTCGAGAAGAAGGGCAAATGGAGGTGCGTTGATTGGCGCGTGGATCCTGGGAGGGGCGCCCTATCGCAGCCTGTGCGGCTTCCGGCGGGAAATACCGTGTCCCCCGGGCTTGGTTTTCTACTGGCTGCCTATGCATGTGTGTGTCACCCTGACTTGCCCGTTGCTTCTTTGAAGTGCGCTCGCAAAAGCGTCAGCAGCACCGCTGATAAAATTTGTTTACACGGCCGAAAGATTGCATGGGTCTTACGCCATATGTGGGCAGCTGTGCGCGTTAGTCCTGGCAACATTTCCCGCGACTGGCGGATGTGCATAGGCCCTTCACTACTGGACGCACATTTCTGTCACTTCCACATTCAGTGTTAGCTCTCATTCTGTCTTCGAATGCTGATAGGGACGATATTGACCGTGCTCCGTTGCCGGCATATCCGCGTTGCACACATACGGGTCTGCTACTGAGACCAGCAATGCAGCCCTCAGCCAACACGCTTCGTAACCCTCGGGACCTAGCCGACTGCAAGATTTCACTCACGTCAGTAAGACAATAAAATTGTATTCCTTGCGTGATGAGACATGTGTCCCTCTGCTATGCTTCAATATCTCTCTCACCGTGCCCCCTTTCCCCTCCTCGCAGGGACGCACTCCAAGCCTACCAGGAGGCCCTCACGTATGCTCCCGATAATCGAATTGCCCGCCAACGTTCCGACTACTGCAAGGAGAAAGTCACTCGCCTGGCGTTGTGAACCAGGCTGGCTGGACGGCGGCACTGGATCAACAGTGGCCGCCTGTGTCCCGGACCCCATCGGATAGGATGATGTTAATCACGAAAAGGCAACCTCGCGTTCCAGGAAGTGCTCTGCAGAGATTTCACTACGAGCACAGGAACGCGATTGATGCTCGCCGCCCCACAGCCTAGTCGACTGGTGACCACGAGTGGCTTCGCGGCTTTGCCTTCCCTCTGCAGTGAAGGCGGCGATAGGTAGCGTACAAGCGTGTTGGTGCAGACAAGAAGGTAAAGTTGCCGCCCGCATATGCGTGCGGCCTCCGCAGTATTGTCGCGGGTGATGCTGGCGCCTTGTTGCTGCGGTTCCTGAGAGTCTTCGCAGGCCTGCCGCAGACCTCCCGGCCAGCATGAGTATACCTTAGCTGTCCCGCACGGGCAATTTAAAGGACAGAGTGACGTTAACGTCGTAGACATCGTCGTGCTGCGGGTCGCGGAAGACATGCATGATGTGTACGTGGCCACCACCCTCCGCGATGCCTGCAAGGGGGTGTTGACCCCGGGGCCAGCGGAGTGCGTGTGGACATTCCAAGAATTGCAAGGAGGGGGAGTTGACCAGCATAAAACCTGCTATGGTGCTCTTGTGGTGATGGTCGTAGTAAATGCTCGATTGGTACACGCGTGAGCGATGCAGCGGCCTTTTATGACGTATAGTGGACAGCAGTGCGCTGAGGGACTACTGGGCCGATGCCCTCGGGGGAATGTATGGCAGCGAGCGAGAGCAATATAGCGAAAAGAGGATCCGTATTACCAACTTGAGGCGCTCCGCATAGAGGTGAGCTGCAAGATTTTGTTTCCAGGTTATTAAATATTTCGTCCCCATGTTTTGGGCCGTACGCATGTCCCCCAAACCTATTGTGAGTGGTGAGACTCCCGGCCATGGGAGCGCGGCGGCAGGAAAAGCTAGGTGGAGTTGTGGCTTGATTGATTTGCGTAGAGCCGGCCCTATCCATGTCGCAAAGCAGCTAAGGGCTGGGTGGCGAGGCGTGACGGACGGACAGACAGACAGACTGGCCGTTGCATTCATGGCCCGTGGATGCGACAGGCCCGGGGTGTTTCCGCCACCAGGCTGTGAATAGGAACCCGCATAAGACCCTCGAATCTTCATTGACCGCATTCTATTGCACACATCTGTTGCCCCGGACGATGGGCGGGTAGGGACACAGACGCAGCAGTACCGTGTGATGGCATGTGAACTCGTGAGATGCAAAGGGGGGTCACAACGTCCATCCTATATGATACATCTAAGCGCCCGGCGAGCTGGCCGTACCAAACGCGCTGCGGCTCACCACACAGTACTTGAGCTGGTTCCGTGAACATAGTCGCATGCAGCACTCGGGACAGGTGCTTCAGCTGAATGTACTGCAAAGTCCCGGATGGGTGGAGGGATAGGATATGATAGGCAGCGCCGTCAGTTGCAATCGTTCATCCGCAGCTCTTCAGGACCTTTTCCAGCATCAGGATATTCGTCAGGAAGCAGGACAAAATTGTTGCGCACATGAAGTCCCTACGCCACCACTGCTTCGTTTCGGCTTCCTAATTTTCGCATATCAATTATAAAGCACAAGCACATTGCTTTTTACGGGTGATCTTTGGTTTTGATGCTTCAAGCCGAAGCGTGAGTTTCACATACGCAAACCCCTACCCGACCCCGTCCGGGCTCGCCCCGTCACGTGGCACCTTCCTATTCCCTTACCACGCCAGCGGCTTTTCCATTGTCGAGCGCCTCCTGCAGCTGGTCGCTGACCGGCTTGGACCTGCGAATGCATACCCGCGGGAGGTGGTGGCAGTGGTTGAAGTGGAGCGCGGGTAAAAGGTTGGCACATCGCGGAATCAGCATGGCGGTAGCAATACACCCGCAGGAAATGGGTGGCCATGAGAGGTGGCGTTAGGGAGTTACAACCAGAAGTCGGGCACATGTCCCGGCAGAAGTCGGGCGCCAGTTCCCAACCTGTCCCCTCCGGCAGGATCGTAAGCCGTGTGCGGATAAACCGGCAGTTCCCGAAGCTGGGCTCCCAGAGCCACGCTAGAAGTCTGAACCAGGACGTGCGCGTCACCGCTCTGTAAGACAGGGGCGGGGGGAATGTGAATGTGAAATGCCGTGAAAAGGAAACAGGTATGCTGAAAACAGTAGCCATAGACGCAAGCAAGCTCAAGGAGATCAACGCTCAACGCGCAATGTGGGGATGAAGGGACACGGGCTGCATCGGGGCGGCAGCGGCACCATTATGGGATGGCAGTCTCTATCGCTCCATATAGTGCTACATGAGCACCACTTGCCATTGGCAGAGCTGAAGAACAGGAAGCGAGGTACTGCCTGGCCTGTGAGCCCTTCTTCCAACATCCAGCGTGAGGCCCACGTGGCAAAAACGAAGGCGAGGTCACCCAGCCTCGTCATTCCTCCTGTCACCTCATAAATTCTCGTACCCAGGCCTCATCTACAATACGCACTTACTATCCGCGGCATATCTACCCAACAGTATCCACCAAATCCATTACCGTATCCACAATAGCCCCTCATTCCCTCTCATTCGCCCTTTTTCATCTCGTCGTCTGTCCTTAGGTTGCCCTGCCTCTGTCATTACTACCTCCTCCCCGTCACCCAGCCAGCCACTTCAGTCCCATGCACACCTCCCCTACATACCGTGCAGACCGCCAGCATCGCCGTGTCATCCACTGCCTTCAGCCGGTCGACGATGGCCAGTGCGGCCCCTAGCGCCGGCACCACATCCACGTAGGCGGGGCAGAAGGCACCCACGTCCTTGGCGACCACCAAAGACTGCACTTCCGAGGCCATGTACGGCTTGCTAATAGGTACGTCCTGCACAACGGTCGTACTGGCGCCCTGCACGGCGTGGGAATGTGTGGGTATCAGTTAGCAGACCCACATCACCAACCCGCAAGGCAATGGAAGTGCGCAATGGTGGTACATCGTGCGATAGTGTCCAGTCTCGGCGGCTGCTTAAGGCACGCCGCGATGTGTTCGTCCGCTGTGTCGTCTGCTGGATGCTGTAAAACACGAAAACGGGAAATGCTGGGATGAGCGACTGGGCGTCTGTGCACGTGCACGCGTGCATGTTGGATATTGTACTTAAGGAAAATTATACATCACTTAATCACAAACCTGTGAATCTCTGCGATTGTATGAGAAGGGAAGGCGCTGCCCATATTAATGGGAACGAAACGGAATAGCCCTGCCTTTGATCCCAGCGCCATTCCCACGTATACGCCGTTCTTGTGATTCGCTGGCCCCCTAACTGGGCCCAATCGACCGCCAACACGTTGCGTGGCGCACATCGCCCGCACAGGACACCAGCACATATAGTCAGCTACAGTCGACAGCAAATGATACGGACGCGATGTGCCGTCAGTGCTCCATTAATACCACAAGCATCGCCGACAAGTGATCAGCATTCTGCAATGATGAAACGTGATGCGGGTACTTGCCACTGCTGTGAAGGACAAGAACGGCTTGCTCTGTGGCTCGCCGGCTGGGCCGGGAACCTGTCGTGTGGTGAGCTTCACCTCCACCATTTCGGAATTGGTGGCCGCAGCGCCCTTGAGGACTCGAAGCAGCAGTCCCACCTCTACTTGAAACGCAATCAAGTTAAAGTGTTTGCTCTGGCAGCGATAAGTGTCGACGTCGAAAAGGGTTTCCTGGCGTGTGGGGTGTACGGATTATATTGGTGGCAAGGACATCCCCCTACCGGCAGCCCAGACAGCAACATCATTATCACAGCCGATGCCATGAGCACACGTAGATTGCCGGGGAGCTGAACATGGAGCCATGGGACTTCAAGAGACATTGATGTGCTCACCGCAGCAAACCGTGCCGTGACGTGCACGCCGTCCGTGTTCAGGCTCGTCTGTATGAAGTGGACCTCATCGGTCCCAAGAAGAACTTGGCAAGTCTTTCCAAACTTTTCTATTATTGGCAGGAAATCTGCAGAACGATCGCAACGAGCCACAGAGGTTGATTACATACCGCACTGGAAAATGCGCAAAAAGGCAATGCCTTACTTTTCCATAGCAGCCGAGCACCGTGCTCCGTTAACTTTCCCTTCAACTTCATACTTCGGCATGCGCGTGGCCGACCTAATTTAGTTTGTGCCTCGACTTTCAGCCGGGATTTGTGAATCAGCAAAACATAGCAACACGGCCAATATAACAAAAACTAGACCGGAATCAACACATATACACAAGAAGGACAGTGCGAGATACGCTGTTCAGCCGTAGCTGAGGTATTGTGTTGCAGGCGCGTGCAGTCTCATGCGCGGAATGCACTAGCGGTTGTTAGCGAGCATCTTGGTCATTCCATGGGATGGAAGACACATTCTCGGTGTTATTGATCAAATGTCGCAATTCAGACACGAGGTTGACACGCAGATTCCGACATCCGACTACACAGCAGCAACACCATTCAAAGTACGTAAGTCATAAGTCCGAATAACTGGTCTTACTATGACTTGTTTTATATAAAATGCAATGTGTCATTGGGCATCGTAAATGTACGATGACATTGTGCAAAGGTTTGTACGCCATAGCTGGAGCACGCTGCAGGTGACAAGAAGTTCTTCGTGGAGGCATATTTACGGTCCAGGGGTCAACCCTGCACGTGCATCTCAAGGGCTAAGCATGACAGTTAGGGATTGCAGCAGCCCCAGCGTGTGCCCTGCGTTCTCAGGTCCAACAACATGCATTATCACAAATCGGCCAAGACAAATCATCCAAATAACTATTTATCAACCGAACCAGCGGCCAATGGCATGTAAGAAGTTCTTGACATCTTGAGCACTTTGGCAGTCGCGTACCGTACTGAGCAGTAGCCATTCGTCGCAGAAGATGAGTCCGCGTACGGAAAGCTGAGGTTGTGAAAGCTGGCCAATATCTATTTTAAATGCTCGGTATTTTGAATGGAGAGCTTTATTCTGCAATCCCCGTACGATATCGAATGGGTCTCCGGCAAATGTGCTACTAGAAAATAGGTCTTTCCAACGCCAATCGTTATTTTAGTATTTTAGAACCTCTATAAATTATATCCATATATTTTCAGAAAACATTACCAAGCCAACCTGCAGACTTTCACTCGGCACAGCCTTGGTTACTCCTGTGCTGCCTGCAGGATCGCGGTTGAGCTTTGCAGGTATCCATGAAGACTTTTTCTTTGCATAGTTTTTTGCCTGCGAAGTTGATATAATGTTGTTGGTGATGATCGACGATAGTGGTAGATGCACGGCCACAAGGATTATTTTTGCCTTTCCATACCGCGTTTCACAGGTCTCAGATTTATTCAGCTCCTCCGAAAGCGCGTTTGAACTTAGTCTTTCCCACCTACCTGCAGACACGAATGACTCAGCAGGAAGCAAAGGCGGCCTCCGGGGATGATGGGATTGGAACAAGAGACACTATCGCGCCAGAAGATGAGAATGGGTCCCGGATAGTGGATCGTGTGAAGGTGGACGGCGACCCTGTTACACTGAATGTCGTCAACACAAACCCGACGGATGTAGCTGGTTTGGGCGATGCTGGAAGTGTTACAACCGGACACCAAGCACCCCTGAAGTCAGCTAAGGGTGACAACACGGAGCACGATCCAGTTACTGTAGGAACCGCGTCGTCGCCAGCTGCTTTAACTGCGCCGGGTTCAGGGGGCACCAACGTGATGGTGACAAGCGAAGAGCCGGAGAAGGGGCAGCATACGTCAACACCTGGAGAAGCTTCGGGGTCCGAAGTAAAGAAATTTGAGACAAGTGACTTTGGAGCCAAACAAGGGGATGAGGACAGCGTGTTTGCCAAGCCAGCAACTCCGGGCAACCCATCGGACACGGGTGCAGGAATCTCAGCTGCCGACCCAGATCACCAAAATGGCACGGCCGACGAACCTGCAGCTCTAGCAGCGGACGGCAAGCTGTCGCAGAAGGATGTCGGCCGTGCAAATAGCGAGAGTACGAAGCAGCCAGTGGCGAGTGAGTCCAGGGAAAGAGGCAAGCAGGACAGCCTCTCCAAGGAGAAGAAGGCCACCCAGCCGAACCAGACCAGTGAGCCGGATGCGACTACTGACCAGGATTTAGTGGAAAGTTTGTGGATGGCAGAGGAAGCGAAGGCGACGGTGGTGCACGAGCAGGAAGCTGATGAGGCGGAGGCGGCGGTGACGCATGCGCCAAAGGCCAAGGAGTACATGAAGGCGGCGGAGGTAATGAAGGTGGCAGACGAGAAGGATGCGCAATGCAACCCGGAGCCATTGAAAGTGGCTTCGGCCGAAGTTAGTACGACAGCTGCCAATACAGTTTCGTCCGTCGGCTCTCCGAAGGGTGCACCCGCAATGACACCGCCCGGTACTGTACAGGTGCGGGTGCTTTTGTCATGGAATGCAGCTCAGGCCCCGCTGTGGCAGTCATCCGTGCGCTTCAAGTACTTATAATCAATGGGCATTGTGTATGGAGCGCAGCAGGATATTCGGCATGGAGGGTGCATTCCGCTCCTTGCAGATACGTGCAAGCGTAGAGTTTCAGCAACCGCCCGTTGACTTTTGCCCGGCATTCGAGTGAGCACTCATGCAAGGGTATTTTGGGTGTCAGGGCATTGCTTAATGACAGGGTGGATTCATTGTCACTTTAGCTCAAGGGCGACAGACGCAGCAGAGGCAGAGACACACCCACGCCGACGGTAACCACCGCAACTTCTACAGAGTTGCGGTCGATCGTCAATAACTTCAGTTTTTCTGTTCCTGCGCAGGCACTTTCACGCCGCTTGAGCAGCAATTCTCTCGTTACGCCGCCAGTCAAGGCCACGTCCTCCGAGAAACTGCTCGCTAGCGGAGGGTCCGGCTCCGTTTCAGCCGCACCATTCAGTGGGCGTGCCACCAAATCTCCGTCTGGTCTCAAGAGCGGAGAGGCTTCACCGGTATCCACCCATGACACGAAAAACACCATTAACGTATCGCAGGTATGCCGGAAATGACTATAGTGCCAGGTGTAATTTGATAGAATTGATTATACGTGCACCATACGTGCCCCGCACATGTCATTGTCGTGGTCAGAAGAATGGCTCCTGATCGGGCCATCATCCTCCGACTATTTGATGAATTCAGGGCGTCCATGCTGCTCGTTAAAAGCACGTCATGGACGCGCAGTAGGGTAGGGCGTGATGGCGCACATTCGTCAGACTGCATGTGGTATATATTTTTGTGATGCTGTGCATTCCTGGCGTGTCTTAGGTCAAGCTGCACTTGAGGTCTTCGGCACACAACAACCGGTCACTAACGTGCTCTGTGCGAAGTAAACCATCGTTAAGGGGGTGACTTCTTCAATATGGATGTTGCTTTCGGCTCTCGCCTGCCCGTTACGTCACAGTTGCTCAAGCTGGGCGCGTTCAAGCTGCAACCGTTGAAAGATTTTGTCACATATGCAGAGCTGCAACGGCTCCGCGTTGAAGACGGTAAGCATGGCGCCATTTTTGACATATACCCGCGAGCTAAGGGACCGCTGCCATTTGCATATGTCAGGCCTCATCCCTGCTAAATGCGCGAGCAACCCCATATGCAAAAATGGAGGAGTGTTGACTGCCATGCATGTGGGTACAAAGTGGTCATTGCGGCCACGAATCCACCGATGCAACACATTAATATGCGCTAATATTACATGCCCCTCAAAACCATAGCAATACTCACACAGTACATGCAAATGCGTGGATGAAGAATCAGCACGGCAGTGCATACCACGGCGTCGCAGCATCCGACTAACAAACAGCGATCATGTGATGGCATGAATGTAATGGCCCAAAACATGCCCCACACTGCAGGCAAGCATATATAATTCACAGCTCTTTTGGATCAGGTGCCGGCATTGCTAAAGTAATCACTCCCTCACCATCGAGAATTCGTGCTGTTTATCCGATTAACCATGACAAGAGGATGACAAACTGCCTGCACAATAAAATAAAAGCCTTATCCCCCAAAACATACACACTGCCACCGGCAGGCATCGATGCGACACGCAAGGAGGATTACTTGAACGACGAGGAGTTTCAGGAGGTTTTCGGCATGGGCCGCGATACCTTCAAGAAGCAGCCGGCCTGGCGCCAAGCGCAGGCTAAGAAGAAGGCAAACCTCTTTTGAGGCGTAGCAGACCTGCCATATCTGGGCTAAGTGATGCAACAGTATCGCATCTGCACCACCACACTGGCAGGCATTGGAGACTGTGCCGCCACCCATGGAAGCTCGCTGCAACATAGCGGCACGTATTTAGCGAGCTGTTGCAGCTAGAGGCGCACGAAGCCGCTGCAACATAGTCGGACTTTGGCCCAACTTCAGAGGCCCATAATAAGAGCAACAACAACTGTGTACAGCCGGACTCCTACCCTGCTCCCTGAGGCAGTCGCCGGAGTATCTGCAATCTTGCCATCGGGTCAGCAGCTAATATACCGTAGCTCGATGATTGTAACCCTCGCTTGACTTATTGGGCACAACATATGTCCGGTTGTCCAGTCGTAAATGTTATCAAACGACACGATACATAACACCGCGGATCTCAAAGGAACAGTCCCCAGTTGCCTACCTGCCCGACTTCAGGCATGAAACCATATTATGGTCTCTAGCGAACAACTTCTGCCCTAAGAACAAGGGTAATTGGTTAAGCACTCGGTGTTCAACCATGTTAAATTCATTACCACTCAAAAAGTCCAACCCATCGCACGCCCCGTTATCTAGTCATACAAAATCACTCCTTCCAATGCGCCTGCTATTGCGGGTTAACCCACCAATCACGCTTATTCAATGCCGCAAGCCTAGCGTGGCCGAGACAATCATCGCGTTCAGTGCACGTCTAAGCGGCCGTTTCCGGAGTTGCCATGCGCGCTGACGCGTGACCCCTGCCCGCTGGACTCCTGCATTTCTTGCAAGACCGCCTCATAGCAGAAGTAATATTGCTCCAGCGTTTGAACCATTCCTTTCCGTTGACGGCGCAACGAATGAACAACTGCACGCGCGTGAAGAAGGGAAAAGTCAGACGCGCCTCGAAGTGAGAACGGATGTCAAATGGTCAAGTACACCCTACCTGCCGGCAAGTCAACAGCTGCAGACACTTCTGCAGGTCCGGAGGGCGCCGTTTGCTCCGCCATGGCCCACAATCTCCTAAGGATGACGTCGATTGCCATCAGTGTTCCCGTCCGCCCAATGCCAGCGCTGCGGGAATGGGTTGATTACGCCGCATCACACTTTCCGTACAATCCCAAACTGATGTCCAGGCGGAAATTCAAGAATACCTAAACAAATCCGGCACTCGCCGCACCTGCAGTGCACTACAGTTGTTTCCGGACTGTTGCTGCTACGGCTCTGCCACAAGATTCTGACCAATCGGCGGATGGGCTCCGTGGATTCCGGAACCCCAAAGTCCGGCCACCGGTGATAATGATAATGCGTTACTTCATGCACCTCCTGCGTCTGGAAGGGGCGAGGCCAGGGAAAACCCCAGTCGGCGAGCGTCGTTGTCGACGCAGAGAAATGCCAGACTGCACACCGGCGCTTACCGTGCTGAGCGATAGTTGCAGCGTGCGCTTTGTGATGTCCGGACTGACGTCCTGCACATCCGTCGTTGTGACGCGATACGCGCCGAACCTTGCAGTCTCCCCTACGCGCACAAATTTACCTTACAATACAAGCATCAGCAGTTCCGTGAGCATCGAACCCCACAAAACGCCTGTGCACTCACCTGGCCGCTGGTTGAAGTAGTCTGCGCACTTTATGTGATTGTTTTCCACAGTCCGGGTCAGCATGATCAATGTAGAACAATTGTTCTCATAGACCATTCGCCAGAAGTCGTCAACCGTTGAAGCTAGAGGACCCTGGGCCGCGATATAACACCAGCTTGGCGCCTCGTTGGGCCCGCTCTGCGTGGGACGCTCTATGTGATTGCGTGCCGCCGAACTACGTGAAGCCGGAGCAGGCGCGCCACACCTGTACCAAGCTGGCATTTATGTAATCCTGGCCATCCTCGCCGGATATCTTAACCCGGTTATAATCGAACGGCAGCACATTGACGTAGCGGTTCTTGCCGGCGTTGTTAGTGTGCTCTGCCGCGTCCACTGTCTCCAGTACGTCACAATCCTGCAAGCTGTTATACTCCTGACTGAGGAGAGCTTGGTCATTCGTTAACAGGGCCTCCGTCTTCGCCTTGAGCAAGCTGTAAGCCAGCTCGAAGACAGTTTGCTGATCCGGCTTCGTATCATCAGCCTCAGGCTTATAATTTCGTTCTTTCAAGGCGGCTGGTGGCTTTGCGCAGCCGAACAAGCTGAGCAGAGCTCGCAGCATCAATCCGCCCGACTATTTCCTCATCCAGCTCAAAGCCCAGTCAGCATGCATAACTTCGCGTTCATGATATTACAAAACGGAAGGCTCTGCATTATAAATTAAGAGCGAAACAGCAGGTACACGTCGTTCATGCTCGCCGAGTCTGTCAGGGTTTTGGGGGATATTGCTGGTTTTGTTCTGAATGCATTCATAATAGCTCTTTCGTACCTATCGGGACTCGGGACAGAAAGTAAACTAACCAACACCGTTTTGTACGAACATTCTTCCTTCGCTTTCGCCGTGACGCTACCCCTCTGTGACCCCTCAGAGCAGCTTTTTCCTAGACAGAGTGAACTTCTCGCTTTTCGCCTCCATCTTTGTTCATGCGCTGATTTTCGTCCAGACTTCAACCCTGCTCTCACGAGCAAGGCGTCCCATGAAAATCCCGGGCCCTATAGCAGGTCTTGCCCAGTGCAATGTGCCAAATGTTTTAGTAAATTATGGAGGTAAATTAAGTACTCAGAAGGCTGTGTGCGTAGTGGCTATGCCGTGCACGCGCCCAGGTCGCGCCTCGTGACGCCGTGCTAACTACCTTGCATCGCTCTTTGGGACCTTGCGCATCCTGCTTGCTGGCCACCAGGGCTGTTTATATTGAGGGAGGAGCATCAAAATCTGTTAGCATGACCGCGTCGGATGTTACTTGTCTTCCTCGGCACGCTGTCAGCGAACTCACTCTTATCCATTATGAACCTAGTCCTCAACGGTGGGCGCCCCCCGCTTCAAATCGACCATCCGAAACTCTGTAGACATTAAATGTCAAAAATACGTCTGGCAGAAGGTCAAACAGCTCGACAGCTGTTCATGGTAGAACGTGTGTGTTTGCTCATGTCCACGACGCTTCACCTGACCTGGCTTGTCCCTCCCGAAGCATGGAGGACCATGGACTGTGTCCGAATCAGGGTTTCGAATTTACATGAATGCACGGAATGCGATGAGATACTTACTTTTGCAATCAGGCTCGTCAGGCGTCTGTCACAAAATTAACCCCTCACATCGTCTGCATACCTGGCCTAGGAGAGGACCCGACCGCAATATACTGCGATAAGACGTTAATGCTTGCAGCTGCAGAGGACTGGGGTTCAACAATTCCGCCAGCACTGTAGACGCCGGGCTTCTCTAACTAGAAAGCTGTATAGAAAAAGACAGGTTATGGAGCCTCAAGTACATTGGAATAGGTTGGAATCTTGATATACGTTGTACATGGTATCTGGTTTTGACGGGTGTTACACCTCGGTTTCGCCCCTCATTCGGCGCTCCTTATATACCACTCTCCCACTGTCTCATTGAGACCTGGCGCTGCGGATGTCAGTGTAATTGGTTTGAAACTTGCCACGAGTGCGGACTTGATCTACTGGCCCAGGCACCCACATTGACAGCACTCACTGCAGCTTTCACTGTCTTAAATGGAACATATAAATACACACATATGCGCATGGGGCAGGCCTTTTGAAACCTATACAGGTATAGGCACCCACAGACGCTTAGCAATTACCGAAGGCGAAGGTTACGCCCGGGGCCGTCCGCTGCAATCACTACCGCCTAATTATCCTGTCGTTGCCCCATCCACCCTCTCCACGGAACCTTCGGCCAAACGGGCCATTTGCAGGACACTACTTCCGGACCTGGCCTCGCCCTTGGCCCGGCTTCTTTCCCCAATCGGGGTCCTGCTCCCCGCGCGCCCAACTGACGAAACCCTCTAGCAGTCGCAGCGGCGCTTTGGGCAGGTTCTCAATGGTGTCGAAGATCTCCTTGAGGTCGCTATTGGGGTCCTGTAGGGCACCTGACTTGGTGGGGATGCCGCGGATGGGCGCTAGGCGGCGACGCACCGCCTCCATGGTAGCGTTAATTATCCGCTTCTCGCCCAGCCGCAGCTTGACCGCCAACCGCTCTTTGGGGGCGAGGTCGGGATCCTGTGCAATTTTAACATCCTCCTCGTACGACTTGCTGTATGCAGCCAGGCGCTCCCGACAGTCGCCCATCAGGATCTGCAGGATCTCGTACTCGTTCCTGTATGGCACGCACGTCAATGGGTGATCAAGCACTTGCCAGTGGTGCCGTGCGGTGCGGATGATCCTTCAGGAAAGGATCCGACACGTACGTACTCAGGCTAACGGCAACGGACACGGGGTTGCGGAAATTGCGTTATGGACCATCATACGCCATAAAAAGCTTGGCCACATACATTGCGAGGTGTACGGAAACACACAAAACACGAAACAAGCGCAAGTGCATCCAGACGGGAAGACAACCGTAAGATCAAATCACCAAACCAGCAGGTAGGTAGGACACAAGTGCCATCTGCAGTAGATGGCGGGAGACGCGCCAAGTCTTGGGCCACATAATAGAGACAATAAGCAACTCGGCACGTGCCAGCATTTACTTCGCCACCTTATGGCCCACGGAACCCAGCGTAACTCGTACTCCCTCAGACCGCATGTTCCGTTTCCCCCACGCGTTCCAGGAGAGGCTCACATCTGGCTGAGCTCCACATCCTTCTCGAATGATACCTGGGGCCGCAGTCAGGAAAAGGGAGGAGCAGAGGAGCCTCAGCTGCTTCTGCACTCGCCGGAGTTCGTTCCACTGGCGCCCGCAGCTTTGGTGCGGAGGGGTCTGGTACGCTAAGGTTAGAGGAAAAGATAAGCAGGGCCTTCAGCTAAAAGCATTTCATGGTTTGCCCGCCGCGACCCTATTACCGTACCCTATTACCATCATACATTCGGGCCTCCTCTTTCGCACCTTGCCCTGCCTCTTCATAACCCTTGTACCACCCTTCCCCCACCCACCTTGGCCAGCAGGGCAGGATCCGCTAGGCGAGACAGGCGCAGATAAGCGAGCAGCTGAATGGGCATGCGATCTGCATACACGGGAAAGCTCTCTCGCTGCCCGAAACCCAGGGTCTCAAGGACCTGGCTCTTCAGCATGAAGTACTTATCCGCGGGCACCAGCGCCGCCGGCCAGTCCAGGTAGTCGGCCATATTCCCGTCCTGGAGGCCCCCTGTCGCCAGAAGTAGCTCGCCGTTGGGCCGCCCGTCGTTGAGCAATAGCTCAGATCCTGACCTGCATGTCACATGGGGGCAGCAGGGGGAGGCGGCGGCTGCGTAAAGGGAGGCGGCGTAAGAGGAGGCGGCGTAAGCGGCAGCCGGCATCACAGGAGCCCCGTACGCAAGTCACCCGCGGAGTCGAATTCTTAGATGCTTCTGACCAATAGGAGCCGTTTATCTATGTTCAGATCGCCCTTGCAGATGCTGCAGCAACAGGAGCGGAAGGGCAGTGGCAACGCCGGCCATTCTGCCACTCTTGAGCAAGTGAGCGCACGCAGCAGCAGGGCATGTGCACACCGCCAGCAGCACCGCGGCTCGGGACGGACCTGAAGGGCCTAGCGGCTGTGACGACCACGGTGTTGGTCTGCCCATCGAAGTCCAGGTCGCAGCCATTGCTGTTGCCGGTGCGACCCATGGAGGAGGCCAGGGGCAGAAGAGCAAAACAGTTAGCTGAGGGCAGGAAGCGTGCATGAGCCACCACCACGCTGAAGGCCCGGTAGAAGGCCCCCTCCGAAAAGATGCCTGCGGCAATGGCATCGGGGCCACAAAGTCCATTTTGTTAAAGCTGCTCCGAGTTGTATGCTGGAGAGTTGACACGATCCCTCGGTGCATCACGGCAGGCACTGCTGTTGCGGCGACCATTGCTTGCATTTATGTATTGTTTGTATGTGTTGCTTGCATGCATAGTTCAAATCTGGGCATAGTTCGGTCCCACAACAACACCAGAGCGTTGGGCCACTGCTAACGGCCTTCTACCTCGTTATCTCAGTACATACGACACTAACCTGCGAGCCGTCAGCACTAATGCGGACATTCGGACATCCCAAGAAATTATTCAGCCTCCAAATAATCCATGCTGGCATGCGCGTTTCCAGCTGCACCCTAACGCCTACCCGGGGGGAAGCGGTCTGGATCCGCCCTTAGTCGGGGTTCCAGGGCGGCCCACTGCCGGCGCAACGCATCCCGCCGGGCCCGTGCCTCATCCAGCACGGGCGACCCCGCCAGCAGCTCCGCCAGCTCGGTCTCCTCCCACAGCAGCGGGCTCAGGGTAGCTTCCTGCAGCCATACAAGATGGGGCCAGTTTGTCCTAGCGCGCACGAGTGTTACAAGGGATGTGCAGTGGGCAGATTTAGCGGCATTAGCCCTACCCATGCCAAACTAGGCGCGGAGTACACCACGCGCTTCACACTTATCCTCATTTCTGCAGCTTTTTGGCTGATTAGGTGATGAAAATCTGATACAGAGGATCAGGACACGCAGAGGATTTCGCATGTTGCCCGGGTAGATAGCAAGGTTGCTGCTTCGACTTCCGCTCTGACGCACCGACGACGTAACACCCTGCGGTCGCAACACCTTCTGGACTCAAGCCTTAGGTTCCCTTATCCGGAAGGTATGTCCAGAAAGTATGTCCGGCGTTTAAATTGCCGAGATCGTGGCCTTGGCGGCTGGGTGGTTTACTTCTTTGACCTTCACCCCCAAAGTATGCCGACTCAGCATTTTGGACACGAACAGCATCATACCTCGCGAACGACCTCACGTCCCTAGGTTGCATTACAACTCTGTCCTTCAGCTGCAGTTTTCGCGTATTTTCTTTTTCCCCACCCCGCACCACCACGTGCACCCTTCCCACCGGTAACGTGCTTAGCAGCCCCCCGTGCACAGAAACAGAGCCCCTGGCTCGCTCGGCCACCAGCCAGAGCGTGAGGGCGGTCAGCTCGCTGCATTCTACTGCCAAGGGTCCGACCATGTCATGGTTCTCGGCGTCCACGGAAGTGACAGCCAGCTTTTCGGGAATGGTCATCACCACCTGGTGGCGCAACGTTGCCGGACATTCCGCAAAATTGAGGGGCGCATGGGGCAGGGCGCAGGGATGCGCAGGCAACAGGCAACAGGAGCACTGATCGGAGTAGTTGGCGAAGGAGGTCCACTGGGGAGGGACAGAGCTATGCCTGTGGATTGACGTACGACATACGGACTGTGGGAGGTTTTCCACTGGACGCAGGACGCGGCCCAAACGACAGTCAATTCCACGTGTGTAATGTACCATATCCAATATCGCAGAGATGTGGGGCTTCAGTTACAGGTGGTCGCACCTCGCGCTCGCGGATGTCACGAGCTGCCACAAATGCAACACGTTCTCCAACGTCGCCAGGCATACGCTGCACCCCCACGCTATCTGACTTCAACCCTGGCAGGCTGTCCTTTAGCTGTCGTATCCGCTCGGCAAGCGCAAGCGCGTCGGACATTGTGAGCACCAACCCAACATCCTGCTTTGCCGCAGCAGTCTTCATTGCCATCAACGGCGCTAGTCTTAGGTGGTTGCTGCGCCATCGCCGGCAGTTTGGCCGGCAACTGCCGGTGGAGAAAGGGCGGGGTCCTCTCAGCATGTAATCTTGCGATAATACATACGGTCAATATTTATATGCAATTATTGAAGCACGTAGCGAGCTCCTTACAATTATGAGTCCAATAATACAACAGTATGTCGTATCTTGCTACCGAAATTTTTGGCCCGGTTTCCTCGACCAATGATTACAGCAAAGCTTTACTGTGACCTCTGTCACTCAAAAGAACTAGCTGTGATGATTTGATGGAAGGGTTACAGATTACCATCAAAGGCTGGGAAGATGGAGAACGCTATGAACGACAAGTGGAGACGACGGACCGATGGGTGTTACACACAGCTGATGAACTCACACTTGTTGTGAATGACGAAAAGTCCGTGACGATAACACAGCAGGTGCGGAATATGTTCGGACTATGTCGTCTCCGCCCGCCGACAGCAGGACTACTCCGCGGAACTCCCTTCGGATCTCTTGCACACTTCTGCAATATCTGAATTATCGATAACTAATGCATAGGCCTCCAGCGAGTTAACGCTATGGCGATGCTTACACCGACGGACATGGAGGTCGTACGCGTTATACCCTTCCCCCGTCTGGCATCAGCTTGCAGCTGGCGTCTGCATCATCCTCGCCAAGCCCTTGTAACCCCCATCCGTGCTAACCACATGAATTTGCTTTGTAAATGCAACGTAAAGCTCGTGCACTTTTGTAACCACGTCCCGTCGCACCTGCTTTCTCTTTTGTAGCCCAAAGCTATCAACGCTACCCGGATGGGAGTGGGCGCGTGCGTATGGGAAGGAGAGCTTTTCCTGGCTGCCTACCTAGGTAAGGCCGTTGCCGAGCACATCCGCGGTCCCGAGGGTGACAGTTGCCTAAGGGCCTCACACGCCATGCCAGTTGTCTGCCGCAATGGCCCTCTCATGTCCATACCATTGGCGCTATCCGCCCAACACAGGCAGTACTACTTAGCCACGCAACCTGCCCGTTTGTCAGTTATCCGTTCACCCCTTGCAATATTACATAGGCACAACGTTCCCTGGGCTGCTTGCGTTCCCTGCGGTTATCTCATCACGATACATTTCCCAATTATCGAACCGCCTCTTTCGACGGAGTGCAGTATCTCTGCCCACCTACCGCTACATGGGGGCCCGCGTCGTGGAGCTGGGTGCAGGGCCGGGCCTTGCTGGGATACTGCTGGCCAAGATGGGGGCCAAGGTGAGACGCGCCGGGGTCCCTTGGCGGTATGGATCTACACAGCGTGTGGGAACTGAACGCAAGGAGGATCTCCAATACCTGCGCCGTTCAGCGTTCTGCGGCACGGGAACCCTATCCAAGAATGTCACACGCGTCTGCGCGCAACAAGCGGGCTTCTGTGCACTTGGCGGCGCATGGCAGGGCGCTGTGCACCCTGCAGATCTCGAGCCGTTAGAAGTGGTTCACGTCTTGTGGGTGGGTGCTGGGTGTGCAGCTTCTTACCGAGGGAAGGATGTGGCACCTAACTTTATATCCTATCCTTCTTAGGGTCATGTGGCGCTTTGGGCGTGTTTTGGGAGCCGTGCTGGCATATACCTCATTGGACAGATGCTGGGCATATGACCGCTCCGTCAACGATGTGGTGAGGTCCTGGTTCTTGGCGGGGATGGCCCAGGAGTAAACTTTAACCGATTGGCTTACAATCCCCGGCTTCCCGCATCTTTACTTTCGCTGTCCAGGTCCACATCACGGATATATGCAAGGTGCTGCCCCTTATCAATCAGAACATCGAGGCCAACGGCATTGGGCCGAAGCAGAGGTGCTTGGGGGCAGCGACGTGCGATAGCGTCATACTGCGAATGGTTTCGCCCTCTCCAGTCTCGTGCGCCATACTTCTCGTCTAAAAGAAGCTTACTCGGCTACGGACTGCCCACTCACGCTGTCAGGGACTGACCTCCCGCGTGCGCTACTGAGCGTGTGGCTGCGTTTGGCTGAGCCCCGCCCAAGCCATGTTCTTCTGCAAACCCGTCCCAGTTTCAATCCCACGTGCCCTCAGGAAAGGGGCTTCTGAGGGCTTTGCAGTAGCGGAGGAGCTGGAGTGGGGCAAGGAGGGATACGAGCAGGTTGTGGCACGATTGGCTTCAGAACCTGTGGATTGGTGCCTAGCGGCGGACTGTTGCTATATCGACCAGGCGAGCTCGGGGCCTGAAAGAATTTCTCTTGGCGCCTATGTTGACGGTGGGAAAACGGGAATTGCACGGTTACATGGAAAGGAGACCCTTATGCCTGGATCTTAGTGTCTCGGACAGCCACTGCCGCCGGAGTGTCCTTGGCGTAGGCACACTTGTGCGGAGCACCATTCTTTAGATGAGCGTATTGCACAGCGGTTATCGCTTGATGATGCATGTCATGAAGGCAGCATTGCAGCACTTATTTCGTGGTGCCATTTTGGTGGGTATCAACACACCGCGCACGTATATGCACTGCAGCACGTTAGTTGTCGGAATCGCGTTGGTTTTGGCATGTTTGTCCATATGTTTGTACATGCACCCTCCGCATTTGCAGGAGGGCGCCAGCCCCAGCACACCCCATTTCGTCCGCACATGTGCGCTGCTGTGCGGCCCCACCACCCGCTGTCTTGTGTGCTTCGAGCTGCGCAGCTCCGAAGTACAGCGCGTGTTCGTGGAGGAGGCTTCCAAGGCTTTTAATAAGGTGGATAGCCGCGCTGTGCCAGAGTGGGGTTTTACTGTGTCACGCAGTAGGCAGCGACAGATGGCACCGACTGCGTCTTGAGCCGAGTGCCCGCAAGCTTGGTGCAGGATTTATGCTCAGGCCAGCCTGGTCTGTCTGTCATGGCCCTGTCCGCTTCACTTTACAGCGAATGTAGGGAGTGCATACTAGCCGCGCATTGCATGAGGCATTAAGGACACGCGGGCCAAGCCATGGTCCGAATGTGCGCGCAATAACTTCCTGGAAAGAGTTTCATAATGATTTTCTTGTTTTAAGTCTGTCCAACTCACACTGTCATACGGATGTAGGTTGAGCGGCTGCCGCCGCACTCATTGCCCAAGCCGTGCCAAGTCGAGCACATACTACTTTACGAGCTGAGCGGGTCGAAGCTTAAGACATGAAGCAAAGCAAAGCGGATACCACAGTCGAGCACTGTATAATGAGGAATATGTAAGTAGTGCGTCGAGGCAAGCAAAAGCCGTCACGCAACGCGCCTTATGGTGGGGTGCGGGTCCAGTCTTGGGTGAGCCAGTTCGGCTGCAGCGCTCTCGCGTGTGAAGGAAATAAACTCATTTCGTACCCAAGGTACATCGTGTGAATCACAGCAAACGAGGGGTGAGACCGTATTATGGGGAGGACCGGGGCCCATGTCAGGTGTGACACCGTTTATGATTCGGGTCAGGGACACGTTGGATTGCAGATTGGTTCCCGCACACCATGAACTTCGGTATCTGGAGGTCGACAGTGTTGGATCTCTTTCCGGGGCCCCTGTAGAGAGGGTGAGCCTTGTCGCAGGCGAGCTCCGTGGGAAGGTCTGCAAGGGTGGTGTGTTTCTAGAAACATCACCTTCTAGCTGAAACCCCAATATGCAAGTTATCGGCCTAGGCCAGGAGAGGGTGCTAGGGGCTTGGCACCGGGTCGGAATGTCAAGGTGACGAGGAACCCATCTGAAGCTGGTCCAAGCGATAAGGAAGGGCGTTATTAACCGGATGTTCGGCGTCCAGTGTGAACACCGTTCAGGGGGAATTGGCCGGGGGATCCGTCTATCCCCGGGCACAATCATCAGGGGACAACTATTGAGTTGTCGCATTCTTACGAGCTGGCCCCGGTGTATCCAGCGCGCGCCTCTGCAATAGAGTGGCATAGAGTGGGCATGGCCAATAGGTCCATGCTTGGGCTCCAGTCTGTCTCATTTGGCTATTGTTGAGGAAGGACATCTTCACGTAATACATACAGCTGTGGCATATAATATCCGCCATATGAGGTTATCAATGGGCCTCAGATGCGGTGAAACACCTGGCTATGGAAGTATGGATATCGTTTTTCATATCTGTATCTAAAACTCTAAAAATATTTCATATCTGTATTCTTTGTCGGTATTCTTTCGTATCTAGATGTGGCTAACGACGGGGTCTGGAGATCTAGACGCGGCGTAAAGAGGTATCTAGGTGCCGCTGCAAGCTAGATGTGGGCCAGGTTTCCCCCCTCCAGATGGCCGATGCGGCGAGTTTGTGATACCCTCAGCCTCCCTCAGCCCTCAGCAGTAGCCACCGCATAGCGCAGCAAGTTGGTGCCTGCTTGGAACCCTGGATGCACTTGAACCGTGCAGATCCTCCAGTATCCATTGGGGGATTTCACATTAGCTCGCCAAGCGTGCATCACACGCTCTGCTATGGCCCAAGGTTTTCCGTGAGCTTTTGCATCTCTTGCATAACTGAGCATGCCGGCCTTTATTCAATCAAGTACCGCTTTTACCATTTCGTCGGGGATTGAAACTCGGGTAGCTGCGTCGAGAAAAGTTGGAAGTAAATGTTGCTAAGGGGGCGTCGCGCAAGTGGTGGCGAGCGGGCAATGGCTGCGTTCGGGCTATGCGTCCAAGGGTCGTTTCGGCCTTCGATGCTGTCATCTTATCACAGTGCATGATGCACATCAGAAGAATGTCTGTTCCCTATCTGTCTGTCCGTCTGTCGATCAGCTCATTAATTTGCTGCTTGCCTTTGACAGCAATAAATGCTTTTCTGCGTATGAAGATTTGTTTGCTGCTAATGTGGGACTGTTCCCCGTTGTCCTTTTCTTCGTATTGTATGTGCGAAGCCATAGTCTAGCAGTTTGCAACGTCCATGAAGATAACGGCACCGGGGCCTACATGTGGCACGGTCGGGAATGATAGATTCTCAAACTATAGACTGTCGAGCCTACCTTCCACTAAAACTGTCGAATCGGGAATAGCGCCGTCATATCGTTACAAAACACATGCCAAGGACGTGACTAACCCAGAAGTCGGTGTTTATAAGGACAATGCAGGCCAGAAGTTATACTCTATGGTGGCAACTAATTTAGGGTAACGCAGCAATAGCGCCATTATGAAACGTTCCGTACTAGAACGACTGAACCTTCCACGTCCCCAACAGCCCAACATCAATTATTCAATAGTTCTTATTCAACTATTTATTCAGGTTTATCAGGCTGTCGACCATGCAACCAAGCCATATGGTAAAAAATACCTGACGCGAACTGAGCTTGACTTATGGAGCCCAGCTAGGTGAAGAGTTTGAGATGGGCCTGGGCGGGCTGTTTGGGTGCCTTTGCCCGTCGTTAGGAGCCCGCGCAAGGACCCGCGAACGGAACCTCAGCACTGGTGACATACACTCAGGTGTGGAACGCTATATGCGGATATTGGAGGCTGGCAGGGAAGTTTAGACTTCATAATGAAGGTCCACCGAACCAGCTCAGATATGGACGCCCTCTAACGCAAAGGGTGAGTGTGCAGATGCAAGGAGCGCACGAGCAACCCTCGAGCTGGTAAATATTGATTTCTTCATAAGACAGCCAAAGCAAGCGGACTCGGAGCTCTTGGCCTACCTCGTGCTTGCTCGCGATGACGCCGACGCGACAGCGTGCGGGACTGAGGGCACAGCAGCGAGTGAGGTTTTCAGCGTCGCCTTTGCATCGGGTTCCCTGTTGCGTCATTTGGGCTGCAGCAGCCGACAGGTACGCATCGTGGAGAGCGTCTTAAGGGGTCCCCCTCAAGTAATACCTTTGTTAAGAGTTTTCAAGCAGTAAATTTAATCTGCAGGATTACCTGGCACGGCTGGGAGCTTGGCTGGCGGCTGATGGGGAGCTTGCTGACCAATTCACAAAGCTTGTTAGGTACGGACCGGGCCTGTTAGACTCCAACAATCCTTTACAAAGGTTAGCCTTTTTTACGCGCATATGAACGTTTGACCGTCATATGTAGTGCGGTGTGGCTCACTGGCACCCCGCGCTGTGAGATGTCTGCACACCGCGGAGGAGGCCTGTATGCGCTGTGTGTTATCCCCTCCTCCGCAATGACATCTCCAACCTGCAGATGTGCCTCCAGTCTTACCAACGGAATGGTGGTGTATCCGCTGGAGGATGGCATCCAGCTGCAAGATGGGGTCTACCATCTGACTCTCACGGTGAGGAACCGTGCTTGGCGGTTTGTTCGGCTCATTGGATGGGTCTCGGGGCTTGCGGTTGTTTGCAGAAGTTGGCGGTGACAGTGAGAGATGGCGGCTGGGTGTGCCAAGGTGATGTCAGCATGGCGCCCCGCGGCGCTTTGGGAGATTGTCCTCTCGCTGCCACTGCGGCAGCATCGGGGCAAATTCAGGGGGTGGAGGGCCGCCACGAGTCCACGGGGTACAAGCGGGGTGGGCGCTGAACTAGAAGGTAATTATGGTATGCCAAGATGTGGGCGAAGTTGCTCAGGTCGAGTAAAAATGATAATTTGTTTACTCAAACTACTGGAATACGAGTCGTCAGGGACCACTGCACCACTATCATAGCTAATGCCCGAGAAAGGCGGGCCCAAGCCCCCCGGTGGCTCTATGTCGATGCTTTCGGTTCCCCGTCATGCAGGTGAAGTCGTGCCTGATTGTGGACGCGGAGGGTGTGCTGTCGTCTGATGGTGTAGGACAAGGACGGCCGGCTTTATCGGTGTCCCATAAACTGAGCCGCCTGGACGACCTTTCCGCAATGCGGCAGCAGGAGATGGCGCTGACTACTATTCCTGCCATCGTCACCGCGATGTTAATGGACGGGTGCGGGGAATCCAGGCGCAGAGGGGCGAGCGGACCTGACGGCGGGTGGCCTGGGCATTGCGTGCAAGGAATTACCGTGCGAGGCGCTGCCTTTTTTGCTGCCTTCAGAAGTGGATTTTAAATACAATCTTGTGAGACTTCTCCGTGTTGTAAGTCCACTCCGAGATACCCTCCAATTTCCCTGTGAATGCTGCATTGTGCTCACAATGTATCAAATTGATGCAAGCTAGTACGTGTATGCAGATCACAGGTTCTCTCTTACATGCGTGCCGTGCCGCTGCAGGCGCGTGGTGTATCAGAACCCTCGCAGTCAGCAGTACATGGGCAATCTGGTCAACAGCTTCACCCCCCCGCCGGGCACGTCCCTCAGTGCGCTTTCCGGGTCCGTGCACCCTCTGAAGCGGCTCTTTCGGTTCGACCCCGAAGCCTTGCAGGCATTTGAGATGGCCATGGTGACTGAGACCGTGAGTGTTATGTGTTGTGTGAGCGAGGGGTGCCAAGTTTGCATACGTATCAATGTTGGGCGCCGTGGGCGTCACAGCAGCACCTGGCCAAACAGGGGTTTGGGTTCGTTGCAATGGGAACGGGCGTGAATAGTTGGCCCTGATACAGTACATCTCTGATCCTTGAGTCGCATGACCACTCCATGACTTTATTAGGGCCCGTCGCACACCCTGGCAGGAGTTCCGGCGTATTGTTAAGGTGCCGAAACGTATCAAGCAGCCACAGAACGGCACTGCTGGGGCCGGCCAGGTCAGCCCCGGACGGGCTGCCAGCCGCGGGCGTGCCTGTGCGCAACGGGAGCGTCCCGGCGGCAGCCGCCTCGTTCGCCAGGCCAGCGGCCTGGATTCGTTTGGACCCGGGCCTGGAGCTAGGTTGGGGTCGGGGCGGGGACCGCAGGGAAAAGGCCAGGACACCGCCGCGAGCGGTGCAAATGGCCCCATCAGCGCCATACGCAGCCGCAAGAGCGGGCTAGTGAGCCGGGAGGGTTCTGTGACCCGCGTGTCACCAGGCAGCATGCGCACAGGCTTGGGGGCCTCCAGCAGGCGGGGCGGAATGATAACTGGCGGCATCACCTCGGCCAGTAGGCGGAGCAGCCTACTGATGGCGCACGCCGGTGCCGGACCGACGGCTGGTGGTACCAGGGGCATGACAGCAGGTGCAGCAACGGCAACGGCGACCGCCAGCAGCAGCACACGACGCTCCGTCCGGCGTTGCACCTCAGTCATGAATCTAGGGTTTCGTGCGGGGTTGACAAATTCGGGGTCGCCGCGACCAGGGAGTACCGTTACCAGCCGCGCGCCATCCTTCCTCGGGTTGACGGGCGCAGGCCTAGGTGGGCAGCGTCAAGAGACACGAATGCTGAAACCCCCTACTGCCAGCGCTATCGGACCTGCTGCGGCAGTGATGGTACAGCCCGTGTGCCTGAGCGGCTTAAAAGAGGGCCTGGGCCCTTCGGAGTCGGTGGCAACGGCAGCAGTGGAAGCCAGGCCCAGCGGCGCAGTAACGTGGACGGCGGGGCTACCATTGCTAGAGGTTAAAGCTGGCAGAGTGGATACCATGCCCACTGTCGCCAGGGAAGGACCTTTTACAGAGCAAACGACCGGGCCCAGCAGCACGGAGGCCCTGTCCGATTTGCCTACGGGGATCATGCTGTCAGGTACGCACCGGCATGAGGGGCCAGACTCTGGGGGGCAATGCGAAAGCGCCAGCGGCCGGTCCTCGGCAGGGTGCAGCATTACCAAGGGGCCACAATTTTCGAGGACTTCTCGGCTTTTGGCCGCTGCCTCGGCGGAACCCGTGTCTGTTTCTGGGTCTGTGGCCGACGGTACCGTCGCCGTCCCCGTTACCTCGCCGCGGTTCAGTCAGGGCTCGCTCCTGCAACTGCGCCTGCTGGACCAAGAGCATCTAACTGGGACAGCCGCCGAAGCCGACGGCATGGTCGGCGGTGCCAGCCTTGCCAACGGCGTGACCGGTTCCGCCATCTCCCAGCGGAGCCGATCTTTGGCTCAGCTGAGCATTGACAGTGACCCCTCCAGCTTACGGCAACTTATTCGGTCCGCGCGGTCCTTCGCGCACGGCAACTCACCCGGCAGGTCGTCCACGCAGCCGCAGACAAACGCCGCCACGGAATATTGCAAATCGGTTGACTCTGGCACGAGCTTGGTGCTTGGGCTAGGCTTGGGGCTGGGCGCCGGAAACGAAGAAAGTGTCACGGAGCGCGCTTCCTTGGTCTCCTCGCGCAGCTCCCGCCTTGGCCGTCATGGCTCCTTTATCATGCTGGGCGGGGGAGGGAGTAGCATTGGGCGGGGTGCGCTGGCAGCCTCCGCCAGTGCAGCCTTCCGCCGTTCGGCCAGTGCTGATCCTGCGGGCCTGGTTGCCAGCGGGTGCAGTAGCCGCAAAGGCACTGGCACTGGCATGCTGAATACCAGCAGCGGCAATTCCAGCATGACCGCCTCGCCACGAACATCGGCTCGTGTGCGCGGGCTCTACCGTTCGCGGTCCGTAGACCACCCCCACGTGAAGGTGTACGCGCGTTCGGAGACGCACTCACAGGAGCCCGCGTCCCCGTCGCGGACGGCACCGACGGTGGTGAGTCTGGTCGAGGTGATGCCAACGTTTATGGATGCCAATGGGCTGGAGGTGGAAGAGGCACACCACCCCGACTCTGCAGCACGACAGTATTGTAGCGGCAGCAGCACGCGTGCGCAGGTTGGATTGACGCCGGCGCTACGGTCTCCAGGTGGCCTTCGAGTGTGTGTGTCGGGGGCGGGTCGGGAGGTGCCGGCAACAGGATCACCCCCGGGGTTGGGGCCTGCGGGGCCGCTTCTGGCATGTGTGACCGGCATGGTAGGGACTTCCCCAAGCGGCAGTTCACCCGGCTTCCGGAACAGCTGCAATCTACTATCATCCATCCAAGAAGAGGCAATAGAGAACCGAGGCAGCAAGGAGGATGACGCCGGGGCAGTAGAGCTCGGTGCGGGAATTTCACGCATGACACTGGTGCCAGAAGCAAATTGGTCTGCAGGCAGCGGTGTCCGTCACCGGGCGGGCAGCAGCAGCGATGCTGGCGGTATGCTGCTGGAGTATGCCGAGCTGGAGGCTTCGGTTGAACAGCAGGCAGAAGCTGTGAGCGGGTTCAACCTGCCTAGCTTTGTGCTAACACACCTTAGCAGCAACGGTGGAGGCGTGGAGCGCCCTACCTCGAGCCACAATGTGCCACTGCCCAGCCTGAACTTGGGTATAGCGTCGGGGACCATAGAGGCTGAGGAATTCTCGTATACTAGCGGTGGAGGTGCTGGGTCATATACAAGTGGAGGAGGAGGCGGCTTCAGCAGCGGCGTGTTTCGGGGCTTTGGAGCTCCGCTAGCGGATAGCTACCAGCTGTCGGCCTCCATGTTGACGCAGCGGCTGCAGGCACCGCGCCCTACCCATTTTCAGGCGGGAGGACCGCCTTCGGCTAGCAGCATGCAGGATCACAGGACTACTGTCGCGTCAGCCGCCGAAGGCAGTGCGATAACGAATGCTTTGGGTGTGGGTGCAATGTCGGCAACCGCGGGGACTGTTGCCCAGAACGGTTGCGGCCGCTATTCACATAAACATCAACCGCAGCCTTTGGAAATACCTGATCCTAACCTGTGCTCAGTGCCATCGTTGCCTTCAACTCCTGCTTCTGGTGCAGCTGGCAGAACGGAGCTCGGGCTCAGCAACGACGTTCCCGCGGGACGGTCGTCAAATGGGTCTTTGGCACTACCTTCTGCGGCGCCGGGAGGCTGTTCCCCCACCGCAGTAAACGTTACCTCACTCAGACCCGCTGGCAGTCAAGCATTGTCACCCCTGGCCGCTGCTGCCGTAGGAGACACCGTCGCTCCGGACACTACTGGCATCACCTCCTCTCAGTTCGCCTATGTCATATCGCCATCTCCGCGCAGTGGGATCACCTCTGGATCGCAGCTTGGCGGCAATGGCGTGGACGCGGCCCTGCGTGAAGCAGGGATGGATGTCAGCGCAAATGGCAGGCAAGGGCATGTGCCTGGCGGCGGTGGCGGCGGCGGCGGTGCCTGTACCGGTACTGCCGCCAGCGGAGACGTTGGTTCTGGGCGCCACGGGACTGTTGTATCGGATTTCCGACTTTCTTCCGAGGGCTTCGAAGACGTCAGCTCCTTGCAATCTGCGGGTCCTGGGAGGGGGGCCACCTTCAGCACCTTAGACGACGTGGAACATTATATGCTGAGTCCCAGTCCCAGCGGCAAAGGTACAGCTTTCCCTGAGCAACGTGACGGTGGCGCGGGCGCCGCTACAACTGGCGCAGCCAGCGGCACCCGCGACCACATTCCTCTGCACCGGACCTGGACCTCAGGAGATAAACTACCCTCCGTCGGCGTTGGAGGCAGCAATGCCATCACCACCGCTGTGTACAGCAGCTTCGTGGCAGAGTGCGCCATGCCGGAAGTGGCGGTATCGGGGCTTAGCCATGCTGCCGCTGCCGACGGGCGTGGCCAGGGCGGCGGCTGCTCTGGCGGTGTGCCCACAGTCACGGGCACGGCTTCGGGTATGATGACGCTGACGTCCACTGGCATGGCGACGCGGGCGCCACAGTTACGGCGGCGTAACACTAAGGACCGCCTGATGAGCCTGCTGACGTCGCTGTCCCGTGATGAAAGCGACGACGAGGAACCCGGCGACGAGCATGAGTGGCACGACGTGTATGCGTGCGTGCGCCTTGAGCCGGCAAGCGGTCGGTCGGTAGCTGTCATAACTCAGACGGAGGTGACAGAGCAGGTGTGGCATGCGGCACTGATGACGTCCTGCGATGCTGAGCGTATGATTCTCGTTCCTCAGCCACACCCTTTCCTGTTATGTCAGGCGATGCTTGGACCTGCGCGGTTTTCATACCGCTCATTCACCTCCTTTTCCCCTCTTCCTTCCCCAGGTGGAGGTGCAACGCAAGCTGGAGGCGCTTCTGGAGCATGAGCACAAGGTAGGGGAAGTGGCTTAGGGGAAGAAAGGAAGGGTGGAAACGCGAAAAGATAAATATGGATGGCGGCGATTCGCGCCCAAAACATTGATTCGGCATACGCCGGATGGGGGGATATGTACAACCCGAATGTCCCTCCAGGTTCAAAGCATGGCCACGCTAATGTTCTGTGCACATGTCAGTATCCGCGGCAAATAGCAGTATTTATCCACCAAATCCATCAACCCCATCTTCTCCCGATGAGGCATCGCTCAAGGGAGACCGCTTGCTGTGGGGGCGCTCTTGTTATCATCTTGAGTCCTACTGATCAGGGGTCACCAACCACCAAATCGCTGCACTGTCTGAAGCAGGCAAAGGGTTAACTACTTGTAGCAGAAAAAAGGAGAAGCATCAGTGCAGAAGCCTCATGGAGGGACTTAAAGTAGAGCCGGATGATGCCGGGAATTGGTATGGCAGGTCCTGGTCCTGGCTTTATCCGGCAGACTCCTCTTGGGGGCCTCCTGACCCTGGCGCTTACTAAAATTCCTGCTGTTATCCACGGTCTTGCTTCTGCTGCCTGTGTCTGCCTGCCCACCCTGACATGCCGGTTTGCTTTACTCCCCCGGAACCATTTCCCGGTGCTGCAACTTGCCTGTGGCAGGTACTGGAGTCCATCTTTCCCAGGTACGTGCGCGGGTGCGGGGAGGGGCCACCAACGGACCGGTGTGTGTGTGTGCGCGCGCGTGTGTGTCTCACGGCTGGCTGCATGGCATCATACGACTTTGCTAAAGCGAAAGCAGAGGAGGAAGTGTATGCTTTGCATCGGCGAGACTGGACACGGGACATGACACCCGCACTTTCCCCCTGGCCTTCGCCATGCCGTTTTGCAGACATGTTATCGAGCACATGACACTGCAAGCCAAACATCGGGGGGCCACAGGGGCCGGTGGCGTGGGGGCGGTCGCGGTGGGCAGCAGCTGGGCCAATTTTCGGGGCTCAGCCATGGAGGCCCTTGCCACGAGCCACAGCTGTGTCACCATCCTCTTCTGCGACATCATCGGCTTCACCGAGATGTGTAAGGAGGTGTCGGCCATGGTCGTCATGCGCTTCCTGAACACGTAAGTTCATGCGTTGTATTCCCACATGATGACGCTCAAATGCGTGGCGACCTGTGTTGAGGCGCTCATGCATGATTCGTTGTTAGTGCTCGTGCTCGTGCTGGTTATGGTACTGGTGCTGGCACGCGGCCGCTGCTGGGGCTTGGTGTTTTCTACGTGAGCTTTTCTTCTTCCTCCCCTTTTCAGCTCGGGCATTGCAGATGGTCTTTTCCTCGTTGTCCTGGGGAAGTTGCGTTGCGCATTTGCACTCTTGGCACACATCATCACCTGAAACGCAGCAGTTAACGTGCGCGGTGCGAACCGGTTTTCCTATGCAGAAACATACTGAGTGTCACCATCAGGCCGTCCTCAGGTAGCAGCTTTCCTTCCCTATCCACGGCCACCTTACCGACCGTGTTACCTGAACTCCGCCAACATCTAACCCCGCCCGGTCCTTACCTGCAAGCACCCTGCTGCCCTACATAATCCGACACCCCCAAACCCGCCTCAATCCCTACTAGGTTGTACATGAAGTTTGATGAGTTGATCGATATCTATGGCGTCTACAAAGTGGAAACCATTGGAGGTAAGGACTGAGGAGGCGCTTCAAACTTCCAGCCATCCATCGGGCCTTATGTCATGTGTACCCCTAACAGCTTATGGGGACTGTCTCTCGGGCCAAGACGCTGAGGGCGCCATTGGAAGCGGCTTGAAGTTTGTTGTTGCTCTGCGGATTTCCTTTCAATTTGTTCCGATCTTATAACCCCATCGTGAAGTTTCATCTACCATTATCCTCTATGTATTTCACATGTCCCCTTCGCCGCCGTTGCAATCCCTTACTAATCTGGTCCCTCCGTATTTACTTATCTTTGCGCGGCACTCCCGATGCCAACCCTCCGGCCTTTGGCACCTGCCGTAGACTGCTACATGGTCGCAGGGGGGCTGGTGCGCACGGACGTGGAAGGCAATAAGAGCGTCATTGGGGACGGAAGCGAGGATGCACTGCACGCGGTGCGGGTCATGAGCTTTGCGAAGGTGCGCGCAAAGGCAAGAGGGTGGGAGAAGGTGGGACGCGGAGATTGTTACACCAACACAAAATCTCAAGGCATCGCTGACGAATGATTGAGATAGCAGATGAATGAGAGGTGTGGTCGCATTGCGGAAGGAATCCAGGTGATGTGCCGATGCCCAGCGCTGACGTTGGTATCGGTATCTACATCTCCTCTGGACTTGTTTGGCCATCCAACCCGCGTCCCATCCCCCGGAAGGCGTGCTGAGTTTGCATCTGCACAACCTTCTGTCCCTGCTACCTACCCCTGCTGGAAGCCGATGTTGCACACATTAACAGGCAGCCTCCCTCCATAACATACGTTTGACACGCCGGTCCTGCACACTCATGCAGGCGTTACCTGCTGTAAAGTTCTTATATATAACAGCTTGGCGTCGGCGTTTGCATCGCCTCGGTGTTAATATCCAGGTCTTTCCCTTCGCCCTGGTTCCTCCCACCTCGGGGGATGTGACAATCCCTGCAACCCACACACTGTTTCTCCCAAACCCCCATTAAGGCTATCATGCGAGAGGCCGCGGAGGTGGTTCTGCCAACCGGTGGAGAGCCCGTGCAGCTGAGAGTGGGTGAGTAGCGGGCAGGCACAGGGCTTGACACCCGCCACGTGTTTCAGATGCGGACCGGCCGGTACTTGCACCTTAGGAGGCCGCCTGACGAGCTTGGCAGGAAACTGATTCTTATCCCATATCATCGCTCCTGCCGTCACACCTGCGTAAGATTTCATTTTCCTAACTCCCCTGCCAAGCCCCACGGCCCCGACCCACGCCTTTCCCGCAGGACTGCACTCCGGTCCGGTCATGAGTGGTATCGTAGGGGACAAGATGCCGCGGTTTTGCTTGTTCGGGGACACTGTGTGAGTGCAAGAGGAGAGCGCGCATTGGGAGAAATATAGTGAAGTTGATTGGGGTCGGATATGCTGTGCCCTAGACATATGAGCTTGTCCTTCACAGCCTAGGGGGTTGTGCTAGGCTGGGTCGTGTAGGGTGGCCTAGGGGGGTCGTGCTACGTTTTAGGTTCCTCACAGGGGGCGAAAAGAAAAGAGGCCTCCTAATTTGCAAAACGACTTAGGCCGTCGGGATGAATACTCTACGCGAGTATATGCTGCCGCACCAAATATGTTTCTTGATGCCCAGGTCCTCTCCCGGCGTATTACGGCCAGTGACCTGCCCGGGCGGGCTGTCCACTTTTTCACAGGGAATCCCCGCCCCATCGCCGAGCGACAGATTCCAGCTGGCCAGCACATACAGACATACTCCCTCTTTTAACAATTCCCTGCTCGCCTGTTCCGCGGCACTGCAGTAACACTGCCAGCCGCATGGAGAGTACGTGTCCCCCGGGGGCCATCCACGTGTCGGCCGACACCCGGGCCCTGCTGCAGAATGAGGCCTGGGTGGCCACTGGGGGTGTGCAGGTCAAGGGGAAGGGGCTGCTAGAGACGGTGAGTGGACGAGCACCACAGCTAGGTTGGGTAACACTGCGTGGACGATATCAAACTGACTGATGGAGCTGGGGTGCATCCTGAGACCGCATCTTCACTAGGTATAGACTAGTAACGGGTGAACAGATGAGCATACAGAACCGCAAGCCTTCTCAATAACTCTGATCCACAACTGTCCATGCCCTTGGAATCAACGGCCGTCCCATTTGCAATGTCCGATAATCTAATCCTACCGGTCCCCTGCATCCGTCCTATCGGTCGCCTTCCCCTGCAAAATATTTTTGCCGTTTGCAGTACGTATGGGCTGGACACGCAGCCGAAGAGGATGAAGACGCCGAGAGGCGACTCAAGGTCTACCTCTAATGTGGCACATGTGGCTGTCCATGCGTTGCTAGTCGCTTCGACTGCAGGGTTGTGACGGGAAAGGCCGTCATCGCGTACAAAGACAAAGTTTATCCCGATGATTATCTGACCATGCTGCTGTATGCATGACATAAGGGATTCGAACCCGCCGGATTTCGCCCAGGACTCTTTGTCTAGGAGTTTGGACTTTGGGTACAGTTACTTCCGACGCTTGCATCAGACATATGCGCATGAGTTTACCGGTCAGCGTGGTGGCCAAGTTATTTCTAGGTGCATTGAAAAGAATGCGCCGCATAAAAAATGCTAAATGCATGCACCTATAAGCATGGACGGTGACTATGTATATTGGCACGGGTTTCGGTGCCGTACTGTGCTATGCGGATATTTGTCGCTGTGGTGCATGCTGCGTTGGGGTCCTCGGGGGCTCTTGGCGTGCTGCCTAACCGCACGGCTGGCGGTCTGGGAGTTACCCTGGCTGCCGTGGTTGCTGCAACTGTGCGCGCTGCTACTGCATCGGCTGCTGCTGTCACGGCGTCTTCTCATATTTACCATATTACTTGATAACGTGGCCTTCCCGAAGTTGCTGATAGGTGGCGCTATGGTACCAGGATTTACGTCGTAGTAACCGGGAATGATGAAGTCAGCGGGAACGCTTTGTGCTCATTCTTTCCAAAGAGGGATGAATGCATGCCTCTGTGCGAAAGCATTTCGGGCAAGTGGATGTGGTGCTGGTCGCGTACAGGTTTCAAATCGGATCATACCTAACGTCGCCAGCTTGCGTGTTTTTAATATACGAGGTCCCGGCGCGCTGTTGCATGGAATGCCTAGTAGCCGCAGAGTGCAGCGGTGTGTGTGTGTGTGTGTGTGTGTGTGTGCTATTGCGTGAGGTGAAAACCGTGTTAATACTTGCTATGGTGACCAAGCGAACTCCTGGCCTGCCTGATGCCTCCAAATATGGCCAGGGTACCGAAACTGATGATTACTGCAATGTTGGACATATGCGTGTTTGTTGTCTCGCATGTACACGTCACTCTTTGGCGTGTTCATACCTTGAGTGTATATGGACTTTGTGTGTATGTCTTCGCATGTCTTCGTTTGTGGGATGGCGAGCGAGGTGGTGCAGCCCTAGTGCCCAGCAGCTGCCTAAGCATGTCTCCATCTAAGGATGGTGGGCGCTGTCTGCGAAGGAGAGTCGCGTTCAAGGGGGTTGGGCATCGGCCCAGGCAAGGTAGGGTGGCAGCGGCGCTCGTGGGGCAATCGGCCACAACGATGCAGCCCGCTCCCGGGATGGCTGTTGGTCCTTAGGCTGAGTGCCGTATGCCACGATTTGCCCTGGCTATCCTGTTGCTATGCTCGCCCTGGCGGCCGAAGCAGGATGCGGCTGCTTGGGCTGCATTGCTGGGGGACCATCGCAGTCTACTGGAGGCAAGGGTCGCATGGACTGGGCAGGCGGAAGGGACTTTACTATTGCTGCGTTGGCAATCGTGATGGCGGCTGTGGTAATGATGGTCCTGTTGATAATGGTGATCATGGCCGTGGTGTCTTCATCCATGCGTCGTGGCCGTCAGCCGAGCATACGTTGCTGGCCTTGAGAACACTCGGCTGTCCCGTTAATATATGGGCGTGCACAGAGGTTGCTGCCGTGGGCCAACTGCATGCTAGCTCGCAAGTTATCCATAGAAATGTTGGTCCTTAGATATTTGCGAAGTCACGAAGATATTTGCGAACATGGTTACATGTTCAACAGCGGAGGTGTACTTGTGTGTGTGTGTGCGGCGACTCAGCTTAAAACGAGGATGGGTGCTCAGGATCCGGCAGGGGCTTGCGGGGCTTCTGGGAAATGGTGTTTAAAGAGGACACCGAGGCCACGGTCGGGGTGGGTAGTACGGTGGCAGGATATGCCAACCAATATTAAGCATAAGGAGGCACGTAGTGGCAGTAGCGACGGCGGCGGGGTGAATAAGGACGGCAGCAGGAACTTTCTGCCGGCATAATATATGAGATATTAATCGTTCGGGGGTTTCTGGACGAGGGCTTGCCCTGAACCTCAATTCGGCTCAATTTGAGCAGGTATAGGTATCTCTGGACGGCTTTACTAGTTGGTGACGGCTCCGTCTGGGGCTCCATGGCTTAGGCATGCTGCCTGCTGCAATATTTGGGGACTTGGGTACCTTCAACATGCAGGTGGCCGTTAAGTCCGGCATTGAATCCCTTATTGGATCACATTCATACGACGCTTCCTACGTCATTTGCACCTTGGAGTTATTCGCTTCAGGGCGAGAGTGTTATGTACAGCACTGATCATTGTCGTGGCGATGGGTGTCATGGTGGTGGTGGTGGTGGGAACTAGCTAACGGGTTGGGGTAAACCTGATGCTTTGGCCGGTAAATGGCAAGGCACGCGGTGTCATGATGCTCAGCTGTGAGACGGAAGGCGACTTATTAATTCGATCAGGTCCTTAAATGGTTGATTATAAGTAGCACCAGCAGGGGCGGTGAAGGCTTTAAGCCTAGTCCGGAGTATCCGTAGCTTCAGCCGCGGAACTGCCATCGTAAATCGTTGACAGTTGGTCAGGCGCAAGGTGACGACGCAACGAAGGTTCAAAATGCAAGCCGTGTAAGTCGCACCCACTAGGACACGGCACGGCCGGGGGGGGACAAGGCCAACAGGCACAGTCTGCCATAAACAATGGTTCATTTCCAGGCCCTCGCAATTCAGCACGAGCCTAACCACAACACGCAGCATCACCGGCAGCATGGACAAGGCGTTCGCCAGCCACCACGCAGGAGTGGGAAAGTCTAGGAACAAGTAGAATCGCTTTGTCAGGTTTTGGGGATCAGCAATAGTGTGCATGGAATTGGAATGTTGGGAGCTGAGCTCAGGTACGGTGTGCGTGGATAGCAAAGTGATATGACAGAATGACGACATGACGATGAACTACTGATGATATATGCATTCCAGGGTCAGCCCAGCTAAGGGTGGTGTCGAAAGACACCGATTATGAGGCCAGAGGCCACAGTGATACGTCCAGGGACACCGCAGGTCTTCAAGGAGCCCCCAAGGTTCGGATCACGTGTTCGCTCGGTGGTCAATCGGCTCTGGCTCCCCATCCGTCCATCACACATCGCACAGGAACAAGATGCATGTCCCGGCCAAAGCCGCTCCAGCAGCTAGCTTCCACCCCTGCAGCTTCACTTAGGGTGTACCTGCATGTATAGCATAGAAATAAAGGTTTCATTTCTTACATATACTCATGTAATGAAAAAATACGACATAAGCATGTCACACACCTACCTCCTGATGACTACTAAGAATCCCTGAATATTATATGCATGCATTCCCGCCTTCCCCCGATCAATTCCTAACTCCTCACAAGGTCCAGACGTGCATGTCTGGGCCATTCTTCTCAAGTCGACTGAATTACGACTTGTAAGTACTCGAACGTCTTGAAGGTCCGGTATTCTCCCCAGGGTGGGTGCTGGTGTGGGTTCACCTGCCACCTGAGCCTGTCGTACACAGACTTAGGACTGAGGAGCCAGCCGGAGTATGAGGCTGCCGCCCAGCGCCTTATCCTCCATTTTGCTGCATGTATTGACCCACGCCACCAAATCCGGATTGCAAAGCTCCATGAACATGACCACGTGCCCCTCAGCCTCATTTGTATCGCTTTCAACATCCCCGGTTTGGACCACCTGAACCGCTTGGTAAGCCTCATTGGTATTGCTCTCGACTTCCATGGTTATGGCCACGTGCCCCTCGTGGCCAATCTCCTCCTTGTCACCCTCAGCGTCCTCCGATTCGACCACGTGCCCCTGGTGGCCAATCTCCATCTTGTCACCCCAAGTGTCCTCCGGGCTACCTGCTAGCCTATCCGATAACCCCTGGATATGTGTCTGCTAGGCTATCTGCTAGAATACTGATAGCCTTCTGCTATGTAGCTGCTAAGTCTGCGAGTAGTGTGTAAAATTTCGCGATATTATACATCTGGCCTACAATATTTGCATTTCAGATATGTCCAGCTACGTATGCAGGTGGGGCCCTCACATACTAAAAACGCCATAATGGATGGGTTGTTGTCATATGACACGAAAGACATTCCATCTACCAATAACCATTAATTTCGGAACCCATGAAATTGGCCATTCAAAGTTTAATGAATGGATTCTGCCATGATTATTATCATCACGAGAACAATCAACACTTGTCAATGTCATCCAAGCCAACAGGCATGACATGCACAAGTGCAGATGGGTATTCTAGTGGGCGTGGGAAAATCTCTATATTTGCATCTATCATTGTTTATGGCTTCTGCCCGATGGTGGGTCGCACTTTAGAGATAGGATCCCCACTACTCATCACTGATTCTCATAAGGATCGTTAATTTGAAGCTATAAATTATATCAAAATTAGCTGAATGATGAGGATTGGATCACATATATAGGGTGTACATCAGGCAGAAGCAACAAATTTAGCAGGGAAGTCTAAATAATTTTGGCGGGAAATATTTAGTCTCGATCTGATACTAGCAGATAACTTAGCAGGAATATCTGTCCAGCTAGGTTAGCAACTCAGACCTAGCAGCATGTTAGCAGGTGCCTATCATAGCTTAGCAGGCCTAGCAGGCAGTTGGCCCCTTAGCAGCCGGTGCTGATAGGGCTTTGATAGCCTATCAGCATCGGCTGCTAGGCTATCTGCTAGGGGGGTTCTCGCATAGGGTTAGCCCAGGTAGACAAAGTCTGCCAGAGAACATTTACCGCCCACAACTCAACCTTAATGCGCGGCTACGGCAGCGCACTGCTTCTCAGCGCACTGCTGCCTTCATCACGTCCTCACTGGTGTCCCGTACTTGACTCCTCGTTCCGATCTCTTACACTACATGCGCCAACCAAGGATAGGTATTCTGAACAGAAGGGAAAGGAGGGGCTCGTCGACACAGGGGTTTGTTACTGCGCACGTCCAAACTGCAAGCTGGAACACAGTGAGTGGGAAACGTGGTAATCCACCAGCCTTGGTGATGTACGCGGTTGCAGCTTGATTGTTATGACATAGCCCGTTACGTCAGCAAGCGCCTGGACGCCATCGCCACCTATTAAAGGAGCATGTGACGGGAGTTTGTGTTATCATTACTGGCACGTAAAGCAGGTCAGCCCAACGTGCAGAGTCTCAAAACCACACAGGTATCAACAAAATGGGATTCGCAGCCCATTTCGGCATTGGTATGAAGGTACGAGTCTTCAACGGCACGTTCTGCTTGGCCCTCGCGAACTCGAAAAGTTCGTACCCTTGCGTCTCCATCGTAATACGAAGGCGCTCCTGTCCTTACGACTGCATAGAAGGTGAGAAGAAGGGATTGGCAGGTGGGATGCCCTCTTCGCCATTTCGCGAGCGAAGAGCAGGCCTCGGATTTAATTCCCTCGCGGTGGAAGCATGGTGAAGTTCCTGCAGGAATGAACATCTCGTTTTTCATGAACTTCGGTTCCGATTCTGTCCTATTTGTGCGCCCTATGAAACTATCGCCAATTTTCCAACATTCCGACCGCATAGGGCCTGTAAAAAACTTAGGAGCATCGTGTTCAATGACATACAATGATCCACAGTATATTTATTTCAGCACAATAATATATCAGGGACGGAAAGGGCCTTGAAACACCAATGAACTATTAAGTTCAAGGTCGAGTGACTGCATATTCAAGGGAATAAATTTCGTCTAATCGTTCTGGCATACAAGCGGCACTAATAGACATGATCCTGAGCGGGCGTGACGCATGTTGCAGGTATGAGCACACAAGCACCGGTACATGGCGGCTGAGCGCCACGCAAAACAGCAAGAGGTCGAACCCAAAAGTCTCGGGGAAGCAGTCAGCGAAAACCTTAATTCAGCCATCCAAACCCAAGCGATCCAGCACAACCGGCTCTGGCTGCGTGGAACCAGTAGCTGTACCAACTCCCGCGGATGCCTCCCCACGCTTACCCCGACCCCTGGCTTTCATAGCACACTCCACGTTAAGCCCGGCAGCCGACAGGCAGCCGACGGCCTTAGGTGCGGTCGCTATCGGCTCAGCAGCGTCAGCTGCGCGGGCGAGCGCTGGTCCCGGGGAACCTATCTGCGGCAAGGCGCCGCCCGGCCACGTCATACCAGCGGACCTGGCATCTGAAAGCTCCAGCGAGGATTTTGCAGCTAGTGAACCAGATCAGGACAACAATAGTGACGTTGAGGAAGATGGATTCCTTGTCGCGGACAGGGACGGCAGCGAAATTGGTGGCCAGGATACCGGTCAGCATGACGGCCAGGCAGACGCTGGGGACATGACCACCGAAGAGGACGCTTTCCCGGAAATGCAATTCGAGTTGCCGAATCCAACGAATGTAAAAGTCAAGATAGCTGAATATTTGCAGGTGCGGACATGCATGAGTGCACAACCTAGGGAATGGGAGAGGGGATGGGTTAACCCATATGCTTGTGCGGCGGTCAGTCGCAGTCAGTGGGCATCATTAACAGAGCAGGTGTTGTTTTTGTCGTGATTTCCGCGAAGGCCTTACTCCCTTGAATTTGTTCCCCCAGAGTTGCGTGAAGGTGCTGGACTGCCCCGCGCCGCGCTTCCCCGAGTTTGCGGTCATCGGTCGCAGCAACGTGGGCAAGTCATCCCTCATTAACATGCTCACGGGACGGAAGGACCTCGCGCTGGTGTCTAAGCAGCCCGGTGCGTTGCTGCCCGGAGTAAGGGGAGGGACGTTTCTTGCATCGGGTAACCAGCACGCAGTACCCAGCAGCGGGTATGATGGTAGAACAGTAGGGTTATGGATATTGAAGGAATTAAATAATGTATCCAGCAAGCATGGTTGGGTCCGAGGACAGCGTTAGCTTCTGTGCCGTACGGAAGTCGCATACATCTTATCCTTTAAAAACTGTTAATGCGGGCCTCTTGGTCCTGAATACGTGGGGCAGCGCTTGTATGCGTCGTTTACATGCGTGTGTTTGCACCTTACTGCTGGGGCGGGGGCGGTCATGCGTGCAGGCAAGACCAAGTGTATAAATCATTTCCTCATCAACGGCTCTTGGTACTTCGTGGACTTGCCGGGCTACGGCTATGCAAAGGTCCGGGCGCGATGGGTCCCCGACCTTGTCAAGTCGGGGTTGAAGAAAGTACCTTACATCGTATGCTCGCCGAGCCCTGGAGAGCCTAATCGCGCGCTCGACATAGCTGTTTCTTTCATTGATCATCGACTAATGTAAATCTGGTGACAGCTGTCTCAGCTTGGGACGGCGATAATGCTCGTAATCGCTCATTCTACATTTTCATTTAGTATTGCACGGCGAGTTAGCCGCGGCTTCTGCCTTTGTAGGACCACCCGAATAAGGAGCTGACAGCTTCATACTAGTCCAAAATCCGGTCGGTCCTGCATTATAGACAGCATCACGTCTTACGCTCCCCGCCCTCTCGGCTAACGACGGTGACTATGTTGCTGAACCCGCCATCTGGTGCACAGGTTGGGGCCCAAGGGCGCCAGCAGTTTGATGCCTTCACCCGGGAGTACTTCATGATGCGACCAAACCTGGCGATGGTCTTCCTGCTGGTGGATGCATCCATTCCGCCGCAAAAGGTCGACCTTGAATATGCCAACTGGCTTACGGACAACGAGGTCCCGTTCACGCTGGTAAGCTGTTGCTTTGCGGACATCGCTAAAGAAATTGGCGAATGTAATGGGGGTTATGACTTGCATGTGTTAGCAACGCAGGGAAGATGCCCGGATAAACCCACGACGCCAAGACGCCATGCGTGACGAATGCTGTTGTCCCCTAAAATGGGCCATAGATTGAACTATTTTGGCATATGTGTTTCCGAGCGATCTGATGCCCCATTCTATGTTCCTGTCTCATTCTGCTACTCAGTTTAGAAAGGATGGCGTTGAAGGTGTTCTGAATGCTGTAGGCGGACTGATCAGTCAACGGTGACCTATGGTGTGCATTACAAGGATATGAAGCTTTGTTAAGTAAAGCTATTGCTGAGCCAGTAGGGCAGGAGCTAGCAGCTAGGAATAAGCCGCCACCCTGGAGCTGGGTTGTACATTAATCGCACAGGGCCACAGGGCCCTAAAGCCCGAATTGCTTGTTGTGAGTAGACGACCATCACAAATGACTGTCACGCGATCTTCGGCGTAGAGTACTGCACTGTACCTGCTTGGCTCTGTGTTGCAGGTGTTTACCAAAGCTGATAAACGTCGTAAGGGTGTTCCGAGCTCTGCACGTGATTCCCACGTCACTGCCTTCAAGCGATCGCTGCTCGAGGACCTCGCTTTCCTGCCGCCATCAATCCTGACGTCCTCCGCTAAGGGACTGGGTCGCGGGGAACTGCTGAACTTCATCGCAGGGCTGCGGGTTGCATTCGAACGGAGCGGCCGTTTTGCGGCCATCCGACAGGGCATGCTGTAGACGGGTGTATGCTTTAGTGGAATAAGATGTTTGCAAGGAGTGCTTAACCCGTGCATGTGCCGCCGCTGCTACCGACAGCAACGACCGTCCGTACATCTGTTACGGTAAACACAGTAAATCATTTGGTTGTGAATGGTGTAGTACCATACCATACGGCAGCACAGAGTCCGTCCGTTACAGCAGCCAGAACCAGGGTGCAAACCATGCCTGGCGTAACCTGCTATGACCAATGGAGTAACTGCGCTATTGACCACATAGCTTGGACATGTGTATGGCGGTCATGCGGAAGCTACGTTCGCCGCCTCATTACAATGCACAGAATACATCGTATGCAACAGCGAAAAGCGAATTTGTGCCCAACAATATTCCAAATAGATCCCACTTATAAATATGGTTCATTAGGTGTGAAGCGGTTTGAGAAGGGTTTTTTAGCCGCTTGCAGCATTCAAATAGTAGTGTGGTCTATCCGGCTATGCGGTGCGCAGAATGCTGATTGCGTCACCTTGACACGTTCCTGTCTAGGAAAGGCGAATAACACTGGAACTGCCTCTTCGGCGCGACCCCCCCAAATAGTCCCGATCTGGTTGACCGACATGACAGCCCCCTTCCCATGGCGTGTTGTTTACGCTTGAACAGCATTCGGGCGCGGTGGGTGCATCTTCACCGTGCGAAGGAACGCAGCTGGCAGCTGGATCCGGCGTCGCTTCATCAGCTGTTGTCGCGCATCCTCCACAGTCGCGATCTCCTGCGGCGTAAGGAAGATGTACTGGAACATCGAGTGCTCCATTGCGAACTCCAGAAGCGTCTCAGTGGCAACACGGCGGTTTACGTCGTCCATGAAGACGTCGAACTCGTCATTACAGCGAAAGGGGCTCTCCGTGTTCTCACCGATGGCCAGTAAGAGTGCAACGGTCGTGAAGGACCGCTCACCACCTGCAAATGGCGGCAAGAGCATTCGTAAGCTGGGTTGACCGGATTGAGAAGGGAAGATGCAGAAAGTAGTGTGCTGCAGGCTTCCAACAATTAGAAAGATCCACCCATATGACGAGACACGGCATGGCTAAATATGTATAGGTATGAACCGCAGATACGCTGGTGATAACGGTCAGCACCGTCGCCCTCCGAGACTACTTATCTGCAGCGGGAGGTTGCAGGACGTGGAACCAACACCCACTGACCTGAAAGTTGCTTGAGGTCTTCGACGGCTTGCACATCACGATTGTTCTTGCCCTTGGGTTTGACAAGGAGCTTAAGAGTGCGCTCCGTATGGTTGAACTCCAGCTTGCCATCGTGGTCACGACGGCGCAGGTATTTTGCAAATTTGGCTTGCGTGATATCCATGAGGCTGGTGCGCAGCCGCTCGAAGGACTGCATCTGGTTTGCATAGCTGGTTTGGAAGCGCTGCATCATTTCCTCCATGCGCTTGTATGCTCGATACCGTGTCGCCGCCTGTGGCAATAACGATATCACAATAATACCGTGAACCGTTGAGATCATGAGGCAAACCACTCAACATTAAGCAACCAGGAGCGAACCAGGACCAATTCATTTACCAAACACGAAGACGACAGGAGCATGGCTTAAGTCTCAAGATGCATTCGTCAGCCTCACCGTCTTGCTCTGGGCCGCTAGCCTGATCTCCAGCTCCTGCAGGTCACTGGACCCGGCCTCAGCCGCTGCCTTGGCAATGTTACTGTTCACAACAGCCAGCTGCTTCTCCAGCCCCTGCACATTTGTATACAAAATCCATGAGCCCGGAGGCAAAGACAAAGACAGGTTTCGGCTGTGCATCTGGAACGGGTGCTCACTCAGAGGCTATAAACAGACAACTAAACGGCAGTACTGACCGCATAGTCCATGGATGCCTCAACTGTACGCATATGCATCCTGCGCAGCTCCTCCTCCCCCATAGCGGCCAGCTGCCGGTCCCGTTGCTGCTTGCTAGCCATCTTCTTCTGCACCGCCTCGCTCACGAACTCACGCGCCAGCTGAATCGCTCTCTCTCCCATGGAACGGTTACATACCTGCGCATGCCGGCATCAAAGAAGATATCGATATGGTATGCGTCGGGCCACTTCTAGCACAGAAAGTTATAGACACAGCGCACCATTATGTGGAGGCAACAGCTAAAAAGCCAGCGTGGAACAACGTAGATAAAATTGAGCCAAGCTGCCGCCGTACGCACGGCATCCTCGCAATGTTCGTTTTGGCTCAAGTCCCCCAAAACATACCGTTAGTGTTGTTCTACCCTCGGACGCATTTATTATACAAACAGCACCTGGTTGGCTGCAGCCAGAGCCTGCCGCAGACGAGCGTCGGCAATCTCCACGCCCTGGCGCAACTTGGCCAGGTTTGCGCGCACTTGTTCACGGCTGGACACTGCAGCGCTATGCCTGCCATCTAACTCTGCCAGCTGTGAAACCGTTTCCATCTGCTGCTCTCGCAATCGCTTCCCTTCCGCCACTTGTTCCTGGATGCGTGTCTGTTCCTCCTTAGCCTGCTTAACGGCTTGCCCGTGCGACTGCAGGGTCAAGGCCAGGAATAGACAACCGTTGACCCGGCCATTATTGCACTGGACAGTATCGTGTGGATGTCCCCCCAAATCATGTTCAGAGGCGGGCACATGCTGAAGGGTTAGAAAGGCACTTGCGTGCCTTAATACGATAAATGACAACACGGATGCTAACCAGATCATGCACACCTGCTCCGCGAGCGCCAGCGCTTCCTCCGCAGTCTGCAGCTGAATTTGCGAGCTCGCCAGCTCATGCTGAATGGACGCGAGCTGCGTGAGCACGGTGCCGGTTTCTTCATCGTCTTCGAACCTGGGCATCTCCGGCGTTTGCATGATGAGCCGGCGCAGCTCTGTGTTGACCCGGTTCTGAAACGTTGGGTGGGTGAGCCAACAATCAGAAGCCCTAAAGGCGAACTTTCTTCGGGCTACCAAACGGCACCAATGCTACTTCCAGGTAAATAACACAAAACATCCGAACAAATCCCAAACATGCCCCATCTGTTTTCGAATAATTCTCTGAACTCGCGATAATACAGTTTTTGCAGTTCAAGACCATTACGGCCATGCCAATTAAAGGAGGGCCCGAGATACCGCACGCACCTTCAAGCCGGTAGCCACCTTCCAGTCCGCAGCGCATTTCGCCTCCCACGCGCGAGCATCACGCAGCTGCACAGCCAGGCGAGCCAGGTCATCGCGCCGCGCACCCATGAGCGCCTCTGCCTGCTCCAAATCCCTCTCCAACGCGGCCTTGTACTCCGACACGTCAGCAATCAAGCGGCAATGCTGTCGCTTCCTGCACAAATTCCAATCCATGGGTCACCATTCTCGTCAAGGTACATGCCGCAACAGCACCTCTCACATGCGGAAGGTGACTGGATCGATAATATTCTCAACTTTTCAGTCACAGTGAAAGATTTCGTAAAAAGATAACATATTCCGCCGTGCCATGATGGCGAAACGTAAAACGACGTCACTTACACGCGTTCATTTCGGTTGACCCATCGTAGCCCACCCGTCCTACGGTACCAGTCGCCGTCCATGCTGATTGCCGCGGCGATGTGCTCCCCCGCGGAGCAGGCGTGGTTTACCGATTGTCCTTGACTTTGATTCTCCACAAGCGCAACGGACTCAATGTGCGCCCTGCATATGCAGCGGATGAGCAGCACGAAGAGTGTTTGCCCGTGCCTGACACCGTTGCTCAACATCATAAACATAGCGCCCTCAAAGCTGCCAGCCTACGGCCTGGCGGCATGGGCCCGAACCTAAGCCGTTCACAGCTCTGTATCCAAACCCTCAGGCGGACGTGTTACGACGGTACCACGAAAAGTGAAGCTTACTTGTCGACAAGGTAGTTCATGACGGGAGCGCGCGCTGCTGTGTCGTGGACAATCAAAACGTCCAGCAATGGAATGAAGCCATTGGCGGGCCGATGCGAGACAGGGATGCTATGCAACGGCGCATCAAAGCGCGTCGTAATAGCGGATGCACGCTGATAGCCCGCCTTTTTCATCAGGTCGCGCAATAACATAGCATCCGCCGTGCAGCTGACTAGGTAGTTGCGGAAGTAGTGGCCCAGTGCCACCTCCGTAGCCAGAAGCCACCTGGTATGCCGGCGTGCATAGGCGTGCAGCGCGCGTCTCTTGAGCACAATAGACTGGAAGTGTAGTAGTCGTAGACATACGACACACACTATCACAATATACTGTGCAAGAAGCACCCTGTCAACATCTCGAGAGGCCTTTGCGGCAATCAACTACTACAGGAAGGCCACACTCATGACAGCGGCATCTGTAGAATTTACACACCCGCGCTCCGATACCTATACGGCCTTGTGCTTAAGGATATACCCGTTCTCCCTACCGCGCACGCACCTTCCGTCGGTCACAGTGAGCAACGCGCCAATAGGGCCGATGGGTCGCTGACGGAAACTCCGTATGTTCTGATTAATCAATTTGTTGAGGTCCACCGCGTGAAAGATGCCCAACCGATTGTCCTGCTCCGCATCGAGCCCCCGTAGCTGTTTGTGGAACTCGGCAACCTGCGAGATGTCTTGTGGTTGGTCAAGTTTTCAAGTTTGCTTGCTACCTTGCTGGCCTACCAGGCCGGCGTATAAGTGCAATGCTGAGATGCTGACGTTAGTATTCGTTAATTGTGATATCTCCTGCCCATACAATCCCTACTGCACGCTTCACGGCTTACATTAGACGCTGCACGATGAATCGCGCCATGACAGGCCGCCTCCTGGTTGATTAGGTCCTCCACCTTAGCACGTGCATCCCTGCGATGCAATCATGTAGGTTTAACTTCATGTTTGGACTCGGCATCGACACTATGGAAATGAGAACACAGCTGCACTTGGCTGCGGAGGGCACACACACGCCTGCGTCCCTCGTTATGGACACGCTGTTTTCCCGCGCCTCATTCACTGTCGCCGCATCCTCCATTCCCTAGGTAGACTGTATCAGCCTTAGATTCTATTAGGTTAATAAACTCTGGCACCTTCTATACCGCCCTTCCGTCTCGACTTAACAGCTAAAGACGCTGCTACAGCGCTATTCCAACGTCGGCGTGGGCTAGATCATCTGTCAGCCAACGCTATACAGACTGACATCATTTTTGGTTTCAGTCCAATTGTCCCCGTAATTCTAGCGGCTTATGCTGACAGGGCACCCGGACTTACTCATGGGCTTGGAGGGCAGCGGTAACATCTTCGACTGCCGTTTGCAGAATAGCTTGCTTTTCGGTGATCTTAAGTCGTGTAGAGCAGATTCAAATGAGGACAGCGGGGATAGTTATGAGAGCCAGGAACGGCAGCGGCAACAGCTCACTACCCAAACGCAGCACACTTGCAACCGAAGAGGCAATATGCATTTCGTAGGTGCAAGCTCACTTATCTGACTCTGACCTCGCTCGCCACAAGGCGTGCACGCTCGTGCACACTCCCACCTGTTTTTGGTGCTCTTCCACGAGACGACGTGCCTCCGCGGCCTTACCATTAGAGTCCTGCGCCAACTGGTCATCGAGGATCTGCGCATTTTGAAGGCGGAACAAAAGCTTTCCATCCAATGGGGTTCCAGCTGGAACCGATGGGGACCACGCTACAAGAATCTGGCAAATTTGGAAGCACAACCTCCGTGGCAAACCCAATCGTCTAGAAAGATAAAGTTGAACGTGGCAAACCCCGGTTGTAACAAAGAAGGGACCGCAATCCTTACCTTCTTGTCGTTCTGCAGCGCTTCCAGGCTGGCTTGCGCAGCCGCCTTGCTACGTTTCGCTCGCTCCATATTGATACGTGAGTTCTTTTCGGCTTTAAGGAGGCCCTGGACGTGCGACATGTTATTCTCCACGATGCTGTCGTGTCTTTCCAGTTCGACTGCCTGCAATTCGATTTCCAGATACCATGTACGACATAGCCCATACAAAGATATGGAAAGGACAGCCATTCGACATCTAGACACCTACACATATTAATGTGACTCCTCGGCTAAATGGGGAAGCATACCAGCTCTTTTTGTCGATCAAGCAGATCCTGCTTAGCACGCGCAATCGCATCCACATGGCATTCGTACAGAGATACCAGCTCCGGGCCGTGGATCTCTGCCGCGGCTTTGGCGGCCGCAACCCGGCCCTCCATTTGTTGTACCACGCGCCAAGCGATGGCCTGCTCAAGCATCTCTCGGTCTTGCAGGAACCTGCGATGCCGCGGCACAAGCACACATCAGCGGATTTACGTACCAAACAGTTGATGCAGAACCCGATGCGAATGGTGTCGGAGCATGCACTACAATTACAACGGTCTCCGTGTACTCATGGCGATATTGTTTTAACACCCAAAATCAACGTTGGCTTCAACCCGTTCGGAGCTTACTTGTCAGCGCTGCGCAATTTCTCAACCTTGCCGCTGAGCTGAAGCTCCTCCTGCTTCTCGGCCTTGTATCGTGTCAGGATGTCCTCAAAATTCTTATACATCGCACATAACTGAGCGTTCGCAACTTTAAGATCCTCCTGCAAACGAATATATAATGGTCTTTGATACGTGTGCTGCCAAGTAGCGCAGTGTTGCCAAGGGACACGCACGGGACTATGCTGGCACTTTTGAAACCTTTAATAGGCAATCCATCATCCTAATAAAAAAATCATCCCTACCTGTAAGCTGTAACTGGAAACCTGTTATGCATTGCTACACTCAGAAACCTACGGACTTGCCTGGACCTTGTCAAGAAGTGTGCCGGCCATGAACATCTCGTATTTATCCCTGGCGTTCGACTTATCTGTGCAGGAGGACGACGAAGAGGTCGAACTGGGAAAGGGTAACGTGGAGCACTGATCTAGTAGGAAGCCGTTACGTCCTGCCCAAAGTAATACACCGGATAAAACGGCAGAGACCCCATATCACGTAAAAATGACACGCCCCGCGCCGCAGCATGGTCCAGGAGGACCCCATTAGGACCCGTACGGAAAACCCTGCTCACCCGACAGGAGGCTGCGAGACTTGTCCTGAGTGATGATTGTGAGTGCGTTGTTTGCATCCACTGTGAAATAGTCGAGCATCCTGTCCAGCACTTCCTTGACCTTTTCTCCCCGGTCCAGAGCAGCTTTGCGGCCCCGGGCGTCCAAAAGGGTGTAAGGCGAAGCACCCGTACGCCTCAAGTGGCGTTCAACGGTTATGCGGTCACCGAAACTGACAGGGTAATGGATAGCAAGCCAAACGGACGCATTATCAGATACATCTCCAAGCTAGGTCAATATAACAGCGTGCCACTTCGATACCCAAGGAAAGCTTCTCAACCTGAACTTACATGGACGGCATGAAGGCGTCCTCGCCAGTGTTCCACAAGGTCACCTGGACCTTGGCATCGTCCACCCCTGTGCGTATGAGATCGGATATAGCAGTCCCACGACCTGTATTGCGTGCAGTAACGCCAAGGCAGACCTGTAGTGCCTGCACGATAGCGCTTTTGCCACTCCCATTAGCACCGCTGACCAGCGTCACGTGCGTCCTTCCTCATCGGATGGGACAGAACATGACAGGAAATAAGATTAGCATCAGAAAGTAAGCATGCAGCATCATGCGGTGCTACACACCATAAGCAACTGTTGCAGACAACTCAGTACTCACCCGAATTCTAGCTCGAAATGTTTGTGGCACATAAAGTTCTCCACACGAATTTTGGCGATTTGGCCCGGAAGCCCTACCGTACGTTGTGTGAAGCCGCCAAAATCATCGCCTTCAGGCCCCATCGTGGCAGCCCGCGCCTGGGCATGTGGATTGCGAACGTTGAACAATCGTTGACGCCATTCAAACGCATCGAAATCATTCATAAGTCGCAAAACGTGTGCTTCAGGTATGGAAGTGCACCAACTGGACCATCCATCCTGCCGAGCAACCACGATGCTTAGTGATACCCGGATAAGGGATGTCTGGCTTCTGCCGTCAATGAAAGATGTCACCAAGTACTTTCCATCCTGACCTGTTCGCGCCCACCCGCTTCCTCTGCCCCAAGCATAGGACGCCCCATGGCCATGCGCTTCCTTGGCCGCTCAGCCGCCTCAGCTTCCGAATCGTCGCCCTCTGCCGGAGCATCATCAAGAATAGGTTTGCATTGGCGAGTCCGAACCTGTGCACCTGCGTTAACGTCCTGGCCACTGTCCCCGCCGCCATCTCTCTCATTAATATCGCGTTTACGTGTCCGGCCTTGCCGCTGCATCCGTGGTTCGTCCCCGCCAATACCAAAGTCGGACGGCCCTGGACCATCCAATGATGCTGTCGCAAACCCGCTGGGCTGTTTACGCGAAGGCTGGTGCCCAACTGACTTTCCTAAACAGAATTTGAGGGGAAGAAGCGAAATGATGTAAGAACCGACTCTTCCACAGCATAGTACGAGTATTGCAGGCGGGGCTTCATAGCGTTCAACATGACTGGAATAATTATTGATTCTTTTGTGCGCTTGCATGCGAAGCCGGTTCGCGGCTCCGTTAATGCCCCCGTTCCCGGCGGACCATTCCCCTGAACTGGTGATGGCCTCTTCCACGTCAACCAAATTGGTCAGCGCCTTAAATGCGTCACCCGCTCACCACCCAGCCCGCCCTGTGCGTCCACAACGTCGATGGCATCGGCGAGGGCATTTAGAAAGAAAACGGTTATGCTGTCGATTAGTAATAGGTAGATAGCGCATCTCCGCAACATCACCCACCGGAAGCTGAGGGCACGTCAAGATCCATTATAATCTGCACAAGCTCCGCCCAGGCAATATCTTCAACGTCACCGTCTTCGTATTCTACAGATCAGCCACAAGAGGCCACTTGCAAGAGACGAAGACTATATTGGCGGGAACAGGAGAACTTGCCACTTGCACTATTGAGAAACCTTGAAATGCCCTTCGAAACACCAACATATGCATCTGCTTGTCTCGCTATAGTCCCCCGACGCTTTTCGTATAGGCACCGGCGAGACGGCTAAACTGAAGCTCAGGAAAAGGACTCACCGATCTTATAACAGATTTCACCGTCAAATATTGGACATTCTACAACCGTTCCAAAAAAGTATTGCGGTTTTTTTCCACCGTCAGGGAAAAAAGCCTTGCGGACCTTGCGGCCGCAATATAACTTTGCATCCCTTCGGAGTAACGGCTTATTGTCCATCATTTATAATCCTCTAGGCGACTAGGTACGCCCAGAGGTTGCGCGGAAATGTCAGACCGTCAGTCAAGACAACTTGCGCCAAGCAATCTTTCCAACCTGCCAAAACCCGTAAGCACTCTAGGTCAGGTCAAAACGGATGCGAGCAATACTGAACATGCAGACGTGCGATGGGCCTATCCTTGAGATGCCTGAAATCATGAAATGCAGCAGGTACCATTTCATGGGCCAGGCTGCCATGTTTACTATTTGTGGAACTTTCTTGGAAGTTTCTAATTCCTGGAACTTAGTGTCCTTTGGAGTAGGAAAGGAAACGCGTTTTTGGTTTCGTTCTTAACTCGGAATCAAGGTCAGGGGACCCCTCTTGGCGTGTGATTCACTGTAATTGGCTTTTTCCTTTTCCAAACCAAGATCATATCTCAAACCGTTATGATAATTGAGACATATATTTATGTTCTGATATGTTTATGTACTTCAATTTTGAGAAAAGACAGCATAGCACATTTCGGCATTCATTTGTGGTCATGAATGTTCGGAGCAGGCTATAATTTCTCTCACAACAATTAAAGGTATATAGTATTTCTCCTAAACAACACAAGTTTGACCTGAGTGATCATGCACCGCGGTCCTGGCACGGCGGTGCCTCAAACGGCGGCTAGAAGCCCAGATCGCATTACAATCGTGATGCACATGAGCCAGCATTGATAGAACTGCTGGTTTACGGTCGCAGAGGCGTCCGAGCCGGTCAAGTCGGTCGTGGCCGTACGGGCGATCTTGCTGGTCGCGACCCTCCTGGTTGCCTGCCCACTGCTCGTTCTTGCGGTCCTTTGAGCCTCCTGGCTCGTACGGGCCTTACGAGCTCTTTCTGAGTTTGTAACATCATCATCATCATCATCATCATCATGGTTGCCTGTAAGTTGGCCCTAACGTGGACATATTGTTGCACTCAATAGATTTTATCGACATATTGCTTGCAGATATGTTATCCTACAAAGTTTACTTTCAGTTGCGTAATCCATTTTCACGTCAAACATAACCTTAGGACGTGTTCACATGAACGAATCAGGTGATTCGATTGAACTGGACTTCGAATTGGGGTCAATCATGTCCGAATCGGAATCAGGGTCAGGCGACCCCTCTTGGCGTGTTATTCACTTTAATTGGCCTTTCCTTTTCCAAAGCAAGATCGTTTCACAACCCGTTTTGATAATTGATATGTACATTTTTCTTTTATATTTTTGTACTTAATTTGTGGAAAAACGGTATGGTACATTTCGGCATTCATTTGTGGTCATGTAAGTATGGGACAGGCGATAATTTCTCTCGCAACAGTTCAAACTATATAGTATTGCAAATGTCCTATATGTGCTAAACAATGCAAGCTTGACCTGAGTGATCATGCGCCGCGGTCAAGGCACAACAATTTATTGTGGTGGTGCCTCAAACGGCAGCTAGAAGCCCAGATCTCAACATCATAGTGATGCAAATGAGCCAGAATTGGCATAACAACCGGTTAACGGTCGGAGAAGCGGTTGAGCCGGTAAAGCCGGTAGGAGCCGGTTGTGGCCGTACGGGCGGTCGCGGCCCTCCTGCTTGCCTGTAACGTGGCCCGAATGCGAACATATTTGCACGCAATACATTCTATCAACATATTGCGTGTAAATATGTTACATAACGAGGCTTATTTTCAGTTGCGTAATTCATGCTTCTGTCCGATGAATCGCATGTGAATACGATCGGCTAATTTACCTTGAAGCAAGGTTACAATTGGAGTCCAAATTGGACCATATGTGAATACACCCTTATTGCGCTAGTTGCGACGCACATACTGTCTTATGATTTTCGGGCCTAGCCAACATAACATTTTTCCAGGAGAAAGATGCAGCATGCACTTCCGAAAGGTTTAGCTTGGGATACGTCCTTGCCAGAATCACTCAAACATTTTGGGGACGCAGAACGTTATGTGGGAAGGAAGGTTTGCCGGTTGCTTATGAAGGAAGAGGACGAGGAGGAAACTGCTTGGTGCATTGGTATTGTGGAAAATGTTGATTTTGACGAGGACAACGCGTTCTTCAAGGTTGGTGGTGCCAGGTGGGACATGGGTGTGCCTGCTTTATGTAAAGATTTGCTCAACCTCGCGGCGGCCTGAGCCTGCCTCCTGGCTCGTCTGGGCCTTACGAGCTCTCACGAGTTTGTAATCGTCATCATGATGGCTTACTGCATGGTCTGTGTAACGTAGGACCATCAGCATGCACGTCTCATGCAAATGTACATGGCATTTGACATTGCACATGGCATGACAACGCGTCCTGGAACCGTTTCCGGTGAACCCTGGACCTGATGTGTATGGCCAAGCACTCTGACCCCATCCCGTTGGATTGACCTTCCTGTTATGTTCTCAAAGGTCGTCTACAATAACGATGGAGTTGCAGAGGAGTTACCGTGGAATGAGTTTCGCACGTGGGCGGTTGTGGATGTGCCCGATGGTGCGTGTTGCTACGCAGCATGCGCCCCCCTCTGTACCATAAATCCCTTACCCTGGCGCCACTCGCGCACAACCTGAGTCATTCATAATGGCACCCTTTCATGGCACCGACGGCAGGGATCCAGGCCAGGTGCCCTCGGATCCTGGCCTCAAAGCGGCACTTAAATTGGTTCCTTGCCGCGACTCTTGCAAATTCTCTCGGTTGGTCTCCTGGTTGGTTTCCTGGTTGGACTGACCCCGTAAAACCCTGTTCCTGACCCCGTATCGACACCTGCGAATGCCGCGAGTCTGTCTTACCGCTGACCCAACCCTGATAGCCCAAGGCAACCATTTACCCCCCTTGCCGCAAACATGGACTTCCCCATTTATCCCTCCCTGCCAATATCTGTTCTGGACGCCGTGTATCACCTCTTCTTTCTCTTTCAAGGTAATGTACCTTCCTGTTTTGGGTAAGGCCTGGCGAACGATGTCTTAGTCTTGCCCAGGCCTGGCGGCCCGACCATGCATCTAGGTTCATATGGTTTGAGCAGTTTGTTCTATATTGCTAATAAGGATTGCGCGGCATAACAATCTTTGACGGTTCGTTGTCGTCCACTGCTCAGCCGCGCCTCTAGTTGATTGCGGCCTGCTCCCCTATTACCCGTTGCCTAAGCAGGTGTCCACGCGCCTAGAAGAAACAGTCCATGTCGACTTAGCGGCTCGGGTCCGCAGACAACGATTGACCGGCCACAGCAGCAGCCGGACGGGAGGGATGGCCATGGTGCCGGTCCTTCTGCAGGATACATGCAGCACGCGCAGCCTATGGCCCAGCCGCTGGGCCATAGTGACAGATTTTTACTGCTCAAAAGAAAAGCTCATACCACGCAGGGCGAGTTGGCGCCGCCCAGTCCCCAGAAAATCTGCGGTCAGGTTCACCCCATCCCAGGGGTAAGTGACGTGGATCTTCGAAGTGTGCGGTGCTTCAGGTTTTTGTGAGCACTTTCTACGCATCCCAGGCCTCACCCGCTGGCACCTTGCCGCCATTTAACCACTTAACCGTTGTGAAGGCCACTCTTTACGGAGCGGTACTCTCTGCGGTTGCCCGGAAGAGAGAAAAAGGCCAATTTGGCACAGTCTATTTTGTTGTGTATTGGGCTACGCGCAGGGGGGTGGTGAAACTGACGCAATGGCATCACGGCAAGAAGGCATTAAGGAAGTCGATGCGGAACGTGAATGTGACCGCCTGACAGTCCGACGGCGTCTCAACCTGGAAGCTAAGGTGAGGATTGGCCTATGATTGGGGATGCAGGATGGAGCAATACCTTTGGCATGACATGACGCGGACAAAAGCTGGCAAAGGGCTGCCTGTTTTACGGTATGTCCATGGCTATTTTGTGGCTTTATCGCTGCATTTCTGCTTTGTGCTACGGAGCTTGTCTACATTTTAGTACACGCCACAGGTAGTGTGGCCTTGCAGTAGGGAATACTTGTTGTAAAATACATAATTAAGGGAGCCGCCGGTATGAGGAATGCCACCATGTAACATTGGCACTGACATAATTAAGCAATTGTCAACTTTGGGACAACTAGGAGCCTTTCTATCTGCGTGCTCTTGGCTATGTTTCGTTATTTCATGTCCTAAAATTTAGAACTTATGCGCACTCCCTTGCATGCCACGCGTCTGCCGCAGGGGCCGCCTCAACACCTTCCGCGCACCCGGCATGGCGATGCCAAAACGGGACGCCCCCGCCGCATCTTTGGGGACCGTGAGAACTTCGCTGCAGGACAGCTGTGCCGGATTCAGCTGGTGAACTTCATGTGCCACGAGAACGTGGAGGTCTTCTTCAAGTGGGTGTTGGGAAATGATCAAGATGAAAAAACACGGTGTGACAGGGTAAAGCAGCGTGACCTGCAGTGTGCGGCGCGTTCTGTGTATGAGCTAAGTAGGCAATCCTGAAACGCAGTTAGCAAATGTTCAGCTATGAGGCGCGTTCTTGGTTCTGGAATTTGTAGCCGTTATTGCTTCCGAGTTGTTTGAAGTCTAACCGTGCGCCCTCTAACAAGGTTTCGTAATAAGGTTTCGTAACAAGGGACTCCCAATGAGTGCGTGGGTCCCACCTACGTGGGTTCTGCGGGTGAAAGAGCTTCTTTTACCACCACTCGGTACATCCTCCTACCGTGCAGTAAACATGTGACTTTCGTGGCTGGGCGAAATGGCAGCGGTAAGTCGGCGCTGCTGCAGGGCCTGCAGGCTTGTTTGGGCGCGAGCGCGCGAGAGACGGGGCGTGGCAGGAGCCTTGCCAACTGGGTCGCCAAGGAGAGACACACTGCGACAGTAACTCTTGACATTTGGAACACCACCGAGGATGAGGTGGAGACGCAAAAGTGGCCGCCTTTTCGGCATGAGATGTGAGGGGCGGCATGCGATGGGGCGGGACCAGAGGCCCATCGCTGCTGGCAGATGGGTCCGGGTTCGGCCCTCCACTATGTTGAGTGGTGGAGGCTTTGCGTAGTTTTTACATTGCGGGCCATCTTCAGGTTTTATCGTTGCTTTTAGCTGGGGCACATATAGAACGTTGACGGGAGAAACTGCAGATTCGTCCAGTTCCTGGTTGCGCGGCTATGGGACTACCGTCGTGCTCTTGACAAAAAGTTGGAATGCTCGATTCTGAGTCCGGCCCAGCTCCATATTTTCCACCCCATGCAGCTACGGTTCTATGATCCGAATCGTGCGCAAGATCACCGCTGGGGAGGCGGCTGTTGACGGCAACCGCAAAGGCAGCGCCACATACCAGCTGTTCCGGGCGGACGGTTCGGAATTTAAGCCTCAAGACCAGCTGGGTCACAGTGCTAGCCGGGAGGTGGAGATGCTATCGGAACACTTCAATGTCGATGCCTCCAACCCGCTCATAGTCATCACGCAGGATGTGTCTCGAGAGTTCTATAAACGTACGGGTGGCCGACATGGGCGAAAACACAGGGCCGTTGTTGCAAGGAATTACTGACTCGATCTTGGGCCTACCAAAGTCCTCATGGTTTGTAGGGCGGGGGCAGCGTGTACATGGAGCGGCCAGCTTGGCCTGGTCCATGGAAGGCCCAAGTCAAATGCTCCTCACAGGTTGACCAACCCGACCTTGGCATTCTACGTGCGACCCGGCGTTCCTGCATCTACCTCCTATTTATTCGGGCCCTCCCAGTGCACATGGTATTTGAAGCACTTGGTTCCCCTGCGCACGCAGTCACCCAAGGTAGCAGCCGCTGCAAGAAATACCAAATGTACATGAGCGGCACTTGCCTGACCGCCACCCGGGATAAGCTGACAGCGGCGGCCGTGAACGTGCAACTGGCCACAGAGAATATGAGGAAGCACGTTGGTCAATTTCAGGCCAAGCAAAAGGAGCTTAAGGGCCTGCAGCAGCGGCAGAAGATGCTGCAACAGACGGATGTGTGAGTAGCTGTGTGCCGCTGGTCAGGGACAGGTGAAGGGTGAATTTTCCAAGGCATGCACATTCGACACCGCCGCATCGGATTGCAGGGTGGCAACGAGGGGAAACACTCTTGTCGTTCGCAACCAACGATGCAGTGAAGTAGATATACCAGACAGCTCTTTTTGCTTTCCAGGAGCCTTCGCTCCGGTAGGCTGAAAGCACGGCTGATACCCGTCGTTGCCCCTTGCGCATTGTTTACGCATCTTGGTCATATTACGTTCGTCAACCTGTGGTGTTCATGGGCGACTCTTTCTTCGTCGCAATGACACACCGTCGCCTTTCCCAGGTGATCGTTTCATGCTGATTTGCATCCACTCTCACTGCATCCGCTCCGCTTCTGCTTCCACAGGTACAAGCAGCTGCTGGCGGACCTTGACCTGGCGATCGTGTGGGCCATCGTTGAAGAGGCGCGCGCGGGCCTCGCCATTGCCAAGACGGCCGCCGCTGGGCATCCTGAGCGGGTGCAGGAGCTGAAAGCCGCTGTGGAAGAGAATGAGCGAGCGGAGGCGGAACTCCAGACAAAGGAGGATGCGCTGGTAAGGGTCTGGGTGGCAGGATGCGGGACATGTAATGGCAACCACCAATGGGGCTGAATGTGGCCTGCTGCCGTGTCACGTCTCTTTTATGCAGTTTACGGTGCTGCATTTATTCAAAAAGGCATAGGAAGGGATTAATATGTACAAAGGGAGGAATTAGAAGGGGTGTCCTCATCTATGGCATGTCCAGCTGTGTTAAGTTGCCCAGGTTGAATGTAGGATTAACGGTCCGTTCGCACACCCATCCAACCCATTCTCCTCCCTCATTGCATACGCTGGATAACTGATGACGACAACCGCGACGGCAGGGCCCCTGACAGACCTTTCACGGCAGATAAGCTCACCCTGCACCCGCCCATGCCACCCACATCTGTGTACTCGCAGCGAGACGAGATGAACAACACACGCTCCGACGCGCTTCTTCTCCGAGTACAGGAGGCGTCTAACCGTCATAAAGCCGCCAGGCGCCGCGAGGCCGAGGCAGCGCAGCGGCTAGAGGTGCTAAGATCCCTCATGCGCGGCCTGCACGACAGGAAGGCCCTCCTTGAGGAAGACCTCGAACGGCTAGAGGAGGAGAGACAGAGCGAGGGGCTGCTGCAAAGGGTGCGGGAACACGAGGCCAAGGTGCGCGCATGCAGCGGATGATATGGCCGGTTGCGGTTTCGGGCTGTTAGCGGTGAGAGAAAACTGTGTACGGCCCGTCTCACCTTGGATTGTGTCAGGTTTTCACCTCACTTGATCCTCACAAAACCCCTTCACCCAGAAGATTAAGCGAAAATCCCGGTTTACCACTCCTTAGTTCGCAGGTCACCCAGGCGTTAAGGTGAGCAATGTCGCACCGCAACAAGACCTAATACTCCATCTCAAAATGCACGTGTGATCTGTGGGGCCCAATCCAGGTGGTGGCCAGGCAGGCGGAACTGGCGCAGCTGCAGGCAGCCGCAACAGCACTGGAGGCCTCGTGCGATGGTCTGTCGAGGCGGCTCAAAGAGGCGGAGGCCACGCTGCGGGAGCGTTCGACAGCGGCTGGGGTGGCGGAGGCCCTAGCACGGGAAGCGCGCGCTGCGCACCACGAGTTACTTCAGGCCGCAGGCGGTGATACAGTGCAGGCGCGTGCTGTCAACGTGCGCAAGTGGGGTGCGAAGGTCATGGACTTGCTCGACGCCGTGCGCACCGCACCGCAAGGCACCTTCAGCCAACTGCCTATCGGGCCGCTTGGGCTGTACCTGCGCTTACGTGCCGATTGTGACCCGGTGTTTGGCCCACTAGTTGAGCTGGCGCTGCGGGGCTGCCTCTCCTTATGGGTGGTGAACCGGCGCGAGGACTGCGACAAGCTGCGGAGTATAGCAGACCGGATGCGATGCCAACGGCCGTACGTCGTGCAGATGGAGTTTCGCAGTCGGCCGCACGATTATGGGCAACAGCCGGTAGAGGACTCCCGGGGCCGGGTGTGGCGTCGCGTGATCGACCTGGTGGAGCCCGTGGAGGGCCTGCTGCCACAGGTGCGCAATGTGTCGCCTTGGCGCCTTGGAGCCGCTTGGTCAATGGCCCAGACATAAGGATGGCGTGCGGCGTCTGGTGTTTACCGCTGAGGGAGAGCCCATGGGCGGAAAGGGGGTGGGTATGCTGTCACCTAATATTATGACGGACGCCGCAACTTTCTTTCTCACATCGGTTACGGCAGACGAGTGTTGTCTGATAAGTTTGAAGCCCCTATGTCTCCCTCTGCGACGCGCAGGTCCACGGCACCGTTATCAACGTGCTGCTGGACCACGGTTCCGCGGGCAGTGTGGTGTTGGTGGGCAGCATGGAGGAGGGCCAGGAGGTTGCGCTGGGCCGCAATCCTGACCTGGTCAGCCGCCGGATCCGCAGGGCCTACGATTATAAGGGTGCCTCATATGTGTGCATGCGAGCGGGAGCCATGCGCACCGATTTCTTACAGTTACCCCGGTAAGATGGATGTGGAGCAATAAGCCTGTATCGTGGATTATTTCAGAAGGCAGGCACTGGCCTGTAAGTAACCAAGGGGCTGAAGTTAGCCTCAAACAGTATAGGATTCATGATGGCCAAATGGCTTGGAATTGTGACCTCTTTCTTGACGTTAAGTAAGATTTTGCAAGGTGGCTGATTTCTTCCGTGTCTCTTTGGTTTGTATGTTTCCTAGGCTCCAAGCCACGTGCGAGAGGAATTTCTGGAATGTTCTGGAAATATGTAGATACCCTGGAAGCCGATTTAGTGCTGCTGGGCATTTTAGGATCTTCGTGATGTTCACTCTTGCCACTCGCATCGGGTGCTGCGCTGCTAATGGCACTCTACGTGCTTCACCGCCTTGCCTCGCTGGTCCATTCGCGTTGGTGGCAGGACATGCCGCCTGGCTGCGGACAACCGGTCGCAGCTGATGGCCAGCGAGCAGGCACTGGGGGCGCGCGAAGCCGAGTTACGACAGGCAGAGGCGGGGCAGAGGGAATCGCAGATAGCGGTAGCGGCCGTGCAACGCGAGCGCCATGAATTGCAGCAGCAGCAAATGACGCTGTCAAGGAAACAGGTGGGGAAGAAATACAGAGGACGAACGGGCGGGAGGCGAACCTCGACGCCAAGGATGCACCCAGGATGCACGTGCATCACAGGATGAAGAAATAGCCTAAGTGGATTTCATCCTTCGGGTTCGTCTGTTTTCCTCCATGTATGGAATCATGCCGGACGGAACGGGTGGTTGGCCATATTCAAGTCAAGGACATGCTACAACTATTTCCCGGTGCAGGCTTGCTGCCAGTCTCAGCTGAATAGCCTACTGGATGAGGCGCCTTCTGCGGTGACCGAGGCACAATCATCCGAGCTTCTCAACGGCCTGCAGCAGATCCAGCGGGAGCTTGCTGAGGCGATTAGCAGCCAAGCCAGCTTGGAGACGGGCAAGAACAACGCAGCGGCGGATGCAGAGGCCTTCCATAGGGAGTAAGTCGACGTATTAATGCTGTTGTTTATTGCTGTTGTTTTGGTTCGAATACGGACAAACGAGTAAGTGGGTTGCAACCCGCAAGAAACGGCTCGCTGCACTGCGAAGGGGTCTTTGCATGTCTGTGCGAAGGCGGTTGAGAAGCACATTCGTTTAATGCCAAGGCAACGCGCTGTGCATTAGGATTATTGATGCCCAGTAATACCCGGAGAGGCGAGGTGACCGCTTATGGTTGGAAATCCTGGAGGAGGTGGTCCCCGAAGGCCAAGCAGAGTGTCACGATTAAGGGACACCTCAAAAGGAGTGGGAAAACGAAGTGGCACGTGAGACTTAGCCTGTCAAAGGCTAAGTTCTGTTCGAGGATCATGGGCTACGAGCTTCGCCTCGTCCTGACCTCCTCTGTCCTTCGCCGCCTCCACGCCTTCTGGTGGAATCGCCCGCAGGATAGAGGCTTTGCACAAGCAGAAAAATGAGTATGTGGCCCGACGGCAGGAGCTCGTGGTGAAGATGAACCAGCTAGCATTGCACAAGCAGGAGGCGGGCGAGCGGCTGAGGGCTTGCCGGGCGCACCTTCAGGCCGCGAGTGATGACATGCAGAAAGCTCGGCAGCGCATTGATCAGTACGAGGAGGAAGTGGACAAGGCATTCGACGCGGCGAGCCAGGTGTGGCCCGGGGTATAGAGATGTCGGGACAGCGGTAAACTGTGGAGGCGCGGACGCCAAGAGGGCAGATGCCAAGACCTCTGCCTGCGCGGTGGGTGGACGAGTGGGATGGAAAGGGCCTGGCCCGGGTATGATATCCACTTTACACGTGCGAAGCCCTGCCTACTTTTGAGTCATGATTGCTTAATGGCTGCAGGTCTGCTCTCGGCAGGAGGGTCTGGATGCATTAGCAAAGCTTCGCGAGGTGAAGCGACAAGAGCTCAGGTCCCTGCAATCCAACAGGAACAGAACCGAGGAGGAGATGAAAGCACTGCTTGCGCAGGCAATGAACAGACAGGTAAGCCTCTCGGCACCTGGGTCTGAAACCGATTCTGTCCAAACTGGGGATCCCTTCTGGGTATGCCAGGTGATGCTCGATTTGTCAATAGGACAAGAACCAAAGGAAAAGGACCAATCAAACGCATAAGCCGGGTGCTGATCTGCAAACGCCTGCTAGTGCCTGGCCCTGCAGTATTGCGATGTGACAGCGATTTGGAAATTGTGAATGGTGGGAACCAATGTGCAGTACTCCGCCTGATTTTTTGTTATTTCAACTTGCTGTGGCTTGATATCGGCGCCGTGATGCTCGTTGGCCTGAGTTTGTACGCGTTCAACGTCTAACACACCAGGGCATGGAGCGTTGGGCAGCGGTGCTGAGGCAGAAGATTTCCCAAGCCGAGGCGAACGCGGGCGGTGACCTGGGCTCCATCAGCCTGCAACTTGCGGCAGCGCAGGCCGACCTGGATCGGGAGAGGGCCGCGCTGGACTCTGTTGGCAAGAAGGTCAACGCCATGCAAGAGGCACAGATGCTGAGAGAGGCCAAATACCAAAAACTTGTGCAGCAGGTGCGCGCCCATAGTGGTATCTGCTTATCCGAGTGAAGGGAAGCTCACCTCGTCCCCCGACAGTCCACCCGCCCCTGGAGAAGAGGAGAAGAGTGAATAGCTCCAGCATTAACCCCAAACCCTGGTTGGCTGCCAGGTTTGCTAGAGGCGAAAAGCTCGAGGACTTCCTGCCGTGCGTTTACGGATCTCATGGACGGGCTGTGACCGGACCGGGATTGTGTTGCTGTCAGGCGTCCCACCAGAATCGCGTTGTCTTGCTCTTTCCTCGTACCACCCTTCTGCAATGATCCATTGTGCGCTTCATGCTGGTGAGGATTTCCTCACCGCTGCCCACTCTGTTCCGCGCAGGTGGAACACGTTTCGAATGCGAAATTCGGCTGCTACATGCAGCGCCGCAACATCATAGCCAGCTTGCACTTGGATCATGAGGAGCAGCGGCTGGATCTGCACGTGCGCAAGAACCACGAGCGGGAGCGAGCCACCAGCCTCATGCAGCTTAGCGGTGAGGCGGGCGGGTCAGGAGAGACCACGATCTCTTAGCGACGGATTATGAGGAAAGGCAGGTGTTATGCGTGCATAGATTTGGCGGGTCTTGCACCCATCGCATCCCACAGGGCACCCCATAGGCAGGTATAACGTGCATAGTTGCCACAATCTTTATTGCTATCGCCGCCGCTGTCAGTAGACTACGCTGTCGTGCTCCGTCCCCATCATACCCCGTTGGGACTTCTCATTGGTTCCCAACCCATGTTGGGCTGCCAAGGTGGCGAGCGATCGTTCACCACGTCGTCCTTCCTGTTGGCCATGGGCGAGGTCCTGGACACACCCTTCCGCGCCATGGATGAGTATGATGTGTACATGGATCAGAATACCCGCAAGCTTGCCACCATTGCACTTTTGGAGTACGGCTGGCGGAGCAATCCTACCAGCCAGCTAGTGCTCCTTAGCCCGCAGGTATGCATGCCGAGGAGGAGATGGGGCGGATATGGGGGACATGGGCAGCATTAAACAGGAATCGAAAATGTCTAACCGCCTGGAAGCCGTTACTTGCAACTGGCTATAATGTTACCGATGCATATCGATTTATAGCAACAGAAAGCAGTACCCCATGTGGACATTTTATTACACCACATCTTAACGAAAGATCGTATTGAGGCAAACACTACCAAGCAATCCCCTGCGTAAGCAGATCTGTGGAGGCAAAGAAAGTGTGAGCAGCCGACGCAATCCAATAGTTTGGGACGTTCTAGGTGAGAACAAATGGAAGGCCCCGATAAAAAAGGAAGGATGAGAACGAAGTGATGGAAAACCAGCAGAATCCGTCGAATAGTGGCACAAGAGAAAATACGGAGGGACTGAGGAAGGCAAAATGGAGATCTCTTTGGGGGCTGTGTAACGGAACGAATGAGGACGAGACCTTGGAATGCAGGAAAATGCGTTTGATTTCTGGGGGCGTTGATTGGTCCTGCCTTGCCTGTGATCTGCAGGACACGGCTATGTTGTCGGAGGCAATAGAAGCTGTGGAGCGGACGTGTGCGAGGGACGGTGTGCCGCTGCCCCCAAAGGACTTCGCAAAACTTGTCAAGCTGCAAAACCCGCGTTTGACGTAGGAAGCGAACAGGTACGTCCTACCCTCGGATGCGCAAAGATGTAGGTTTTCGTTCTATTGTAGGTTTCCGTGGGTCCTTGTACCCCTACGACGTCAATATGCCACTGGTGTGAACGCACAGTGCTGCCTGTTGCCATGCTTGAGTCCAGATGAATAGTTGTAGTCGCGTAAATCTGTCGACGCAAGGTGGGGTATGCCGGCGGCACACCGGACATTATGTTACGTTATTATGTTTTACAACTTAAGCATTAATCATATGCTTCACACCTTGTGGCGTTTGAATTGCGGGCGAACGATGGGGTGGACTGTACAGAATGGCCTGCACAATGTGAGCTGTGTCGTGCCATAGTAATGTGCTTGCGGGGCATGCATTTATGGTTGGGCACATCCTGTAAAATGGATATTATTGCCGGCCATACATTTGTTGTGTACTTGCCTGAGGGTGCCTGTCTAATTACACATTACGATGCAATTGTACGAGGCGCATGTGGTTGCATGGATTTTACTGGTGCAAGCTGCTAGTTCCTCTATCGCCACGCGGTATATGGTATTGTACGAAAATGGCATGTGCAGCATTGGTTGATTGTTTGGTGTTAACTGTACAGCGGTATTGAGGTTGGGGTTCCACGAGGGGTCCACGGGGGCTCCCGTTCTACCATGACTAGTCTTTGTCATCGCCCGGGCATTTGAAGGCAAACGGTCTGCGCACAATTTATAAGCCGCCCCATAGGTGCATCCACCTGTGCCACGACGTCTGCAAGCGCCTAGGCGAAAGCCTCAGCTGGGACCGGACTGGATCTGTCCCGGACTGGTCTTAGCTGCGGCCGTGAAAGGCTTGGCCCTCGGTAGGGAAGGTTCATGGAGCTCACCATACATCGAAGCAAAATCATGTGCATCAGCGTGCCTTGGCCTTGGCGTCTTTTGAGGGGTCTCTGGTGCAGAGGCTCACAATTATACAACTTTTACATGGGAAGAAATGCTGGGTGCAGAAGAGGCCTTCCTCGGAAGAAGCCCGTTGTCGCCACACTTTATACTTGCGTTGGTATCGAACCTCATATTCAATTTTTTCCCGATGACCCTGCAGCCGTTGTGCAAGCCTTAAGAACCGTAACCTCGATAAGGAAAAATCATATTCAACTGTTGATGCCGCGGACTGAATTATAGCTCCTAAATTGCTGCGAAATCTCCAGTGCATACAGCGTGCTCCACGGGGCTGATGCACGGTCCTTATCCCCGTCCTGACTGCCTCCCATCTCCTTCCCTCCCCAGATACCCCCTCTGCTCCCCTCTAACCCGATCCAACACCTCCTGCCATTATCACGGCCTTCTGCAACCCGCACATGAACCCCCCGGGATATCGAAGCCGCACACATCACTCAGTCACATCCGCACCCCGAGCTGCGTCGCAACCGCCCGCCGGAACGGCTCGGGCGGCGGACCCCCAAGCGCAGCCTCGTGCGCGAGCACCTCCTCCCGTAGTCTGCCGCTGTCCACCAGAGCCGCCGATGGCTCTGCGTAGCGCCGCAAAGTGGCTCGCAGCCAAGCCCCCAGCAGTGACACAGCCGACTCGGCCCGAGTGACGCTCTCGTCGTCTATGGCCGCCGCTGCCTGGGCCATGGCGCGATTCAGCAGCCGTACAAAGCCCAGGTATACCTGGATAAGGCGTAAAGGTCTGGAATTTATAGCATGCCTTAAAAAAGGAATTGTGTGTGTGGAACAATTTATCGACGAATAAGCGCGACCTGGTTGGCCCGCGGGTCGCTCCACGAAGCTGGCCTGTGAAGCCCTGTGCGGCTCTCCTCTTTCGCCTCTAACCCAATGTCCGCCGCTACCAAACCCCTGCCGGGGTCCCTCACCTGAAATATGAGGAGATGAACAAGGCGATGCTAAACGCCACGTAACCCATTCATAACCCCCCAGGAGCAAACACTGCTTTGCTATCCTGCTAAGTAAAACAGTGTTTGCCCCTCCAAACGTCACATCACGAGCATATTCGTACTGGCCCTAGGATCCAGTTGGATGCACAACCTAATGTATCCTGAATGCGCTCCACCATCAAGATACCTCACCAGTAGCAATGAGTCCTGTGCCAACGCGCTGCTATGCTCCAGTCTGCCCCGGACCACATCCGCGCAGCGGCTAGCTTGCTCCACCTACGAGGTAGAGATGCAATAGGCCGCTCCGTGTGGCCCTTAAGCGTTTCATTTTCAAAGACGTCCAAACGATTAGCCATCCATAATGATAGCTTTAGTGAAAATGCCTTAAAAGATCTCGCGACACCTTCACACACTGGCCAGCGAGGCAAGGTACCCGACCCCAAGGTGCCTGTCGCTCAGGCTGGATCAATGCTGAAGTATTCTCCCTTCCCGAAGGCGCAAGGGTCATGAGCGTTATAGCATCGTAGCTCATATACCACGCCCAGGCATACCACGCTCTTAGCGCTTGCAACCGGAAAGGCAACAACCATCCACATTTGCCGGGTTCGTCACCTGATAGCGTCCAAGCCGTATACCCACCTGCGCCGCCACGTCACGCTCCCGCTGCAAGAGTCCTGGAGCACCCGCCGCCACGCTTTGCACAATGCCCGAGTGGATGGCCTGCAATCGAGCAGGAGCCAAAGTAGTGTCGAAGGGCAGGTTCGCGAGTGGAAAGAGCACGATGGAGCCGAATAGCCGGGACACAGGGACGTATACAACGTGCAAATATTGATCCTTAGCTTGGACAGGAAAGAGATCTGTTGCCCCTCTGGCCGGTTAGGTGACGGGCTGCAACAAAGATGCAAGCGCAGAGGTGGCGACGGTGCACGGCCCCATATAGGCAGAAGACGGTCCAGCCCCCAAGTTCCATGACGCGGCCGTGAGTCACGACAAATTGTTTACTTGGCCCGAATGACACGGATACAGCGGATAAGAGCCGAGGGTGGCTGCCCCTGCCCGCCTGTGACCTACAGCATAGCACTGTCACCCCAAGCCTCATACCATGCCCAACCGCGTGCAGTACAGGAGCCAGGGCCAGCCAGTCAACCATACCCACCTCTAGTTGCGCCATCTTTTTTTCCCAGCCCTCCAGCTCCAAGGGCAGCTCCGCAGGCATATGCACCAAGCGGTCCAACGCATGCAGCAGCACCTCCCAGGAGCCGCTGCACAATACCGGCTCGTGGAAGCAGCTGCAGGACCAGGGAAACCTCTTATGTCGCGCGGGCTCCAGTTTGATCCGGGGATATGCAGAGATAAGAAATGTAAAATAATGCCGGATGATGCTTCCTTGAATAATTTACTTGTGAGCTACAGCTAAAGAACTATCACACCAAATCTGCCTGCCCTTCAGGGTTCGTTTGCTTTCGTTCGCTAACCCCTCAGGGGAGGTGCTGTGGCGCTGAGGGGTGGATCGTCGCAAGTCGCAAGCTTCCCTCAAACAGCTTGGGCGCACCCAGCCATGTACGCCGCCCGACACCCCACACCGAGCCTGTCCATAGAAAGCCACAAGTTCACCTCAGCGAGCATTCCGCCACGCCGCGACCATCCGCGGCTTCCAACTCGTCCTTAATCTCTGGCCACTCCGTATCTAAGTTGCCGCCCATCCCTGCGCTGCCATTACGCCGCGGAGCCGGTTCTTCGTCTGCAAATAACGCTGCCACAAGCCCCGGTCCGTCCAGCACGTGCAGTGCCAAAAGCCGGTCCACCACAAGCAGCAGCCGTTGAGGCTCACCCGCGTGGTAGTGGCGGACGACCTGGGCCCCAGGGGAAACGTGCGCGGCAGGGTGAGGGGCTGCGAATCCCTCAATTTTACACCACCAGCACAACGACATGTTGGATACATACCCCGTTATGGCCCCAGGCGGAGTATGCATTGCCAACCAGAACGGCGCCTCACTTCCAGACAGAGCAAAGGCACCGATGAAATCACCAATCACCCAAATTCAACCGCAAGCAGCCTTGCGCTGACATATACCATTTACACGGCGTACAGTAATATCCGGCGCATCTAGGACGGCACATAAGCACACCGCCGTCACACTCCCACCTGCACCATGGCCACCTGGCCAGGGCTGGCCCCGAGCGCCGAGGCGACAGCCTCCCAGGAGCCGGGCTGCAGCGCCCCCAGCGCCCCCGCGTCCGCGTCCGCCTCTGCCAGCGCGGATCGGATTGCCTCCGCGTAGCGCTCAACCGCCACGTGTAAGTGGGAGGGGGATTTAACACCCATGGCTAGGATCAGGGTGGCCAAAACCTGAGAATCGCGAGCAGGGGTTGAATTCTGAGACTTTACAACAGTCGCACGCACATACACGCGGTGGTTTGGGACAGCTATCTGCGTGGAAAACGACGGATGCGAGTGAGCACCTATGGCCGAGATCATGAGATATGGTGCTGGAGACCCCACGGCCGAGGACTGCACTGTGATGCGGTCAACCGAATTTTCAAGACTCTAAAGCTGCCCACCGTAGTCACGTCGAGGACAAATTTTGGCACACACAGAACACTTTAAAGGGTCCATCAAAAAGTCGATACCTTGCACCTGTTGGCGCAGTCCTAGCCGCGGGGAGTCCCGGTAGGAACCACAGATCGGCGCCCGTTACTCACAACAGCAGACTGCCTTAAACCCAACCCTCCGCGGTCCCTCGCGTCCGCACCTTTGGCCCTGAAAGCGGTCCCTGCTCCTCTACAAGCGACCCGCAGTTCTCATGCATCCAGTCCATGACCTTAGACGACCACAGCGCTGCCACCTGCTCTGGGCGCAGAGAGCGGGCCTTGGTTTCCAAAGCGACCGAACTGCCTTCCTGGCGACACCACGTCACAAGGCGCGCAGCAGTCTCAGCAATGGCGTCACCGGCCCATGGCACGACGGCAGGGCCGGCAGCTACTCTGGCGCCGCCACCTTCCTTAGGCTGGGCCCCATCTCCCTCCTCATCCGCTGGGAGGCCACTGCCCCTTCCGCTTGGACCTTCATCTTGCTGCTGCCCCTCCACATCGACTAGCATGGCACCTGCGCCAGCCTGATCTCCCTGTTCATCATCCTCCAGCAGGTCTGGGTCCTCCTTTGAGTCTCGGCGTAGCGCGCCGCGCCGCCGGGCCTGCTGCTGCTGATCCTTAGGGGGTTGCAAGTGAGTGGGCTGATGGTGTGGCAAGTTGCCGGGCAGGGGGGGACCGGCCAGGCCAGGTGGCAGGCCAAGGAGCTCCTGAAAATACGGTGGCAGAGACTGCACAAGAGGGATGGGGAAAGGAAGGGGGCAGGAGGAGAAGGGAAAACAGAAATGGGATGCCAGATGAGGCAACGACAACGAAATTGGTAAACGTACACATGCGAGCAAAGGGCGTATGCAGCTCGGATGCCGCCGCCCAGAGGCCCCAATAATCTGCATGTCCGTTCTAATGGCTTGCATCCACACGCAGACTACAATCTTTGAAACGTGAGAAACGGGCCTCGGTGCAACCAACCCCGATGCAGCCCTCCTCCTCTCAGACCTAATCCTCTCAGAACATCACGGCGGCCGCACTCACCTGCTTGACCACGGGGTAATCCGCCAGCCGCAGCAGGCGGTGAAGCAGCAGTGCAACAAAGCCCCGTTGTGGATCGTGAGACGCCCGCTCTGAAACCCATTGCCACCTGTCCCAGGGCCACTGGTAACCGAACGAACTTAGATGATACGACAACCACGATGCCAGGCGGAAGCGCAGCTCTGGGTCCAGGAACGGCATGCATCCAAAAAGCTCCCGTACGCAGGACGACAACGCGCGTGCAAACTGGAATTGCGGCACCTTGCACAGGTCCACCAACACAGTGCAGTAGGCCGCGTGCGACAGCGCTGGGGTCGGCAAGCGCAGCATCTGGCTGAACAGTGCCTCTGCCACGAAGTTGCGCACGTTGGTGCGGTCCGTTGACCCGAAAACGGATGCCAGGTGGTGCGGCAGTGCGCCGGAAAGGGTCAGCACGCAGGCGGTCCTGGACGTGTGAGGCGTGCGAGGCGAGGCAGAGGCGGAAACTGACTAAGACAGCAAAGTCAGGAAGTGAGCGACAGGCTCTGAAGCCAAGTGACCGTATCCATTGGTCCAATCTCCCCGTGCGACTCTTCTCCCCTCTTCTCCTGGCCTTTCCCGTGCCTGCAACCAGACCTTCCATACCCTTCTGCACCTCCCGTCCGCCCTCACAGGCTCCATCATCGCTGGCGCTTGGTCAACATGCTCGAGTTGCTTTTATGGCAATTATCTTTTTCACAACCAATGCACATCTCAATCCGTTTCGGGAACGGAACGTTAATACCCAAACACTGGCCCTCACAAGCTGGACAAGCTCCACGTTCAACCCCCTTCCTCCTGACGGCACTTCATCCCTGGAATACTACATATTACGAAGCCTAGGCAATCACACCTGTCGCTGCTGAGTGCCGCCAGTGTGTCCAACACGTACTCCTCCACGATCAACCGCTCCACCGCGGGCAGGTCCTTCCCCAGGTACTCCCGGGACAGCAGCCGGATGCCGCCGCGGCCGGGAAACAGACGTCGCACCCGGGCGGCCATCACGGCCACGGGCTCCGCGGGATCCACACCTGGAGATGAGGTCCGGGGTGGGCCGGTTAGAAGAGTGAGACTGGAAGTTCAGGACAGGTTCTAAGTCTGTTGGGACCAGGGTGGGGCCGCGGTGAGGAGGAACACGGCGGCGTTTGATGGGGCACGTGGCAACACTACTCGCGCAAAAACTTGCTCAAGGATTGGTCCGGTCTACCACCCCTGCCAGGTTAGGGGTGCATGTACAAGGTGACCTTGACTCCCAGTCCTTACCCGCGGGCCAGGCTGGCAGCTCCAGAGGCTCCAGGCCTTCCAGGGGCTGAGCCGCCGCCAGCTTTTGCAGATACGGCACGTGGGGCCCCGGCAGCACCTGTACCTCCCATGCGTTGTCGCGGCATTCACAGATGGATTCCCACAGCTCGCAGAGGAAGGATGCGCCGCCGCTGTCGCTCCTGCGAGTCAGTAAGAGTCGACCCATTGGAACCGGGCAGATGCGCAAACATTAGGTACGAAGCATAGTCGAGGGATGGGGACAAGGCGCAGTTAGTAACCCTGCGTGGTTATGGCCACCAGAAGCGCGTATGCAAGCCATCCATCTGTGTATAAAGCAATCTCTTAAACGTCTCTGCATCGCATATCCTGCGGTGTATCGGGGCGATTCGGCAGCCCCTTCTTCCTTCCTTTTCTTCGGGTTTGGAGCTCCACCGCCAGGCCCTCCACACACGCAGAAATCCTAATCACGCCCCGTTCCTGCGCCGTACCAGCACCCCGCATCATTTGCTCCATTAAAAACGCATTGAAAGCCCTGGACGCCTGGCCCCCACCTGGCCGCCATGTCCTCATCGCTCCGTGAACCCGACATGGGTCGCAACGCCTCATCCAATGATACCGGCCGCGACGCCATATACGACTCCACCATGGCAAACAGCCCGGCCAGGCTCAGTTGGCCATCGCAGCTGCCGGTCATATCACCAAGGCTCGCCGCCGCTGCCAGGTCGCGACCACACCACGGCAACGCCGCCAGTACCACGTACACCAAGAAATCTGACCAGGGCTGCATGGCAGCCCCAGGCGCCGCGGCTCCGACGCCGCTGGTGCCTGACTCCTCCTCATCGCCCGCGCCGGCAGCGCCGTTGCCCTGTTCCACTGTTAACGCCGCCGCCTGTGTCAAGGCGCCGCTGGCGGTATGTACCAGCGAAGTGAAAGCGGCCAGCAGCCAGGATGCTGGGATGACGTTGACGGCATGAAGTGCGGCCAGAAACCGCAGCAGCTGCTTGGCACGGTATGTGCGCGGTTCAGGCGCCGCAAGGCAATCGCGCAGGTCCGAGATGACCGCGGCGGTGATTCGGCGGCTAAAGTCGGGCCGCTCGGTGTTGAGGACGCCTGGGACCACCCAGCGTTTGCACGTCACGGGCGTTTAACGAAAAATAAGGTGAATTCCAAAAAGGCCGACGCTGCGCCGTTCGATTCTGGATCTTCAAACCCGGCAATGGCCGCCTAGGCCCCGAATGGCCCCAGCCATCCGCTTGCCACGCAGCATTATGGCCTTTACGGCGTCCTCTCCAAGGTACTCCTTCCGCGACTGGCTTTAATAACCCAGCTGGCTTCAGCACCCGGTCAGCCCAGCTCATATGCTGTTTCCATGTCCACCCTTCCCCCGATTGACTCACCGAGCACCAGTGCATAGTGCTGCGTCTTGAACGAGACCTCCACGGCGGCCTCCACCAGCAGCGCAGCCACATTGTCTCCGCCGTGCTCTAGGTCCCGGCGGCAGCTCTTGAGCAAATCGTCGTAAAAGCGCTCGTCCGTCCAGTTGTCGCGGCCGGAGCCCTGCCCGATAGAGTGGCGTGCACGTGTGCAAACGAGTCATGGTAGTCGAAAGAAGCTCGGCATGAAACAGAAAGGGCGCCGAAAGTCTGCCCGCGACAGATTCCCCGCTTACCTTGGAGCCGGCGACTAGGCCTACGTGCCATCATTTCTCAGCCCAGACAGGTCCATGAAATCCGCGAACACAAAGGACTTTCCATCAAACTCTTGAGATTGGCACCGGGTCCACCCTTGCTGCCCCCAAACCACAGCAAGCTGTGGAGAAATCCAAAAGTACTTTATAGTGTGCATAGAACCTTTCTGCAAAGAAATTCTCTGTCCCAACCGCTCGAGGTTCCCGAGTATGTAGCACTGAATCCGGCCGCCTCCCCTTCCTTTAACGTCACGCCCGCACCGTGTTGCGGTCGCACACACCCAACAATTTGGCCACCAGCAGATGCTGCGGGCTTAGCTTAGGTGGCTGGCCGTCCGGGCCCTCTTCACGTCCGCGTTTGCCAATATAGCTGCGCTGATAGCCACCTCCCCCACGCCCGCTTTCAATGCCATGGTGCTGGTGCCCTCCGCCATGACCCCCAAAGCCGGCAGCCCCGCCGCCACGGCCGTAGCCGCCACGTCCACTGCCGCGCCCTTCGCCACCTTGCCAGCCGCCACCGCGGCCACCCCGGCCACCGCCACGGTGATTGTGATAGCCATGCTGGTCGAACCCCCCACTGTATCCTCCGCCCCCACCCCCATGACCTCCACGGAATGAGCGTTTGTGTTGGTTATGGTGCCGGTCTCCCATTCGAACGTTTGCGAAACAGCTCGAACTTTGTGAAAAGAAACGCAGGGCGGTGCGGCGGCCACAATTACGAAGATGATTTTAAGTGTTATAATTCCTATGCATGTAACATTTGCCGCATCTCTTTAGATTAAAAAGCTAATAGTCCGTGATACCAATACCGTCCAAGCCGATCGGAGTTGTGGCGCACTATGCATCTTAATTTGTCTACATAAAATACGATGCACTAATAACGGTATAGCTTATTTCTGCACTGTATGACAAGATATCACATTTGCGTTAGCAACTCATGCAAAATCCATGGGTACGGCATAAACTGTTTGAGCGCCATGGCCAACACGCAACGTGTGGAACAATTTTAGAAATTTCACACAGCATGAGCTAAAGCAAATATATGTAACGAAAATGTTCGCAGATGAATATGACCGCACTTTTTACCAAGGTTGACTCGGAGGTGCTAGGGACTGGACGACTTTGCCAAGGATAGTCCGCTCGACTGAAGCGCACACGCAGTGAGATTGGACTTAAGAAAATTACCAAGCAAGATGTCTCTGAAGGAGCTAGCCAGCCTCGCCCCGTGGAACTGGGACCCACAGGCTGCGAAGCACCCTCCCAAGAGGGCAGCACTGAAGGATTTTGAAAAGGTAGGCATAACGCTTCAAATGCTTGAACCAGGATTGCTGTCGAACTTCTTCTTAAGGAGGATAGGACTTGGGTGGTTGGAAACCCGTTACGGACCTGAACCGCTTAACGATGATGTCGGGACATTTCGTGCAAACATGTTTGTTAATGTTTTGAAGCTATCACGAATGAGATTTAAAAAAATTACGAACGAATTTCCCACGAATTGCCATGATTGGACGCGGAAAAAACACTCGTCCTACCCAACCAAGATTGAGTCAGCTTGGCGTCATGATGTGAGTTCTATGGCCGGCAGCGCGATCATACAATGGTGTTATTGCAATGCCGGTTTCATAAAATCGGGATGGTGACCTCAGTGAGCCAGGTTTGGCCTGGTTGGGCTTACTGTCGACGCAGCAGGGTTGCGATGTTCCCCGCAATCATGTATGTCGTCCTGAATAAATATGCGATTTGCTTACAATGCATTATGTTCATGTCCGTTGTTAATACTAACGCTTCCTGGCCATGCCAATCAGGTTTTGCGTCCCGCTACCGTTCACAGGATCCGGGCCAGGTACTTGCTCCTGCTCCGACACCACGGGAGCGGCGCCGCCCCTCAGCAGCGTGCAATTTGACGGTATGAGGCCGTAGAAATTAGGGTAACTACTTCTGTATGTGCTGGAACCGGCAGGAAAAGTTCCTCCTCGCCGCCTACTTAATGAACCTGTACTGGTGTCTGAAGCCGTCACATATGCATTTCATTAATGGGGTGTAAACGCAATATCCTGTTGGTGATGCCGTGGGCTTGCTTGGGTGATGCGTTGAGCTCTTTACTATCTCCTGTCTCTCCACTGCTTATGGGTGCCTTGTGAAGGAATTGGGCTGGGAGACGCCCAGCGCAAGTGGATTGGCCCGGAAGGCAGCCAGCGCAGGTGAGAGCAATTGAACTACCATTTATTGGAAATAAGTGTGCAGCGTGAAACATAGACCTAGGCAGTTAACTCCACCTTATCGCGCGTTGCCCATTTCCAACGCGACATCGCGATTACTTCGAGATCAGCTGCGCGTCGACCCCAGGCCGTGCTTCTCGCAGGCCATAGCAGAGCCAAGCGCATATAGCTCCCTGACCCGCACCCCGAAATTCCTGCGCCGACCTCTCCCAGATCGTGCGCGGAGTTTGCTGAAGAGGAAGGCCGCCGAACTACAGACACCCGATTCACAGAAGCAGCCTGCTCCGCAGCAGCGATCTGCACGCAGCCGAACCCGGGAATGCGGGCAGGACCCAGATGCAGCTTCGAACGCAGGGATTCCTGCTGCACCCGAACCCAGCGACATGCTACGTACCTTACAGGAGCACGGTCAGCAGCAGCCAAATGTGGGGCCGCAAGTATTGGAGCCTACCGCCTGCCATGCTGGTGCCACGGATGACAGCTGCGCGGCTGCAGGTGCTTCGGAGCGTGCCACCAAAATCAATTGGGTTGCAAGGTATGAATCGACGCCGTCGGCGAATCAGACTCCGGCGCAGACGCATCGTGACCTTTCCATGCAGCCGCCCAGGTGGACTCCGGCGAGGTTGTGCGGCTCAGCGGCCCAGATGGAATCTTTGCCCGTCGCGGATGGCCCACCCCTCTCTCCAATTCTGCACCGCGGCATAGCTGCGGCTGACGGATGCATGTTTAGCTGCGGGGTGAGCGTACAGCTGCCATCGCAAGGGCACACATCGGCACTTGTCCAGCAGCTTCCGGCGGAGAAATACAACGTGCAACAAGGCGATAAACCGGCAGAGCGAAGCAATGGTCGCGCCACTGCCAATCCTGGGCAGGCATCACGTCGTTGCCCGACAGGGTCGATTCCTTACAGCGGTGGACCGCAGTTGGCAGCGGAACCGGCAGCTGCTGCAGACTGCACACCTACCACTACGGGCGCGGGATGGGCCATCGCTAAAGCCGACAGTTGTGTGACACCTTTGACCGGCAACTGGGCAGACGGTGGCGGAAACGCCTCTGCCAATGCAGACTTGTCGACGCACGGACCCTGCAGCCGGGGCGGGGATGGCAGGGTGGGGATACGCGCAGACGCCAGAACACCGTCCGCAATTGTAGCAGCCAAGAACTTTGAGGACTTAACGGTGCATACGTCCAACCCGGTTGTGCATCGACGAGGTGATCTGCACCCGTGGGGCGATGGCCGGCCCATAGCTACTGCTTTGGCAACCCGATCAAAGGTTGAGGGGTGCACATCCTACGACGATTGCATCAGTGAACGTTCACTGATGTCGCCGGCCACGTCCCAGCACCAGCTAACAGCACACACATTAAGATCGCTGCCTCAGCTGCAGCTTTTCTCACACAGCCCCGGTCAGCTTCGGTTGGGTGATATCAATCGTTCGGGGCCTCGGGGCCAGGGCCAGCAGCTGCAACAACACTTGCGTCCTTTTGATCAACCAAGTTTGCTTTGCACAGGCGACAGCGGCAGTAAGGCTGCTCGGCTGACTGCCGCCGGTGTTGAGATGGCCTCTGCCGGGGTGGCGGCTCACTTGCCGCAGGCCTCGGTGGCGCCCACGAGCCAAAATTGCATTTTGCTGGAGGACGCCATTGCGAAGGGTACTGCGTCGACCCAGCCGCAGCCGCAGAAGAGTACAAGTCACACGGGTCGGGGCCTCACCGTGCAGCCACCTGCCTGGCGCACACCGTTGCCTGGTGGGACCACGCAGGGGGATGCCCATGACATCGGTTCAGATGCAGCGCGGTCCCTCAGCCAAATCGTGGCGCTGGAAGAGCGCCAAGGGCCAGCCGTGACCCAAATTGTCGGTATGCACGAGGTACTGCAGGACACCGTGGCCGAAACGCCACATGAACCGGTCTTGCCGACGGCCATTGCAGCAATGAGCTCAGGCAAGGCGGTTGGCAAGGATAGTACTGGTCCTGGGCCGCGCGGCACCGGAGCTGGGGCAGCGCCATGCAGAGACCAAACCAGCGCATTACCCCAGTCCCCATTAGCAGCTCGACCGGGCTCGCACGTAGTCGGATTCAGTCCCTCCACAGCGGATATCGGCGAAGAAGCTGCTGGCAAGCCGGAGCTACGATCCGGCTTGGGCGCTGCAGCCGGCGTTTGGGTATTGGGCCAGCACGGTGCGGCCGCCAACCGGGCGGGCCACACGGGTTTCCAAGCAGTCAACCGACCGATAGCAGTAGCGGCAGCAAGGGCCAAGGTCCCCCGCATCATGACGAGCAGCACCACGGGCATTTCCGGGTCAGTTAACATGAGTCAGGGACATGTGGGGAGCTGCGAAGCCCTGGACAAGGGCACCCTTCAGATCTTGGCGTCCTCATTCGAAGGGTCCACAGCAGCCCCCGAGGCACTTGTCCCAGCAGCCACAGCTGTGGAGCGCTCTAAGCCGGACTCGAAGGTCATTGGGGGTGTAGGTTCTGTGACTGCTATGTCCGGCAGTTCGCAGAATGATGCCGTGTTGCTGTCCTCGGTTAGTCATCAATTTGGTGAGGAGCAGGAGAAGGCGGACGCCGACAAAGGTGGTGACGAGGGAGCGCCTGCAGAGGAGCGGCCCTTAAAGAAACTGATGATAACGAAAGCAGACAGCAATGACACACTTGCGGCTAGTACATTGCAGAAGAAAGTGACGCCATTAACTATGGCGATGGCAACGGAGCAGCGGGGGCCCACGCCAAAGCATGGGACACAGGACGCACCGCTGACTTTCCGACAGCCTGAGCAGCTTCCCATAACTGCTCATTGTGGTATCACCGGCGCGAGCGTACCTAGTCCTGCCCGCTGCGCGGGTGCCGTTGGGCTCCTCACTGAGCAGCCCGACGGAGAAGCGGCAACGGTCACGGGGTGCACCGTTGGGGTTCCTGCGCCAAGTCGCAGTTCCAGTGAACCCACGCTGCCTCCAGTAGCGCTGACTCAGCAACAGCTGATGGTTCTGGATCAGCTGCTGGCCTTCTTCCGGGTTAATGGCTGTCGACACCCGTCAGCCATGTCTGCAGCGGAGCTGGTGGCGGCTATCTCCAGCTTTTGCCAGGTGCATATGTAGGGGACAATGTGTGGACACACGATTTACTCTAGGTCCAAACCCGAGGAGAGAGAGAGTGTGTGTGTGTGTGTGTGTGAGAGAGAGAGAGAGAGAGAGAGAGAGAGAGAGGTGAGAGTGAGTGAATGACTTTGCCTTTGGGGTTTGGTTTATGCACACCCGTACACCGTCGTGTTTAAGATGACAAGGTACAGCACCAGCGGCAGGCCGGGCTCGCACATTACTGGAGTGCAGGAAGGGCCTGTCGCGGTCTGCGCCAATGGTGCCCCAATGCATACCCTCATAGCACAAGAATTGCCTTGCCACTCTGGGGGGCACTGTTGCTTTTCACGGCCTTCGGGTTTGTTCGGCAGTGTGCCCCCGGTTGTACATGATCCGCACATGAAAAGATCCGCACAACTCGCAACCCGCTGCTTCGACCCACCGCAGTCTGCCGGGATCCCAGTAGTGGCCTCCAACATCCAGACCCTTGCCTCTTGGCTGGGCACCCTACTGGCGCTCGAGAAGCCCGTGAAGGCTTTTGCCCAGGCGCAGGCACGTGCACGTGCACAGCAGCAAACCCAAAGCTTCAGTCCTCGGAGCGAGCCGCAACTGCCGCAACTGCAACAGAATCGCACAGAGCAGCAGCAGCTGGTTGCTCTGGCCAGAGTTGTTGAACCAGGCGATGCGGTTTTTAGCCACGGTAGTCGGCGGGAAGGCGGAGACGAAGGAGCTGGAGAGGCAGAAGACGGGCAGTGCCCTGAAGGATGCATGAAGCTGTTGGGAGAGGTGTCATCCGGGATGGACCAGCGGGATGTGACAGGTGTAACGTCACGAACTGGGTCGCCGCCACCACAGCAGCAGCATTTGGGACCGCATGGCCAGCCTCGTTGCCCGCCTCTTGGGGAGGAAGCATTACAGCCACAGCGGGAACAACCGCTGCAGCAACATCGACCGGGCTTCGAAGGCAAGTTCGTCTAAGACCTGGAAACCTTGGTTGATGCATGCGGGGTGGGGATTATTGTTGATAAAACAAGCCGTAGAGCTTAGCGTCCAGGGGTGGCATTTTTTATGCTTGCGCGTGCCGTGGGAATGTCCAGGTGTTCATCCAGTTTCCTGTTGTAGGCTGCGGATGAAGAAGGGTATGGTGCCTCCTCCTCGGCACGGAGCGCGTCGCCATTGGTTATAGTGCCACCTTAAGGTGCCGGCTCGACGCGGATCTGTGTGAAAAGGTGCCGTTCCAAAACCGCAAGGGGCATGATATGTACGCTTGTAGCCACATTGGAACTGCCTGCGCGTAATGAAGTGCTGAATTCATTCCGTCTGTATTCCCCTGCTCCGTACTTCCCTCAACCCTGCTCCAGGTACGATGCGCGATGGCACCGCCGCGGACGCAGAAAGCTACCGGGCCGGCAGCATTGGAGGTGATGCCGGTCAGGACCCACTGCCAATCCTACCCTTACAGCCCGGACGGCCTCTGGGGCCTACGCCGCTTGAAGCGCTATCTTCGGAATGGTCCTCGTACCTGTCACCCGCTGTGACGGCGCTCTATGACCGCCTCGCTAGCTGCCAGCAGGCGCTGCGGAGCGCCTTGATGGCATCAGCTTCAGGGCCTACGCTGCAGCCGTCGCATCAGGGTGCGATGCCGTACGCATCACAGCGGCAACCTTCAGTAGGTTTAACGGCGGCCTTGCGCGCTCCCGCAGCCACCCCGACGGCAGGAGTTGTAACAATGGCTTCTGCTGCTTGCACGGGGCCGACGGATTTGCAACCCCAGTTGCGAGCAAAGCAAATCATACCGTGTCCACAGGTAGCCATCACACAGCAGTTGCAAAGGCTGCTTTCCCGCCAACATAAGCACCAGCAACAGGTTCTCGGAGCGACGACATTACAGCCTGGCCTAACGGCAACAGGAGAGGGCGCAGCTGCAGAGAGCGCCACCGCCGCCTCGGTAGCGGTGACGGCTTGGCCAGCCCTTGCACAGCCCTCCCTGCCAGGAGCTGGGAACTTTTCCTGGACGCAAACGCAGCAAACGCGTTTGGACCATCAGGCGCTCGCAGCGGTGCCAGATAGCTTGGTTCAGCACGTAACCAGCAGCGGTGGCGGCGGCGTCGACCCCTCTGCTGCAACAGCTGGTACCATGATTGTCATGGCCGGCCAGCAAAAGAATCCACGCCTTGGAGTGACAGCGGAACCTCCAACGCCGGCTATGCAGCAGGCTATCTCGAGCCATAATGCCGTTATCGCCGTTGCTGCCACGGGCGCGCCCCCGCGAGACTGCCGACCTACACAACTGCATCAGATGCCGACGATTGCATTGGTTACGCAGCCTTCCGGACGATCGTCAAGCAACGCGATGCCTGCCATGCCCATAGCCGGCTGGAGCGCGAGTTCGGGCCAACAACGGCATTGGACAACCTCCTTGGCGACGGCGAGCGGTGCTGGACCTCCTGGGGCAGCTGCAGCCGCGAGTGCGCAGCCGCCGATGCAGCCACCTGCCCGCTCACAGGGGCAAGGTGCGCATGCTTCTGCCAATCCGCATGCCACTACTACAGCAGCGACGTTATCGGCATCTAACAAGTGGTCAGTCGGTGGCAGCAACGTAACGGTCGCAGCAGCTGCTGCAGCAGTGGGTGTTCGACTCTCTCAAACGCCGCGGGTGAAATATGGCACTGCTGTTGCCACCACGGCCCAGGTGCCGACCCAGACAGCCCCACAGGCCGCAAAAGCAGCATCGTCTCCCTATCATGCGTACGATATTTCGGGAGCACGATCGTCTTTGCAGTTTCCCCCGGCAGCTGTGTCGTCTACACCTGGTCCCTACCCAAGAGCAAGCGGCATCAGCCCGGCGGAGGACGCAAGCGTGCTCCAGCCCTCCCCAGTCCAGACCGCGCCAGTGACAGGCCACACGGCTGCTGCAGTGCCGTATACCCACACATTGACGCCGTACGGCTATCCGAGTGTGGCGAAGACGGGGCGCGCCTGGCACTACGCTTATCCGTATGGCTGGTATGGTGGAGGGGGTAGGCCCATGCCAGCAACGGAACATGCTGAGCCCTTCGCCTACCCTTTCACAGCGCGTGGCGCAGCTGTGCCATACGCTCGCCAGGTGCCTGGAATGGCAGGGGGCGGCAGCGTGCAAGGATCTGTTTCCGCCGCACTGGACTTCACTGCCCAAGCAGCAGCCCAAGGTAGCATCGGTCCCCCGGGACTCGAGGCAGTTCAGCAGCAGGAACATTTGGGTTTTACAAAGGCAAAGCCGGCAAGCCGACGGGTGAAGCCTGTAGGACTCGGTTGGAACATGCATGGCTATGCGCCAACAGTAGTGGGCCAGCCGTATGGGCACGTGTCTGCCGGTAACTACCCTGCCCCGTTGCAAGGGGTTAGTGGGTGGGGTGGCGGTAGCTGAGGGCAAGGCGGGCGGGGTTCAGTTGCCAGGCCCAAGGACGGGAGTGTGGAGGACCGTAAGACAGAACCACCTTTCTGGTGTCTACTGGATGGGGGAAGGCATGGCTGCATTCTGCGTGGAACCTCTCACAGCGCTGCGAGCCCATACGTGCAGCGCAACACTGAAATGTGCAGAAACAGGTGCATGAAACGGGACGAGACGTACGATCCCGGAAATCATCTTGGCGTCTCCTTGGGTGCATGAAGATACAACATCGTAGTGATGTGAAGACTTAAGGCGGATGCCTCCCCTCGCTAATTGGACGTCCAAGAAAACCAGAATCTAAGTTCTCTTCAGCATCACCATGTTCACGCAGGACCTTTTTTCATGGAACGCTTCTGTGTGTTGCATGTCCTGAGAGGGGCCCAAAGGTGGTCGGTTGCTGTCAAGTGACAACCGAAGCGTAAGAAAATTGGAACCGTCTGAAGGCCGTCTGAATAGCTCGCTTCTTGGAACTCCGGATAGCTGCAGCAAGCTTTCTGATCGTCATGGACCACATGGACACAACGCCCTTCAGATGATGCCCAATGTGTCACGCTATAATGTGCTTTATTTTGGCCAGCAGGCGAGTCGCTGACATAAGTTGTCACCTCGAACCCGGGACAATGGCTTCTGGAGCGTACCTAGCAAATCGCTATGTCGCTCTGCCCGTCTGAATGTAAATAGTGCCTACTGTACGATTGTGATGTTCGTAGCGGTGAGTGAGGGCGCGAAGTTGATAGCTGCATCCTTAAGTTCCTTGTTGATGCTTCGGCCGCGATAGGTAAATTCGTCCATGTGTTCTGCTGCGAGACGGCAACCCTCGTGACGCGTGACCCTAGGCGTGGATACAAACCCAAGACCCAACGGTTGTTAACGGCACTGGATTGTCCACCTCTACCGCCGCCTTAGCTACGTACAAGACTCAAAGGTAGCCCCTATGTTGCTTATCTGGTTTCTCGGCAGTTGTGCTGCACGCGTTTCCCATTCCAAGCGAGCTGTGACGAGGTTTCATAATATATTCTGCGACACCAGAATTGGGATGCATCTTTATGTAATGGTCCTCAAGTTGCTGTTGCACTCTTTCACGATTGTAACCATGTACGGGCAAAGTAAACATGCCGTTTAGATTGTCCGGCAAATGTTAAGGCATAAGCCAACGGTGAGTGAGAGATAATTCTTCAGGCTCCGCCTATACCTTATGGCATTGCCTGGAACGCAGTCCTAGTTGGTGCTGGTAAAAAACGGGGAGGTCGTCTGCAGAGTGCTGGTAGGTCGAGGCCGAAGGTAAGTTTCAATTCTTTCCTGTAAATGTGGCAGCAAAAAGCATGTGTACGGGCCCACAACACAACAGCACAAAGGTGTCAACAAAACGTAATGCCACAATTAAACAGCCGGGAAGCCAGAGCAGATGTGTGGGTGTTTGGGAAGATACGGCAACAGAATGACGACATGACGATGAACCACTGATGAAACATGGAAGGGTCAGCCCATTTAAGGGTAGTGTCTGATAATGCTCAGCTGTGAGACGGAAGGCGACTAATTATTTTGATCAGGTCCTTAAATGGTTGATTATAAGTAGCACCAGCAGGGGCGGTGAAGGCCGCAATTAAAGAAGAGAGTGAAGGCTTGAAGCCTAGTCCGGAGTATCCGTAGCTTCAGCCGCGGAACTGCCATCGTAAATCGGTGACAGTTGGTCAGGCGCAAGGTGACGACGCAACGAAGGTTCAAAATGCAAGCCATGAAAGTCGCACCCACTAGGACACGGCGCGGCCGGGGGGGGACAAGGCCAGCAGGCACTGTCTGCCATAAACAATGGTTCATTTCCAGGCCCTCGCAATTCAGCACGAGCCTAACCACAACACGCAGCATCACCGGCAGCATGGACAAGGCGTTCGCCAGCCACCACGCAGGAGTGGGAAAGTCTTGGAACAAGTAGAATCGCTTTGTCAAGTTTTGGGGATCAGCAATAGTGTGCATGGAATTGGAATGTTGGGAGCTGAGCTCAGGTACGGTGTGCGTGGATAGCAAAGTGATACGACAGAATGACGACATGACGATGAACTAGAGATGATATATGCATTCCAGGGTCAGCCCAGCTAAGGGTGGTGTCGAAAGACACCGGTTATGAGGCCAGAGGCCACAGTGATACGTCCAGGGACACCGCAGGTCTTCAAGGAGCCCCCAAGGTTCGAATCACGTGTTCGCTCGGTGGTCCATCGTCAACCATCGATGAGGTGGTGGAGTTTGACCTCCAACCGATCGCTCATTGCACAGGGACAAGACGTCCCGGCCAGAGCCTCTCCAGCAGTGGCTCTGGCTCCCCATCCGTCCATCACACATCTCAAGGAACAAGATGCATGTCCCGGCCAAAGCCGCTCCAGCAGCTAGCTTCCACCCCTGCAGCTTCACTTAGGGTGTACCTGCATGTATAGCATAGAAACAAAGGTCCATCTTCATTCATCGCATGCACACTGCAGCGGGCGACAACAGCAGCAATATGTCTAGATGTGCGGTGCGTGGGAAACAGAGTTCCGGCGAATGTGGCGCTGCTTTCTTTATTCGATGCGTGCACGGGTTGCTTTGCACGTGAGGGAGTGACGCACGCACGGGGGAGTGCACACGGGGGGAACAACGCGCGAACCAGAGTGACGCGCGCGCCAGTTCTCCAGTTCTTTTCGAACCTGTCCAGCAGGCGTCTCTGAACGCCCCCGTAGACTCTTGTGACTGGCAGGGCATGGCGCCGCTGTGGTGGCTGGGTCCGTGGCGGTAAGTTATAAAAATCCGTTCTCCGGACATGCGTGCCCGTCGGACGTGCAATCCTTGGCATACTCGGTCCTCTCAATTTTACATAGATACTCCATGGCGGTCTCCATTGCCAAGATGAAAATATCCATTAAAAAGATATATACGTGTGAAAAATATAATATCGAGTGCAAATATGTGCGGCCCTTAGCTAGCCGGTCCAGTTTCAGCGCAGCAAGTTTGGTTGCTGTATCGCTGTACACAACTGATCTCAACCGATTTCAGGCCAGAGTCTATAAATTGTGGCACCGATTGTGTGCATTTTGAGCATTCTTGCAGTGCTTATCATGCTTTTACGCTTTACGGCTTTCATTTGGGAATAACTTGACTTTAATCGCTGCAACTACCGGTACTCGTCCAGCCGATAAGGCTCACCATCAGTTCCAGCTTCGGCCGCCATTATTAGAGAAATCCATCTTCATGGCAGCCGTAGCTCCATGGAGGTTTGGTATTGCTAACCTGCTTGTGAACCTGGCCTTGGGTGGTGTCCACGCAGTTCTCAGGTACGCCTGGTCAGAGAGCTCAACAAACATAAGTTTACATACGACCGATGCGATTAACGGCTTAAAACCAGCCTTTTGGATAGCCGCAAGCCACCATGTCGTCACGATGCATGTGTGCGTCATCAGACATACATACATACATTTCGTCGTTGCTTGTTGCGCTGCACGCACGATATGGGCTGCCATTTCATCTTGAGCTTGTGTGGATCAGCGCATTCCATGTTTTCAAGATATCATCATGTTCATTTTTAGGGAACTGTGTTGGCGATGGGTGTTAGCATCTTGAGTTGCTTTGACGGAAGAACAAGTTTCTTGACTCAGATTGACCATACATTTCTTTGTGTTTTCATGCATTACATATGTTGGTGTTAGTAGGCAGGACCTCGCTCACCTACCAGCTAGGTTCGCGTTCCACATTCCCACCCAACGCGCGCGTATGTAAGTCCCGCTGCCCTGCTTCTTCACGCAGAACGTTGCTCTTTGCGCTTGCGGCATTCAGCAGCTTTGCTTGCGAGATGCTGCCTATGGAGAAGTTTACGACTTGGTTTCCATACTTTCGATGGTCGTCGATGCATCTCTCTGCTTCGGTGGTGATTGTGCTGAAGGAGCCGACTTCTTCAGCCACAGCTCATCAACCGAAGCAGAAAGATGCTTCAGCTTCCGCGAGAATGGCACCTCCGAACATCTCCAGCGCAACTGATCGTGGCAACGAGGCTGCGCACATGTCGTCTGCGGTAGCAGTAGGCGACGAGGACACTACCCAGCAGGGCCAGGAACATCAGCAGGTCGACAACACTGAATCCATGGTTCTCACTGATGGTAAAGTACAGATCCGGTGGGTGCAAGCTTGGGAGAAGGACGGGGCGGAGGATACGGAGGAGGATGGGGTGGATCAGGAGGAGGTGGAGGAGGAGGACGAGGAAGAGGGGAAGGAGGGTGAGGAGGAGGAGAACGAGAAGGAGGAGGAGAGCAAGGAGGAGAAGAGCGAGGAGGAGAAGAGCGAGGAGGAGGAGGAGAGCGAGGAGGAGGAGGAGAGCGAGGACGAGGAGGGTGAGGAGGAGGAGGAGGAGGAGGAGGGTGAGGAGGAGGAGGAGAGCGAGGAGGAGGAGGAGAGCGAGGAGGAGGAGAGCGAGGAGGAGGAGAGCGAGGAGGAGGAGGGTGAGGAGGAGGAGGAGGAGGAGGAGGAGGAGAAGTCCGTGCCGTCAATTGTGGCAGATGGCATGGACGTGTTCCATGGGTACGAAGGTCAAAACGAGGATAAGCCGGCAGCGTCGTTGACAGTGGCAAACGACGCAGTGGCGGTTGCCGATGCAGATGGGGCTGAACCGCTGGGGACCTGCGCAGAGGGGCCACAAGACCCCAGCGTGGGGCACGCCATTACGTGCACCACTGTAAGCACTCTATCACAAAGGTCCCGTGCTTTCTTCGGGTTGGGTGACGATGTGAAGATCAGTGTGCACGAGCTGGATGGCCTTCATTGGGCCATGAAGCGCAACATGCTCAAACAGCTCAAGTTCCAGCGGCACTTTGAGCAGCAGCTGCGTCAGCCCCTCCTCTTCCTGCAGGAGGCCTATGAGTGTCTGCGCATGGAGGCTGAGACCCAGTGATAGGTGCCTTTGCATCGTCATCATGACCCAGCTGCGGTTTCCCACTACTGGTACCCTGGGCGAGAGCACGAGTGCAAGGGTACAGCACACTTGATTGGCTGGCATGGGGATTGTGCAGGGTGGAGGGTTCGTTTTATGTGTATGTGTGTGTACTGCCGTGTGTGTTTGCGTGTGTACCGCTGTGTGTGTGTGCGTGTGCGTGTGTACTGCCTTGTGTGTGTATGTGCGTGTGTGTGTGTATGTGTCCATGTGCATGTGTGTAAATGTGTGTGTGTGTGTGTATACATGGAGGGCTGACGGAATGTTTTGGATTTGTGTGGGTGCCGGGAGAAAGGGGCTTAGGGTGACCGTGGTGGGCAGAGCGGTTTTGTTGGTGAGGTGATGGTGACCTGGTGCGTTGGTAGTCGTCAGGTTAGGCCGGTTTTTGTCGTATCCCCTTTTTGCCATTGGAGGGAACCGCCATTAAGAAAAGCCCGAGGCGGGGATATGACTATTGTCCAGGGTTTCATTATCCTGGGGCGGGTGTACGGCAGTCGGCTGCCATCAGGGTATAGTACGTATACCTGATGGGAGGTTCGAATCCTCCTGTACACGTCGGGGGCTTATGGGGATGTGCAGGGATTTGACACGTGTACCGGAATGCAACCGTGTTTTTAGGTATCTCTCGGTACGTACAACAGTAGCTCACCAAAATTGATACATAGGTACGGTGCGGCTGGCTATAAACAGACGCTCCGCTCCGTTCATTTCCCTTCATTCGTTCATTCGTTTTATTAAGCTAGCTGGATAGTCCTATCTCACGCACGCGAGTCCTAACTAATCATGCAACGTTCCTGTTTATCGCGGCAACAACTCAACATTTAAACTATTTTGAATCACATCGATCTGTCACGTACGCCCATAAAGCAAGGAGGGTAGACGAACGAGTGCTGGATGGCAGATAGACGCACGCATTATTGTTATCTTCCATCTGTCAGTTATCATACGATCCATGCGCCGTGAATGCCAACTGCATTGAGAATTCACACAACCTAACAAGCAACGTACATACGCCTTTACATTACGAAGATTGTTGATGGAACCGGATACCGTCTCATCCCAGTGGTTGAAATGTACCCCTCTGATGTGCTCCTCTACAGTGGGGCTAGTTTTCTGTCCAGGTAATTGTTCCCTCATGTGCGTCTACCGAGAGGTGCTTTACTATACTTTCTATAAGTTGCAACGGGTAACAGCAAAATCCCACAAAGTGGTTTAAGCAGCAGTTACCAGCTACTATGACATAAACAACCCTCGCTCCTGTCGCGTGCTGTCTCTGTATGATTACTCTGTGATTCACCGGACCGATTAGCGTTATTCAAAATCGATGTGAAAACGATGCGTGCCACTTTGGGAAGTAAGCCATTCATCACAAACGCAAAAAATGGGGCAATCTCTGGAAGCGCGAGTACAGGCGCTGCTGTGCGACCTCTGACCTGGTCCGGGTGTACACCATGACGTACGTCCTGGAAGAGATGGCCATCCCGGGGGTAGTCGAACTGGACATCCCCCCCTGGAGGTGCATCATGGTCAAAATCAAGTATGAATCGGACCCATGCGAACTAAGCAACGTCAGGACAGCACTGCATGCTGTGTAAAAGTTAGGGATCCGACGACATTACGACGGCATGACCTCAAAAAGAGTAAAAGCTTCTAGGTAGGTACCAGCGCAACCTGGGCAACCTGCTCAACCTCGCAGCAGGGTAATCATGCCTATGTTTTTGGCGGACACCCGACAGTGTGCAGCCATTCAGGTAATCATTTGATGAACTATCCTCTAAACCAGGTATAACCTGCTCAGATAAAAATTGTTCGGAATGTTTCCCTAATAGCAGTGCAATGTGAGTAGCATCCAGAGTAGGCCCAAGTTGTGAGCGCTGGGCTGTGATGCTAGTTGCTTACTTTGTGCTATGTCGTGTTGTGGAGTGTGTTGCTTGCGTTTGGTTTGGGGCCGCATGGGGATGAGGCCAGCAAGGGGAGAGGGCAATAGCGGGTGGTGTACACGCATAACCGCACACGCACGCCTGGCTGTGATGAACACTCGTGTTTTGACCATAAGTAATGACATGTAGTGTTGGCTGTATAGCCCTGGTTTGGCTCATCGACCACTGACGTAGCGCTGCAGCTAGTTGCAGGCCCAATCCGAATCTGGCCCAGTGGTAGTACCCCTGGCGTAGGTCCGTAGGCTTAAAAACTAGGTAACTGATCTGCTCGTCAAGGGTATGATTCACCCCAGCATTTCTCCCTACTCTGCACCGATTCTGTTTGTCAGTAAGGAGGACGGGAGCTTGCGTATGTCTATTGACTACCAGGGGTTGTATGCTACCACGGTCAAGAACCGTTACCCTGTACCACACATGGATGACCTGCTCGATAAGCTGAAGGACTCAGCTTATTTTAGCTTGATTGACTTGCAACAGGGGTATAATCAGATTCGCATTGCTGCCTCTGATGTGCCGAAAACTGCTTTTCAGACCCCTTTTGGTCACTTCATGTACATGGTCTTGTCATTTGGGTTGACCAATGCCTCTGCGATGTTTCAGTTGGTCATGGACTGCATGTTCAGGCCATATATCAACAGGTCCATCGTCTGCTACTTGGATGACATCCTGGTCTATTCCAAGACGCGCGAGGAGCACCTGGAGCATATTAAGCTTGTGCTTGAGGTGTTGAGGCGGGAGCCATTGTTTGCTAAACGTGCCAAATGCTTCTGGGCATAGCCTCAGGTCGCGTACTTGGTGTCATTGTGTCAGCCACCAGTGTAAAGATGGACCCACGGAAGGTAGCTGTGTTTCGTGATTGGCCTGCACCTCAGAACCTCCAGGAGCTGCGTAGGTTGGCTTGACCAACTATTTCCGTAAGTTCATCGAGCAGTACTCTGTCCTTGTGGCCCCGCTCACTGACTTGACTCATAAGGGTGCTTTCAATTCACCTGATGCTTGGACACCTGAGTGTCAGTGGGCGTTCGAGGAGCTGACATGTGTCATTGCTGACAATGTTACCCTTGCATTCCCCGATTACTCGTTGCCATTTTGTGTCGAAGTGCAGTCTGATGCTTTGTTGTATGGGAGTGGCGCTGTATTGTTGCAGGAAGGATGACCGATCACCTTCATGAGTAAGAAGTTCATGGGCACTGAAACCCGTTATACGACTAGGGAACAGGAGCTGTGGCGGTTTTGCTTTCCCTAAAGGAGTGGTGTTGTTACCTTGAGGGACGACCATTCATGCTTAAAACTGACCACAAGCCCCTGACGTTTTTGCAAAGCGTTCCTACTTTGAACCGATGACATGCTTGGTGTATGGAGTACCTTGCTTGGTTGACTGCACCTTTCCATATTGCTGGTCGAATCAATATGGCCCCTGACGCTCTCAATTGGCATCCGTCACTACATGCTGCGATTTGGCGGCACTTGTCGTACGTCCACAAACCACGGACATGCCTCTGTCCTCAGACCTTGTGGCTCGCTTGAAGGTTGCCTACGCTAGCAATTTCTGGTTTGCTTCGCCCAGAAGCAAACCAGGAAGGCACCTACACAAGCAGAACGGTCTTTGGCTATGGATGGAAGAAGCGACGACCCAGATTGTCATGTCTAACAATGATTCCCTTCGTCGTGATATCCTTTCTCGTTTCCATGAGGATCCATTGGCAGGACACCCAGGTAGCACACTGCTCGTCGAGTTGGTTTGACGCTCATTCTGGTGGTCTCGTCTGGCAAGAGATGCTGAGAACTTCGTGCAGACATGCAGTTTGTGCCAGCACAACAAGGCTCTTTCGGGTAAGGGCCAAGGGTTGTTGCAACCTTTGCCTGTTCCTGACGCGCCTTGGGAGAGTGTTTCCATGGACTTTGTGGCCGTGCTGCCCAAAACTGACGGGGGATACGACTCGGTGCATGTCATGGTTGACCGTTTATAAAAACCCAGGCAACAGTCGAGTGTACAAAACACATTCCAATCAGGCGTCTGAGGGCTGGTAAGCAGCATCCCGAGCACCTCACAGCCCATTACCACACAAGCAGCTGTACCTGACCAGCAGCCCAACAGGGTTCTGACGTCAGTGTCATGTAGCACCCCGAGATATCGGAACGCAGTAACCTACTCGCGAGGCACTGTCGTCACAACTGGCCCACAATTCGGCTGCTTCATTACGCATACAACCCCTAAGAGCGTACCATGTGGAACCCAGGCTCGCCCTTCGCCGTTACGACCAGAAGAAATTCCAGTCACCGAGGTGGGGGCGGCGGATATTGCGTCACTGATTGGCCTGCGGCATCGCCACTTGGTGCCTGCGCCGCTAGCCTGGCGGCGATCGCCTGTGCCGCCGCTATGGCTGCCGCTGCCGCTGATGAGGACATGCCTCCTTGCTGTTGTTGCTGCTGCTGGCCTGGGGGCGGTATCGCCGCCCCACCACCATATGGCGCCCCGTACCCGCCCCGCCCCGGCCCAGACCCGCCGTAGCTTCGGGGAGGCGGGACGTTGTTCAGGGAGGGCGGTGGTGGCATATTACGATAGGAGCTCATGCCGTAAGTAGGAGATGGCAACGATGAGGAAGGTTGCCTTCCTCCATCATTTTCGCCAGCGCCGTACGATGTCGGCATGCCATAGCCGCTGCTGCGTGGCGGCCCGAACCGGCTGCTAGGCCCCCCCCCGTGTTGCTGCTGAAGGTAGTGCGGTACAGCTGTGACCGGGACCGGCGGCGGTGCGGCAGGCTTTGCCGTTTGACTTTTTGGCATGATGATGGTGGGCCCTGCGTGCACGTCCCCTGCAGCTGTCCCCGATGACACGAAGGACGACTTAAACCGTCCTACATGCATGCTTTTCACGACGTCTACTCGGCTGCTTGAGGGCGTTGCTACCGGTGGCGTCGGCATCCCTGCTTCCATGGCCCCTGGCTGTGTCGGCGCCCCTGCCGCTGCTGACGGCTCATGTTCGTAATCATCCGTAGATTTTGCAAAGCCAGGGAGCTGCACGAAGGTGCGGGCGGCCCCGCCACCACTCGGCTGCGAACTAGCGGCCCGAGGCACAGATGCAAAGGTGCCTGCCCCTGAGGTGCCTCCCGCGCCACCGCCACCGGCTCCGAAACCCAGACCAGCTCCGCCGACCTGAGGCCGGCGCCCCTTGCCTCCGCCTTTTCCACCCTTCGTCCGACTGTTGCCCTTGCGGAAATGTGGGTCCTGCGGCAGCAGGGTAGCGATTATTAGGTTCCCTGGCTTGAGACTATTCACATGGATATTAAGCTGATGATTGACTTATCGGCATTGAGATGATTTCGGTCAGAAATCGGATGTGGGTGGTTGGGGCCTAGCTGCTGTTGGGTCAGGTTCTAGCAGCGGCTGGGTTGTCTCAAATTGTGCCTGGGCAGATCTAGGGTCGGGCATCGGTTCACTAATTCCGTGAAGCTTTTAGTAGGGTGAACCGGCTCTGGTGAAAGCACCGGCAAAAAAAGCGAAACCCAGAAAGGCGCACTGTTTCCATAGCTCTTGTTGGCCAACCCCTCGCTCCCTCAAATGCAACCTCCACCTATAGCCTTATCCTGGTTTATGAATTGGAGCAACGTCCCCCTGGCCAATGATCGATTTCCCCCCGTCGACCTCGCCGCAAGCACTTCCCACTCCACTTTTCCACTCCTCCACTTTCTCGACAACCGCGATACCCACCCGCATGGCCAGATCCGCAAGCGCCCGCGGTACCTCCTGCCCCGCGGTGGTGAGGCTCTGCAGCAGTTGTCCGGCGAACCGCGCGTCCGCGGGTGTCAGGAGGCTGATGGCACGACCCTCCTTATCGCCCGCGCGTCCGGTGCGGCCTACACGATGAATGTGTGTATCCAGGTCGCGCGCAGCATCGTAGTTCACGACCGTCTTGATGGTGCGGATGTCCAGTCCACGAGCTGCAACGTCCGTAGCCACCAGTACGTGCGTGGCCCCCGACTTAAAGGCATCCAGCACGCCCATGCGGGTATACTGAAGCGGCGGGGCAGGAGGTCACAAGGAGGAGTGCGTTCAAAGATGTGGACGGGAATGAATGGTCAGCTAGGGTTGCCGGAATCTTGGGATCATGACCAGAGAGATTCATTTTGTCGATCCCATGCAGTACATCGAAGCTAGAACTTGTCGTAAGCAAGGGGGTTCGGGAAAAAGGTTGCGGACAGGGGTTGTGGGAGGATGCAAAGCCGGGCCGGGGCGCTCTCTCTCTCTCTCTCTCTCTCTCTCTCTCTCTCTCTCGCGCGCGCGCGCGCGCGCGCGCGCGCGCGCGCGTCCTCACCTGGTCCATTTCGCCATGTATGGCCCCTACCCGCACCCCCGCCGCACGGAGCTGCTCCGACAACGCGTCTACCCTGGAGCGCTGCCCCGCGAAAATGATGACGTCACCCTCGTCGATGAGTCCCGGCAATGCCGTAGAGAGCCAACCAGACTTCGTTGTGTCGTCTGCCAGCACTTCAACCTCCTGAGAGCCGATTAAGAGGGGGATTTCGAGGGCGTACACGTCTGGAACTACAAAAAATACCGATATGTCACATGCGGTAATTACTGAAAAGTAGTGAATCGTGCATCAGATGAAAAGGAAACCCTGAGCTGCAAAGTGGCGCGCTGAAGGATGGAGAAAAGGGGTAGAAAAGACATGTTACAGGATGTCACGCTGGCGCAGCGGTAACAAGTACTGACCATCTCCCGTCCTCATCTGGATGCAAGCTTTCCTTCGGGATTTCCACAATAAGTTCCTGTCTGCCCCAGCTGGTCCGTCCGCTCTTTCGTTGACTTCCCCTAACGGTGGAGCCGTTCCCTTGAGCCCCACGCATCGCTGTGGTGCCTACCTGCACCACGTCCGCGTTTGCTGTCCCGGTGACCCCCACTGTGATGCGGACAGGGCTACTGAGCGCATCTACCACCAGCTGCTCCACCTGCAGGTCCCGTACAGATGTGCACATGCATTTGTAAGGCGAGCAGGATCTGCGCTCTGTAAAGAATTGGAGATGAACATGTCCGCGCTGGAGCCGGAAAGAGGTCGGCGAGAAGATGCGGATAGCTGGACAGTGCCATGCCTCTGCAACGGCCGCCAAATCCTCGCGGCTGCTGCTCCAGATCCAAATCCTGCGCCGCCGCCACACATACACGCACATACACATACACATACTTTCGTACCCCCAGGCCAGCCAAAGTTCCAAGCTATGCCTAAATTATACGACCGCCTCAACCTTCCCACTCTCCTATCCTCATTCCCTATCTCCCGAATGCCGAATTCTGCTTCCCTTTCATCAAGTCGGCAGACCCTACCTTCCGCGGCATGGTGGCGCTGAACAACAGCGTCTGGCGATCGGGTCGGACCTGACCAAGCAGGGAACGAACCTGCCAACCAGGGCAGAGAAGGGAACGACCAGCGCAGTCAAGGCTAGTTGCTGCGTTTCAAACACCATGAAGCATCCTCATTACTTCAACCCTAGCCCACCCCCACCCCACCCAGAGGGGCAAAGGCCAAACCGAAGGGAATTACACCACGAAGACAATGTTGTACGTACGTGGTGTGGAATGGTGTAAACCTAAGCGGCAAATGGCATATCCACACCTCCGCTTCCTTCCCATCTCTACATGTCCCGCGGTCTGTTCTGCCGTTCCCAGAGGCCCCTGTCCCACCTGCGGTTCAAAGCCCATGTCGAACATGCGGTCTGCTTCGTCGAACACCAGGTAGGTCACCCGAGCCAGAGCACAGGCCTTCATTTTGATGAGATCGATCATCCGGCCTGGAGTGGCCACTGCGACTTCGGAACCCCCTTTGAGCGCCTTGAACTGCTCGTACTTGGACAGACCGCCAAACGCAGCGGCCACACGCAAACCTAGTTGCAGGCAAGGGGCGGGTCAGGGAGATGCCAAGAGGTGTTTAGAACCGCAAGTTCAATCACCCGCCTCAAGGCCCCCGGTCCCTGTGGAATCTCCTGCCCCCAAACCGCACCCCCGAGCCATTCCGGTACCCTCGTGAACCCAGCCCAGATGCGGCTCTGTCGCACCGTATGGCTTTGAGAACCTTCTTGTCTCCTTGTGTATTTGCTCCGCCAGCTCCCGCGTCGGCGCCACCAACAACCCGATGGGCCCCTCCCCCTTGGCCAGCTCGGGCTGGTCCATTATGTGCACCAGCATCGGCAATACGAAAGCTGCAGTCTTGCCGCTGCCGGTCTTCGCGATGCCCTGAAGGAGGAGATACGGCGAGGAGTCGAGGTGGAAGCCCGCGCTGCCAAAGCGGAGGTGCTCAGGTGGAGTTAACGTGTACAACGGCAATGCGGGGTGGCGAGGAAGCTGACCGGTAAGGGCGTCTTAACACCAACGATGTAGACGTGATCAGTTCGTACGGAAAACATTAGCATGGTGCATGGGCGGCTGGCCATTAAACTGCATGGTCAGCCTACTGCGCCGCGATGAGGGGAACCCTTCCCCGCTCACGAAGCTGGAAACAGGATCGTAAAGCCCTCCTTCAGGCTTCTCTCCTAGTATTTCCCCCCTTTAAAAAGGAGTCCCCTTTTTCCAACACCCTTTCACGGCGCGCCCAACCGCACCAGCACGTCACGGCCAGATAACGCCACTGGCAGCGCTTGCGCCTGGATTGGAGTTGGTTTCTCGAAGCTGCGACGAGTGGGCGAGAACGTTCGAAATGGGGTTGATAGGACATGGATATCAAAGCACTTGGGACAGGGGAACGACGCCAAGGGTTGCAGGAGTGAGGCGGGGACGATGGAGGTAGAGACAAGGAAGGAAACACCCGGCGACCCGACAAGGTGCCAGCGGCAGAATGCGCACCCCATGCCTCCCTTGTTCCCCTCGCCCTTCGCGTCAAGCAACTGCCTTGCCCAGTCATGGGTACTGGGTCAGAGACCATGCGCACCACGCGCTTATACTCGAGGCCACCGGCCTCGCATAGACGACTCACCAGAACGTTCCCCATTAACCAGCCACCATCCCAGCCGCCCACGCTCCACTCACCCTGCCCGCTTAATGACCCCCATGAGGTCGCTGTCAAAGCCGCATTGCGCGAAGGAGCGCACCGGGCGAGGGACGTCGAAGCCACTGACCCGAATTTCTAGTTCCCGACGGTAGGCGGCTACCTGGAATAGGGATCGGGACGGAATAAGCAGAGGGGCGGTCAAACCCTCTGGGCGCAGCACCAGTGGGAACAGGATGAAGGGATGATAATGGAGATGTGGGCTGCTGTAACTCGTCAGGTACTGCGAAGGGAGGTGGACGCGCACAGCTGCGGACTGTGCCACAAGGGGCGCATGACGTGGCCCATCCAAGCGTACCTCCGCATCGGTCATTGCTACTATCTCGGGCGCCTCTTCATAGAAATCCTTTGCGAAGGGTGCGTACACCATGGCGCTATGGTCCAGGGGGGCCAAGGCCTCCACGTTGCGACGTGCGCCAGCAGTCTCCTCCTCGTCGTCGTCGTCGGCACCGCCTTCCAGCGCCCTAGAGCATGGAGGAGATGGCGTGCGCAGGATGCCCCGGCAGCGGCAGGCCAGGAAGAGGGGCCAAGAGTAGGTGGACAAACTCACGATAATGCTGATGGCTCCGAAAACACGACATTCCAAACGCACGAACAGACTGCGATGTGTAGGGAGAGTAACCATGACGGTCCCCACCCAAGTCCTAGACCTGTTCGCCACGCCAGGTTGGCCGGTGTCGGGCAGCCGGCCGCGTATTTCCCCTCAACATCCTAGCCGTAACCACCGCGGCACGCCCCAGATGTCCTTTCTGTGGACAAACGACGGAGAGCCCAGCCGTGTAGTTCTGGACTCACTTAGCGGTGGCGTACACCTCCTGGTCGCTGTCGTACCCATGGTCAGCTGCAGTCGCCGCCGATATGGATTTTGGCTTGCGCACCTGAAAATATAATTGTTTGCACGGGTGTCCAGCGGTTACATAGGTTACCCCGGATTATGGCATTTAGGAAAGGGCGTTCCCAGGGCAGGGAATCACAGGAAAGCTGCGTTGTGGCGCAAACCCACACAGCGGACCCTTCCTTATAACCAATCCGAATCGGTATTCATTTCTCTAGTCGACATGATATAGCTGGAGCAAAAGGGAGCTTGCAGTTGCACAATGCTGGAATCGGAAGAGGTATGTGTGTGTGTGTTAAGTGCTAGATCTGCTGTATGGGCCCCCGGCGATCCATATCTGGAACCAGCTATAACCAAGCCTTAACGGTCCATACCCGTGCGCCACATTCGCACCTCCATGTATTCCGCTGCTGGGTCCGCCTCCTCGTCACATGCCGTTGCCTCGTTCCCAGGTCTTGATCTCGCTGTGGGCTTATTGGCCTCCACCTCCTGGTTAATCTCGGCCATAAATGCATCCAGGGGGTCGTACTCATCATCCTCGCCGCCACCCCCAGCGCCCGCCAGTGCTGCCGCTTTGGCTTCCGGTTTGGCCGCTGTTGCGGCGGGTGCCGGTCCACCGCTCAGTCCGCCCAGCACGAAGGTCGCACAACGCCGACCCAATGCCGGCTGTGCTCCTGCAGCTGCCATTGTCTGCTGCTCCAATTGCTGCATAAAATCCGCCCTCTCCCATTCCTCCAGGTCGTCGTCGCCACCGCCACAACTATCACCCGCACGGATGTCCTCTCCAGGCCTTACAGCGGGGCCAGTGTTGATCTCCACTTCAACAGCACGCTCTACCTGCACGGGAGTCGAAAGGACTGAGGGAAGTCAGCAGGGACAATGCTGAAGTTGCTTGCCAAAAGTTCCCATCCGGCACTAGGCGCACGGAGAAGGTTGACGGGTCAGAGGTGCCGTCTTCATGAGGCACAACACAAACACCCCTGGGGCCGCCACGCTTGAGTGGCGTTCCCAGGCTGCATGTGCACCAACCAGGGACTGCAAAGAGCTCAGCCCAATACTAGGAATCTTTCAGCAGTGGAGAGCGTCTGTGTCACACCGGATGGTGCACGGTACGGTACCCTGTCCGCACCAAGCGGGCATTCATGGCCCCCACTCGGCCTTTTCGCGAATTAGCCATTGTATGTGACTGTATCATGATTAAGATAACAGGGTTAGGTCAGTCGCACAACAGCGGTTGGAAACAGGGGTGGGGGATTGTAAATCAACCGGAGACCCAAAGCGCGACACCGTACCAGCTGCTCGAAGGTGGTGCAGTTATCGTGGTCGCCACCTCGGCGGTCCAAAAATGACTTAATCTCCTCGGGAGTCCATTTTGCGAAGTCAGTGCTAGAAGTCGGCTGGCGCAGAAAGGGGTATGCGTTAGGAGGCCCGGCAGGGTTAATTGCTTTCTTCGGCGTGTGTCGAACGAAATAATATTGTATTGACGCTATGTAATTTGAGGTCTGTACAAGCACGCCAAATGCGAACGCTGTTCACAGCGCAACAATCGCCCATACTGACCGCATCATAATTATAATTAGGCTGCTGGAATACTTTGGGATCACAGTATTCTTTACCAGGGTCCCGTTCTGGTCGGCTCTGCTTAACCTGGAATCCCGCCACTTCGCTGTGATAAGGAAACTTTCGTTTTTGCCCATATGTATCCATTTGTTGCGAATTATCTTAAGTTTGCAATAACGGTGAAGTTGCTTCCGTTGACTCGTAAGTTTCCTTTAATGGCCCAAAACCGAGCAGGACTATTATATATTTTTCGCAAACGTTTCCTCCAGGTGTATGTTGATACAATTTATCCTAATGTGAAAGATCTTAAACTCAAAAATGCAAAGGAGTACGACGTAAATAAAAACTGGCCATCGATGCGGTATCAAACGCAGATGCAGACAAGTTTTCCTAGCTAATCAGGCATCCCCTCGTAAGGTTGTAAATGTGGGATGAGGGCGGGGACTTCTGATTAGCGATCTTCACGTTTTGGCTTCTGGCCCAAATCCCGAATCCAGTGTTGCTCTCGCAGAAAGAAACAGCCAACGCAGAGAAGACAAGTGACGATACATCATGATTTCATCAGCCTTGTCAAGAAGCAGAGCCGGCTCTGCTTAGAAACTAGCCGGGGATCGGCCGTGGCCACCGCGGGTCACCGTGGCTCCTTACACATGCAATAAACTGGCATGGACGCTCAAAGTACGGAGCAAGTCACCTGACAGCCCTAAAAGTATCTTTTTTCTGAGTAGACACCGTTCATTCATCAAAGACAATGAAGGCTACGTGGCCCCGACATTGAGTTTGGCATATGCCCTTTGCTAGGGTTACGGTATTGCATGCCTGATATTCTTTTCGGCTATTGCTGGGGCTGCTCATTTGTAAGTACTGGCTATATCGTTACGGAAGGCTTCGCAAAGCCTATTCATGAGAACCTGTATCGTTTTGCAGAGGCACGTCTGTTGCAGTTATGCCTGTAACATTCACAGACTTCCTTTTTAAAGAAGTCAAGTTCTTGGACTAGAGTACGGGAAATGCCGTACAAATGTTTGCCTACACTGTTTCCATGTGCTCTTAGGTTTTGAAGAGCATTTTTTCGCCATGATAGAGCATCAGCGATATAACATTTAGTACTTGTGTTTCTTGTTCCACTAGCACTATGGACGGCGGTGATGGCAACACCGGTTTCTAACCACCCTCTGTCACTAGGGCGATAAGATCGATGTCTCTACTGGCCACTAGGAGCAACTTAGAGACGTCGAGTAAAACCATGTGTTACAGGTAAATGTGTTGCAGGGCATGGGTTAGTAGCTTTTGACAAGTTTTGTGGACGCGTTTATCGTTCTGTTATCAAGTGGACACGAAGCATGCGTGTACCGAGGACAAGAAGCATGCGTGTCTGCGCTGGTCCCCTCACTTCACATTGCAGTTGAAGCATATACATAAACCTATGAAGTAGGGAAAAAACTTGTGGATATGTGGGTATTAATCCCCCCATGTGACGGATAATACACCTGCATTACATGGGCCGATTCACCGTGTAAGGGGCCGAGAAACATTTGCAGTTGTTGGTTCCCCACAGGTTCCCCATGCGTGGCATGTAAGCGCCTGCTTCAGGGGTTGCTACTCTTCGAGAAGCCCTGGAAGGCATGTTATATCATGGTTCGTTGTCGTTCGTCGCCCATGTCGGATGTACACTATATGCGACTGCTGTCCGGGTTACATGGTATGTACTGCCATATGATGACTTCTAAACCAGGTTAGCCTGCGCCGGCACATATGGCCTGCCAACAGCACGAACTTTCAGTTGCCTAGTGTGCAGGCGAGGCATCTCCATTGGCGATGAGCGCCCGCAAGATGCGTCCCTTAGCGTATTGTGTGATCCTGTCTCCGGTCCATGCGGGGCCAGGTACCAACAGTTAACACTATAAATTGCACTCCTCCCAAGAAGTGCTGTGCTTAATTACAAGAATTATAACGCGGGTAGGTGACAAGGACGTCCAGAAATACATTACGCAGAACATGTAGGCATAACTTATTTCATCAACAAACATCAATTATGTACATTAGCAATCTACAGTATAAGCGGCCATGTGGGAAACACAAAAGCATACAGTTGTACGGAACGCTTTTGGCGGGTCAACAAAAATTAAATCTGCACTGACTCTGATGCCTGCGTAATTACATCCACAGGCGTAGTTTACAATACTTCTCTCATTTTGCAAGAATAAGCTCCTACAGTAGCACACCACAGATCGAAGACCAGTGTCCACGACCAGAGTCATTCTTGCCTAAACGAGAGACTATCTGGTAGGAGTGCTGTTAGCTTATCATGTCAGTACGCTTTAGTACGCTTCCTTCGAGCATTGAATTCAAGCGGACGCATTTGAAAGAAATGCAAGCAGCCGGGCCAACAGCTGCATCCACCCGCCAGCCGACGATGCTTCCTTCTGGAGGACAGCGAGCAAGGTATGTAGCCATGTTCTTTTGGATACGTATCGTTAAAACGTGGCAGTGATATATCACATTACATGTCCGGTGATGTTGCGATGCCGCAGGGGTGGGCCTGCTCAAACATCTGGGCCGAGGCTAATGCAGGTGTGCAACTGTCTGCGGGGAATAAGCACTGAAGAAGTTCACTTTCGTGAGGCGAGCATCGTTTCTTGGATACAGGCCCCGGCCACCTGCGGCAGGAGTTGCCCGTTTGCAAGCAGCAGTCCGGGCTACTTCCAAACCCGGCGAAAAGTCCAGGCAGCGGCGTTCCACGATCCTGAGGAGGAGGGCTCCATGGCAGCACCGAACGATGCACAGGAAGCCCGCATCATTGTCATCACGTCAGGAAAGGGTGGAGTAGGCAAGACCACCACTTCTGCAAACCTGGGGATGTCAATTGCACGTCTGGGTTACAAGGTGCGTTTCAGTGCAGACTTGAAACCCTTTACACGAATGTTTGGGAACTACCTGCTAATATTAGTATCTCCGAGCTTTATGCCATGATTGTGGGTTCCTCAGCGTGTTAATGCTTTGGTGTAGCACTTGCTGTTTAGGTGGACGGAGCGGTGGAAAACCTACAAAATCGCGATATTATTGGAGCCTGATGCGACGGTTTGCCACGTGCTCCATACTGCAGGTGTGCCTCATTGACGCCGACATTGGGCTGAGGTGAGGACCGCCCTGCGTGGTTTTGCACCGGGGAACCTTCGATGTTCTTCCCACGATTGGTGGGAGGCAAGTGACACAATGGGCACGACCGGGTAATGCTGACAAAAAGGCTGCTGTTTGCATAGATTCATCCTGCTATCAATCGGCTTAGGCCTTACTTTCGGAAACCTCAGGAACTTGGACTTGTTGTTGGGCCTTGAAAATCGTATCCTGTACACCGCCATCGACATCTTGGACGGCGAGTGCCGCTTGGACCAAGCGCTCATCCGGGACAAGCGCTGGAAAAACTTGTCACTGTTGTCCATGAGCCGTAACCGGCAGCGGTAAGCCCTAGTTGCTGGTGAACAAGACTCCAAAAGGGGGGAGTGAAATGAATCTCACATGATTGTGTAGTAAGCGTTTTGTCTTTCCAATGTTATACCTTTTCATCGCCGTAATCTGCACCTGCAGTCTCTCCTGCAAAAGTTCGTGCCGACCTCTTTCCCTTACCTGCTCTGAGCTTGTCTGCACCGTTGACCTTGCGTGCTCCTAACATGGATGCGTTTCAGATACAATATCACTCGCGCGCACATGGTCCAGTTGTGTGAGGCCATTATTGCACTGGGCTACCAGTTTATTATTCTGGACTGCCCGGCTGGCATCGACGTGGGTTTCATCAATGCCATCTCGCCTGCAAAAGAGGCTGTGATTGTCACAACCCCGGAAATTACATCAATCCGGTAAGAAAGCATTGCGTACCTTCTTCCGAATGCCTGGCCGCGAAGAAGGCTATCGTAGAACTGTTTTTTTGTGATTCAGCATGAGAGATGAAAGTAAGCCATTTCCGTCATTTCACGTGGTGAGCATCCCCGCCCCATGCGCACGATGCAGCGATGCCGACCGCGTCGCGGGACTTCTGGAGGCGAACGGAATCTATAATGTTAAGCTTCTGGTGAACCGGGTCCGATCTGAAATGATCCAGAAGGTAACAACCTCAAGGATGTTAGGAGTCAATCCTTAACCTAGCTCATGAAGGTTTTGCATAACAGTGCCCCGCCTATCGTCGCTATTACATTCATGCCTAAATTCGTTTTCTTTTCTACCTTCAGAACGACATGATGTCGGTGAAGGACGTCCAAGAGATGCTGGGTATCCCGCTGCTTGGTGCCATCCCGGAGGACCCACAAGTAAGATTCCAAACTATTCCTTGGCACGCAAATGTGTATTGTTCATGACACCCATGTAATGTTAATATTACTACGATGATAACGTTGCCCGGATCCGATAGTATTCTGCCTCCCATCTACGATAGCAGAATAGCAGCGCGATATGTATTATGGGCCCGTGGCACCTGTCTTGCTTGACCTAGCGAAGTGACCGGAGTGGGTAAATGATCATTCACGACCTGGAGACCAGCAGCTGTCTTTGCGTACGTGTTTTGTGTGAGCCTGGCTATCATCAAGAGACGGTAGGTGGCTATGAGGGTTGGCGAGCGGTCATTTACTGAGCGGCCTCTACCCGCGGTAACATTTGCTTTGCGCTTTGGAGAGCGGATGGTTTGCTGCTTCATCTACACCCCTGGGCAAACAAGACTCGTTTCTACCTTGACCGGTTACAACCGTGTAGGATGGGCATTTTCTGATGACTCCGTATGAGTCCGCTTTAAAATTAAGCATCGGTTGTACTTATGTCCTTACCTGGCGAGCGCAGGTCATTATCTCGACCAACAGGGGAGAGCCGTTGGTGCTTCAGAAGAAGATGCCTGACAGCGGAGTCGCGCTTGAGGCCGCCGCACAGCGGCTAATCGGAAAGCTGGATTACTTCGTCGATCTGAACAACCCGCATAAAGGGCTGTTCCAGAAAATCGGCGAGATGTTCAACTGATCATTTCGCATATCTGTACATAGAACTCAGATGGACTGCCCAGTGCAAATGCTTCAATGCTACGTTTCGCGTGCCGTTTGTTGCTTCAGTGAAAATTGTGGATTTAGGAGTGCCACTACTGGGTGGATACCTTTGTGTCGACGAATTACGCGGCGGTCCGCAGTTGAATGTGTTTCAAGCGTGGAAAGTTGTGTACGTGTGTGCTGGACCAGAACGTGGCTTAACGGCCTAGGATGGGCCTGTTCCAAAAGTCGTAGTAATGCAAAGCGGTCATGCAAACCGCAATGATCTCATGGAGCGGCTCTGTAGGTAACAGTCGATTGATTAATGGAATGAAGGTCTTGGGAAAGGGAGTAGTTGGTTTTTCTCATCTCGCACAGAAGAAACATTACATGTAAACTCGTTGAAGGTGAAGAAAGAACAAGGGAAGAACTACATCTTGCAGTTGGGAAACCGCCCATAATCTCTAAATATCTGACATGCCCTCGTGCCGTGTGGTTCTTATAATATATAATGTCGGGAAGTTGTCCAGCTGAGACTAGCGTAAGTGCGTGCCTAACGGGATCCGGTGCCGCCTAGGCGGCATAAGTATGTATATAAAATGGACAACAGGGTGCTGTTGGTGTAACATATATGGCAGAAAGTAAGAATCCAACTTGCCACAACAATGTTGTCCTGCTAATCTACAGCGATATGCACATTAGGCGTTTTGCATTGTAAACGACCTTCAAAAGGCATAGCATATTTAGACGCGCTATCTGACCTTTAGGCATTCACCACAGTCTGTCAGGGCCTCACGTAAGAACTGGATGTATTACCCAGAGTATTTTCGGCGACATGTAGTGATGAAGCCACGAATATAGTTAATGATATCTGAGTTAGGATTGATGGCGATTCAGTCTTTCTGGAGGCGAATGTAAACGTCAGATTTTTATGCTGGCTTGCTCCGGGTGCAATATGACTGATGGCCTACCCTCGGCTCAGGTGACCAGCTGTCCAAAAAGTCAAAAAGTCCAAAATCACAAGCATACGGTGATAGTGCGATATGCTTCCGCCAGCGCAAAAAGCGAATGACGTCTTCCGCAAAGACAACAATTGAGGATTACTACTGCCTGGACGAACACCAACCATGACAAACAGGCATGCACAAATAGGCGATTGGTGAGCAAAATTCGCCGTAATAATAGACGCTGCGCAAAAACGCTTTCTGATGTTCAGTTCATTGGAAGATGGCTATAAAGCTCCGCATATGCCTCAATTGATGCGCTGTAACAACGACTCTTTCCATAGAGAGGATGGCAATCAGTAATCCAATTTCCGATGTCAGCTCGTCCAGATGCCTAAGATTCCGAGCACATGCAAAAGCATAAATAATCAATGGATTTCAAGGTACTGCTTTAACCTGAAATTCGTGCATAGTTTAAGATGCAGGTATTACGATGATTGCACGATTGACTCGTCCGCTCGTCCTGTAAAGTGTATCAACTTCATAGAGAAAATCCAGTTTCGATAAATGTGTACCATTTTATGTATTTATATAAAATCCTTTTGGGATGCGGCCATAATGAAGTTTAGGTAATCAGTTAAGGGCCACCAAAGGACACGGAAAGCCCACCTCTAAGCTTGCGAACCATACATAAAGCGCTTGGCAAGTTGGTCGAGGTGGTTTATCTGCTTGATATTTGTCGTTGTGTTCGCCTCGTTATATAATGTACGAGATGTACGGCAAGCACGTGGCAACAGTAAACTTTAGCCTTTTGTTTTTGTTACACAAGCTAATTCATGTGAACACTCGTCTTTTAGCTCCTTTTCATGATTGCATAAATTTAGCTTCATTTTCGTCAGGGTCACTTTCCTTGAAGGGCGTTGCTTCCCCCACGTGGGTGGGTGGGGTGTCCCCACCTTATTAATAAGGTCATTCTAACAACGGTACAAGCTAGCCTTTCTGGCTTTATCAGATTTTGAACGGCATAAGCGTTTAATCTTAAGCGGCGGCGCGGACGTATGAGTTCTTATTCGGCTCCTCAAAAGGGCGAGGCCACGGAGGCCCCAAATCTAGGGGTGTATGATCACTCCAATCAAGGCATTGGTCTCATTACGTCCCTGACTGGTGCGCCTCATTCGAATATTGGGGCAAATTACTCGCCTTCTCTGGAGTTGCTTCAAGGCATACAAGTACCCCTGGGTGCTGGGCCAGCGCAAGGCCAGGCGCAGCAGCAAAGCGTGGGTTCTACAGGAAGCATGGGTTTTGGTGGCCTTGGTGGCGCAGGCCTGAGGTCCAGCGGGCCATTCGGCGCGTCGGCCATGCCCAACGGAGGCAAGGGCAAAGGCGCGGAGCAACAACCACCTGGAGAAAAGAGCATCTGCACCTTTTATATTCGGACGGGTACATGTGCGTATGGTGATCGCTGTAAGTTTAAGCATCCTCTCGACCGCCCTCCGCCTCAATTGAACTCGCGAGGTAAGGCTGCGAAAGATTCAACGTAAGGTAAAAGAGAAGATGGGCTTGTATTCAGTTTCATCTGGTCATATGCATCAAAATGTAGTCTGGACGGCTGCTATTTTTTAGTAGTGCTGCTTTGTGTCCCTGTCAGCCATCCGGTAGCTGACTTGTTAATAGTTACGTGATAAAAGCGCATCAAGAGATTTATGCTCCTTCAATGGCGTCATTTGAAATCGTAAGGTAGGGCACGTGGCACCAGGACGTTAGGACATCTGTGTTCCGACCAGTGTGGTCCTTTTTCACTATAAAGGTTATGAGCCTCCTCACTAGGCATGCTTGTGGACTGATAGGCAGGGCGATGCATTGAGCTTGTCGAAGCGCCGGTATGTATTACCTTTGGCCTCCATAGTACCTCCCAAAGCGCCTACGGGACCCAAACCGTCGGGTTGCGATAGACGTGAAGATGCACTTTGATATGTTATTGAGTACTTTCTCTCCCCTGGCCGTATGCTCTCCAGGCTACCCTGTTCGGGCCGATGAGCCGGACTGCGCACATTACCTGAAAAAGGGCTGGTGTGCCTTCGGCCCAACATGCAAGTTCAACCACCCAGAAATGCAGCCATCAATCCTAAACTCGTACGGGCTGAGCCAGCCGCCTACAGCGTACGTCAGCCTGCCTACCACGACGTTCACAAGCCCGGCGGTGTACTCCGTTCCCTCCGCTGTGCCGACACTTTATTATCTGCCGCCCGGTGTTGGCCCCAGCCAGATGGCGGGTAGCGCGGTGAGCCTCCTGCCCTCAAACGTCGGTACTGTTGCGGCCACGCAGGCAAGTCAGCTCGCTTTTCCTCAGCAAAGCGCCCTTGCGGCAGCGGGCCCCGGACAGATGTATCGTCAGCCGGCTCCGGCAGTTCCGTATGGTGGTCTCGGCGGGACTATCAGCGGTGGCGTGGGTGGTGCTATGGGCAGCAACGTGTCGGTGCTGCAGGAGGCCTTCCAAGGTCTTACGCTGGGCCGCACGGGTGGCCTGGGCCAACGCAAGTAATGCACAGATTTGGGAAAGGCTGACCGACAGATTTTGATTCCTCATTTGTGCGTAATGGTTGTACTGCTGCTGCTCCATGGCAGCCGCATCGCGGCTTCCAAGCATGGATGCGCGTGGAAAGCTTACGACAACGACATTCAGAATGTGGCCGCGGACTTACCAAGACTCGTGGCCGCAAAGGGAAAAGAACTGGATGCTGGAATCAGACAGGTCAGACAGGGAATGATACAAATTGCCTTAAGGGGCTCAGAGAACCCCGGGCCCCTCAACCGTGCCATCAATTGCCGCATCGCTGCTGATGGCGCGCCACGCACCTGTCAAAGCTGAGTGTAGGGCGTTTGGCGGAAGCGGGTGTGAAGAGCCATGTGTTCTTCGTTCTGGGGCTCCTTATGAGAGGCTATCTTAATGCTTTTTCGTATTCGTTCCCTTCAGCCATGCACACTTCGATGTAGAGAAGCCAGAATGCGAGCGTCGTTGGTGGGTGGTTGGGTGTGCATTTACATCATTTCCCTTGCTGCTGCGTGATGGTTTCGATCGTTTATTTAGAGCTGTGTAGTCCCTAAATTATTACGGCCAGGCTGCGTGCCAGCGTGGATGCAACCAGTGTGCACCCTGCTGATCGTGGATCTTTTTGGTTCGTTGTTAGGTCCCAAAGTGGGGCCAGCAGCATGTGCCCGGTGGCATTGAATGCCATGCTGTGAAGTTCCCTTGGTCACTTGATGATCAGCGCAGGGCTATGTTTGTTACAGGAGTGAAGGCTTTGGGGGCCGATGAACCTGTGATTTCTGGATGTAAGATCTCTTGCTATGACAAGTATGGATGGTGGGGACCGGCTGCGACCTGACTGTCACACATCCATCGTGAGAGTTGGTGCTAGAGCGCGGAGTTCGGAAAGCAACTGCATCCCTGGGTGCGGGGGAACCTGATTTGAAGGGCTTTCGGTGCAAGTGGGATGGATTGCTGCTTGAAACTCGTACTCGTGCAGTGCAGTGCATTGTCCCCCTCATGCATGCTGTCACCCGGCAGCGACGCGGGTTACGCATCATTTCACGACGTTGACACTTGCAGGACGCCTTGCGTGGCCCTGTCCTGCAGCTGTCCAGTATCGTCCTGCCGCTGTTTTAGTCGGATGTTGATTGCGGCTACTGCTAGCCTTCGGATATCTGGCTGCAGTCGGCAGCACAGGCGGCGTGGCTGTTTGAGAGAAATGTCTCATTGGGGTTCCATTTGCCATGCACGCCCGCAATGTTTGCATGCATGTCAATGTGTTTAGGAATGTTTCTTATCCAAGGAACCTATTGCATGTTATCGGACCTGGGTGTACTCAGGTGCGGTGATTGGCATGAGATTATGTCAAGGAATCTCGTTGGGGGGGCATTCGAAGGATTTTATCTGTTAGGTTTGCTTTCTTGGGCGCACCAGTATTTGGCATTTGGCCATGTTTTTGGTGGTCTTGACTTGAATGGGTCTGGGTGGGCGGGATGCTGCGGCTAGAATTACGTATAAAGTGTTACTTAGGGACAAGATACGGCGAGCTTAAAGATACGGCACGAGCGGTGTGCGTGTCATAATCCTATCCGGTTCCCGTTCTCAGCTAATGGTGTGGGTATCTTCATTTCATTTCCATGCTTCGTGACGTGGCATTCGTCTGCCCTAACCTTCGATGTCCTGCGAGCCACTCTTTGGCAGGTGCAGTGCCTCACCAGCTTGTGGGGCCGCAGAGATGAAGTCCTATTTGTCTAGAATTGGAGAGGTGGCACATTCCGTCCCGCTGTGACATATTACCGCCCCAGCATATAACGTTCGGTGGACTTCTAAACAAGACAAGAACTGCTCCACTGTGCGCTGTGAGCGGGCTGCTGCCATTTTCTTGGTGCTACTGGGAGGCTTTGAGGCCTGCGCGGGCGTGGGCTAAGGCGTTAGTCATGGCGTGACGTGCGTGGGGTGGGTGAAATGCATTACGTAGGGAAGGCGGAAGGTGGTATAGATCGGGGGAGCCTAACTAGGGATTTGGGTGCGGACGGTTTCGATGTGAGGTGACAAACAACTTGCGCGTCTGCTCCCCGCGCAAGGAATGGATGTTGCGAGCTTGCGAGAAAATGACGGCTCATTTGGTGTAGGCTATGCTAATGGCAAATTCACTAAACGCCCTCTGCAACATTACAATATTCCTTTAGGCGTTGCTATATTTCGAGGGCTCCTTACAGCAGGACACAGGGACTTCTATGTACTTTGTACAGACCCGCCACCATCCCATTCTGCACATTCACAGCCGAATTGCAAGCACCACCTTGAAGCCGCTACAGCATCATCTTGGCCTTGCTACTTGACAACGAGGATTTCCACGGACATTATTAGCTGTACCATTACCGCAGCGCTTGTCAGGTACGACCGGTGAGGTGAGGCAAAGCTCATGTTACCGACAGTCAGTCGTCCATGCTCGCATGCCTTCGCCAATGTACTTAAAACATCTCCGTGCGACACGTCACCGTGCCGCGGTAAAACAGCTCCCGCTGCTACCAAAACATGAAATCTATGAACTTTTTAGCAGCTAGCAAGCTTTACAGGTAGCATGGTGCGTCCGGGAGGTAGAACCGTCTAATTGATGCAGGCAGGCAGGATGCGCCCTAACCTGGCCGCGGCACAGGAGCAGCAGTACTTGCGGCTGGTCCATATCGTCGAATATCACGTCACGGCCTGGATTGCGGCTGCACGCGGGTTTTAAACGAGATCCCACTACACGCGACTACCCTAAGATCTCCTCGACCTCTAGCCGCTTTGCCCTGTCCATCGCTGCTTGCTGCTGTTTCACGCGGTCGCGTCCGGGTCCTTCGGCACTTCCGACCCCGCAGATCCGGGCACGGCGGTGAAGTACTGTTGCATAGCTGCCCGGAAGCGGCGCATGTACTGCTTGGGCGAGATGATGGTGGGCTCCTTGCCGTTACCACCCAGCATGCCGCTGCTCTTCACCCACGTTTCCAGCTGTTTGTCCCAGGTGTACTGCGGCAGGGTAGCAAGCCAGGCGATGCACGAACACAAACGCGGCGGATATCGAGATGGAGGTTCTCCACATCTGTGCTGACATCAAGTTGCAACGGCGGTTCTGGTCGGGCCAAGCAGAGGCCCTTCATGAGCGCAATGTGTTCACCGAGTGCTCCCTGTTCGATATTCAAACTGCTTTTATAACCCCATTCTTACACCCATGAACTAACACACCTGACGGATGAAGTCTATGATCGCCAGTGCTAGCACGCCGTTCTCTTTGTCCACTCCCACAAGCAGGCTATAGTCCATGACGTCCTGCCCTGCCAGGAAGCTGGTGTCAGCCCAAACAGCCGCCTCCATCTGGTGGCGGCTGCGTGCGTCCACAAAGATGGGGTTTGTGTGCATAGTGCGCCGCAAGTTGTCGTCCAGGTGAACCTACAGAAGTGGAGTGACCACACACCGGGCGGGCACGTGCAGGCGAGTGGTGGGATGGTGGTTTGACCTACTATAGGTCTGTACTGCCGGTAAAGGCGCTTCACCTTGCACGTACGAGAGGATCCGTAATACAATAAAATACAGCTAGGTGGATATTGAAGGTACAAACAGAGCGCCCCTATCCTGAATGGTCGGTATAGCTGGCACAGATGTGGATGTGTGCGACTGATATGGCGGGCCAGAAAGGCGCGGCACCGTCGGGTCGGGAGTCATCGGTAAGCAGTAGCATTCGACAGGGAAAGAAACACCGCCAATATGGTGGCCCATACTTGGGCGCCGCGTCACCGCGTCACTTGCCCGTCCTAGGCTTATGAATGGCGACGAGCTTTGCTGCGGCGGCCCTGGGCTTCCTGGGCCCGGCTTATCTTGTGTGCAAACAGACAAGAATATGCGATTACACGCGACCGTGACCTGCCACCGTTTCCGTTCTTCATTCTCTACCCAAACCCCGCCGCTCACCTCCAGGTGGTCCTCAGGGCGGCTGGCGGCATCCGCGTTGAAGCGGTTGCGCTCCGAGCCTTTGAGATCATAGATGCGGGCCACGGGGCGATCGTAGAAGCAGTTTTCCATCACCAACAGGTCTTGCGAGAATTCCTGAGACGCAAGGGAGCGGCGAGGGGGAAGGATGCGCTTTGGGTGCCGTCTGCCAAGTGGTGCTGGTGGCGATGGTTCTGGGCCTTGGGGTGGGCCAAAAGGCAGAGCACAGAGCTCGGGGCCGCCACATCCACACGCCCAGCCAACCTGAGGGCTTTTTAATAGTGTCGCCCTTGCGCCGTGTGAGTTCTGCTGCCTCTTACACAACTACCTCTCTCCAACACGCCACGTCTTAGCTCTCTGCTGCGCCGGGCCGACATCCTTGCACATCTTCGTTCACATGATGCGGATAACCCTTACTGATCATTTCCCCGTGATCCTCCATTCCGACATATAGGCTGGCCAGCACGGCACGGCACAGTTGTGTTGGTTAGGCCAATGGCGTGCTTCCCGTCCCTTCAGCGCCCTTATCCTCTCACGATGCGGAGCACTGTCTTACCCGGTCCTTGAGCTCCTTAATGAGGATCGCACTGGCAGCCGCCCCCGCCGGGCCGCCCCCTCCCCCCCCTTCAAGCCCAGCAGTCCCGGGCTGCGGCTTGAAGGCCACCGAGTACACCCCAAGGATCTTGGCCAGGCAGGTGGGGGAGTCCCGGTTGAGGAGATGGCGGCCCATGTGCGCAAAGTAATGCGGCGCGAAGTTCATGAAGGATGCTTTCTCGGACTAGAGCAGAACCGGTAAGCAGGTGGCGGGAGCAGGAGAGGAGGGGCAAAGCAGGCGCCAAGGATCAACACATCGTCATGTTGCATCAATGGTCCAATGGTGTGAGATGGGGTTGAAAAAGCGAAATGCTCTGGGCTGAGCATGGACAGTTGTTAGGGTCGAGCTTATGGAACTGCGCGCGGACGCGATCGTCTCGTCCTGGAGGGCACGTTACACCCGAGATGTGTCCGCAACGATGGTTGCACCACCGCCCGCATGCAGATAGTACTCACCTTAGATAGGCTCTTGATGATGTAGCGGTCATCCCGAGTTTTGGCAAAGTAAGCGTTGGATTTCCCCCCGCGGCTCTCCCAGCGCTTGCATCGGCACATACTTGCCACGAATGCTGCTTCGCCGCCCTGGATGCAGCGCCGCCGCAGCTCAGCGAATTGCGGTGCAAAATGGGCCGTGACCGAGAAGCGCGCGCGCGCCCAGGGCATGCTGCGCGCCTCGTCTTCAAACACTACTCGCACGTGGCAGGCCTCCTTAGAGGTCAGCACAGTCCACCACTCCGCGTCGGGGCTGGGCCCCAACGAGCCGGCAGGTGGCGGCGGTGGTGATGATAATGCTGGCGGAGGTACAGGCTGCTGTGGAGGCGGCGGCGGCGCTGCTACCACTGCTACCGGGGTCGCCGGACTTACCCCCGTGATGGGAGCCAGGGAACCGACAGGGGGAGCCGCCACCGACACCGCGGCCGCGTTGGGAGCCAAATGGTTAGCGGTCTGTCCTGAAACCGTAGCCGTGGCCGTGCCTGAGCCGCCGTTTGCAGCTGCACTGGCGCTTTGAGTTGCCCCGAACACGCTGGCGCCTGACGCTGCAGTGGCGGAGGTAGGCGTCGTGGCCTGTGATCCACCTTGCGTTGGCCCCCCTGCCTGTCCATGCTGCTGGTGCTGCTGCTCCGAAATCACAACTGCTTGCGCCTGCAGCTGCAACCCCGCCGGCTCCCGGTCACGCTCCCGGTCCCGGTTGCTTTCCGCACGCGCCTTGCCGAAGATGGCCTTATAACCGGCATTGATTTGCTGCTGATAGGCACGTGTAGAGAGGGCATATGCGATAATAGAGGTCGGCTCGTTGTCGAAGATAGGGATGATCGTATCATTGACGCCAGGCGGCATTGTCGCACGGCCCGGCAACGGGATGAAACCCCGCGCCATCGTGTTGGTTCCGGAAGTGACTGCCGCCACGGACTCGAGCCGCCGCTTGACTTGCACCATCAGCTGCCGACGGGAGAAAGTGCTGATAGCAGCAGTGGCGGCGGCGGTAGCAGCGATGCCATGTCCATCAAGCCCGCTCCCAGCGTTGCAGCTAAATGGCTCCACTGCAGGAACGAGTGGCAGGGGGGCCCCAGCCGCGCCGGGAAGCATCGCAACCGGATTTAGCTGCGACACGCCTCCAGGGGCGGAGCCGACAGGAGACTGTGCCATCAACATCCCGGCACCGCCGGCCTGCGACAGCACCGCCACGGGTTTCGGCGACGAGGAGTGAGCAACGGTAATGGATGACTGCCCATTCAGGACGCTCACTGACCGTTGGTGCTGCTCCCGCTCCTCCTCTTCAGACTGTGGCTGCAAGGGATGTTGCTGCGCCTGCAGCGGCTGTGTTGGCAGCAGTGGCTGCGGCGGCTGCAGGAGAGATTGTGGGAGCACCTCTCCGCCGTCGGGCTCCCCACTGACGCCATGGCTGAAAAGCGCTCGGTAATAATATGCGCCGTCAGCCATTTCGTCTGCAACGTCGTCACCGCTATCTCCGTAAATGGCACCACGGCCCCCTCGCGCGGCTGAGCGGTCGCTGGTGGTTGACCCTCCAGGCCCGCGTCCGCTGGCAGCCCTCTGGAAGGCTGGTCCGCCGTGTGGCCCGGAACCCATGAAGGCCAGGAACGTGTCGTGATCGGGTTCCTCATCGTCCGCATCCTCGCGGCCATCCTCGCCGTCCTCGTTGTCTTCAGCGCCGCTATCGCCGCCAATACCGGCTACAAAGGACCGGTTGGGGGAAATTGTGGAGAGGGGACAAGAAGGGGTGTGAGGCACGGGCGGAGGTCACCGGATACAATCATCGAAAAAAGAAACGACACTGTTCGATAAACTGAACGAGCACCTATGATAGCATTCATCTTTTTGCATTGGTGATACGTGAGATCTGAGGATAGATAACACCTGCCGGGAATGCTGGTACCATCAGGCATGTTAGTGACAACAAATGATTTGGAGTGTGTTTGGCTAAGGGGGATGGGAGTGGATTGGGGTCGATGAGGATGGCCCCTACCCCCAGGTGGAAGATCATAGTGGTGGGGAATGACGAAGGCATGGCACGCGGTCATGGGCACGTAGTGTTAAGATATTGTGCCGCCCTGTAACACGGATATTGAACCCGCGGTTGCAGCATTCCATTTGCGTGCAGCTTACCCATGTAGGAGAGGTCGCCCATATCTCCGATAGTGCTGACTGATGCCGAGCGAGGGAGGCTTGTACCCCGGGGGATGCAGCCTACAGCCACTTGTCCGCCGCCTTGGCCGGCCGCAAGATTGTTTCCGCCCGACGCTGTATCCACCCCGGTAACAGTACTGCCACCCCCCGAGAGCCTCGCAAGCACCGAAAGCCGTTTCATGCTGCCGCCAGCAGCGACGAGCGCGGACCCTGGTGGGTGTGCCACCGCGCGACTCGCACCTCCGGTACCGGTCTCGCCATGGCCGAGAAGCATCTGTGGTGCAGCGGCTCCAATATTCTCCGCCGCTAGCCCAGCACTAGCGATGGTGCCCACAGGTAAGTCGGACCGGGAGACAGCACGGGAGTGGCCCGGGCGGACAGCGGCGGCTGGCTGTGTGGCAGACCCTGCCTCCGTTGCTGCAGCAGCAGTGGGGCCCCATGCTGTCCCCAGCAGCGCCCGACTGCCATCCAGCAGCTCCGCCCCGCCCCGCAACTCCTGCTGCGCCACCATTTCAGCCACGGCGTGCACCGACAGAGGTCCGCTTGTGTGCGGGACAATGGGGATGGGCAGCGCATGCGCCGCGGTCGTGTCTGAGGCGGCTACGTATACAACAGGGGCAGTGGGTAAGAGGCGCCAGGGAAACGACCAAATTACTCAGGTGCAAACAGCAGTCAGCCGCCTGTGCGAATGGTGAAGCCCGACTGGGATGCTGTTCTCCATCGTTCATGGGATTCAGGGGAAGCACCTCAGCTGCTTAGGGTCGACCCAGGAATATTGAATTGCAGCATTCAGAGCATCATGACAGGTGAGCATCGTGCGACGCGGTCCACGCCGGGCCGCGGGAAAATACACACCCTGTGAAAAGCGCTTTGAAACGGTTACCAGGCCGTCAGGGAAGCCAATTTTGACTAAATTACTTCGAAGTAAGAGCTCTTGCTCGCGAAGGAATTCCTGCAAAATTTTAACCGTGCCAACGCAGCTGATCTCAACAGATGGTGTCCAACGAAAGAAATCTCCCTACTGGGACTATCCCCCTGCATGGGCCCCCAACCCTAAGCCACCAGATCACGCCGCCCTGCAACAAGAAGCTCGAACCATAAAAGCGATCGCACCGGCGGGTTGCGGTGGTGGATGCTGCGGATGCTCGGTAGCCAGCTCCGAAACCGCTGCGGGCGGGAAGCTTGTGATATCAGAGGTCGGCACTGCAGCGCCAGCCTGCGCCGGCAGCAGGCCAAGCCGATATGCTGCTGCCGCGGGACTGCTGGAGCTGAACAATGAGTGGGAGCCATCACTCGTTGCCAGGCTATGTTGGTCCTGCAACGGTTGTCCAGACTGGGGGTGCGGGGCTGCAGCTGGGGCTGCAGTCGCGAGGACAACCCCGGCATCGGGACCAGTGGCAAGGGCGACCACGGAGATCGGTGCGGATGCCCGGGGGGAGGAGGGCAAGATGGGTTGCGCAGCTGCCTGCAACGGTAGCTGCGTCTGGGGTTGCAGTAAAACTAGCTGAGACTGACTCTTGACGCCGGTGCGACCTAAGCAAAGGGGATCGGCGGAAGCGCAGTTATGAAGGTTTTGAGTCTGCTGGAACTAACAAGCGCCAAGGCCGCATCCGTGCCCCAAGCTCCCCACATTGTATAACTCTCCACACACGGAGAGGCATTGCCGTCCCCATCCCGGGACCGGGTCCCGCTGCTTGCGAATCTCCCGCAACGGTTCCAACCCTGTAAACCTCAACCCTCCCTGCGAACCCAACCCCAACCACAGGCAAGCTGACACGCTGGCCACTCCCTGGTCTCCGCGCCCCGGTGCACACCTGCGCTACCACCCCCCGAGGTCAACCGGCTGTAATGCGCCATGAAACCCCCGGGGTCCTGCAGGCGGGAGGCCCAATGTAGCACCGCTTTGGCAAGCACGGCCCGCAGTCGGTTAAGCTCGCGCACGCCGGAGATAGCGAGCTCATCCCATGGCACCGCGGCGCCGGCAAATCCGTTGCCGCTCCCTTGCCTTGGCATCAACGGTGCGCATCGCGCCAAGCAGTCTGCGACCAGAGCAAGGAAAGACTGCCGGTCCTTACGCACCGCTACCAGCTGCGGCGTCAGGACGGATGATGCATGCATCGCGACAGCCGAGGCAGCTGCTGCTGTGACGGACGCAGTGGTGCCTGGCAAGCCGCCGGGCGTTAAGCCCGAATTGGCTGCGACAGCGGTAACGGCAGCAACACTATCCCCGGCAACTGTGTCACCGGTCGCAGTCGCCATTTGGGGTGCTGTCGCAGCCTCCCAGTTACCACAGCTGGTTGAGGTGCCGCCTCCGCCTCCACCTCCACCTCCGCCGAAGTGCGGGCTGTCACCCAGCATGAGCTCGATGAGGTCGAAGGCATCGCTCGCCTCCTGCACCAGCTCGGCACCTTCCTGCCGCAACCATTTGGTCTGCGCTTGCTGGCTATACGCCATCGCGACGTCCGGCAACTGCATCACATACACGCTAGTTCGCTCCGGGAACATGCATACCAGGGTCCGGCCCAGACCGAAATAACGCACGTGGTCGTAGTGCAACGAGCGCCCGAAGACATGCAGGCCGTCTGCGGGAACGACACGCCGTAAGGCATTCACAGTCGAGGCGTGATACCGTGATCCTCACATCGGTCCTATCGTTCTCCAACGGCTTCCGACCGTCGTCGGCTGCTGGCATGGCAAGCCCACAGGGAACGGGCACAGTGGGCTGTCCGGCCTTGGCCCCAGCAACCCCCGCCCACCCAAACAACAGCCTGCAGTGCCCATTCAGTTCCTCGCCTGCGTGCGATCTCACTCGCAGTTCGTTTGCCTGCTTATGGCAAAACGGCCACGCTTGCCACAGGCCACTTAGTCCCCCATCCTTCCACCTCCCCTCACCCGCCGAGAATGACAACTCCAGGAAGCGGCCCATGCTTATGTAGCAGGCGTCCTGGGACAGCGGCACGCGACGACAGGCGGGCGCACCCTCACGACCGCGGCCGATAGGGCGTGTCCAGTGCCAGATCTGAGATCCATGGGAGGAGGTGGGGAGCGGTGAGATGGAGAACTGTTTGCAATCTTGTCCGGGAACCGCAATGGGGCTCTGGTGGAATACTGGCGAGGTACATGGAAGGGTTTGGGGAAACGGTTTCCTTTCCCGGAGAACCAATTGACGCCACGCACTCTTTGCACAAGTCCCCATCTTGCAACAAATCCTTTAACTGGACAAACCACCAAGTCCAGAGCTCCCAGCCTCGGCTCCCGAGTCCCGACCCCCGACCTCCTTGATGCCGTAATGAGGGCAGTGATGCTAGAGATTAAAGATCGCGGCAATTTCCGGTAACGATCATTACTACCAGCTACCATCATCACCAGAAATCCCCGCCCACCTGGTTCTTCTCCTCTCCCGGCAATGCCTGGATAGGCGGCAACGTCGAGTAAAAGATGGTCAACTTATGGCAGCCAAAGAAGAATACGCTCTCGTGCGCAGTGAAGGGCTCCGGGCAGCCAGACTGCGGGGTGGTGAGATGTTGGGGGGAGGAGGCAGCAGCAGGCCAAGTCGGACGATAGAAAGCTTAGATGGTACAAAGTGCAGCTGTTCGTCAGGCAGGCGCGCGGAAATGTTGAGAACATTCGGCCCAAGGATTCGGCTCCAGCAGACGTCTTTGCACATCCACGCCTACCCTACAAAGCCGTAGATAACCAAAATCCGGTCAATACGTTCTGGCAGCTTTCACGTATTGCGGGGCTCGGGGAGGTAGGCATGAAGTTTCTGGGTCGCATGCCAAAACCCCACAGAACATATCGGACGCTCAGGTTAACCTGCCCCCACCCGAAGCTATCATCACGAAATCACGAAATCACGCCAAATGCAATGCGGCGGGCTCACGAGAGAGTGCACCATGAGAAGACTGCACGTGCAAGGTGAGAAAGGGACAATTGGATGGACAGAAGCGGCACACGTGTTCCAGAGGGCATAGAGCTGCTTGCCGTGGCACAATCCACACATGCATGCATGCCCTCCTGCACACCAGATATGCACAACGCAAATTCATCCATATGACCTACCCCTGGACACGTCCAGCCCATCTGTGTGCACATCTTGATGTAGCGGATGAGCGGGACGTCCGAGGAGCGGTGATAGTAGTCGATCTGCTTCACCTGGAAGGGGTCACATAGATTGCGATCGCGGCTCCGCCTGCAGAGGCATGAATGGGCCGACTAGCATCAGGCATAAGGCGAAAAGGCGACCGCAACCCGATGGTGTTTTCCGCTGCATGAATCGCCGGGCTGCCCAGCGGAGCTACGCGGAAGCCGGGCTCCTTGTGCAATCCTTGACTCCCACCAGCATATGGCTACATGCAAGTCTGTCTGATCGGCGCGAGTTCTTCGCATCACGGAACTGCCAACTAGAGCATATAGTGCCCCTAATGCAGAGTACGAAAGGGGAAGGAACACCGATGGCAACCCTTGACAGAGTTCCCAACCGCAGACTTAGCCCGCTCCCTTCAATGTCACGCAGTACGGCGCAGTTCGTCGGAGCCAGACCTCCCAAGCTCGCCTTATTTCCTTTCGCGTGTCCTAAATACACATCGATTGCTGCACACCTGAACATGCACGTCACAAAGATCCGCTGGTGATTATAAATGCGCTGCCCTTGGAGCACCATGACCGCACACTGCTGTTGCGACTGCTGCTGCTGCTGCTGCATCTCCCGCTCCTGCTCTCCTGGCTGGCCAGGGCTGGCAGGCGGCTGCACAGCAACATGATGATCGGGGACCTGAACGCCAGGCTCGTTGCACGTGGTTGCAACTACAGCCCCTGATCCTCCAGCTGTGGGCCCCTGCAGGTCATCTGTCGTAGCCATGGCTTCCGTAGATGCGTTGGCGCCTGTCGCGGTCGCTGTCCCTGCCTTTCCGGCCGCCTGCTCAAGGACAACTGCTTCAGAAGCGTACTGCTGCCCATCGTCGATAGCGGTAGTGCTCGGCGTGGGGCGCCCTTCACCGGGCTCCTCCTGTACCTCTCGTGCCGCGGGGACGGCAATGCCAGCGCTGGCAGCTAGTGCTGCTGTCCGAGCAATGAATGGCGACATCAACGTCGTGGGCGACAGCGTTGGCACGAAATCCAGTTGCGACGACGTGTCCGCGGCATCACTGACTGATTCTACATTCAGCATAGCCATTGATGCTTCGTGCTTGACTGCTACAGTGCTGCCGACGTCAGCCTGCACTGGCACCTGCGGTTCTGCAGACTCTCCATCAGACACCATCGCCAGACTCAGCTCCCCCTGAATACCTTCATTTGCATCGGCAATGGTGGCAACACCCGTAACCGCCGCCGCTGCCATCACCGCCGTTTTGCCCGCCTGACCGGCGACCTTGCCAGTGCTCTTGTCCTCTTCAGCCCCCACCAGCTGCTGCGACCCAGGCTGTAAATCCAGCATGCGCTGTGACGGATGCCCCTGCCCCTGCCCACGGCCGTGGACGTAGATATGGCCGCTGTGATGACGGTGGTGATAAAAGTGGTGCTGGTAATGCGGAAATGTGAAGCCCTGCTGTTCCCATTCAGCGATCAGGCTTTCGTCCCAGGCGTTGCAGTGGGGGCTGATGGAGAGCAGGATACCCGGGACGCCGCAAGCGGAGGCTGCCACCACGGATGCGCGGATGGCCTGGTCAGCATGCTGCCGGAAGAAGCCCAAGGAGAGCGTTTGGGGCAGGTGCAAGGATGAAATCGACAGCTGCGAGGAGCTCAGGCCGGGGGAGTTTGCTGCCAGATGGCTGCCGCTGGCGCTGTTGATTGCGCTAGGCCAGGCCGCATACGCTGCGGTGCGGATGGGCAAGCGACATGTGCAAGGGTCCACAGATGTGATGATGGACGCCAGGGACGCCGGTCACATTGAGACAGGCGTGGCAAGGAGCGCTCTTTCAAACAGTGTATACGTCCACAGACATGGAAGCGCATACGCTCTAAACTGTAGCCTTTACATCGGTTAGTTGCTCATGACCGCTAAAATTTTCTTCCACAGAAGACTCAACTTCCTCACTGCCCATAAAAGTATCGTACTACCTACCGTTTGCTGGGCACCACCGTTCGTCCTCATCTATACACCGCATTTGAAACCTGTAAACCTGTCTGGTGCTTACCGAGCCCCACGCGCCTTTTCCCCGCACTGCACATTCGACTCATGGCCCACGCGGTATACTGGTCACAGGTCATAGGGCGGAGGAAATAGGTCAGCGCACCTTCCTCCCCCGCGGAAGCTACCGCGGCGGTGAGCAGGTCGGACAAGAACGCCGACTCCAGACGTTGATTCCAGGCGGTTAGGACCGCAAAGCCCACAACGGGCTTCAGCTTCCTCAGCAGCTCCAGCCCAGCACCCTTCAGTAGCACGGTGGTCGTGGTGGGACGGCAACCCTCAAAATACATGAGGGTCACCTGCGGTGGTGCAGGCGGCCCAGGAGGAACTGGCAAGTGAACCTGCAGGACGGTGCAGTTGGGAGGCGGCGAAAATACGTCAACATGGATGTCGACTCGATTGCATAAGAATTTGCAATCCTAGAGCTTGGTAAGTCGTGTGGTGGTAAAACGAAAAATCCACATCAGAAGCGCGCGGAAGCAAGTGTACTGGAAGCTAGTTCGGATGAGGACGAGGCATCGCGAGCATCAGATATTAGGACTTCATTTGGACTCCCTATCTTTCCTACTCATTCATCCGCACAAGCAATAGGCAGCGGGGATGCATAAATACATGTTTCGCGAGCAAGCGCGTGAGCGGGGAGATTGTGCAACCCGCGGACGAGCTCGCACTTTACGTATTATACCAAGCAGCCAAGAAAATGAAGACGCAACACGAGCGAATTAAGGACTACGGGGAAGCTACACAACCGCACGACTCACCCTTCGCGCAAGCCCAGGTTGGCCCCCGATCGTCAATGCCTGCACCACCACTGCTTGCGCGGCCGTTGCGATACCTTGCGCGGTGGCTTCAGAGCTACCCGATCCTCCCGGTCCGCCTGTGGTTGCCGATGGTGCTGGAGCTTCAGAGGATGCCGCCGACGGTGCGGACTCCGCTTGGGGCACCGAGGATGCCCAAGGACGGAAGGGCATTGCTCCGTTGATCACCCCGCTCCCCGCTGACACTAATGCAACTGCAGCCGCAGCGTTCGGACCTGAACCCAGCGCCTTCATCATCATGGCTGCTGACAAGGACGTATATTTGGCCTGCTGGTCGTCTGCAGCGGGTCGCGGCGCCACGGTGGGCGGTAATTGGGACAAGGCGCTGTCGCCACCTCCGGCGCCTCCCTGTGCCTGCTCGCCAGGTACAACGGTGACGTGGTCGGTAGCTGCCTGCGGGCCCGGTTCCACCGCACATTGAGGCTGGATAGCCGGTTCTGGCGGTGGCGGTGGCGCAGCTGGCAACGGTTCCCCATTCCCCGCTTGGCTGGACGGTGTCCGCGAGTGCGTGCGTGAACCTGCCGCCGATACAGCCGCACTGCCGCCAGAGGTGGGATCTGTGGAAGACGACATAACACTGCCATCCACGCCCTCCACCGCCTCGTTTGCCACTGGGGTGGGTGCCGCACCGCCCGTGGCTGCAGTCGCCGGTCCCCGCGGTGATGGACTGTTTCTGACGTTAATAGTCTCCGCTTCCACCCTGAACACTTTGCAATCCCCAATGTAAAGGTAGGCGGTTGCCGGAGTGAGATGTTCCACTGTGGGCGTGACGCGCACACCCATAGCTCGTGCCAGGCGCTCCAGCACCTTGCTTTTGATTTTCTGGGCAACACTAATGTTCCGCGACTGCGTGGATGCCGATGCCGGGGTTAGGGAAAAGAGGGCAAAATGACCTATGGAGCACTGCCCAAGGGACGAGGCGGGCAGAAATCAGAATAAATCTGACAGCGCGCCACACCCAGAAACAGCGCAGATGGAACGCAATAAACGGAATGGGATATACACACGGTAGCCAAGCGTCGCATGCGCGCGCTTCAGCCTCATAGACCGCAGCACGGAAGCCGCCCCGAATGATTTGCATGGTAAATCCGGTAGCAACGGCCAGGTGTCATAGGTGATGATGCAACGGGACACAATCCTCCCGCCACCTACCAGCAGGTCCTCCTGCGCCATCCGCGCCACGCTGCCCTCCACCAGCACCACATCGGGCTTCACCACAGACAACCGGGCTACCGCGTTGGCCAGATATTGCTTGTCCTGTTGAGGGAAGAACGTGGAGCGAGGAGGCTGAAGAACGGCAGAAAGATGTTCGGGAGGCAAAACCGTCGTGCTGACCGTCCTAGCGTTTGCATGACGGCTCACTTACAATTCTAGCGAGTTAAAAAGAGGACAGCCGCATGGCCAATTATTTTGAGCAACGGAAGCTGATCAAGAGGGCCACAACGCCCGACATCATGGGTGCGGCCTCGGACTGGCCCGCGGACAGAGTCGCCTTGTCCTTAAGTTATCGAGGCCTATTTGTCGTGAAGAATATGTCTGATGCAAAAAGGCAACGAGGCCAATTATTAATCATCGCCCCACAACCAGGCATCTTCCAGGCACCTTACATGGTCCATCAAATCAAAGCTGGACAGCTTGTTGGTCTCCCGCTGATACTCCAGGGAGCCGGCCAGTAGAAGCACCTGCCAGGACGAACATGTGCGCCAACATGCACTTAGGAATGTTAAACGTGCGGCCCCGAAGCGTTCCGATGTGCAAACCCTTTCTTTTACCCAATGTCTGCACGTCCACCGAACCATTAGACGCCCGGCGAACTCCGCAGAAAACCGCATCATCCACCATCTCTGCCAGAGGATGCCTTCACATAAAGGCATACATGTGCTATTGTACACGCTTCCAAGCTGCTTCTCCACACCACGCCCCGTCCCGCCACACTCGCTCGGTCATCCGTACGCCTAGCGCCCTGCCCTTATGAGCTAGCTCGGCTCCATACCTTGGGGTACTCAATGTAGGCGCGCATCTTGCGGTGCACCAGGCCCTTGCGCACAACCACGCCCGTCACCACGCAAGTATCGTCAGGCCGCCCGACATCTGACACTTTCTTAACCTGCACTTGGCAAGCAGACAGGCCATGCCAGGGCTGGGCAAGTATGGCCCGACCACGCCAGCGCCTATCCGCAACTATCGGTAGCCAGATGAGCAGCAGGAGTAGGCCTGTGAACGAATCACATTACGCACCACACTGATCCGTACCTTGAGCGATTGGCGCGGGTCGTGCTGCCCGTTGGCGTACATCTGCGTGGGTGACAGATATGCTGCTACGGCCTGCGCAGCGCCGCTCACAATGGGCGCCCACACCTCCGGCTGGGGCACTGATTCTACCATTAGCAGCTGCTGCACAACAGCACGAAGATGAGCGTCGGCGGCCGCACAGAACAACTGCCTGCCGGGTTCTCAAGGCCAGCGGCACCGCGGCAAGAAAGGGCAGGCCGCGCAGAATGCATATTAATGTAACCAAAGCAGCCAGGATGATCTTGGGGGTCAGCTAGTTGGGGCCTCACTGATGCTGACCAGCAAGCATCAAAATTAGACAGCCCCAGTTATCATTTAAACATCCGGATGCGTTTGCTATATTGCGTAAATGCCTCAACTCAGCCCCTGAGAAGGGTCCGTTGGCCATCATAACCCTGTGCAGGCCACAGGAGCGCTCGAGGTCCATCAGGTCTAAAACCGCCGATACAACGTCGTCCAGGTAACAAGCAGCACGCCCACGAAGCACGGCACACGCTGAACGGGATTTTGCTGCCTTAAGCCTTGCAGTTGCTCCCGGCTTTTTCTACTGGCCACACCTGTGCACTTCTCCCAGACTGTTGGCTTGCGGCGGTGCATCTGGCGGCAGCGCCCCCGCCTCTATTTGCTGATTATACAGCAACCGCGCGTCCCGGTCTGCCAAGCTCATCCCGAAATCATCCTCCAGGGCCGGCGGTACGGACCAGGAGAGGTCCCCGCTGCTGACCCGGTGCACCAACGGCTGGCCTCGCAACTGGAGGCGTGGGGCAGGGTTGAAGTCACGGACTGACTTGTGATCGCAGTAAGATTGGCGGTCACGTATGGAGCCGGGGCCTGCGCTGCCAATCCTTCGGTCCTGTATGGTGCTCCGTGCAGACGGAAAAGAGAAGCTATGGAAGCTCCTGTGGATGCGTTCTGATGCAGCCCGGGAAAGGCTCATGTTCGCAAAGGAGCGACTGATTATCCACCACGCGAAAACTGCAGCTCCACAGCCCCGCCCCAGCCCTGCCCGAGCATACGTATTTCCATGCAACCCGTTCGATTGTCCTCCCACAGCAGCAGTTTTGGGACGAAATGCGTTGCGGCAGGCGCAAGCATCCAAGAAGGCTGCGGCGCCTATATTGCAACGCGTTCAGCTTCCCCAATCCTTATATCCCGGCCTCGCAAGGTTTGCGTGCAAAGCTCTCACCCATCGGCCAGACGAGGCGCTGCTCCTTGCGCGGCTCCCATCCAAGGATGGCGATCCGTCGCTGCTGCCCACACCCGGCAAGGACCCCGAGTCCAGTTGCTGCCTGCGGCCATGGCACCGGAGTTAACTTACCATCCACGCACATCCAAAAGTTCACCGCACGCCAATTAAGCCAAGTACAATGCATCGCGCAAGCATGAGGCGAGCTGTTTGGCCTTCGGACTGACGCACTTAAACAGAATACGTGCCCCACCGCACCCCATCCGATAGGGTTACGTCAGGAGGTGCCTAACCCGAGCGCGGGAGGGGAGGAATTCAGGGCCCGCAAGTTGCAAACCTTAATGCCTCATGACCTTGCCTGAGGCTCCCTGGGTGCAATAGATTAGTGCTACCCGCGCCCCGCGATCCAGTATGGTGGGGATGTCCACGCACAGCAGGTTGGTCACTACGCTGTCGCACCCGGTAGCCTGCAAGATGGTTGCAGAAGCGATTCAAAAAGCCATTCCCCCGTGCAAATGAACATGAAAAGTTGTACGAAGTGCTGTTTCGGAGATAAATGTACTCGCCAAGCCCACTCACAGTAGTTGCATACACGGAGCCATTGCTGGTCAGCGCTCTCACGGGGAGGCGGGATTGAGTTCCGCGTGCAGTTTCCACAGAACACCCGTCCACATATTCGGCAGTGGTGCCGTCGATTCCATTGGCTGAAGGCTGACTCGCACTCGTAGCAAGCTTTGCATTTGCTGTCGTCTATCCAATAATCCTTGCTTACTCCTTTGTCACCGGAAACAATCTTAATCACCTTTCCTATGAAATTTTCCATAATTGTCTTGGCTAAAACTTGTCGTGGAAGACCTAGCACGAGACATTCGCTCTTGCTGGCCTGGGTGTGATCGTGCCGCCCAAGCACGTAGCGTGTCCGCTTGCTTCAGATAAGCGAAGAAACTGTCCCCGGGGTCAGAAAGCCCGTATGAGACCGTACGCAGTCGTACCATTGCGATGTGCCGATGAAATGCGCGCATGTTTCCAAATTGACGGATTTTCCTGTATGGTGGCAATATGCTACTGTATACGTTAGCCGGTTCAATTCTCTTAGCCATTTATCGAACGTTGCCTTGGGTGACGAGCCTTGCTTTAGGTAGGCCAGATAGCCGCGGAATCTGGGGGGTACGGATGTTAGGACACGCCCCTCTGTTGCTCTATTTCCAAGTGTGTAATGCCATATGGCTTTTTATTCCATATGGCTTTTTAAGCCAAATGGCTTTATAGCACGCACATCTGGAAGGAAAAGGACCAGCTGAACCCTCCTGTATTGGGCAGGACTTCAGCCAAGCATCGCCAAGTCTGCCTCGCCACGACCCAGTTCATGCCCTTTCAGCAGGGTCGGAGCCACAGCGCGGAGGTACACATAACAGGCCCCGGGTCACCACCTGACGCCTCGGCTCCTGCTGGCTGGATGCTCTCCTTCCCAAAGATACATCCGCTTGAAAGGTGCACATGTACCTTCATGTCCCTTCCGCCCCATCTTGCAGGAACATGAGCGGACAGCAGGCGCGATAGCTATGTCCCTCCTTGCAGCTGGTCCAGGTGTGTAGTGCGTACAGGCATGGGCCCGTGGGCGCTTACACGTGGGCATTGCCAGGAGATTTACGTCCCCTAGGCTTTACTTACCAGGAATGGGCTGACTCCGGCTGCTGTCCTTCATTTCCTCACTCCTCCGCTTCCGGTGCCTACATTATTTCCTCCGCCCCCCTCAGGTCCTCACAGCCCACGCCAAGGCAGACCTCGGGATCTGCCGACAGGCGGGGCAGGGGTCAGGTCGGGACACGTGCTTACGGGGAGGGGTCAGGTCGAACAGGGTCGTAACGGCCCTTAAGCCGCAAATGCTCTGACGACGTCGGGGAACAGCTTTACAGCATTGCTGCAATCTTTATACGCTCCTGATGTTCCGTTTGAAGGGTAGTTGAGATTCTGTGCACCATAAGGCCTTCAAACAGCAAATCACCCAATGTGACCCATCACCCAAATAACCTAAACATGGACTGCCAACAGGTCCCAACCTCCAGATGGCACCGGGAAAACGCCGCAACAAACGACTTTTCCGAAAGCCAACTGTCGCAATACTGAGTCATCATCAGCATCTCAACCGTTAATGCACCGTATGGTCTTTAACCGTCTTAAACGAATTGGCCAATCGCGGCGAGAGACCGATGCATGTTGTCGCCATGGACCGGATATACCCATGTCCTTACTGCCGTCCGTAACTTCATTGCAGGCACTTTCAAAGGGCCGAGTCTGCGTTCTAACAACCCTACAGACGTGCCTCCGCGCCTAGCGCGAAATGTGAGGCGTTAGGTGCTCCAGTACCTGGTTGGCAGTGGGACATCAGCTGCCGGGAGCTTCACAGCGAAGCAGCAGAGTATTCTTCATCGAGTAGGTCTAAGACAGGTACAGGTACCATCATCAGAAGCAACAAAGGCAACGAGGAGGAAGAAATCAGACCTTGGCAGCACCTACTTTGGGAGTGTGATCATTGGCCACACCACCGGTGGATTTCCCACCCGATTACCCGCAGCTGCTGTTTCCGCTTCAGCTGCATGACTCCATCACGCACGGGCTTGTCCCGGACGCTCTCATCCTCGCGTCCCCATCTAAACTGCTCATGCATCCTACGGCCCTCCTGGATGCCCAGGACCTATCATGCATGCGAAAATACGTATGATTGCTGCCGTCGCCGCCTCAGCAGCTACTGCTGCTATTTTATGCAGTTCTTGACAGATGGGTTGGATGGTCTCCGGATCTGTTCCCTCGACTTCTAAAGTTGTTGGCCTTTCATCAGAATGAATCCCCTCCTGCCCATCATATCCTGCCCATCTATAATGACCCGGCCCAACTATACACACATCCTGATGTACACGCGCACACATACAGGGCATCCGCCAGTCCCGTCTCTTTCTCGGCGCCCCCCTGGGGTCCCGGAACCTCATCTCTCCTCGGCACCACATCACCGCATCAGGCATCATTCAACCCAATCACGGTTACCAGCAATCACATGCATACAGCCGCAGCCGCAGTCCCGCACTTCCCAAAGGGAAACAGCGACCCGCTGATTTCATGCCCAGGGCCCATATCAGTTGTCGCACTTGTCCAACATAGTCGAAACCGAATGGCACGGCACGGCAGGTTCCTCGGCCCCCGGGATGTAGATGCAGTCCTGCATGGTCCCCCATCTCGGACACTAAAGCACTTTAGCGAGTTGCGTCAAAACCGCTGCTGATGCCGCCAGAATTCTTCATCCCCTTAGTGCCGCCGCCGCCGCCACAGACACCCACCACAGCGCCAGTGGCAGGTTCCTGTCCGCCACAGCCATGGTGAAGCGCATCACTGCGGGCAGCAGCCAGCCCTCTCCCGCGGCCCCATTGTCCACCAGCCAGAACGGCCGGGGGTGGTATCGCCAAGGGCCATGTAATACGGACTTCTGCAATCACAACAGCGGGACAGGCGCCGCGTCACACGAGCGTGTGCCGCCCACGCACACGCCAACGTGTATGTATGTGGTACTTGCGGAGGGAGCCAAGTCATTGGGTGGCCCATTGGCTGCGAACGTGTCGGCTAAGGATGCACCGACGATCTGTTCAGATCCACTCCACTGTCTGCTAATCATCAGCTCAATATTGATTGATGGAAACTGATTATGAACGCGTTCAATTATAAGCAAGTACGGTGGGGTGGATTCATCCGTGCAGCAAGGATGGCCGGGGAAACCCCACCTAACACCACCCCCTGCATTTCTGCATGCTGCCTAAGAACCTGAAGGACCCGAGGGCATCCAAACAAACTGCCGTTAGGGCGCTGCAATTATTGTTACGTCCCAACGCACCGTGGCGAATACAGGAACATGAAAACCGAACCCTCATACCTCATCTGTTATTCACAGCATGGTGCATGTCACAACTCGCATGGTGCTAATTACAAGAAATATATAAGCGCGCGGTCCATCCCCACCCACACCCTCCACATGCACACCTATACTATTTCCCATCCCCCGCCTTTCCCCACCTGCGGATAGTCGAACAGCATCGTGTTGTGCACTACCCCCACACCGCTTCCAATGTCGTGGGGGGTATTGCCGGGGAAGGCTCCCCAGGTAAGGCTGGTCTGTCCGAACAGAAACAGCAGTGGCGCGTTCACAGAGATGGCTCCGTAGCGGAGCGACGAGAGGAAGTCATCCCAGGCCTCTGCATGTGCGGCCTGCACAGTCGGGTGGCAGATGAGTCCTGCGGCCAGAGAGCCGGCGATGTGTGTGTTGGCGGCGTGGGCAGCTGTCCGCATGAAGCGCACCGGGTCGCCGCCGCAGCCCGACAGGGGCACCTCCTGTAGGACGGAAGAGGGACAAGGATGCATACAAAGTGTGACAAACAGATGAATCTGCGGGAAGAGGAGGTGAAGGTCGGGTTGGGGGATCTACGGCGGGATTGAGACAAGCTTTTGGTGCGACCAGTAGCGTTAAGCTTAAATCTCTAGCATGGGCTCTGTTAGCCTTTGTAAAGCTGCGTCCTCTCGATCCCTTATTGCCGCTCCGCCGCCCGCGGCTGGCTCTGCTCCTCCGCGCTCAAATCCCTATTCCCAGATCCATAACATGGCTGGTATATGACAGCTCTGGGGCCTTCAGATCTGCAGATTTTGTGTTTTTGGCTCCCATGGTCCCCTCCCCTCCCCTCCCACCCACCCACCCACCCGCCCGCTAGGGGCTACTCTGCCCTGGCCCGTTGGTTTTCACCCCACATCACCCCACCCCACTGTCCACCCCCCCGTTGCTCGTCCCCCACTGTCCACTTCACCTGGAATACTCCGCACCAATTCTCCTGCTGCAGCTGTCCCTGCTCCAGCGTGAGTCCCTCCGCCACGAGCCAGGGCACTACCCCCGCTCCGGGACCAGGAACCACAGAGCCCAGCTGCTCGGCCGAGGGAAACCGCTCGAGAAACCTACGGGAGGCGAGGAGGAGTTCGGCCGTACCTAATCTGAGCGAGTTGGCCCAGGAGCTACGTAGACCGGCACCACGGTGCGGCTTTGCAGCTGTGTCGGGTTAAAGCCAGGCAGGATAGCCCAGGTAAGTCGAACTCGAACATGTTGCACGCCACTGTGTTCGAATGTAATTAGGCTTGGCGGTGACGGGCCATCACCCCCGACGACGTGATCTTGCGACGCACTAATTTCCGTAATCGGCCCGAGCCCCTCCGTACCCTCCCCGGACCAACCTGTCGTATTTCTCCCGGGCCCCCGGGTACCAAGGCTCCCTCGGCGGCAGCTCTGCCAGCTTGGCCTTCACCGCTGCCATCAGCACGGGCCGCAGGGGCCAGTCGCGGTCGGTCAACAGAACCTGTGCAGGTGTGTGCACCAGGGGGGGTTGCGGGCGGGAGCGGGGCCGGGGGCAATGACAAATGCAACGACAGAACCAGTAGTACAATATTATTATCAGCAGACTACTTAGCAAGGAACGAGAGGGGGAAAAAAGGGGGCCCAGGAGAGGGGCGGGGGGGAGGCAAACCCCTGGGCTACGACACGAACCAAAACAGCTTAGCGAATGGCAGACTGCACCGTTTCATGCAGCCGGAGGCAACCGCAAGGAGACAAGATGGGGACGAGGAGGCGACTGGCCCCTGCGGGTGCGATCAGATCCGTCCGTTGAGGGGTCCGATGGATACGGCTGCGGTCTCACCGTCAGCTTCGTTAACTCGTCGCCCACCCCCCACGCCGTACTACAACCGACGTGTTCGCTAACCTTGACTTCGGTGCCGTCTCCCCTTTTTCCCCCACCTCCAGTCCGTTGCAGTTATGACCGGCGTTGTGCGCCAGAGCGGTTGCAAGGTTGGACGCATGGTACTCGATATCGTCCGCTGTCCATTCGCCACCGGGTACAACAATGTACGGCGTGACATTGCCCAACTCCGCAGTGATGCGCTTGGTGGCGGAGAGAGGCGGCTGCAGAGTGCGGGATATGCACGGGGCAGGATAGGTTCACCAGAAGGGTGGGGGAGCGGGCGCAGGCAGGGAGAGCCCAGAAGAATTCAATGAGATTTCCGTTGCATGCGCTGCACTCGCGCAACTACCGAATTGTACACCGTAGGTAATCTGGAACAACACTCCCGGACATTAACCACCCTAGTTCGTTGTTGTGGAGTCCAACCTGATTCGTTTGTGTTCGTGTCGTGTTCGTTCGTGCAGGAACAGCTCATCGCTTCCTGTATTACGAAATGCTGATTTCCCCACGCTTCCGCTTCCGAGCGTGCCACACGCAGACATCACGTTGCTCAAATACACATCTCCTTTCATGCCAACAACGCAAACTAACGTCGGAGCCACACGTCTGGACGTCAGTTTCATGAATAAGAAACACACACGACACACATACACCTTCCTGCTCATGCACCCCGTTATCCACCCGCCCCGCTGGCCAGCCCACCACCCCACCGCCCGGCAGCTTAGGTTCCCTCCACTGCGCCGCCTCACCTGGCCGCCCAAAGCCCCGCCCCAGACAATAGCATTGTACGTCTCCGATGACCCGGTCAAGTGGATGGAGGAGATCCGGGGGTGATGGGTCAACAGCTTGCCGATGTCACTAAAGCAGTGGGCGATGGAGGGGTTCCACTCAGACCATGCAAAGTATGCTGAGCAGCTGGGTGGCGCGAATGGACGAGAGACCCGGTGCTGCTGCTGTTGAGGAAAGAAACACAAATTAGTAACCACCCAGTGATATGCAACAAGGGGGGGGGAGGGCTGGAGGGTCGGGGGAATCCGGGGGACGAGAGGCACACGCACTGAGCTGGGCTTTGGTTGGCTTGTGTTCGTAGGTAGGAGAGAAGTCCGAACAGCCTTTTTAGGGTTTAAGGTTAGGTGCGATCAGGTCTGGCCGGCCGCAGCACGGTAGAGGAAAACAACGGACCAGAACCCGGCACAAGCACGGGGTCGGGAGAGCCTGTAAGCCAGATTATGTACTGCAGCCTTACGGCTTGCCTCTCGTCAATGAGTAACATTCTGCCTTCACTTTCAGCTTTTGTTAATCGCATTTTCTTTCCCGCCCTCCCGCCCATCAGATTCACACAGGCTTGGCCAAGATGGATGAGACCCAGCAAAGTGGCGCTCACGACACAAGAGTTGTCAAGACCAGCAAGGGCCTGTTTGCGGGATTTTCCCTAGGTTTAAGCGTAGTTGCTAGCTGCTGCCTTGTGGGTCTTTGTTGTAAACTTGCTGTTGTGTCTCTGCTGGCCGGTGCTTCAGGTGGTTTACCTTAAGGCTAGGCCTTGTTGAGGTGCTTTGTCTTGGCAGTTGCTGTTTTGGCTCCCGTCCGTTTGTTGTCTTCCTGTGGTTTGTGCCGCGTCACGCCCATTAGTCACGTCCCACCTCGTCCCCTCTTTGCTTCAGTCCCAGCAGCATATTCGTGCCCGGCAAGCCAGTAAGGCTATAGTTCATAATTCGCATTCACTTAGGTTGCTAGTATGGCACATGCCTGCCGCCATATACGAACTCAAGGAAGCCCGCCTCCACCAACGGCGCGAACGCCCTGAGGGCAATTGTGACGGGAAGTGGGCGGGAGGGGAGGGTCGTGCCAGGTTTGTTCAAAGGCTGCACGCAACCTAGGCGCCGGGTTACCGTATGCTTGGGGGGCACATACCATCTGGGGATGTGGGTGGTGGTGGGGTGGTGCAGTGGACCCGGGCACAGCAACCCGAGGCTCTGGGATTGGCCGGCCGGCCGGCCACAGCACGAGCCCCCCCAACCGACCCCCCCCCCACACACAAATGGCGTATGTCCACTTCCGTTGTTTTCCTGCCCCGCGCCCTTACCCTGTACTCCCACCTCACTCCCCTCCACCTTTCCCTTTCGCTCACGGGTGAAATTCGCTCATCGGCCTGCTGTAGTCTGGGCGGCGGCTCACTGCCCAACCCACCGCCCCACGCAACCAAGCGTAACCCAACCAGCTCACCGGCGCAACAGCGGCCCAATGTAGTCGTTCACGGGGTTGGTCTTGACGATAACCACCTAGGGATTAGCCAGCATGTGAGAGTCGGAGGGGAGGACGCAGCAGTAAGCGGGCCGTATAGGATGAAGGGGGTGTACGCAGGCGCGGTGTGGAGGCCGAGGAAAGTGTCACATACCTAGACATGATTTTCATGAGGTGTAGGGGTGCCTGGCTTACGGCAGCGCAGCCAAGACAGGCAACAGACAGACGACCTTCCATGATCAGTCCTGCAGTTCAGACTCCGTGTTGTGGAGTGCTGACACCCCCCAGGCGGTACGGGGTACTGCACCCGCAGCGGTAAAGGCCCATAGGCACACCGTTGAGGCGCTCAGATGCCCGGACGGTGCCGTGGGAGGTGAAGGGCATACCGACAGTAGTGCACCGTCTCCCATGCTTTCCACCCTCGTCCCAACCAGCTGGGGCCCCCACCATTCCCCTCTCACCAACATCACCATCTGCGGCTTCCCTTCCCCAACCAGCTGGGCACCCCTCACCACGAGGAATGGCTTACTCGTTTGCAGCCGCACCGGCGAAATCCCCACCTTCCCCCCGCCTTCCCCGTACGTGGGTTCGCTATTTAACCTGGCAGAAGATCACCACCCCTTCCTTACTGCTTTGCCTCGCCTTCACTGCCTCGCCCTTCCAGAAACGCACGCACGGGGCCGGCCCCTGCCGACTCCGTCCCCCCTCGTTCAACTCGATGCGGTACATGGGAGCCACTCGGAACCCACCTCATCATCTGCGATAAGCTTGTGAAGGATATCCAAGGCCACGACTGGAACCTGGTTGCCCGCACCTGCAGACCCGCGGACGACCTATCCATTCAAGCTATTGTTTTAAGCTGTAGGTGAATAGCAGGCACGAGGTTCAGTGTGATGCGGGGAGATGATCACAGCCCTCCTCAGGTCCCCTCTACAGGCGCCGGGGGATCTGTGTAAATAAAAACACACTTCCCGCCTGCTATTACCTTCCCCCGGGGCCCAATGCCAGGGGCCCCCTCGCAACCTCACCCAACACGAGCGCCACTCCCCCGGAGCCGTCCTGCATCCCCTCCCCCGCCGCCTTGCGCCTATACACCGCTCCCTGGCTGGCGGGTCTGCTCGGCTCGATCCACACCTCCCCGCGGAAGTTGGGCAGCAGCAGACCCACGGGGCCCGTGGGAAGGACCTGCATGACGAGTGCGCGGGAGGTGGCGGCGGGACACGCCGCACCACGAGGACAGTGCGCTGTTATGCTGAAGTGTTGGCTTAGTAATGTGCTCCTCCAGCAGCAAGGAGGGCCGCCTGATGACGACGCAGCGATTCAGGGAGCTGCGATTGGCGTGTGCGAATACGGGATCTGCCGGGTGGCAGTGGCCCGACGAGCATACGGTGATACAGGCAAGGAAAGGAGGTGCTGCCCGGGGAGGGGTGAAATATAGCTTTCCTCAATGCCATGAAAACAAAACCAATGGGCCAGGAGGAGCCACTAAGCCCTTTTTGGACATCGCTGACTGTGAATTAGCGATCCATCCCCACGAGCACGGGCGGGGAGGGAGGAGCACAGGGCTGAACCACTAGAGGAGCATCCCCACCCCCACTCGCCCAACGGGTCGTCCCCCGCACTGCCCGACTCATGTTCTGGGCTCACCGTGGCGACCAGTTGACCATCCTTGCGCTCCCGGATTGACAGCGGTTTCGGAGCGGCCCCCGCCCGCAGCGTCTCACAGTATTCTGCCAGCCCAAACATGATGGGCAGAAGCGCAGTCCTGAAAACAACCGTCCAGTGGGAAGTGCGAACAAAACGGTGTGCATTTGATGAAAAGGGTGTATCATCGTCTCTCTCTCTCTCTCTCTCTTGCTTGGATGCATAAACTCGTTCGAAGACAACAGGTGGGGTAAATATGAGGTGGGAGAAGGGGTTCACGTGAGGGGAGGCGTGCCCCATAGAAGGAACATTATCTCCACCACCGTGCGCACCCGCCATCACAGTGTGCCACAACATGAAGCTTTTTAAACATCAGGAGCGTCTCTTACCCCCTCCCACACACACACATACACACGCGCGCTAGGCCGTGTCAGTAGATCTCTATAGGGACCTTGTCAAAACTGAGCCATCCAATTCGCAAGTGTTAATGCCACTGAACACCTGTGCCATAGGAGCTGATACACACGGCGACTGATACACTGCGGCAGTGCACTCAGCATCGCACCGCACCTTTCCTCGCCAATGCCGATTCCGTACGACCCCTTGTGTGTGGCCAAGGCCCGTGCCAGGTCCTCCTCTACCTGCAGGCGGCAACATCACCGCCCACCGCATCGCCAACAGGGAGGAGCAGAGCAGATCAGGGGACGGGGACGGGGGATGGCGGGTAGGGATCAAGATGCGGAGCTGAGGAAGGGGAAGACGTAACTCAACTCATAAGAAAACGTAAGTCCGGGTGGGACTTGTTATCACTGTACGGCGTACTGCATGCCGCGCACGCGTCTGAAGGATATAAGGCCCACAATTAACATCGTTCGGTGGCTGGTCGTAAATGGACAGCAATGCAATCCGCACACACTTTAGCTGCTAGGATAGCACAGACTGGGACCCCCCTCACTTTCATCGCCACCGTATTTTTTCACACTGTCCTCACCCCCTACCCGCTAGTGGGGTGATTTCCGTTGGTGCATCATAAGGCCCCTTGCGCCGTTCAGGTCCCCATGCTGCCTATTGCGGCTTCACAGTACTGATACATGGGGATATCCAACCCAGACCCCAACCCTGGCCTTAAGCCTAATCGTACAATGGACTTGCAAACATATATGGTGTGCCAGCCGCACCCACACATGTTCTCCTCCTCCTCCCCGCCACCCGCGCCTTTCTGCATTACCTACCACCTGACTGAACTATCGTTTTGTGCTCATGCCATGATGAAATGAAGGGCCATGTTCATGGAAGCGATTGCTGAATCGCGGATGACGCCAGGAAGGCGTTGCAAAATGCTAGTGCATGCACATGTGTGAACCGCAGCCGCAGCCGCGGCGCGACCCCACCTACCGCCAACAAACTGTCCATGCAACGTCGGAGTAGCTTCGCGCGCTCCTGACAGGACGTCCGGGTCCATTTCGTTTTGTGCAGGTCCAGCCGCTCGACAATCTCGTTGACCCTCTCCGAAGGCGTTGCGGAATGTGGAGTGACTCGCCGAGGCAGTATTACAGGCTGCTTAGGTGCAGAGGGCACATGGCGGTCCAACATCCCTAGCAACGGCTGCAAGGCGTTACCTAAAGTGGTCCACATGGTCATTTTGTGCTTCAGGCAAATCTATGCCACAGAATCCCGCGAAGCAAGGTTCAGACGAGAAGATCAATTAGAAACAGAGACTGTGCAGTTCGTCAGAAAATAAGACTGCGGGGATCGCATACACCACTGTCGGTGAAAGATGAAAAGAGCTTTGTAAGGGTCGAGCTGCAGCTTGCAAAGTAAAATAATATTCCAAAACGAAATTAAACTGCGGCTCCGACTGTGTGGATACTTTCTATGCAGATGAGGCGAGTGCGAACAGGACTCACTCGGAGAAAACGGAACTGGCGGTTAACATTTACGTTGTCCGTTCAAATCAGCATGAAACGCCGAGCTGTCATTCTTTGGCTCATGTGCATCATGTGCAGAATTGCTCCCGAAACGTAAAACTTGTTGCAAAGCAACTGCATATGATTTTTACGCAACTGCCGTAAGCGACCGTATTAGTCATTTACAGCATTTACGCCGTACAGCAGTGTATCCTAAGCTCGCCTTATGCCAAACCCCACTTGAACGGTTTCCCCCGCCGGAATCTCAATCCCGGGTCTATGGTTCTACCGACAGAGTGGCACCCGAGTCAACCCAGGGGGCCCCCACTTGTGCGTGGCGTAACCGGTACAGTGCAGGATGTGGACGAGCTGCTATGGTTCATATACCACAGCTGATAAGATTGGTAGCTTTCGGGGCGTGAAGTGGCAAGTGCGACAAGGCGTTGCTTGCTTTCGCTGCTCCGAAGAAGACTTTCGGAACGCCAATCGTCGTGCCTGCGTTGCTCGCCGTTGCTGACCTCGGATGCTATACTAACCTCTGTACCTTCTAAATTCCTCCCATGATCCTGTACCTTTTTGTGCCTTATCATGGTCGGTTTCGACTTGACACATGAAGGACATACAAATATAGCCGAAAGGCTCAGAGATACACTAATATGTTCTGTGTTGGTCCCGGTTGCGCGCAGCGTTCCGGTGGTTCGGGTCTCGCAGCGCATTAGGACATCTTAAAGTGAAAGAAGTCGAAATGTTAAAAATTACGACCCATTTATACACTCGGACCCACGGGTCACGTGACGCCCGGAGGCGTTTGGCCTGTCCCAAACTGCAAGTTCAAGCACCCCAAAATGTTTCAACAATGTAAAATTGCAAGTACTGCCTAGCGCCCCAAACTTAATTATATAAAGTAAGAAACATTTTGCCCCCATCATTCCGTATCCATCGCTCCGTATCGCTCGATAAGGGGCCCTCGACTCGGCTCTGCATATGCAAAGCTCTTCTGCAAAGTATATACTTTTCTATAGAAATTGTTTGTTTATTTACAATCTTTTGTTCTACTGCTTAAATGAAGTGACGAACGGTCTCCAGCTTGCAAGCAAGTATGTACGGAAGCATTGGCGCCATTCTGCGGGCGCAGAATTATAAGGTTACATTCTACATCTTCCTCATAGGTATCTTGATATAACTTCACCTGGCTAGCCCGGACGACTCGGCTTTCGAGTCCTTGTTTTGCTATGCCGTGCGCCTCTGCTTGCGTTCCCAGCAGCGGCCTTCCGCAGCGGCGTTCCCTGCCGGCGGCCCGGGACCGCCAACAGTGCGCTGCATCGCATCGCTGCCTCAATGGCGCCGCCGATCGGGTAGCGGCCCACCGCCACGTCATTAGCGCCCATGGGACCCCAAGTAAAACACGCATGTCGCATCAGCCGCCCCACTCCTTGCCCCGCTATTATGGCCCCATAGCTCTGAAAACCATACCAGGTGAGGCACGCTGGGACCAAACGGGTCGTGCCCACTCATAGACAGCCGGACAGACAGACAGAGGGAGAGTAAAAGAGGTCGCCAGATGGGCAGATAGACAGACGGACAGACAGACAGACAGACACATCGATAAGATAGACAAACAGACAGATAGATAGATAGGAAGACAGGCAGACGGAGAAAAGTTTTTCTCTCTCTTTCGAGCCTCATTGTCACTGTTGCCACAACGGATATCGATGTCTGACGACCAGAAAGGGTCCTTGCATGTCGCGCTACGCTGCACATTAGGCGTCACAGAGGCTTGCGTTCGTTCCCCAACCCCCCAATCCCCAACAGGCAAAGGCCGGGGGTTGGTGGCTCTGGGGGACCTCGCGCCTGGCGACCTGGTGCTCGTGTCACTTCCGGTGGCGGTGGTGTTCAATAATGGGGATAGCGGATGCGGTGGCGGCGACAGGGATGGCGGTGAGCCTGAGGCCCCCTCCGTGGAGGCACTGGCGGCGGCCATGCAGAGGGGTCCGCGGACTCCGGCGCAGGAGCTGCTGCTACGGTTGTCATACGATGGCTCAGCCGCCAGCCTCGACGCATGTCCGGATCTCGGTACGTGAGGGGTGTGCGCGAGGGCGACAAGGGAAGGGTTATCTGTGATGCCGCTGGCGGAGCACTGCAGCTTGCTTGCCATCCATTACACTCAAGACACAAACATCAGCGTCCAGGGCGGGTCATCAACAGTCGGATCGGCCGGCTGGCCGACAGCCGTGTTTGCGGTTGACGTCACACGCTCCGTCACCCCTGGCTGCGGCTGGGGAAACTTCGGCACGACTCCAGGGAACGGCCCACCGGGCATCGAGGCCCTCGTTCCGCCACACACATCAGGCAGGTTGCACGCCGTGCGGTCATTCGGCTCCTCGCGCCATTCTCCTTCGCCCACAGGTAAGCTGTACAGCGCGCTGCGCCGCCTGGACTCGCACGAGGTGCTCCAGGGAAGTGACGGCCCCGGGGAGCCGCGGCTGAATCCCGACTGGGCTCTGCGCGTGGTTGAGCTGAACTGCTTTTCGGAACCCTCCATGGACCCGGTGATGGCGCTTCCGCCGCTGCTGTCGAAAGCCACTGCGGCTCAGGGCCACAGCCACTGCGGCAGCCTGTCATTAGAGGGCGTTGCCGTCGCTGCAGCCGCTGCTCTTTCATCTAATGCAGCTTCGCCTGCTTGTGCCGGTGTTGGAGAAACGGATCGCGAGAATCAACAAGTGCCCGCATCTATCCCCGTCGTTGACAGTTGCGAGAGTCGGGCACAGGTTGAAAGGTTGGCTGCGTATCCGGCGCTGCACTTCGTGCAGCTGGCCGCTGGGGGGAGTGGGTCGCGAGAGGGCGTGGAGGGCTCTGATCTCCGATTGGATCAGGGACCGACCGTCTCAACCAACAGCGGGGGGAGCTTGGCGCGGGCTAGACAGGCAGAGTCAGAGTTTGGCGGTGGTGACGGCGATGGCGGCGCGGGTCGCTGGTTGCAGCGGCCGGGTCACACTGGTTTATGGGCGGAGCACGCCTGGATGAACCACAGCTGCGCTCCAAACGTGTGCAACTACGTGCTGGGGGAGGCCATGGTGGTGAGCTGGGCTGAATGACGGAACGCAGTTCGAAGAAACCAAAACTCAACCCGGGTGGTGAGAGTATCTAGGGGATGTCCCCGGTCATCAGGGAGGCGTTGCGGAACGCTGTTACCTCAAGACCAGGAACCAGGTCACCGCTAGTGGGATTTTCTCGGACACCCGAGTGCGGGTCACATCCGCTGCCCCCACTGCTTTTGCGCGTTTGTGTGTACCGGTGAGGTGCCCCGTCGGATACCCGCGCGCCCATATCTTCTGTCCGCTTATACATTTAAAGACACCGTCTCTGTCTTTGGTGAGTCCACTTCACCCCAGTGCGTTCCCCACACCTCACTCCACCCCTCACCCCACACCCCACACCTCCACCCCACCCCACCCGGCCGGGCCTTCAGGTCCGGACCTCGCGGCCCATTCGCTACGGTGAGGAGGTATGCAACAGTTACCTCGGGAGCACGTTAGCGAGCCCCGTCAGGGTGAGTCCGGGCGGAAGATGCTTGAGCGGATGCAGATGCGGGGGAGCAGAACACGGCTGGGGGGATGTGTGTGTATTGTGTGTGTGTTTTGAGTCTGGAGATGGTTGCAGTACCAGTGTGGGGTCAAAAGCTTGGGCCGCCGAGCTCTGTTATGTTCCTACGTGCTAAGTTGCCACCCACTCCATCTGCATGTGGGAGAAGTGAGGCCCTGTAATGGTTGTGTCGCCCTCTGCTACTACACACACACGATATATATATTTATATGTGAATATATTGCGGAGTGGCTCCCCTCCTTGCGGTGCAGGTCCCTTTTTTGTATCATCCTCTGTGTTCTTGTGTCTAGCCCAAGAAGCCACCGTTGTCCCTCCCTGCCATCAGATACGGCGCAGGGCTCTGTATGAGCAGTACGGCTTTGTATGTGGCTGCCCTCGCTGCCTTGTCGAAGAGGAGTTGCTGGGCAGGCCGCTGGCCGCTCGACTGCATGCCGCCTGGCGCCTGGTGGAGGTGCGGGTGACCCCGCTGGCGATCAGGCTGATGAGGCAGGTGTTGAAGGAGGCAAGTGCGTGCCGGCGTGGGGCGGCGTTGGTGTCTGTGTCGGGAGAGGTTGAGCAGTCCCACGGCGCCGGCAGTCGAGAAGAGATGGTTTATAGAGATGCGGACGGGAGCGGTGCTGAAGGATGGAAGGCGGGCGAAGAGGGGTGGACGGAGGAGTGGGAGGAGGAGGAGGTGGCGGAACGGGATGAGTTTGAGGAAGGAGAGGAGGCAGACGCGCTCGATGCCAGGCTATGGGCGGAAGGAATCTTAAGCGGTGGATTGTGCGATGCCACTTTGGAAAGGGCCTCCAGCTGGACCGGACGAGAGGTCGATCAGGAAGCTGAGATGGGGCAGCAGAATGGAGCGCCTCCTGGGTTACGGGCCGCCTTGGAGGGAGGAGTCCTGAGGGACACTCAGGCACCCGGAGGAGCGGCCGGTGGCCTCCTTAGCGGCATTGCCCTGATGCGCGATCTGCCTGGAGGTGGTGGCGGCGGCGGCACTTACCTCGGGACGCTGTTGCGCCTTGCGCTGCTGACGGAGGCGCTGTCAGAGCTCTGGGCGGAAGCGGAAGCGCTGGTGAGGGCCGCCCTTCAGCCGCATTGCCGCAGCTTGCGCACGGACGACGGCGCCAACCCCGGCAGGATGCGCTCACAGAGCGGGACAGAGCAGAGGTCTGGCGAGAGCCTGGCCATGGAGGGCAGCGTTGACCCGCCATCGGACCTGTATGTAGACTGGGCGCTGTTCTGCCTCAGCGGAAGTTTGGATCTGGAGCTCGCATGCCGCCGGGTGATCCTTATGATGGCGGAGACCGCGGAAGCGGAAGTCGCAAAGGCTGCCGAGAGGAAGCTCTCGGCACGAGAGGCGGCAGTCCATGTTCGGAACCCAAACGGCCACCCGGGTGAAGTGCACCTCATGGCCCTTCAGTCTTGGTGTGAAGATCAGCGGACGGAAATGGCTGTACGGAGGTCGCGATTGGTGGAGCTGGCGGCTGCGACGGCTGGAGGTACGGCGTTCCACGTGGACGCGACGGTTGAGGACTGGGCGGTACCCCGTAGGGGAAAATCACGGTCTGATAGTTCTCTCACACCGGGGTTGCGTCATGCGCTGACTTGTAGGTACGGCATGCTCTCTTCCCGTAAAGTAGAAGGCGCGGCGGAGCCCAGTTGCATTTCCTCTGGCCTAGGTTCGCCTTGCCATCAGACTGCTCCAGCAGCTGACTCAAATAAGGAAGAAGAGGGCGGCGAAGTAGGGAGCGGTAGGTCCATCCTCCAGGCGGAAGGTCAGGAGGGGGAGCTGGAAGCGCTGCTGCTTGCCGAGCTGTGGTTAAAACTATAGCACTAGCGCTGAGGGGGAGATGTGCGTGCGGCGGTCAGAGCAGCTTGCATGCATGGGTTTGGGCAGGCAACGGCAACGCAAGGGTACCAGTCTAGCCATTAGGGTTTGTTTCGTACACGTCTTCATTCCTCACGACACCTCGGATCATAGTGATCGTGATTCATGCTTGCTAAATTCCGCCTGATGACGAAGGTTGAATGGAGTCTTTCGATTGCTTTCCTTTACACCATTTCATACCCCGCTGGTAAAACAATGAGGTTACACGAATATTAACGTTGTCACAACTTCATCCTCCTCACGGCGTAGGAGTAGCATAGCCCACACATGACAGCCCACAAATAGCCGCCAGCGCTCAACATATCTCAGACAAGCAACGATAGGCAAGGATTGTCAGAGAAGAAAAGGCCCTTGCTCCTCCTACACCGTCCCACCATGCACATGTCCGACACAGCCCGGACACTCAAAACCTCAAGCGCTCTTTCCTGATCCCAACAACGAACGAATCAAACGAACTTCTGCAGCGTCAGCATTGGCATAAGCACAAGCCTACACACATTCAGACACGGCAAGACGCAGTATGGCGGCGCAGAAGCCAAGCTCCTGTGGCTTGATTGGCGATACCAGACAACCTGACTGCCCAAGTCGGGGGAGGGATAACCGCCGCTACGTCTGGAAAGAGAGAGCAACCTCTAGATGCTGCGACCGAACAGAACTCCCACGCTCCGCCGTCATGGCGGAAGAAGATTTCACGATACCGTACAGTGCTTGCCATATAGTGCATGGGTCACTTGCCAGTAGTCCTTTTGGTTGCTGACCCCGGACACGCGACAAGCAACAGATTTAAAGGCTGCTCCAAGCTAGGTTTAGCAGGAACCGACCCACGGGTCTGTTGGTGGCGGCTACCGCCTTTTCATTGCGCTTCCTTGCGCATCTGTTGCCATTCCCAACCAGCAAGCACATGGGTGGATGCGCGACAGGCTGCCCAGCAGCGCCCAATAACAGCAGATCTCGTATCATAAGGACCTTTCCTCCTCTTGGGAAACACGCCAATTTGTATAAACGAGAGGCTCAAAACATATCGCGCACCTCAGGCGGGTCGACGATGGGATATGTACGAGAAAGCTGTTGCGATACGTCAAAAAGCCAAAACTGACCTTCAACGAACCTTGGCCACGGGTTATTATAACCCACGCACTGGGTTGGCCACGACCCACTGTCCTTCCATGTCGTAATTCCAACATCTATTTCTATGTTATGCATTGGCTGTTAACAATTGCGCTACGGATGTCGTACAACTTCTGTTCGCGCTAAAGAAGACAGCGAGCGCAACAGGCGCACATCGAGGACAGCGCCCCCTCGTATCCGTTAGCGGCGGCAGGATCAGCAGCAAACGTCACGAGGAACAGTCCTCAGGCTCGTGCTGCAGGCCGCGTGGCAACAGTACCCGCTCGCAGCGACACATGCAGGAGACGCAGCGACACACGCGTGCGCGTGCGTCTGTCTGACCTTGCGTGTCTGTGTGTGTATGCACATGTTGCTATGGTACACCTTCACGACTTTGCCCCCCATGCAAAATTCGTTTCAGCTTCCGTCCCCGAAATCGCACGTCCTCCCCCCTGTCCCCTCACCGCGATGTGCCATTGCCGCCACTGGATACTGCGACCCTCTTTAGGACGCTGTCCCTCCCTCACCCGAGGTTCGCAGCAGTTGGTATTGGTGCAGCATCCATCAAACGCGTCTCTGTCTATTAAACAAGGGCAGGACCACAGGGCACCATATCCCAGGACTGTGCGCATACCACGAGGACAGCCAACAGGGCGGAAAGTTTACCTGAACTGCAGAACTGCGCGCAGAGATCGAGCCGCCGGAGAGCTATCTTCAGCGCGCAATTCAGCAACAGGGAGCCGCCAGAGGTGACTTCTCAACCAAGGCAACCAGGGCGATACTCGTGGTTCCCCGTTAAGTGACCACCGCGACGCGGCCGCTTGTCACGTATGGGGAGAGGTCGACGGTGAAGATGTCAGGTACCACCACCTCGGGCTGCTGGTAGCGACATTGCTGCTGGCAGCCGTCTGTGACCGCGGCTGGTGCCTCCGGCATCAGTACGGCACGTTGCTGGCCCGCCAGCAGCTCTTCTGCGTCGCTACAGTGCAGCGCTGCTGTCGATGCGTCGCCGCCACCGCTGGCAGTGCCGAATGCCACCACCGTCACATCCTCCAGCGGGATGCCATACCAGGCGGACAGGTACCGGAGCACCATCGCGCGGCTGCAGCGTAGCGGCACCACATGCAGTGTGAATCCCGCCAAAGAGGGGGAGCTGTTGGCGGCGGCAGCGGCGCCCGGGAGCCCCATGCTGCCAGCGCGCGATACGCCAGCGCTGCCGCTGCCGGCACCGGCGCCGCCTCCGGCGGAGCCATTAGTGGCGCGTCCGCAGCTCGACGGCGCGACCGCTGGCGTGACGACCACCTGAGCGCGCAAGCCGGAGAGCCGCAGCTTGCGGCGGAACCGAGTCAACAGGACTGCAGGGTTCATATCGCGAGCGGCAGCGCCGCTGAAGGTGACCATTACGTGGTACGGGCCCAGGGCGGAGATACGTGGGGCCGGGCGCCCGGGCCGGCCCAGCGGTAGCTTGCCCCAGCCGCTGCGGTTGGATAGAATGCGCCTAACGACCTGTGGGTAGAAATGGGAAGGGACATTTTATGAAGATAGCAATATAGGAGCTGGTGGAAGGAAGGAGAAGGGACAGCGGGCCAGGTCCACCACCCAGATACGTTGGTCCGATGCCAACATTAGATCGCCCGCCTGTAGCTGCCGATCGCGAGTACAACCTACTTCTATTAAACGGTGAAGCAGAAAGATGTTTTTCTGTCCGGCAGTAATCTGTCCGGCAACTGCACCCGGCGAGAGAGTGCGAGTCCGGCCGGCTCTGTCCACAGCCAGATCGCTTCCCGCTGCGCCAAAACGTTCTGCTGCTGCTCTGGCCTCAGTCGCCCTCCCTTCCTGGCCTCCTCCCACCTGCTTGGCAGCCGTGGCCTCCCAGCGATACTCCATGTGCCGCTCGTAGCGATCATCGAAGAGCAGCCTAGGGTCCTCCGGGTGCGGCCCCCCTCCGTTTACATTCGCGCCGCTGCCGCCCTCACCGCTGTTGGCGCCAACGCCAACAGACACCTTCATGCCGGTCAGCCACAACTGGCAGCCGTTGTTGCAGGACACGAAGTCCAGGTCGGAGAGGGCCACGCCACCAGCAGCCAGCAGCGCGCGGGTATCCGTGCATCCCAGGCAGCTCACCACACCAAGACCCAGGCACGCAGCCGGTATGCCAGGGCCCATTTGGGCATCCGCCAGCGTGTGACGAAGCATAGCCGACAGCTGCGGCGTTGCAGGAGAATGATGACCCCCATCAGTATCAGCAGCAGAGGTCGAAGGCAAAATGGGTGTATGAATGTAGCGTATGAATGAAGCGTAACATACAAACAGTATGTCACTCGAAAAAAAAATTCTAAGGGTTACCGTTTAATTAGAGCAAAGCATTCTGCGGGTTCGACAGAAAACCATGCCGCTGTTGACGCCGCCATTGATCCATCCGGCGGATTCCACACTGGATGACGGTGGTGAGTGCTGAACCCGTGCAGGAAAATCACTGATTTCGGAGAAGTCCGCGCGGGTGAACGGATGAGGGTAGGGATTGCCAGGTAGTGGCTACGGATGAAGCCAAACCCCCCTTATCCCACACACATATAATGAACCCTCTATCCTCAACCACGACTGCATTAGGGAGGCACAACGTCTGCGCTTCTCCTGTCGAGTACTTAGTGCATTTTCGGAAGGCTCCGATGTCTTCGATGTCGCCCTTGTCGTGTGTCCATGTCCATGTCCCCCATGTCCCCCACGTCCCGCCTACCCTGCTATCCTCCAGCTGGTCAGGCACCTCCGCCAGCGGGAGGGAACGCTCCACGGCCGTGCGGCGGCCAGCGGCCAGCGCCGCCAGCCCGCCACCGGCCTGAACCAAGTGGGCGGCGCAATCGCAACAGAACACCACCCAGCGGCCGCCGCTGCGCCCCGCAAGCGACAGTCGGGTTCCCTGCGGCGGTGAGAGCCCCCAAAGAGGAAGAAGTGATCAGTCATTGCTAAACCAGCTATTGTAAAAGCCCAGTTCGTCCACACAGACGACTTGCTATATCAGCATATGCATTTGCATGCGGAGCTCGTTGGGGCCACACGGCGCTTCTGAATGATATTCCCCTCCTAATCCAAACCCACCGGAAACAACAGCTCGCCACCGACTCCAGGACCCAGACTGGCCCCATGCACGAAGGCCCCCGCCGCGAAGAAGCCGACACCACTGAATGCTCCCGTCGTCCACCCCACAGCAGCGCCGCCGCTGCCGCCGCCGATCCCCAAGTTGCCAGTTGACACATGGGTAGCAGCACCCGGCTGCAGGTCACTGACCGGTTCACTCGCATCGAAGCTCTTCCGCACCGTCCCGCCAACAGGAGCTCCCGTACCAAGAGCTGTGTTTGCACCAGCCTGTGCCGACAACTTCGTCCCGGTGGCGTCGGGTGGGCTTCCCCCTGTTGCTGCCGCTGCTACCGCTGCACCGCCACCGCCACCGCCACCACCACCACCACCACCAATTTCATCGCGGCACAGCAGCTTTGCCGCGGCTGCTACAGCAGCGGCAGCAGCGTTGTCAGATGCCCACGGAGCACCCGCCGCCGCCGCCGCCACCGCTGCGGGTGTCAGCTCGAACGGCAGCGAAGTGGCCCGGTCCGCCACCAGATCGTTGAGAGCGGCTCCCAGACCTGGGAGCACCCCGCCCTGAGGGACAGGCTAGGCGGCGACACCACGAGTGAGATCCTCCCAAGTGGTCAGTCCGTGGAATCACGAGACCCGCAGCAACCGCAACTCGCATCGCACTTGGCCCCCCACACACCACCTCGTCGTCTGGCAGTGATAGCCACCACCCCATAGCCACCACCCCACACGCCTTGGCTATCAATTACGCTAAAACCCTCATACTCACAACGTGTGAGCACATTGTGTTAACACTGTCCAGTTATTATTATTGCAGATCCTACGACCGGCGCATTCGCGCAAGCTGCAATTGCGCATACCAACCTGGTTGCCCGTCGCCTGGCTTAGCTGGTTCAAATCGTCATACGACAAGCTGTACGAGGTCCGCAGGTGATAGCTCGGGGAGCCGTGGCACCCGGGCGGGCCGCCGCCGCCACCACCGCAAGGTGTTGCCGGAGAGGGTCCAGCCGCCGCTCCTCCAGCTGGCCCCGCCATTCCCCCCGCCCCGGGACTGCCCCCCGTACGGGATGCCGCTGCCAGAGGGTATTCCCCCGCCCTGCGCATCTCCACTACCCGCAGATAGCTCAACACATGACTGGGCCACGAGTAGGCCAGGATGTTGTTCCTGCAGGGTCGAGGGCAACGGTGGCGGAAATACAGTTAGGAAGGCGCTGTCCAGGAACTTGCAGCGCAGCAGACAACATCATCGCGATTTTCCCTTGGCCCGTGGCCCTCGCCATCCAACAAGGGCACGGGCCGTCTTATGGCGGATATCATGCAGTTCCGCCTCGCCCGCCTCACGGCGATCCCGCGCCTCCAGACACCCTTGCCTCTGTGCCTCTGTGCTAAACAAACGACACATGTGACACGCACCTGCCGTTATTGGAGAAGGTGTCCCACAGCTCCGGCCGCGTGATGATTTCGGTGATGGCTGTGGCGATGGCGCCAGCATCCCCCGGTTCCGCTATCACCCCATTGCGGAGGGTGGCCACGATGTCGACAGGGCCCCCGTGGCATGTCGCCACAATGGGCACACCGTGAGCGGCCGCCTCAATCAAGGTGAGGCCGAAGGGCTCCTGTCGGGAGACGCACATGCGCACACAGCGCTGTAAGAGAGATGAACGGCGCAGCCTGGTCCGACCGAACCACTGCCGGGGAATGGGGTTATCCGGTGCAGCGGCATTCGTAACCAAGGGACAAGATGAGGTATGGGGGAGTAGGGGAGGGGAGGGAGCGATATCGAAGGTTTGCTGTCTCTGATCCGCAGCCTGATGCATGGACCGTACAACCGTACTGCCTCCCCAAACCCTCCTTACCTGCAGCGCCACGTTGACAAACACCCCTCTGGTCGCCGCCGCCAAATGGTAGATGTCAGAAATTTCGGATTGGCTGTGACGCTTTGGGTATGCCACGCTGCCATACAGGTCATACGCATCGACCAGCTTTAGCACCCCTTCCATAACTCGTGCGCTGCCACTGGCCATCGAGTCGATGGCGTCCCGGTTGCCCTGAAAGAGGGCAGGGGAAAGGGGGAAGGGTTGCGAAATAAGTAGGAATTGAGTACGAAATTATTATGCGAGTGAGAAGACTGTAGCTGAAGATCAGCGTTGCGTGGCGAGGTGACGGTGATGTCGTCGTGACGTCACAATAAAGGCGCGGAAAGACGGGGCCCCCACTCCTCCCCCTCCCCCCCCACGTCGCCGCTTGTACTTCAAGAGCGCCCCTCACCAGCACTAATACAAGATTTGCAAGGTCCCGCAGTACGGCGCTGCTGCCGTACGCCTTAATGAGTGTGGCCACGTTCTTCTTAGCGTCCGGTCGGCTCATGGCCAGGATAACAGGCTTGGCAGGGTTGCGAAGGAAGCGATGGACCTGACGGAGGTTGAGGCGGCGAGGGGATCAGAATTGAGGGGGGCGAAATGACGAAGAAGTACAGGGAAGGACGGGCAAGGCGTATCCAGCAAATAACAACCAACTTATGTACGGGTACGGGTGCGGGTATAACTACCGGGCGTAACAACGGGGAGCGGCTTCATGTCCCGCAAGAGCGGCTTCCGTACCCCAAGCAGACCCACCTCACGCCAGATGGGCGGCTCCGTAAAGACGCTGGGCTGCGGTTGGACGTTAGGAGTCCCGGCCGAGTGCAGCAGACACCCCCCTGGAGCTGCCCCGCTCGGGCTGCCCGCCGCTGCGCCGGTTTCCCGCCCATTATCTCCCTCTACCACGCCGTGGCGAACGACCACAGCCGGACTGGCGAATGGGGTCGAGGCAGGGTTAGCGCTGCCACCGAACGACCGCCGCGGCGAACGAGGCTGATGCGTGGACAAGGACGCGGAGCCCCCGCCGGCAGCGGCGGCGGCGGTGTGGGCGCAGGGGCTGACAGACCCCCCGCCGTCAGACGCCAGGGCGTGGCGCGGCACCTGCAGCGGCGGCGTCGCGGCGCCGGAGCATGGAGTGGCATCAGGGGCCAGGGCTCGTCCCTCTGCGGGAAAGGTCTTAACCTTGTGAGTGGAAGTTGACGACCCATGGGTCGGTAGCTTTTGTGCTGCCGCGGTGCCGGCGGGCGAGGAACCTTGGATCACCATCATCATCTCTTGGGCCATGACGTCAGGCGAGGCGGGGGCGCCGACGGGCGACGAGATGCCTGGGCGGGGAGGCAAACCGCAGGAGGCGGGAGGCGGGAGGGCGAACGCACCGACAACCCAAGGGGGGGCCACAGGGAGCTGTCGAAACGTGTGATTGTGTGTATTGCAGCGTAAAACGTGTGACAGTTGGGCCCTATCGTGCGCGAGCTCCTCTTTTCTCATCTCCTCCTGACTCCCCGCCGCCGGACGACTCTCCGCCTCCGCCTCCGCTCCAGTCAGTTACTGACGGTGCGCTGCCGCCCACCCAGGCAGTCGGCCAGCCCGGCTGCAGCCCTGTCTTTGCGTAGTTGTCGTACTTACCCGCGCTAGTGTGCATAAAAAAAAGGAGGGGCCAGGGCCGTGCGCCCGCTACCGCGCGCCTTGCCACGGCTGTGGCATGCTGCGGCTGCGGGCTCTGTACCCATGGCTTGCACATCTCACAACATCTTGACCGGTCAAGGGGGGCCAAGAGCTCTTGAAACCCTCCCCCGCCAATCCGCGTAGGCGTCACCGGCGATTAGCTTTCGTTGGGACTCTCCGTTCATATTGGGAGACGACGGCGGTGTTGTCGTGCATCTTTGTAGAATAAACATACGTCAACATAGGTAAGAGGATTGTACAGCAAAGCAGCACACGATCCCGCCCGGGGAACGCACCCCGCCATATTCAACAACCGGCCCCCGGCCCCCGGCCTCGAAGCCGCCCTCCCCCTGCTCGCCCTCGTGTTTGCCCTCCACCCGCCCAATCGCACAATCTGCAGGTAAGGATGTGATCTCAGCACAGGAATACCAGAGAGATGCCCCTAAGAAGAAGAAGAAGAAGAGAAAGTGCCTGATTCCACCCGAAACGTCCAACGGTCGTACGGCAGATAACTCACTGCATACGGCCGTATCCAATTGATTGTAAACAACACGCACATATAGGGTCTTCATAACCTCTCCAGGCAACAACGCGTGTGCGCCTGGGCGTGTGCGTGTGTGTATTAATCGCTTCGCCCCCACGTGACAATCTTCCACCTCCGTCAGGGGAGAAATGCATACATCATCATCCCAATATATTCCTTTCACTACATGCCGTACAACAGGAAACCTAGGCATCACCCATAGTTACGGGAGCACGACTACCGCATGCCGTCGGCGGCTTCCGACGTCCGTACACAACACACATTCGAAGTGAGGCGGCTTGGGCATGGGCAGGCTCGGGTATCAGATCAGGTGACGCCGTACAGAAACCATTGTCGCTCCGCACCACGACCGCGCATGTGACGATGTGAGTGTATTGCTATCATTCCGTAAATTATACAACCTATAAAGGTGCCCCTCCCCAAATCCCTCCTCTGGGACATGCAATGGGGAATATGATGGTGTTGCAACGGCAGCAAGTGACCGGATTGTGATCAGAACGTTCAGTGCCGTACGGGGACCGAACGTATGCATGGATGGATGCCGATAAGAGAGGGGGGAAGGGAGTGAGCGCCCCTCGGCGCGATTAATACGGGGTGGGGGGTCATAATGTACAAAACACACGTATGCAGTACACCGTTAGCATGAAACATGTCGTATGACGAGGGGGCAACAGCAGCAATGGATCAATGGGGTAGGACTAATGGAAATCCCGCATATTGTAATCATGGACTTTGGACTTAATCATGCATTTGGAACGGATTTCAACACCAGCAATAACGGACTTTAGCATCTGTATCATATCTAACTATATAGTGACGTGAAGGGACTGTTTATCGCACGGATAGCAACTACACCCCGGGCGCTGATTTAGGGTCATTGATAGCGCACAGACAGCCCCCTAGAACCACACGTCACGATGTAACTTGCTTTTGTTGTCACTCGGGCGGGTATGAACTCGGTCCATTGGGTCCACTTCCTGCCTGCCCGTTCAGGCAAGTTGAGGAGGTGCGTTATGCGTGTCCTCACCTGGGGAGAAGGGCGCCGGCTTGTGAGGCGACTCAGACGGGGCCGCCTCAGCCTTCATCGCCGCCGCGAGCAACACCTCGTCGGCCACAGTGGCGCCGCCATTGGCAGCGCTGCCGGGGGCAGCCTCCAGAGAGGGAGCGGTTGTCAGCGAGATGGGGGTGCCGCGCCGTGTGCTGCTGGGGGTGACCTGCTGTGCGGACAGAGCCTGCGCCAACAGACAGCACTCGAACGGAGTTACACAAGACCATTTAGGTATAAGTTTATTAGGTTATTAGGTTTCTTGTGGACATACTAAAATGACAAAATAATAGAAGTAATAACAAAAATAATAATACAGCAAACTAATCTATGCAGGTGTACGAGTGGCGACACTTAAGGCACACTTTAAGAGGCAAGTCAAGGAGCTCAAGAGAGATGCCGTGCCAGTCGGCGGCACGCGTGTCGCCACACACACAGCCACACACACAGCCACACACACACACACACAAATATATATATATATATATATATATATAATCACCATTGCTAAAGGAAAGGCGCATCCAAAGGCGCCCGATCATCCGCCCGGTCACATGGCTCCCTGTATGTCCCAACTCACCGCGCGGTGGTGTCGCTCCAGCAGCTGCGAGATGGGGTCCTGGGGCAACGCCACCTTGAGCGCGGAGAAGTCCAGACCGGGCGGGATGACCGCCATCACGGGCACATGCAGTCCGGGAACACCCCTCTGATTCAGGGCAGCAGCCAGCTGGTCGCGGTAGCTTCACGGACGAATGAAGGAGAGGGACCAGAAGGGAGAGCCCGAGCGTTACGAAGGGAGGGAGGGAGGCTTCGAAAATAATTTGTTGAAGCTGTACGGCTTGATGGATGGATTGCAGCAACTACCTATCATGCACGGTATAATAAGGCCCCCTCATGCCCCGCCAGTGTCCAACCATTTCCTACCCGTCGTACAGACCCCATTGCTCCTTGACCTCCTGCTGCGTGGAGGAGAACACTACCGCCGCCGAATCCAGGGCGCGCTCCTCAGCCTCGATGCGGCGGCTGATGCGGTATGTGGCCTCGACCTCCGCCAGGCTCACGGAGCCGCTGGCCAGCAGGTGGGCCTGAGTGGCCAGTGAATGCGGCATGTGAACAAGAACGCACACGATGTCCCGATGGATGTCCGCGCTCAGCTAACCCCCAGTGGGGCAGACCCCCACAACATACATGCGCATATACATGCGTTGACTTCTCTTATTGGATGAAAGCATGGTAATATCGTACTAGTGATATTGTTGAGTACTTATACAGGTCCATGGGTGCTTCCAACAGCATCCACCGTTAAAGAGCATCACTAATTTAGTTGGCTTTTAACTTGGTAGTCGTTACTTTCTCGGAGGCATGGACCCGCCAGCCCACCCATAGACAACCCTCCGCACGATCGCGTGCATGCTGGGGCCTGAGTGAATAGTTGTTCCGGACTGGCTCCGGGTTTATTGGTGTGATGCATCAACCGGCCACTAATGGCAACTTAAAACGTCGGTTTAGCAACGCTGTGCTGTCACAGGTTCCTAGTCCTTGTGCATATTTATTAGGACCGACAATGTTTGTAGGTACCGTTGCTACTAGAGGTCAATCAGAGCGCAACGTACTGAGGACAAGGATTGTAGGTGAGGAGATGGAAGGAGGCCTGAGGAGGAGGACCTCGCTGCGGGATCTCGTGATAGGTAAGCTGATCGCACACACCTGAGTGAGGGTAGCTCACATCTGCCATTACTACCACAAACCCTAAGAGCCGTCAACCAACCAAAGACCATTAGGTAACTAAGCTCTCCTGGGACCGTGACTCCCAACGGCCGACTCAGTGCCCCCCTAGTGCGCGTGAAGACAGCGTATGGGGAACAGAATACGGAGGACCGTCAGCGGTGATTGCGATCGTGTCGAAGGTGGTAATCGCAATTGGCAGACCCACCCTTTTGTTGCGGCCCAGCGAGTGGCCCGTCATGAGCATGGGGCAGCCGAGTGAGGCCGCGATCAGCGCCGCCGCCTCGCCCGCGTCCGCGTAGTGCCCGTGCACGGCCCACAGTTCCGCGGCGGTCCCGCTGCCAGCCAGGCGGGTCAGGGTGGTGGTCACGTGCCGGATAGCCCGGTCGGCGAACTCGCGGATGTGGGGCCAGAGGTCCTCCTTCCTGCAGGTTGGCCGAGTGTAGGAATAGGCGAGCGGGGGTACACGACATGGCCGAGATGGAAGAGATTCGGCAATCGCCGCAGAACACGTACACGAATCAGGAATCAAATCACCGTAAATTTCTTTTTGTGAGGGTCGCAAAACACCAAGGGCGCGTTTTTCCCTCTGAAAACCCTCCTCCCCCAACCAAACACGCACTTGAGGTACACGTCCGAAGGTCCACAAGGTAATCGCACAATAAAGGCACCGGTCTGGCCATCAGCGCCGGGGCCCCCGTCGCTGTCCGGGACGGCGATCGCGCCTGAGCCTCCAGACTCAGCCGCACCTTCAAGCCGCTCCAGGGGGGTGGAGTAGCTGGCGTCCACCTGCGTGTGTGTGTTCGGGGTGGGGTGGAAAGGCAACTATATTACTACAATTGAATAAACACCCCCTCCAATCAACGATTGGAGCACACCAGTGACGTCAACACTTAATGACGAAATTCAACAGGACCACCAACAGAAAGACCTAAAACCCCAAGTCTATATATAGGAATATGTAGGAATAGGGAGAGAGAACCAGAGACGCATGTCGAACAGGTGCGTGCGTACGTACGTACGTGTGAAAGCACCAGAACGATCACGGAACCGACAGACCCGAGGACCTCTCCCCTCAACCCCGGGTCGTACCTTGGGGTCAGCAATGAGGCGAGTGAGCAAATCTACACGAGCGACGGAGGGGATGCGGCCCAGGGCTCGCGCCAACTCGACCACGTACTTCACCTGCGGATGCACCAAATGTTTGACGGCGAAGAAAAGCTACCGTCATCGACACGAGGGCGCATGGGCGTATGCCTATGAAACGCAGAGGATGACTCCTCCCCAGGGGGTAAGGTGGCCCAAGTCGTGCTGCTGACCCCCACTCCAACACTGCGGCGAACATGTCCCAAAACCTTTCCTGCATGTGTGTGTGTATGTGTGCGTGCGTGTGTGTATTACACTTCATATTGGATCCATTACACGTGTGCACGTGTGCATTCGTACCCAACGCGGATCTTTTAACTCTTCCGTCACTCCACACCGTGGAGTGTGCGCGGCCCGGCCCCCCCCACCTGGCCGCCAGTGTCCGGATCTCTGCCGAGCTCCATGCGGCTGCCCCGCACCAGGCCGTGCAAAGAAATCAGCACCACGTAGAGCCGCGGGAGGCGGTTCACGAGCAATTCTAGGTCGGCCTCGGTCGGAGGAGACACTGCCACGGAGATGGCGGGGAAGGCCGTAACGGTAGCACCCGCAGGCGAAGATGAAGGCGCCGCTGCCCCCGTTCCCGGGGATGTGGCCAGAGCTCGTGGAGAACCGACGACGCTGCTGCTGATGCGCCCCGGGACAGTAGCAGCCGCTGCGGCGGCCGTCGGGCTGGCGGCGAGGCTGGCGGCGGCGGGCGTGGTGATGGCGGACAGCCGCAGAGTCACGGTAGTGGCGGCTGCAGTTGCGATCGAACCAGCCGGGGCGGAGACGGCTGAGGGGCTGGCGGGGCACCCTATGGGCGCACACACAGCGACACAAGTGCAATGGTAGGATGTGGACCGAAATCCTCTCGGCCTTGCCAAATGTCATTTGGGCATAGAGGCAGGGAGGGCCGCGGAATGGATGCGAGCAGATCTGCAGCAGGCTAGGCAAGGCAGCACGTGCGCACTCGAGAAGCAGTGCCCCACCCCCGCACATGCTGCCACAACAAGTTGCCAGCCCGCCCGAAGAACACAATACTTCCTGGCACCGCACATAGCCGAGTCGGCCCCACCCCGGCTCCACCTGCATTGCTTCTTACGCTCGATCCCGACACCAGTGACTCCGGACTGGCCCCCGCAGGGGCGACCGCAACATCGTTGGTTGCGCCGACGGCTCCCGCGACAGCCCGACTCGCCTTGTCAGCCGCCGCGGCCGCATGCTTGGCCGCGGCAGTCGCTGGGTACACTGCGTCCCAGGACTGGTCGTCTGGCCGGTCGGTGTCCGGAACGGTCGCCTGGTCGGCGGAGAGGGGCTCGGCAAGCAGCTGCGAAGTCGGATCTGCTGGGTCGACCTCCTCCGTCAGCGGCTACGGAGCGGTTTACGTAGAAGCGTGGCAGTAAGGTTGAGAGGGGCTAATCATGATGCTGCAATCCCAACAAAGCAGTTTGACCGTTGACCAAAACCGGTCCAACGAAGGAAACCGTTATCGCCGCGAAATCAGAACCTTGACAATAACAATAGAATAAAAAAATAAAATAAACAGTTGAAATAAATAATGATAATACCAAAGCTTGATGCAATGGGCCCACATGAAGGACTCTTCAGGTGCAGCCGAAATCTGCACCACCATCAGTGCCACGCACCGGCAGCAGAGGGCAGAACAATTACGGGCGGCCTGACCCAGATCTCATGCATTATCAGTTTCGCTTAGCTATACCAGCTCTTCCTGCTGCCACTAGCTGTCACCACCGCCCTCATACGTACCTCCAAATTGACAGTCGTATCCAGGTCATCCAGGTAGAGCAGAGCGGTGCGCTCGTCTGACTCGTCGTCCTCGTCGCCGTTGGATGCGTTGACACGGCGCAAGGCGGACTGCCGCGCTGCAACTGCAGCGCGCTTGCGCTTCATTGCCCATACACGCCATGATAAATACTCAATGCGTGCGTCCTTCTCCAGTTGGTTATCGCGGTTTGCTCGCGACACCTGCACAACACACACCCTATGTCCGCATGATCGAGAGAGAAAACTTTTCCGCTCGGAAGCACGAGTAATGGCACATACGGCTTGCGCGAGTCTGGATCGATTTTGCACGGACTTCAGCACGCGTCGTTGCGCATGAGATAAATTTCGACTCGGTCGGCTTAACCCGAATAGGCAATGCCGTTGCAGGCCAAAAGCAGCGAGATGTTGTGCAACGCGTCGACAACAGCCGACTTGGTCGACAACAGACGTTAGAAATGGCTGCACTTCGGAGGTAAAACCACCACGCCCAATGGCGTGGCGTCAAACGCGCCAAAATGCGCTGATACCGCGTACCTTGTTCCAGGAGCGTCGCAGCGAGTCTTCGTCCAGGCTCAAAATTTGATTGACATAGTACTTCGCGCAAATTTGCCGATCGGCATCTACCGCTTCGGGTACAGGATAAGCCGCCGACGTCCTTGCTGCGAGCGCGTCGCGGCTGCCGGCGCTTATCTGCACCGTCGGCCACGTGCAATAGAAAACTCATAGAAAGGCTGTGCCTATGCTCTGCCGGTATCCACAACTAATGAAAGAGACAAACCCGTAGAATATGGGAGGCAGCGAAAGAGAAGAGTGTACGTGCTTCCGCATCCCCGCGTCGAACTAAAGCATAGGTTAGCGGACAGCGCAACAAGCACAATGACGCCCACAAAGACCTACGTGCAATCTCTTGAATTGCATTATTAACATGCAAGTCAATATCCTTACCAGTGCCTCCAAATAGGAGTCCACCCAGCTGTTGGCTGCCGTAGACACATCCATCTTGCCGCCACGGCGCCGACAGCACAGCTATGTGGGAGTCCCAGCCAGGGCTGAAATGCAATAAAACATGCTGGCCTCAGCAACTGCGGTTGAATACTTGAATCTTACCGTGGGCGGTTCCTGAAACCCGCAACTGGGCGAAGGAGGGTCACGGGCCCGTTTCGGATCTTGACTTGGAGTCTCGTGCTGAAGGATGCTTTTGCTTCTTGTCCAATTATGTGTATTTAGTTCGGTGCGAATTACAAACATGAGTGGGGAAACTTAAGATTTACGCGAACAATCCATTACATGGGCCGTACGGATATGACAAAAGACGTTGGACTCCCAACGTGGCCCCTTCCCTGGTGGATAGCATGATGATCCAAGGCAGTTCGCAAACTGCCATATGCTGTCCTTGCGTTAGCATATAGAACAGAAGAACGCAAGAGGCCTGTAGCTTCATCCAGACAACCGTGGCGGGCGACAATGGCGTGTAATTAAGGCCGGAAAATTCTGGTGGAAACGCTCGCGCGGATGATCACGACAACAAACGCAGCCCGCAACGGTAGCCGCCGGGCTGACATAAAACCTAAACGCGTTATAAGCGTGTTCGTATCTTTGCGAAGCCTATACGGCTCCCAAAATGCATGCGAACTCTCCGAGATACGCTCCCTATTGTTGTTAACCCCATCCCGCAGCGTCCATCACTGCCTCCCATCTCCTTCCCTCCCCAGATACCCCCTCTGCCTCCCCTCTAACCCGATCCAACACCTCCTGCCATTATCACGGCCTTCTGCAACCCGCACATGAACCCCCCGGCATATCGAAGCCGCACACATCACTCAGTCACATCCGCACCCCGAGCTGCGTCGCAACCGCCCGCCGGAACGGCTCGGGCGGCGGACCCCCAAGCGCAGCCTCGTGCGCGAGCACCTCCTCCCGCAGCATATCACCGGCTCGTCTGCATGCCGACTTTTCTCCTGAACGACCCACGGGACGCTGCGCCGCGAGTCTGACCCAACCGGCCCCTAGCCTGTCTCACCTGCTGCCCGTCTATACCTGCAGCCCCGTGAGAATCAGTTCCTTCGTTTAAGCCACCACCGCCCCCCCGTACACCCGTCTATTTTTGGCAAGAGGGCATTACACGAGAAGGGGCTCCTTTTCCTTCAGGACGGCTTCACTTGCTCCTTCGTTACAGCAGGAGGGTCTTCAAAAAAAGGGGATTGCGTCATTTTTCATGCATGGACGCCATGGACGCCAATGACCAAGGTAACCAGTACTAGCCCGCGTTCAGGAGTGGTTTCCAGCTTATGACCGAGTACTGAGTTACTCAGAATTGCTCGTTGACGGTCCCATCACCCGGCAAAGCTCATCGTTATGGCCAGCAGCGGGCTGGCCCAGCCCCTGTCATCATATTTCATGTGAGGGGACGTGCAGATGCCCTATACGGGTTCTGTACTCCTGGTGTTCAGGCAACGAGGAAACCCGCCAAATTGTCGGTTCTCGTTGGCGCAGGGAAACATAAACACAAAAAGACGCCTTAACATCTCACAATAATTATGTAGACAGCTTTTGTCCATGGCACATCTCAATTTGCGAGATGGGGTGGTGGATTTCCACACTAAACCAGCTTCGCAGCTGCAACTCCACGGAAGGGCCATCTGCTCACTGGGGAAAATCTCCACCTGTGTCAAAACTCACATATCGCATTAACGAGATACGTCTATTAGTCAACACAGGGACGTCGACACAGCACCCTCCAGAGACCGAGGATATGATCACTGGCACCCGGCTGCAGCTACGTTGAGGTCAAATGCCACTACGCCAGAGCGACGTGTCAGTCTCCAGTTGTAATATTGACGATAACAAACTGAGTACAGAGGAAACTTTAGAGCAGCGTTTATCACATGCCTGTCAACAGGCACCGCTCGCTCCCCATGTGTAAAAATCCCCTGATGCGATAAGCAGAAGCAGGCCTCGTGGGCCTATGCCTGATCAGTTTAAATGACACCCACTTCGTCCATCCGTCAATCTGTCCGTGAAGCTTGCGACACTGTAGATACCATGGTATCACCTCTCAATCATTTAGGTTATGCACCACTGGTTTCGCTCCGTACATGGCCGCATACACACTCATACAGCCCAGGCACTCCAGTCCTCGACAATGCTGGCTCGCAGTACATGCAGTCCGACCCCAGATCATGCAACACTTCTCCTCCTGCTTCAACCTTCCCAACGCTGCTGACATGCAGACAGGCTGGTAACAAGCAACCCACCTTCCTAAGCGCAATCGCTACCCGTCCGAGCAGATCATCTGAGGTTTGCTGCACCTTCGCTACAAAGCTGTCCATTTCACGATGTACTGTTGCGATGTACATCACCGGCATAGAAAACTAACCCTCGTCCCTTCCCTAAGAACCCGGAAGGGTTACAGGATTTCTATTCACGAGGCTGGTACGGTGACGGCTATCCCGCCGCTGCTGGTTCTGCTTCCGGCTGGCGTCCCGGGTACTGCCACCGGCACGGCTAACAACGCCAGCGACGCGATGTGCCGTTCCTTAGCCCCCGTGTGGCTGGTGTGGTGTTCGTGCACGAGCCCAGGCTGGTCCAGCAGCTCCGGCATGGCGGCCGGCAGGTCATGCAAAGTGGGGATGGCTAGGTCAACGCCCGGCGAGAGCTTGTCGTTACCCACCAGCACCGTGGTGGTGCCCAGGCCATGAGCAGACGCGAGGTTGCGAGCTGAGTCGTCAAAGAATATCACATCAGAGAGCCCCACGCCCAGCTGCTCCGCCACCAGCTGGTAGATACGCGGGTTGGGTTTGCACAGGACGCCGTGCGACACGTCAAAGCCGTGTGCTGCCGCCAGCTCCATAACGTTCTCAAAGTAGAAGAGGCCCTGCAACATAACGCAATCAGGAAGGGCTGGGTTGGGGGCATAGCACTAGGGCAACAAACGGGTGGCGATCACCGACTCAACGTCTGCCGCGCTGTTCCCTTCTTGTGTGCCTGCCCTGCGCTCCATGCCCCAGCACATAGGCCGTGGGACGGCCCCGCTCGCCTGTCTAGACGAAGTAATGCAACCATTTAAACGCTCCACTGCCGTCCACCTAAGCACGCACCAATCCCTCATATTCCCATAACACCACAGACGCGAACTTAGCTTATTAACATCACCTTCCAACCCAGCCCGCCTACCGCGTACACCCAAAAACAAACCTGGAAACAGTCACTGAGGCCAAGTCGCGCCAACACGCGTTCTGTATGCACGCGGTTGGCATTGGTGAGAATGTACTTGGGAAGGTCAATAGAGCATAAGATGTCCCTTAGGGAGGGGTCAGGCTGCAGCAACGTATCGTAGTCCAATGCCCCTTGGTGCACAAACTCGTGCCAGTCGTTATAGTCGATACGGTAGCCACTCGCCTGGGTGATAGGAACGATAGGATGTATATGAAGAGATATATGTACCACTTGCCGATAGTTGCTAACAACAGCCAAAAAAATTGCGAAACGAAGGGCGCCCAATAGGTCCAACAGGCCATGTACGGGTTTGCAACAGGTTAACATAAGGATGATTGCACATACACGGCCACCGTAATGCATCATAACCGGAGGAAGAACGTCCACCACCGCTCTTCTTGGAAGCCCGAGGCATAACAAAAGACCTAAAAGACCTGAAAGATCACAACCCTGATAAACAATTCGCTATTAATTGCCAATCCACCAATGCTTGCGATCTAGAATGTGGAATATGAGATGAATATGCGTAACCAATGCATCTTAAATTACACAGAGCTGGCCTGTGCTCTTCCGCTACCTCGCACCCAGACATTCTCGGTGTTCACCTGTGTTCCCGCGCGCCTACGATAAGACCACGGCGCTATGACAGCCAGAAATTAACACGCTTCAGCGCGGGCCCAAATGCATCCCAAAACGTTCGCGATAACGTACCACCAGGCCTGCTAGAGTTGTGCCGTAGGCCAAGTAGAGCTCTGTGGTCTTTGCTGCGACCTCGTCCTCAGGAATTCCCAATTTCTGTACCATGTAATCTGCAATAAATTGGCGGGCAGATGCGATTATGCGGTCCGTCCTGTCCTAACAACGACGCAGTGCTGAAGCAGGTGATGACGCGGCTATAAAGCAACAATGGCCCCAAGGGCGCAATCACCTTGTATCCGTTGCCTCACAATGTCAGCTACTTGATGTACTCTGTATAGCGTGTCATCCAGGTCTACTAGCAGCACCTTAGGAGCTGGGCGGCCCTTTGCCAAAGGCCCCGCAGCACCGCCTACTGTCATTCGCCCCAGGTTGGCTTTCTTCCTTACAAACGAGGACAGCGCCGAACGTTGGCTGTTCAATATACACTATACAATATATCGCAACGAAAGAGTAACCGGAGCAGAACACCACTCTTGCACAAAATGCTTATAAGCTTTACCTCTGAACAGAAATGAAAACATTAACACTTCCCTATGGCATGGGAAAACAATTACCGTACGTTGTTGCACCTTCTGCGCCTAACGGTCTCGTACTGGTAGCTTCGATCAGGCCTTCGAACGTTAAAACCTTTCACATCAGCTTTGGCAATTGTAGAGAAGTATGTCGAGCAAGACGGCTAAGCACTTCACCTGCCCGGGCTTCAATCTGCATCCAGGGGGAAGTCCATATATACTAGCACGGCAGTCAAGGAGTACATCATCCGCGAGCAATTCGACGACACAACTGAACCTGTTGAATAATTTACCACTTAGGTACGATTAACCTACCTTGACGTCTGCAAGTTTATCTGCACGTGTAGGTCCCACGTTCACAATCAGCAGCTTCGCTCCCCCGGCTTTCGCAATCTCTACAAGTCGATAAGCTGAATATACCATGACGCTTGAACCGACTATAACCAGAGTGTCGCTCGAAGCAACAATGGCCGCGGCTCTGCAGGCGTAGACGTTGGAGCAGGTAAGTATAAGCGGTAGCAACCCAACGGAGGCGAAGCATAGAACAAGACCCTATTGCCCATTGCGGACGCGACACCGCATTCAAGCACCCCTCATAGCTAGACGCAACACATTGGAGCACACTTGAGCAGATTTCCTAGAAGCACACATGCCGTGCTTCTTCATCCATGTAATTTGCTGCGTTAATTGACTGCGGACATAATCTTTTCCTGACCTGGACCGACATAACCTCGATACCTACCGGCATAATCCTCAAAAGCGAAGTAGAAAGTACACGCCCAGCCCCTGGTTTGATCCCCTTACCTGCTACTCTTTCGTCTCCGTAACGAATTTTAGCATTAGTTGAAAACAAAGCGCTTCCCGGATAGATATGCCCCTTAATCCCTGACCGGCTCACCCACCTGTCCTTTCGTTCCTGCGGTATGTTATCGCCAAAGAACACCACATCCGGCTTAAGCAGGCCCCCACAGCTTTCACACGGTGCCACCAGAAAGCCCTGGCCCGCATCAACCAGCTCCATATCTCCGTCGGGCCGCTGCTGGGGCCCCGCCTAACCACAGATAAAAGGGCAGTGGGACCCGGACGGGCAGGGAACACAGCCAACCAGAAGCAATCTGCCTTATGGCTACTAACGCGCGGAATGGATGAAACCCGTCGGAATGCTGTTCGCCAAAAAAAGCTACGCACATTGGTAGGCACAATGCAACTCCTCGCTTTCATCACTGCACTACATGAATCCGTGCGCCGTCCCACCCGGTCTCCAAGTCTCTTACAACGCGCTTGCCATTCCGGTTGGTGCCCACCCGCAGCACCTGGAGGCGTTCCGCCACCATATCCGGCGGCCGGGAGGTAAGCTCCCTCACGTGTGCGGCCACCACAGGATTGAGGGCGGCCAGAGCATCCTGGAATGCCTGACGGGGGCTGCGGCGGCCACACTCCAGGCATATCACCCTGCAAATAGAGAAGGGTGCAGGAGGCTGGGCTGCATCAGCGGCTATGACAACCCGCAAATTGTGTCCTAAAGCTTGAACTATAACAAGGATCCACACACAACCATTTAGCAACCTGTGCAAAGCAAGGATTATGCAGCTGGTTGGGTCTCCAGTTTCGCAGCAGCTGGTGGGTTGTCTGAAATACGCATCAGGCATATGCCGTGCTCTGAAACTCTAAATCCCATCCACCCGGCTGTCTTGCTCTCCCAGTGCTGCTCACTCATGGCTAGTCCCGTGCAGCTCCAGCACCTCCCGGCTGCCCGCCCGGGTGTGCAACCTGTCCACATTCTGCGTCACAATGCCATTAACCCATCCCTATGGACCGAGATGGGAATCGCGGGTAGAAGGCGAGTTGGGTGTTGTTGGTACGGGTTGTACGAGGACGAAGAATGCTACGAAGGGAAGATTCCCACAAGGGGGCTCCAGTGAATGCCTTGGTGAGACTACAATATCCTCCCCATTACTTCACGTGAATCCTGTTCGCCATCGCAAGATGCTTGAAGACCCGGTACTGTCCTGAGCAATGTCCCGCATTTTAACTGATCCCGCACCCGTTCCTCCAGTTCGACCAGCGCAAAGTGTGCCGAGTTGGGCTGAGTAGCGGAAAAGCGCGGCCAGCCGTAGAAGGAGCGGGCCCAGTAGCGTGCACGGTTAATGGGGCTCTTCAGGAACTGCTGGTGCGTCATGGGCTTGAAGCCGGTTGAATAAGCGCCCTGGGGAGAGCGGTAATCGGGCACTCCTGTGGATGACCGTGGATGACGGAGGGCGGACAGGTAGGCGTCGTGTCCGAAACCTGTTAAGACAGGATGCTGAAGGGCATGAAGCGAACATAAATTTAGGCACCAACCTGATTCGGTGCTACACCCCGCGCCTGTCAGCACCACGAGGCGTTTGCTGCACTGGACGGCGGCCACCAGCAAGGCGATTTCCTCATCAGTTGCTGGGGAAGCCACCGGAGCCACCGAAGATGCAGTATGGTTGGCCCTACACGTTGCAGGGATGACGGCAAACACGAACTTTACTGATCTTGTAATCAAACACACTTGCTTCATATTCACTTATCGAAAGGTTTTCGCATTTCAGACACGCCGATAACTCGGGCTTACCGACAGGTACCTGAATCTTTCAGCCTACCAACTTTTAAGGATGAACAAAGCACGTGTGAATTCCTAAAAGCGTGTCTTGCCAACATTGGATACTGGATAACTATGTTTTAAATGACCGCGTTGAAGGTTACAAAGCCGAGTACGTAGCTTGTAGAGTCGGACCAAAGTTGAAAGAAAAGACGTCTTTCAGGCACTCTTGTGGTACGGTAAAGCCTGGATTGATCGGTACAAGACATCCTCTACATATTCGGCTGGACATAATTGATGCTACGACATATCTTTCTCTTATATACCTGACACATTACACACGCTCGTACGCGCACAGCGGCTGAAAAAGGCGTTCGTTGTTGTGGGCGTTGCAGGCACAGCACAACCGAACGGCGATAAAAAATTATCCGCACTGACCTCCCACCTCACCATAGTTTGATCGATAAAAATAATTTTGTTTGTTGCTGTTTCATCTGAAACGACTCCTACTCATGCATACTCTTGGCTTGCTGGTCGCTACGATGACCGCCCTCTCTCTGGCCCTGTTACTGGCAGTGCCACCCCACCGCGAGGTGTCATACGGCTTTCAGCGCAACACCACTGCGACCACCGCCTCTATTCCTATTAGCCCCGTGGATGGTCTGCCGTACACACGTCGCAACATCCGTTTTGATAGCCACGGCACCAGCTGCGATGCCTGGCTCTATACACCATTGTCCCCTGAGAAGCCCGGCGAAGCGGGTGGCAGCTGCGGCCCCAACACATCGGTGGGCCTCATTGCACAGTTCCCGGTTGTCATCATGGCACATGGTCTCGGAGCTCAGAAGGAACTGGGCCTGCATCGCTTCGCGGACGCCTTTGCACGGGCGGGACTGGCGGTGATGGTGGTGAGCATCAGATCACTGAATCACGGCGCTCGAGGTCTAGGATCCAGGGACCCGCTGAATGGCATTAGGCTGCCCGCTGCGCCCAACTAAGGTTCCGAACTCACTGGTCGCAGCTGCTGTTGCTTTGCCTTGTGTGGTACCGGCTGTTCTGCTGCTGTCAACTCGTCCGGGGGTTTGGGGTTATTGGCCAATGACTGTTTTGTTCCTTTCGGTTGGTTGGCGCTGACTGGACCCCATCGTGCTTCTGCCCCCTCCGTTGATGGAAGTTTGACTACCGGACGTTTGGTGGGAGTGATGGCGAGCCGCGCCATTGGGCCTCTCCGAGGCGGCATTTAGACGACTGGAGAGCTGCACTGCGCTTTGTACAGGTGAGTTCAGGGAACTGTCGTGAAATGAAGAAGTACAAAAGGGGCTGCAGTGGGCGAAGGGTTGTATTGGTTGCGTCCCCGCTGCCCCGGTGTTGCAGACGTAGCTGTAAATAGCAAATGCCGTAGGCGGGGTTCGCTCCCCTGCAAACCAGGACTCTGCCTACTGAGAACTAGGTCATCACTTGTTCCTCTCCAAGAACCTTAAGTCCTTGTTGCCAAGAAAGCTGAGACGAGCTCTGTGTTCTGTTATCGATGTTCTGACTTCCGTACAGCATCTTTCCTGGCAGACTGGTTTAAAATAGCTTATATCTAAAGTAACCACGTCACTGAGTATTCTGTAATAGCAGAACCCTTATAAGTAACGCCCTTATAAGTAACCCTATAAGTAAGTCCTATTCTGATACACGATAATCGTGATATTTTTATTTTGCGCCACAGTACCTGGTTCCCGCTGCCCTGATTGTACATTTTATCTTTTAAGAAGTTCACTCCAGTTCAACCCCTCTTCCGCCGATCGCCCCGGTTAATACCACCCCTTGCCTTTTCAGTCTGGAGGCCTGGGCCCGGAGTATGACACCCAGAAGGTATGACATAGCGTAATGGCCTGTAGTGAAGCTGCAAAACAACCAAATGCCACCTGCCCGATACGCCTCCCCTCCACACCTCCATCTGACCTATGCCGTGGTGTAGTGGGGAGTAGTGGTGACTGCCTCTGGCGGCCCCATTGCACACCCGGCAGCATGCAGTGTGGGTGTGCACATCATCCCGGAAATGGTACTTTTATCATCTCTCTCATGTGATTCGTCGCCAACGGTGTATACTTCCGTTCTAATCGGGGGCCCGGGGATTTCTCAATGAACGAAACACACACAGCACTTTGGCTTCCTCATTATATACACGCCAAGGAACGTACATATACGCATGCAGATATTGGAGGTGGTGCTTTCCTCAGCAGCCACTCACCTTCTTCTGTGGCCCGCCCCACTGCTGCTGTTACTCTCTGCCTCATCTCAGTGTGTCAATGTCTGGGTCACACCGCAAACAGGGCCTGAATCCAGCCACGCAGTCAAACAGCCAACCAGCCACAAGCTGCGGTCTTCTTGGTTTTCTTTTAGTCGCACTGCATACGTGCGCGCCTACACACACACACACACACACACACACACACACACACACGCTCTCTCTCTGCCTTCCGCCCATCCCTTGTACTTGCTTTCACATCTGGTGGCGGTCTGGGACGTGCGTCTGCCGCCATCGTAAATAGGTAAGCACCGAGATCTGTTTACTGACTGGGAGTCAGTCGAATGTCATCTCTTGTGGGATGCTCCGGGCCGTTCTTGCACGCGCCTGCACGCCATAGGGCTCAACGATGGCACAGCCCTCGAGAGGCATTAGACAGCGGCAAGCAGCACACAAGCCACTGCCAGTGAGAAGTCCAGCGCTTGAGGGGTCTCGGCGACTGTGGCATCAAATAGCCCTCCACCCAGCTAGGGGCGCAGCTCCCCGGGGCGTCTTCCCCGGGGCAATCAGGTACAACCTTTCTCTGTGCGTCGTTCCAGACTTCCGCTGGAGCCCCTATTGACGTTGGCAGTGCTGGTTAGATGTGGTCAACTTTGCTGCCTACGACAGCAACAGGGGTAATTAGTTTTTCCAGGGTTCGGTTCCTGGGATTTGCCTCTCCCTCCATCCACACACTCCTGCTTCCCCCACCCCACCTCCCACAACGCCACGCGCGCTCGGGTCTCTGGCTCCATTTCTTATCAACCGATGTTATGAGAAGCTCGGGAGCCGCTTCAAGTCATTTCATCATTATTCGTGGCTGGTTACATTGAAACGGACCCTCCCGCGCGACTAAAACATATGGCCCTCTAATCACACATATATCACGGGCCTGGATTCTCTCCACTTACAGACACCTTGCACAGGCAACTCAGACCCTCATCCACACCACAGGTTGGGTTGTGGGGTACCTCGTATGCGGGGGGCCATGTGCTGGTGGTGGCTTCGGAGCAGGCCCCAGGCAGCTTGGCGGCCGTCGTATCCATGGTGCGTTTTCATGTAGCGGTAGCGCTGCATGGTTTACGTGATGCGTAGGGAAGGAGGGAAAGGAGGAGGGAAGGGGGGATGCGTGCGGAAGAATTGACGTGGCAGCTCGTCCCACGTTCCTGGGTTCGCCGTATTCCTGTTTACACGCGATGCGCTTCGCGTCCACATCTGATTGAGCCCCTCGAATGATCCTAGTGTAATGTGTTGCACAATATGTTGCACATAGATTTCTGTGTTCTATCTGATACCTTGACCAACTGCTATTATATAGGTAGATATATAGCCGCGATGTGCGCGCAAAGCTCACCAACCGCCATCTATCCACTGCTCGATTACACAACGACAACCGTTTCCGGATTTCACGCCGGAAGCGTTTTTCGTTACCTGTTCTGGGTACGTAGGTGCCACTGCATTTGTATGTCGCACTTCTACATCCTTCTCGGCCCGAATAATCCCATCTCGGCCTGCCCTACTCGGTGATTTGGCCCACGCCCCGCCTACAGATTCCCCACCTTGACGGTGTGGAGGCCAGCAAAGCCAGCATAAGGCGGCGGGGCCTGGCAGCGTCCCTACGCCTCCTCGGAGTGGGTATCCACGACCGCCTCCGCGCCGCCGCCTCCGACCTCCTGCAGCACACTGCAGCGTGGCTGCATGCTCAGCCCGATGCTCAGTCCGCCCGTCAAGACGCCATGCCTGATCAGGCACTCACAGATGGTCGTAATGTGAGTGTCGTGGGCCGAACTGAATTTCAGGGGCTGGTTTCGGAGGCGGAGCGGCGACTGCGGCAAGTGCTGTTGGCGCTGTTGCCACCGGTAGGCTCCTGGCCGGTTCTGGAGCCCGCGTACATCAAGTTGGTTGGGTTGGAGGGGGAGCTGGCAGTAATGCAGCTGAGCCCCGACCAGCTCAAGGCCTACTTCGCCAAGCACCCTAAGGAGTATGAGGTGGGAGATGGTTGAGAGTGGGCAGTGGTGATCAACAGCATCCGAAATTAATCCTAGTTGATCCTAAGTTTACAACAGCGAAAAAGGAGGCGAAGTAGTAAGGTGTTGTCGGTCAAAAGCGGTGTTTTCAAAATATTGTAATATGCTATGGATTATATGTATACCTATCTTTATATAGAATGTGTATAAGGGGCGTTGTGGGCGACTCGCCCTGCAAAGACGAGCACCAGGGGCCCTGACCACAGCGCAGGGGAGGGGCACGTGGCTTTGTCTCTGTCCTGCCACGTGCTCCCTCTCACTCAGACCGGCAAGAGCAAACAAAACCTCAGAGGCTCTAGCCTGGCCACTAACAGAGCACAGAGGGACACACAGAATGTGTATACGGCAGGGCAATTACTTCTTCGTCAACTTCGTTTCATGCTGGCCTACATTTCTGTCGAACTCTTTCTCACACCGCTCCAGGGTGGCTGGCGCCCCGTAATTTTATCTCGCTTCACCTTGGAGACCTCATCGTACAGCCCTATTAAGTCCGTCCCACGGGTCACTGCGCCGGTGCTGTTCATATCCGCGCTTCGAGACCAGCTGTGCCCGGCAGAGCAGGTCCGCAAAGCGGCGGAACTACTGCCAGCGAGCAGTAGCAGCGGCGGCAGCAGCAGCAGCACGGGGGAGCTTGTGGAATTAGATTGCACTCACTTCGACGCATATCTTGGAGAATATCTGGCGGCAGTGACGGACTCGAATGTGCGATTCTTACGACGCCACTTGCAGCCTCCGCCTGCAGACGTGTAAGTGCGGGTGTCGGACGTTGTATCGGCGTAAAACGCGGCGGAAGTGGCACCGACAGCTGCAGCGGGTAACTTCCCGGCGGAATGGGAATATGTCAATGCAGCTGGTGGGAATAGCGCTAGCGCCAGGTCGGGTGGACCCGGCTGGAGGCGGATGCCACGAAGAAGGCAGCATCACCTGGGCGTGGGAGGGTCGGAGCGATGCAGATAGATGGCGGCGGAGGAGAGTGCGTTCTCATCGACATCCTATGGGGTAGCTAGAGGTAGCTGTGCAAAGGTCCACTAGGGAAGGTTGACCGAGCCTGCCTTCGAGAGCCGATGCTCACTTGGCGCGCCGCGGCACGCATGATGTGATCGTTAGGTTGGGAAGCTGTGATGAGTCGATCCGTGCGTAGTGCGAGAGACCAACCAGCGGCAGCGCAGTGCGCATGCGTGAGGCATACGGGTATTACGGTAGCAGGATGTGTCATCACATATGAAACACGCATAGGGGTTGGGCCCGCCGTGCATGGGGTTGCTTGGCATCGGCTTTCACACACATGCAATGCACGGACTTCTTGACAGATCGAAGTTGGGACATAGCAGCTAGGCTGTATGTAATATCTAGTTTATAATTTGCAGTTCTGATACAAAAAAGATTCAACTGCGCTTGGTCCCCGCACGCTTTTCCGCATACGTGGTTCCGACTCATTCCTAAAGTTCAAACTCTCCACCGTACTCAGGCTAAAGTGAGTTTGGCTATGCGCCCGTTGGCGCTTGCCGTACCTGTACCCATGTTCCACCTGTCTTGTCCCAAGTCATACCGCACAGCGGCAGGTCCAGGCCATCACTCTCTAAACATGGGTAGCTGCACTCACATTCCTACTCCTTCTCCGATCCTCGGAGACTTCCGCCACCCACTCCGATTCTCTATTGTCTGTCTCCCCAGATTGGGGTAGCCTAGCTTGTTGCTCTCCTCTCTCCTCTCGACCTCAGTCCCAGATTATGTAGAGGGCTTCGACTGCATATCGTGAGCTCTTTACCATGGGCGTGCAGCCTGCTCCCTTTGGGCGCTCAAAGAGCCCTAAGTGTGGTAGGCGGCAGCGAGCCCTCACCGGGATCCGGTTCAGCGTCACCATCCACCAGCGAGGCCAGATGGGAACCACTAGGACGCAGTTTGCCCGTTCCTCCCGTATTTTCCGCACCACTCGCCCCATCAGCTGGAAAGGCGGGTTAATGTACAGCAGCTGGTCCGGGCCTCCCCATGGCAGGGTGAATGCGTCAATTCCCGCGGAGTTAGGGCTCCAGGTTGGGGAGTAGACCTTGGGCAGTTTCGTTGACCGTTCGTCTGCAAAGGCATCCACCGTGGGTTGCCGGCCCCCCAAGCATGGTTCCATCCACAGTGAATTGAAGACCTCTGCGCGTAGCTGCCACTGGTACAAGTCGGGGTGTTTGCTCAAGGCGTCTGCTGCCTCTTGGAAGTCTGACTCTCGTGGGTACCATACCACGTCCAACTCTAGGTCCCGCTCTGCGCACCAGCACAGCAGTTCATCCACCGCCCGCAGGCAAGGGGCTGCACCCTTCATGCCTAGGACGCAGAACATGGCTGATTGGCTGTCGGTTTGGTACTGGATAGTGCTGCTCATAGTTAGCTCAGGCCAGCTGGCTTCAATCCACTTCCGGCAGACCCCCATAGCCGAGACTTCCTGCTCCGTAGACGAGAAATCTCCAGCCATTATCCTCCTCGCTTGGTCTGGGGTAAACGGGACGTAGAAGGAGCTGGCTGCGCCTAGCTCCCCATCTGGCAGCAAGCCGCTAAAGCCTAGCTCAGATGCGTCTCTCACTGCCCCCAGACGAGTTGGGCTGTGTTTCACCCACCAGGTGCGCCCAGTTTTGAGTTCCAGGAGAGTCAGGAAGATTCGGGCTCGCTTGAGGAACATTGTTGGGGAGAGCGGCATCCCACGCTGCTTTGCCCGCCAGTGGTTGGCCCGCCACCCGGGCGTGGAGAGGCGCAAGGGAAGCTGCCAGCGACATTGCCATGATCTTGCCGGCCACCTGTACCACCTGCCGGTATGAAATGGCGTCGCCTGCTCCCACCTGGGTCTCTAGCTCTACTACCAGTGCTACCAGGCCTTGCACTTTGTCCTTGGGACCTGTTTTTCCGCGTCCACAATGAATCCCAGGAAGCGGGCCTAATGTGCCGGCCGGAGCTTGCATTTGGCCGCTCCTAGCATGAATCCCAGGGCTGTCAGCAGGCGGACCAAAAGCCGTGCCCCGAACCAGGCTTCCGGCTCTGACCGTGCTGCCGACAGCAAGTCATCGATGAGGTAGGCCAGGTCCCAGCTGAGCGTCCGTAAGGGGCGAAGGAGCTCCTGTTTCAGGAGTGTATACACCCAGCAGGGTTCATACACAGGCGAAGCTTATGCCCTTGCTCTCCACGACCCACAGACCATTTACCACCGTTGGGCTGCCCATCTCTGGGGTCCAGCGGGCAATCACACCCATGTCAATTGCTTTCTGGACTTCTTGGCGAACATACCCTGCATGCTTCTCCGTGCTGTGGTGATAAGGGAACTGGACTGGGTGCGGTTCTCTGCCCATCAAAACGTCCTCTGGCTCACCAAATGGGATTGCCTGTTTCAGCATTTGGCAGGCAATCTGTCGTTTCTTGCTGCGCTGGATTGATGTCTTCTCGTCTGGGCCTGGTGCCCCCACAAACTCAAACCTAACCCCCTGCTCCAGGAACTCAAGGATGTGACGCTGAGCCACTGAGAAAGGTTTGGTGCCATTCGCCAGGGAGAAATAGTGACGCCACGCGGGCAGGTTCTCGGCGAGCAGGCCTGGGTGGAAGTCTGCTGGGTTAGAGAGAAAAAAGTTCGCTGGGGGTTGGGTCTACGCCATCCCGTGCCCGTGTTTGTTGCAGGTCAGACCAGATGTCTTCGATCTCTTTCACACTTCCCAGTGAATTCCCATGTGGGAACCAAATTCACATTTAAGGAATTCGGTGGCGCAAGCCCGGCATAGAAGTGCTTTGTATCCTTGCAAGCAATGTGGCACTCAGTGGTACACCAGCAAAACCCCAAGTAGATGCTGTCCAACTTTTACCCAGATCAATTCTAGGGAGAAAGTCCAACCGTTAGGAGGTGGCCTGGCAACCATTTCAACTCGCTGTGTGAAAGTACTAGACTGCCCGCACTGGCCCGCATCAATGGCATTGTCGCTACCCACTGGCAAAATGAACCTATGAACTGCGAGTTAGGAAGCAGCCTCGTAGAAGTTGAGGAGAAGTCGACTGGCACTGCACTGTACAGCAGCGTCAGCCTGGACAAAGGAAGATACCTAAGCCCAAGTGAACCCCTCACACTTAGGGTTTTCACATTAAAAAAAGTGCAGCAGTGTTAAGCCCTCACACTTTAGGACGTGATGGTATAAAACGCTTCTTAGCACTTCCATCCTTTCATATATTGGCATGCAAACCAAGGAACGTACCTGAGCCTTCATAATGCCAATGCCGTTACTATATTAGCATGCGACTGACACAACCAAATTGATAACCATCCATTACTAGGACCAGGGGCACGCTTGATGATAGTTTCGCAGAATCTGCTGGGGACCCGCAACTCAAACAGCAGCGAGTTGTCGAGCTGGTTCCGTCTGGTACTGGGAGGCTTGGACTTTTTTTGGGATGACCCAGCATTGGGCTAGGCACGGGAAGGTAAAGCCCAAGTATGGGACACCGTGGGTTTACTGAACCATCTTCCTGACGCTAGCACCCTCCGTATGTACAACGAACATATGCCTCGCAGCTGCAGCCACTTGCATTGGACCAAGACCGTATTCTGTTGTACATGTGGTAATCCCATCTGCGGATGGCGTTTATACACGCCCTAACAGCGTTGCATTTTTCACCTGGACATTCTCTGCCAGGAAGGGAAGTGCTCGGGACACATTCCAATTTCCTGTGAACCCTTCCAGACAACACATTAAGTTATCCCACACGGCCTGCAATGCCCACAGTCCGAGCAGGAAGGAGTACATATGGGAAATTGTTTACCAGGTTGATCATACACTGACAGCAAAACGTTCCTTGATATGGAGTGCGGAAGTAGCGTGACACAAGGGCACTTTTTGCGTCATTGCGTAATTACAGGCCGAATGTTGTGGGATGTCTGATCCTATGCATTAGGACCTTGCAAAGGACCCTTCTCCACTGCAAAAAAAGCCTGCACGAGACCATCTGCATTCAGCTGGAGAGTCACATGCGCCTTAATCAAACAGCGAGAAGCCCATGTCCTCCTCCTCGGACGGCTCCTCCTTCTTGGGCTCCTCCTTGGCAGCCGGAGCTGAGGCAGCGCCACCCACAGCTGGGGCCGTGGCGACGGCAAACTTGGATGGGTCTGCCAAGTAGTCCTTGACCTGGACGACGTTAACACAGAAAAAGGGTTAAAGATGTCAACGGACATGGTCAAGGAAGTGACACAACCCGCGAGCCCTGTTGATCCTGAAGCCAGCCACATCCGCAAGTAAATTCGAACAAGCCCTCAGCAATTAATCCGAATCTTTTCACACCTTCTGGGCAAGCGGGAACGTGTAGTCGGTCTCCAAGGCAATAGCCAGAATGTTCTTGTAGCCGTCGATGATGATATGGGGCGCAGCAGCCAGGGAGGGATAACTGGCACCCAGCGACAGCGCCGCCACCTCACGGATGGCGGTGATGACTGAGGACAGCATGTCTTCGTCCGTAATTTCCATAACCTTGGGATCGTACACAGCACCTGACTCGATCACCTGGTGTGGGCACAGCACCCAAGATATCACCATCATCAACAGTAGTATTTTATTCACTAGCATTCCAGAACACGAAGACCAGTCCATAACTGTACGCTGACCCGTCCCTTTCACTGATTACCACCCAATCGCATACCTTCAAGATTTGAAGACCGTACTTGAAAGGCTTGATGCCCAGCTTGGCAAGCAGGGTAGCCTGGGATGCGCCGACACGGTCACCAGTCTTCACAACGACGACATCTGACACAATCTCGATTGTACCCTTATTAATCTTCGTGGCAATACCCAGGGCCTGGAAGAAGGACGTCTGCGAAGGATCCATGCCCGTACCACCAGCCTTGATGGTGACATCCTCATTGGCTGTCGCACCAACACGCGCAGGGGCTCCAACCTTGTACTTAGCAATCTCATCCTTAACCTGCAGGTGTATAAGCGCATTCCTCGGATTGCATGCCAGATAACCAAAATACAAGTTTAGGAATTGATTGAGGGTATATACCCATCGACCTGACCCCTGAAAGGTCATCTTAACTACTATGCAATGGAAATGGAAGAAAATAGAGAGCATACCTGGCTCAGGTCGCCATTAGTAAAGACAATGCCGACGTTGCCCTCCAGCAGACCCTTCTTGCCGGGCTTCACAAGGCACTCCCAGCGGTGATCACCAGTCTCCTCCAGGTACTTCTCTACGCAGTACCGCATCATCGTGTTCTTGCCCATAAGGATAACGCTGTTGGGACGCAGAGCCTGTTACATTAAACACAAGTATTGTGAGGTTAATCACCTCGTCCAACTCTTGAGATTACCCTAACTGGTCTTACCATAGATGCACTTGGCTTACTGACAAAAATCTCTTTTGAACCCCCACGGCACCCCAGAGACATGTAATGGCACAACACACGAAGGCATGTGGCCCGGGGAGACGATGGTTCGTGCGGCAGAATTGGAACGACGTAAACCATGTCGCCGACTGAAAAGTAGGCGCACGTTGCGATCACCCCACCTTGCGGATATCCATAAACTGCTTAGAGCCTACATTGTCCGCGTTGACAATGAACGCCTTGTCATAGGTCTGCAGGTACTCCGCCAGGCGCTTGCGGTACTGTAGGAATCCCCGAGCGTCAGAAGGTGAGGGTTAGGGCAACCAAGACACTTGGATTGGCGAAGCAAAAAAGGATGTTCATATGAACTCACATCCTTCTTCTTCTGGGAAACGCGCTCCTCGGCCACCATTCTTCTGCAAAGGATAAGTGCGCCGCCGCGCAAATTGTGAGATTGCCAACATCAGCATGCCAACCTATGGAAAACTAATACATTTACAGCTTGTCAACAATGACGAGAAGTTATGGAAACCAAAGAAGGAAAAATGCAGGGCTAGAACGAGGAAAACGCACCTTAGCTTACGCTACTGTAGGACCAAACCGGGTCTTTTCCGGCAGGCAAATTTAACCTATCAGTAGTAAAAGAAAGAAACAATTCGGAGATGCCCAAAATGAAGGACGGCGGCCGGTACGGCATTGTAAGGCACGTCCTCTAGGATTAATGATAGGATTAATGACCACAAGTCACAAAATTTAAAATATTTAGTGGCGTAAGAGATATTGTGCAGTTCATTAGGACGGAAGGAGGCCATGGCAATGGAAATACTTCGGACCGGATAACGTAAATTGCACTAGGAAGTCATCACTCCAAAACATGCCATTCATGAGATTGCGGGTGTTCAGTGCGTCTAATAATGTTCCTTGTTGTATTAACTTAAAGACAGCTGGAGACTGGTAGACCTGCATGGCCTGCAAACATAATCTTTGCAAATAAGGTTTCTTAACGCCGTCGTGACTTGTAATGGTTTTCCGGCACTTGTTACTGTATATTATATCGATATTTAACCTCCAGAAACCTTATTACAAGATTTCTCCTTAATGTTGCGCTTTGTTTATATCGGAATGAATGATTGATTGATTGATTACAAGTCACTCTGAACTCGTAAGGCCGGGTACGAGCCAGAAGGCTCACGGACCGCAAAGCACAAAAGACCAAAGACAAAGTAGTAAAGAGATAAAAAAACATCAGGAAAAGTAGATGATTTGGAAATGAGCAAAAAAGAACAAAAGGAATAAATATATTTCATATCCATTTTTCTTTATAACGGAATAGCAAGCAGCCTAGCGGCAACGCGGACATCGTACGGCACGGCTCTGCTCTTTAAAATAGGGAAAAGTAATCCATTTGAATGACGCTCTCATATTAAGTGCTTGGTGTAAGCAATGCTGACACATAACGGGGCCCTTGAAACCATGCCAATCAAGGTTTTTTTTGCCGATCGTGGCAGCTGCAGCTGAAGTAACAAAGCGTGATGATAGCACCTGTAATCATGCTACCGTATTTCCACACCAGACACGATATAGCCAGAACTGCGGTGTACGTATTGCTCTTGTGGGTGTTGCCTTACAGAGTCAGTGCAGCGGACGGTCAAGGAGTCCACATCGCATATCTTACAGATTGCACCATATACAGTGATTGGCAAACTGTTGGGATGGTTTTCAGCTACAAGCGATCACGGCAGCCGCTGGACTCCCAGTTAACCCGCATCATGTGCTGCACAGATGAGGAGAGAAAGCGCTACAACGAGCAGCTCCTGTCTATTGTACAAACGCATGTCGCACCCTCGTTCGCTCATAATGCAAAAACAGATGATTGGGTAAGCTCCCTGAAGGGGGCGAGCGCGGAAACCAGCATGTTTGCAACCTACGTGCTATATGTCTTAACCTGCCGGGAAAGGATTTGCTAAGCGGGTCTGTATGGTGTCCCCTCAAGTCTTGTATGAAGCATTGAGGTAAACGACTGTTGTCCGTTTCACAATATTGATTCATGTAGTACGCAGCTTACAATAAGCCCGGCGCCGTCTATGACTGGCTCAAGCACGTTACACCCAAAGAGGACTGGATTCTGGTAAGTACGTGGTGGGTGGTACATGGATCCTTATGACGCCAGTATAATAGGCCATGCGTCAATATACTATTCCGACAACCATCGGAGGTCCATGGACGAAGAGGTGCATATTGGTGACCGGCTGTGGCTTACCTTGATATAGAATGCATAACTGCGTCGAAGGGGATAGGTGCAAAGCCGAAACCGTTAATTATTTTCATTGTTGCATAGACCGAGGGGCACTTTAACATGCATCTCTATGTTCAGACGCTTTTATGGGCACAATGTTTGACATCTAAACTTGGTCCACACGGTGGGTCAGGTGCTGGATTCAGACATGTATCTACGGAAGCCCTTCTACCCGCAATTTTTTAATGCGTCACGTGGCTGGTGCATCTCGGCGGATTATACGTACATGATTGGGGTTAACAACGAGCTTGCAGATCGGCACATACCGGAAATTCAGCCACGTAAGGATGAGCTGGCGGGTCCCCGCGGCCGTCGTGGCGATCAGGCAAGCTGAAGGGAGCAATGGGCGCATCTCAATGTACTGCAACGGTATTGGCGATTTAGGGACTGGGGATTGCTCCCCCGCAATAATGTGGGCATGAGTACTATATTATTGTTTTGTTAAGGGGTGTTACACTGTGGGCGACTCTTCCTGCAAAGATAAGTACCGGGGGCCCCGACCGGACCGAGCCACAGCGCAGGGGAGGGTTATTATGTATTTTACACACACACACATATAGATAGATAGATAGATAGATAGATAGATAGATAGATAGATAGATAGATATACGCTTGTTGAACAGCCAGTCCCCGGTATGTAACTCAGTACCACACGCATTGGTTCCAAGTTGCTCGAATGGCTGGGCCTCCCTTCAGGTCGGCGGTTTTTTCTTCATGCATCGTGACGACCTAAGTCGGGTGGCCCCATTATGGCTCAAATACACAGAAGATGTCCGTGAGGATCCTGAGGTAGGTTCGACATGGGCAATATGGCACGGCCAAAAGCAAGGCAGATGCAGCAGACTGCGGCGAGTAGTTTTTTTCAGTTTGGTGTCCTAAGCCATGTCAGGAAGCATCCGGTTACGTGCTGGGTAAAGGGAGCACCGCTGCAGTGTACCCATTTTCAGCTACGTTTTTCATATGCAGGTAATGGGCGTGTAAGAGGTTTTAAGTGCTGGGCAATTTTGGTGTTCCATATTACGTGCCCTGGTACTGGTGGTCATACCGTATCGCCGTGTATATGGCATCCATGCGTTGAGCATGATTCGCATGGCGGGGATGTAATAGACGCGCATACTGTGGACTTGTTTGTCACTCGGGCCCCAGGCTTGGCGATTAAGTGGCGACCAGTACGTTGAGAAAGGCGGCAAGCCATGGATTTCTGAGATGTATGGGTACGCCTTCGGAGCTGCCAAGGCCAACGTATGGCACATATGGGATAAGCGCACGATGATGTACCCCACCTACAAGCCCACCGGTGAGCGTTTCAGGGGAATATTTAATTATGATTTGTAAGGGTTGCTAGATATACTACGTTACTATCACGCGGCCTAAGTCCTGACGGCTGTTGGTGTTGTGCTATTGTCTAGGAGAAATAGTCGCTATTGTGTACGGAACCGAAGAGTTTTCCATACCGGAGACCCGAAGGACGGATATAGGCTTATATATACATCTTTCTTCGGCATATTACTGAGAAGTGTTTCATACCAAATATTGCCTCCTTTTGCAAGTTTGAACCGCTTGAAACGGTCTTCAATTGGCATTGCTATGGATTTTTATGCATATTTAGCTTCTTCATTTGAATGAAATCTTGGTACAAGGATTAGGGAAAATGTGGTGGGGGCTGCTATATACAATCCTGCTGCTGGCCCTCGAGCGCCGTGCGACGGCAGCGTCGGAGCGCCAGCCTGTGCACGTAGCTTTCTTAACTGACTGTGCTATGTATTCTGATTGGCAAAGTGTGGGAATGGCATTCAGCTTCAGAATGTCGGGGCAACCTGGAAGCGTGATCCGGGTTATGTGCTGTTCAGAAAAGGACCGGCAAAACTACAGCAAAGGTCTCTTATCAATGGTGGACACCTGGGTGGCTCCAGATATGTCACGCAGTCCACGCAACGGCGACCGGTATGTTGTAGCGAGTGTTCCATGAGAAATGGGGTAAGTTGTCAACCTAACGCACAGGCTCACTTTGGCAGGTATGCCGCTTACAACAAGCCCGAAGCGGTCCTTGATTGGCTCGATCACAAGGTCGCTGAGCACGATTATGTCTTGGTTTTGGACTCAGATATGATTCTTCGTCGGCCATTTTTCATCGAGGAGATGCAACCTAAAAAGGGTCTCGCCATCGGAGCTAGGTACACTTATATGATTGGTGTTGCGAATGAATTGGCAGTTCGCCATATTCCACACGTGGCCCCACGGAACGACACGCTTGCCGGACCATATGGTCGCCGAGCCGACCAAGTCGGGGGCTTCTTCTTTATTCACAAAGACGACTTAAAAGCAATGTCACACGACTGGCTGAAGTTTTCCGAGGACGTGCGCATGGATGACCAGGTGCTGTAGCAAGCTTTTCCCGTGTGCACCAAGTTGTACACTGTCCTGAGCACCTCCCCTGGCGCTATTAAGCCACGTAGTGTTGGACGTATTCCAGCTCACGTGATTCCTCGTGGGTGCTGTGTTTCTCAGGCTTACCGGCTGTCAGGCGACGTGTATGCAGTTAATCCTGGAGACCGTCCTTGGATTTCAGAAATGTATGGTTATGCTTTTGGGGCAGCAAACCATGATGTCTGGCATAAATGGGACACATTTTCTATGATCTATCCTGGTTATGAACCTCGGGGTAGGTCAGCTATAACGCTTCGTAAACCAAATTCTACTCGCGAGAGGATCTCAATGGTGTATGTTATTCCTACCTAGCTATAGTGCAGACTAAATCCAAGCCTTATCGGGAATCTTCATGATGAATATTATTGCGAGGACGACAATGCCAGGTTCGTATCCTGATTTCTCGCGTGGTCCCCCCATTTTAATACAGAGGGCATCCCAAAATTGATGCACTACGGACTACTTTTTGAGGTCGGGAAGAACTTCTCTTTTGATAAACACTGGCATTACGATTTCGACGTCACCAAGTGCCCGCCATGGGACCTGAAAGACCCCAAGCGTCGAGTTGAAGGCATCTTCCCTGAGCCACCCCGCCCTAGCTCGCTTGATAAGGTTAGCTTGGTATCATGCGCTGCCTCGTTTTAATCTTACCCAAGTCCACAGGGTGGATTGGAGTTTTCGTGTTCCGCTGTTAATTGGGGACGGGTGAATTCCTGGTCTTATAGTTGTCGTTTGCGGTGACTTGGTTGAACACAAGACCTTATGGTAACTTTGCCTGCCTGCCCGTCTATTGCAGAGCGACTTCTTGGGCTTTTACCGCGACTTACTGGCCATTGAGACGCTGGCCACCTTGAATGCTGCATTCTGTGACTACCACATTTCACACTGCCCTCCATCGGAACAGCTGGTGACCGTGTGCAAAGAGGTGCTGATGAGCGGAATGAAGGAGACCGAAATAAAATAAATATCGGGTAGCTGCCGATTGGGATTAATTGATGATGACGGCGTTAGTATGGGGCTCTTACAACCGCGCTGAAACTGGAAGCCCTGCATTATTTTGCGTAGTCCGCAGTAGCAGTTCCCTCGCTCACACCAAGTCTACTAAGTATGCCGTCTATCCGATCTTCAGGTCTTCAGCCTGTACAATGAAGCCCGCGAGTACATCAAGGAAGCCGAATCGCATTATGATTGTCAGGACTTCCATGTGAGTATCAAACAGGCATTCCGATTGATTATTGTGCATAGCATCATCGGTGCACATTCCCAAGCGCATTGCTTGTCTGATTCTACTATCACCTTCAAATCAAGCATTGTGCAGGAGCTGGAAATTCTGACGGCCACCAAGGCCGTATTCCTAATGTGCATCGCTCACAAGCGCCACCTATCATGTTTTGCAGCCCAAATGCGCCGAGTGGACAAAACAGGGCGAGTGCGACCAAAACGTGGGATACATGATGGAAACGTGTCGAAAAGCTTGTGGTCGCTGCAGTCAACAACACATGTATTTTCCGGAGACAAGCACCAAGGTGAAGTATACCACACATGATTGCTGCGTCTGGTTTGGCAAGTGTCTGGAAGGACAGGGGCACGTCGGTCAATGGTCAGGAGAATTTCATGCAAAACATGCTGACGTAATCTTTGTTCGGTTTCGGAAGTCTAACGATTGGTTTGGTTGACGTGGCGTCCGCCTCTACAGGACTTAGAAGAGAAGCTAGTTAAAATGACCCAAGAGCTGCAGCCGCTATCAGAGGACCCTGATCAGCAAAAAGGCGCGGCAGGTTCATCGCCCAGGGATACTGCCAAACCCCTGGTCGTACCCGAGCACGAGAAGCCCGCCGTGGTGGTACCTCGAAACACCCAGCCCATGGTGCGTCGTGTGGGAAGGTTTGTAATCATAATTAGATCGTAATTTTAGATCGCCCATATTGAACCCACGCATTCCAATATCACTGGTATATTCACCAAACTAGGATTGCTCATGCTCTATCCAATGGCACTAAGTAATAAGCACTAATTGGATATGTTTTGAAGTATTGGAGCTAAAATATGTATGCTAGCTGCCGCCTGCATTTTACTCGACGGAGCTGCGGGCCACGCGGAATGGCCGCGTCTGCAGGTGCTGAATCCGCCACCGAGCCCACCGCCGCCGCCATCGCCACCACCGCCCGTGAAGAGTCCGCCGCCACCGAGCTCACCGCCCGTCAGTCCACCGCCATCGTCGCCGCCGCCGTTTCCAAGCCCACCGAAGGTCCTGAGCGAAAAGCAGCTCCTGGTGCGTTGCTATCGGCTTTCTCTGCCACGTACGGAGGTCAAGGATTGTGTCGAAGCTGCCAAGAAAGGTATTCTCTACGAGCCCAAGCAGAAAGCGGGCGTTGTCGCATCAGTGAAAACAGCAACCAGCAAGGAGTCCGACTCGACTTCCTATATTAGTGCATCTGAGGATATTGGGCAGAAGGACTCGACGTCGTCTGGACGAGTAATCGAGCGCGACCTGGAAGACTTGACGTTGACTCAACAAAATGAGAAGAAAGGCGCGGCCCCTGTGTTGGATGCACCGGTGCTTGGTCCTTCTCTGCACGCTCTGTTGGGTCACCTAAACAAATGGCAGGCGTTGTTTCTTTGGCTGCTGGTTGTTATTGCATTCCTGGCCGTTATGCCGCGCATCGCCCGCCTCCGCCGGCGTGCCCGGTCAGGGATGCGCACCGAATAAGTGCATGGTCCGCTCTAGTCAGGTTTGGTTAATGGTTTCGCAAATGATGGCCGCGAGACTGCGGAAGAGTTGGTTTTGCAATCTCGTTTTCTGTGTCGCCACTCTCGGAGACTGTAAGCTACATTTAACATGCCTAAGCTGATTTGCTTCGGCGTGCTGTAGCAGTTTGCAAGTTAGTTGACAGTACCTCAGGGACTTCAGATGAGAAGGATTGTCCCTCGCCTGTCCCAAAACAGATATTGTCGAATGGGCTTTTACTAGCCCCTTCGATTTTATTTTACTCCTCAAGTAAGGTTACTCGGCGTTGTCGCATGCAGCGTTTATTTGAGGAAGGGTTAGCAAAGTTGCAACAAATAAACCTGGATGCCAAGGATCGTGGCCTGATTTGCCTTAAGCAATCATAAATGTTTAAAAAGATTGTGAGGGGCATGCCTATATACAGCATGGTTTTAGCCGAAACTCATCCGACAAGCGCAATCCACCAGTGATCTGCTAACCTGGGGACAAAACGGTGTATGATTACAAAAAGCACATGGGCATGAATGTGGGAGAAGACAGCTACATGCCCACATCTATGTACATATGGCTTAGTAAGCGTATCTTTGGTTAATTGACGCCCTGCTCGTAAGAACTGATCAGCAGAGCTGGTGGGTTCACAAGAGAGTTGCACCAAAGCATGCAATCATCCCAAATCTCCCAATCATCCGGGCACCATATGAACACAAATTACCATGAAGACACGAAGTCCGCCTCTACTCCTACCCCGGACGCTCAATGCGACAACGACATCTCCTTCGATGTTCAATGGACGCGGTAAGCAGTAGGATCGTCATTATAATATTCGTTTACGTCCTCCGTTGCGTATCCCTTGCTGCAGCCTTAGTCAACTCTAACACAGACGCCTCGAGCTGTGCCTTACGCTGCATCCACCACGCATGCTTGACCAGCTTGCGCATACGGTGCGGCTTTGATAGTGCCTCTACTATTGACCCTAGGGCTGCCCGGGTCACCACCAAACGGTGGTACTTGAGCACATGGTACACTGTCAGCTGCTCCGGCGCCATTACCTCCATCATGACCCGCCCCTTGAGCCATTTGCGCAGCCGCACGCCTCCGTCACGACCCGACTCTCCATTGTCGACCAATAACCAGGTGGAGCCGAAACTTCCCGCTGTTAGGTGAGTTAACCGCTGCTTTAGATCGGAATAATCCCGCACTCGAGCTTCATCACATAGAGCAGTCGTGCTTGCGGCGTTAGGCCCGGCGCCGGGCCCCCCGAGAGACACTGTCGGCGCACGGATGCGCAGGAAATCATCCACAACGAAAAAACGACCCTCACGAACTTTTGCAGAAAGTGCGCACCGCATGCCCCGCAGCTGCATAGCGCGGGGCAGTTTGTGTGCGTGCGAGCGTGGCAGTGGCGCGTGTGACACCCCGCCGCCCTTCCATAGGGGCGATCGGATTGAACCCTGCCGTGCCCGACCAGTCTTCTTTTGAGGCCACGGCTTGCGGCCGCCACCACGCACCTCACCCCGCCGCTTGGCCTTGTGCGTGCCTTGCTGCCATTTGGCACGCCAGTAGCGGACCACCCGATACAGAATATCCAGGCGCACCGGAACATTGAATGCGGCACCAGGCAGGCGCACCAGACCCAGGGGTTGCTCGTCAAGGGATAATACCACAGCCTCGCTATCCTTGTAGTACTGCACCGCGAACGGGTACCGTATCGTCAGCGGGCTGGTGCCGGTGGTAGATGGATGGGGTGAGAGCGCTTCATCATTAGATTCACGTAGCATGGGCACCAGTGTAGAATCGTCCGCCACGGATGAGAAGGATGCGGGCCCAAGCAAAGCTGAAAGCCGCCGCGACTGTAGGCTCAACGGCAAAGGGACACATATCCCGGAACCTGTGCCAGAGACCAGATGGGACAATATGTCTGCCAGCTTACGCTCTGACGTCCCTGACGCAGGCCTGGCCTGGCGCCAAACTGCTGATGCACCCGCGATTAAACGCAGCGAGCCGGACAGCAGCATGGCGTACCCCACAATAATATATAAATGTAAATCGTTGTGTGGGTTAAGTTGTCATCTAACCAGACCGCTTCCGATTTCGGGCAGGCGCATAATCGTAAAGCGTCATATTCAATATACGATTAAATTAGCATAATTAGATTGTGGCAATAGCTACCTTAAGTAGTACAGCAGGTATTATTTTGCCTGACGTCCCTACTTTGCCTGTACTGTACTGTGATGTACTGCATTTCAACCACCTTGGCAACAAAAGCGTTGCCCTACTCGTCATGACGATGACCCTCGGAAGGTGATATGAAAATATCAACTCGGCCGGTGTAGTATTTCCACCACGGTATATAATTATACTGCGTCTCGTGCTTTCGTCATGCTGTGGCACCATGCGCGCCCACTGGGGAAAGCCCCAATGGTTGTACGGCCTCTTGTGCAAATTGTTTGCAATTTGAGTGGATGGGCAACGGTCGACCCAGAAGCAATGAACAGCTCGGCTCCTGCAGAATGCCGCAACCTAGGTAGGAGGTGGGATTATAATCTTTCTGCACATCGCTTAATAAGCCAGGTCATTTGATGCATTCGCCTTGTATTCTATTAATGCTTCGATGGAATTCACGTGCACAGTTAACAGTTGGCACACGCGCCGTTGTGTGGCCTGCCTGTTCCTAAAGGCCGTCTAGGCGAAGGAATACAACGCTTTGGATCAATTTTCACATGTCATAGTGCTGTATGCAGCTGTCTCTCTAAATCATGCTCGTCTGCACAAGCTTTCGCAGTCGTCAGTGCTCTTTGCCTCATCAATGCCATTCCCTGTCGTAATGCATCGCGCAAAATAACACGTTTTAGATATATCCGGGACTCACCTCGCAGTGGGCGGCCGGTGGCTCCCCAGCACAACCTCCCGTCAGTTGCCTGACCCGCTCACTGGGGAGAAGTTTCTTGAAGTGCCCCACACGCAACCGGACGAGATTGGGCCCTTTGTCCAGTCTCTGCGTAGCGTGCCAAAGTCTGGGCTGCACAACCCGCTGAAGGAGCCGGAGAGGCAAGAGAGGGTGTACCGTGCATAGCCGGCGGGGCCCTGGAGAGACCTGGGAGTTAGTGTGGGTGGAATTCGAAGTGGGAACACGGTTGTCTGCAGAACCCTGCCGCTCTGCACAGGCACGTGCTTGCGTTAGCCCTTGCGTATCCTTGCTACGGATGATGAGTAGCAATTTGCCGTATTCGTATGCATTGGACTGCTAAATTGCTTGGCATAACGATGAGACCAAGAGACCGACGCTACCACAATGTCGTGACCGCGCTGCTATCGCCGACGCCGCCCGTTATCTTGCTGGTTTTGTCAACTACTTAAGTTGTTAATTGCCTCGTCGACAGATACCTTCTGTACGGTGATGTCTCGTTTCGTGTGGCCGCTGAATTGCGGCGGCCGGAGGTCGAGCGCTTCTTCATGCGTCTCATCCAACGGGTAGCGCCCAAGAGCATCGCGCAAGCGTTAGGAGAGGTCCGCGTCACAAGGAAGTTTTTCGAGAACTTTAGTGGCGACCAGGTGCATGGGCATGTGGGATTAAGGATGTCCTAAATTTTGTGTCATAAGCCAAAGGGTGTGCTAGTGGATAGGTAGGTAGGTAGGTGGGCAGGCAGGCTGGCGGGTGCTGAGGAAGTCTAAGCCGGATGCTGTTCTGCTCCTCCTGTTGGGTAGCATGGTGAGAAGGCCCTTCAGTTCTATTCCTGAAACGGAAACAGGAGGCGGTTATGGTGGTTATGGCTCAGGTCGGCAAGGTGGTGGCGTCGCACAGATATAGGAGAGCACCGGTAGGGTTCAGTCCTGTCCAGCGTGACTGCGGAATACGATGAGACGCGCACATAGCAACAGTTTCCAGCTGTGACCATGCTTGAGGATGGAGACAGTGAGGCGCAATAGCGACGCGGCACGGATGCAGGAGGCCAGAATGGAGAGCGGCAACTTGTTTCCCTACTATGAACTATGCTGAGAACATCTAGGATTGTCCGAGATGACGACATGTATAATATGCCCCGCCCTTCTACAGGTCCGCTTCCTGGCGCGTGGCTTCACGAACCCGGGTGACCACCTTGGTCAGATGAGCAGTGGCAACCGATGGCCGTACGGCCCCGTCGCTCTTATCACGCCCTTCAACTTTCCGCTGGAGATTCCCGCGCTGCAACTCATGGGCGCGCTGTACATGGGTAACAAGGCGCTGCTGCATGTAGACCAGCGGGTGCGGATCTTATAGTTGTGGGGATGGGAGGGTGAAATGTGGCGGCGGAGGGTTGGATCAGGGAAAGCGGTAACGTTGGAGTAAAGTCAGGTATTAACCTCCACAGCACGGCTCCTCTCCAGGGTACCAGGCCTAAGCAGCGCCAGCCAAACCTCACCTTCCTAACCTATTGCGCCACCCTGGCATTTCTATCCATAAAAGGACTTGGCACTCCTGGTCTTTCTTATAGTCACGACCTGTCAACTATTTAAGTCCATGACTCCTTTAAGTCAACTGCTATCCTATTCTCATTCTCGCGCAGGTAAGTGTGGTGGCTGAGCAGCTGCTGCGTCTGCTGCATCATTGCGGTGCGCCCCCTACTGACGTGGACTTGCTTCACGGCCCGGGAACCACTATGGCGGACGTCATTAAAGCCGCTGAGCCCCGTTCAACGTTGTTCACGGGCAGTCAGAGGGTGGCAGAGTGGCTGGCGGTGGAAACACATGGCAAGGTGGGTAGAAGTGGAAGGCAAAGGTCTAGACCCTTGCGGAAACGAGCAATGTGGGGCCCAGGTAGCATAATCAGTGGGACATTATGCTCATCGAGGGGTCCGTTCTCTTTGGTAGGCCTGGCATATACGCAAGAATTGGTCGGCGGGTTCTAACATGGGCTTGTCCTGTTGCTCGGTGAGGCGCTTATCGGGAGACAATTCTTGCTGACAGTGTTTATCTCGCTGGTGTACCAGGTGTTCCTGGAGGATGCGGGCTTTGACTGGAAGATTCTGGGCCCTGACGTACGCGACCTGGATTACGTGGCCTGGCAGTGCGATCAGGACGCATATGCCTGCAGCGGACAAAAATGCAGCGCGCAATCCATTCTGTTCGCGCACAGGTAGATCCATTGCACTCGAAACCGCAGCGGGCTCAGAATGCCGCATTCTGCGAAATTGACGTCATACTTTTTAGGGCAAAGGTGTTCCACCAGGGGTGCGAGGCGTTACGCGCAAAAGTCCACGCAAGGATTTTTCCAGGGTCCTTATGAAACCGGCAGGACCGTAACCATTCCTTTGCACAGGAAAAATCTATGCTGGGCATTGGTGAAGCAGGTTACAAAGGTGCAGGGCACTCGGATCGAGGCCCTCAGCATCATCATCACGCATTTTCCAGTGCCTGGCTCACTCCATTATGTTGCGCTGCGCGGAAATCAATACCGTGCACAGTACTTCCGTGATGTCCTTTGCTAACGCTTGCCAGGTTCGGTTCGGTTCCTGTTAAGGTCGGTAGGTCTTTTTAACTCTTGCATGTATTTATCCGGGCGGCCGTTCTCCCGAACACTATACCTCCTTCACTTCTCCTGCCCGCTATTTAGCAACTGGGTGACCGCGGGATTATTGGACCGCATCACGGACCTCGCCACCCGCCGCAAGCTGGCTAATCTGACGGTAGGGCCCGTACTCAGCTGGACCACGAAGTCCATCTTGGATCACACAAAAAGGCTGCTACAAATCCCAGGTTCGTTGGGGGCAGCGAGGGTAAACGGCTGCGGGAATCACTGCATATGCCTCTCACATGCGATTCAAAAAGCCAGCCTACGCCGTACGCCACCTTAGTTCTAGAACTACCTTAAGAGTTATATATACATCAAGAATCCCACATTGACAACCGTGTACTCTTTGTCTGCAGAGCATTTCAGCTATTTCTTCCCCATTCCCCCCGTAGGTGCTAAGCTGTTGTTCGGTGGCAAGCCCCTCAGTGGGCACTCCATTCCGGAGGTTTACGGCGCCGTTGAGCCGACCGCCGTGTTCGTGCCACTGGAACAGGCTCTTCTTCCGGAGCACTTCGGTGTCGTGACCACTGAGGTGTTCGGGCCCTTCCAGGTGAGCGACAACAAGGCGTGGCATGTGCACATGGAGAGGGGTTCGGCCTCATAACCAGCGCATGCTCCGCTACACCCTTCAGTTGCAACGGTAAGGCAGTAGGAACGCCTAGTCATATTGGTGCATAGATTGCCGTTTGGGGAACAATTTAGCTCAGCTTGTGTTCTACTGGGTCCTTTCCCGCGTACTATCTCCATCACCTGTTTCGCACTATGTGGCTACGTCCCGTGACTTGCGCTCGTCTTTTTGCGTATTACAACCCATGCTCATGTCCACCCTATGTATCCTCTTCTCATCACGGCAGGTGGTGACAGAGTGGCAGGACAGCCAGCTGCCGCAGGTATTGGATGCCTGTGAGCGCATGAGTCATCACCTTACTGCTGCTGTGGTTTCCAACGACATCAACTTTGTGCAGCACGTTTTAGGAAATACCGTGAACGGAACCACCTATGTGGGCATCCGCGCCCGGACTACAGGTTGGTGGAAATTCTGATTCATGTCATGTCTCATGTGTTTTCTGTCTGACCCGATGCGGTCCACCTGTTGCTACGTTAACCGTTCGTAAGTCCGTTACCTCGCCAGCACCTATCGCGAGCAGTTGAGCCAGCACCATGCCGCTCCGTAGCGCCTATATCATGCCCTACTTAATATGCGGCCCGCAGGAGCGCCCCAAAACCATTGGTTTGGTCCGGCTGGGGACCCCCGTGGTGCCGGTATAGGTACGCCAGAAGCCATTAGGCTGGTATGGTCGTGCCACCGCGAGATCATCACAGACTTTGGCCCGGTGCCACCAGCGGCGTCTCTGGTACAATCCTGATAGAAAGGCGGGCCCAATGGAAAAGCCCCGGCGGCCAACGTGGCCGAGTGCGTGCAAACGCGCGGATGTGCATTGTTACGGGAATATGAATTGCGACACAGCCTTCACACTCAGGGGTCTTAATAGAACGAACACTTGGTTTACCGTAGCGTGAATTCCGGATATGCATGCCGAGAAGGGGCGGAATGTGTGGCGGCATAATTCGAGGAAGGGAAATCGGTTGTGTGTTACGTTGCCGTGACTGGAGTTACTTCCCATCTGCACCCTGCGTTACAATGACAGTACTAGCATCTGGCAGTGCCAATTGGGTCTATCAGTCTGGCCTGCACTCCGGGGGTTTGACAGGCCAACCCACAGTATCTGTGCATACCATATCCATGCACGGAATCATTTGTAAGATTTACTTCAGTCTCAGGGACTCCATGGAAACCCCATGATGTGTGCGCCCAAGAACGAAGCAGGGGTCGCATCTCAATTTTATCCTAAACCTTGTACGTGTCGCTGACAACCGAGCAATGGAAGGCCAAGAAAACTAAGTGAACAGAGCCAAGGCACGCTCATAATAGGTTTTTACACCAGCGAGCTCACGAGTTACACCACGCACCAAGAATTGTACCCTTAACTCCCGGAGGTTTCTTTAGCTGGCAACAGATGCACCCTAATAGAGTACCTTGTCCAACTTCACTGAGCCTGGGTCCTGCTTGGACTCATTAATAATCCCATCGTGGCAGAAACACCTATTATACCATTGTGATTCCCCCTCGCTGTGAGCACGAGGAGCGCATCACTGGAGCAAAGATGTGTCCATCGTAAAGGGTTCGGCGTACCTGCTGTATGGGTTAGCTGAGGCACGAATTTTATGCCATACACCTAAACCTAGCAAGTGCATAACACAAGACACCCGTACTCTATAAATGGCGCCTATTAGTCCGGCCCGTCCGTAAGTATCTTCCCATAAGGTTCTACCAAGCCCTGCTCGCCTATCACTTACCAGTCCTACTATGCTTCCAGTCCCTACCAAGCCCCGTCCTTAAACGCCTATGAGCCCCTCCGTCTCTGCTAAGATAGATGCGGATAGATGGAGGGATGGAGACGTAGGGTATGAGAAAAGCAACTGATCAGGACAGCAGAAAGAGACGGTACAGGTCGGGGCGCAGCAGAGATCGAGGGGGTAAGGTTAACAGCGAACGGATCAGGTCGAAATGGAGTTCTGGGGGTTATGCAGGACCAAAACAGCGGTCCAATCTTTAGGATGATAGGGATGGTAAGGCCGCTGCAAGGGTGTTGAGGTAAAGGTGTGAGGCATAGTAAGTCCTCCGTCTCCGTCTGGACATATAAGCAGACCTGTTTACCCCATTCATGGAACACCACGTGGCTTGCGCGTCTTGGAATTGAGCCCGACAGATAACTCGAACCTATCCTGTGCCCATCCCAGTCATACGCCCCATTTGACAAGCACTTGAAAGTCTTCAGTAGACTTACTTGAGTCAAAGCAACCAAATGCAGCGCAGTAACTAGTATAAACATTGATCGATTGGTGTGCACTAGATACACGACATAATTTTTAGACATATTTCCAAAGATACATGTAGCATAGCCAATACATTGCATCTCGCAACTACGATAGCAAAGTACATAGGTAGGCTTTGTAGACACAATCGTGCCACTGTTGGGACACAACTTCCAGCTCCAGGTCGAAATATAAAATCGCATGCCCCTCAATTCTTGAAGTACTTGGAGTAGTTCATCGAGCATAAGAACCTGCAAAGGTAGAAATCCCTATTTCAGTGCCCTGTCAAGTGAAAATGGCATCCAGGATAGCAAAGGAAGCACAAGTAGGATCCTGCCCACGATAATGACGATGGAAGGGTGATAACCTAACGCAGAAGGCCCAGGCAGGTTACGGGCACAGCTAGGAGTTAGATGACGGGCAACCGGAATCGGCGGCGGCATCTGACCTCTTGCAGTCAGTGGCAAGGGTACACGATGTGCCAAGACGAGCTCCATGGCAAGAC